>CANXME010000320.1:392500-1619660 GCA_948144175.1 Closterium sp. NIES-65 | reverse complement strand
TCCTTCTGGGGGTGCTACTGGTGCTGCTGGAGGTTCTGGAGCTGTTGAGGTGCTGCTGGAGCTGGTGCTCCTTGTGGGGGGTACTGGTGCTGTTCCCTGCTGTGTCTGGCGTTGCTGCGCGGCCTCGACCGTAACTTCGTTCCACTCCTCCAGCAGGTTCTTGGTCTTCACCTTCTACAGGTCCTCCTTCTTCTTTAGAGTGTCCACAGCCGTCCCGTCACAGCTACAGTTACAGCCTCCCTCCCACTACTGCTCCCTCTCCTTACACTGGTCCTACTCGAGGTCTTGCTGAGCGTCGTGAGCACTGCGTCTGTCCTGCGTCGCCTGTCGTGCTGCTCGCACTAGTGGTCGCGGTTCGCTGTCAGCGTCCTCCTCCTGTCCCTGGCACGCACCAGATGTCTCTGCGTCCGTCCACTGCTCCTCTGCGTGCCCCTTTGCTTCTCCTCCTGCGTCCTCTCTTCCTACTCTTGCCGACCAAGAGTCGGACTCTCTTTGTCTTGGATGTCAGTCCTACTATCACGCGTCTCCTTGCTACTGTCGTCACTGACCCTTCTTTTGAGTCCACTGCTGTGTTTGCCCTCGTTGCTGAGCTCGTCGTCGACTTTGCCTGCTCGCTGTCGCCTAGACTACGCTGCTAGTCTTGTCGCCGAGTCTGAGTCTGTCTGTCCTCCGGTCCGTCGGGGGTGAGTGTGCCCGTGGCACGGACGTCCTTGAGGACAGGCAGGAGGAGTTCAGTGTCTGGCAGCTGCTTCACCTCATCTCGTATCCGTAACTGCTTACCCTGAGGGAGACCGGATGCACTTGACGTCCCGACTCCGCGCTCTTACGCGGAGGGCGATAGAGGGTCCCTACTCTTCTCAGTGGCAGGCAGCTCATGGATGCAGAGATGGCTACTGAGACCTGCACACGACCTGACCTTGCATACCTCTTAGCATTCTCGCACGCTATGTTGCTCCTGGGAGACACTGACCAGAGCACATGGCTGTAGTGAAGAGGGTGTTGCGCTACTTGTGTAGCACGTCGGGCATGGGGCTAGTGCTTGGAGGGCGCAGTCCAGTGGTCCTCACTGGGCACGCAGACGCTTCCTGGGCTGACGACCAGGCTACACAGCGGTCGTCACAGGGTTACACCTTCAGCCTTGGTTCTGGCTCTGTCTCTTGGCGGGCTACTCGCTCGTCTTCTGTTCTCGGCTCCAGTTGTGAGGCGGAGATCTACGCTGGGGCCATGGCTGCACAGGAGCTTCGCTAGCTCACCTTCCTGCTGATCGACCTTGGAGAGCCGCCTCGTTCTCCTCCAGTTCTGTACGTAGACAACAAGGCCATGCTGGCCTGTGTGAGAGCAGAGACTGGAGCACAGAACGAAGCACATTGCTCTCGCTACTTCCTTGCTCTGTGAGCTACAGCAGCGTGGTCAGTTGCGGCTTGCGTACGTGGCCTCTGAGGCCAACACTGCTGATGTTTTCACCAAGGCACTTGTGCCTTGTGATCAGCAGCGCTTCTGTACTCAGCTTGGACTTGTTCCTGTCTTGCCTCACTTGCTCACTTCTTGACCTTGCTTGTACTGTCTTATATATACTCTTGCTCTGCTTACTTAGCTTCTTATATATATATATGCTCCTGCATGTGAAACTGGCCTTGTGGCCTTGAACTTGTGCTCAGAATGTGTGGTGACTTTGTGATCCACCCTGAGCTTTGCTTGCTTTGCTTGACTGGTCTTGTGACCCCTTGTTCTCCCCCACTTTGCCTAGGGGGTGTGTCAGAACTTTATAGCTTATACTATTGTGTAGGCTATAGTGGGGTATCCCAATTAGGTTTCCCATTTGTACTCACTTCATTCATAGTTCATTCATTCTCGTTCTAGTTTTCTCAAAAACAGTGGACTAAATGGGTTTTGACATCGCGCACGGCTTCACTGCTTACCGTATGCCACGTCATCATGTTTCAATGTGCGCCAAACACACAAGAGTCAAGCAAAATCGCCACGTGGAGGTTGCCCATACAGCGATGACCCACGTCAACGATGCATTGAAACGGTCTCAAGTGCATGATAGAGACCCATTCAAAGGGCCCATTCACTCCCGAATGTGGGTTACTGACTCGGAAACGACCCTCGTGCCCAATAAACACACGTCACATCGTGTGGCGAGTGGTTACCTATGAATGTTACACCACATCCTAGTGCTCATTCGCTGAAGGTGCACAAGGCAAAACTCAACTTCAAACATCCTCGGAATTGCGAACAGCGAGGAGCACCAAAGGAGGATAAAATGCCGCGCATTTACACTCGACATTCAATTGTCGTCTCACTTACCTCTCTAACATGCCTCGCCTGTACCGTCGCTCCCAGCTTCCCGTGTACATTAAGAAGGCAGTCTGCGCGCATCATGTGCAGAATCCTCTTATGCGCCAGGTTGACCTGGCGCGCTGGTGTATTACTCGATACGGAATCCGCCCCGACCGCTCTACTATCGGTCGGATTTTGAAGGGCGGTGATCGTTGGAGCGCGCCGTCAGCATCGAACAACCCCGTCCGTGTTCGGGGCGGAGCTCAACCGACCTTGAGCGCGCATGGTGCGCTGGATCTCGAACGCCGGCCCGGCGGGAATCCGCTCACGCTGTAGACAATCCACGACCACGTCGCGGTCATCGCACATGACTTGGGAAAAGCCGCCTCATTCGCTGTTTCCGTGGGATGGGTGTGCCGCGCATTGCGCCGCAATGGCATCAGGTGCCAGAGTGCTGCTGGCGAAGCCGCGGATCAGGACATGGCGGCCGTGCGCACTTGCAAGGAGAAGCTCCCGCAACTTCTCATGCACCTCTGCGTCTCCCCCGCGCGACGTCTACAACTTCGACGAGACCGCGTTGTTCCTCTCGGTGTTGCCGCGGAAGACATACGGGCGTTCCGTGTGGCTGGTCGCAAGATTCCTAAGGAGAGACTCACCGTCGGCCTTCTCGTGAACGCGGACGGGAGCCATGCATTCCGCCCGCTCGTCATCTCGAAGTCGAAGAGGCCCCATGATTTCCGCCCTGATTTCGACCCCGACGCACTATGCTACTGGAGGAACAACGCGAAGGGCTGGATGACCGCCTCTGTAAGTGCTTCGTGCGCCAGGTGACTTCGGTTTTTTTTGGAGATGCTACGCTTGCATGTGTTTGTGAGAGCGCGTTGTCTCATATATACGTCTCTCCCCCGCCCCGTTCCCATATATTCTCCGCAGCTCTTCACGCACTTCATGGAGCAAACTGAACGCGGCAATGTTCGCCGAGGAACGGCACATCGTCATCCTCCTCGACAACGCCTCGAGCCATGAGCTCAAGACCGAGGGAGCCGAGACCGAGGGACTTGTTTGGCTTCCGCACTCGGACGCTGAGCAACCTCAGGCTGTGTTCCTTCCACCGAACACCACCTGCTTCGTTCAGCCGCTGGACCAAGGGCCTCATCGCCATGATGAAGGCCCGCTACAGGCAGCATTGGCTCGAGGCCGTCGTTGCGAAATGGGTGATGGCGGCGCCACGGGTAATTTCGCGCGCTACAATCTGAATCTCCGCGACGTCCTGGCGTGGCTGCTGGACGCGTGGATGAACATCAGCACGCGCACCATTCAGAGGTGCTGGTGGCGGACGGAGTGCTCCCTCTCGCGTGGGCCCTCTCTCTGTCCCACGTGGGCGCCGCGGGCCTCACCCCAGGTGGCCGTGGTGTTGTGCCGCTTGCCATCGATCTCGATGGCGAGATCGATGACGTGGGCATTCTCATCGATCGTCTTGGCCTGGCCCAAGCGCGATGCCGGCCGCCGACTTTGTCGCAATCGACAACGGGCAGCCGACGTGCGCGGAGCCGGGCGAGGACCCTTTGGCCGACGAGCCCGCGTCGGCGTATTCGGCTGCGTCGTGGGAAACGCCTACGAGCATGGAGGCTGTCTACAACAACGACAACCCCGCGTCCCGCGAGGCTCGTCGCTATGCGCGCGCCGCATGTGAGATGCTAAGGGTACCGCGCGCGCCACCAGCATCACCCCCCGCGAGCTTTGCGCCCTCTTCGAGATCCGCAACCAGATCATCATCGAGCGCATGGAGAGGGCGAGCCCGCCCCTGAATCTCAACGCGACCCGGTCGCCACCCCCAGGCCGTCCGAGACCCCGGATGCCGTGCGCGCTCCTCCCCGCGGGCGCGTCCTCCCTGCGTGGATGACGGCGCCCTCTCCTTGCCAGGCTCTCATCGATGCTGGCGTGCCTGCCGCCATGGACGGCTTCATGGACGCGGCGGAGTGGGTGCGTCTGTGAATGCGCCCAACTCCTCTCTTGGGAGTTGGTGTCTCACCAAGTGCACCAATGTCAACATGTCGCTGACATTGGTATAATGTTAGTGCTTGTTGGTGCTGTTTCATGTTGGATAAGTGGCTTGCTGAGATTAACCCGGAGACGACTGGGGATGTCTGTGAGGGAATTTGTTGAATATTGTAATGGGCCAATATGGTTTGAAGGAAAGTCAGGTAACAACAATAACAGTTATGAAACAACTGCGGCAATCCAGCACTGTTTCGGGTAAAACAAACCTGTAACATTCGGTGTTATTTTAAGCCCATGTTGGCCCATGCGAAATGCTACGAACCCCACGAAATGCCCTAACCACTTACAAGCCCAAAGCACAGGCAACCTTGGGGGACTCTAACGAGCATTGGGTGTACCCCGTGAAACGAAATCGCAGCTGCTGCTGATGCTGTTGCCGTTCCTGCTGCTGCCACTCCTGCTGCTGCTGCCGTTGTCGCTACTGCCACCATCAGTCAAGCCATCGTAAAGAACCATCTCGCGTGCGTCACGACGTCCCAAGCTTGCTACAGCAGCAGCTACCAACGCCACCGGAGAGTCACGCCGGGAGGGGACGCACGTAGCGCCGTCGCCGGCTCCGTCACCGTCAAGACGCACCCTTCTCTACATCACCAAAATGTTGACATCCCAAAATTTCCCCCTGAATTGGCTTTCCGCAAGAGATCTTGAGGCGTCCCGAAGATGACCGAGATCTGTCTTCGAGCCAAAAGAGACATTTGGAACAGTAAACACAGTGTCCCGAAAATATCCCATCCCAAAAATATCCGGCCAAATCAAGAAATGTGTCTTGAAACCGCTTGTTACCTTGAAATGACCTAGTGGATTGGAATTTCAATAGACCGAAAGGTCTTCGAATCTTGACGTCAGTATTTCGGGTAGGTTAATTTTCGTTTTCCACTCACGATATATTTATGAGATTTAGGGTATGGATATGATGAAGCTAGAGTTTTTGTTGATGTTTTTGATACATTTCAAGAACAATGTAGGATTCGTAATTGCTTTCCTTATTTAGTTTCTATCCGACATGAATGCATCATTTGAAGTGTACGAACATGCCCAATGTCTACGGGATTTTATTGAATCACCTCATAGCCTGCACACCAGGAAAACATGTAATTGTTTCCGGTTTCTCGCCAACTTCGATAGTCAATCCCCCCACCCCACCCCCGCCCCCCCCCCCCCAAACCCACAGATGAACGCCAACTCAGCGTCATCCGAAAGGATAAACCTTTTCGCGCCACCTGTCATACATGTCAGAATGTTATGTTTGTCTAGCCTGCAGTGGGGTACTCAATAGTGAGTACAGCCCGACTTAGGGTTTCCTATATGTACACAATTGCTTGCTAGTGAACGCCCTTCTTCATTCTAAACTTTCTCCTACCTCCTAAACTTGACATGCTATCAGAGCAGGTCGATCCCCTTGGGTCGATCCTCTGGGTGGGCTCACCACCTCACTGCTTCCGCTGCAACTGCTACTCTGTGTGGCGCACGCCCGTGGCGTGCGACGGATTTTTCTTCCCGCCACGCGCTCGGACGCGTGCGGCGGTTTTTTTCTGCCCGCCGAGCGCACTGAGGCGCGCGGCGGTTTTCTGCCCGCCGTGCGCCCGAGGCGCGCGGCGGCTTTCCGCCCCGCCACTCCGGGAGGTGCATGCAACGGGCGACGCCTTGTCAGTAACATTATAGCTTATACATTTGTGTAGGCTGTAGTGGGGTAGCCCATAAGGGGTACAACCAATTAGGGTTAGTACTTGTACCAACTGTTTCATAGTCCAATCATTCCTCGTTTCTTCTTATGGTATCGAGCAGGTTCCCTAACGGGAACGATTCCTAGGCCCACCCACTACGAATTTTTTTTTTTTCCTGACCGGAGCGCGCTTCCGCTCAGCCCGAGTCGCGCTCCGTGTGCTCTCCCTACCGTCGCGCCCTCGCTAGGCCCCTCACGGCCCCGTCGCGTCGCCCTTAGCGGCCCTCTCACGGCCCGTTGCGCCGCCCTTACGGCCCGTCGCGCCGCCCTTACGGCCGTCGCGCCGCCCTTCTGGCCCGTCGCGCCGCCCTTCTGCGGCCCCGTCGCGCTGCCTCCTTCGCGGCCCCGTCGTACCGCCCTCAGCGGCTCGTCGCCGCCTCCTTCAACGGCATCGCTGCCTCCCCTTACGCCCGACGCCGCCTCTTACAACGGCCCCACCGACCCCGCACGCCGCCCTAGCGGCCTCTTGCGCCGCTCGTTGGCCCCGCGTGCCGCCCTTGCGGCCCTTCGAGCCGCCCGTCGGCCCACTGTGAGCCGCCCTAGCGGCATCCACGCGCCCTTTCCGGCCCCGACGCCACCTCGGCTGGGCCCCGGCGCCTGCTCCTACGGCCTCGGCGCTGCCCTCGCTGCCCTTCCGGCTCCGACGCCGCCTTCCCAGCCTCGCTGCCGCTCCACCTGGCCCCCCCTCAAGCCACCTTCTACGGCCTCCTAACGGCCCCACCCGCCGTCCCTGATCAGGAGCCGCGCCGCCGAGCACTCCCAGCGGAACCCCACCCTCGAACCGCGGGCCGCCGTGCGCCTTGCAACACCGAGCAGCCGAGCCGCCCCAGCAGCCGAGCCGCCCAGCCGCCGAGCAGGAGAGCCGCCGAGCCGCCCAGAAGCAGAGCCGCCGAGCCGCCAAGCACCCGAGCAGCCCAAGCCGCCGAGCTGTCGAGCCGCCCAGCAGCCGAGCCCGCCCGCACCGCCGAGTCACCCGAGCCGCCCGTCCGGTAAGAGCAGCGCCCTCTACCCCTGCACTGCCCTTACGCTACTGTTCGTGCTGCTAGTCTACTGTCATGGCTACCCCCTAGTGTCCTCGCTTTTGACGCTGAGGGTAGGGCCACTTGACTTAGACGTCTGGGTAGACGACGACTGCAGCTTTTCTTACGGTGCGATAGGGCAGACGGCCTCTCCCTCTTTGACCCTCACTTCTGGTGCTCTCCTGCCCCCGCTGCTGATGCTGACGCCATTGTTCGCTCACAGTGGGCCACGCGCGATGCTGCTGCATGTCTTGCCTGTGCGTCGCCACCTGCCTACCTCTCGAGCGTGCGCACTTTAGCCAGTACAAGAGTGCTCAGACCTTGTACGACGCTGTAGTTGGCACGCTACTCCTCCCCCTGCCACTGCTGCACCTTAGCCGCCTCATGCTACGGCCTCCTCTTCCCCTGACCTTGCTGCCTTCCCACAGTCGCCTGACCTCATTACGCACCTCCGCACTAGTGACACTCGCTACCCGCGCTGCGCTTCATGCTGAAGTCTGCGCCAATGAACCCCCCCCCACCCTAGGTACATCACTCTCTACTACATAGTGACCCGGCTCCCTGACTCTCTGCGCGTAGTCAGGGACCACTTTCACTCTGTGAGAGGACGTCCCCGTTATAATATTTTCTCACTATTATATTTTTCCGTTATCCCATTCTCCCTTTTTCTCCTCTTTATTTTGGTCTTTTATCTCATCTCAATCGGGCCTACTATTCTATTCTCTAGAGCCTTTCTATTCATTTCTCTTATTTCCTACTTTTCCCACCGGACATACCTATTATACGGGCACCGAACAGCGCCGACAGTGGTTGTATACGGTGTAATTCTGGCCGTAATCCCAAGTGCCAATACGACTTGCGTGCTTATGCGCACTTTGTGATTGTAGTATCGGGAAGGGTGTGTTCCCGAAGGTTCGTTTTATCTCGTTTATCCTTGTACTTTCTGAGTATAAATAGGCCTTGTTATTCAGTTTTAGTGACAAGTTTCGATGAGAATTCGATCCTGTGACACTTGGTAATCAGAGCCGTTCTCACTCGACAACTCTCGGCCCTAAGCAGCGGTCGCGGAAAAAATCGCCTCGAACAACCGCCGGGGGCGACCAATTCGACGCCAATTTCTGGTAAGCACCAGTTCGCGCTTTTCGAATTAACCCCCTCGCGTGGTTTTTTGAACAGGATGGGTTCACCGGCGACCAACGACGTTACGCAGCAGCTCTTTGCGCAAATCGCCAAGATGGAAGCGGAGATGCGAGCGACGACTGAACGGTCGCGATTGGAGAACGAGCAGATGCGAAACGAACTGCAGCGCGTTACGCGGCTCCTCTCGACCATGAACATTCCTGCTTCGACGACTTTGCAGCAGTCGCTAGCGTCAGTTCGAGGTTCCGAAACTTCGCTCGCCGGAATCGTTCGACCCTAGCGATCGAAAATCCGACGTCAAGCGGTGGCTCGCGACGATGGAAATTTTATTTCGCGGCGATCGATGGACGACAACGGAGTACTGACGGCGAGAAAATTCGTTCTCGCGACAACATTGATGCGCGGTCCAGCTCTTGAGTGGCTCGGAAGCAACAGTAGCATGTTCCAGGGTGAAGCCACGTGGCAGCAGTTCCGGGCAGACCTTCTCAAACGTTTTGAGCCGATTAATTCCACTTATATTGCGCGCGGAAAAATTACATCACCATAGGCAATTCAGGAGTGTCGCGCAATACACGCAGCAGATGGAGGAATTTCTATAATCGCATTCCCGACATTACCGAGGGCGAAAAATTTCAGTCCTACATCGCGGGGCTGAAAACTGACATTCGGCGCCAGGTTGCCAGCAGCGAATTGCAGCAGCTACAGCGAAATCGTATTGGCCCGCGGAGCGTTTTGACTTGGTCAACTCCGGGACAGGACGACTGAGAAAGTTAGAGCGAGAATGGAATGACTATGAATGAAGTGGGTACAAATAGGAAACTCTAGTTGGGTTGTACCCCCTATGGGATACCCCACTATAGCCTACACAAATAAGTAAGCTATAACATTCTGAACACACCCCCATAGGCAAAGTGGGGGAGAACAAGGGGTCACAAGACCAGTCAAACAAAAACAAAGCAAAGCTCAGGGTGGATCACAAAGTCACCACACATTCCGAGCACAAGTTCAAGGGCCACAAGGCTAGTTCACATGTAAGACCCATATATAGAGATATACAAGAGTCAAGCAAGCAAGAGCAAGAGTATATATAGGTCGAGGTACAAGCAAGGTCAAGAAGTGAGCAAGTGAGGCAAGACAGGCACAAGACCCAACTGCGTTGCAGCAACGCTGATGATCACAAGGCGCAAGTGCCTTGGTGGAAGACATCAGCAGTGTCTGGCCTCAGAGGCCACGTACGCAAGTCGCAACTGTCCACGCTGCTGTAGCTCACGAGCAAGAAAGTAACGGAGAGCAATGTGCTTTGTCCTGTGCTCCAGTCGCTGCTCTCGACACAAGGCCAGCATGGCCTTGTTGTCTACGTACAGGACTGGAGGAGAACGAGGCGGCTCTCCAAGGTCGGTCAACAGGTAGGTGAGCCAGCGTAACTCCTGTGCAGCCATAGCCCCGGCGTAGATCTCAGCCTCACAACTGGAGCCTGAGAACAGAAGACGAGCGGGTAGCCCGCCACGAGACAGAGCCGGAACCAAGGCTGAAGGTTGTAACCCTGTGACGGACCGCTCTGCGTAGCCTGGTCGTCAGCCCAAGAAGCGTCCGCGTGCCCAGTGAGGACCACTGGACGCGCCCTCCAAGCAACTAGCCCCATGCCCGACGTACTGCACAGGTAGCGCAATACCCTCTTCGCTGCAGCCATGTGCTCCGGTCTGTGTCTCCCAGGAGCAACATAGCGTGCAAGAATGCTCAGAGGGTATGCAAGGTCAGGTCGTGTGCAGGTCATCAGGTACATGAGGCAGCCAACAAGCTCTGGATACGGGCCACTCGACTCTACGGACTCAACCGAAGGCAGAGCTGAGAGCGAGTGGCGGAGTAGGCAGAGGAGTGGCCTGAGGCGAGGAGTACGTGAAGCCGAAGCGCTGAAGGACCTGCTGCACCATGTGTGACTGAGTCAGGGTAATGGTGCGGCGTGCTCTGTCTCGGGTGATCTGCAAGCCAAGGTAGCTGCGCAGTTCACCCACGTCAGTGCATGTGTGTCTCTTCTGCAGCTCGGACTTCACGTAGGCGAGTCCAGCAGTGTCAGCTGTGGCAAAGACCAAGTCGTCGACGTACACGAGGATGTAGAACGGCGGCAGAGAGGTGTCGGTGCGCAGAAACAGCGACGGGTCGGCAGTAGAAGGAGCAAACCCAAGTGCCGCGAGCGTAGTCCTCAGTGTGTCGTGCCACTCACGTGGCGCCTGGCGGAGACCGTAGACTGGACGCCGGAGACTCCACTGGGTACCAGGAGGGAAAGACCCAGTGAAGCCAGGTGGGCGACGCAGCCAGATCTCCTCGTGCAGGCTGCCCTGCAAGAAAGCTGTGCAGAAGTCGAGAGAGTGCAGCTCGTAGTCACGGTGAGCAGCAACGTGCAGCAGTACCCGAAGAGTGGTCATCTTCGGGGTGGGGGAGAAGGTCTGAAAGTAGTCAACCCCCTGCCGCTGACTGAAGCCACGAGCGACGTAACGCGCCTTGAAGACAGGCGGAGAACCCGGCGGCCGCTTCACCCTGAAAATCCACATGCCACTGACGATGTTCGCCCCAGGAGGGGGAACAGCGTCGACGTAGGTGCCTGTGGACTTCCAGGAAGCCATCTCTGCATCCATAGCTGCCTGCCACTGAGAGGAGTAGGGACCCTCTATCGCCTCCGCGTAAGAGCGCGGAGTCGGGATGTCAAGTGCATCCGGGTCTCCCTCAGGGGCTAGCAGTACAGACGCGAGATGAGGTGAAGCGGCGGCCAGACACTGGGCATCCCTGCCTGTCCTCAAGGACGTCCGTGCCAAGGGCACACTCACCCCCGACGGACGGAGGACAGGCAGACTCAGACTCAGCGACAAGACTAGCAGCGTAGTCTAGACGACAGCGCGCAGCAAAGTCGACGAGCTCAGTGACAAGGGCAGACGCAGCAGAAGACTCGAAAGAAGGGTCAGTGACAGCAGTAGCAAGGAGACGCGTGACAGTAGGACTGGCAGCACGAAGAGAGTCCGACTCCGGGTCGGCAAGAGCAGGAAGAGAGGAAGCAGGAGGAGAAGGCAAAGGGGCACGCAGAGGAGCAGTAGACGGACGCAGAGACATCCGGTGCGTGCCAGGGACAGGAGGAGGACGCTGACGCGAACCGCGAACACTAGCGCGCGCAGTACGAACAGGTGACGCAGGACGAGACGCAGGCTCACGACGCTTAGTAAGACCTCCAGTCGGACCAGCGCAGGGAGAAGGAGCAGGCAAAGGTGAGGCAGGCTGTAGCTGTGACTGTGACGAGACAGGCTGTGGACCCTCTAAGGGAGGAGGAGGAGGACCAGGAGAAGGTGTAAGACCAAGAACCTGCTGCAGGAGCGGAACGAAGTACGGCCGGGGCCGCGCGGCGACGTCTGAAACAGCAGGGACAGCACCAGTACCCCCAGCAGGAGTACCCGCTCCAGCAGCACCTCCAGTAGCTCCAGAACCTCCAGCAGCACCACCAGGAGCACCGCCAGTCGGACCTCCAGCGGCAGTCTCAGCGTCAACACCCTCAGCAGCACCAGCTCCAGGAGAACCCTCAGACCCAGCAGCTCCAGCACCCACAGTACGAGAACCGCCGGGACGCTCGGCAGCAGTACCCTCTGCAGCCGAAGAACCTCCAGCACCAGCAGCACGCCTCCAGCGCCTGGCAAACCACTCACGTAGCTCCTGAGGGGAGAGTGGCTCTCGGCGAGACGAAGCACCTCCAGGCGGAGCACCCCAAGTCTCAGCACCCCCAGGCTCAGCACCCCCAGGCTCAGCACCCCCAGGCTCAGCACCCCCAGGCACAGCACCCCCAGGCTCAGCACCTCCAGACTCCGCACCCCCAGGCTCTGCACCCTCAGGCGTAGCACCTCCAGTCTCAGCACCCCCAGGCTCAGCTCCCGCAGCAGCACCAGAGTCACCAGTGACCTCGACAGGCTCGACCGCGTCTACCTGGGACACACCTGAAGGGGCAGGACCCTGAGGGGGGAGGGGGTCTACCGGGGGGGGGACCTGGTACCAAGAAGAGCGGGGGCGGGGGGAGGGACGGAGTGCGGTAGGGGAAGAGGCGGTAGTAGGGTACCGACTCGTCGAACGTGACGTCCTGGGAGGACAAAACACGTCGAGAGGTGGGGTGGTAGAACTGCCACCCAGGGGCGTCGGGGGGGAACCCCAGGAAGACGCAAGGAGCAGCGCGAGGGGACAGCTTGTCCGCAGACAGGTCGCGGACAAACGCCCGAGATCCCCTGACCCGGAACGCCGACGCATCGCCAACCTTCCCCGTCCACAGCAGCGCTGGGGAGGTCTCCGGCCTGGAGACCCTGGGGTGGAGGTTGATCTGATGCGCTGCGTACCTGACCGCAAACGGCCACAGAAAATGGGGGGCAGCCGCATGCATCATGGACGTACGAGAGACGTCCATGACCATGCCAATGCGGCGCTCTGCAATCCCATTTTGCTGCGGGGAGTCCGGAAGCGTGAAGGTCTGGCGGATGCCTCGCGCACGACAGTAGGCACGCAGAAGGCCAGAGGAGAACTCTCCGCCTCTGTCCGAGTGCAGACGCAACACAGGAAAGTCCGAGCCAAAGCTCTGCCTGAGCTGGAGACGAGCTGCGCGGATCCAGTCGATCAGCACCTCAGTGACATCACCCTTGCTGCGCAAGGGGAAGACTGTGGTGTAACGCGAGTAGTCGTCAACCACCAGCAGGAAGTAGCGCTCGTGACCGAGTCCACGGACGCGGGCAGGGCCCCACACGTCCATGTGAAGCGTCTGCAACGGAGCCTCTGTCGGAGGAAACTGGGAGGAGTGAGGGGCAGCACGCTGGCGCCCCTCGACACAGGGGACACAGGCAGGGCTAGGGCCCTGAGGAAGGGGAGGTAGAGACCGGGGGAGACCAGACACAAGAAGACGGGAGGCCATGCCTCTGAGCCGAAGCAGAGAGGGGTGGCCAAGGCGGTGGTGCCAGAGGAGGGTCTCGTGAGACAGACGGCGACACGAACAGGGGGCAGACTCAGGACCAGACCTGGACGCTGCAGCAAACACCTGACCAGACGAAGGGACTCTACCAGACTCAGCACCAGGAGGAGAAGCAGTGGTCAGTGTGTACAGGCTCGACCCTGGCTGACGTGTAAACGTAGCCAGGTGACGACTCGTGCTACCCTCCGTGCAGTGCGTCACTCGCTGGCTAGCAGGGGTGAACTGGTGGACTCCCGCATCCTGTAGGTCAGCACCACTCACCAAGTTCGTAGAGAACGAGGGGAGGTAGAGACCAGACAGGGTGCCAGAGGGAGCCGCTGGACACGGGAGGACTGTGGAGAAGCGAGACAGGACAGGACCCCCAGAGGGGTCAGCCAGGGAAACCGCAACCGGCCGACTAAGCGGCGTAAGTGTGGTGCGGTCCCGAAAGAAAGAGCGAGATGCTCCAGAGTCAAGAGTGAAGGTGTGGGAGGCCGAAGTCGACGCAGTACCTGAGAGCGCAGTTTCACGAGCACCTGAGAGCACAGACGCACTGGCACCTAGAGCAGAAGCCTCACCGGCACCTGGAGCAGCAGTATCAATGCCCGGGTCGGGCGGGAAACACCGGTAACAGTCACCCTCCTCACTAATGGTCACAACATACATGGCAGCAAGGATAGCATCAAAATCAAGATCAAAGATAGCTACACCAGCCCTAGACAGCTCTCCCCAGCGGGGGATCTCCGCGGCCTCCGGGAACTGCTGACGCCAAGCGTCCGTCAGGCGGCCAAAGAAGCGCTGGGCGGAGTGGGCACCCCCACACTGCTCTCCAGTGCGGTCGCCAGTGCGGAGAACGTAGGTGCAGGGACCAAAACCCCCACCGCGCTGACGCTGCGTGTACCACTCACGGAGCTGCTGAGGGGTGGGGACGTCGCGAGAACGCTGCTGCTGCTGCTGCTGCTGGCGCTGACCGCCACCAGTGCCGCTCCGCTGCGAAGCTCCACTCCGACCATCTCCACCTCCGCCACCCCCGCCTCCGCCTCCACCGCCCCCGCCTCCACCTCCACCGCCGCCACCTCCGCCACCTCCGCTACCACCGCCACCGCCGCCGCCACTCCCGCCTCCACTGCTGCCACTAGCACCCCCACCCCCGCTACCACCTCCACCGCCACCCCCACTCCCTCCGCCGCCTCCACCTCCACCGCCACCGCCCCCACTGGCCCCACCTGCTCCCTTGCCCCCCTTGCCCTTGCCAGAGCGGCGTCTCCCGCTAGGGGCAGACGCCGCACCGACCGACTCAAGACGAACGAGGTCGGCCGTAGCGGCAGAGGCGACAGAGGGCAGGAGAGGGGAAGGAGAACACCCCTCAAAGATGGGGGCGCGGGGGTCACCTCGAGAGGCTCCTACAGCGACTATGCTCTTCTCCGCTGCAAGGAGGGCCTTCTCTAGGCTGTCAACTGTGAGGGTGGTGGGACAGACTGCGAGGAAGTGGTCCCGGACTACACGAAGGGAGTCAGGGAGGCGAGTGACTAAGAAGTAGAGAGTGATGTACATGGGGGGGGGGTTCTTGGCGCAGAAGTCAGTAGGAAGCGCAGCGCGGGTAGCGAGTGTCACTAGTGCGGAGGTGCGTGATGATATCAGCGACAGTGGGAAAGGCGGCAAGGTCAGGGAAGAGGAAGGGGAGCATGAGGCGGCTCAGTGCAGCAGTGGCAGGGGAGGAGTAGCGCGCAACTACAGCGTCGTACAAGGTCTGGGCACTCTTGTACAGGCTAAAGTGCGCGCGCTCAGCGGTAGGCAAGTGGCGACGCACAGCAAGACGTGCAGCAGCATCGCGCGTGGCCCACTGTGAGCGAACAGTGGCGTCAGCATCAGCAGCAGGGGAAGGGACGGCGCCAGAGGTGAGGTCAAAGAGAGACAGACCGTCCGCCCTATCGCACTGTAAAAACAGCTGCAGGTCGTCGAGCCAGACCTCAAAGTCTGTGGCTCGACCCTCAGTGTCAAAAGCGAGGACACTAGGGGTAGCCATGACGACGAGAGTGAAGCAGTGCAAGCAGTAGGGGAAGGGCACGCATGGAGAGCAGTACAGTGCTCACCGGGCAGGGCAGGTCGGGCGGCTCGGTAGAAAGGCGGCTCGGCTACTCAGCGACTCGGCTCCCGGGCGGCTCGGCTCCCAGGCGGCTCGGCGGTAGGGCGGCTCGGGCGGGGCGGCTCGGCTGCCGGGCGGCTCGGGTGCAGGGCGGCTCGGCTGCACTGCTGCTCGGCGGTACGGCGGCTCGGCTGCTGCAGGTGGGCGGCTCAGCTGCTGCAGTTGGGCGGCTCGGCTGCTGCAGTCGGGCGGCGCGAGAGCAAGGGGCGGCGGGGCCGTGAGTGCTGGGGCGGCGGGGCCGCGAGACCAGGGGCGGCGGGGCCGCGTAGTAGGGGCGGCGGGGCCGGGAGCGCTTGGGGCGGCGGAGCCGCGAGATCAGGGGCGGCGGGGCCGTGAGCGCTGGGGCGGCGGGGGCCGCGAGATCAGGGACGGCGGGGCCGTGAGATCAGGGGCGGCGGGGCCGGGAGCGCTGGGGCGGCGGGGCCGCGTATCAGGGGCGGCGGGGCTGGGAGCACCGGGGCGACGGGGCCGCGTATCAGGGGCAGCGGGGCCGGAAGCGCTGGGGCGGCGGGGTCGCGAGATCAGGGGCGGCGGGGTCGCGAGATCAGGGGCGGCGGGGCCGTGAGCGCTGAGGCGGCGGGGCTGTGAGATCAGGGACGGCGGGGCCGCGAGCGCTTGGGCGGCGGGGCCGCGAGATCAGGGGCGGCGAGGGCCGCGCTTTCAGGGTCAGCAGGGCCGCGAGATTAGGGGCGACGGGGCCGAGAGATCAGGGGCGGCGGAGCCGCGTGAGGAAGGGCGGCGAGGGCCGCGAGAGCAGGGCGGCGAGGCCGCTAAGGCGGCGCGAGGGCGGGCAGCGGGGCGCGGGCGCTAAGGCGGCGCTCGGGCTGCTAGGGCGGGTGGCTCGCTAAGGCGGCGCTCGGGCCGTTAGGGCAGATCGAAAAAAAAGTAAGAGCAAGGGCCCGGAGCGCGCTCCGGGCAGAAAAAAAGGTTCGATGTGGTGGGCCCTAAGCACAGTTCCCACGGGGGAACCTGCTCGATACCATGAGAAAGTTAGAACGAGAATGGAATGACTATGAATGAAGTGGGTACAAATAGGAAACTCTAGTTGGGTTGTACCCCCTATGGGATACCCCACTATAGCCTACACAAATAAGTAAGCTATAACATTCTGACAACGACCCCACGTCGTCGGATCACGACAAGGGGATCGCTCGGCTTCAACCACGTTCGCCGACCCCATGGAAGTCGACAAATTCGACGCGAGTTCACGTCCTGCAAAAAACAAAACACTTTGCGAATTTTGCGGCAAAAACGGACATCGCATTGTCGACTGTTTTCACATGAAATCTGCACGTGCGGCATTCCGAGCTCGAGGGAGTGGCGAAACTAAAAACAAAAAGTCAAAAAACGGATCTCGCCAGTGATTGCGGATCGTGCTAGCGAGAAAAAACAGATCCGAAAGCGTCAGCGCAATCTGGACCGAATCGAAATTGAAGGACAGCATTGGGCGCGAGATTTGGAGAATCAAGGGCGAAATCCCAAGCCCCTTGACCGAAATTTGTCAGAGGAATTCGCCGAGGAAAAGAAAACCTCCGCGAAAACAGACTCGACCAAGACGGGAACTCTACAATTCGACCCCGGAAAAAAACAGAATCCGTTAAAGTTATCTTTCAAAGATGCTTTAATGAAGACTGGCGATTTTCGCGGGTCCGGAGCCATAAACAAATTCCGGGAAGAACTCCAGAGGAAGCAAACAATTAAAAAAGTGGTACCGGTGCCTACGGAGCTGGGGAAAAAAACGGCAGACGCCTCTCTGGCAAGGGCAAGGGGGGCAAGGGAGCGGGTGGAGCTAGAGGGGGCGGTGGAGGAGGCGGTGGGGGTGGCGGGGGGAGTGGGGGTGGCGGTGGGGGTGGTGGCGGGAGTGGAGGTACTGGTGGCGGCGGTGGAGGCGGAGGTGGCGGCGGAGGTGGTAGCGGAGGAGGCGGTGGGAGCGGTGGGAGCGACGGTCCTAGTGGGGGAGGTGGCGGTGGAGACGGGGGTGGCGGTGGAGGCGGGGGTGGCGGTGGAGGCGGGGGTCGGAGTGGCTCGTCCCAGCGGAGCAGCTCTGGGGGTGGTCAGCGCCAGCAGCAGCAAGCAGCAGCAGCCGCAGCAGCAGCCACAGCAGCAGCAGCGCTCTCGCACCGTCCTCGCCCCTCAGCAGCTCCGTGAGTGGTACTTGCAGCGTCAGCGTGGTGGTGCGCTTGGTCCCTGCCCCTACGTTCTTCGCACCGGTGACCGTGCAGGGGAGAGGTGTGGAGGCGCCCACACAGCCCGCCGTTGCTTTGGCCGCCTGACCGACGCCTGGCGTCACCAGTTTCCGGAGGCCGCTGAGATCCCCCGCTGGGGAGAGCTGTCTAGGGCTGGTGTAGCTATTTATGATCTTGATTTTGATGCTATTCTCTCTGCTATGTATGCTGTGACTGGTAGTGATGAGGATGACTGTTACCGGTGTTTCCCGCCCGACCCGGGCATTGGTACTGCCGCGTCAGGTACTAGTGAGGCTGCTGCTCTAGGTGCCAGTGCGTCTGTGCTCTCAGGTGCTGGTGAGTCTGCCCTCTCAGGTACTGTGTCGGCTTCGGCCTCTCACACCTTCACCCTTGACTCTGGAGCGTCTCGCTCCTTCTTAAGGGACCGCACCACTCTCACGCCGCTGAGTCGGCCGGTTGCGGTGTCCCTGGCTGACCCCTTTGGGGGGCCTGTCCTGTCTCGCTTCTCCACTGTCCTCCCGTGTCCGGCGGCCCCCTCTGGCACCCTGACTGGTCTCTACCTCCCCTCGTTCTCGACGAACTTGGTGAGTGGTGCTGACCTCCAGGATGCGGGTGTCCACCAGTTCACCCCTGCTCGTCAGCGGGTGACCCACTGCACGGAGGCGGATACAGGTCGCCACCTGGCTACGTTTACACGTCGACCAAGGTCGAGCCTGTACACACTGACCACTGCTTCTCCTCCAGGTGCTACGTCTGGTAGGGTCCCTTCGTCTGGTCAGGTGTTTGCTGCAGCGTCCAGGTCTGGTCCTGAGTCTGCCCCCTGCTCGTGTCGTCGTCTGTCTCACGAGACCCTCCTCTGGCACCACCGCCTTGGCCACCCCTCTCTGCTTAGGCTCAGAGGCATGGCCTCGCGAGTCCTTGTGTCTGGTCTTCCCCGGTCTCTCCCTCCCCTTCCTCCGGGCCCTGGCCCTACCTGTGTCCCCTGTGTCGAGGGGCGCCAGCGTGCTGCCCCTCACTCCTCCCAGTTTCCTCCGACAGAGGCCCCGTTGCAGACGCTTCACATGGACGTGTGGGGCCCAGCCCGCGTCCGTGGACAGGGTCAGGAGCGCTACTTCCTGCTGGTGGTTGACGACTACTCGCGTTACACCACAGTCTTCCCCTTGCGCAGCAAGGGTGAGGTCACTGAGGTGTTGATCGACTGGATCCGCGCAGCTCGTCTCCAGCTTCGGAGGAGCTTTGGCTCTGACTTCCCTGTTCTGCGTCTGCACTCGGACAGAGGCGGAGAGTTCTCCTCTGGACTCCTGAGTGCCTACTGTCGTGCGCGAGGCATCCGTCAGACCTTCACGCTTCCGGACTCACCACAGCAGAATGGGATTGCTGAGCGCCGCATTGGCATGGTCATGGACGTCGCTCGTACGTCCATGATGCATGCGGCTGCTCCCCATTTTCTGTGGCCGTTTGCGGTCAGGTACGCTGCGCACCAGATCAACCTCCACCCCAGGGTCTCTCGACCGGAGACCTCCCCAGCCCTGCTGTGGACGGGGAAGGTTGGCGATGCGTCGGCGTTCCGGGTCTGGGGATCTCGGGCGTTTGTTCGTGACCTGTCTGCGGACAAGCTGTCCCCTCGTGCTTCTCCCTGCGTCTTCCTGGGGTTCCCCCCCGACGCCCCTGGGTGGCAGTTTTACCACCCCACCTCTCGACGTGTTCTGTCCTCCCAGGACGTCACGTTCGACGAGTCGGTACCCTACTACCGCCTCTTCCCCTACCGCACTCCGTCCCTCCCCCCACCCCCGCTCTTCTTGGTACCAGGTCCCCCCCCGGTAGTCCCCCTCCCCCCTCAGGGTCCTGCCCCTTCAGGTGTGTCCCAGGTAGACGCGGTCGAGCCTGTCGAGGTCACTGGTGACTCTGGTGCTGCTGCGGGAGCTGAGCCTGGGGGTGCGGAGTCTGGGGGTGCTGAGCCTGGGGGTGCGAGCCTGGGGGTGCTGAGCCTGGAGGTGCCGAGCCTGGGGGTGCTGTGCCTGGGGGGTGCTGTGCCTAGGGGTGCTGAGCCTGGGGGTGCTGCGCCTGGGGGTGCTGTACCTGGGGGTGCTGAGCCTGGAGGTGCCGAGCCTGGGGGTGCTGTGCCTGGGGGTGCTGTGTCCTGGGGTGCTGAGCCTGGGGGTGCTGTGCCTGGGGGTGCTTCGTCTCGCCGGGAGCCACTCTCCCCACAGGAGCTGCGTGAGTGGTTTGCCAGGCGTTGGAGGCGTGCTGCTGGTGCTGGTGGTTCTTCGGCTGCAGAGGGTACTGCTACCGCGCGTCCCGCCGGTGCTCGTACTGTGGGTGCTGGAGCTACTGGGTCTGAGAGTTCTCCTGGAGCTGGTACTGCTGAGGGTGTTGGCGCTGAGCCTGCCGTTGGCGGTCCGACTGACAGTGCTCCTGGTGCTACTGCTGGAGGTTCTGGAGCTTCTGGTGGTGCTGCTGGAGGTGCTGCTGGAGTGGGTGCTCCTGCCGGGGCTGCTGGTGCTGTTCCTGCTGTTTCTAGTGTCGCCGCGCGGCCCCGACCGTACTTCGTTCCGCTCCTGCAGCAGGTTCTTGGTCTTCCACCTCCTCCTCCTCCTCCCTTAGAGGGTCCGCAGCCTGTCCGGTCACAGCCACAGCTACAGCCTGCCTCCCCTTTGCCTGCTCCTTCTCCCTACACTGGTCCGACTGGAGGTCTTACTGAGCGTCGTGAGCCTGCCTCTCGTCCTGTGTCGCCTGTTCGTACTGAGCGCGCTAGTGGTCGCGGGTCGCGTCAGTGTCCTCCTCCTGTCCCTGGCACGCACCGGATGTCACTGCGTCCGTCCACTGCTCCTCTGCGTGCCCCTTTGCCTTCTCCTCCTGCTTCCTCTCTTCCTGCTCTTGCCGACCCGGAGTCGGACTCTCTTCGTGCTGCCAGTCCTACTGTCACGCGTCTCCTTGCTACTGCTGTCACTGACCCTTCCTTCGAGTCGTCTGCTGCGTCTGCCCTTGTCACTGAGCTTGTCGACTTTGCTGCGCGCTGTCGTCTAGACTACGCTGCTCGTCTTGTCACTGAGTCTGAGTCCGCCTGTCCTCCGTCCGTCGGGGGTGAGTGTGCCCTTGGCACGGACGTCCTTGAGGACAGGCAGGAGGAGTTCCAGTGTCTGGCCGCCGCTTCACCTCGTCTCGCGTCTATACTGCTAGCCCCTGAGGGAGACCCGGATGCACCAGATATCCCGACTCCGCGCTCTTACGCGGAGGCGATAGAGGGTCCCTACTCCTCTCAGTGGCAGGCAGCTATGGATGCAGAGATGGCTTCCTGGAAGTCCACAGGCACCTACGTTGACGCTGTTCCCCCTCCTGGGGCGAACATCGTCAGTGGCATGTGGATTTTCAGGGTGAAGCGGCCGCCGGGTTCTCCGCCTGTCTTCAAGGCGCGTTACGTGGCTCGTGGCTTCAGTCAGCGGCAGGGGGTTGACTACTTTCAGACCTTCTCCCCCACCCCGAAGATGACCACTCTTCGGGTTCTGCTGCACGTTGCTGCTCACCGTGACTACGAGCTGCACTCTCTCGACTTCAGCACAGCTTTCTTGCAGGGCAGCCTGCACGAGGAGATCTGGCTGCGTCGCCCACCTGGCTTCACTGGGTCTTTCCCTCCTGGTACCCAGTGGAGTCTCCGGCGTCCAGTCTACGGTCTCCGCCAGGCGCCACGTGAGTGGCACGACACACTGAGGACTACGCTCGCGGCACTTGGGTTTGCTCCTTCTACTGCCGACCCGTCGCTGTTTCTGCGCACCGACACCTCTCTGCCGCCGTTCTACATCCTCGTGTACGTCGACGACTTGGTCTTTGCCACAGCTGACACTGCTGGACTCGCCTACGTGAAGTCCGAGCTGCAGAAGAGACACACGTGCACTGACCTGGGTGAACTGCGCAGCTACCTTGGCTTGCAGATCACCCGGGACAGAGCACGCCGCACCATTACCCTGACTCAGTCACACATGGTGCAGCAGGTCCTTCAGCGCTTCGGCTTCACGTACTCCTCGCCTCAGGCCACTCCTCTGCCTACTCGCCAGTCGCTCTCAGCTCTGCCTTCGGATGAGTCCGTAGAGTCGAGTGGCCCGTTTGCAGAGCTTGTTGGCTGCCTCATGTACCTGATGACCTGCACACGACCTGACCTCGCATACCCTCTTAGCATTCTCGCACGCTTTGTTGCTCCTGGGAGACACCGACCAGAGCACATGGCTGCAGCGAAGAGGGTGTTGCGCTACTTGTGCAGTACGTCGGGCATGGGGCTAGTGCTTGGAGGGCGCAGTCCAGTGGTCCTCACTGGGCACGCAGACGCTTCTTGGGCTGACGACCAGGCTACGCAGCGGTCGTCACAGGGTTACACCTTCAGCCTTGGTTCCGGCTCTGTCTCGTGGCGGGCTACCCGCTCGTCTTCTGTTCTCGGCTCCAGTTGTGAGGCTGAGATCTACGCTGGGGCTATGGCTGCACAGGAGTTACGCTGGCTCACCTACCTGCTGACCGACCTTGGAGAGCAGCCTCGTTCTCCTCCAGTCCTGTACGTAGACAACAAGGCCATGCTGGCCTTGTGTCGAGAGCAGCGACTGGAGCACAGAACGAAGCACATTGCTCTCCGCTACTTTCTTGCTCGTGAGCTACAGCAGCGTGGACAGTTGCGACTTGCGTACGTGGCCTCTGACGCCAACACTGCTGATGTCTTCACCAAGGCACTTGCGCCTTGTGATCATCAGCGTTGTTGCACGCAGTTGGGTCTTGTGCCTGTCTTGCCTGACTTGCTCTCCTCTTGACCTTGCTTGTACCTTCGCCTATATATACTCTTGCTCTTGCTTGCTTGACTCTTGTATATCTCTATATATGATCTTGCATGTGAACTGGCCTTCTGGCCTTTGAACTTGTGCTCGGAATGCGTGGTGACTTTGTGATCCACCCTGAGCTTTGCTTTGCTTTGCTTGACTGGTCTTGTGACCCCTTGTTCTCCCCCACTTTGCCTATGGGGGTGTGTCAGAACATATAGCTTACTTGTTTTTGTAGGCTATAGTGGGGTATCCCATAGGGGGTACAACACAATTAGGGTTTCCTATTTGTATTCACTTCACTTCATAGTCATTCATTCTCGTTCTTTGATTTCACAACTCACGCCTCCAAAACCAACAGTACCCGCCACGGTACAACCTGCACATGATTTCATTTCCACTATGCACCAATTGTGGGAGCGCACGCATAAACGTCTTCTGACTATCCAGCAGCAACAAAAGAAGCTCGCTGATCGGAGTCGCAACGATCATTCCATCTAGATTGGCGATCAAGTGCTTCTGGATACACGCAATCTCGACATTAGCCATCTTCCGTCTAAGCTCCGACCTAGCTTCTGCGGACCTTTTCTCGTCGAGGCGCAGGTCACTCCAGTAACCTTCCGCTTGCGTTTACCAGCTACCTGGAAAATTCACAATGCCTTCCATGTTCAACTTCTCAAGCCCTATCGGGACCCAAACACGGTCTTCAAAGGTCGCCAGCCGCCACCGCCACCGCCAGTGATCGTTAATGGAGAACCCGAGTACGAAGTCGAAGCCGTTCTGGCGCACCGACGACGATGTAGCGGCACCTTGGAGTTCTTGATTCGTTGGAAAGGCTATGATCCTTCCGAGGATACCTGGGTACCTGTACACGACATGGATAACGCCCGCCGTCCTCTACAGGACTACCTTGTCAAGCAGGGTGTTACTTCTACCACCCAGCTTTGAGGGGGGGAAGTGTGAGAGGACGTCCCCGTTATAATATTTTCTCACTATTATATTTTTCCGTTATCCCATTCTCCCTTTTCTCCTCTTTATTTTGGTCTTTATCTCATCTCAATCGGCCTACTATTCTATTCTCTAGAGCCTTCTATTCATTTCTCTTATTTCCTACTTTTCCCACCGACATACCTATTATACGGCACCGACAGCGCCGACAGTGGTGTATACGGTGTAATCTGGCCGTAATCCCAAGTGCCAATAGACTTGCGTGCTTATGCGCACTTGTGATTGTAGTATCGGGAAGGGTGTGTTCCCGAAGGTTCGTTTTATCTCGTTTATCCTTGTACTTTCTGAGTATAAATAGGCCTTGTATTCGGTTTTAGTGACAAGTTTCGATTGAGAATTCGATCCTGTGACACACTCAGTCTGCCCCACCACTCTCACCGTTGACCTACTCGAGAAGGCCCTCCTAGCGGCAGAGAAGAGAAGAGTCGCTGTAGGAGCCTCTCGTGGTGACCCCCGCACCCCCGGCTTTGAGGGGTGTTCCCCCTCCCCCCTCTTGCCCTCTGTTGCCTCTACTGCTGCGGCCGACCTCGTGGGTTTCCAGTCGGTCGGCGCTGCGTCTGCCCCTAGTGGGAAACGCCGCACCGGCAAGGGCACTGGAGAGGCTGGCGGGGGTGGCGGCGGTGGCGGTGGAGGCAGTGGAGGGGGTGGGGGTGGTGGTGGGGGTGGTGGCGGGGGTGGAGGTGTCGGAGGCGGCAGTGGAGGCGGAGGCGGCAGCGGCAGTGGCGGTGGGAGCGGAGGTGGTGGAGGTGGCGGCGGTGGAGGAGGCAGCGGCGGAGGAGGAGGAGGAGGAGGAGGTCGCGGCTCTTCGCAGAGGAGTGGCTTCAGTGGTGGTACGCGCCAGAAGCAGCAGCGCGGTCGGGAAACCCTGTCCCCTCAGCAGCTTCGTGAGTGGTACGCGGCGCGTCAGCGCGGTGGGGGTACGGGTCCCTGCACCTACGTTCTCCGCACCGGCGACCGAGCTGGTGAGCAGTGCGGGGGTGCGCACTCCACTCAGCGCTGCTTTGTCCGCCTGGCGGACGCTTGGCATCACCAGTTTCTTGAGGCCACTAAGATCCCTCGCTGGGGAGAGCTGTCTAGGGCGGGAGTAGCTATCTTTGATCTTGACTTTGATGCTGTCCTTGCTGCCATGTATGCTGTTACTATTAGTGATGAGGGTGACTGTTACCGGTGTTTCCCGCCCGACCTGGGCATTGAGACCGCTGCTCTAGGTGCTGGTGAGGCTGCTGCTCAAGGTGCTGCTGTGCCTGCTTCCTCAGGTGCTGGTGAGTCTACGCTCTCAGGTACTGTGTCGGCTTCGGCCTCCCACACCTTCACTCTTGACTCGGGGGCTTCTCGCTCCTTCTTTCGAGACCGCACCACACTCACGCCACTTGATCGGCCAGTTGCAGTCTCTCTAGCAGACCCCTCTGGGGGTCCTGTCCTTGCTCACTTCTCCACTGTCCTCCCGTGTCCGGCGGCCCCTTCTGGCACCCTCTCTGGTCTTTACCTCCCCTCGTTCTCTACGAACTTGGTGATTGGTGCTGACCTACAGGATGCGGGGGTTCACCAGTTCACTCCTGCGAGTCAGCGGGTGACCCACTGCACGGACGCTCGGACAGGCCGGGGTCGAGCCTGAACACACTAACCACTGCGTCTGGTCAGGTAGCTGCGTCGGGTCAGGTGTTTGCTGCAGCGTCCAGGTCTGGTCCTGAGTCTGCCCCCTGCTCGTGTCGCCTCTTGTCTCACGAGACTCTCCTCTGGCACCACCGCCTTGGTCACCCCTCCCTGCTTCGTCTCTGAAGCATGGCCTCCCGTGTCCTTGTCTCTGGTCTTCCCCGGTCCCTCCCTCCCCTTTCTCTGGGGCCTGGCCCTACCTGCGTCCCCTGTGTCGAGGGGCGGCAGCGGGCTGCCCCTCACTCCTCCCAGTTTCCTCCGACAGAGGCCCCGCTGCAAACGCTTCACATGGACGTGTGGGGCCCGGCCCGCGTCCGTGGACAGGGTCGCGAGCGCTACTTCCTGCTGGTGGTTGACGACTACTCGCGTTACACCACAGTCTTCCCCTTGCGCAGCAAGGGTGATGTCACTGAGGTGTTGATCGACTGGATCCACGCAGCTCGTCTCCAGCTCAGGCGGAGCTTCGGCTCGGACTTTCCTGTTCTGCGTCTGCACTCTGACAGAGGCGGAGAGTTCTCCTCTGGCCTTCTGCGAGCCTACTGTCGTGCACGAGGCATCCGCCAGATCTTCACGCTTCCGGACTCTCCGCAGCAAAATGGGATTGCTGAGCGCCGCATTGGCATGGTCATGGATGTCGCTCGTACGTCCATGATGCATGCGGCTGCCCCCCATTTTCTGTGGCCGTTTGCAATCCGGAACGCGGCGCATCAGATCAACCTTCACCCCAGGGTCTCCATGCCAGAGACCTCCCCAGCTTTGCTGTGGACGGGGAAGGTTGGCTATGCGTCAACGTTCCGTGTCTGGGGATCTCGGGCGTTTGTCCGCGACTTGTCTGCGGACAAGCTGTCCCCTCGTGCTGCTCCTTGCGTCTTCGTTAGTCTCCCCCCTGACGCGCCGTAGTGGCAGTTCTACCACCCCATCTCTCGTCGTGTTCTGTCCTCCCAGGACGTCACGTTCGATGAGTCGGTCCCCTACTACCGTCTCTTCCCCTACTGCACTCCGTCCCTCCCCCCGCCATCGCTCTTCCTTGTGCCAGGTCCCCCCTCGGTAGACCCCCTCCCCCCTCAGGGTCCTGCCCCTTCAGGTGTGTCCTAGGTAGACGCTGTAGAGCCTGTCGAGGTTGCTGGTGACTCTGGTGCTGCTGAGGGTACTGAGCCTGAGGGTGCTACGACTGGGGGTGCTGAGCCTAGGGGTGCTGAGTCTGGGGGTGCTGAGCCTGGGGGTGTTATGCCTGGGAGTACTGAGCCTGGGGGTGCTGTGCCTGGGGGTGCTACGCCTAGAGGTGCTGAGCCTGGGGGTGCGGAGCCTGAGGGAGCTGGGCCTGCTCGTGGGGTGTCTGGCGGTACTGTGCCTGGCGGTTCTTCGGGTGCTTCGTCTCGGCGGGAGCCACTCTCTCCACAGGAGCTGCGTGAGTGGTTTGCCCGGCGCTTGAGACGCGCTGCTGGAGCTAGAGGTGCTGCGGGTACTAGAGGTTCTACTACTACTGAGGGTGCTGGTGCCGCGGGTCCAGGAGGTGCTCGTACTGGGAGTACTGGAGCTACTGGGTCTGCGGGTACTTCTGGAGCTGGAGCTGCTGGGGGTGCTACTGGTGCTGCTGGAGGTACTGGAGCTGGAGGTGCTGCCGCTGAGGGTACAGGTGCTGTCCCTGCTGTGTCTAGAGTCGCCGCCCGGCCTCGACCATACTTCGTTCCGCTCCTTCAGCAGGTTCTTGGTCTCCCGCCTTCTACTGGTCCTCCTCCTCCCTTAGAGTGTCCTCAGCCTGTCCCGTCACAGCTACAGTTACAGCCGGCCTCCCCACTGCCTGCTCCTTCTCCCTACACTGGTCCTACTGGAGGTCTTGCTGAGCGTCGTGAGCCTGTGTCTTGCCCTGCGTCGCCTGTCCATGCTGCTCGCACTAGTGGTCGCGGTTCGCGTCAGCGTCCTCCTCCTGTCCCTGGCATGCACCGGATGTCTCTGCGTCCGTCCACTGCTCCTCTGCATGCCCCTTTGCCTTCTCCTCCTGAGTCCTCTCTTCCTGCTCTTGCCGACCCGGAGTCGGACTCTCTTCGTGCTGCCAGTCCTACTGTCACGCGTCTCCTTGCTACTGCCGTCATTGACCCTTCTTTCGAGTCCACTGCTGCGTCTGCCCTTGTTACTGAGCTCGTCGACTTTGCTGCTCGCTGTCGTCTAGACTAGGCTGCTAGTCTTGTCGCTGAGTCTGAGTCTGTCTGTCCTCCGTCCGTCGGGGGTGAGTGTGCCCTTGGCACGGACGTCCTTGAGGACAGGCAGGAGGAGTTCCAGTGCTTGGCCGCTGCTTCACCTCATCTCGTGTCCGTACTGCTTACCCCTTAGGGAGACCCGGATGCACTTGACATCCCGACTCCGCGCTCTTACGCGGAGGCGATAGAGGGTCCCTACTCCTCTCAGTGGCAGGCAGCTATGGACGCAGAGATGGCTTCGTGGAAGTCCAAAGGCACCTACGTTGACGCCGTTCCCCCTCCTGGGGCGAACATCGTCAGTGGCATGTGGATTTTCAGGGTGAAGCGGCCGCCGGGTTCTCCGCCTGTCTTCAAGGCGCGTTACGTGGCTCGTGGCTTCAGTCAGCGGCAGGGAGTTGACTACTTTCAGACCTTCTCTCCCACCCCGAAGATGACCACTCTTCGAGTACTGCTGCACGTAGCTGCTCACCGTGACTACGAGCTACACTCTCTTGACTTCAGCACTGCTTTCTTGCAGGGCAACCTGCACGAGGAGATCTGGCTGCGTCGCCCACTTGTCTTCATTGGGACTTTCCCTCCTTGCACCTAGTGGAGCCTCCGGCGGCAAGTCTACGGTCTTCGCCAGGCACCGCGTGAGTGGCACGACACACTGAGGACTACACTTGCGGCTCTTGGGTTTGCTCCCTCTACTGCCAACCCGTCGCTGTTTCTGCGCACCAACACTTCTTTGCCGCCGTTCTACATCCTCGTGTACATCGACGACTTGGTCTTTGCCACAGCTGACACTGCTGGACTCGCCCACGTGAAGACCGAGCTGTAGAAGAGACACACGTGTACAGACCTGGGTGAACTGCGCAGCTACCTTGGCTTGCAGATCACTCGGGACAGAGCACGCCGCACCATTACTCTGACTCAGTCACACATGGTGCAGCAGGTCCTTCAGCGCTTCGGCTTCACGTACTCCTCGCCTCAGGCCACTCCTCTGCCTACTCGCCAGTCGCTCTCAGCTCTGCCTTCGGATGAGTCCGTAGAGTCGAGTGGCCCGTACCCAGAGCTTGTTGGCTGCTTCATGTTCCTGATGACCTGACCTTGCATACCCTCTTAGCATTCTCGCACGCTATTTTGCTCCTGGGAGACACAAACTGAAGCACATGGCTGCAGCAAAGAGGGTGTTGCGCTACTTGTGCAGTACGTCGGGCATGGGGCTTGTGCTTGGAGGGCAGAGTCCAGTGGTCCTCACTGGGCACGTAGACGCTTCTTGGGCTGACGACTAGGCTACGCAGCGGTCGTCACAGGGTTACACCTTCAGCCTTGGTTCCGGCTCTGTTTCTTGGCGGGCTACCCGCTCGTCTTCTGTTCTCGGCTCCAGTTGTGAGGCTGAGATCTACGCAGGAGCCATGGCTGCATAGGAGCTTCGCTGGCTCACCTACCTGCTGACTAACCTCGGAGAGTCGCCTCGTTCTCCTCCAGTGCTGTATGTCGACAACAAGGCCATGTTGGCCTTGTGTCGGGAGCAAAGACTGGAGCATAGAACGAAGCACATTACTCTCCGCTACTTCCTTGCTCGTGAGTTGCAGCAGCGTGGTCAGCTGCGTCTTGCATACATGGCCTCTGAGGCCAAGACTGCTGATATCTTCACCAAGGCGCTTGCGCCTTGTGATCATCAGCGCTTCTGTACTCAGTTGGGTCTTGTGCCTGCCTTGCCTCACTTGCTCACCTCTTGACCTTGTTTGTACTATTACATATATATATACCCTTGCTCTTGCTTGTCTAGCCTTTATATATATGTACTCCTGCATGGGAACTGGCCTTGTGGCCTTGAACTTGTACTCGGAATGTGTGGTGACTTTGTGATCCACCCTGAGCTTGCTTTGCTTTGCTTGACTGGTCATGTGACCCCTTGTTCTCCCCCACTTTGCCTATGGGGGTGTGTCAGAACATTATAGCTTATACATTTGTGTAGGCTGTAGTGGGGTAGCCCATAAGGGGTACAACCCAATTAGGGTTAGTACTTGTACCCAACTATTTCATAGTCCAATCATTTCTCGTTTCTTCTCACGATGGGGACCCGCGCATCGCCCCCTGTCGCCCGTCGTGGCCGGTGCGACCTACGTAGGGCCCGCGCGCGGCCTGCACAGCCTGCGCGCGGCCCGTACGGGCTGCGCCAGGCCCGCGCGCGGCCCGTACGGGCTGCGCCAGGTCTTTGGGCGCCCTGTTTCATCTTCTTCTGAGCTGCCCACTGCCCCCCCGTGCTTCTGACGGCGCCCCACCCCTGCTGCTGCTCATTCTCCTGAATTAGGGTTTGGGGTGGGGGGTATGGGGGTGCAGTTTCTCAGCGGCGTCCCCTGCTCCTCCTCCTCCTCCGTCTCCTACTGCTGCAGCTGCCGCTCAAGGGGGGTGGGTGTGTGGGAGCCGAAGGAGTGGTGCTAGGGGGGTGACGTGGGAGTGGAGCTAGGGGTGAAGCAAGGGGTGTGTATCAGGGGGGGTGGGACTGTTTGGGGAGGTTGAATGGAGGTTGCGGTCGTGTTGCCAGCAGCACCTGTAGTCCGGGGAGTTGCTCCGGTAGCCCAGTCGCAGCCAGCTGTGCCAGTCGCCCGTGGGTCCGTTGCTCGTCTTCCGCTAGTTTTAGCCGCGGAGCCAGTTACTCCAGTAGTCCAGAGCGTTGTTCCGGTAGCCGCTGTGCCTGTGTGACTCCTGTTGCCCGTGTGTCTGCAGCTTCAGCCGTCGCCTCCTATCTCCTCTCCTCTCACAGTCCCTCCTCCTCCTCACTTGCCCGCTGTGACTACCACTAGCTTTGCTCATAATTGTGATCTTTAAACTGTTGCTTCTTGTACTTGTGCTCAGAATGTGTGGTGACATTGTGATCCACCCTGAGCTTGTTCTGCTTTGCTTGCTGTGCTGATTACACCCCACTTTGGCTATGGGGGTGTGTTAGAATGTTATGTTTGTCTAGCCTGCAGTGGGGTACTCAATAGTGAGTACAGCCCAACTTAGGGTTTCCTATATGTACACAACTGCTTGCTAGTGAACGCCCTTCTTCATTCTAAACTTTCTCCTACCTCCTAAACTTGACAATACACACCTCACTGTCACCTGCCAGCTGCCCAAAACAACGCACACGTCCTCAATAGAATATGCTACAGATAAAACGTACACACGACACAACTGCCCTACCAACCACCCAACCAACCATCCATCATAAACTCTTCGATCTAGAACTCTTCCTCGTTCTTAGTCGTGTTCTACTTTTGTGTCTCGGTTTCTGGTCACTCCTCACATCACATAGTTCACACTTCTTAGGTTCCTTCTAGTAGGTGCATCAGTCTTGTATCTGCCACGTGTCATTCTTACTCGTACGCTTCCTGATCATTACCCGTTCTAATAACTAGTTTTCTTGCTTCCCACTCTTCCGTTCCCCCCTTCGCCCCGTGCAGACGCCGCCTTGTACTGTGGGCGGATGATGCTGTTTGCGGGCGAACGCGGCGCCACTGGCGACGGAAGCAGCGCGGCTGTTGCTGGTTTTGTTGCAAGGGACGGCGAGATGCGGGGGTGTGATTTTGGGTCTGATTGATGTAAGAAAGGCAATCACGGTATGCCTCACTGCTTTTCTCGTCACCACACTATTCGTTGGCGGTAACCAGACATCGCTGTCACATTGGTCCCGATTTGTTTTGTGCTTGTGTTTTTGTTAGTGTGTGCAGTTGTCGACAAGCGACAGGATGATTTTTTTTTTAATGATGCAGCACCACAGTTTGTAGATGCAAATTTTGTCACTTCTCCCTTCTATGTGGCCAATTATTTTAATGTCAATTGCAGTATGTTATTTGTTTATTTTCAATGTGCCACCTTGAAGATGTGAAGTTGGATTTGAAACCCGCAGGCCAAGATATTCAAGCTTAGGAAGGTTGGTTGGGAGTGAGGACGATATTTGCTTGTGAGCCAATAGGAGTGTCGTAAATGTTGGCCTAGTTCTCAGAACTCGGGAATCAGCAGGGGCGTTTTTGGGACCAAATGTGCCTCAGTAATTAGGAAGGATGAGGCAAATTTGGCCTTCTTGACCCACGGGTTTTAATTACTGCAGACAAATGTGTGAGAATATAAGTTCAACACACTCCCATAGGCAAAGTGGGGGAAAACAAGGGGTCACAAGTCCAGTCAAGAGAAGCAAGGCAAGCCCAGGGTGGATCACAACGTCACCACACATTCTGAGCACAAGCAAAAGGTCACAAGGCCAGTTCACATGCAGAGTTATATATCAAGAAAAACAAGCAATGCAGTGAACTCAACCTAGTAAGGGTAAGCATGCAAGTGCAGGTATATATAGATCACAGTACAAGCAAAGTCAAGAAGTGAGAAAGTGAGGCCAAGTAGGCACAAGACCTAGCAAAGTACAAAAGCGCTGATGATCACAAGGCGGAAGTGCCTTGGTAAAGATATCAGCAGTGTTGGCCTCAGAGGCCACGTAAGCAAGGCGCAACTAACCGCGCTGCTACAGCTCACGAGCAAGGAAGTAGCAAAGAGCAATGTGCTTCGTTCTGTGCTCCAGTTTGTGCTCCCGACACAAGGCCAGCATGGCCTTGTTGTCTACGTACTGGACTGGAGGAGAACGAAACTGCTCTCCTAGGTCAGTCAGCAGGTAGGTGAGCCAGCGTAGCTACTGTGCAGCCATGGCCCCTGCGTAGATCTCGGCCTCACAGATGGAGCCGAGAACAGAAGACGAGCGGGTAGACCGCCACGAGACAGAGTCAGAACCAAGGCTGAAGGTGTAACCCTGTGACGACCGCTGCGTAGCGTGGTCGTCAGCCCAAGAAGCGTCTGCGTGACCTGTGAGGACCACTGGACGCTGCCCTCCAAGCACTAGCCCCATGCCCGATGTACAGCACAAGTAACGCAACACCCTCTTCGCTGCAGCCATGTGCTCTGGTCGGTGTCTCCCAGGAGCCATATAGCGTGCCAAGATGCTAAGAGGGTATGCTAGGTCAGGTCGTGTGCAGGTCATCAGGTACATGCGGCAGCCAACAAGCTCTGGGTATGGGCCACTCGGCTCTACGGACTCATCTGAAGGCAGAGCTAAGAGCGAGTGGTGAGTAGACAGAGGAGTGGCCTGAGGCGAGGAGTACGTGAAGTCGAAGCGCTGAAGGACCTGCTGCACCATGTGTGACTAAGTCAGGGTAATGGTGCGCTGTGCTCTGTCCCGGGCGATCTGCAAGCCAAGGTAGCTGCGCAGTTCACCCAGGTCTGTGCACGTGTGTCTCTTCTGCAGCTCGGACTTCACGTGGGTGAGTCCAGCAGTGTCAGCAGTGGCAAAGACCAAGTCGTCGACGTACATGAGGATGTAAAACGGCGGCAAAGAGGTGTCGGTGCGCAGAAACAGCGACGGGTCGGCAGTAGAAGGAGCAAACCCAAGAGCCGCAAGTGTAGTCCTCAGTGTGTCGTGCCACTCACGGGGCACCTGGCGGAGACCGTAGACTGGCCGCCGGAGGCTCCACTGGGTACCAGCAGGGAACGACCTAGTGAAGCTAGGTGGGCGGCGCAACCAGATCTCCTCGTGCAGGCTGCCCTGCAAGAAAGCAGTGCTGAAGTCAAGAGAGTGAAGCTCGTAGTCGCGCTAAGCGGCTATGTGCAGCAGCACCCAAAGAGTGGTCATCTTCGGGGTAGGGGAGAAGGTCTGAAAGTAGTCAACTCCCTGCCGCTGACTGAAGCCTCGAGCCACGTAACGCGCCTTGAAGACAGGCGGAGAACCCGGCGGCTGCTTCACCCTGAAAATCCACATGCCACTAACGATGTTCGCCCCAGGTGGGGGAACCTCGTCGACGTAGGTGCCTGTGGACTTCCAAGAAGCCATCTCTGCGTCCATGGCTGACTGCCACTGTGAGGAGTAGGGACCCTCGATCGCCTCAGCGTACGATCGAGGAGTCGGGATGTCTGGTGCATCCGGGTCTCCCTCAGGGGCAATCAGCGTGGACACGAGATGAGGCAAAGCAGCAGCAAAACACTGGAACTCCTCCTGCCTGTCCTCAAGGACGTCCGTGCTAAGAGCACACTCACCCCCGATGGACGGAGGACAGACAGACTCAGACTCAGCACTAAGACTAGCAGCGTAGTCTAGGTGATAGCGAGCAGCAAAGTCGACAAGCTTAGCAAGTAAGGCAGACGCAGCAGTGGACTCAAAAGAAGGGTGAGGGACAACAGTAGCAAGGAGACGTGTGACTGTAGGACTAGTAGCACGAAGAGAGTTAGACTCAGGGTTAGCAAGAGTAGGAAGAGAGGACTCTGGAGGAGACGGCAACGGGACATGCAGAGGAGCAGTGGACGGACGCAGTGCCATCTGGTGTGTGCCGGGGACCGCAGGAGGACGCAGACGCGAAGCACGACCACTGGTGCGAGCAGCACGAACAGGCGACGCGGGACGAGACGCAGGCTCACGACGCAGAGCGAGACCGCTAGTAGGACCAGTGTAGGGAGAAGGAGCAGGCAGGGGGGAGGCGGGCTGTAACTGTGACTGCGACTGGACAGGCTGTGGACACGCTAAGGGAAGAGCAGGACCAGAAGAGGGCGGGAGACCAAGAACCTCCTCAAGGAGCGGAACGAAGTACGGCCTCAGCCGCTTAGCGCCTCCAGAACCAGCAGGAACAGCACCAGTACCCCCAGCAGCAGCACCAGCGTCAGCAGCACCTCCAGCTCCAACAGCACCAACTCCAGCACCCTCAGAAGCACCAGCGCCAGCAGAAACACCAGCGCCAACACCCCAAGCAGCTCCATCTCCAGCAGCTCTAGTAGCTTCAGCAGCACCAGCTCCAGTAGCAACTCCAGAACCGCCAGGACGAGCACCTGAAGGACCAGCAGCAACAGTAGTACCTCCAGCTCGAGCAGCACGGCTCCAGCGCCGGGCAAACCACTCGCGTAGCTCCTGCGGAGAGAGGAGCTCACGCCTCGACGAAGCACCGCGAGAGGCCACACAAATAGACCCAGCACCCCCAGGCTCCGCACCCCCAGGCTCAGCACCATCAGGCTCCGCACCCCCAGGCTCAGCACCCCCAGGCTCCGCACCCCCAGGCTCAGCACCCCCAGGCTCCGCACCCCCAGTCTCAGCACCCCCAGACTCAGCACCCCCAGGCTCAGCACCCCGAGACTCAGCACCCCCAGGCTCCGCACCCCCAGACCCGGCACCCGCAGGCTCAGCGCCCCTAGTAGCACCAGAGTCAACAGCTACCTTGATAGGCTCAACTGCATCTACCTGGGACACACCTGATAGGGCAGGACTCTGAGGGGGGAGGGGGTCTACCGGGGGAGGACCTGGTGCAAGGAAGAGCGGCGGCAGGGGAAGGGGCGCAGTGCGGTAGGGGAAGAGACGGTAGTAAGGCACCGACTCGTCAAAGGTGACGTCCAGGGAGGACAGAACACGGCGCGAGGTGGGGTGGTAGAACTGCCGACCACGCGCGTTAGGGGGGAAGCCAAGGAAGACGCAGGGAACAGCACGGGGGGACAGCTTGTCCGCAGACAAGTCGCGGACAAATGCTCGAGATCCCCAGACCCGACACGCAGAGGCATCGCCGACCTTCCCCGTCCATCGCAAGGTGGGGGAGGTCTCTGGCAAGGAGACCCGGGGCTGAAGGTTGAGCTGATGCGCCGCGTTCTGAACCGCAAACGACTACAGAAAATGGGGAGCAGCTGCATGGATCATGGACGTACGAGCGACGTCCATGATCATGCCAATGCGGCGCTCAGCAATCCCATTTTGCTGTGGAGAGGCCGGAAGCGTGAAGGTCTGGCGGATGCCCTGTGCACCACAGAAGGCTCCCAGACGGGCAGAGGAAAACTCTTCGCCTCTGTCAGAGTGCAGATGCAGAACAGGAAAGTCCGAGCCGAAACTCTCACTTAGCTGGAGACGAGCTGCGCGGATCCAGTCGATCAACACCTCAGTGACGTCATCCTTGCTGCGCAAGGGGAACACCGTGGTGTAACGCGAGTAGTCGTCAACCACCAACAGGAAGTAACGCTCGTGACCCTGGCCACGGACGTGGGCGGGGCCCCACACGTTCATGTGAAGAGTCTGCAGGGAGCCTCTGTCGGAGGAAACTCGGAGGAGTGAGGAGCGGCGCGCTGCCGCCCCTCGACGCAGGGGACGCAGGTAGGGGCCAGCCCCGAAGGTAGGGGAGGAAGGGACCGGGGGAGACCAGAGACAAGGACACGAGAGGCCATACCTCAGAGACGAGGCAGAGAGGGGTGAACAAGGCGGTGGTGCCAAAGGAGAGTCTGGTGGGACAGGAGACGACACGAGCAGGGCACAGACTCAGGACCAGACCTGGACGCTGCTGCAAACACCTGACTCGGCACAGCTACCTGACCAGACGCAGCAACAGGAGGAGACTCAGTGGTCAGTGTGTACAGGCTCAACCCCGGCTGACGAGTAAACGTGGCCAAGTGTTGGCCCGTACGAGCACACGTGCAGTGGGTCACCCGCTGACTCGCAGGTGTGAACTGGTCAACCCCCGATCCTGTAGATCAGCTCCACTCACCAAGTTCGTAGAGAACGAGGGGAGGTAAAGACCTGACAGGGTGCCAGAGGGGGCTGCCGGACACGGTAAGACAGTGGAGAAGCTAGCAAGGACAGGACCCCCAGAGGGGTCCGCCAGGGAGACCGCAACCGGCCGACTAAGCGGCGTAAGCGTGGTGCGGTCTCGGAAGAAGGAACGGGAAGCACCCGAGTCAAGGGTGAAGGTGTGCAAGGCCTGAGCCGACGTAGTACCTGAGAGAGCAGACTCACCAGCACCTGGGGCAGCAGACGCACTAGCACCTGGAGCAGCAGCCTCACCAGCACCTAGAGCAGCAGCCTCAATGCCTGGGTCAGGCGGAACATGCAGAGATCCACTCTACAACGGTAGTGAGCTAGACTACAGGGTTGGCACGAACTACTAGAGGTGATTGTAGCTTTGCTTAGTTCCTTAGTGGTTGCACATTCACGGGAGAGATTGACAAGAGTTTCCACTAGCAAAGTTGAGAATACAGAATAATTCAAGAAGCAATGACAACAATGACTTTATCTGGCACCTAGCAACCCTGCAGCTAGCCTGGTCGACCGCCAGCGCAGCTCGGTCGACCGCCTGCCATCATTGCGTCGAGGAGCCGCGCCAGCACTGCAGAAGGGCGACCTGCCAACAAAGCAGGTCGACGGCGTGCCCCGTAGAACACAGCAGTGCGCGCGCTCGCAGGTGTGCGCAGACGATTGGCCCGACTTGCCTCGTTGGGCATCCGTCGGCCGTTGTCTGCACCTGACGAGCCACATCGACTTCGGGATACCAGGCCAAAGTCTCCTGCGCCATCGCGATCTCGACGACGTTCGCGAGCCTCCGCTGAACTCGTCGAGCAGGTTACCCGGTCGACCTGGTCGACCCCTGGTGCTCTGGTCGACCCCCAGGTGCCTTCGGTCGACCACTGGGTCCCTCTGGTCGACCACCAGGCGCTCCTGGTCGACCACAAATCCTGTCGAGCTAGCCCCTGCTCGACGAACCCCTTCCGTCGACCAGAATTGCTCTGTCGACCTCTCGGTCGTACTGCAGGTCGACGGGATGCTCAAGAGACCTCCCGGTCGAGCTGTAGGTCGACGGGAGGCTCCGGAGACCTCTCGGTCGAAGTGCAGGTCGACAGGATGCTCCGGAGACCTCCCTGTCAAACCGCAGGTCCTGGTCGACGTCCCACCCGTCGCCCAGACCAGTCAGTTGCAGCTGTCGAGCTCCCTGGTCGACAACAACACCACAACGGTCCCCTGCAGCTCGACGAAGCATGTCGAGCAGCTCTCCCACTATGAACGGCCGGCTGCTACTCCCATACATCCGACCAAGTCGTCGGCGTTGCCCAAGCGAGGGCGGGGCCAACACTCCATTCCTGTTAACACTCCCCTGCCGCGCTCACGCTTGGGCCTCCAGCCCACACGGCAGTACTCCACGGAGAAAACTCGTCCTCGGCGTGCACCCCACACACAGCACGCCGTCACCGCACCAGCCGTGCAGAAGGGCACGGCACCTACTGCTGCACCTTGTTGTCGCCGTCGCCGACGTCGACTACACGAACTTGGCCGATGGCGACAGAGCACCGGTGGAAAGCCGGAAAATGCAGCGCCTTTGCCAGGAAGTCCGCCGGCTGCTCGGTGGTCGGGATGTAGTTCAGCACAAATCTCCCGCGCCTCACCATGTGCTGCAACCAGGCGTAGCGTCACTCCATGTGCTTGAGGTTGCCCGTCAGCCCCAAGCCCTCAGCGACCGTGATTGCCGACTTGTTGTCGACGCGGAGGATGGTCGGCTTCCCAGCGTCGAGCAACATGAATTCCGCAAGGAGGAAGCGAAGTCGACGCCCCTCCTTGCCGGCGTCCGTTGCCACCACGTACTCCGACTCCGTCGATGACAATGTCGCGCACTTGATGCGCGAGCTCGACCAGGAGACTGCGGCCCCTCCGTAGACGAACACGTAGCCTCTCGTGCTCGTCCGGTTCTGCTTGTCGCCCGCGTTGTCGGCATCGACGTAGCGGATCAGCTCCAACGATTCTGGTCCACCGCCAAACTCCAGGGCAGTGTCGTGGGTGTCGGCAAGGTAGGCGAGGCAGCGGTCGACCTCGCGCCAATGCTGGTCGCTCCTCACCGTGAGGCCGCTCCCCAGCTTGCTGCAGGCGAATGCGATGTCCGGCCTGGTCGTCGTCGCCGCGAACTGCAGCGAGCCGACCTTCTGCCGGTACTCTTTCTCCTCGCGCTCCTGAGCCTCCTCGTCATCGAACGTCAGCTGAGCGTAGGCGTCAACCGAGACTGGTGTCTTCGGGACTGAACCGCCCAGCTCCTCGTCGATGAAGCGCCTGCGCAGCTTGTCGGCGTAGCCTTGCTGGTGCAGCCACAGCTTCCTGGCTGGCCTGTCGCGCAAGATCTCCAGCCCAAGGTACTTCACCACCGGTGAGATCTCACGCAGCTCGAAGGCGGCCTCCAGCAGATCCTTCAGCTCCTTCAGCATCGCGGTGCTGCTGCTGGCGGCGAGCAGGTCCTCGACGTAGACCAGCACTTAGCAGGTCACACCATCGTCGCCGGCCTTGAAGTAGAGCGCCTCGTTGACCTGGCTCGTCTTCCAGCCAGCACCCAACAGCACACTGTCGAGAGCCCTGTACCACAGTAGCGGCGACTGCTTCAGCCCGTAGAGGCTCTCCAGCAGCTTGCACACCCGGCCGGTCCCGTCGTCGAAGTAGTCCGGCTGGTACATGTAGAGCACCCTGTCGAGCTTGCTCTGCAGGAAAGCGTTCTTCATGTCGAGCTGCATCAGGTTGAGGTCCAGAATGGCGACGATGATGAGGAAGATTCTCAGCGTGACGTAGCTGCTCACCAGCGAGTACGTCTCATCGTAGTCGGCACCGTACACCTGCGTAATGCCCTTCACGACCAGCCTCGCCTTCTCGCGCTCGACGGTGTCGTCGATGCGGTACTTGGTCGTCTGCACCCACCGGTTCTTCATGATGTTCACCCCGCGTGGGCGTTTGACCAGCTCCCAAGTCCCCATGCCGGTGAGACTGCGGATCTCTTCTTCCATGGCGGCCTTCACCGCCTCGCCCTTCCAGCTCGACAGCGCCTCCTTCACCGTCAGCATGGCGATGTCCCAGCGGTGTTCGGGGTCGGCATGCACGTCAGGGTCAAGCTCCGGCAGGTCGTCATCCTCCTCGGCGTCGTCGTACACAGCTCCCCTGTCGACCGCCCCGGCTGCTGCTCCCCTGTCGGCTGCACCGCTGCTATAGCCTCCTGTTCGACCGGCTCCCCTGGCTGCTCCCCTGTCCTCGACTGCTTCCCATCCAGGTCGACGAGCTTGGCGCCTTGTCGACCGTCGGCGATGTCATGGGTAGGCGCCATAGGCGGCGCCTCAAGGCTCCCCTCATCGCCGGTGGCCGACACAGGTGTCGAAGCAGGTCGATCTGCGACGGGAGAGGGAGGAGCAAGAATAGGGGGAGGTGGAAGAACCGCCACAACATCCTCATCAGCAGGCTCGTCGACGTCGGCGAGCAGTGGAACCGTTGCCGTCGAGGTGGCCGTCGGCGGGTGCGCCTGCGTCCGCTCCGACACCGGCCCATACTTCGCCTTCCACACCTCCAGCGACAGCGTCTCGTAGAAGATCACCTCGACCGACGTGACCACCTTGTTGTCGGTCAGGTCGAGCACCTCCCAGCCCTTGTTCTCCGGCGACACACCGAGGTGAAGCCCCCAACGAGCCTTCGGCGCCAGCTTCCTACTGCGCTGATGCTCGGGAACCATAAACTGCACCATGCAGCCCCACACCTGCGCTAGCGTAAGGTTGGCCCTCTGCCCGGTCAGCAGCTGGTACGGAGTCGTTCCCGGCGGCGTCGTCGACCGCTCCAAGCATTTGCGCACCCAGACCGCTTGTCGTAGAGCAAGGTGCCACCAGTGATGCTGCACGCCCATGTGCAGAAGCATCGTCCGGACGGACTCGACGACCGTGCGCATCTCCCGCTCAGCCATGCCATTCTGCTGCGAAGTGTAGGGGCACGTCAGGTCGTGGACGATGCCCTTCCCGTCGACGAAGTCGGTGAACGCCTTCCCGAGGAATTCCCCTCCTCGATCGGAGCGAAGCGACAGCACCGACTTCTTCGTCTATCGTTCCACAAGCACCAGCCACTTCTCGAACTCCCGCAGCACGTCGCTCTTCTTAGCGACCGGCATTGCCCACGCGAATCGAGTATGGCGATACTTCAGCAGTAGGAAGTACAAGCTGCCATCCTTGGCAGCCACCCGAAATGGCCCGCACAAGTCAATGTGCACGACAGCCAGCGCCTCCGCTGCATCTGAGCCCTTGGCGGGGAAGGTGTGCCACGCCAGCTTTCCTCCGACGCACGAGACACACGGCGGGTCTGCTCCGGTTGACGACGTGAGGTCGAGCCCAGTAGCAACATCATGCTTCGCCGAGCTCTTGATCGTGTCGACGCTGACGTGTGCAAGCCGTGCATGCATCCTATCGGGGGTCGTCTTCGTCACCGAGACAATCGTTCGCAGAGCCACCACCTCGGTTGACTGCGACTGTGTCAAGCAGGGGCGAAGGTCGGTGCAGAGGACTCGTCTAGTGTAGCGTGCTCGACCGAGCACCTCCCCGGTCGCGGCGACGAGCAGCATCTCATCGCCATCGCCCTGCAACAGCACTCCGCTCTCCTTCAGCTGGCCAGCAGACAGCAGGTTTGCCTATACGCCCGGAACGTAGAGTACGTCGGGGATGAGGACCCGCTTCTCGGCCTCCCCTTGCAGAGCGACGGTTCCGCGACCCTCGACAGGCTGCAATGCCCCGTTGAAACCACGCACGTGCTTACCCCCGTCGCTCAGCTCCATGTCGACGAAGACCGACTTCGTCCCCATCAGGAAGTGGGAGCACCCGCTGTCGAGCAGCACCGCCATCGAGTTGGCCTGCACAGCTGCCGCCACTGCCTGGAAGTCCTCGCTAGCCTCCGGTGCTAGCGAGACTGTCGGTTCCACCACGCCGACCATCGAGCACGACGCCTCCGCGTCGCCTCGGCTCTTGCCGCTGGAGCTGTCGACGTCCTTCGTCGACGACGTCTTCTTCGACGCTTGCTTCTCCTTGCGCGGCTTCTCAACTCGACGGGGGCGACGACTGGCCGATCGACCGCGACCTCCCTTGTTGTCGTCCTCGTCGCTGTCATCGCGGTCGGAGCACTCGAAGGAGAGATGGTCGGGGTCACCGCAGACCCAGCACTCCCGCCGTCAACCACCACCTCGTCGACCCTTGTCCCGCGTCGACCTCTTCTCGTCGACGTCCTTCGTCGACCGCCCACCTCCGCTACCACCCCTGCCTGGCTTCCCGCGCTGCTCCTGCTGACACTTCGGCTTCGTAGGTGCAGCGTAACTCGCTTGCGGAAGGAACTCCGTGGGCTGCTCTGTCTCCTGCATCGCCTCATCCTTGAGGATGTAGGTGGTAAAGGAGTCCTTGTTGAGGGACTCACGTGTGCCGGGCACCATCGTAAACCTCTTCATGAGGTTGTAGCTACGCGGCAGGCCCTTGAGGACGTGGGTGATGTAGGACGCCGTGGAGTATTCGGCGCCCGCCATCCTCATCTCAGCTAGGATCCGTCGAGCTCGGTTGCAGTAGTCCGTCGCCGACTCCTTCTCGCCCATTCGAATGTGAGTTATCTTCTCCTCTAGCAGTCCGATGTACAGGTCGTCCCTGGCCTGGTACGTCGACATGATGAAGTGCCATGCCTGGTGACCAGCATCCAGTCGCTCTCGACAGCTCCTGAGCGCTAGCTGCACCACTGGCGAGCGGCACCTCGAGATGACCATGAAGGTGAGCAGGTGAGCAGAACAAAACTCCATGCGTAGCTCGACATTCTCCTCGGGCGGAAATGACGCGGTGCCATCGGCGAAGCCCTTCAGCCCGGCGACCTCTAGCTGAGGTTCAATTGAGTCCCTCCAGGTGATGAGGTCCCGTCGACCTTGCATCGGTGCGACGGCGATCCGGTCCGGCGAGAACTTGAAGTAGCCATACGCCGGTGCAATCCCGCCCGCCGTCACGTGTGTCGTCACCGAGAGCCGTCCACCACTTCGTGGAGGAGAACGGCGTCGAACATCGACGTCGGCACGCGAGCTCCTTGCAGCAGCCGTCGACCGCTGCACTCCCGCCTGGATTCCGTCAACACCACTGTCGACCTTGATCACTCCTCTCTGCCTCGTGCCTTCGCTGCCGCTAACTCGTGCACCAGCGTCGACCTCGTCGTCGACGCCACCTTCGTTGCGCACCGGTCGAGGAAAAGTAGGACGGGAAGGGTGTTCCATCGCCCACTGCGCCCGGATGCCCAACTCGGCGATCACCAAGGGGATCCTCCCGTACTAGCCATCCACGTGGCGTCTCCTCGCGTCAGCCAAACGTGCTTCCAAGGTGTCCGCTACACCCGCATCAACTACGGGGTCGACCATGGCGACTATCGCTGCTGCCGGCCTACTAACGACTTAGTAGGTGCAAAAGTCGGCTCCTATCTGAAGGTCGCGTGTTCGATCCACGCTCACCGCACCATGCGGAGATCCACTCTACAACGGTAGTGAGCTAGACTACAGGGCTGGCACGAACTACTAGAGATGATTGTAGCTTTGCTTGGTTCCTTTGTGCTTGCACATTCACGAGAGAGATTGACAAGAGTTTCCACTAGCAAAGTTGAGAATACAGAATAATTCAAGAAGCAATGACAACAATGACTACATCAGGCACCTAGCAACCCTGCAGCTAGCCTGGTCGACCACCAGCACAGCTCGGTCGACCGCCTGCCAGCATTGCGTAGAGGAGCCGCGCCAGCACTGCAGAAGGGCGACATGCCAACAAAGCAGGTCAACGGCGTGCCCCGTAGAACACAGCTGTGCGCGCGCTCGCAGGTGTGCGCAGACGATTGGCCCGACTTGCCTCGTTGGGCATCCGTCGGCCGTTGTCTGCACCTGACGAGCCACATCGACTTCGGGATACGAGCCCGAAGTCACCTGCGCCATCGCGATCTCGACGACGTTCGCGATCCTCCGCAGAACTCGTCGAGCAGGTTACCCGGTCGACCTGGTCGACCCCTGGTGCTCTGGTCCACCCCCAGGTGCCTCCGGTCGACCACTGGGTCCCTCTAATCGACCAACAGGCGCTCCTGGTCGACCACAACTCCTGTCAAGCTACCCCCTGGTCGACGGACCCCTTTCGTCGACCAGAACTGCTCTGTCGACCTCTCGGTCGAATCGCAGGTCGACGGGATGCTCCAGAGACCTCCCTGTCGAGCTGCAGGTCGACGGGAGGCTTTGGAGACCTCTAGGTCGAAGTGCAGGTCGACGAGATACTCCAGAGACCTCCCCGTCGAACCGCAGGTCCTGGTCGACGTCCCACCCGTCGCCCAGACCAGTCAGTTGCAGCTGTCGAGCTCCCTGGTCGACAACAACACCACAACGGTCCCCTGGAGCTCGACGAAGCCTGTCGAGCAGCTCTCCCACTATGAACAGTCGGCTGCTACTCCCATACATCCGACCAAGTCGCCGGCGTTGCCCAAGCGAGGGCGGGGCCAACACTCCATTCTTGTTAACAGAACACACATGTAGCACTCACCCTCATCACTAGTAGACACAGCATACATGGCAGCAAGAATAGCATCATAGTCAAGATCAAAGATAGCTACCCCAGCCCTAGACAACTCTCCCTAGCGAGGGATCTCAGTGGCGTTAGGGAACTGATGACGTCAAGCGTCCATCAGGCGGCCGAAGCACCGCTGGGTGGAGTGCGTGCCCCCGCACTGCTCACCAGCGCGGTCGCCTGTACGGGTGGGGAGGGAGAACACCCCTCAAAGACGGGGGTGCGAGGGTCACCACGAGAGGCTCCTACAGCGACTATGCTCTTCTCTGCTGCTAGGAGGCGCTCCTCGAGGAGGTCAACGGTGAGTGTGGTGGGGCAAATTGAGAGGAAGTGGTCCCTGACTAAGCGAAGGGAGTCAGGGAGCCGGGTGACTATGTAGTAGAGGGAGATGTACATGGGGGGGGGGTTCTTGGCACAGAACTCAGCGGGAAGCGCAGCGCAGTAGCGAGTGTCACTAGTGCGAAGGTGCGTAATGAGGTCAGCGACTGTGGGAAAGGCACCAAGGTCAGGGAACAGGTACGGCAGTATGAGGCGGCTAAGCGCAGCAGTGGCAGGGGAGGAGTAGCGTGCAGCTACAGCGTCGTACAAGGTCTTAGCACTCTTGTACTGGCTAAAGTGCGCATGCTCAGTGGTCGATAAGTGGCGACGCACAGCAAGACGTGCAGCAGCATCGCGCGTGGCCCACTGTGAGCAAACAGTGCTGTCAGAAGTAGCAGGCGGGGCAGGAGAGACACCAGAGGAGAGATCGAACAGTGAGAGTCCATCCGCCCTATCGCACTGTAAGAACAGCTGGAGGTCATCGACCCAGACCTCAAAGTCAACAGCACGACCCTCAGTATCAAAGGTAAGGACACTGGGGGGTAGCAATGACTGCAGCGGTCTATCAGGGAGTGAGCTCACCAATCCAAGGAAGTAGGGCCGGGGCGCGCCGGAAGGAAGGGCGGCTCGGCGGCTCGGTGGCTCGGCGGCTCGGCTGCTGGGCGGATCGGCGGCTCAGCTGCTGGGCGGCTCGGCGGCTCCCCTGCTGGGCGGCTGGGCGACTGGGCGGCGCGGCGGCTCGGCTGGTGGGCGGCTTGGCGGCTCGGCTGCTGGGCGGCTCGGCGGCTCGGTTGGCGGGCGCCTCGGCTGCTGGGTTGCTGGCGACGTTGAAGGGGCCGGTAGAGACGGCGACGGGGCCGTGAAGGGGCGGCGACGGGGCCGCTGAGGGCGGCTACCGGGCCGCTAGGGTCGGCGACGGGGCCGGCAGGGCGGTGACGCGGCCGCTGATGGTGGCGACAGGGCCGGTAGGGTCGGCGACGGGGCCGCTTAGGGCGGCGACAGGGCAGGTAGAGCGGCAACGAGGCCGGTAGGGTCGGCAACGGGGCCGCTTAGGGCGGCGACGGGGCCGGTAGGGCGGCGACAGGGCCGGTAGGGTCGGCAACGGGGCCACTTAGGGCGGCGACGGGGCCGTAGGGGTTGGCGACGGGGCCAATAGGGCAGCGACGGGGCCGCTTAGGGCGGCGACGGGGCCGCTTAGGGCGGCGACGGGGCCGCAAGGGTCGGCGACGGGGCCGATAGGGCGGTGACGGGTCCGCGTAGGGCAACGACGGGGCCGCAAGGGTCGGCGACGGGGCCGATAAGGCGGCGACGGGGCCGCTTAGGGCGGCAACGGGGCCGCAAGGGTCGGCGACGGGGCCGATAGGGCGGCGACGGGGCCGCTTAGAGCGGCTACGGGGCCGCTAGGGTCGGCAACGGGGCCGTCAGGGCGGCGACGGGGCCGCTAGGGTCGGCTACGGGGCCGCTAGGGTCGGCAATGGGGCCGGCAGGGCGGCGACAGGGCCGTGAGAGGGGCCGCGAGGGGCCGCGAAAGGGGCCGCTAGGGGCCTAAGGAGGGCGCGACGGGCCGCCAAGGGCTAGGACGCGACGGGAGGGAGGGCACACGGGGCGCGACTCGGGCAGGAGAGGAGCGCGCTCCGGGCAGAATTTTTTTAGTGGTGGGCCCTTAGGAAGCGTTCCCACTAGGGTACCTACTCTATACCATGTGAGAATCTGAGGAAGGAATGATTGCATTGAGCAGGTCGACGGGATGCTCCAGAGACCTCCCGGTCGAGCTGCAGGTCGACGGGAGGCTTCGGAGACCTCTCGGTCGAAGTGCAGGTCGACGAGATGCTCCGGAGACCTCCCCGTCAAACCGCAGGTCCTGGTCGACGTCCCACCCTTTGCCCAGACCAGTCAGTTGCAGCTGTCGAGCTCCCTGGTCAACAACAACACCACAACGGTCCCCTGCAGCTCGACGAAGCCTGTCGAGCAGCTCTCCCTCTATGAATAGTCGGCTGCTGCTCCCATACATCCGACCAAGTCGTCGGCGTTGCCCAAGCGAGGGCGGGGCCAGCACTCCATTCCTGTTAACGGAACACACATGTAACAGACACCCTCATCACTAGTAGACACAGCATACATGGCAGCAAGAATAGCATCATAGTCAAGATCAAAGATAGCTACCCCAGCCCTAGACAACTCTCCCTAGCGAGGGATCTCAGTGGCGTTAGGGAACTGATGACGCCAAGCATCTGTCAAGCGGCCGAAGCAACGCTGGGTGGAGTGCGTACCCCCGCACTGCTCACCAGCGCGGTCGCCTGTACGGAGGACGTAGTTGCAGGGACCAATACCCCCACCCCGCTCACGCCCAGCGTACCACTCACGAAGCTGCTGAGAGGACAGGGTCTCACGACCGCGCTGCTGCTGCTGGCACGGACCACCACCAGAGCCACTCCTTTGCGCAGAGCTGCGACCAGCTCCACCGCCACCTCCACCGCCTCCGCCACCTCCGCCGCCTCCGCCACCGCCACCGCCTCCGCTCCCTCCGCCACCCCCGCCGTCTCCTCCGCCTCCAGTGCTGCCACCGACACCTCCAGCCCCGCCACCACTCCCACCACCACCCCCAACCCCCTCCACTGCCTCCACCACCACCTCCACCGCCCCCACTAGCCCCCCCAGCACCCTTGCCCCCCTTGCCCTTGCCGGTGCGGCGCTTCCCCCGCTAGGGACAAACGCAGCACCGACCGACTCGAAACCAACGAGGTCGGCCGCAGCAGCAGAAGCAACAGAGGGCAAGAGTGGGGAGGGAGAACACCCCTCAAAGACGGGGGTGCGAGGGTCACCACGAGAGGCTCCTACAGCGACTATGCTCTTCTCTGCTGCTAGGAGGCGCTCCTCGAGGAGGTCAACGGTGAGTGTGGTGGGGCAAATTGAGAGGAAGTGGTCCCTGACTAAGCGAAGGGAGTCAGGGAGCCGGGTGACTATGTAGTAGAGGGAGATGTACATGGGGGGGGGGTTCTTGGCACAGAACTCAGCGGGAAGCGCAGCGCAGTAGCGAGTGTCACTAGTGCGAAGGTGCGTAATGAGGTCAGCGACTGTGGGAAAGGCACCAAGGTCAGGGAACAGGTACGGCAGTATGAGGCGGCTAAGCGCAGCAGTGGCAGGGGAGGAGTAGCGTGCAACTACAGCGTCGTACAAGGTCTTAGCACTCTTGTACTGGCTAAAGTGCGCACGCTCAGTGGTCGATAAGTGGCGACGCACAGCAAGACGTGCAGCAGCATCGCGCGTGGCCCACTGTGAGCAAACAGTGCTGTCAGAAGTAGCAGGCGGGGCAGGAGAGACACCAGAGGAGAGATCGAACAGTGAGAGTCCATCCGCCCTATCGCACTGTAAGAACAGCTGGAGGTCATCGACCCAGACCTCAAAGTCAACAGCACGACCCTCAGTATCAAAGGTAAGGACACTGGGGGGTAGCAATGACTGCAGCGGTCTATCAGGGAGTGAGCTCACCAGTCCAAGGAAGTAGGGCCGGGGCGTGCCAGAAGGAAGGGCGGCTCGGCGGCTCGGCTGCTGGGCGGCTCGGTGGCTCGGCGGCTCGGCTGCTGGGCGGATCGGCGGCTCAGCTGCTGGGCAGCTCAGCGGCTCCCCTGCTGGGCTGCTTGGCGGCTGGCCGGCTCGGCGGCTTGGCTGCTGGGCGGCTTGGCGGCTCGGCTGCTGGGCGGCTCGGCGGCTCGGTTGGCGGGCGCCTCGGCTGCTGGGCTGCTAGCGACGTTGAAGGGGCCGGTAGAGACGGCGACGGGGCCGTGAAGGGGCGGCGACGGGGCCGCTGAGGGCGGCTACCGGGCCGCTAGGGTCGGCGACGGGGCCGGCAGGGCGGCAACGGGGCCGCTGAGGGCGGCGACAAGGCCGGTAGGGTCGGCGACGGGGCCACTTAGGGCGGCGACAGGGCCGGTAGAGCGGCGACGGGGCCGGTAGGGCCGGCAACGGGGCCGCTTAGGGCGGCGACGGGGCCGGTAGGGCAGCGACGGGGCCGGTAGGGTCGGCAACGGGGCCGCTTAGGGCGGCGACGGGGCCGCAGGGGTCGGCGACGGGGCCGATAGGGCAGCGAAGGGGCCGATAGGGCAGCGACGGGGCCGCTTAGGGCGGCGACGGGGCGACGGGGCCGCAAGGGTCGGCGACGGGGCCGATAGGGCGGTGACGGGTCCGCGTAGGGCCGCGACGGGGCCGCAAGGGTCGGCGACGGGGCCGATAAGGCGGCGACGGGGCCGCTTAGGGCGGCAACGGGGCCGCAAGGGTCGGCGACAGGGCCGATAGGGCGGCGACGGGGCCGCTTAGAGCGGCTACGGGGCCGCTAGGGTCGGCAACGGGGCCGTCAGGGTGGCGACGGGGCCGCTAGGGTCGGCTACGGGGCCGCTAGGGTCGGCAATGGGGCCGGCAGGGCGGCGACAGGGCCGTGAGAGGGGCCGCGAGGGGCCGCGAAAGGGGCCGCTAGGGGCCTGAGGAGGGCGCGACGGGCCGCCAAGGGCTAGGACGCGACGGGAGGGAGGGCACACGGGGCGCGACTCGGGCAGGAGAGGAGCGCGCTCCGGGCAGAATTTTTTTTTAGAGGTGGGCCCTTAGGAAGCGTTCCCACTAGGGAACCTGCTCTATACCATGTGAGAATCTGAGGAAGGAATGATTGCATTGAGCAGCATGAGGAGTACAAGTAGGAAACCCTAAAGTGTTGGACCCCATATTGTCTACCCCACTACAGCCTAAACAGACTATAGTATATAAGTTCGACAAAATGTTCACCAGTGTAATTCTGTTGAAGATATTTTGTAAACAATATATATTATGTAGTTTTAATGTTGTACTGAGGGCGTGTATATCAAATCGAAATGTTGGACCGCATGTCCATACCCACGAATTCCGAACCGCATATATCCGAACCGCGCTCAAAGGTGATTGGCTCGTGACTCGTCCCAAATGTGTCCTCCTAATGTCCTGGAAATGTCCACGTCAGTCCCGAAAAAGACTTTCGAGCCAGTTCAAAAGAGTCCTGCGGGATGGTTTCAAGACTCTTTGAAACGTCACCACAGACTTCCCAAAGGACACTTTCGGGATGGGGTTGCAAAATGTCCCGAATGTCTCTCGCGGGATACTTTCGGGAAGCTTCTGGGACCTAGGAATCTGGCAATGTAGATCTACTGTGTCGATGCGTTTGGGGAGCATGTACTTTGCCGCACCTAGTAGCGGAGCAAGAGGCGCAAATAGCAGCGTCGGAAAGAGGAACGCTAACCGGCGAGTTTGCTGCTCCGTCCCATTGAAATACTTCCGCTGACTGCTCGTTCGACGCGCATGCGCTTGTTGGAGGGTAGTTGCAGTAACAAAACCGGTTCGCCCCATCCTCGCTAAAAGAAACGGCTTCGTGGTTACTTCTGCGAGTTCGGTAGTTTCTATGCGACCTGACGAGCCCTCAATGGTATCCCACGGGCCACGACATCCCACCTCGCCACCACGCACCGCCTCTGATGTAACACCTCGCTACCCACTGGGTCAAAACGAGGGTTATGTTTGAGGCGGAGCGGAGGCACTCAACCCAGAGTGTGTGTCCATGTCCGGCCGTTTGCTGGGTGAAGCATGCTTCTGCAACTGGCGAGGCCACGGCGAGCTGCAAATGAAACCAATGGGCCACTCCGAGCCTGATTTATTTCTTGCATCACCAACCAACAGTGACGGCGGCCGTTGACTGAGAAAAATGAAACGAGAATGGATGAACTATGGAAGACGTGGGTACAAGTACTAACCCTAATTGGGTTGTACCCCCTATGGGATACCCCACTACAGCCTACACAACAGCATAAGCTATAATGTTCTGACACACCCCCATAGGCAAAATGGGGGAGAACAGGGGGTCACAAGACCAGTCAAGCAAAGCAAAGCAAAGCAAGCTCATGGTGGATCACAAAATCACCACACATTCCGAGCACAAGTTCAAAGCCACAAGGCCAGTTCACATGCAGGATTACATATATATATAAGGCTAGACAAGCGAGAGCAGGTATAAATATATGTAACAGTACAAGAAAGGTCAAGAGGTGAGCAAGTGAGGCAAGACAGGGACAAGACCCAGCTGAGTGCAGAAGCGCTGATGATCACAAGGCGCAAGTGCCTTGGGGAAGACATCAGCAGTGTTGGCCTCAGAGGCCACGTACGCAAGCCGCAACTGTCCACGCTGCTGTAGCTCACAAGCAAGGAAGTAGCGGAGAGCAATGTGCTTTGTTCTATGCTCCAGTCGCTGCTCTCGACACAAGGCCATCATGGCCTTGTTGTCTACGTACAGAACTAGAGGAGAACGAGGCAGCTCTCCGAGGTCAGTCAGCAGGTAGGTGAGCCAGCGAGGCTCCTGTGCTGCCATAGCCCCAGCGTAGATCTCAGCCTCACAACTGGAGCCGAGAACAGAAGACGAGCGAGTAGCCCGCCACGAGACAGAGCCGGGACCAAGGCCGAAGGTGTAACCCTGTGACGACCGCTGCGTAGCCTGGTCGTCAGCCCAAGAAACGTCTGCGTGCCCAGTGAGGACCACTGGACTGCGCCCTCCAAGCACTAGCCCCATGCCCGACGTACTGCACAAGTAGCGCAACACCCTCTTCGCTGCAGCCATGTGCTCTGGTCGGTGTCTCCAAGGAGCAACATAACGTGCAAGAATGCTAAGAGGGTATGCAAGGTCAGGTCGTGTGCAGGTCATCAGGTACATGAGGCAGCCAACAAGCTCTGGATACGGGCCACTCGACTCTACGGACTCATCCGAAGGCAGAGCTGAGAGCGACTGGCGAGTAGGCAGAGGAGTGGCCTGAGGCGAGGAGTACGTGAAGCCGAAGCGCTGAAGGACCTGCTGCACCATATGTGACTGAGTCAGGGTAATGGTGCGGCGTGCTCTGTCCCGGGTGATCTGCAAGCCAAGGTAGTTGCGCAGTTCACCCAGGTCTGTGCACGTGTGTCTCTTCTGCAGCTCGGACTTCACGTAGGCGAGTCGAGCAGTCTCAGCTGTGGCAAATACCAAGTCGTCGACGTACACGAGGATGTAGAACAGCGGCAGAGAGATGTCGGTGCGTAGAAACAGCGATGGGTCGGCAGTAGAAGGAGCAAACCCAAGAGCCGCAAGCGTAGTCCTCAGTGTGTTGTGCCACTCACGTGGCGCCTGGCGGAGACCGTAGACTGGACCCCGGAGACTCCACTGGGTACCACGAGGGAACGACCCAGTGAAGCCAGGTGGGCGGCACAGCCAGATCTCCTCGTGCAGGCTGCCCTGCAAGAAAGAAGTGCTGAAGTCAAGAGAGTGTAGCTCGTAGTCACGGTGAGCAGCAACGTGCAGCAGTACCCGAAGAGTGGTCATCTTCGGGGTGGGAGAGAAGGTCTGAAAGTAGTCAACTCCCTTCCGCTGACTGAAGCCACGAGCCACGTACCATGCCTTGAAGACAGGCGGAGAACCCGGCGGCCGCTTCACCCTGAAGATGCACATGCCACTGACGATGTTCGCCCCAGGCGGGGGAACCTCGTCAACGTAGGTGCCTGTGGACTTCCAGGAAGCCATCTCTGCGTCCATAGTTGCCTGCCACTGAGAGGAGTAGGGACCCTCTATCGCCTCCGCGTAAGAGCGCGGAGTCGGGATGTCAAGTGCATCCGGGTCTCACTCAGGGGTAAGCAGTACGGACACGAGATGAGGTGAAGCAGCAGCCAGACACTGGAACTTCTCCTGCCTGTCCTCAAGGACGTCCGTGCCAAGGGCACACTCACCCCCAACGGATGGAGGACAGACAGACTCAGACTCAGCGACAAGACTAGCAGCGTAGTCTAGGCGACAGCGAGCAGCAAAGTCTACGAGCTCAGCAACTAGGGCAGACGCAGCAGTGGACTCAAAGGAAGGGTCAGTGACGACAGTAGCAAGGAGACGCGTGACAGTAGGACTGGCAGCACGAAGAGATTCCGACTCCGGGTCGGCAAGAGAAGGCAGAGAGGACTCAGGAGGAGAAGGCAAAGGGGCACGCAGAGGAGCAGTGGAGGGACCCAAAGACATCCTGTGCGTGCCAGGGACAGGAGGAGGACGCTGATGCGAACCACGACCACTAGTGCAAGCAGCACGGACAGGCGACGCAGGGCGAGACGCAGGCTTACGACGCTCAGGAAGACCTCCAGTAGGACCAGTGTAGGGAGAAGGAGCAGGAAGTGGGGAGGCTGGCAATAACTGTAACTGCGACGGGACAGGCTGTGGACACTCTAAGGGAGGAGGAGGAGGACCAGTAGAAGGCGAAAGACCAAGAACCTGCTGCAGGAGTGGAACGAAGTAATGTCGGGGCTGCGCGGCAACGCCAGACACAGCAGGGACAGCACCAGTACCCCCAGCAGGAGCGCCCGCTCCAGCAGCACCTCCAGCAGCTCCAGAACCTCCAGCAACACCAGGAGTACCCCCAGCAGGACCGTTAGCAGTAGTCTCAACGCCAACACCCTCAGCAGCACCAGCTCCAGTCGAACCCGCAGGCCCAGCAGCTCCAGTACTAACACTACGAGCACCTCCGGGACCCGCGACAGCAGCACCCTCAGTAGCCGAAGAACCTCCAGCTCCAGCAGCACGGCTCCAGCGCCGGGCAAACCACTCGCGCAGCTCCTGTGGAGAGAGTGGCTCCCGCAGAGACAAAGCACCCGGAGAACCTCCAGGCGTAGCACCTCCAAGCACAGTACCCCCAGGCTCAGCACCCCCAGGTGTAGCACTCCCAGGCAAAGCACCCCCAGGCGTAGCACCCCCAGGCACAACACCCCCAGGCTCAGCACCCCCAGCGGCAGCACCAGCACCAGCAACACCTCCAGCTCCAGTACCTCCAGCAGCACCAGGAGCACCCCCAGCAGGACCGCCTCCAGGACCGACAGCAGTAGCCTCTGCGCCAACTCCCGCAGCAGCTCCAGCTCCAGAAGTACCCGCACGCCCAGCAGCTCCAGGATTCCCAGTACGAGCACCTCCGGGACCCGCGGCACCAGGACCCTCAGCAGCAGTAGAACCTCCAGTACCCGCAGCACCTCCAGCTCCAGCAGCTCGCCTCCAGCGCCGGGCAAACCACTCACGCAGCTCCTGTGGAGAGATTGGCTCCCAGCAAGACGAAGCACCCGAAGTACTGCCAGGCACAGCACCGCCAGTCGCCACACGAGCAGGCCCAGCTACCTCAGGCTCCGCACCCCCAGGCTCAGCACCTCCAGGCGTAGCACCCACACGCCTAGCACCCCCAGAGTCAGCACCCCTAGGCTCAGCACCCTCAGCAGCACCAGAGTCACCAGCGACCTCGACAGGCTCAAGAGCGTCTACCGGGGCAGGACCCTGAGGGGGGAGGGGGTCTACCGTGGGGGGACCTGGCACAAGGAAGAGTGGTGGCTGGGGGAGGGACGGAGTGCGGTAGGGGAAGAGACGGTAGTAGGGGACCGACTCGTCGAACGTGACGTCCTGGGAGGACAGAACACGGCAAGAGGTGGGGTGGTAGAACTGCCACCCTGGCGCGTCAGGGGGGAAACCCAGGAAGACGCAAGGAGCAGTACGAGGGGACAACTTGTCTGCAGACAAGTCGCGGACAAACGCCGAGATCCCCAGACACGGAACGTAGACGCATCGCCAACCTTCCCCGTCCACAGCAAAGCAGGGGAGGTCTTTGGCATGGAGACCTTGGGCTGAAGGTTGATCTGATGCACCGCGTACCGGACCGCAAACGGCCACAGGAAATGGGGGTCAGCCGCATGCATCATGGACGTACGGGCGACGTCCATGACCATGCCAATGCGGCGCTCAGCAATCCCATTTTGCTGCGGGGAGTCCGGAAGCGTGAAGGTCTGACGGATGCCTCGTGCGTGACAGTAGGCTCTCAGAAGGCCAGAGGAAAACTCTCCGCCTCTGTCAGAGTGCAGACGCAGAACAGGAAAGTCCGAGCCGAAGCTCCGCCTGAGCTGGAGACGAGCTGCGCGGATCCAGTCGATCAACACCTCTGTGACATCACCCTTGCTGCGCCAGGGGAAGACTGTGGTGTAACGCGAGTAGTCGTCAACCACCAGCAGGAAGTAGCGCTCGTGACCCTGTCCACGGACGCGGGCCGGGCCCCACACGTCCATGTGAAGCGTCTGCAGCAGAGCCTCTGTCGGAGGAAACTGGGAGGAGTGAGGGGCAGCCCGCTGCCGCCCCTCGACACAGGGGACGCAGGTAGGGCCAGGCCCTGGAGGAAGGGGAGGGAGGGACCGGGGAAGACCAGAGACAAGGACACGGGAGGCCATGCCTCGGAGACAAAGCAGGGAGGGGTGACCAAGGCGGTGGTGCCAGAGGAGAGTCTCGTGAGACAGGAGGCGACACGAGCAGGGGGCAGACTCAGGACCAGACCTGGACGCTGCAGCAAACACCTGACCCGACGCAGCTACCTGAGCAGACGCAATGGCTGGAGGGGACGCAGTGGTCAGTGTGTACAGGCTCGACCACGGCCGACGAGTAAACGTGGCCAAGTGTCGGCCCGTCCAAGCGTCCTTGCAGTGGGTCACCCGCTGGCTCGCAGGAGTGAACTGGTGAACCCCCGCATCCTGTAGGTCAGCACCACTCACCAAGTTCGTAGAGAACGAGGGGAGGTAAAGACCAGACAGGGTGCCAGAGGGGGCCGCCGGACACGGGAGGACAGTGGAGAAGTGAGCAAGGACAGGACCCCCAGAGGGGTCTGCCAGGGAGACTGCAACTGGCCGACCAAGCGGCGTGAGTGTGGTGTGGTCTCGAAAGAAGGAGCGAGAAGCCCCCAAGTCAAGTGTGAATGTGTGGGAGGCCGAAGCCGACGCAGTACCTGAGAGCGCAGACTCACCAGCACCTGAGGAAGCAGACTCACTAGCACCTAGAGCAGCAGCCGCACCTGTACCTGGAGCAGGAGACTCACTAGCACCCAAAGCAGCAGCCTCACCAGCAGCTAGAGCAGCAGGCTCTATTCCTGGGTCAGGCGGTACGCACAGCTGACCGGCACGGTCAGCACTAGTAGGCAAAGCATACATGGCAGTGAGAATAGCATCATAGTCAAGAGCAAATATATCTACCCTCTGCCTAAGCAACTCCACCCAGTCGGGGAGCTCAGCCTTGTCGCCAAACTCGGTACGCCAGGCGTCGCTCAGACGGGCGAAGCAGCGTGACTGTGTGTGACTAGGCGTCCCACAAGGCTGACCAGTCCGAGCACCAGTGCAAATCACGTAAGAGCAGCGAACAGAACTGAGAGACCCTCTACTCTGAGCGTACCACTCACGAAGCTGCTGGGGCGTGAGAGACCCGCATGGGCGTCGCTAGAGCTGCATCTGGCCGTCGCCAGTAGTAGTAGCAGTAGTAGCGCCACCACCCCTACAACCCCAACCAGCGTACCACTCACGCAGCTGCTGGGGCGAGAGGGACTCTTGGACGTCGCTGGGGCTGCATCTGGCTCCGCCAGTAGAAGCAAGAGCAGGAGTAGCAGCAGTAAGGCAGGCAGCCAAGTAGTAAGGCAGGGGCTCACCAGTGGTGGGAAGAGCAGGCTCGACGACTCGGCGACTCGGCGGTGCGGGCGGCTCGGGCGGCTCGGCGGCACGGCGGCACGGCAGCAACTGTGGCTCGGCGGCTCGGGCGACTCGGGCGGCTCGGCGGCTCAGGCGACTCGGGCGGCTTGGCGGCTCGGCGGCTCGGGCGGCTCGGCGGTACGTCGGCTCGGCAGCAACTGCAGCTCGGCGGCTCGGCGACTCGGCGGCTCGGGTGGCTCGGGCGGCTCGGCACTAGGTCGGCGGCGCCGGCGGCTCGGTGGTGACGGCGGGGCCGCTTGGGGACGGCGGCGTGGCCGGGTGGAGCGGCGACGGGGCCAGCAGAGGCGGCGCCGGGGCCGCAGGGTAGGCGACCGGGCCAGCAGAGGCGGCGCCGGGGCCGGGAAGGGCAGCGCCGGGGCCGCAGGGGTAGGCGACGGGGCCAGCAGAGGCGGGGCCGGGTCGGGAAGAGTGGCGTCGGGGTCGCCGGGGTAGGCGACGGGGCCAGCCGAGGTGGCGCCGGGGTCGGGAAGGGCGGAGCCGGGGCCGGGAAGGGCGGCGCTGAGGCCGCAGGGGTAGGTGACGGGGCCACTAGGGCGGCGGATCGGGGCCGCGAGGGCGGCGCGACGCGGCCGCTAGGGCGGCGCGACGGGGTAGCGGGGCCGCGCGCCTCGGGGCGCGCGCCAGAAAGAAGATCGCCGCGCGCCAAAATAGGTCGCACGCCACGGGGCGTGCGACAGATCGAGTAGCAGCGGAAGCAGTAGTAGGGCCCTAGGAACAGTTCCCACGAGGGAACCTGCTCGATACCATGAGAAAACTGAAACGAGAATGGATGAATTATGGAAGAAGTGGGTACAAGTACTAACCCTAATTGGGTTGTACCCCCTATGGGATACCCCACTACAGCCTACACAACAGCATAAGCTATAATGTTCTGACATTGACAACAAGAACAGAGAGATGAACTCTTCCGTCAGAAATGATTTCTTTCAAGGGTAACCAGCGCAGGACGAAGCCACATTACGTTCGCTACGTATTTCGTCCATCGTTCGTGACAGTTGAAGTACCGACTTGGCTTGGACTCGAAACCCTGAACGTGAATGGGGCGGGAAAACCAGCCTAAGGGCGTGTAACATTTGAGCGACCGAGGCCGAAATCAGACCATTTGGTCGGTTCAAGCGGAGCGAAGGGGGTACACGATGGCGATGAATGCGAGATTTTCTGAAAAAACGACTGCATAAATGACCATGTCGGGAATCGCCCCAAATGAAAAACCATACGTGCGACCAAATTAGACACAAAAACAGCCCTGCCCTGTCGCAACATTTTTGGTCACCTTTCGTTATGTGCACGTCTGGTTTCGCACCGAAAGCTGGTGACTCTTCATAGTGTCGCGAACAATTTCGATGAACAACCCGAAACCCCAAACCTGTAAATTCGACCTCAACAAAAACCATGTTCATTTTGAATTTACAGCAGACGCCCCAGGTGTTTGTTCAGACAACCCTCGCAAGTCGAATACAACGACCAATTGGTCGGATTTTGGCCTCGGTCGCAACAATGTTACACGCCCTAACGATATTTGGGTGGCCGTTCAGGTTTGTGTACAGAACAAAAGTGTCAAATATTGGGGCAAACTGGACAGAAGTCATCGCGACTAAAAACCCCGTTAGCGTTTCTCTGATACGCCCTTATCCCGAATTTCATTAGTGAATCGCCGACAACGTGCGATAGCGTTGACAGCTTTGCGAAAACAGTTACTTCAGATTCGTTCGTGATCCATCACGAACTACGAATTCCACGCCTAGTCTGACGAAGTTCGCGTCTGCGATTGTTCCCCGCACGTTACTTGCGTTCTTGGGTGGAACGACTGGGTAACCTGTCAGATACCACAAGGACCCAGGAAGACCATTGCGAAACACGATGATGACTAGCTTTGACTCCGAAGAGGAAGTGCTGGAGCGCGTTGACCGCGCCTGCATTCAACGCCGTGTCATTGATTCAGCTAATGCTGACGCGTACACTTTTCCTCGCTGTCGCTGGGCAAGGATTCAAAGCATGTAAAAAAATTCCACACCACACCACACTGAACGAGGCGGGAATATTCTTTTCACATACTTTCTCCCCCATCCTTGAAAATTTGAATGTATAAAATTTTGACTCAACCCACAGCACAAACGCCCGACGCCTACATTCTAACTCATCGCCTACCTACCTCGCCAATCAAGACTCCATTAGCATTTCAGACTCATACTAGTACGCACTTCAAATCCTATGTCGGGCGAACGTGCGATGGCCATGTTACCTAAAACCACGCCAGCCTCTGGTCTTCTCCTCCTCTTCCTTTTCCTTCTCCACTCCTGCGACCAACGGCTTGTAGCAGCGCTGCCGTTCATACACCCGTCGCAGAGTGAGTAGTAGTACTAGAAGTAATCTAACGCCACTGGCGTTGCATAAGTGAGTTGTGCGGCCATCACCTACAAGAAAACACTAATAACAAATACGACACAATTTAGCTCAAGCTGTGATAACGAGTCATTTTCAGGTATGATCCTGCAGAGAAAAGAAAGTACATAATACCATGTTCATTGCTGACATATTGCGTGCAAAGCATCATGCTCGCACTACATTGTGCACGGCCCAAAAATCTAATCCCGCCAATCCCCCGCCTTCTCACAACCCACTCAACCAGTCCCTTTTTTGGAGGCATTAGAGACGGCATGGGGCGTTACCCTCATTTCCGATCGGGACTGCACCTCAAGCTATTATCGGGATTGCGATGCTGAGGGATACATAATCTCCCTACAGTAAGCAGCAGATTAAAGTTGCACAACATGATAATTTAAACATTTCGTTTCGTGTTGCACAACTCCCTCTTCGTTCACCACATAGCAGTGGTTCGCACGTGAACTCCGTCACTCAGTCCTGCTTTCGATGCAGCCTTATGTTAGACATGGTCTTGGAGTCGTCTGAAAAAAGAGGAGTATTCTCCACCCTTTCTCTCCACCTCCCCACTGACCCCTTGCTCCCCCCCCCCCTTCCAAATACCCTGATACAGGTCCCCTATGCTCGGCATTCCCACCATTCCAAACGCCATTAGTGGCCTCTCTCGGCTCACAAGCCTGTAAGGAAGAGGTTGAGAGTGCTTGAGAGGGAGAGAGAAGGATGAGAGGGGGAGAGAGGGAGACTGGTAGAGAGGGAGTCGACAAGAGGGGGGAAGGGGTCGATTGAGGATGAAGAAAAGAAAGAGGTATATGAAATATTGATTAAGGGAGAGAGCAAAGACGCAATTTTGTTTCATCCTCTTCGTTTCAACCTCTTCATTTCAACCTCGTCGTTTCATCCTCTTCGGGTCAACCTCGTCGTTTCATCCTCTTCGTTTCAACCTCGTCGTTTCATCCTCTTCGTTTCAACCTCTTCGTTTCATCCTCTTCGTTTCATCCTCTTCGTTTCATCCTCTTCGTTTCATCCTCTTCGTTTCAACCTCTTCGTTTCATCCTCTTCTACTCCATGGCCGATCATCATGACGGATTTCTGAGAAACCGTGGTCTCAAAAGCTCATCTGTTGTGGTGGCAGGTATCTTGGCACTGCGGATGTTGGAGGCAGTCTCCCTTCTGGCTTGGGCAGCCTTGTAAACCTGCAAGGGCTGTATGTTTCTGTTCCCTGTTTCTCTTCGATTTTTGTCTCTTATCCGTGTATAATTCCCTTCTTTTTCTTCACTTTCACGCTCAATGTTGCTTCATGCATGCCGCTCCTTCATGCTTAGTTCTGCCCTTTTATCAGCCCTGCTCTTTGATGCTCTCTGTTCTTCCATTCCAATCCCCCCGTGCCACTCCCCACCTGCCACGCCACTACCTTCACAGGAAGATTGATAAAATAGAGAACGGCAGCATTCCCGAGTCCTTTGGCAACATGTCAAGCCTGCAGTACCTGTGAGGCACTCTCATGCGCCCTTGGTTGCAGTTGCTGAAAATCACGCTCAGGGTTAATAACCCTAGGGGTGAAAACTATTCAATGATCGTTTTAGCTCTCTCTACCTCTCTCTCCCTCTCTCTCCCTCTCTTTCCCTCTCTCTCCATCTCTCTCCCTCTTTCTCCCTCTCTCTCCCTCGCTATCCCTCTCCACCCCTCTCCTTCTCTCTGTCTCGCTTTCTCCAGCTACCTCTCCTCCCAAGTCTCATCGCCACTGTTACTCCTTCTTTTACCCAGGATCATATCTGGGGATGGAGTGGACTACAAGCTCACTGGGTCCATCCCGGACTCCTTGTCCAAACTCAACAATCTCACTGAGCTGTAAGCAATCTGCACATGACACGCACCCCTCACCCCAACCACACGCCACACGCCACACGCCACACGCGCCCCTCGCTCCTTGAATCCCAATCCAGACTCAACAATCTCACTAAGCCGTCATAAATCTGCCTTTGATGTGCCGAAAAAGGGCTTTCTAAACTCCCTCGGTTTAATGATAAGCACCTGTTGAGCTACAGTATAGTACGAACGACAGGTTATTTTATGCCAAAAAACACTAAACAATACTCTTTGCCAACCACACCCCCTGCAGGACGCTGGAGGGTAACGCGATTGGCCCGCTGACAGACAGCATTGGGAAGCTGACGAATCTTCGAATCTTGTAAGCATCTGTGCGAACAAAAGATTGCGTGATCTGTATATTATGGTAAGCAGCACTTGTTGGTTCAATGCATGAGGTTGCATGCTGCATACGATGGTACACTGCATGTGATGTTACACTGCATGTGATGGTACCCTGCATGTGATGGTACCCTGCATGTGATGGTACCCTGCATGTGATGGTACCCTGCATGTGATGGTACCCTGCATGTGATGGTACCCTGCATGTGATGGTACCCTGCATGTGATGGTACCCTGCATGTGATGGTACCCTGCATGTGATGGTACCCTGCATGTGATGGTACCCTGCATGTGATGGTCCGCTGCATGTGATGGTCCGCTGCATGTGATGGTCCGCTACATGTGATGGTCCGCTCTATGTGATGGTCCGCTGCATGTGATGGTCCGCTGCATGTGATGGTCCGCTGCATGGGCAGTGCGTGTAGAAGATTCGTGACAACACCTCCTCCCCCACAAACAAGGGCAACCAGCATCGTACACAATCCACACCCAGCATGACTGGCATCACGTGCCGTGCACACCCCCTGCCATGCAAACCCAGTGTCATGCACATCACTTGCATGTGTATGCCCCTCCCAATTCTCCCACTTCCTTTAATCTCCCCCCACCCCCTCACCGACAACCAGGAACTTGAAAAGCAACAACCGCACAGGCAACACCATCCCCAGCACCATCTCTGCTCTCACCAACCTAGTAGAGCTGTAAGTCTTCTGCAAGTCACGCTCTCTTGCTCTTTTTCGCTTTCAAGGAAAGAGTATTGAGGCACCTTAAAAACCCCGCACCGTCTCTGCTCTCACCAATCTCGTGGAGCTTTGAGCCCTTCTCGAAAAGCCTTTTATCCTCGAAATGCAAGCCTTTTCGCATGCATCCAACCCCATATTGTCACCTTATAACCTTTTTTTTTTTAAGGCATACGTGGATAAACATGCCGTCTAGTGGTATCTTCTCTCTTGCCCCGTTTTGTCCAGCATCATACCTCATGGATTGCACCTTCATCCATGTGCCTTCACATGAGTGTGCCCCTCCTAACCCATCTACACCACTTGTTTTGATGGCATGACTACCCCCATCAGAAGCTTCTACAACTCACAGATCAACGGCTCCATTCCTTCAGGGATGAGTGCTCTCACAGGACTTCAAATGCTGTGAGTTTCATGCGCATCATGGATCTTCACGATTTCTGAGTCGACTCAAAAATCGAGTTTCATGCTCTTCCTGGATCTTCACGCATTTCAAATGGTATTTCTAGATTATCGACTAGAGGGTAGTCCACGGGTTGTTGAATGGTTGCACCCATCTTGCCTCAAGGGGACTCCGTATTCCCTCAGCAACTCATGACCTTGGCATTACATGGATAAGCAGCAACATGACCATTTATTTGTCCAAAATTGTGGCCTCACCATCCATGGCTTACACAACCTTAGATAAGCGCGAAAACAGAAGCCTTAGATACAACAACCTGGTCAGATCAATGCCGGCCTTTCTGGAAGAGCTTCCTCTAATTTACTTCCCATCAACTCATACGGCATGACGTTCCATAACCGTCCCTTCCCTACAAACACATGTGCGTTTATACCAACCTACAATCACATGTGCGTCTATACCAACCTACAATCACATGTGCGTCTATACCAACCACTTGCGAGCGAACAGGAGCCTTCGATACAACAACTTTGTGGGCTCCGTGCCGGCCTTTTTGGGGGAGCTCCCTCTCCTTACCTATCTGTGCGTATGCATGCATATGGATGCGTTTGGCGGAGTGTCTACATGCATATGGCTGGGTGCTTACATGCATTTGGCTGGGTGCTTACATGCATATGGCTGGGTGTATACATGCATATGGCTGGGTGCTTACGTGCATATGGCTGGGTGCTTACATGCATATGGCAGGGTGCTTACATGCATATGGCTGGGTGCTTACATGCATATGGCTGGGTGTCTACATGCATATGGCTGGGTGCTTACATGCATATGGCTGGGTGCTTACATGCATATGGCTGGGTGCTTACATGCATATGGCTGGGTGCTTACATGCATATGGCTGGGTGCTTACATGCATATGGCTGGGTGCTTACATGCATATGGCTGGGTGCTTACATGCATATGGCTGGGTGCTTACGTGCATATGGCTGGGTGCTTACATGCATATGGCTGGGTGCTTACGTGCATATGGCTGGGTGCTTACGTGCATATGGCTGGGTGCTTACGTGCATATGGCTGGGTGCTTACATGCAAATGGCTGGGTGCTTACATGCATATGGCTGGGTGCTTACATGCATATGGCTGGGTGCTTACATGCATATGGCTGGGTGCTTACATGCAAATGGCTGGGTGCTTACATGCATATGGCTGGGTGCTTACATGCATATGGCTGAGTGTTTACATGCATATGGCTGAGTGTCTACATGCATATGGCTGAGAGTTTAAATGCATATGGCTGAGTTCTTGCATGCAGATGGCTGAGTTTCTTACACGCAAATGGCTGAGTGTTTCCGTGCATAAAGCTGAATGTATGCATGCAGGTGGATGAATTATGCATGCACATAACCGAGTGTGTGCATGCTGATTATAACACTCACCTCCCTTGTAACATTCACAACTGTCACGACTCGATGCTTGGCATATCCGGTCATTTTTCTAGGCACGAATCTGACACAATCACACCGCCACCATTTCAACCCATGTGCCATCCACATTTCAACCACATATTACATCCCATTCACATGGCATCCACAGGCCATCCACGTGCCGTTCCATCCACATTCCATTCACGTGCCTTCCACATGCCATCCACATGCCATCCAAATGACATCGACATGCCATCCGCGCACCATTGCAGTGGCATCAAAGGAAACTACCTCACGGGATCCCTGCCGGCCACCCTTGGCGCACTCAACCTCGATGAACTGTAAGAAACTACCTTAAAGGGAATCGCTCATGCTTGAAGTGACTTTCGAGCCAGCTGAAAAGTGAACTGTAAGAAACTATCTTAACGCTCATGCTACAAGGGAGTCGCCTAAGGGAGTCATTTAACCAAAGCATGAAGCACTCTATAAGAAACAGACCTCACATTTGTGCATACGTTGCCAACCTGCTCCGGTCATACGCACCGCACACCTACATGGCTTGCTCTCTAGTGCTGACCATGTGCATCACTGGAGTTACTTTTGTTCTCATTGCTCTGCCATTGCTGCCAGCATCAGACCAACCAGACCAAGCATGCCAGAACCATAGATCTACTCAGGATTTATGTTGCTCCGCTCAACCTTGGTGCACAAGAATTGTGTCTAGGGGCATTTCGAATAAACAGCTGCTCTGAACCTGACCCACCTCACTCCATCTAAGTCCATTTATATCTAATCACGCCCTGCATGCCCCACCAGGGAGTATGACTTCACAGTGCAATGTCCCAACAGCACTGACTGTGTGGTGGAGCAGTCGCTCGAGAGCCAGTTCTGCATCGCCTGCTATTCCTTCTGCCAGTCCTGCATCTCCCCGCCTGCAGGTGAGCTGTCTTTTCACGAAGCCAGTTATGAAATGTCCGAGAGCAGTCCTCCTTTCACGGAGGCGGTTATGCATCGCCTGCCAGTCTTTCTGCCAGTCCTGTATCTCCCCGCCTGCAGGTGAGCTGGCTTTCTGCCACTCCTACTTCGTAACGCCTATTGAACTCCCTGTTTCATGCAAAATTGATCAGCCCAGATTAGCTATCCTTCAACCTGGGCAAAGCTAGTATGTTGAAATTTCTTTTTCAAACTGCATCTTCATAATTGATAATTTTCAAATGGCCGTATGTTGAAATTTCATGTTTCAAACTGAAGTGCTGCATGTTGAAAATTTGAATGGCCGAATACTTGAGAGTGTCTAATGGGAATATCCCCCCCTCTTCTTGTGTTCTTTGTGTGCAGCCCCTTCGTCTGCTGCACCTTCCTCTGCAGCACCCCCTTCTGCTGAAACCTCCTCTGCAGCACCTTCCTCTGCTGCACCTTCCTCTGCTGCACCTTCCTCTGCTGCACCATCTTCCGAATCCCCCCCAATCGACGATTATGAGCCTCCGTACACACCCCCCTCCATTGCGCCTCCTTCTTTATCCCCTCCTTCCACTCCTCCTCCTGGTAATGGGACCTCTAACCCAACCGACCCCACATCCTCGGGCACTAGTAGTACCAGCAGCAGCACCACCAACATCATCGACAACAGTGTGCAGAGCTCCTCTAATGCCAACAGCACAGCCTCTTCTTCCTCCTCTGGCATGTCCACTGGAGCAATCGTGGGGATTGTGGTGGGGGTGATTCTGGTGGTCATTGGCGCCGTTGCAGTCGTGTTCATCATTATTCAGTGTTGCAAGAAGACAGAAGGTGAGCTCATCAGTGAACAACATCTCGGAACATCTCGGAAGAAAATCACTCCTTTCAAAGCTTGAAGCCCTTGCGTACTGCTCTTTCCACCCTTGCCCACCTTTCTTCGTTTCCCCCTTTTGGTTCTCCTCACCTTCCGTAACCCCTTTATCTCTCCTTTCTCCTTATTCACAATCCAAAACAGTGGAAATGTGTATGAATGTACATTCACAACACTTGTTGCCTTACTCTGTCATATCAACAAGCCAACATTCAGTCCTACGTGCTTTGGTCCGCCAATCTGCTTCTTTCCTTAAGCTCTTATGTAAAACACATCCATTCACCTGGCCTTCTTTTCGTGCCCTTTTCCAGACATTGAGGTGGAATATCCTTCATCTGCAGCAGCAACAGGCTATCCAGCCATGGGGTCATACCCAGCTGGAGACCAGTACAAGCCTAATGCTGGTTACCAACCAGGTGTTGCTGATAAGGTGTAGACTAAGTTCGCATGTGGTGCACTTACATGCTTCCTACTCCTCAAACAGCCTCAACAATCAATCATCAAATGCGTTGCATGCATGACGCATTGCACCTAGATGGTAAGTGGCACGCGCAAGATATTTAGTTAAATAGATTTAGTTTAAACAAGTATTTTTGAAGATGTTGGGGAATGCATGGGTTGGCCATCCAGCCCAAGGGGTGAGCATAATACATGATGCAGGATTCTGGACTGCTCGCTTCCCGTGCCGATCTGCTTTGTGGCTGGAAATTGGATGCTTAATTTTTGTTGTTTGCTTCTGTATCTGTAATTTTTGTTTCAATGCCAATGTATTCTGAAAACAGCTCTGGATACAGGTAAGAATAGTGCAACGAATAAGGGCAGTTGGCTTTGAGATGAGGTTTCTGAGGAGCTGGAGAGACATGTTGCCTGTGCAGCCTGTTTTGAGAAAGGGGCCACCAGGGGAGAGAGGAGTGTCAGATTATTATAGCTGATGCATGTTGTGTAGGCTGTAGTGGGGTAGCCCATAAGGGGTACAACCCAATTAGGGTTGGTACTTGTTCTGTTTTGATTCATAGTTCAATCCATTCACGCTACCTATTCTGAGCTGGTATCGAGGAGGTTCCCTCGTGGGAACTGTTCTTAGGGCCCACCGCATTTGTTTTCCTGCCCGGAGCGCCCTCCTCTCCTCCCCGAGTCGCGCTCCCCCTCTCTCGACCCCTAGCGGCCCCGTCGCGTCGCCCTAGCGGCCCTTTCGCGCCGCCCTCGCGACTCCGTCGAGCCACCCTCGCGGCTTCGTCGCGTCGCCCTCGCGGCCGCGTCGCGCCGCCCTCGCGGCCTCGTCGCGCCGCCCCTGCGACCTCGTCGCCCCACCCTCGCGGCCCTCGCGCCGCGCCTACCGGCTCCTGCAGCCGCCTGCGGCCCCGCCACCTACTTGTGCGGCCCCCCGCCACCTACCTTTGACGGCTCCGCCACCTGTGCGGCCCCGCCACCTACCTGTGCGGCCCCCGCTCCTACTTGCGGCCCCGCCACCTACCTGTGCGGCCCGCGCTCCTACTTGCGGCCCCGCCACCTACCTGTGCGGCCCCCGCTCCTACGTGCGGCCCCCGCTCCTACGTGCGGCCCCCGCTCCTTCGTGCGGCCCCGCCACCTACACGTGCGGCCCCCCGCGCTTCTACTTGCGGCCCCACCACGCCGCCCAGCAGCCGCGCCGCCCAGTAGCCGAGCCGCCGAGCCGCCGCGCCGCCTAGCAGCCGAGCCGCCGAGCCGCTGAGCCGCCCAGCGGCTGAGCCGCCGAGCCGCCGCACCGCCCAGCAGCCGAGCCGCCGAGCCGCCCAGCAGCCGAGCCGCCAAGCCGCCCAGCAGCCGAGCCGCCCAGCAGCCGAGCCGCCGAGCCACCCAGCCGCCCAGCAGCCGAGCCGCCCAGCAGCCGAGCCGCCCAGCAGCCGAGCCGCCCAGCCGCCGAGCCGCCCAGCAGCCGAGCCGCCGAGTCGCCCTGCAGCCGAGCCGCCCGAGCCGCCCTGTCCGGTAAGAGCAGCGCCTTTCTCTCAGCACTGCCCTCACCCCACTGCCTGCGCTGCTAGTCTACTGCTGTCATGGCTACCCCCAGTGTCCTCACTTTTGACGCTAAGGGTCGGGCCATTGACTTTGACGTCTGGGTAGACGACCTGCAGCTTTTCTTACAGTGCGATAGGGCAGACGACCTCTCCCTCTTTGACCTCACTTCTGGTGCCTCCCCTGCCCCCGCTGCCGATGCTGACGCCACTGTTCGCTCACAGTGGGCCATACGCGATGCTGCTGCACGTCTTGCTGTGCGTCGCCACCTGCCTACCTCTGAGCGTGCACACTTTAGCTAGTACAAGAGTGCTCAGACCTTGTACGATGCTGTAGTTGCACGCTACTCCTCCCCTGCCATTGCTGCACTGAGCCGCCTCATGCTACCGTACCTCTTCCCTGACCTTGCTGCCTTTGCCACATTCGCTGACCTCATTACACACCTCCAAACTAGTGACACTCGCTACCGCGCTGCGCTTCCTGCTGAGTTCTGCGCCAAGAACCCCCCCCCCCCCATGTACATCACCCTCTACTACATAGTGACCCGACTCCCTGACTCCCTTCGCGTAGTCAGGGACCACTTCGTCTCAGTCTGCCCCACCACTCTCATTGTTGACCTCCTTGAGAAGGCCCTCCTAGCAGCAGAGAAGAGCATACTAGCTGTAGGAGCCTCTCGTGGTGACCTGCGCACCCCCATCTTTGAGGGGTGTTCCCCCTCCCCCCTTTTGCCCTCCGTTGCCTCTGCTGCTACGACCGACCTCGTTGGTTTAGAGTCGGTCGGTGCGGCGCCTGCCCCTAGTGGGAGACGTCGCTCTGGCAAAGGCAAGGGGGGCAGGGGCGCTGGAGGAGCTGGCGGGGGCAGTGGAGGCGGCGGTGGAGGCAGCGGAGGAGGTGGGGGTGGTGGTGGGAGTGGTGGCGGGGGCGGAGGTGTCAGTGGCGGCAGTGGAGGCGGAGGCGGCGGCGGCGGCGGCGGCGGTGGTGGGAGTGGAGGTAGTGGCGGTGGCGGAGGTGGTGGAGGCGGTGGTGGAGGAGGAGGAGGAGGAGGTCGTGGCTCGTCGCAGAGGAGTGACTCCGGTGGTCCTCAGCGCCAGCAGCAGCAGCGCAGTCAGGAGACCCTCTCCCCTCAGTAGCTCCGTGAGTGGTACGCTGCACGCCAGCGAGGTGGGGGTACTGGTCTGTGCACCTACGTCCTGCGCACTGGCGACCGTGCGGGTGAGCCGTGTGGGGGTCTGCACCCCACCCAACGCTGCTTTGGCCGCCTGACTGACGCTTGGCGTCGCCAGTTCCCTGACGCCACTGAGATCCCTCGCTGGGACCAGCTGTCTAGGGCAGGAGTAGCTATCTTTGATCTTGACTTTGATGCTATTCTTTGTGCCATGTATGCTGTAACTATTAGTGATGAGGGTGACTATTACCGGTGTTTCCCGCCCAACCCGGGCATTGGGACTACTGCTCTAGGTACTGGTGAGGCTGCTACTCCAGGTGCTGGTGAGGCTGCTGCTCTAGGTGCCAGTGAGTCTGCTTCCTCACGTGCTAGTGAGTCTGCTCTCTCAGGTACCGCGTCGGCTCCGGCCTCCCACACCTTCACACTTGACTCGGGGGCGTCTCGCTCCTTCTTTCGAGACCGCACCACACTCACGCCGCTTAGTCGGCCAGTTGCAGTCTCCCTGGCAGACCCCTCTGGGGGTCCTGTTCTGGCTCACTACTCCACTGTCCTTCCGTGCCCTGCGGTCCCGTCTGGCTCCCTGTCAGGCCTTTACCTCCCCTCGTTCTCTACGAACTTGGTGGCGGGTGCTGACCTACAGGATGGGGGGGTTGACCAGTTCACCCCTGCGCGCCAGCGGGTGACCCACTGCACGGACGCGGACACAGGCCGACACTTGGCCACGTTTACGCGTCGGCCAGGGTCCAGTCTCTACACCCTCACCACTGAGTCTCCTCCTGTCCCTGCTTCTGGCCAGGTAGCTGCGTCCGGTCAGGTGTTTGCTGCTGCGTCCAGGTCTGGTCCTGAGTCTGCCCCCTGCTCGTGTCGCCTCCTGTCTCACAAGACTCTCCTCTGGCACCATCGTCTTGGTGATTCCTCCCTGCTTCGTCTCCGGAGCATGGCCTCCCGTGTCCTTGTCTCTGGTCTTCCCCAGTCCCTCCCTCCCCTTCCTCCGGGGCCTGGCCCGACCTGCGTTCCTTGTGTTGAGGGACGGCAGCGGGCTACCCCCCACTCCTCCCAGTTTCCTCCGACAGAGGCCCCACTGCAGACGCTTCACATGGACGTGTGGGGCTCAGCCCGCGTCCGTGGACAGGGTCACGAGCGCTACTTCCTGCTGGTGGTTGACGACTACTCGCGTTACACCACAGTCTTCCCCTTGCGCAGCAAGGGTGATGTCACTGAGGTGTTGATCGACTGGATCCGCGCAGCTCGTCTCCAGCTTAGGCGGAGCTTCGGCTCGGACTTTCCTGTTCTGCGTTTGCACTCGGACAGAAGCGGAGAGTTCTCCTCTGGCCTTCTGCGAGCCTACTGTCGTGCATGAGGCATCCGCCTGACCTTCACGCTTCCGGACTCTCCACAGCAGAATGGGATTGCTGAGCGCCGCATCGACATGGTCATGGACGTCGCTCATACGTCCATGATGCATGCGGCTGCCCCCCATTTTCTGTGGCCGTTTGCGGTTCGGTACGCGGCGCATCAGATCAACCTTCAGCCCAGGGTCTCCATGCCGGAGACCTCCCCAGCTCTGCTGTGGACGGGGAAGGTTGGCGATGCGTCTGTGTTCCATGTCTGGGGATCTTGGGCGTTTGTCCGCGACTTGTCTGCGAACAAGCTGTCCCCTCGTGCTGCTCCCTGCGTCTTCCTGGGTTTCCCCCCTGACGCATCAGTGTGGCAGTTCTACCACCCCACCTCTCGTCGTGTTCTGTCCTCCCAGGACGTCATGTTCGACGAGTCGGTCCCCTACTATCGGCTCTTCCCCTACCGCACTCCGTCCCTCCCCCCCCCACCGCTCTTCCTTGTCCCAGGTCCCCCCCCGGTCGACCCCCTGCCCCCTCAGGGTCCTGCCCCTTCGGGTGTGTCCCAGGTAGACGCTGTTGAGCCTGTCGAGGTCACTGGTGACTCTAGTGCTGCTTCGGGTGCTGGGCCTGGGGGTGCTGCCTCTCGGGGTGCTGAGCCTGGGGGTGCTGAGCCTGGGGGTGCTGAGCCTGGGGGTGCTACGCTTGGGGGTGCTAAGCCTGGGGGTGCTGAGCCCGGGGGTGCTATGCCTGGGGGTGCTGAGCCTGGGGGTGCTGAGCCTGGGGGTGCTACGCATGGGGGTGCTGAGCCTGCTGGTGCTGTTCCTGCCGGCTCTCCGGGTCCTTCTTCTCGCCGGGAGCCTCTCTCTCCACTGGAGCTGCATGAGTGGTTTGCCCTGCGCTGGAGGCGAGCTGCTCGAGCTGGAGGTACTGCGGGCACTGGAGGTTCTGTTGCTACTCAGGGAGCTGGTGCCGCGGGTCCTGGAGGTGCTCGTACTGGGAGTACTAGAGCTGCCGGACCTGTGGGTACCTCTGGAGCTGGAGCTGCGGCAGGTGTTGGCGCGGAGGCTACTGCTGTCGGTCCTGGAGGTGGTCCTGCTGGGGGTACTACTCGCGCTGCTGGAGGTGCTGGAGTTGGAGCTGCTACTGGTGCTGGTGCTGCCTCTGGAGGTGCTGGTGCTGTCTCTGCTGTGTCTGGAGCTGCTGAGCAGCCTCGGCCGTACTTCGTTCCGCTCCTTCAGCAGGTTCTTGGACTCCCGTCTTCCACTAGTCCTTCTCCTCCCTTAGAGTGTCCGCAGTCTGTCCCGTCGCAGTTACAGTTACAGCCCGCCTCCCCACTGCCTGCTCCGTCTCCCTACACTGGTCCTACTGGAGGTCTTGCTGAGCGTCGTGAGCCTGCGTCTTGCCCTGCGTCGCCTGTCCGTGCTGCTCGCCCTAGTGGTCGCGGTTCGCGTCAGCGTCCTCCTCCTATCCCTGGCACGGACAGGATGTCTCTACGTCCGTCCACTGCTCCTCTGCGTGCCCCTTTGCCTTCTCCTCCTCAGTCCTCTCTTCCTGCTCTTGCCGACCCGGAGTCGGACTCTCTTCGTGCTGCCAGTCCTACTATCACGCGTCTCCTTGCTACTGTTGTCACTAACCCTTCCTTTGAATTCGCTGCTGCGTCTGCCGTAGTTGCTGAGCTGGTCGACTTTGCTGCCGCCTGTCGTCTAGACTATGCCGCGAGTCTTGTTGCTGAGTCTAAGTCTGCCTGTTCTCCGTCCGTTAAGGGTGAGTGTGCTCTTCGCACGGACGTCCTTGAGGACAGGCAGGATGAGTTGCAGTGCTTTGCCGCCGCTCTACCCCATCTCGTGTCCATGCTTGTTGCCCCTGAGGGAGACCCGGATGCTCTAGACATCCCGACCCCACGCTCTTACGCAGAGGCGACGGCCGGTCCCTACTCCTCTTAGTGGCAGTCAGCCATGGACGCAGAGATGGCTTCCTGGAAGTCCACAGGCACCTACGTCGATGAGGTTCCCCCACCTGGGGCGAACATCGTCAGTGGCATGTGGATTTTCAGGGTGAAGCGGCCGCCGGGTTCTCCGCCCTTCTTCAAGGCGCGTTACGTGGCTCGTGGCTTAAGTCAGCGGCAGGGAGTTGACTTCTTCCAGAACTTCTCCCCGACCCCGAAGATGACCACTCTTCGGGTTCTACTGCACGTCGCCGCTCAGTGTGACTACGAGCTCCACTCTCTTGACTTCAGCACTGCTTCCCTACACGGCAGCCTGCACGAGGAGATCTGGCTGCGCCGCCCTCCTGGCTTCATTGGGTCGTTCCTTCCTGGTACCCAGTGGAGCCTCCGGCGGCCAGTCTACGGTCTTCGCCAGGCGCCACGCGAGTGGCACGACACACTGAGGACTACACTTGCGGCTCTTGGGTTCGCTCCCTCTACTGCTGACCCGTCGTTGTTTCTACGCACCGACACCTCGCTGCCGCCGTTCTACATCCTCGTGTACGTCGACGACTTGGTCTTTGCCACTGCGGACACTACTAGACTCGCCCACGTGAAGTCCGAGCTGCAGAAGAGACACACGTGCATAGACCTGGGTGAACTGACAAGCTATCTTGGCTTGCGGATCACTCGGGACAGAGCACGGCGCACCATCACCCTAACTCAATCACACATGGTGCAGCAGGTCCTTCAGCGCTTCGGCTTCACGTACTCCTCGCCTCAGTCCACTCCTCTGCCTACAGGTCACTCGCTCTCAGCTCTGCCTTCGGATGAGTCCGTAGAGCCGAGTGGCCCGTATCCAGAGCTTGTGGGCTGCCTCATGTACCTGATGACCTGCACGCGACCTGACCTCGCATACCCTCTTAGCATCCTTGCAAGCTATGTCGCTCCGGTCGTCACCGGAAGGAGCACATGGATGCAGCTAAGAGGGTGTTGCGCTACTTGTGCAGTACGTCGGGCATGGGGCTAGTGCTTGGAGGGCGAGACCGGGTTGTTCTCACTGGTCACTCAGACGCTTCCTGGGCGGACGAACAGGCTACTCAGCGGTCGTCTCAGGGTTACACCTTCAGTCTTGGTTCTGGCTCTGTCTCTTGGCGTTCTACGCGCTCTTCTTCTGTTCTCAGCTCCAGCTGTGAGGCTAAGATCTACGCCACGGCCATGGCTGCCCACGAGCTACGCTGGCTCACGTACCTGCTGACTGACCTTGGAGAGCGGCCTCGTTCTCCTCAAGTGGTGTACGTCAACAACAAGGCAACCATTGCCTTTTGTGAGGAGCACAGACTGGAGCACAGGACGAAGCACATTGCTCTCCGCTACTTTCTTGCTCGAGAGCTGCAGCAGCGTGGTCAGCTTCGTCTGCGTTACGTGGCCACTGAGGCCAACACTGCTGATGTTTTCACCAAGGCGCTTCCGCCTTGTGACCATCAGCGCTTTTGCACTCTTCTTGGCCTTGTGCCCACTGGGCCTCACTTGCTTACCTCTTGACCTTGCTTGTACTGTTGCATATATATACCTGCTCTTGCTTGTTTAGCACTGTTATATATATGCTCTCCTGCATGTGAACTGGCCTTGTGGCCTTGAACTTGTGCTCGGAATGTGTGGTGACGTTGAGATCCACCCTGAGCTTGCTTTGCTTTGCTTGACTGGTCTTGTGACCCCTTGTTCTCCCCCACTTTGTCTATGGGGGTGTGTCAGATTATTATAGCTGATGCATGTTGTGTAGGCTGTAGTGGGGTAGCCCATAAGGGGTACAACCCAATTAGGGTTGGTACTTGTTCTGTTTTGATTCATAGTTCAATCCATTCACGCTACCTATTCTGAGAAGGAGTGGCGTGAAAGTATGCAGGGAGCAGATAATCAATCGCAGGGAAAGCAGAGGGAGAAAAGGGTAGTAAGATGAAGAAGGTTGGAGAACAGGAGACACAACATAAGAGTGGAAATAATGAGCACTTCAGGCTATGTTGACTAGGCTTTCTCGTGCACCAGCAAGGCCACCCCCATGGCTCATGTGCACCGGTGGGTGCTTGAAAAAGGGGCAGAAATAGGAAACTAAGCAAGCCCACCCCACCGTGGACAAAAGGGCCAAAGAAAAACGACTCGGCACAAGTAGAAAAAGGTGTGAGTTTCAATCGCACAAACCATTCCACTGATCTCATGGTGCTTTGAGACATGCATCTTAGACCATTCACATGCATTGCTGGACGTGATAAGATAGAAGCCAGTCATCCTCTCACTTCATAGCGTCATTCTATTTCTCCATGTGCTGGTTTTCTCACCACAGCTATGGTGTGCTGCTATGGGAGGTTATGAGTGCAGTGAGTGGGGCAGTTATGAGTGCAGTGAGAGGGGCAGCTGTGGGTTCCGTTTCCCTCGTTTTTTTTGTTCGTCCTCCCAACCCCTTGTTGACGATAAAAGGCCCCACCCCTCTCGTTTGGGCGAAGTCAGCTTGTGTGATTGGCTAGGCTTGCTTGGTCGACCTCGGTGGAGACAAATTCTACAGTTGACCGACTTCGGTGACGCCTACTGCAAAGCCGATGTCACCAAACTGCGAAGCCGACTTTGTTGTCCAGTGTGCAATTTGTGCAGCCGTCTGAACTTCTTGGACGACACCGACTTGGAAGAGCAAGTCGGCTGGTCTGGTGAGCCGACTTTGGTGAAGCCGACCACATTGAAGTCAGCCATGACAAAGTCAACCACAGTGAAGCCGACGAATTCGGCGAATGGCGTCGGGTCTCGGCGGTCAATGAAGGTGACCATCGACATGGCACCGACTTATGACGAAGTCGAGCCGCTTTAGCGTCGTCTTCTGGTCAACCTGGTAATTGGACAACGAAGTTCTGTAGGGGTGTGCGAGCTTTGTCCCAGGTGGTTTTGGCGAAGTCGACCCATATTGTTGATGACGTTTCTGGTGCCCCCAGGTTGTGCCGGTTGCTGTTGTTGTTGTTGTTGTTGTTGTTGTTGTTGTTGTTGTTGTTGTTGTTGTTGTTGTTGTTGTTGTTGTTGTTGTTGTTGTTGTTGTTGTTGTTGTTGTTGTTGTTGCTGTTGTTGCTGTTGTTGCTGTTGTGTCATTTCGGCCGGCCCAATTTGTTGGGTGCAAATATTTATTTGCACATCAACCTGCCGACTATTCGACGACGGTAAAAGAAAATGGGGAGTCTTGTTTGAAGGTAATTTGTGGCGTGAGAAATGTCATTTCATTTTGCATTTTGTGTGTGCGCATTTTGTGTGTGTTCTGTGCACATTTGTTTTGCATTTTGTGTGTTTCGTTTTCATTTGTAATTGCATTTTGTGTTTTTGCATTTTCAGTTTCGTTTTCACTGTTCTCATGAAGCTCCCATGAAGCGCTCAAATGAGGCCCTCATGATGTGCTCAAATGAGACTCATGCGAAGCTCTCAAATGAGACTCATGCGAAGCCCTCAAATGAGGCTCAAATGAAGATATTATGGAGCTCAAATGTAGCACGCATGGGACTTCAATGTTTCATGCGAGGCTCATGCGAGCGACCATGAAAGTCCCATGAGTCTTGAATTTTCATGCGAGGCTCATTTGGGTTTCATGCGAGCGGGTGGTGTACTGAGGGGTGCTCGGAATTTACAGTTGAAAAACTGTTTTCCGAGTTGACTCACGGGACGGGAAATTTCTCGCGAAAGTCATTTCGCTTTGCGGAATCATTTCGACACTGGTGCAAATCGGTTACTCCGTTTTTCAAACGGTAAAAACCGTTATATAACAGTGAGCTCGCATGAAGACATTGGAGCCACATGCGAGTCTCATGAGTGCACACATTAGTCAACAGGGGCAAACTGTTACAAGTACAGTTTGAAGACGGTTTCAAACAAGAGGAGGATAAAGCCAAATGCTCAAGGAGTTGAGCAACCGTTTTCAAATACTGCGTGGCGAAATCTTTTGGATTCGTTGAACAACTGTTTTGTGCCTGCCCTTGCCTGTGCGTAGAATCTATATAAATGTATGCTTGTACTTGTCGAAACAAGTCTCAATGCATTCGCAGTTTTTCAAGTTTGAATTCTACTACTTCGTATTGACGAGAGTAGAAACGATCATGGTGCTCCCGAATCTTGGCTTGACGAGTTTACTTGTTCTACAAGCATGAGTAAGGCATAACTACTCACTTGCGATTTATTACGCCCTTGGCTAGGAGGTGACAGGCTGTCACGCTCGAAGGGCTACAAGTGATGTTAAGTGTTGCTGAGCTTTGTCTGTAGTTCCAGTTTAAGTGCCTCCGCATATCGTTATAGCTGTCAACACAATTGTTGGTTTGGGAGGAGCTTGGGTGGCGAGAGTTGGACTGGAATCTGCATCGCTCTGCCAAGTGGCAGAGTTAAGGCGCCTTGGTCGTCGCTCTTCTTTGTTGTTAGTGTAGAAAGCATGCTTTATCATTGCGTCGCGAGGCGTTCGTTGTGCATGTCCATGTCTTGCTGTTCAACGAGAAGGTCGGTGCATAGGGAGGCTTCCAATATTGCTCCCTGTTGGCGGAGTAGCACCTTGCAGAGCCTCCACTCAGGTCCGAGTCCCGCCAGCACAATTGTGACAACTATATCTTTTGATATTGCACTTCCGTGTTTCACGATTTGATCGCGGATGCTCCAACAGCGGTTGATGTACTAATTCGCTTTCTCTTCTGGCCCCATCTTCACCTCCATTAGCTTCTGGAGGAGCCTTCTCAATGACACGGAGTCCTTGGGCTGGTACAACTTCGTGAGGTATCTCTATGCCTCCTATTCTGGAGGCGGATTTGCCCTAAACGAGTGAATGCCAAGTTGCTCCGTAGGCGACATATTGCGTAAACGTACACTCTACACCATGAGCTAGTCATTGTTATACTGTGTTATAGCGTCGTTGGTGCTCGTCGCTGGGCATGTGTAGCTTCTGTCAAAGTAGTGGGTAGCTTTTGCGCGTTTTGCAGCAGTAACATTAACTTGAAGCTCCAAGTAGTATTTCTCGTCCAATATGGTGATTGTCTTGAATTTTGAGATTTTCAAGAACTTTGATTGAGCTGAGAGGATGGCATCATCATTTGACTGGTTGTGCAGCTTGAGAGAACATTTATGCGTCGCCATCGTGTAAAGTTTGGAGCCCTTGCTCCAATGTTGATAGTCGTTGTATCACTTGTTCCGGGGCAACAGTGCACATTGTCTTTGTCTCTTCCGAGTTCTCAGCGGGGTTGGGCTGTTAATCCGCCGTCAAATTTTTCTGTGGCACGATAGTAGCTAGAATGAAGGAGCCATAGCTAGGGTTTAGCAAGCTAGGCAAGAGAGAATAGGCAAAAGAGGTTTGAACTAGAAAGGAGGGGAGGTACAAATAACAAGCCCAAAAGTGTTATACTCACTATTGAGTACCCCACTACAGACTAGACAAGCATAATATTCTGATTAGGGATTATATTTATATACACACACATACATATTTTCTACTCTGATTATCAATCTAGTTTTTTACCAAAACCTTGATTATTAGTGTGAATTGCGAAGATTAATTCAACAATCAGTGTAACTTTTGTTTTCCAGAATTTTACCCTAACCTGGACCGTATTTGGCGGTAGCTGCGACACTGGCGTATTGTGGGTTGACTTGAAGATTCGTTGGAACTTCCTCCGGGACTTCATCTGGAGCAAAGGCTGGAGGTGAGCCTGTGATGCATGAATCTGCGTGAGCCATACAAGCGAACACGTTTCTTCCCTTTGATGCTGACGTGGTCTGTGGGGTACTCTATGCAGCTGATGTAGTAGCGGCTGCAACCTGTGGAGGAGCAGCATCTGGGCGATGAGGTGTAAACCGTTGACACTGAGTACAGTGATCACGAGAATGACTTGAAGTCTTGTAGATGTGACAAAACTGAGGTACGTAGTACTGCTGTCGCTGCTGCCTCGGCAGCTATTGTGGCTGCTTCTGCTACTGCTGAAAATGTTTTTTTCGTTGTTGCTTGAGTGGCTCGACTTGACTGTGTGCTATGAAAGCGAACTGATTCACCTTTTTGTTTCCTTGGCTATTGTACAGATCCATATCTTGCTGTTCTGCGAGGAGTGTTGCGCAGAGGTGCACCTCTGAGACATTTCCTTGAGTGCAAAGAAGAGAGCGTGTATTACGCCACTGAGGTCCAAGTCCCGCGATGACAACTGTTAGGAACATTGACTCAAGGAAGCTTCTTCCATTTCGATTAAACTGGTCACGTAGCTCTCAGAATCCGTTGATGTACTGCACCGCATGCTCTCCTGGCTTCATTTGCACGTTGTTCAGCTGCAACATGAGTCTGATATGTGTTACATAGTCTGATGCTTGATAAAGTCGCTTTAGATTTTGCCATGCTAACTCTGCTGAGTTCGCAAACTCCATGTATGATCTGATGCCTTGTTGTTCAGTGAGTGACGTCCCATCAATACTCATAGGTGCCGTTCCCATGTTCACTGACGACGATAATTGTGGTGCTTGTTGTGCTTGAGCTGAAGCCATGAACGCTGACATGGCTTGAAACACTTGTTGTATCACAGTATCGAGACCTGCTGCACCATCACCTGCAGCAGAACCATCTCATGTTGCAGCGTTAAACGTGAAGGACTGGCACAATCCTCCAGCGCCTCCTGGTCCAATTGTTGGTGCAGCTGTTGGAGCAGAGTCACCAAAGGTTACTCTTGAGAAGCCGGAACCAGGTAGTGGTGGTGCAGAGGGCTGCTGTGACCCACAATCTCCACTTTGCAAGTGGGATTTACCGTTGTTGCTATCCGTCATGACTGTAAGTTAGCCCCGATAATGAAGGCTTCGATGACTGAGGATTTGTAAGACTAGGAGATCGTAAACTCTCCTGCTCTCATACCATGTTGGGCTGAGAAAAAGCCTTAGGATTTTTTAGATTTTAGCATCTGTACAGTACTGCAGCGGAACACTTCAATTCTTGTGGTGGTAGATTATGAGAACAATAATTAATTAATAAAGAAAACATACAAGAAATCTATAGTCTAGGCAAGTACCTATTCAGAAATGTACCTGTTCATGAAGCGGGCTAGAGATCGAATCGACTCTACGAAGAGGTATAATCCTGTGTCATGCGAACAGTCACGAGACTGTTCGCACTACTACCTGTAACTTACGCAAAGGGACACCTGCTACAATAATATGCATGTATAGAAATACTGCGATACTACTGTAGTTTTCGGAATTGAAAAAATATGATAATTTTTGAACACACGAATTTTTTTTTCTCTCTCTCTTTTAATTTATTTTATTTACGTATTTCAAGAGCGCAGCTGCCTGTAACGCAGATTTTGCATCGTCGAAGCACGCTAAACGCCCTTCTCCAACTACAAATCGTGGGTTGGAGCTCATTTCCCTCCACCCACGTTTCTCATTTTTCAAACGGATGCAACTCTCAGTCCCTCGAGCTCATTTCTAGTTTTCAGTTCAAGCTGTCTAGAACTCGCTCTCTACCTAGAGGCGTTTCACCGTCAACCTTATTAGCCGACATTCTCAACCACAACCGCACGACGATGGCTGCTACGCCGACACTTAACCGCGCGAACAACACTGTCGTCAATGACCCGAATATATTCGACACCGATCGTAACGCTCGGGAAACATCGGCCGAGCGCCGCAACAAGCGCCAGGCAGACGACGAAACGTACGCCCCAGCTCAAGGTCAACTAAAACGCCGAGCGACACCAGCAGCACCCTTCGGCGCCAGTGGCACCTGTGGTGCCTGTTGCGCCAGTGGCACCTGTGTCACCAGTGGCGAACGTGACGCCACACGCAACTGACGCGGAGCACGCGCCCCATAGGGAGTCACGTCAGCGCCAGAGGCGCCACACGGCCGCTTCGTCTGATGCGACTGTTGACCCTGACTTGACCCAAGCGTTGACTCTGGACCAAGTTAAGGCGCTTCTGTCCCTGTTACATCAGCGACCCGCCAGCGTCATTGAAGCCGAAACTACACAACCAGCGACATCGATTTCTGCTAAAAACGAAATTCTGAAAAAGGAGAAGGGAGCGAAAGGAACATCAACACGCCGCCACAACAAGGAGGCAGCTACCAGCGTTCCCGAAGCCGCAGCCGACGATCACGACTTCGACAATTCAGACGACGACGCTGGTGAGGCTCCGATCAACGCAGCAGATTCACATCCATGGAAAATCTCCCCCGCCCCCCCCCTCCCCCCCCTTCCTTCCACCGCCCCCACTTTTTCGGCGACAAACTTCATGAAGCCGATCATGCGCGCGAAAGCGGAGCCCCTGGAGGACGTGAGGGCCTACCTGAAACACGCGGAGTACAAGCTGCACCACGACGATACGCCGGGTGGACTCGAAATGGTCATGAACGCCCTCGACTACATCTCAAAGCGTTTCGTGATGTTTCAAGTCGAGGACCACATTGATGACCGCGTGGCGAAGCGATTCAAGCTCTACCAACAAAAGATTCTCCTTAATTCCCGCCCGTTCAAGCAAGCGGTAGCTAATATGGCGGCTATGGATCGTGCGGAGAGCGCGTACGCTCATTCCCACCGCGTCGGAGGGCACGGCCGACATCATACACCCCAAAGCGTGGACCACCGCCCACGGGTGGCTTCCATGGCTTCGTGGAGTGTGCTTCCATTGTGGCCAGCCGGGTCACGTGGCAAGTGGCTGCCCGAGGAACGGGAACGGTGGCCAAGGTCCTGCACTCGTGGTGTAGGGGCGGGCCTTGAGCGATTGCGCCTTGTGCGCGTGGCACGGTGCACGTCATGTGCTAAGACCGTGGGCAACCCAAAGGGGTTAGCGGTGGCGGTTGGCCAGCCCTAGTTAGGGGTGATTAATAGGCTAGAGGCCTAGGATGAGGGGGAGGGACAGATTCAATGGCGCACCATTCCACGTCCGGAATAGTTACGATGCAATAATCCACGTGGACGCCAGTTCCCACAGTTGGGGTGCCAATCTGCTCACCTTCCCTGGCGAACTTGAAGAAGCCAGTGCAGCCATGCTAGGACCACTGCAAGCAACGTCCAGCACCCGACGGGAAATTGAAGGTGTCCTTTGGGCCCTCCGAACGTACGCGAACAAGGTCCAACGAAAATATGTGCTCGTGAGGGTGGACAACCTTGCAAGGGGTCTTCTTCATCCGTCGCAAAGGCGGTTCGTGCACCCTCGACCTGACCACTGCTTGCAAGGACATCATCCGCATCTGCATGGAGCTCGGCACTCGACTAATTGCTGAATGGATCCCGCGCAAGCTTAACTCCCATGCTGACGAGCTGTTGAAACGGATCGACCATGACGATTACTCTTTGAAGCAACCGTGGTTCCGAATCCTTGATCGCCGTTGGGGACCCCAGTCAATCAACCTCTTCGTGAACTATTGAAACTCGCATCTGCCACGATTCTGCTCAAAGATCCCCCGCCCAGAGGCTACTACGGTTGATGCATTCTCATGCTCATGGACAACCAAGACTGGCTTCGCGTTCGCACCACCCTAGTTGATCCCATCAGTCATCCACCACGCACAACGCACCTACGCATCATTCACCCTAATTGGTGGCCACTTCTACAACCCTCCCCACCTAACTGGGCCCCGCACATCCGAGCGCAAATTCCCCTGACGCATGGCAGCCAATGCCTAGCAGTATGAACGCACCGCACTGCCTTCTCAGGCACAGGACTACCTCATAGCACAATAATCGCACTACGAATGGTCTTTAACTAGCCCACCCCGTATTCCTTCGCGCAGACGTGTTGCCGAAGCTACAAGTCTAGCTTCTAAAGATGCTCTCACAGTCTCGGGCCGATTCAACGATTCGAACATACGAGCCATGCTGGGTCAAGTTTTGAGCCTTTTGTGCAAAGGTGAACCTCCCATTCCTTCCCACAGCGGACATGACCCTAACGCTGTACCTGGTGTACGCTATCCAACACAAAGCTACCATGTCCATGGTACAACTCACATGCTCAGCCGTGAGCTTTGCATACTGTGTGACCGGAAGCATATGCCCAACGATCGGACCATTCACCACTCAAGTACGCGACTTTGCAAAAAGGCACTGCCCTCACCCCACGCAAGTGAAGGAGCATGTCTCGCTGCAACAAGTCCACGACATGTCTTCGAGCTAAGTGCAATCCGACAACCGGGGAGTTCCAAAAGGGGCTAATCCCTATCCTCATGTACACCGGATTCCTAAGATATTCGGACCTCATCATCATCGAGTGGCAAGACATCCAGTTCGACAACGAGGTCACGTGGATCCCAATTCCGTACTCCAAGACGGACCAAGCTGGGAGGGGCACATGGATACCCATTGCTGCAACTCATGATCCCTTCTGCCTTGCCCGCTGCACCTGACGAATCATTCAACTCGCGGGATACGACCGGCAATTCGTGGGGCCAATGATTCACATCTTTGGACGCGGTTCACCCCAAGGTGGCCAAGCAAGGCCGCCATCATACCCGACGATCCAAAACTGGTGCAAAGAAGAAGATCAGGCTATGGGAACAGCAACTTTGCACTCACTCCTTTTGCAAAGGAGCAGCCACTACTGCGGAAAACACTAGTGTGCCATACAGAATCCTCAAACAACTGAGCAGATGGCGTAGCGACACAACGAAGGAGATGTACGTCACGCCCAACGTCAAACATCTCATCAGCGCTTCCCGTCAGTTGCAAGATCTCACTTACGCCCCTTCTTCAACACTACACGCAGAGGCACTCGAAAGCCCCTGCTACCCATGTCAAAGAGACCCGATTTGAATTGAGAACGACGCCGAATGATAATTATAAAAAGCAAGCTTTCTAAATATGATAATTTTTAAACATTCGAAGTGTTTTTTTTTTTAATAACGTATTTTGAAAGCGTAGCTGCCTATAACGCAGATTTGGTGTCAAACTATACATGTGTTCGTGTGTGTAGGCTATAGTGGGGTAGCCCATATGGGGTACAGCCCAACGTTAGGGTTAGTACTTGTACCCACACTTCTTTCAAAGCATCCATTCATGCTTGCTATCTTGACATGGTCCGTAGGACCGTGTTTTTTTTTTTTGGTTGTTTTTTTTTTGTTTTTGTTTTGTTTTGTTTTTTTTTTTTGTTTTTTTTTTTGTTTTTTTTTTGTTTGTTTGTTTGTTTGTTTTTTTTTTTTCCGGGCCCACCTGTCAGATTATCATAGCTGATGCATGTTTGTAGGCTATAGTGGGGTAGCACATATGGGGTACAGTTTTCTAGGGTTGTATTTGTACCCAACTCTGACTTAGTCATTCCCATTCCTGCTTACACATTTCACATGGTATCAGAGCGGGTTCCCTGTGGAACTCTGCCTAGGGCCCACCGAAGCGCGCCCCGAGGCGCGCTCAACCTTTTTTTTCCGCTATCGAGCGACCCTCCGTGTCGCCTCCCTCCCGCTAAGTCGCGGCCCCAGCCGCCCGCTACGATCGCGGCTCCAGCCGCCTGCTCGACGCGGCCCCAGCCGCCTGCTCGACGCGGCCCCAGCCGCCTGCTCGACGCGGCCCCCAGCCGCCTGCTCGACGCGGCCCCCAGCCGCCTGCTCGACGCGGCCCTGCCGCCCGCTACGCCGCGGCCCCGGCCGCCTGCTACGACCGCGGCCCCCAGCCGCCTGTTCGACCGCGGCCCCGCCGCCCGCTCCTGTCGCGGCCCCCCCCCCCAGCCGCCTGCTCGACGCGGCCCCCAGCCGCCTGCTTGACGCGGCCCTGCCGCCCGCTACGCCGCGGCCGCCGCCTGCTACGACCGCGGCCCCGGCCGCCTGCTACGACCGCGGCCCCAGCCGCCTGTTCGACCGCGGCCCCGCCGCCCGCTCCTGTCGCGGCCCCCAGCCGCCTGCTCGACGCAGCCCCCAGCCGCCTGCTCGACGCGGCCCTGCCGCCCGCTACGCCGCGGCCGCCGCCCACTACGATCGCGGCCCCGGCCGCCTGCTACGACCGCGGCCCCAGCCGCCTGTTCGACCGCGGCCCCGCCGCCCGCTCCTGTCGCGGCCCCGGCTGCCTGCTCGCACGGCCTCGCCGCCAGCTACTACCGCGGCCCCGGCCGCCTGCTCGACCGCGGCCCCCCCCCCCCCCCCCCCCTACTACCGGGAGCCGAGCCGCCCTGCAGCCGAGCCGCCCGGGAGCCGAGCCGCCCTGCACCCGAGCCGCCCTGTCGCCGAGCCGCCCGAGCCGCCCTGTCGCCGAGCCGCCCGGGAGCCGAGTCGCCCTGCCCCCGAGCTGCCCTGCCGCCGAGCCGCCCGGGAGCCGAGCCGCCCTGCGCCCGAGCCGCCCAGCACCCAACCGCCAGGTCGCTGAGCCGCCTTTCTGCATCCCTACTCGACCTGCCCTGCCTGGTGAGCACAGTCCCACTGCCACTGCGAGCTCTTTCCCTACTGCTTGCACTGCGTCGCTGTCGTCGCCATGGCTACCCCTAGTGTCCTAGCTTTTGACGCTGAGGGTCGCGCCATTGATTTTGAGGTCTGGTTAGACGACCTGCAGCTGTACTTACAGTGCGACAGGGCTGACGACCTTTCTCTCTTTGACCTCACCTCTGGCGCCTCTCCTGCTCCTGCTGCTGATGCTGATCCCGCTGTCCGCTCTAAGTGGGCCACCCGCGATGCTGCTGCACGTCTTGCTGTGCGTCGCCACCTCCCTACCTCTGAGCGTGCGCACTTTAGTCAGTACAAGAGTGCTCAGACCTTGTACGACGCTGTAGTTGCGCGCTACTCCTCCCCTGCCACTGCTGCACTGAGCCGTCTCATGCTTCCCTACCTCTTTCCTGACCTCTCTGCCTTTCCCACTGTCGCTGACCTCATTACGCACCTCCGCACTAGTGACACTCGCTACCGCGCCGCCCTTCCTGCTGAGTTCTGCGCTAAGAACCCCCCCCCCCATGTACATCGCTCTCTACTACGTAGTCGCGCGCCTCCCTGACTCCCTTCGCGTAGTCAGGGACCACTTTCTCGCAGTCTGTCCCACCACCCTCACCGTCGACCTCCTCGAGAAGTCCCTCCTTGCAGCGGAGAAGAGCATAGTCGCTGTAGGTGCTTCTCGTGGTGACCCTCGCACCCCCATCTTTGAGGGGTGCTCTCCTTCCCCCTTGCTGCCCTCTGTTGCCTCTGCTGCTGCTGCCGACCTGCTTGGTCTTGAGTCGGTCGGCGCGGCGTCTGCCCCTAGTGGGAGACGTCGCTCAAGCAAGGGCAAGGGGGGCAAGGGCGCGGGTGGAGCTGGAGGGGGCGGTGGCGGTGGCGGCGGTGGCGGCGGAGGGAGTGGGGGTGGCGGCGGGACTAGTGGCGGAGGTGGTGGTGGTGGTGGTGGCGGCAGCGGCGGAGACGGTGGTGGTGGAGCCAGCGGTGGTGGTGGAGGCAGCGGCGGAGGTGGAGGCGGCGGAGGTGGAGGCGGTGGAGGCGGCAGCGGAGGAGGCAGTGGTGGTGGAGGAGGTGGAGCTGGTCGGGGTGGTACCCAGCAGCGTAGCGGTGGTGGTGGTGGCCAGCGCTCGCACCGGCAGCAGCAGCAGCGCTCGCGGGACATCCCTTCGCCTCAGCAGCTTCGTGAGTGGTACGCTGGGCGTCAGAGGGGTGGGGGTACTGGTCCCTGCACCTACGTTCTTCGTTCCGGCGACCGCGCGGGTGAGCAGTGTGGGGGTGCCCACGCCACCCAGCGCTGCTTTGGCCGCCTGACGGACGCCTGGCGTCAGCAGTTCCCTGGGGCTAGTGAGATCCCTCGCTGGGATGAGCTTCTCAGGGCTGGTGTAGCGATCTTTGATCTTGATTTTGATGCTATCCTTACTGCTATGTATGTTGTGGATTATAGTGAGGAGAATGAGGGTTACCGTTGTTTCCGGCCCGACCCGGGCATTGGTACTGCTGCGCTAGGTGCTTGTGAGGCTGCTGCTCTAGGTGCCAGTGCGTCTGCGCTCTCAGGTACTGGTGAGACTGCGCTCTCAGGTACTGCGTCGTCCTCGTCCTCCCTCACTTTCACACTTCACTCCGGAGCTTCTCGCTCCTTCTTTCGCGACCGCACTACCCTTACGCCGCTCGGCCGGCCGGTTGCAGTCTCCCTTGCTGACCCCTCTGGAGGTCCTGTCCTGTCTCACTTCTCCACTGTCCTCCCGTGTCCGGCTGCCCCTTCGGGCACCCTGTCGGGTCTGTACCTTCCCTCGTTCTCCACGAACTTGGTGAGTGGAGCGGACCTGCAGGATGGGGGTGTTCACCAGTTCACTCCTGCGAGTCAGCGGGTGACCCACTGCACGGAGGCACGCACAGGCCGACACCTGGCCACGTTCTCGCGTCGGCCGGGGTCGAGTCTCTACACCCTGACCGTTGAGTCTCCTCCTGTCCCTGCGTCTGGTCAGGTGGCTGCGTCGGGTCAGGTACTTGCTGCTGCGTCCCGGTCAGGTCCTGAGTCTGCCCCCTGTTCTTGTCGCCTCCTGTCTCACGAGACTCTCCTGTGGCACCACCGTCTTGGCCACCCCTCCTTGCCCCGTCTTCGGAGCATGGCTTCCCGTGTCCTTGTCTCTGGTCTTCCCCAGTCTCTCCCTCCTCTCCCCTCCGGGCCAGGACCTTCCTGTGTCCCCTGTGTCGAGGGTCGCCTCCGGGCTACTCCTCACTCCTCCCACTTCCCCCCGACAGAGGCTCCCTTGCAGACGCTTCACATGGATGTGTGGGGCCCAGCCCCCGTCCGTGGGCAGGGTTACGAGCGCTACTTCCTGTTGGTGGTTGACGACTACTCGCGTTACACCACAGTCCTCCCCTTGCGCAGCAAGGGTGCGGTCACTGAGGTGCTGATCGACTGGATCCGCGAGGCTCGTCTCCAGCTCAGGAAGAGCTTCGGCTCGGACTTTCCTGTTCTGCGTCTGCACTCTGACAGAGGCGAAGAGTTCTCTTCTCGCCTTCTGCGGGACTACTGTCGTGCACGGGGGATCCGCCAGACCTTCACCCTTCCGGACTCACCACAGCAAAATGGGATTGCTGAGCGCCGCATTGGCATGGTCATGGATGTCGCTCGTACGTCCATGATGCATGCGGCTGCCCCCCATTTTCTGTGGCCGTTTGCGGTGAGGTACGCGGCGCATCAGCTCAACCTTCACCCCCGGGTCTCTCGGCCTGCGATGTCCCCAGTCTTGCTGTGGACGGGGAAGGTTGGCGATGCGTCTGTGTTCCGTGTCTGGGGATCTCGGGCGTTTGTCCGCGACTTGTCTGCGGACAAGCTGTCCCCTCGTGCTGCTCCCTGTGTCTTCCTTGGCTTCCCCACTGACGCCCCAGGGTGGCAGTTTTACCACCCCTCCTCTCGTCGTGTTCTGTCCTCCCAGGACGTCACGTTCGACGAGTCAGTCCCCTTCTACCGTCTCTTCCCCCACCGCACTCCTTCCCTCCCCCCTCCCCCGGACTTCCTTGTGCCGGTTCCCCCCCCGGTAGACCCCCTCCCCCCTCAGGTTCCTGCCCCCTCAGGTGTGTCCCAGGTAGACGCCGTTGACCCGGTCGAGGTTACTGGTGACTCTGGTGCTGCTGCGGGTGCTGAGCCTAGGGGTGCTGACTCTGGGGGTGCTGTGCGCGGGGGTGCTGAGCCTGGGGGTGCTACGGCTGGGGGTGCTGGGCCTGAGGGTGCTACTCCTGAGGGTGCGGAGCCTGGGGGTGCTGAGCCGGGGGGTGCTGTGCCTGGAGGTGCTGGGTCTGGGGGTGCTGGGTCGGGAGCTGCTGAGCCTGGGGGTGCTGAGCTGGGAGCTGCTGAGCCTGGGGGTGCTGCGTCTGGAGCTGCTGAGCCTGGGGTTTCTCCTGCTGCTGCGTCTCGCCGGGAGCCCCTCTCTCCACAGGAGCTGCGCGAGTGGTTCGCTCGCCGCTGGAGGCGTGCTGCTGAGTCTGGAGGTGCTGCTGGTGCTGGAGCTGGAGCTTCTTCGACCGTCGAGGGTGCGGGTGCTGCCGGTCCCGGAGCTGCTGGACCTGCGGGTCCTCCTGGAGCTGGAGCTGCTGAGGGCGTTCGTGCTGAGCCTGCTGCTGTTGGTCCTGCCGCTGGAGGTGTGGGTGGCGCTGGTGCTGTAGCTGAGGGTGCTGGTGCTGTCCCTGCTGAGTCTGGAGCTGCCGCGCGGCCTCGGCCGTACTTCGTTCCGCTCCTGCAGCAGGTTCTTGGTCTTTCTCCTCCAGTAGAGGGTCCACCGCCTGTCCAGTCGCAGTCCCTACTGGAGCCTTCCTCTCCACTGCCTGCTCCCTCTCCTTACACTGGTCCTACTGGAGGTCTTGCTGAGCGTCGTGAGCCTGCGTCTCGTCCCGCGTCGCCTGTTCGTGCTGCTCGCGCTAGTGGTCGCAGTTCGCGTCAGCGTCCTCCTCCTGTCCCTGGCACGCACCGGATGTCTCTGCGTCCGTCCACTGCTCCTCTGCGTGCCCCTTTGCCTTCTCCTCCTGAGTCCTCTCTTCCTGCGCTTGCCGACCCTGAGTCGGACTCTCTTCGCGCTGCGAGTCCTACTGTCACGCGTCTGCTTGCTACTGTCGTCACTGACCCCTCTTTTGAGTCCACTGCTGCGTGTGCTCTAGTCGCTGAGCTCGTTGACTTTGCTGCCCGCTGTCGTCTCGACTACGCTGCTAGTCTTGTTGCTGAGTCTGTCTGTCCTCCGTCCGTCGGGGGTGAGTGTGCTCTTGGCACGGACGTCCTAGAGGACAGGCAGGAGGAGTTACAGTGTCTAGCGGCTGCTTCACCTCATCTCGCGTCTGTACTGCTTGCCCCTGAGGGAGACCCGGATGCACTAGACATCCCGACTCCGCGTTCTTACGCGGAGGCCGTAGAGGGTCCCTACTCCTCTCAGTGGCAGGCAGCTATGGATGCAGAGATGGCTTCCTGGAAGTCCACAGGCACCTACGTTGACGCGGTTTCCCCTCCTGGGGCGAACATCGTCAGTGGCATGTGGATCTTCAGGGTGAAGCGGCCGCCGGGCTCTCCACCTGTCTTCAAGGCACGGTACGTTGCTCGTGGCTTCAGTCAGCGGCAGGGAGTCGACTACTTTCAGACCTTCTCTCCCACCCCGAAGATGACCACTCTTCGGGTGCTGCTGCACATAGCCGCTCAGCGCGACTACGAGCTTCACTCTCTCGACTTCAGCACTGCGTTCCTGCAGGGTAGCCTGCACGAGGAGATCTGGCTTCGCCGTCCACCTGGCTTCACTGGGACTTTCCCTCCTGGCACCCAGTGGAGCCTCCGACGGCCAGTCTACGGTCTCCGCCAGGCACCGCGTGAGTGGCACGACACACTGAGGACTACGCTTGCGGCTCTTGGGTTTGCTCCTTCTACTGCTGACCCGTCGCTGTTTCTTCGCACCGACACTTCCCTGCCGCCGTTCTACATCCTCGTGTACGTCGACGACTTGGTCTTTGCCACAGCGGACACTGCTGGACTCGCCTACGTGAAGTCCGAGCTGCTGAAGAGACACACGTGCACAGACCTGGGTGAACTGCGCAGCTACCTTGGCTTGCAGATCACTCGGGACAGAGCACGCCGCACCATTACCTTGACTCAGTCACACATGGTGCAGCAGGTCCTTCAGCGCTTCGGCTTCACGTACTCCTCGCCTCAGGCCACTCCTCTGCCTACTCGCCACTCACTCTCAGCTCTGCCTTCGGATGAGTCCGTAGAGTCGAGTGGTCCGTATGCAGAGCTTGTTGGCTGCCTCATGTACCTGATGACCTGCACACGACCTGACCTTGCATACCCTCTGAGCATTCTTGCACGCTATGTTGCTCCTGGGAGACACAGACCGGAGCACATGGCTGCAGCGAAGAGGGTATTGCGCTACCTGTGCAGTACGTCGGGCATGGGGCTAGTGCTTGGAGGGCGGAGTCCAGTGGTCCTTACCGGCCACGCGGACGCTTCTTAGGCTGACGACCAGGCTACGCAGCGGTCGTCACAGGGCTACACCTTCAGCCTTGGTTCCGGCTCTGTCTCGTGGCGGTCTACTCGCTCGTCTTCGGTTCTCGGCTCCAGTTGTGAGGCTGAGATCTACGCCGGGGCCATGGCTGCACAGGAGCTTCGCTGGCTCACCTACCTGCTGACTGACCTTGGAGAGCCGCCTCGTTCTCCTCCAGTGCTGTACGTAGACAACAAGGCTATGCTGGCCTTGTGTCGAGAGCAGCGCTTGGAGCACAGAACGAAGCACATTGCTCTCCGCTACTTTCTTGCTCGTGAGCTGCAGCAGCGTGGTCAGTTGCGACTTGCGTACGTGGCCTCTGAGGCCAACACTGCTGATGTGTTCACCAAGGCACTCGCGCCTTGTGACCATCAGCGCTTTTGCACCCAGCTGGGTCTTGTGCCTGTCTTGCCTCACTTGCTCTCCTCTTGACTTTACTTGTACTGTGACATATATATATACCTGCTCTTGCTTGTCTAGTTTTATATATATGTCTGTACTCCTGCATGTGAACTGGCCTCTGGCCCTGCTCTTGTGCTCGGACTGTGTGGTGACTTTGTGATCCACCCTGAGCTTGCTTTGTTTTACTTTGCTTGACTGGTCTTGTGACCCCTTGTTCTCCCCCACTTTGCCTATGGGGGTGTGTCAGATTATCATAGCTGATGCATGTTTGTAGGCTATAGTGGGGTAGCACATATGGGGTACAGTTTTCTAGGGTTGTATTTGTACCCAACTCTGACTTAGTCATTCCCATTCCTGCTTACACATTTCACACCACCATACTACCTTGCGACGCGCTACCCCGCGCACGCCCTGCCGCGTCGCGCTGCCTCGCACACGCCCTTCCTAGCGCCTTGCTCTGCGCATGCGCCCTGCCCTACGCCCGCGCTACTGCCCTGCGCGTCGCGCCCTATGGCACCCCGCGCGTCGCGCGCTGCTGCCCCGCGCATCGCGCCCTACGGCGGCCTACGAGTCGCGCGATGCTGCCTCGCACGCCGCGCTCTGCTGCAGCCAGTGCGTCGCGCCCTAAGGCAGCCCGTCGCGTCGCGCTCTGCTGCCCCTCGCGTCACGCACTGCTGCAGCCTGCGCCAGCGCCCTGCCCTGTGCCCGCGCCCTGCCCTGCGCCAGCGCCCTGCTAAACCCTAAATAAAATTAAAATAATTAAAAAAAAGGCCCTACTGCCTACTACTGCCCTGCTGTGGCCGCGCGTCGCCCTGCTCTGGCCGCGCGCCGCCCTGCTTTGGCTGGACGCCGCCCTGCTCTGGCCGCGCGCCGCCCTGCTGCTCTTCCTGCTGTTGCTACTACTCGTGCTACTGCCTTCACTCTGTACTGCCCTAGAAGTCGCGCTCCTCCTAGCTTGCCCGCCATGAATTCCCTTTGTCGTATCGGTTGGACTGGTGACGTCGGTGGTGGTAGCAGTGGGAGTGGTGGCGGCCGTAGTAGCAGTCACTGTGACGCTGTTTGGTGCGAAGTGTCTGGCGGTGGCCAAATGCAGCTACGGCGGCGTCCGACCCTTACGCCCCGGCAGCTTCGTGAGTGGGTTTACCAGCGTGGGCCGTCTCCGAGTCCAGGTCGCTGCCCGTACGTCATTCGCACAAGTCGTCGAGCTGGTGAGACCTGTGGGACACATGGCCACGCACAGTCCCTCTGCTTCGCCTATTTGATTGAAGCTTGGCGCACAGAGTTTGGCGACGAGGCTGAGATCCCCCCTTGGCTTGAGTTGCTTAGGTCAGGCGTTGCTGTCTTTGCTTTAGACTATGACGCCATCTTTACTGCCATGTCTGCTTTGCATGGTGGTGCTGAGAGTGACTATCACCCATGTGTGCAGTACGACCCCGGTATAGAGGTTGCTGCTCTAGGTGCTAGTGAGGCTGCTGCCTTAGGTGCTAGCGAGTCTGCTTCCTCAGGTACTGCGCCTGCTGAGGCCTTACACACCTTCACGCTTGACTCATGTGCTTCCCGCTGTTTCTTTCGTGACAGTACTGCACTCACACCACTCACTGCACCAGTTACAGTCTCTCTGGCTGACCCCTCAGGGGGCCCAGTTCTTGCACGGTCCACCACTGTGCTTCCGTGCCCGGTGGTTCCGTCTGGCTCACTGACAGGCTTCCACCTCCCCTCGTTCTATACGAACTTGGTGAGCAACGCAGTTCTCGAGAACCAGTGGGTTGACACCTTTACACCTGGAGGACAACGTGTGGCGATCTGTACGTGCTTCCGGACCGGCCGCCACCTGGCCACGTTTACCCGTCGGCCAGGGTCGAGTCTTTACACACTGACGACTGCGCCTCCTCAGGTAGCTCCTATTGGTCAGGTGTCTGCGTCAGGTCAGGTAGCCTCCCCTTGTGAGTGTCGCTCTCTGTCGCACCAGACTCTTCTCTGGCACCACCGCCTGGGTCACCCCTCATTGCCACGTCTACGTGGCATGCACCGTCGCCTCCTTGTGTCTAGTCTTCCCAAGTCTCTCCCTCCCCTCCCTGCCTCGCCTGCACTGCCCTGCCTTCCTTGCGTCGAGGGCGGCTGCGCGCCGCTCCTCACTCCTCGTTTCCCCCCACAGAGGCTCCTCTGCAGACCCTCCACCTGGACATGTGGGGCCCAACCCGCGTTCGTGGACAGGGCGGTGAGCGATACTTTTTGCTGGTTGTCGACGACTACTCGCGGTACACTGCGGTCTTCCCCTTGCGCACCAAGGGTGAGGTCCCTGCTGTCCTGATCCCTTGGATCCTAGCAGTTTGTCTCCGGCTCTACCGCAGGTTCCGCCAGGACCTTTGTGTCCTGCGTCTGCATCCGGCAGAGGTGGTGAGTTCACCTCCAACCTCTTGCGGGCCTTCTGTCAGGGGGAGGGCATCGAGCAGTCGTTCACGCTTCCGGGCTCACCACAGCAAAATGGGGTTGCTGAGCGCCGCATTGGCTTAGTCATGGAGGTCGCTCATACCTCGTTGATTCATGCGGCGGCTCCCCATTTTCTGTGGCCGTTTGCGGTCTGGTACGCCGCGCAGCAGCTCAACCTCTGGCCCCGTGTCTCCTTGCCAGAGACCTCGCCTACACTGCGTTGGATGGGGGAGGTTGGCGATGCGTTGCATTTCCGGGTCTGGGGTGCTCGTGCCCTTGTCCGCGATACGTCCGCGGACAAGCTCTCCTCCCGCACCATTCCATGTGTCTTCCTTGGCTTTGTCCCTGATGCGCCTGGCTGGCAGTTTTACCACCCCACCTCGCGCCGTGTCTTCCCCTCTCAGGACGTCACCTTTGACGAGTCGATTCCTTTCTACCGTCTCTTCCCCTACCGCACTGCCCCTCTCCCTCCCCCGTCGCTTTTCCTCGCTCCAGGTCCCCCTCTAGCAGACCCTCTCCCCCCCTCAGGGTCGTGCTCCTTGAGGTGTGTCTCAGGTAGACCCGCCCCCCTTAGCTGTGCCTGTAGAGGTCACTAGCGACTCAGGTGCTGCTGCGGGAGGTGCTGTTGGGGATGCAAAGCCTGCGGCTGCGGAGTCTGGGTGCTGAGCCCGTCCGTGAGGTGCCAGAGGGTGCGGAGCCTGGGGGTGCTGAGTCTGCGCGTTCCTCTGGGTCTCTTTTTACGACGTGGACCTGTCTCACCACAGTAGGCACGAGAGTGGCTTGCGTTACGTACCCACCTGAGGAGTCATGCTGCTGGAGCTGCTCATCGTGGAGGTGTTGGGAGTGCTGGTGTCTCTGGTCCTAAAGGTGCTCGTACTGGAGGTACTGGAGCTGCCGGGACTGGTACTGCTCCTGAAGCTGGAGGTGTCGGTTCAGGGGTTGCTGCTACTGGAGGTACTGGGGCTGAAGGCCCTGGAGCTGGTGCTGTCGACCCTGGCGTTGGAGACCCTGGAGCTGGAGGTGCCAGTTCTGCGGGTGCTGCTGCTGGAGGCCCTGGCGCTGGTCCTGTCGACCCTGCAGTTGGGGACCTTGAGGCTCGAGGTGCCGGTTCTGGGGGTGCTGCTATTGGTGGCGCTGGAGCTGGAGGTTCTGGAGCTGCTGGAGGCGCTGGAGCTGGAGGTACTGCTGCTGAAGTCCCTGGAGCTGGAGGTGCTGTTGCTGGAGGCACTGGAGCTGGAGGTTCTTGTCAAAATTAGAAGAAGGAAGAGGAGTTGAACTAGCAGGAATGAGGATACAAATAGCAAAACCCTAGAAGGGTTGTACTCGCTATAGAGCACCCCACTACAGGCTAGAGCATAATATTCTGACACACCCCCATAGCCAAAGTGGGGTGTAATCAGCAGAGCAGGCAAAGCAGTACAAGCTCAGGGTGGATCACAATGTCAGCACACATTCTGAGCACAAGTTCAAGAAGCAATAGTTTAGAGTTCACAATTATGAGCAAAGCTAGTGGTAGTCACAACGGGCAAGTGAGGAGGAGGAGAGAGTGAGGGGAGAGGAGATAGGAGGCGACGGCTGAAGCTGCAGACACACGGGCAACAGGAGGCAGACTCGCACAGCGGCTACCGGGCGAAGTCCCCGGAATACAGGAGTAACAGGCCCCGCGGCTAAAGTAGCGGCAGACGAGCAACGGACCCACGGGCGGCTGGCACAGCTGGCTACGACTGGGCTACCGGGCGAAGTCCCCGGAATACAGGTGCTGCTGGCGACTCGACGGCAACCTCCGTGCAACTTCCCCAAACTGTCCCACCCCCCTAACACACACCCGCTGCTACACCCCTAGCTGCACTCCCACCCCACCCCCTAGCACCACTCCGTCGAATCCCACACACCCACCCCCCTCAGCGGTAGCTGCAGCAGTGGGAGACAGAGGAGGAGGAGGAGTAGGGGAGACCACACACCCGCCACCCCCAGGGCGGCCCCCTCAGGTCGCCTCGACAAGCGACGGGAAAAGGGGGGGGGGGAGGCGGTGTCGAGGAAGGGGCCCACCACAAGCCTGGTAGGGTCGCCCGAGCCGCGCGCAGGCGGCCCGAGTCGCGCGCGGGCCTGGCGCCGCCCGTACGGGCCGCGCGCGGGCCTGGCGCAGCCCGTACGGATGACCCGCGGGCCTGGCGCAGCCCGTACGGGCCGCGCGCTGCCACGACGGGCGACGGGGGGGTGACGACCGGGTCCCCGTCGCCCGTCGCGGCGCCTCCCGAGGGCGACGCGCCGGCCGACGGGGCCGAAGCCCGCCGCGCACCTCGGGGCGCACAGCGGGCAGAGAACCGCCGCGCGCCTCGGGGCGCACGGCGGGCAGAAAACCGCCGCGTGCCTCGGGGCGCACGGCGGGAAGAAAACCGCCGCGCGCCTCGGGGCGCACGGCGGGAAGAATAACTGCCACACGCCACAGGGCGTGTGGCACAGAGTGTAGTAATAGTAGGTGCAGCGGAAGCAAGGAGGTGGTAAGCCCACCCACAGGATCGATCCAAGGGGATCGACCTGCTCTGATAGCATGTCAAAATTAGAAGAAAGAAAGAGAGGTTGAACTAGCAGGAATGAGGATACAAATAGCAAAACCCTAGAAGGGTTGTACTCGCTATAGAGCACCCCACTACAGGCTAGAGCATAATATTATGACAGTTCTGGAGCTGCTGGAGGCGCTGGAGCTGGAGGTGCTGCTGTTGGAGTCGCTGGAGCTGGAGGTTCTGGAGCTGCTGGGGGCACTGGAGCTGGAGGTGCTGCTGCTGGAGTCACTGGAGTTAGAGGTGTTGCTGCTGGAGGCACTGGAGCTGAAGTATCTGGAGCTGCTGGAGGCGCTGGAGCTACTGTTACTGGTGGCACTGCACTGTTGCGACTGTTTTTCGCTTCGCCGTTATCGTCGTCTCTGCCGCCGCCTGATTCTGTGCTTTGCCAGGTTCTTAGCCTCCCGTCTTCTACTGGCCTCCCGTTACAGCCCGGCGCACCACTGCCTGCTCCTTCTCCTTACACTGAGCCGACAGATTTGCTTACAGAGCTTCGTGAGCCTGCGTCTCGTCCTGCCTTGCCTGTTCGCGCGCGTCGCACTGGTCGTCATGTTCCTCGTGAGCGTCCGCCTCCTGTCCCTGGCACACACGTTATGGCACTGTCAAACATATGTGTATATATTATAGTTTAGGTAGGCTTTAGTGGGGTACTCACGGTGAGGTACAACCCCTTAGGTTTCACTCTTGTACCAAACCTTCTCGATAGTTGAATCATCCCTATCATCCCTATCACCCATCAGGGATTCTGACATGGTATCAGAGCGAAGGTCTCGGGTTCGAATCCCAGTGTGTGCACTTCGGGCATCCCAGTGCGGGGGGGTGTCAGAGGTCCACTGGTGATCCCCGATTGATCCTAGGAAGGGTTACAGACATGTTGGCCTGGGGGGTTATAGGCGTACTGACCTGCTACTTAACAAGCCCTTTTATCCCAATGGTCTACTGGTTGGGATTCTGACAGCTGCTGCTGGGGGTGCTGAGCCTGGGGGTGCAGAGCCTGGGGGTGCTGAGCGTGGGGGTGCTGAGCCTGGAGGTGCGGAGCCTGGGGGTGCGGAGACTGTAGGTGCTGGTCCTGGGTGTGAGTAGTCTGGGGGTGCTGAGCCTGGGGGCACTGAGTCTCCCGAGAGCGGCCGTCTCCGTAGTCGCTCTGCTGGTGCCTCGCCGCTGCACTCTCGTCGTCGACTCCCTCTCTCCCCACAGCAGCTGCCTGAGTGGTACGCTGGCCGTCAGGGTGGCGCTGCTGGAGCTAGGGGCCCTGCTACGGGAGGCGCTGGAGCTGGTGACTCTGCCACTGGAGTTGTTTCTGCCGGAGGTTCTGGAGCTGCTGAGGGCGCTGGAGCCGGAGGTTCTAGAGCTGCTGAGGGTGCTGGCGCTGGAGGTTCTGGAGCTGCTGGAGGTACTGGCGCTGGTGGCGCTGGAGCTGGAGGTTCTGGAGCTGCTAAGGGTGCTGGCGCTGGAGGTTCTGGAGCTGTTGAGGGTGCTGGCGCTGAGGGTTCTGAGTCTGCTGTTGCGCGGCTTCCTTGGAGTAGCCGCCTTCGTCTGCGTGTGCCTCTCACCTCGCAGCAGCTGCACGACTGGTACGGTCGCTGTCAGGGTCGCGCTTCTTGAGCTCGGGGCTCTGCCGCCGGAGGTAGGGTTTCGGGTTTAGGGTTTAGGGTTTAGGGTTTAGGCTCTCCTCCACAGCGTGTTTCTCTGCCGTCCCCTCCTGCATCTTCTCTGCCTGTCGTTGCGGACCCCGAGTCTGACCGGTTTCGTGCTGAGCACCCTACTGTTACGCGTCTGCTAGCCACTGTTGTCAGTGACCCATCGCTTGAGTCTGCTACTACGTCTGCCTTAATTGCTGAGCTTGTTGACTTTGCTGCTGCTTGTCGTCTAGACTACGCCACTAGTCTTATTGCTGAGTCTGAGTCTGTCTGTCCTCCGTTCGTTGGGGGTGAGTGTGCTCTTAGCACGGACGTCCTTGAGGACAGGCAGGAGGACCTTGAGTGTCTTGCAGCCGCTGCGCCTCATCTCGTGTCCATGCTGCTTGCCCCTGAGGGAGACCCGGATGCTCCAAACATCCCAACCCCGCGCTTTTACGCTGAGGCGATCGCGGGTCCCCGCTCCTCTCAGTGGCAAACAGCCATGGACGCAGAGATGGCATCCTGGAAGTCCACAGGCACCTACGTGGACGAGGTTCCCCCACCTGGGGCAAACATCGTCAGTGGCATGTGGATTTTCAGGGTGAAGCGGCGCCAGGTTCTCCGCTTGGCGCCACGTGAGTGGCACGACACACTGAGGACGACACTTTCGGCTCTTGGGTTTGCTCTGTCGACTGCTAACCCGTCGCTGTTTCTACGCACCGACAATTCATTGTCGCCGTTCTACATCCTCGTGTACGTCGACGACTTGGTCTTTGCCACTGCTGACACTAAGGCTCTCGCCCACGTGAAGTCGGAGCAACTGAAGGGACACACGTGCACAGACCTAGGTGAGCTGACAAGCTATCTTGGCTTGCGGATCACCCGGGATAGAGCACGCCGCACCATCACACTGACTCACCCACACATGGTGCAGCAGGTCCTTAAGCGCTTCGGCTTCACCTGGTCCTCGACACATGCCACTCCTCTGGCTATAGGTCACTCGCTCTCAGCTCCACCTTCGGACAAGTCCGTAGAGCCGAGTGGTCCTTACCCAAAGCTAGTTGGCTGCCTCATGTACCTGATGACCTACACTCGTCCTGACCTTGCGTACCCTCTTGGCCTTGTGGCTCGCTACGTGGCTCCTGGTCGGCACCGAAAGGTGCACATGGATGCTGCTAAGAGGGTACTACGCTACTTGTGTAGTATATCAGGCGTTGGGCTCGTGCTTAGAGGGAGGAGCTCAGTTGTTCTCACAGGGCACTCAGACGCTTCTTGGGTTGACGACCAGGGTACTCAGCGGTCGTCACAGGGTTACACCTTCAGCCTTGGCTCTGGTTCAGTTTCGTGGCGTTCCACACGCTCGTCTTCTGTTCTCAGCTCCAGTTGTGAGGCTGAGATCTACGCCACAGCCATGGCTGCACAGGAGTTACACTGGCTCACCTACCTGCTGACTGACTTGGAAGAGCGGCCTCGTTCTCCTCCAGTGCTGTACGTCGACAACAAGGCTGCCATTGCCTTGTGTGAGGAGCACAGACTGGAGCACAGAACGAAGCACATCGCTCTACGTTACTTTCTGGCTCGTGAGTTGCAGCAGCGTGGTCAGCTTCGCCTGCGTTACGTGGCCACTCGGGCCAACACTGCTGATATATTCACCAAGGCACTTCAGGCTGGTAATCATCAGCGTGTCTGCACTATGCTAGGGCTTGTGTCCACTTTTCCTCACTTGCTGTAGGCCTTGCTTGTACTGTGATCTATATATACATACCTGCATGCTTGCTTTGCTAGGTAGAGATCACTGTGATGTTTGTGTTACATATATGCCTCTGCATGTGAACTGGCCTTGTGGCCCTTTCCTTGTGCTCAGTGAGTGTGGTGACGTTGTGATCCACCCTTAGCTTGCTTTGCCTTTCTTGACTGGTCTTCTGACCCCTTGCTCTCCCCCACTTTGCCTATGGGGGTGTGTCAAACATATGTTTATATATTATAGTTTAGGTAGGCTTTAGTGGGGTACTCACTGTGGGGTACAACCCCTTAGGTTTCACTCTTGTACCAAACCTTCTCGATAGTTGAATCATCCCTATCACCCTATTCTAACAGGCACTTCGTCCTTCCTCTGTTCCAAAACGTGCTCCCCTACCGTCTCCTCCCGCGTCTTCTCTGCCTGACATTCAGGACCCTGAGTCTGACCTGGTTCGTGCTCCTCACCCTAATGTCACGCGTCTGCTTGCCATTGTTGTCACTGACCCGTCGTTTGAGTCTGCTGCTGCGTCTGCCTTAGTCTCTAAGCTCGTTAACTTTGTTGCTGCCTGTCGTCTAGACTACGCTGCTAGTCTTGTTGCCGAGTCTGAGTCTGTCCGTCCTTCGTCCGTCAGGGGTGAGTGTGCTCTTGGCACGGACGTCCTTGAGGACAGGCATGAGGACTTTTAGTGTCTTGCAGCCGCTGCGCCTCATCTCGTGGCCATGCTGCTTGCCCCTGAGGGAGACCCGGATGCACCAGACATCCCGACTCCGCGTTCTTACGCTGAGGCGATCGCGGGTCCCCACTCCTCTCAGTGGCAGACAGCCATTTACGCAGAGATGGCATCCTGGAAGCCCACAGGCACTTACGTCGATGAGGTTCCCCCTCCTGGGGCGAACATCGTCGATGGCATGTGTATTTTTAGGGTGAAGCGGCCGCCGGGTTCTTTGCCCGTCTTCAAGGCTCGTTACGTTGCACGAGGCTTCAGACAGCGACAGGGAGTTGACTTCTTCCAGACCTTCTCCCCCACCCCGAAGATGACCACTCTTTGCGTGCTGCTGCACGTTGCTGCTCAGCGTGACTACGAGCTTCACTCTCTGGACTTTAGCACAGCGTTCTTACAGGGCAGTCTGCACGAGGAGATCTGGCTGCGCCGCCCACCTGGCTTCACTGGGTCGTTCTGTCCTGGTACCTAGTGGAGCCTCTGTCGGCCAGTCTACGATCTCCATCATGTTGTGTGATGCAATCATTCGCATTCACGTCTGTCTGCCTCCCATCACATGTTCGTGCGTTGCATGCGTGGTGTGATCGTGTGCAAGAATCTGTGTTTTCTGTGGTTTGGATTTTCTGAGTGTGTGTGAATGTTATTTGGCTTGAGCAGATATCTGAAGTGACTCCTCTGCTCAAGAGCTTTCAGTCGAGCCAAGTATCGCTTCAATCGGAGCATGAACAAGAAAGTTACGAACATTTGAAGTTCGTATGCTTTTGATATTTGTTTGTGGTGACCATGGAGAGTTGTGGGGTTGACTCAATATGGGGTACAGATTTTTGGGGGTTGGGAAATTCGTCACTATCACTGTAGTTGCTGCTAAATGGTTGGGAGAAACCAAACCAGGTTGGCAAGTGTGGCCGAGTTGGGTTGAGGTGGATTGTGGGGATTGGGATAGTGACAAAGGTCAAAGTTGGGTTGCCTATTGGGAAGGAAATTGTGTGGCATGGGGTTTCTTTGGTTGGGGAATCTCTTGGGACCTTCCCTCTCGTCCTCCTTATTCCCTCCCACCTGGTTTAGTGCTACTCTAACTCTCTTGCGTAGTAATTGTGTAATTGTGAGAACTCTTGTGATTGAGTTAAGATTCTATGGCAGCATACCCCCTAGTGCGCCGAAATTGATAACTAAAGAAATACTTCACCTTTCCATACGGTTCAACTTGGGAATTGTAGCCACGGAGTAGAGCTACAACATATTTGAGTTTGGTGAAGTTTAAACTGTGAACGTTTAGTCGACGGCGTTTCTTGTGAGCGCGACCTTTCTGTCCAGAATTCTAAGCCAACGATTTTGTGATAATTTCGGCTCCTAAGCTTCTAGACTCCGTCCTTAGTGTCTAGCACATCAGGCGCCTCGTGAGTGGCACGACACATTGAAGACGACACTTGCGGCTCTTGGGTTTGCCCCTTCGACTGCTGACCCGTCGCTGTTTCTACACACCGACACTTCACTGCCGCCGTTCCACATCCTCGTATACGTTGACCACTTGGTCTTTGCCACTGCTGACACTGAGGCTCTCGCCCTTGTGAAGTTGGAGCTGCAGAAGAGACACACGTGCACAGACCTGGGTGAGTTGCGCAGTTTCCTTGGCTTGCAGATCACTCGGGACAGAGCACGCCGCACCATCATCCTGACTCAGTCACACACGGTGCAGCAGGTCCTTCAGCGCTTCAGCTTCACTTGGTCCTCGCCACAGTCCACTCCTCTGGCTATAGGTCACTCGCTCTCAGCTCCACCTTTGGACGAGTCTGTAGAGCCGAGTGGCCCGTAGAGCTAGTGGGCTACCACATGTACCGATGACCTGCAATGGTCCTGACCTTGCGTACCCTCTTGGCCTTCTGACACGCTACGTCGCTCCTGGTAGGCACCAAAAGGTGCACATGGATGCTGCGAAGAGGGTACTATGCTACCTGTGCAGTACATTGGGCATGGGGCTCGTGCTTGGAGGGCGGAGCTTGGTTGTCCTCACAGGACACTCCGACGCTTCTTGGGCCGACGACCTGGCTATGCTGCGGTCGTACAGGGTTACATTTTCAGCCTTGGCTGCGGCTCTGTTTCTTGGCGGTCTACCCGCTCGTCTTCTGTTATCAGCTCCAGTTGTGAGGTTGAGATCTACACCACAGCCATGGCTGCAAAGGCATTACGCTGGCTCACCTACCTGCTGACCGACTTGGGAGAGAGGCCTCGTTCTCCTCCAGTTTTGTACGTAGACAACAAGGCCGCCATTGCCTTGTGTCAGGAGCACAGACTGGAGCATAGAACGAAGCACATCGCTCTCCATTACTTCCTGGCTCGAAAGTTGCAGCAGCGTGGGCAGCTTCGCCTTGCTCATGTGGCCACTCGGGCCAACACTGCTGATATATTCACCAAGGCACTTCCGTCTAGTGATCATCAGCGCTTCTGTACCATGTTAGGCCTTTTGCCTGTTTCGTCTCACTTGCTCACTTCGTGACTTTGCTTGTACTCTGATATATATATATATACCTGCATGCTTGCTCTTGCTAGGTATTGATCACTGTACTGTTGTTGTTGCATATATAATCTGCATGTGAACTGGCCTTGTGGCCCTTTGCTTGTGCTCGAGTGTGTGGTGACGTTGTGATCCACCCAGAGCTTGCTTTAATTTTATTGACTGGTCTTGTGACCCCTTGTTCTCCCCCACTTTGCCTATAAGGGTGTGTCAAACTATACATGTGTTAGTTTTGTGTAGGCTATAGTGGGGTAGCCCATATGGGGTACAACCCGAAGTTAGGGTTAGTACTTGTACCCACATTTCTTTCAATGCATCCATTAATGCTTGCTATCTTGACATTTTGCATCGTCGAAGCACGCTAAACGACCTTCTGCAACTACAAATCGTGGGCTGGAGCTCATTTCCCTCCACCCACGTCTGTCATTTTTCAAACGGCTCATGCAACTCTCCCACCCCCCGCCCCAACACCGATGGACATCCGTGCCGCCGCTTGAACAGGAGGACAGATAGTTAGTACAATGATAGGTGGTACGCACGTAGAATGCTTGATGGCTAGTACAATGATTGATAGGTAGTATCATGACATGTACTAGCACTTATATTGTCTAGCTCGATGTGCATGTTGTACTGTAATTTGTCACTGTCGAAAAAGGTTCTTAAGTTAGTAGGCTTAGTAGCCTAAGGTTTAGTTAGTGCGAGAGAAGCAAAGGGAATGTCGAGGGTGTTGACCAAAGGAGAAACGAGAATGGTGTTCATTATGAGAAAAGTTGCAAGTTATAGTAAGCCAAAGGGTGCACCACCTAGCAGGAAAGCAATAGAACTACACTAGGTCTACACTATAGGCAGTTATAGTAATGTATACAATTACATTCTGGCACACCCCCTAACTGCCTGCAGTGAAGAACCATGTGCATAAACACCCCCGGAAGGGGTACACCACGCGCAATGGAAGACGGTAAGGAGGTAAATGAGGGGGAGGAGGAGGAGGAGGAGAGAGAGAGAGAGAGAGAGAGAGAGAGAGAGAGAGAGAGAGAGAGAGAGAGAGAGAGAGAGAGAGAGAGAGAGAGTCTAGTTCACTCTCCAAAACCGGCGGCTCGTTCGAGAGAGCGAGAGAGAGAGAGAGAGAGAGAGAGAGAGAGAGAGAGAGAGAGAGAGAGAGAGAGAGAGAGAGAGAGAGAGAGAGAGAGAGAGAGAGGGATAGCCTAGTTCAGTCCTTAGCCGTTTTTAGACCTTCTCCCCTAGGATCTAGTCCCGTTTTTAGAGTACTTCCCCTAGTATAAAGCCCCTAAACCTATCCCTGTGAGCTCATTCTTCACTGGTGAGTCTAGTTCACTCTCCAAAACCGGCGGCTCGCGCCGGCCGCCTTCGGCGGCCGCCGCTCGCCGGCGCGGCCTGCGGCCGCGCGTGAGGTGCGGCAAGGAAATTCCAATGACATGATTCATAATAGCATTCGATACAACATGCAGTGGTAGGGCCCTACAGCAAAAGCAACACCCTCGGGCGTGCCTACACCGCCATGGGGAAGCCCAAGGCTAAACCCGCTGGGAAGGGGGAAAGCAGAGGGGACAAGCCGGCTACTCGGAGCGTATCCAGCACAGCCTCCCGTCCATCCAGCGTAGGACGGATGCGGCGGCTGATACAAGACCAAGAGGGGCCCCCTGCGCAGACTCAGCAAGCCGCAGCATTGCCCCAGGGCCGGATCCGAGCGCAGCACCAGGGGCGCCCTGGACAAGCCCGATCAGGGGGAGATAATGCAGCATCTCCCTTGCGGCGGACACCGCCGCTGACTGCTCCGACGGCAACATCCCCCCAACCTCCACACCCTGCCGCGCCAGACACACATGGAGTTGATCCAGCACGTAGGATAGCAACGTCAAACACGTCCCCACGTGCATCACGCGCTGCTCGACGTGGAAAGGAGTCGCTACCACATGCGCGGCAACATGAGGATCCCGTGGAACGTGTGGGAATAACTGCACATCGGGAGGCGCCGGAGGAACAGGAGACGACGGGGGGCGAGGCGGCTGCGGCCGAGGCGACAGGGGGAAGTGGCGCAATGGGGTCTGAGACAGAGGTGGCCGCGACGGTTGAGGATGCAGCTGCTGCGGGGCTGGAGGGGGTTGCTGCTGAGGCAACTGAGACGACGGCTGCTGTTGAGCCTGGCGGGCCTGACGCTGCCTCTGGCGGCGGCTCAGCCTCACCCTCTCCCATCCCCCAGGCACGGCAACCGGGGGAGACGGGACCACGAGTGGCTCAGGAACCGACCGTGGCGGTGGAGCTGACGGCGTCACCGGAGCCTGTAACGGCGTCTGCACCGGCTGCGGTGGCGACTGCGGCGACAGGGGAACAGGGCGGAGCCCGGACCGAGGAGGATGCGCCGGTCGCCGGTGCGGACGCCGAAACCTGTGTAGCTGCCGAAGGCGCAAGCACGCAGGGACACGACCTGGGGGGGAGCGGTAGACAGGGCCGCGGAGCTGACGGGACTGCCGGCGCCGCCCGCGGGAAAATGGCGCCTCGAGCCCGGCCAGCACCGAGGCGGCCCGGAGTAGGGCTGGGACTTGGTCCCCCGGGACCCCTCCTGGGCTGGCTTCTGCAAGGGCAGTTGCCACAAGGGCAAGAGCGTCATTTGCCATCTGCGGGAACAAGTGACGGGAGAGGGGAAGCAAGCGACGGGATCAGGCCCACACCCACACCGACCATAGTGACAGGGAACACGAGGGCGGACCCTGCAATGCAACAACCCCCGCGTCAAGAATTGCGGAACTCGACAGGCGGAGAGGAGGGAACGACCACGGCTGCCGCCACGGCTCAACAGACTCCTCGGCGCGAAACCCGCAGTGCCACGAGGGCGCAATGCATCACCTGGGGCCAGCCAAGGGCTGGCCAGGCAACGCCGATGGTGACACCGTGGATCCCGGCGGGAGCACCGCAACGGGCGGGCCGAGTCGAGCAGAACACCGGCCTTCGGGGGGGAGAAATGGCCCGCAGAGCAAGGGGAGGAGTGCGAGGGGCCAGAAGGGGACTCAGCGGGAGAGGCCCAATTGTCGGCGGAAGGGCCGCGCTCGTGAGAACAGGAACGTGGCGGGAACGCCACGAGCGACCGGAGCAAGCGGAGCATACACCGAATCAAAACGACGAAGCTAATGAAAACACCGATGAGGGGGGTGATTATGTAGCTGAGTCGGCGGAACCATCGGAGGAAATCTCGTTGGAGGAGGAGGAGGGAACACACATGACGAGAACAACTGGGGAGTGAAGGAGAACCCAGAACAATGGGGTAAACCCCCGGGGCGATAACCCACAGGGTGCGGGAATTGGGAACGAGGGAGCGCCAAGAGCAAGGGGGAACCCAAGTGTGGTGGGAGAAAATGGGGACGCAACCAACGAGGGACAGAGCGACTCTGGGGTCAGATCACCGTCTGACCTGGTAGAGGATTCTGCCATCTGGGAGCTGGCAGCCACGTGGGATAAATACCCACTCCAAAAAGGGGATCAACCCTTCTTGGTCCGCAGAATGCCGCCCACGATCCTGGAAAGTTACTCGCTCTGTCTCCTGGCGCCCCTCATTCGACTCTCGAAGAATCCTGTCTGCCCAGGTGCATGGGCGATATTGCTGTATCTGCCGAGGCTGACGCTACGCCCGGCCTCCGAACCTGTTGAAGGCAGCCGGTGGACAGAAATAGAGCTGCGCCTGCACCAGTTCCAACTCGGCAGCTGTCAGGCTCTGTACACCGACGCATGTGTTATCCCCGACAATGAAAACCCGACACGACACCAGCCGGATGACGCAGGTTTATGCGCGAGGGCGGAAGGATTGATACAAAAAGGAAACATTTCCAAGGCGGTAGCAGCGTTACGAACTACACCGCTCGCGAAAGCGACGGCAGAAACATTGACTGCACTTCAAGCGAAACACCCCGCGGCCGAAACTTCGGTACCAGGACCGGTTACAGGGTTCAACCGTTCGACCCTTAGTGTATCAACAGACGAACTTCACGAAATTTTGAAGAAATGCCCGAACGGGGTTGGAGCCGGCCCATCTGGCACCTGTTTTGAACACCTCAAGGATCCGGCACTGGCAAACGGGGAGGTGCTTATTCTACTCGCTAAGGTGGTGACGTACCTGCTGAGCACGTTCCAAACACAAACGACCCGAGATCTGCTGCTGCCATCATGGTTGATCGCTCTAGAAAAACCAGGCGGTGGAGTCCGGCCTATTGCGATAGGGGAGGCCATCCTTCGAGTTGTAGCTAAGGCGGCACTGCGTGGTTTAACCGAGAACATTAAGGCCTTTTTCCTACCAGTCCAGTTTGGGGTAGCGATACCGGGTGGCGCGGAGTGTATCGTCCACTCCGTCAGATCGCTACTGAGAGACGATGACACACGAGTAGCACTGCAGTTGGACATAGAAAACGCCTTCAACAGTGTCGAACGGGCGGCTTTCTTCAACGCTCTCTCCTAGTCCAGTCTACTGCAGCTAATGCCCCTGGCCCGAACACTCTATGAGGCACCGTTGCCACTCTTGGTTGACGAGCGGTTCGGAGTGAACCAAATCCTCTCGTCACGCGGAGTGCGTCAAGGGGACCCGCTCGGTCCACTACTCTTCGCGGCAGCTATTCAACCATGCCTGCTAAGTACGGCGACCCTCCTACCGGAAGTCGCGATAGTAGCCTACGCCGACGACATAACGATCGTGGGGCCAAAGGAGGCTTGCTATGAGGCCTTTGGGGCCATTACCAGGGAGCTGGCAACACTCGGCCTCCGCTGCAACATCGCAAAATCGTCGGCCTGGGGACAGTCGTTGGCGGAAGACGGCAGCACGCCACCTCCCATCAGCCTGCAACAGACCACCGACGGGATCCGAGTCCTAGGCAGCCCAGTAGGCGTGCCCACCTTCTGCACCACCCAAGCACAAACACGGCTTGTTGAGGCGTCGGCCCCGCTGCCCTTGGTGGCGCAGCTCCACCCGCAGAGTGCAATGCTCATCCTCACGAGGAGCATATCCCGCCGAATGTCCTACTTCCTGCGGACGACACCGGCGGAAGTCCTGGGGAGAGATGAGTGGAGGAGCTGGAGTGAGAACCTGATGGCAACGGCTCTAGCAGCAGCGAAGCTCCGAGTACCCTCAGATTAGCTGGAGAGGAGTTTGTTGTGGCGCCAGGGGAGTCTGCCGATCAGGCTGGGAGGCCTGGGGATTCTTGACCCAGTCTCCGAGGCACCTGCGGCCTACATCGCCTCGGTCACAGCGGCGCAGCAGCTGCTGAGCCAGATGAACTTGCCTGAGGCCTATCTCTTGAGCAGGGCGGTCGAGCTGCTCTGCCCTGATTGGACCCCAGCCCCGCCTAGCATCAACCCCCTGACAACACTGGAGGCCGGGCTACCCCTAGCGGCACGGGCGGCACTGCACACTTACAGGGAGCAGCCGGCGAGACAGGGGAACCTTTAACTGACCCTGTCCCGCCACATCAACGAGACGAGAGCGGCGGAGCTGCTGGCCGACACAATAGAAGACCGCCCAGGGAAGGACCGTGGGCACGCATTGCGGCTCATCAGCCTGCAAGGGGTAGGCGCGGGGGATTGGCTCCATGCCGTCCCAACGAGATCTGACCTTACTTTCGCCCCTGGTCAGTTCTCGTTGGCACTTGGCTTCCGCCTCGGAATGGCTCTGCCAGTCACAACCACCTGCCCGTGCAAGCGAGCCAACACTGCAATCACGGACACGAGCTTGGCAAACCACCTCTTACGGTGTGGGCACGGAGGAGATGTAGTCCGCACACATGATGCTCTAGTGTTTACTCTGCTCCGGATGGCAAAGGAGGCCGACTTCACGGTTTTCCACGAAACCACCGCCTTTTCCCCACCGGTGCTGAGGAAGAGAGGAGACCTGGCTATTCGCGACAAGGAGTCAAATGCGACTTGGGTCACAGACGTGACAGTGACCGACCCAGTGCTGCAGTGCCGTGACAAGCGCGCCCGGAAGCCGCCTGGATGGGCGGCACGAGAAGCCTCAGAGAAGAAACACAGGCTCTATGAGGGGCGGCCTGACTACGTGGGTTTCTTCGGGTTGGCAGTGGAAACATACGGTGCCCTGGCTACGGATACCCAACAGTTCATCCGCTTGCTAGCAACCTCGACGGCGAAAACCAGGTTCCGCCAGGGGAGGCTCACCACCACCACTGCTCGGCTCACCGCTCACTACAGGCAGCGCTTCAGCGTTATGCTCCAGCGCTCATAGGCCTCGTCATTCCTGAACAAGTCGAACATAGGGGACGTGGCAGCCTTCTCACAGGTTGCCAGGGACCCCTGGGAATCTAGCCTAGGGGATCTCTGGCAAGTCCTGGAGGATGAGATGGATGGGGTGATGGGTCAGTGAGCGGGATAGATACTGCATGGGGTCTGGCTAAGTGTTAGCCAAATGCTTCTCTGGCTCAGGCCTCTGTGGATTGCCTTGCCTTGCCTTGCTTGCCTGGCTCGGGTGGGCCTTGCTTTGTGGGCCTGTTCTGTGTGTTTTGCACCCCCTCACTTGCCCCCAAATTCCTGACCCACTGTCACACAGGATTTGCTAGCCTGGCCACCCGTGGTGCCCACCTCGGCCTTGCCAAGCATTACCGGCTGCTCGCAGTACTAGGGATGTTCTGCACCTGTTCTTGCCATGCCTGTACCCCTATGAACCTATCAATGAAGGACTGCTTGAGAGAGAGAGAGAGAGAGAGGAGAGGGATAAGGAGAGGAGGTGGGGGAGCCATGCGGCGAGCCCCTCTTACGAACCCCCGTTTTACAAAGGGGGGTAGGGTGAGAGAGGGATGAGGAGAGGAGGTGTGGGGAGCCAAGCGCGACGAGCCCCTCTTACGAACCCCCTTTTTACAAAGGAGGGGAGGGTGAGAGAGGGAGGAGAGGTGGGGGGAGCTAAGCGTGGCGAGCCCCTCTTACAAACCCCCAAGTCCACACCCTCTTTCAGCCACCCCCCTCAACCTCATGTCAGACATATATGACATAGCTATTTTAGGCTATAGTGGGGTAGCACATATGGGGTACAGCTTTCTAGGGTTGTAAATGTACCCAACTTTCACTTAGTCATTTCATTCTCGTTCTCATCTTCACATGGAATCAGAGCAGGTCCCCTCCTAGGGACTGTTCCTAGGGCCCACCGAAGCGCGCCTTGAGTCGCGCTCTCACTCTTTTTTTTTAGCGACCCGCCGTGTCGCCCCTAGCCGCCTGTCGCGCCGCCCTTTACGGTCGCGTCGAGCCGCCCTAACGGCAACGACGCGCCGCCCTTGCAGCGGCCTGCCGCGCCACCCTACCTCGCGGCCCCGCCGCCCCATCGCGCGGCCCCGCCGCCCTTTCCTCACGGCCCCGCCGCCCTTCCTCGCAGCCCCGCCGCCCCATCACGCGGCCCCCCCGCTCCTTCCTCGCGGCCCCGCCGCCCAGTCGAGCGGCCCCGCCGCCCTTTTCTCGCGGCCCCGCCGCCCTTCCTCGCGGCCCCGCCGCCCCGTCGAGCGGCCCCGCCGCCCTTCCTCGCGGCCCCGCTGCTCCGTCGCGCGGCCCTGCCGCCGCCCTACCTGCGGCCCTGCCGCCTCCCTACCTGCGGCCCACCCGCCGCCCTACCTGCGGCCCACCCGCCGCCCTACCTGCGGCCCTGTCTCCGCCCTCCCTGCGGCCCTACCGCAGCCCTACCTGCGGCCTACCCGCCGCCCTACCTGCGGCCCACCCGCCACCCTACCTGCGGCCCTACCGCCGCCCTACCTGCGGCCCACCCGCCGCCCTACCTGCGGCCCACCCGCCGCCCTACCTGCGGCCCTACCGCCGCCCTACCTGCGGCCCACCCGCCGCCCTACCTGTGGCTCTCCCGCCGCCCTACTTGCGGCTCACCCGCCGCCCTATCTACGACCGCCGCGCCGCCCTGTACCAGCGCCACCGCGCCGCCCTGCACCAGAGCCGCCTAGCAGAAGAACCGCCGGGAGCCAAGCCGCCCTGCCGCCGAGCCGCCCAGCAACCGAGCCGCCCGGGAGCCGAGCCGCCCAGCCGCCGAGCCACCCTGCCGCCGAGCCGCCCGGGAGCCGAGCCGCCCTGCCGCCGAGCCGCCCTGCAGCCGAGCCGCCCAGCACCCGAGCCGCCGAGCCGCCGAGCCGCCCAGTTGCCGAGCCGCCCAGCAGCCGAGCCGCCCCACTGCCGAGCCGCCCAGCAGCCGAGCCGCCCCACTGCCAAGCCGCCCAGCAGCCGAGCCGCCCGACTGCCGAGCCGCCCGACCTGCCCTGTCCGGTGAGCACAGCCCCACCGTTACTGCGTGCCCTTCCCCTACTGCTAGTCTCTCGTCCTCATGGCTACCCCTAGTGTCCTCGCTTTTGACGCTGAGGGTCGAGCCATTGACTTTGAGGTCTGGGTCGACGACCTGCAGCTGTTTTTACAGTGCGATAGGGCGGACGGTCTTTCTCTCTTTGCCCTCACCTCTGGCGCCTCTCCTGCCCTTGCTGCTGATGCTGACCCCACTATTCGCTCTCAGTGGGCCACCTGCGATGCTGCTGCACGTCTTGCTGTGCGTCGCCACCTGCCTACCACTGAGCGCGCGCACTTGAGTTAGTACAAGAGTGCTCAGACCTTGTACGACGCTGTAGTAGCGCGCTACTCTTCCCCTGCCACTCCTGCACTGAGCCGCCTCATGCTACCGTACCTCTTTCCTGACCTTGCTGCCTTTCCCACAGTCGCTGACCTCATCACGCACCTCCGCACTAGTGACACTCGCTACCGCGCCGCGCTTCCTGCTGAGTTCTGCGCCAAGAACCCCCCACCCATGTACATCGCTCTCTATTACATAGTCACACGCCTCCCTCACTCCCTTTGCGTAGTCAGGGACCACTTCCTCTCAGTCTGTCCCACCACTCTCACTGTTGACCTCCTTGAGAAGGCCCTCCTGGCGGCGGAGAAGAGCATCGTCGCTGTAGGCGCCTCCCGTGGTGACCCTCGTACCCCCATCTTTGAGGGGTGTTCTACTTCCCCCCTGCTGCCCTCTGTTGCCTCTGCTGCTGCTGCCGACCTGCTTGGTCTTGATTCGATCAGCGCGGCGTCTGCCCCTAGCGGGAGACGCCGCCCTGGCAAGGGCAAGGGGGGCAAGGGCGCGGGTGGAGCTGGCGGGGGCGGTGGAGGTGGCAGTGGAGGCAGCGGAGGGAGTGGGGGTGGCGGTGGGAGTGGTGGCGGGGGTGGTGGTGGTAGTGGCAGCGGCGGAGGCGGAGGCGGTGGCGGCGGCGGCGGTGGGAGCGGAGGCGGCGGTGGTGGCGGAGGTGGAGGCGGCGGTGGCGGAGGTGGTGGAGCCGGTCCGGGTAGTGCCTCGCAGCGGAGCGGCTCTGGTGGTGGTCAGCGCCAGTAGCAGCAGCAGCGTTCTCGGGACATCCCCCCGCCTCAGCAGCTCCGTGAGTGGTACACGCAGCGTCAGCGTGGTGGGGGTTTTGGTCCGTGCACCTACGTCCTTCGTTCCGGCGACCGCGCGGGTGAGCAGTGTGGGGGTGCCCACCCCACCCAGCGCTGCTTTGGCCGCCTGACGGACGCTTGGCGTCAGCAGTTCCCCGAGGCTAGTGAGATTCCCCGCTGGGGAGAGCTATCTAGGGCTGGCGTCGCTATCTTTGATCTTGACTTTGATGCTATCCTTGCGGCCATGTATGCTGTGTCTATTAGTGATGAGGGTGACTGTTACCGGTGTTTCCCGCCCGACCCGGGCATTGGTACTGCTGCGCTAGGTGCTTGTGAGGCTGCTGCTCTAGGTGCCAGTGCGTCTGCGCTCTCAGGTACTGGTGAGGCTGCGCTCTCAGGTACTGCGTCGGCTTTGGCCTCCCTCACCTTCACACTTGACTCAGGGGCTTCTCGCTCCTTCTTTCGAGACCGCACCGCACTCACGCCGCTTGGTCGACCGGTTGCAGTCTCCCTGGCTGACCCCTCTGGGGGTCCTGTCCTCTCTCACTTCTCCACTATCCTCCCGTGTCCGGCTGCCCCCTCGGGCACCCTGTCTGGTCTGTACCTCCCCTCGTTCTCGACGAACTTGGTGAGTGGTGCTGATCTGCAGGATGCGGGGGTTCACCAGTTTACTCCTGCGAGTCAGCGGGTGACCCACTGCTCGGACGCCCGCACAGGCCGACACCTGGCCACGTTTTCGCGTCAGGCCAAGGGTCGAGTCTCTACACCCTCACCACTGAGTTTCCTCCTGTCCCTGCGTCTGGCCAGGTAGCTGCGTCGGGTCAGGTGTTTGCTGCTGCGTCCAGGTCTGGTCCTGAGTCTGCCCCCTGCTCGTGTCGACTCCTGTCTCACGAGACTCTCTTGTGGCACCACCGTCTTGGCCACCCCTCCTTGCCCCGTCTTCGGGGCATGGCTTCCCGTGTCCTTGTCTCTGGTCTCCCTCGGTCTCTCCCTCCCCTTCCTTCGGGGCCAGGACCTTCCTGTGTCCCCTATGTCGAGGGGCGGCTCCGGGCTGCCCCTCACTCCTCCCAGTTTCCCCCGACAGAGGCTCCTCTGCAGACGCTTCACATGGACGTGTGGGGCCCGGCCCGCGTCCGTGGACACGGTCACGAGCGCTACTTCCTGCTGGTGGTTGACGACTACTCGCGTTACACCACAGTCTTCCCCTTGCGCAGCAAGGGTGATGTCACTGAGGTGTTGATCGACTGGATCCGCGCAGCTCGTCTCCAGCTCAGGAGGAGCTTCGGCTCGGACTTTCCTGTTCTGCGTCTGCACTCTGACCGAGGTGGGGAGTTCTCCTCTGGCCTTCTGCGGGCCTACTGTCGTGCACGAGGCATCCGCCCGACCTTTACGCTTCCGGACTCTCGACAGCAAAATGGGATTGCTGAGCGCCGCATTGGCATGGTCATGGACGTCGCTCGTACGTCCATGATGCATGCGGCTGCCCCCCATTTTCTGTGGCCGTTTGCGGTTCGGTACGCGGCGCATCAGATCAACCTTCACCCCTAGGTCTCCCGGCCGGAGACCTCCCCAGCTCTGCTGTGGACGGGGAAGGTCGGCGATGCGTCTGCGTTCCGTGTCTGGGGATCTCGAGCGTTTGTCCGCGACTTGTCTGTAGACAAGCTGTCCCCTCGTGCTGCTCCCTGTGTCTTCCTTGGCTTCCCCCCTGACGCCCCAGGGTGGCAGTTCTACCACCCCTCCTCTCGTCGTGTTCTGTCCTCCTAGGACGTCACGTTCGACGAGTCAGTCCCCTTCTACCGTCTCTTCCCCTACCGCACTCCGTCCCTCCCCCCGCCACCGCACTTCCTTGTGCCAGGTCCCCCCCCGGTAGACCCCCTTCCCCCTCAGGATCCTGCCCCTTCAGGTGTGGCCCAGGTAGACGCAGTCGAGCCGGACGAGGTTACTGGTGACTCTGGTCCTGCTGCGGGTGCTGAGCCTGGGGGTGCTGACTCCGGGAGTGCTGCGCGCGTGGGTGCTGAGCCTGGGGGTGCTGAGCCTGGGGGTACTGAGACTTGGGGTGCTGAGCCTGGGGGTGCTGAGCCTGGGGGTGCTGAGCCTGGGGGTGCTGAACCTCAGGGGTGCTGAGCCTGGGGGTGCTGCGACTGGGGGTGCTGAGCCTTGGGGTGCTGCGTCTGGAGCTGCTGCGCATGGAGTTGCGGAGCCTGCGGCCACTGGACCTCCCCTTGTGGCGTCTGGCGGTGCTGGGCCTGGAGGTTCTCCGGGTGCTTCGTCTCGGCGGGAGCCGCTCTCTCCACACGAGCTGCGCGAGTGGTTTGTTTGCCGCTGGAGGCGTACTGCTGGAGCTGGAGCTTCTTCGGCCGCTGAGGGTACTTGTGCCGCCGGTCCCGGAGCTGCTGGGCCTGCGGGTCCGCCTGGAGCTGGAGCTGCTGAGGGTTTTGGTGCTGCGCCTGCTGGTGTCCTTCCTGGCAGTGGTACTGCTGCGGGTGCTGCTGGTGCTGCAGGAGGTCCTGCAGCTGGAGGTGCTGTTGGCGCTGGTGCTGCCGCTGAGGGTGCTGGTGCTGTCCCTACTGTGTCTGGAGTTGCCACGTGGCCTTGGCCGTACTTCGTTCCGCTCCTACAGCAGGTTCTTGGTCTTTCTCCTCCAGTCGAGTGTCCACCGCCTGTCCGAGTCGCAGTCCCAGTTAGAGCCCGCCTCTCCACTTCTTGTTCCCTCTCCTTACACTGGTCCTACTGGAGGTCCTGCTGAGCGTCATGAGCCTGCGTCTCGTCCCGCGTCGCCTTTTCGTACTGCTCGCGCTAGTGGTCACGGATTGCGTCAGCGTCCTCCTCCTGTCCCTGGCACGCACCGGATGTCTCTGCATCCGTCCACTGCTCCTCTGCGTGCCCCTTTGCCTTCTCCTCCTCAGTCCTCTCTTCCTGCACTTGCCGACCCAGAGTCGGACTCTCTTCGTGCTGCCAGTCCTACTGTCACGCGTCTCCTTGCTACTGTCGTCACTGACCCCTCTTTTACGTCCACCGCCGCGTCTGCGCTTGTTGCTGAGCTCGTTGACTTTGCTGCTCGCTGTCGTCTAGACTACGCTGCTAGTCTTGTTGCTGAGTCTGCGTCTGTCTATCCTCCGTCCGTCGGGGGTGAGTGTGCTCTTGGCACGGACGTCCTTGAGGACAGGCAGGAGGAGTTCCAATGTCTGGCTGCTGCTTCACCTCATCTCGCGTCCGTACTACTTGCCCCTGAGGGAGACCCGGAAGCACTAGACATCCCGACTCCGCGCTCTTACGCGGAGGCCGTAGAGGGTCCCTACTCCTCTCAGTGGCAGGCAGCTATGGATGCAGAGATGGCTTCCTGGAAGTCCACAGGCACCTACGTTGACGCGGTTCCCCCTCCTGGGGCGAACATCGTCAGTGGCATGTGGATCTTCAGGGTGAAGCGGCCGCCGGGCTCTCCACCTATCTTCAAGGCGCGGTACGTCGCTCGTGGCTTCAGTCAGCGGCAGGGAGTTGACTACTTTCAGACCTTCTCTCCCACCACGAAGATGACCACTCTTCGGGTGCTGCTACACATAGCCGCTCAGCGCGACTACGAGCTGCACTCTCTTGACTTCAGCACTGCTTTCTTGCAGGGTAGCCTGCACGAGGAGATCTGGCTGCGTCGTCCACCTGGCTTCACTGGGACTTTCCCTCCTGGCACCCAGTGGAGCCTCCGACGGCCAAGTCTACGGTCTCCGCCAGGCACCACGCGAGTGGCACGAACACACTGAGGACTACGCTTGCGGCTCTTGGGTTTGCTCCCTCTACTCGGGTTCGTCCTGTACAAGAACAGGTGGAGGTGGCGGTAGTTGCCGTCCCTGGAATTGTTGGTTGGGGTCCTTGTAGGGCTTCAGTAGCTGGACATGGAAAGCGTTGTGAAGCTTCCATGTATCTGGTAAGCGCAAGCGGAATGTAACTGGTGTCACCTGTGCCTCAACGAGAAAAGGACCACAGAAGCGAGGCCGGAGTTTGGATGGGAGGTGAGACAGGTTCAAGTTGCGCGTGTCAAGAAGCACCTGATCTCCGACTGCTACTGAGTGATCACGTCGCTAGCGATCGGCAATTTGCTTCTGGGAGGTCTGCATCGTGGTGAGTCGTCGCTGAGTCTTCTCCCATAGCTGCTGCATGGTGGTGAGGAAGTCATGTGCGGCTTGGACGTGTGCCGGTGTGGTTGGCTGCTGTGGTGTGAGTGGTTCCCGTCCGTAACACAGGAAGAAAGGAGTTTTTCCCTGTCGCCGCATGTGATGCGTTGTTGTAAGCGAACTCTAGAGTCGGTAACTGTGTGTCCCAGTGGCTGATGTCGTCCTTGCAAGCTGTGCGCAGTAACTGTTCAACCACCTGATTGAGTCGCTCTGTCTGTCCGTCAGTCTGGGGGTGGTATGCTGAAGACATTGCAAGTTTTGTCCCCAACAGTCCCATGAGCTCCTTCCAGAACTTACTGGTGAATTTTGGGTCTCTCTCTGAGATGAGTGTAGCGGGGATGCCGTGGATGGTGATGATGCGGTCGAAGAAGAGGCGAGCAGTTGCTTCAACTGTAGCAGTGGCGTTGGTCGGTATGAATTGACCCATTTTGGAGAACTTATCGATGACTACGAGGATGGAATCGTGCCCCCGTGAGGTCGAAGGAAGTCCTGTGATAAAGTCGAGGCTAACGACCTGCCATGGCTGCTCCGGTACGGGTAGAGGCTGAAGTAACCCTGCTTTTTTCTGCTTGCTACTCTTCATCCGCTGGCACGTGTCGCAAGAGGTGACAAACTGCTGCACGTCTGCTGCCATCCCGGGCCAGTAGTAATACTTCGCTATCCCTGCTAAAGTCTTGTTGCTCCCGAAATGTCTCGCGTACGGTACGTTGTGAAACTCCTCCAATAGGATCTGTCGTAGCGGGGCGTAATTCGGTACCCAAATCTTTCCTGAACCCTTCCTTACCGCTAGGTCTTTCTCTCACTGTAACAGCTTCTTCGTCTGTGCTGTAGCGATTTCTGCGTCCACGGAGTACCCATGTTGGAATAGACCCTAGATGAGAGGGTTCATCCCGTCGAGCTGGATGCCTGCTACATGTCCGGGGCGGCTCAACGCGTCTGCCTTGTTGTGTAGCCCAGGCTTGTAGACGATGTCGTAGTGGAAGTGAGTTTCCAGGAAGTCCACCCACCGCACATGTCGTCGTGAGAGTGTCGGCTGCGACTTCAGGTATTTGAGACTGCATTGGTCAGTATAGACTGTGGTCTTGGCTCCCTCTAGGTAACACCTCCATGCCTTGAAGGCTATGACTATCGCTAAGGCTTCCTTGTCGTGAATGGGGTAGTTTAGTTCTGATCCGTGTAGTTTCTTAATGAGGTAGGCGATAGACTGCAAACCGCGTCCATGATCTTGCATCAGTACTGCTCCGACTGCTTGGTCACTAGCGTCTGCTTCCACCACGTAGTCCTTGTCTGGATCTGGTAGGATGAGTACTGGCGCTGTAGTCAGTGCTGTCTGTAGCTGCTCCATGGCTTGCTGATGAGGGGTATCCCATTTGTAGGGCGTATCCTTTTTCAGTAGGTCGGTCAGTGGCGCTGCTATCCTAGCGTACTGCGGCACGAACCTGTTGTAGTAGTTGGCGAAGCCTAGGAACTGCTGCAACTCCTTCACGTTCTCCGGTACTTTCCACTTTTTGACGGCTTCGATCTTCCGCGGGTCCACGTGTACGCCCTCGGCACTCACCATGTGCCCGAGAAACTGCACCTTCTTCAGGGCGAAGTCGCTCTTCGACAGCTTCACGTAGAACTTGTTTTTCCGCAGGATCTCGAACACCTTCCGCAGATGCTCCACGTGCTCCTTCATGTTCTTGGAGTAGATGAGAATGTCGTCCAGGTACACCACCACGCATTCGTCCAGCAGGGGTCGTAGGATGTGATTCATCTCCGCCTGAAACGTTGCTGGTGCGTTGCAGAGTCCGAACGGCATCACCAAGTATTCGTAGGAGCCGTATCTGGTACGGAACGCCGTCTTGTGGATCGAGTTGTCCACCATCTTGATCTGCCAGTAACCCGACCGTAGGTCCAGCTTCAAGAAGACTGTTGCTCCACGCAGTTGATCGAGTAGGTCGTCTATGCGCGGTATGGGATATTTGTTCTTTACTGTCTGTTTGTTCAGTGCGCGGTAGTCGATGCACATCCGTAAACTGCCGTCTGGTTTTGGTGTGAAGAGAACTGGTGCGCCGTAGGGGGAGGTGGAGGGTTGGATCAGTTGTCTGTCCAGTAGATACTCGATCTGTTTCTTCATATCTGTCAGTTCGGTCGGACTCAGTCGGTATGGTGTACGTGAGACGGGTTTCGCACCTGGTTCCTCCACGATCTCGTGCTCGTGGGTGCGTACTGGAGGTACGCCTGCAGGTAGGTTGTCGGGCATTATATCCTTGTACTGCTCCAAGGCCTCCTTCACTTCTGCAGGTAGCTCCGAACTCGGCTTCTCCTCCTCTGCTGCTGCCATAACCAGTGCTAAGTATCCCGTGTTACTCTCGTTCACAATGCGTTCGAACCGTGCCAGTGTCATTTCAGGAACGCTCCCTGTATCCATCCAGCTTCGCAGCTCCACTCGTTTCCCGTTGTTGTAGATGCACGCCTTCCTGTTGATCCAGTCGATCTCGGGGTTGAACCTCTTCAAGAAATCTCGCCCCAAGATGAAGTCTCAACCCTTGATGTTCGTGATCGGCAACGTCGGCTTCCACCTCAGCGCCCCTATGTGCAGCTGCAGTGATGCTTCGCCGTGGATGGGAAGTTTCGTACCGTCCACCATTGTTGCCGAGAACTTGGTCTCCTCCGAAGATTCTCCAATTTTCTGCCAACGTCCCGTGGTCGCACACCGAGTGAGATGCACCTCTGTCCACCAGTGCCTGGAGGCGTCGCCCATTGCACATCACCTCGAGTAGTAGTGGTTGTTGCTGCTCCGAGTAACCGTAGATGGTCTCGCTTATAGGATCGTAGGGTACGTCAAATAGATCATCCCTCGGTCCTGCGCTCGAAGCTGCTGACTCCATATCAGTTTCCAACTGAGTAGGGTTGGAAGGATTTATCCGAGGCTGATTCAGCTTCGTCTTGGCCTGGAACCTTCCCTTAAGCCTTTGCAGCTGTGTAGGCTTCTCCTGTGGGCAATGGGGAGCCTTAACACTATGCTGCGGGGAGAGAATATGAACTCCTTGGAACGCACGACCCTTTTCAACGCTCCAGAGTGGTTTGCCCAACTTCTCAGGTACCTGAACAATGTCTGAAGGCTTTTTCTTGGCCTTGAAATCTCCCCTGCATTTTTTAAAGGCTTGAAAACGACGAGAAGCAATATTATTCGGTAGAGCATCTTTGTAGGATACTTTTAACGAATTCTTACTTTCGTGGGGGTCCGGCTGGAGTTTCCCGGTCGGTGCAGAGTCTTTTTTCGCGGAGCCATCAGTCGCCTCGGCGATTTCCCCTGATGCCGGCCGGTCGTGACGTTTTAAATTCGCACCATCATTTTCTCCTTTTTTCGCCCGCTCCGAAGTCGCCACGTCGTCGCCCTTTTTCGCTTTTTGGATCTTTACGCGATCGCCAGTTCGATCCGCTGCTACTGGCGATTCCCGTTTTTTGACTTCGGGGGTGCTCCACTGTTACCGTCCTGCATGATCGCACATACTTTCTTCAACTTGTAGCACGACAAAATCTGATGCCCTGCTGCGCCGCAAAATTCGCATTTGGTCGGCTGCCGCTTCGCGTCGAATTTGTCGATATCCATCGGTTCGGCGAACGTGGGGGGTGCCGATCGCTCCGTGCCGAATGTACGGTTCGGCGTGAAACGTCGTGTTTCGGGTTGACTTCGGGTCAGCGCGTCGTAATGCTCGGCTGCACGCACGATGTCCTTGTAGCTTTCGTGATTTGACGCGATCACCTGCCGCTGAACCCCCAATTTGAACCCTTCTGTATATGCCGTGATTTTTTCACCTTCGGTCAGGTCGGGGATACGGGTGAACAGGAGCTCCATCTGCTGCGTATACTGCGCTACACTACCGTACTGCTTGTGCCGATGAATTTGTTGCTGCGCCATATAGGTAGTATTAACTGGTTCGAAACGCCCGATAAATTCTGCCCGAAACTGCTGCCACGTTTTCTCCCCGCGGGCCACGTCAGTGTTGTAGATCCACTCGAGTGCTGGTCCGCGTAACAGTGTTGCTGCGAGCCGGATTCGTGATGCGTCGTATGTCGGGGTTGAACAGCCAATGGCCTCGAAGTAGATCTCGAGGATTGCCACGAAACGCCGGACGTCGGATCCCTTTGCGCTTGGATCGAACGCTTCCGGGAGCCTCGGTCGTGCTGCTTCGAGGTTCGGCGTTGGTGGTGCCATTGGGCCGTGAAATATCGGTGTCGCCACTGCTGTTGGAATTGTCGGTGCTGCAGTGGTTGCAGTCGCTGCTGCTGTTGTGGTGAGCGCCGGGTGGCTTGTTAAAAAAGCCTCGAGTCGACGAAGCGTCGCCTGCGTCTGCTCCATGTCGGTGCGGAGGCTCACGACGTCGCTCGTGGTTGCGTAGTTGTCGCCATTTTCCTCCATTTGGCGATTTATAGGAAGATTTGCGACGAAAATATATGAATTTCAGGCGCTGGTCATCTTACTGTGAGTCGAGTTGACTGCAGAAATGACGAGGGCTCTTTCTGTAGGTCGCGTTATTCTCCCTTAGTCGAAATTCGCGTCTGATCTCGGCCGTTGAGAAGAAATTCGATCTGACGCTCCAAACTCGAACTTTTTTGGGCGAAATTCTCAGGGCCGTTGAGATTCGAATCGATTCGACGGTCGAAATTCCAACTTTTTCGCTACTGGACCTGAGGAGTGTTCAAAAACCGGTTCGAGGGGGACGTTAGAAAATGGCGCGGAACTGGTTTTACATACCCGTATCGGCGCTTTCGATGTCGCCCCCGCGGTTTTTTAAAGGCCGGAACTAAGCGGTTGAAGACCTCGCGTGTAAACCCGCTCTGACTACCAAGTGTGAGGATCTAGGATCGAGCTCAGAAAAGAGAATGGAATTGAATTGAATTGAATGCTCACCTGGGTACAACACGAGGCTATATATAGGCTCGACACAAGGCCCCGTAACCAGGTGTTACGCGAAGGTTCCGCGGGTCGCGTAGCGTCCCGAACAGATCCTTACCGAATTCGGTAGAAGGGCAATTCGGTGGCAACCAAAAAGGCCAGAATTCGGTGCACGCAACCTAGCTCGGTGCTATAACTATAATAAAATATAGGAAAGCACCTAGCCTAGGAAATCAAGCAATTCATGCATGCATATGATTATCCTATGCTAGAAATAGCATGATAGAGTAAAGGCAAGCAAGCATAGCTGGCATAAGCCATCGTACTCTCACACATACCCTCTTAGCATTCTTGCACGCTATGTTGCTCCTGGGAGACACCGACCAGAGCACATGGCTGCAGCGAAGAGGGTGTTGCGCTACTTGTGCAGTACGTCGGGCATGGGGCTAGTGCTTGGAGGGCGGAGTCCAGTGGTCCTCACTGGCCACGCGGACGCTTCTTGGGCTGACGACCAAGCTACGCAGCTGTCGTCGCAGGGTTACACCTTTAGTCTTGGTTCCGGCTCTGTCTCGTGGCGGGCTACTCGCTCGTCTTCTGTTCTCGGCTCCAGTTGTGAGGCTGAGATCTACGCCGGGGCCATGGCTGCACAGGAGCTTCGCTGGCTCACCTACCTGCAAACTGACCTTGGAGAGCCGCCTCGTTCTCCTCCAGTGCTGTACGCAGACAACAAGGCCATGCTGGCCTTGTGTCGAGAGCAGCGCTTGGAGCACAGAACGAAACACATTGCTCTCCGTTACTTTCTTGCTCGTGAGCTGCAGCAGTGTGGTCAGTTGCGACTTGCGTACGTGGCCTCTGAGGCCAACACTGCTGATGTTTTCACCAAGGCACTTGCGCCTTGTGATCATCAGCGCTTCTGCACTCTGCTGGGACTTGTCCCAGTCTTGCCTCACTTGCTCACCTCGTGATCTTGCTTGTACTCTTGCATATATATATACCTACTCTTCCTTGTTTAGCCTTATATATATATGTCTCCTCCTGCATGTGAACTGGCCATATGGCCTTGACCTTGTGCTCGGACTGTGTGGTGACTTTGTGATCCACCCTAATCTTGCTTTGCTTTGCTTTGCTTTGCTTGATTGGTCTTGTGACCCCTTGTTCTCCCCCACTTTGCCTATGGGGGTGTGTCAGACATATATGACATAGCTGTTGTAGGTTATAGTGGGGTAGCACATATGGGGTACAGCTTTGTAGGGTTGTATTTGTACCCAACTTTCACTTAGTCATTTCATTCTCGTTCTCATCTTCACACCTCACCCCCCTTGTCAACCGCCCCCTGGAACCTCACGCCTTCCCCCCCACCCTTCCTCCAAGGCCTTCCCCACCCACAGTGGTTCCTGCTCAAGCCTTCACATGGTGGCCAGAAGCCTGCCACCCCCTCACCCTCCCCCCCCTCCTGCCCCCCACCCCAGGAGAGGCGGTAGGAAGAGAGAGAGGAGAGACGGCCACTGTTTTTGAGAAGAATAGAACGAGAATGAATGAACTATGAATGAAGTGAGTACATATAGGAAACCCTTAAAGGGTTGTACCCCCTATGGGATACCCCACAATAACCTACACAACAGCATAAGCTATATAACGTTCTGACACACCCCCATAGGCAAAGTGGGGGAGAACAAGGGGTCACAAGACCAGTCAAGCAACAGCAGGTAGGTGAGCCAGCGAAGCTCCTGTGCAGCCATGGCCCCTGCGTAGATCTCAGCCTCACAACTGGAGCTGAGGACAGAAGACGAGCGAGTAGCCCACTACGAAACAGAGCCGGAACCAAGACTGAAGGTGTAACCCTGTGACGACCGCTGCGTAGCCTAGTCGTCAGCCCAAGAAGCGTCCGCGTGCCCCGTAAGGACCACTGGACTCCGCCCTCCAAGCACTAGCCCCATGCCCGACGTACTGCACAGGTAGCGCAACACCCTCTTCGCTGCAGCCATGTGCTCTGGTCGGTGTCTCCCAGGAGCAACATAGCGTGCAAGGATGCTAAGAGGGTATGAAAGGTCAGGTCGTGTGCAGGTCATCAGGTACATGAGGCAGCCAACAAGCTCAGGGTACGGGCCACTCGACTCTACGGACTCATCCGAAGGCAGAGCTGAGAGCGAGTGGCGAGTAGACAGAGGAGTGGCCTGAGGCGAGGAGTACGTGAAGCCGAAGCGCTGAAGGACTGCTGCACCATGTGTGACTGAGTCAAGGTAATGGTGTGGCGTGCTCTGTCCCGAGTGATCTACAAGCCAAGATAGCTGCGCAGTTCACCCAGGTCTGTGCACGTGTGTCTCTTCAGCACCTCAGACTTCACGTAGGCGAGTCCAGCAGTGTCCGCTGTGGCAAAGACCAAGTCGTCGACGTACACGAGGATGTAGAATGGCGGCAGAGAAGTGTCGGTGCGCAGAAACAACGACGGGTCAGCAGTAGAGGGAGCAAACCCAAGAGCCGCAAGCGTAGTCCTCAGTGTGTCGTGCCACTCACGCGGTGCCTGGCGGAGACCGTAGACTGGCCGTCGAAGGCTCCACTGGGTGCTAGGAGGGAAAGTCCCACTGAAGCCAGGTGGATGGCGCAGCCAGATCTCCTCGTGCAGGCTACCCTGCAAGAACGCAGTGCTGAAGTCAAGAGAGTGAAGCTCGTAGTCGCGCTGAGCGGCTATGTGCAGCAGCACTCGAAGAGTGGTCATCTTAGGGGTGGGAGAGAAGGTCTGAAAGTAGTCAACTCCCTGCCGCTGACTGAAGCCACGAGCGACGTACCGCGCCTTGAAGACAGGTGGAGAGCCCGGCGGCCGCTTCACCCTGAAGATCCACATGCCACTGACGATGTTCGCCCCAGGAGGGGGAACCGCGTCAACGTAGGTGCCTGTGGACTTTCCAGGAAGCCATCTCTGCATCCATAGCTCACTGCCACTGAGAGGAGTAGGGACCCTCTACAGCCTCCGCGTAGGAGCGCGGAGTCGGGATGTCTAGTGTATCCGGGTCTCCCTTAGGGGCAAGCAGTACAGACGCGAGATGAGGTGAAGCAGCAGCCAGACACTGGAACTCCTCCTGCCTGTCCTCAAGGACGTCCGTGCCAAGATCACACTCACCCCCGACGGACGGAGGACAGACAGACGTAGACTCAGCAACAAGACTGGCTGCGTAGTCTAGACGACAGCGAGCAGCAAAGTCGACGAGCTCAGCAACAAGCGCAGACGCAGCAGCGGACTCAAACGAGGGGTCAGTGACGACAGTAGCAAGGAGCCGCGTGACAGTAGGACTCGCAGCACGAAGAGAGTCCGACTCCGGGTCGGCAAGTGCAGGAAGAGAGGACTCAGGAGGAGAAGGCAAAGGGGCACGCAGAGGAGCAGTGGACGGACGCAGAGACATTCGGTGCGTGCCAGGGACACGAGGAGGACGCTGACGCGAACCGCGACCACTAGCGCGAGCAGCACGAACAGGCGACGCGGGACAAGACGCAGGCTCAAAACGCTCAGCAAGACCTCCAGTAGGACCAGTGTAAGGAGAGGGAGCAGGAAGTGGGGAGGCGGGCTCTAACTGTGACGGTGACTGGACAGGCGGTGGACACTCTACAGGAGGAGAGAGACCAAGAACCTGCTGCAGGAGCGGAACGAAGTACGGCCGAGGCCGCGCGGCGACTCCAGACACAGCAGGGACAGCACCAGCACCCTCAGCGGCAGCACCAGCGCCAACAGCACCTCCAGCGGCAGGACCTCCAGCAGCACCAGCAGCAGGACCACCGCCAGGACAGACAGCAGCAGTCTCAGCACCAGCACCCTCAGTAGCGCCAGCTCCAGTAGGACCCGCAGGCCCAGCAGCTCCGGGACCGGCGGCACCAGCACCCTCAGCGGCCGAAGAAGCTTTAGCTCCAGCAGCACGCCTCCAGCGGCGACCAAACCACTCACGCAGCTCCTGTGGAGAGAGTGGCTCCCGCCGAGACGGAGCACCCGGAGAACCTCTAGGCCCAGCACCGCCAGACGCCACAAGGGGAGGTCCAGCGGCCGCAGGCTCCGCACCTCCGGGCCCAGCAGCCCCAGACGCAGCACCTCCAGGCTCAGCAGCTCCTGACGTAGCACCCCCAGACTCAGCACCCCCAGGCGCAGCAGCTCCAGACGCAGCACCCCCAGGCTCAGCAGCTCCCGACGTAGTACCCCCAGACTTAGCAGCCCTAGGCCCAGCACCCCGCGGCGCAGTACCCCTAGGCTCAGCACCACCAGGCGCAGCACCCCCAGTCTCAGCACCCCCAGGCGCAGCACCCACGCGCACGGCACCCCGAGAGTCAGCACCCCCAAGCTCAGCACCCCAGCAGTACCAGAGTCACCAGCAACCTTGACCGGCTCGACTGCGTCAACCTCGGACACACCAGAAGGAGCAGGACCCTGAGGGGGAAAGGGGTCTACCGGGGGGGGACCTGGCACAAGGAAGTGTGGCGGTGGGGGGAGGGAAGGAGTGCGGTAGGGGAAGAGACGGTAGAAGGGGACCGACTCGTCGAACGTGACGTCCTGAGAGGACAGAACACGACGAGAGGAGGGGTGGTAGAACTGCCACCCTGGGGCGTCAAGGGGGAAGCCCAGGAAGACACAGGGAGCAGCACGAGGGGACAGCTTGTCCGCAGACAAGTCGCGGACAAATGCCCGAGATCCCCAGACACGGAACGCAGACGCATCGCCGACCTTCCCCGTCCACAGCAGAGCTGGGGAGGTCTCCGGCCGGGAGACCCTGGGGTGAAGGTTGAGCTGATGCGTCGCGTACCGGACCGCAAACGGCCACAGAGAATGGGGGGCAGCCGCATGCATCATGGACGTACGAGCGACGTCCATGACCATGCCAATGCGGCGCTCAGCAATCCCATTTTGCTGTGGAGAGTCCGGAAGCGTAAAGGTCTGGCGGATCCCCCGTGCACGACAGTAGGCCCGCAGAAGGCCAGAGGAGAACTCTCCACCTCGGTCAGAGTGCAGATGCAGAACAGGAAAGTCCGAGCCGAAGCTCCTCCTGAGCTGGAGACGAGCTGCGCGGATCCAGTCGATCCGCACCTCAGTGACATCACCCTTGCTGCGCAAGGGGAAGACTGTGGTATAACGCGAGTAGTCGTCAACCACCAGCAGGAAGTAGCGCTCGTGACCCTGTCCACGGACGCGGGCCGAGCCCCACACGTCCATGTGAAGCGTCTGCACAGGAGCCTTTGTCGGGGGGAACTGGGAGGAGTGAGGGGCAGCCAGGAGCCGCCCCTCGACACAGGGGACACAGGAAGATCCTGGCCCCGAAGGAAGGGGAGGGAGAGACCGGGGGAGACCAGAGACAAGGACATGGGAATCCATGCCCCGAAGACGAGGCAAGGAGGGGTGGCCAAGACGGTGGTGCCAGAAGAGAGTCTCGTGAGACAGGAGGCGACACGAGCAGGGGGCAGACTCAGGACCAGACCTAGACGCAGCAACAAACACCTGACCCGACGCAGCTACATGGCCAGACGCAGGGACAGGAGGAGACTTTAGCGGTCAGAGTGTAGAGGCTCGACCCCAGCCGGCGCGAGAGCGTGGCCGGGTGTCGGCCTGTGCGTGCGTCCGTGCAGTGGGTCACCCGCTGACTCGCAGGAGTGAACTGGTGAACCCCCGCATCCTGCAGGTCAGCACCACTCACCAAGTTCGTCGAGAACGAGGGGAGGTACAGACCAGACAGGGTGCCCGAGGGGGCAGCCGGACACGGGAGGACAGTGGAGAAGTGAGAGAGGACAGGACCCCCAGAGGGGTCAGCCAGGGAGACTGCAACCGGCCGACCAAGCGGCGTGAGTGTGGTGCGGTCCTGAAAGGAGCGAGAAGCCCCTGAGTCAAGTGTGAAAGTGAGGGAGGCCAAAGCCGACGCAGTACCTGAGAGCGCAGCCTCACCAGTACCTGAGAGCGCAGACGCACTGGCACCTAGAGCAGCAGTACCAATGCCCGGGTCGGGCGGGAAACACCGGTAACAGTCACCCTCCTCACTAATAGTCACAGCATACATGGCAGCAAGGATAGCATCAAAGTCAAGATCAAATATAGCTACACCAGCCCTAGACAGCTCTCCCCAGCGGGGAATCTCACTAGCCTCGGGGAACTGCTGACGCCAAGCGTCCGTCAGGCGGCCAAAGCAGCGCTGGGTGGGGTGGGCACCCCCACACTGCTCCGCTGCGGGGCACCACCCCGACCAGCTCCACCCCCTTCGCCACCGCCGCCTCCACCTCCGCCACCACCGCCGCCTCCACTCCCACCGCTGCCGCCGCCACCGCCGCCTCCTCCGCCGCTGCCACCACCACCACCGCCTCCGCCACTACTCCCACCGCCACCCCCACTCCCTCCGCCGCCTCCACCGCCACCTCCACCGCCCCCTCCAGCTCCACCCGCGCCCTTGCCCCCCTTGCCCTTGCCAGGGCGGCGTCTCCCGCTAGGGGCAGACGCCGCGCCGACCGACTCAAGACCAAGCAGGTCGGCAGCAGCAGCAGAGGCAACAGAGGGCAGTAGGGGGTAAGGAGAACACCCCTCAAAGATGGGGGTGCGAGGGTCACCACAAGAGGCTCCGACAGCGACGATGCTCTTCTCCGCCGCTAGGAGGGCCTTCTCGAGGAGGTCGACAGTGAGAGCGGTGGGACAGACTGAGAGGAAGTGGTCCCTGACTACGCGAAGGGAGTCAGGGAGGCGTGTGACTATGTAGTAGAGAGTGATGTACATGGGGGGGGGGGTTCTTGGCGCAGAACTCAGCAGGAAGGGCGGCGCGGTAGCGAGTGTCACTAGTGCGGAGGTGCGTAATGAGGTCAGCGACAGTGGGAAAGGCAGTGAGATCAGGAAAGAGGTACGGTAGCATGAGACGGCTCAATGCAGCAGTGGCAGGGGAAGAGTAGCGCGCAACTACAGCATCGTACAAGGTCTGAGCACTCTTGTACTGACTAAAGTGCGCGCGCTCAGTGGTGGGCAAGTGGCGACGCACAGCAAGACGTGGAGCAGCATCGCGGGTGGCCCACTGAGAGCGAACAGTGGGATCAGCATCAGCAGCAGGGGCAGGAGAGGCGCCAGAGGTGAGGTCAAAGAGGGAAAGGCCGTCCGCCCTATCGCACTGTAAAAACAGCTGCAGGTCGTCGACCCAGACCTCAAAGTCAATGGCTCGACCCTCAACGTCAAAAGCGAGGACACTAGGGGTAGCCATGACGACGACAGTGGAGCAGTGCAAGCAGTAGGGGAAGGGCACGCAGTGACAGCGGTACGGTGCTCACCGGGCAGGGCAGGTCGGGTGGCTCGGCAGGAGGGCGGCCCGGCGACTCGGCGGCTCGGCTGCTGGGCGGCTCGGCTCCCGGGCGGCTCGGCGGCAGGGCGGCTCGGGTGCAGGGCGGCTCGGCTGCCGGGCGGCTCGGGTGTAGGGCGGCTCGGGGGCGGGGCGGCTCGGCTGCACTGCGGCTCGACGGTCCGGCGGTTTGGCGGCTGCTGCTGGGCGACTCGGCTGCTCCGGTACCGGGCGGCGTGGTGGTCGGCTGCGTGGGCGGCGGGGCCGCGTAGGTGAGGGCGGCGGGGCCGGGTAGGTGAAGGTGGCGGGGCCGCGTAGGTGAAGGCGGCGGGGCTGCTCAGGTGAAGGCGGCGGGGCCGCGTTGGTGAGGGCGGCGGGGCCACGTAGGAGAGGGCGGCGGGACCGCGTATGTGAGTGCGGCGAGGCCGCGATAGGAGGGCGGCGGGGCCGCAAGAGCAGAGCGACGGGGCCGCGAGGTAAGGGCGGCGGGGCCGCGACCGCAGGGCGACTGGGCCGCGATCAAAGGGCGGCGGGGCCGCGAGAGCAGGGGCGGCGGGGCCGCGATGTAAGGGCGGCGGGGCCGCGACGTAAGGGCGGCGGGGCCGCGACAGCAGGGCGACGGGGCCGCGAGGTAAGGGCGGCGGGGCCGCGAGAGCAGGGGCGGCGGGGCCGCGATCAAAGGGCGACGGGGCCGCGAGAGCAGGGGCGGCGGGGCCGCGATGTAAGGGCGGCGGGGCCGCGAGGTAAGGGCGACGGGGCCGCGATCAAGGGGCGGCGGGGCCACGAGAGCGTAGGGCAGCGGGGCCGCAATGGGTAGGGCGGCGGGGCCGCGATTGTAGGGTCGGCCGCTAGGGCGGCTCGGTGAGAGAATGGCCTGAGGCGCGACTCGGGATGAGTGCGCTTCGGGCAGGAAAAAAAAAAATCGAGTGGTGGGCCCTAGGCGCAGTTCCCACAGGGGAACCTGCTCGATACCATGAGAAGAATAGAACGAGAATGAATGAACTATGAATGAAGTGAGTACATATAGGAAACCCTAATTGGGTTGTACCCCCTATGGGATACCCCACTATAGGCTACACAACAGCACAAGCTATATAACGTTCTGACAGTTTTGTCACACCCGCCACCCCCTCCCCACCCCACGGCTGCTGGCGAAGCAGGAAGGAGTCGAGAGGCGGGGTAGGAGCTGCTCCGCGGCTGCCCGCCACCCCCATAACCCCCCCCCCCCCCCCCCCCCCCCACAGCTGTACGCGTAGCAGGGAGAAGGAGGCGGGGGGGCGGGGTAGGAGCCGCACCGCGGCTGCAGGTTCTGGCGCGCGCCCGAGGCGCGCTAGTCCTCGGGGGCGACGCGACTAACGACGGGGGGCGGCGCGCGGGTCCCTGGGGGCGCTGCGACGGACGACGGGGGGAGCGCGCGGGTCCCCGGGGGCTCCGCGTCGGAGCGTGAAACAGCCGCGCGCGCCCGGGGCGCGTGGCGGGCAGGAAACCGTCGCGCGCCACAGGCACGCGACGGGCAGAAACCGACGCGCGCCACGGGCACCCGACAGGCAGAAAACCGACGCGCTCCACGGGCGCGCGACGGGCAGGAAAGAGGCACATTGGCGGAAGCTAACGATGTGCCCATTAGGTCTTAGGAGCTTAAGTGCTCTGATACCATGTCGAAATAGGTTCTTAGGGTACATTCCGCTACCAATAATTGCCAATTTGGCAAGTATGTTCACTACTATCCTACACAGTCAGTATGTTTAATCCAAGTATGCACATACAACATAACTACGCATTCACAACCTGCACAACATGGCAGAGCCAAAAACCATACCCTTCATCCTACGCCTCCTCGTCGCATGGGTCACCTACTACTACATCGTTTTCTACGAAAACGTCGCGAAGTCCTTCGTAGGCCTGATAGAGTTGGGAGTGTTCGTGTGAGAGTACGACGGCTTATGCCAGCTATGCTTGCTTGCCTTTACTCTATCATGCTATTTCTAGCATAGGATAATCATATGCATGCATGAATTGCTTGATTTCCTAGGCTAGGTGCTTTCCTATATTTTATTATAGTTATAGCACCGAGCTAGGTTACGTGCACCGAATTCTGGCCTTTTCGGTTGCCACCGAATTGCCTTCTACCGAATTTGGTAAGGGTCTGTTCGGGACGCTACGCGACCCGCGGAACCTTCGCGTAACACCTGGTTACGGGGCTTTGTGTCGAGCCTATATATAGCCTCGTGTTGTACCCAGGTGAGCAGTCAATTCAATTCAATTCCATTCTCTTTTCTGAGCTCGATCCTAGATCCTCACACTTGGTAGTCAGAGCGGGTTTACACGCAAGGTCTTCAACCGCTTAGTTCCGGCCTTTAAAAAACCGCGGGGGCGACAACGAAAGCGCCGATACGGGTATGTAAAACCAGTTCCGCGCCATTTTCTAACGTCCCCCTCGAACTGGTTTTCGAGCACTCCTCAGGTCCAGTAGCGAAAAAAGTTGGAATTTCGACCGTCGGATCGATTCGAATCTCAACGGCCCTGAGAATTTCGCCCAAAAAAGTTGGAGTTTGGAGCGTCGGATTGAATTTCTTCTCAACGGCCGGGATCAGACGCGAATTTCGACTAAGGGAGAATAACGCGACCTACAGAAAGAGCCCTCGTCATTTCTGCAGTCAACTCGACTCACAGTAAGATGACCAGCGCCTGAAATTCATTTATTTTCGTCGCAAATCTTCCTATAAATCGCCAAATGGAGGAAAACGGTGACAATTCCAACAGTAGTGGCGACAACTACGCGACCACGAGCGACGTCGCGAGCCTCCGCACCGACATGGAGCAGACGCAGGCGACGCTTCGTCGACTCGAGGCTTTTTTAACAAGCCACCCGGCGCTCACCACGATAGCAGCAGCGACTGCAACCACTGCAGCACCGACAATTCCAACAGCAGTGGCGACACCGATATTTCACGGCCCAATGGCACCACCAACGCCGAACCTCGAAGCAGCATGACCGAGGCTCCCGGAAGCGTTCGATCCAAGCGCAAAGGGATCCGACGTCCGGCGTTTCGTGGCAATCCTCGAGATCTACTTCGAGGCCATTGGTTGTTCGACCCCGACATACGACGCAACACGAATCCGGCTCGCAGCAACACTGTTACGCGGACCAGCACTCGAGTGGATCTACAACACTGACGTGGCCCGCGGGGAGAAAACGTAGCAGCAGTTTCGGGCAGAATTTATCGGGCGTTTCGAACCGGTTAATACTACCTATATGGCGCGGCAACAAATTCATCGGCACAAGCAGTACGGTAGTGTAGCGCAGTACACGCAGCAGATGGAGCTCCTGTTCACCCGCATCCCCGACCTGACCGAAGGCGAAAAAATCACGGCATATACAGAAGGGTTAAAATTGGGGGTTCAGCGGCAGGTGATCGCGTCAAATCACGAAAGCTACAGGGACATCGTGCGTGTAGCCGAGCGTTACGACGCGCTGACCTGAAGTCAACCCGAAACACGACGTTTCACGCCGAACCGTACATTCGGCACGGAGCGATCGGCACACGTTCGCCGAACCGATGGATATCGACAAATTCGACGCGAAGCGGCAGCCGACCAAATGCGAATTTTGCGGCGCAGAAGGGCATCAGATTTTGTCGTGCTACAAGTTGAAGAAAGTACGTGCGATCATGCAGGACGGTAACAGTGGAGCACCCCCGAAGTCAAAAAACGGGAATCGCCAGTAGCAGCGGATCGAACTGGCGATCGCGTAAAGATCCGAAAAGCGAAAAAGGGCGACGACGTGGCGACTTCGGAGCGGGCGAAAAAAAGGAGAAAATGATGGTGCGAATTTAAAACGTCACGACCGGCCGGCATTAGGGGAAATCGCCGAGGCCACTGATGGCTCCGCGAAAAAAGACTCTGCACCGACCGGGAAACTCCAACCGGACCCCCACGAAAGTAAGAATTCGTTAAAAGTATCCTACAAAGATGCTCTAATGAAGAATATTGCTTCTCGTGGTTTTCAAGCCTTTAAAAAATGCAGGGGAGATTTCAAGGCCAAGAAAAAGCCTTCAGACATTATTCAGGTACCTTAGAAGTTGGGCAAACCACTCCGGAGCGTTGAAAAGGGTCGTGCGTTCCAAGGAGTTCATATTCTCTCCCCGCAGCATAGTGTTAAGGCTTCCCATTGCCCACAGGAGAAGCCTACAAAGCTGCAAAGGCTTAAGGGAAGGTTCCAGGCCAAGACGAAGCTGAATCGGCCTCGGATAAATCCTTCTAACCCTACTCAGTTGGAAACTGATATGGAGTCAGCAGCTTCGAGCGTAGGACCGAGGGATGGTCTATTTGACGTACCCTACGATCCTATCAGCGAGACCATCTACGGTTACTCGGAGCAGCAACAACCACTAATACTCGAGGTGATCTGCAACGGGCGACGCCTCCAAGCACTGGTGGACAGCGGTGCATCTCACTCGGTGTGCGACTGCGGGACGTTGGAGAAAATTGGAGAACCTTCGGAGGAGACCAAGTTCTCGGCAACAATGGTGGACAGTACGAAACTTCCCATCCACGGCGAAGCATCACTGCAGCTGCACATAGGGGCGCTGAGGTGGAAGCCGACGTTGCCGATCACGAACATCAAGGGCTTAGATTTCATCTTGGGGCGAGATTTCTTGAAGCGGTTCAATCCCGAGATCGACTGGGTCAACAGGAAGGCGTGCATCTACAACAACGGGAAACGAGTGGAGCTGCGAAGCTGGACGGATACAGGGAGCGTTCCTGAAACGACACTGGCACGGTTCGAACAGACGGTGAACGAGAGTAACACGGGTTACCTAGCACTGGTTATGGCAGCAGCAGAGGAGGAGAAGCCGAGTTCAGAGCTACCTACAGCAGTGAAGGAGGTCTTGGAGCAGTACAAGGATATAATGCCCGACGACCTACCTGCAGGCGTACCCCCTGCACGCACCCACGAACATGAGATCGTGGAGGAACCAGGTGCGAAACCCGTCTCACGTGCACCATACCGACTGAGTCCGACCGAACTGACAGATATGAAGAAACAGATCGAGTATCTACTGGACAGACAACTGATCCAACCCTCCACCTCCCCCTACGGCGCACCAGTTCTCTTCACACCAAAACCAGACGGCAGTTTACGGATGTGCATCGACTACCGCGCACTAAACAAACAGACACTAAAAAACAAATATCCCATACCGCGCATAGACGACCTACTCGATCAACTGCGTGGAGCAACAGTCTTCTCGAAGCTAGACCTACGCTCGGGTTATTGGCAGATCAAGATGGCAGGCAACTCGGTCCACAAGACGGCGTTCCGTACTCGATACGGCTCCTACGAATACTTGGTGATGCCGTTCGGACTCTGCAACGCACCAGCAACGTTTCAGGCGGAGATGAATCACATCCTACGACCCCTGCTGGACGAATGCGTGGTGGTGTACCTGGACGACATTCTCATCTACTCCAAGAACATGAAGGAGCACGTGGAGCATCTGCGGAAGGTGTTCGAGATCCTGCGGAAAAACAAGTTCTACGTGAAGCTGTCGAAGAGCGACTTCGCCCTGAAGAAGGTGCAGTTTCTCGGGCACATGGTGAGTGCCGAGGGCGTACACGTGGACCCGCGGAAGATCGAAGCCGTCGAGAAATGGAAAGTACCGGAGAATGTGAAGGAGTTGCAGCAGTTCCTAGGCTTCGCCAACTACTACAACAGGTTTGTGCCGCAGTACGCTAAGACAGCAGCGCCACTGACCGACCTACTGAAAAAGGATACGCCCTACAAATGGGATACCCCTCATCAGCAAGCCATGGAGCAGCTACAGACAGCACTGACTACAGCACCAGTACTCATCTTACCAGATCCACACAAGGACTACGTGGTGGAAGCAGACGCTAGTGACCAAGCAGTCGGAGCTGTACTGATGCAGGATCACGGACGCGGTTTGCAGCCCATCGCCTACCTCAGTAAGAAATTACACGGAGCAGAACTGAACTACCCCATTCATGACAAGGAAGCCTTAGCGATAGTCATAGCCTTCAAGGCATGGAGGTGTTACCTAGAGGGAGCCAAGACCACAGTCTATACTGACCACTGCAGTCTCAAATACATGAAGTCGCAGCCGACGCTCTCACAACGGCAGGTGCGGTGGGTGGACTTCCTGGAAACTCACTTCCACTACGACATCGTCTACAAGCCCGGGCTACACAACAAAGCAGACGCATTGAGCCGCCCCGGTCATGTAGCAGGCATCCAGCTCGACGGGATGAACCCTCTGCTCAAGGGTCTATTCCAACATGGGTATTCCGTGGACGCAGAGATCGCTACAGCACAGACCAAGAAGCTATTACAGTGGGAGAAAGACCTAGCGGTAAGGAAGGGTTCAGGAAAGATTTGGGTACCGAATTACGCCCCGCTACGATAGATCCTATTGGAGGAGTTTCACGGCGTACCTTACGCGGGACATTTCGGGAGCAACAAGACGTTAGCAGGGATAGCGAAGTATTACTACTGGCCCGGGATGGCAGCAGACATGCAGCAGTTCGTCACCTCTTGCGACACGTGCCAGCGGATGAAGAGTAGCAAGCAGAAAAAAGCAGGGTTACTCCAGCCTCTACCCGTACTGGAGCAGCTATGGCAGGTCGTTAGCCTCGACTTCATCACTGGACTTCCTTCGACCTCACGGGGCACGATTCCATCCTCGTAGTCATCGATAAGTTCTCCAAAATGGGTCACTTCATACCAACCAACGCCACTGCTACAGCTGAAGCAACTGCTCGCCTCTTCTTCGACCACATCATCACCATCCACGGCATCCCCGCTACACTCATCTCAGAGAGAGACCCAAAATTCACCAGTAAGTTCTGGAAGGAGCTCATGGGACTGTTGGGGACAAAACTTGCAATGTCTTCAGCATACCACCCCCAGACTGACGGACAGACAGAGCGACTCAATCAAGTGGTTGAACAGTTACTGCGCACAGCTTGCAAGGACGACGTCAGCCATTGGGACACACAATTACCGACCCTAGAGTTCGCTTACAACAACGCATCACATGCGGCGACAGGAAAAACTCCTTTCTTCCTGTGTTACGGACGGGAACCACTCACACCACAGTAGCCAACCACACCGGCACACGTCCAAGCCGCACATGACTTCGTCACCACCATGAAGCAGCTATGGGAGAAGACTCAGCGACGACTCACCACGATGCAGACCTCCCAGAAGCAGTATGCCGATCGTCAGCGACGTGATCACTCAGTAGTAGTCGGAGATCAGGTGCTTCTTAACACGCGCAACTTGAACCTGTCTCACCTCCCATCCAAACTCCGGCCTCGCTTCTGTGGTCCTTTTCTCGTTGAGGCACAGGTGACACCAGTTACATTCCGCTTGCGCTTACCAGATACATGGAAGCTTCACAACGCTTTCCATGTGTCAGATTTATATGACATAGCTGTTGTAGGCTATAGTGGGGTAGCACTTATGGGGTACAGTTTTCTAGGGTTGTATTTGTACCCAATCTTTCCTTAGTCATTCCATTCCTGTTCTACAATTTTCACATGGTATAGAGCGGGTTCCCTGTGGGAACTTCGCCTAGGGCCCACCGAAGCGCGCCCCGAGGCACGCTAACTTTTTTTTTCTCTCTCTCGAGCGACCCTCCGTGTCGCCCTTCCCTCGCGGCCCCGCCGCCCCTTCAGACGCGGCCCCGCCGCCCCTTCAAACGCGACCCCGCCGCCCTCTCAGACGCGGCCCCGCCGCCCTCTCATACGCGGCCCCGCCGCCCATCTCGGACGCGGCCCCGCCGCCCACTTCGAACGCGGCCCCGCCCGCCCTTTCAGACGCGGCCCCGCCGCCCACTTCGAACGTGGCCCCGCCGCCCTCTCAGACGCGGCCCCGCCGCCCTCTCAGACGCAGGCCCCGCCGCCCATCTCGGACGCGGCCCTCGCCGCCCCTTTCGGACGCGGCCCCGCCGCCCCTTCGAACGCGGCCCCGCCGCCCTCTCAGACGCGGCCCCGCCTGCCCTCTCAGACGCGGCCCCGCCCGCCCTCTTTGGACGCGGCCCCGCCGCACACTTCGAACGCGGCCCCGCCCGCCCTTTCAGACGTGGCCCTGCCGCCCACTTCGAAAGCGGCCCCGCCGCCCTCTCATACGCGGCCCCGCCGCCCTCTCAGACGCGGCCCCGCCGCCCATCTCGGACGCGGCCCCGCCGCACCTTTCGGACGCGGCCCCGCCGCCCTTTCAGACGCGGCCCCGCCGCCCGCTCCGACGCGGCCCCGCCGCCCGTTCCGACGCGGCCCCGCCGCCCATCTCGGACGCGGCCCTGCCGCCCTCTCAGACGCGGCCCCGCTGCCCATCTCGGACGCGGCCCCGCCGCCCCTTTCGGACGCGGCCCCGCCGCCCCTTTCAGACGCGGCCCCGCCGCCCGCTCCGACGCGGCCCACCCGCCGCTTTACCCGCGGCCTACCCGCCGCTTTGCTCGCGGCCTTACAGCCGCCCTACCTACGCGGCCCAGCAGCAGCCGAGCCGCCCAGCCGCAGCCGAGCCGCCCAGCCGCAGCCGAGCCGCCCAGCAGCAGCCGAGCCGCCCAACTGCAGCCGAGCCGCCCAGCAGCAGCCGAGCCGCCCCGGCGCAGCCGAGCCGCCCAGCACCAGCCGAGCTGCCCAGCAGAAGCCGAGCCGCCCAGCAGCAGCCGGGCCGCCCAGCCGCACCCGAGCCGCCCCGCAGCGACCGAGCCGTCCTGCAGCCGTCGAGTCGCCCGACCTGCCCCGTCTGGTGAGCACAGCACAGCCCTACTGCTACTGCGTGCCCTTCCCCACTGCTTGCACTGCTAGTCTGTCGTCATGGCTACCCCCAGTGTCCTTGCTTTTGACGCTGAGGGCAGAGCCATTGACTTTGAGGTCTGGGTCGACGACCTGCAGTTGTTTTTACAGTGCGATAGGGCAGACGGCCTTTCTCTCTTTGACCTCACCTCTGGCGCCTCTCCTGCCCCTGCTGCTAATGCTGACCCCACTGTTCGCTCTCAGTGGGCCACCCGCGATGCTGCTGCACGTCTCGCTGTGCGTCGCCACTTGCCCACCACTGAGCGCGCGCACTTTAGTCAGTACAAGAGTGCTCAGACCTTGTACGACGCTGTAGTTGCGCGCTACTCTTCCCCTCCCACTGCTGCATTGAGCCGTCTCATGCTACCGTACCTCTTTCCTGATCTCACTGCCTTTCCTACTGTTGCTGATCTCATCACGCACCTTCGCACTAGTGACACTCGCTACCGCGCTGCCCTTCCTGCTGAGTTCTGCGCCAAGAACCCCCCCCCCCCATGTACATCACTCTCTACTACATAGTCACCCGTCTCCCTGACTCCCTCCGTGTAGTCAGGGACCACTTCCTCTCGGTCTGTCCCACCACCCTCACTGTCGACCTCCTCGAGAAGGCCCTCCTAGCGGCGGAGAAGAGTATAGTCGCTGTAGGAGCCTCTCGTGGTGACCCGCGCACCCCCATCTTTGAGGGGTGTTCTCCTTCCCCCCTGCTGCCCTCTGTTGCCTCTGCTGCTGCTGCCGACCTGCTCGGTCTTGAGTCGGTCGGCGCGGCGTCTGCCCCCAGCGGGAGACGCCGCACTGGCAAGGGCAAGAGGGGCAAGGGCGCGGGTGGAGCTGGCGGGGGCGGTGGAGGTGGCAGTGGAGGCGGCGGAGGGAGTGGGGGTGGCGGTGGGAGTGGTGACGGGAGTGGTGGTGGTAGCGGCGCCAGTGGCAGTGGAGGTGGTGGCGGCGGAGGCGGTGGGAGCGGAGGCGGTGGAGGTGGCGGCGGTGGAGGCGGTGGTGGCGGAGGAGGTGGAGCTGGTCGGGGGAGTGCTCCGCAGAGGAGCGGCCCTAGTGGTGGTCCGCGGCAGCAGCAGCAGCAGCAGCAGCAGCGTACTCGGGACGTCCTCACGCCTCAGCAGCTCCGTGAGTGGTACACGCAGGGTCAGCGTGGTGGAGGCTTTGGCCCGTGCACCTACGTTCTTCGCAGCGGCGACCGCGCGGGTGAGCAGTGTGGGGGTGCCCACGCCACCAGGCGCTGCTTTGGCCGCCTCATGGACGCCTGGCGTCAGCAGTTCCCTGACGCTTCTGAGATCCCTCGCTGGGGGGACCTTTCTAGGGCTGGTGTAGCTATCTTTGAGCTAGACTTTGATGCTATCCTTGCTGCCATGTATGCTGTGTCTATTAGTGATGAGGGTGACTGTTACCGGTGTTTCCCGCCCGACCCGGGCATTGGTACTGCTCTGCTAGGTACTTGTGAGGCGTCTACTCTAGGTGCCAGTGCGGCTGCGCTCTCAGGTACTGGTGAGGCTCCGCTCTCAGGTACTACGTCGGCTTCGGCCTCCCTCACTTTCACTCTTGACTCCGGAGCTTCTCACTCCTTCTTTCGAGACCGCACCACACTCACGCCGCTTGGTCGGCCGGTTGCGGTCTCCCTGGCTGACCCCTCTGGGGGTCCTGTCCTCTCTCACTTCTCCACTGTCCTCCCGTGTCCGGCTGCCCCCTCGGGCACCCTATCTGGCCTGTACCTCCCCTCGTTCTCGACGAACTTGGTGAGTGGTGCAGACTTGCAGGATGCGGGGGTTCACCAGTTCACTCCTGCGAGTCAGCGGGTGACCCACTGCACGGACGCACGCACAGGCCGGCACCTGGCCACGTTCTCTCGTCGGCCGGGGTCGAGCCTCTACACCCTGACCACTGCGTCTCCTCCTGTCCCTGCGTCTGGTCAGGTAGCTGCGTCCGGTCAGGTGTTTGCTGCTGCGTCCCGGTCTGGCCCTAAGTCTGCCCCCTGTTCGTGTCGTCTTCTGTCTCACGAGACTCTCCTGTGGCACCACCGACTTGGCCACCCCTCCTTGCCCCGTCTTCGGGGCATGGCTTCCCGTGTCCTTGTCTCTGGTCTTCCCCAGTCTCTCCCTCCCCTTCCTTCGGGACCAGGTCCTTCCTTGTGTCCCCTGTGTCGAGGGGCGCCTCAGGGCTGCTCCTCACTCCTCTCAGTTTCCCCCGACAGAGGCTCCTCTGCAGACACTTCACATGGACGTGTGGGGCCCGGCCCCCGTCCGTGGGCAGGGTCACGAGCGCTACTTCCTGTTGGTGGTTGACGACTACTCGCGTTACACCACAGTCTTCCCCTTGCGCAGCAAGGGTGCTGTCACTGAGGTGCTGATCGACTGGATCCGCGAGGCTCGTCTACAGCTCAGGAGGAGCTTCGGCTCGGACTTTCCTGTTCTGCGTTTGCACTCTGACCGAGGTGGAGAGTTCTCCTCTCGCCTTCTGCGAGACTACTGTCGTGCACGAGGGATCCGACAGACCTTTACGCTTCCGGACTCTCCACAGCAAAATGGGATTGCTGAGCGCCGCATTGGCATGGTCATGGATGTCGCTCGTACGTCCATGATGCATGCGGCTGCCCCCCATTTTCTGTGGCCGTTTGCGGCTCGGTACGCGGCGCATCAGCTCAACCTTCACCCCAGGGTCTCTCGGCCCGCGATGTCCCCAGTCTTACTGTGGACGGGGAAGGTCGGCGATGCGTCTGCGTTCCGTGTCTGGGGATCAAGGGCGTTTATCCGCGACTTGTCTGCGGACAAGCTGTCCCCTCGTGCTGCTCCCTGTGTCTTCCTTGGCTTCCCCCCTAACGCTCCAGGGTGGCAGTTCTACCACCCCTCCTCTCGTCGTGTTCTGTCCTCCCAGGACGTCACGTTCGACGAGTCAGTCCCCTTCTACCGCCTCTTCCCCTACCGCACTCCTTCCCTCCCCCCGCCACCGGACATCCTTGTGCCGGTTCCCCCCCCGTTAGACCCCCTCCCCCCTCAGGTTCCTGCCCCCTCAGGTGTGTCCTAGGTAGACGCCGTTGACCCGGTCGAGGTTACTGGTGACTCTGGTGCTGCTGCGGGTGCTGAGCTTGGGGGTGCTGACTCTGGGGGTGCTGTACGCGTGGGTGCCGAGCCTGGAGGTGCTGCTGCTGGGGGTGCTGAGCCTGGGGGTGCTACTGCTGAGGGTGCTGAGCCTGGGGGTGCTGAGTCTGGGGGTGCTGAGTCTGGAGCTGCTGAGCCTGGGGGTGCTGCGTCTGGAGCTGCTGAGCCTGGGGGTGCTGCGTCTGGAGCTGCTGAGCCTGGGGGTGCTGCGTCTGGAGCTGCTGCGCCTGGGGTTTCTCCTGGTGCTCCGACTCGGCAGGAGCCCCTCTCTCCACATGAGCTGCGCGAGTGGTTTGCTCGCCGCTGGAGGCGTACTACTGGAGCTGGAGCTTCTTCGACTGCTGAGGGCGCTGGCGTCGCCGGTCCCGGAGCTGCTGGGCCTGCAGGTCCTCCTGGAGCTGGAGCTGCTGAGGGTGTTGGTGCTGAGACTACTGCTGTCTGTCCTGACGGTGGTCCTGCTGCTGGTGCTGCTGGAGGTCTTGCCGCTGGAGGTGTTGGTGGCACTGGTGCAGCCGTTGGAGGTGTTGGTGGCGCTGGTGCGGCCACTGGAGGCGTTGGTGGCACTGGTGCAGCCGCTGAGGGTGCTAGTGCTGTCCCTGCTCGGTCTGGAGCTGCTGCGCGGCCTCGGCCGTACTTCATTCCGCTCCTACAGCAGGTTCTTGGTCTTTCTCCTCCTGTAGAGTGTCCACAGCCTGTCCAGCCGGAGTCACTGCTGGAGCCTCCCTCCCCACTGACCTGCTCCCTCTCCTTACACTGGTCCTACTGGAGGTCTTACTGAGCGTCGTGAGCCTGCGTCTCGTCCCGCGTCGCCTGTTCGTGCTGCTCGCGCTAGTGGTCGCAGTTCCCGTCAGCGTCCTCCTCCTGTCTCTGGCACGCAGCGGATGTCTCTGCATCCGTCCACTGCTCCTCTGCGTGCCCCTTTGCCTTCTCCTCCTGAGTCCTCTCTTCCTGCGCTTCCCGACCCGGAGTCGGACTCTCTTCGTGCTGCCAGTCCTACTGTCACGCGTCTTCTTGCTACTGTTGTCACTGACCCCTCTTTTGAGTCCACTGCTGCGTCGGCTCTTGTCGCTGAGCTCGTCGACTTTGCTGCTCGCTGTCGTCTAGACTACGCTGCTAGTCTTGTTGCTGAGTCTGCGTCTGTCTGTCCTCCGTCCGTCGGGAGTGAGTGTGCTCTTGGCACGGACGTCCTTGAGGACAGGCAGGAGGAGTTCCAGTGTCTGGCTGCTGCTTCACCTCATCTCGCATCTGTACTGCTTGCCCCTGAGGGAGACCCGGATGCACTAGACATCCCGACTCCGCGTTCTTACGCGGAGGCCGTTGAGGGTCCCTACTCCTCTCAGTGGCAGGCAGCTATGGATGCAGAGATGGCTTCCTGGAAGTCCACAGGCACCTACGTTGACGAGGTTCCCCCTCCTGGGGCGAACATCGTCAGTGGCATGTGGATCTTCAGGGTGAAGCGGCCGCCTGGCTCTCCACCTGTCTTCGAGGCGCGGTACGTTGCTCGTGGCTTCAGTCAGCGGCAGGGAGTTGACTACTTTCAGACCTTCTCTCCCACCCCGAAGATGACTACTCTTCGGGTGCTGCTGCACATAGCCGCTCAGCGCGACTACAAGCTTCACTCTCTTGACTTCAGCACTGCTTTCTTGCAGGGCAGCCTGCACGAGGAGATCTGGCTGCGCCGTCCGCCTGGCTTCACTGGGACTTTCCCTCCTGGCACCCAGTGGAGCCTCCGACGGCCAGTCTACGGTCTCCGCCAGGCACCGCGTGAGTGGCACGACACACTGAGGACTACGCTTGCGGCTCTTGGGTTTGCTCCCTCTACTGCTGACCCGTCGTTGTTTCTGCGCACCGACACTTCTCTGCCGCCGTTCTACATCCTCGTGTACGTCGACGACTTGGTCTTTGCCACAGCGGACACTACTGGACTCGCCTACGTGAAGTCTGAGCTGCTGAAGAGACACACGTGCACAGACCTGGGTGAACTGCGCAGCTACCTTGGCTTGCAGATCACTCGGGACAGAGCACGCCGCACCATTACCTTGACTCAGTCACACATGGTGCAGCAGGTCCTTCAGCACTTCGGCTTCACGTACTCCTCGCCTCAGGCCACTCCTCTGGCTACTCGCCACTCGCTCTCAGCTCTGCCTTCGGATGAGTCCGTAGAGCCGAGTGGCCCATACCCAGAGCTTGTTGGCTGCCTCATGTACGTGATGACCTGCACACGACCTGACCTTGCATACCCTCTTAGCATTCTTGCACGCTATGTTGCTCCTGGGAGACACCGACCAGAGCACATGGCTGCAGCGAAGAGGGTGTTGCGCTACTTGTGCAGTACGTCGGGCATGGGGCTAGTGCTTGGAGGGCAGAGTCCAGTGGTCCTCACTGGTCACGCGGACGCTTCTTGGGCTGACGACCAGGCTACTCAGCGGTCGTCGCAGGGGTACACCTTCAGTCTTGGTTCTGGCTCTGTCTCTTGGAGGGCTACTCGCTCGTCTTCTGTTCTCGGCTCCAGTTGTGAGGCTGAGATCTACGCCGGGGCCATGGCTGCACAGGAGCTTCGCTGGCTCACCTACCTGCTGACTGACCTTGGAGAGCCGCCTCGTTCTCCTCCAGTGCTGTACGTAGACAACAAGGCCATGCTGGCCTTGTGTCGAGAGCAGCGCTTGGAGCACAAAACGAAGCACATTGCTCTCCGTTACTTCCTTGCTCGTGAGCTGCAGCAGCGTGGTCAGTTGCGACTTGCTTACATGGCCTCTGAGGCCAACACTGCTGATGTTTTCACCAAGGCACTTCTGCCTTGTGATCATCAGCGTTTCTGCACTCAGCTGGGACTTGTACCTGTCCTACCTCACTTGCTCACCTCTTGACCTTGCTTGTACTCTTGCATTATATATATATATATATACCTGCTCTTGCTTGTTTAGCTTTATATATATATGCCTTCTCTTGCATGTGAACTGGCCTTATGGCCTTGACCTTGTGCTCGGACTGTGTGGTGACTTTGTGATCCACCCTGAGCTTGCTTTGCGTTGCTTTGCTTGACTGGTCTTGTGACCCCTTGTTCTCCCCCACTTTGCCTATGGGGGTGTGTCAGATTTATATGACATAGCTGTTGTAGGCTATAGTGGGGTAGCACTTATAGGGGTACAGTTTTCTAGGGTTGTATTTGTACCCAATCTTTCCTTAGTCATTCCATTCCTGTTCTACAATTTTCACACCATGTCCAGCTACTGAAGCCCTACAAGGACCCCAACCAACAATTCCAGGGACGGCAACTACCGCCACCTCCACTTGTTCTTGTACAGGACGAACCCGAGTACGAGATCGAGCGCGTTCTCTCTCATCGGCGTCGCGGCGGCAAGACTCTCGAGTTCCTGATACGCTGGAAGGGATACGACCCCACTGAGGACAGTTGGGTTGCAGAAGCTGATATGGGCAACGCACGCCGTGCTCTCAATGACTATCTTGTCAAGCAGGGTGTATCTCACGCCACCCAGCTTTGAGGGGGGGACGTGTGAGAGTACGACGGCTTATGCCTGCTATGCTTGCTTGCCTTTACTCTATCATGCTATTTCTAGCATAGGATATTCATATGCATGCATGAATTGCTTGATTTCCTAGGCTAGGTGCTTTCCTATATTTTATTATAGTTATAGCACCGAGCTAGGTTACGTGCACCGAATTCTGGCCTTTTCGGTTGCCACAGAATTGCCTTCTACCGAATTCGGTAAGGGTCTGTTCGGGACGCTACGCGACCCGCGGAACCTTCGCGTAATACCTGGTTACGGGGCTTTGTGTTGAGCCTATATATAGCCTCGTGTTGTACCCAGGTGAGCATTCAATTTCATTCTCTTTTCTGAGCTCGATTCTAGATCCTCACAGTTCGAGGACGATAACGAGCAGTCCTCATCGCTCGGGGACGATTACGGGGAGAACCGCCGACACAGAGCGAGAGTACGGTGGCAACGTCATGCATTGTGGGTTGAAGACCTGCAGCACATGCGGGAGAACGATTTCCAAGACCTTTTCCGAATAAACCGCGCCATACATGAGCATATCAAAACCGGGATGCAACACTATCTGGAGCCAAAAGTGTCAGAACATTATAGCTTATGCTGTTGTGTAGGCTATAGTGGGGTATCCCATAGGGGGTACAACCCAATTAGGGTTTCCTATATGTACTCACTTCATTCATAGTTGATCTATCCTCGTTCTCATTGTCACATGGAATCAGAGCAGGTCCCCTCCTAGGGACTGTTCCTAGGGCCCACCGAAGCGCGCCTCGAGTCGCGCTCTCCCTTTTTTTTTAGCGACCCGTCGTGTCGCCCCTAGCGGCCCGTCGCGCCGCCCTTACGGTCGCGTCGAGCCGCCCTAGCGGCAGCGGCGCGCCGCCCTTGCAGCGGCCTGTCGCGCCGCCCTACCTCGCGGCCCCGCCGCCCCATCGCGCGGCCCCGCCGTCCTACCTAGCGGCCCAGCCGCCCTTCCTCGCGGCCCCGCCGCCTCATCGCGCGGCCCCGCCGCCCTACCTCGCGGCCCCACCGCCCCATCGAGCGGCCCCGCCGCCCTTCCTCGCGGCCCCGCTGCTCCATCGCGCTGCCCTGCCGCCCTTCCTCGCGGCCCCGCCGCTCCATCGCGCGGCCCCGCCGCTCCATCGCGCGGCCCCGCCGCCCTGCGGCCCTACTAGCCGCCCTACCTGCGGCCCTTCCGCCGCCCTGCGGCCCTACTCGCCGCCCTACCTGCGGCCCTACCGCCGCCCTACCTGCGGCCCTTCCGCCGCCCTACCTGCGGCCCTACCGCCGCCCTACCTGCGGCCCACCCGCCGCCCTACCTGCGGCCCCACCCACCGACCTACCTGCGGCTCACCCGCCGCCCTACCTGCGGCTCACCCGCCGCCCTACTTGCGGCTCACCCGCCGCCCTATCTACGACCGCCGCGCCGCCCTGAACCAGCGCCGCCGCGCCGCCTTGCACCAGAGCTGCCCAGCAGCAGAACCGCCGGGAACCGAGCCGCCCAGCAACCGAGCCGCCCGAGAGCCGAACCGCCCTGCCGCCGAGCCGCCCTGCCGCCGAGCCGCCCAGCAGCCGAGCCGCCCTGCCGCCGAGCCGCCCGAGAGCAGAGCCGCCGAGCCGCCCAGCAGCAGAGCCGCCGAGCCGCTCGGCAGCCGAGCCGCCGAGCCGCCCAGCCGCCGAGCTGCTGAGCCGCAGATCTGCCCTCCTTCCGGACCGCCTGAGCTGCCCAGTCTGGTGAGCACAGCGCCTTTTTCTCCTGCACTGCCCTCACCCTACTGTTTGCACTGCTAGTCGTCCGTCGTCATGGCTACCCCTAGTGTCCTCACGTTTGACGCTGAGGGTCGAGCCGTTGACTTTGAGGTCTTGGTAGACGATCTGTAGCTGTTGTTACAGTGCGATAGGGCAGACGGCCTCTCTCTCTTTGACCTTACCTCTGGCGCTTCCCCTGCCCCTGCTGCTGATGCTGACGCCACTGTTCGCTCCCAGTGGGCCACGCGCGACGCTGCTGCACGTCTCGCTGTGCGTCGCCACCTCCCTACCTCCGAGCCAGCGCGCTTTAGCCAGTACAAGAGTGCTCAGACCTTGTACGACGCTGTAGTCGCGCGCTACTCCTTCCCTGCCACTGCTGCACCGAGCCGTCTCATGCTGCCGTACCTCTTCCCTGACCTTGCTGCCTTTCCCACCGTCGCTGACCTCTTTACGCACCTCCGCACTAGTGACACTCGCTACCGCGCTGCACTTCCTGCTGACTTCTACGCCGCGAACCCCCCCCCCCCCATGTACATCACTCTGTACTTCCTAGTCACTCGCCTCCCTGACTCCGTTCGCGTAGTTAGGGACCACTTTCTCTCAGTCTGTCCCACCACGCTCACCGTAGACCTCCTCGAGAAGGCCCTCCTAGCGATAGAGAAGAGCATCGTCGCTGTAGGAGCCTCTCGAGGTGACCCGCGCACCCCCATCTTTGAGGGGTGTTCTCCCTCCCCCCTGCTGCCCTCTGTTGCCCTCTGTTGCCTCTGCTGCTGCGGCCGACCTCCTTGGTCTTAAGTCGGTCGGTGCGGCATCTGCCCCTAGCAGGAGACGCCGCCCTGGCAAGGGCAAGGGGGGCAAGGGAGCTGGAGGAGCGGGCGGTGGAGGTGGAGGTGGAGGCGGTGGGGGGAGTGGGGGTGGCGGTGGGAGTGGAGGTGGGGGTGGAGGGGTCGGTGGCGGCAGTGGAGGAGGAGGCGGCGGTGGCGGTGGCGGTGGGAGCGGAGGTGGCGAAGGAGGCGGCGGTGGAGGCGGCGGCGGTGGAGGCGGCGGCGCTGGAGGCGGCGGCGGAGGCGGCGGAGGTGGCGGAGGCGGTGGGGGTGGTGGAGGAGCTGGTCGCGGGTCTTCGCAGAGGAGTGGCTCCGGTGGTGGCTCGCGCCAGCAGCAGCAGCGCGGTCGTGAGACCCTGTCCCCTTAGCAGCTCCGTGAGTGGTACACTGCACGTCAGCGGGGTGGGGATTTTGGTCCGTGCACCTACGTCCTGCGCACCGGCGACCGTGCGGGTGAGCAGTGTGGGGGTGCGCACCCCACCCAGCGCTGCTTTGGCCGCCTGACGGACGCGTGGCGTCACCAGTTCCCGGAGGCCACTGAGATCCCTCACTAGGGCGAGCTATCTAGGGCGGGTGTAGCTATCTTTGATCTTGAATTTGATGCTATTCTTTCTGCCATGTATGCTGTGTCTATTAGTGATGAGGATGACTGTTACCGGTGTTTCCCGCCCGATCCGGGCATTGAGACTACTGCGCTAGGTACTGGTGAGGCGGGTGTCCTAGGTGCTTGCGACGCTGCTGCTCTAGGTGCTAGTGTGACCGCACCACACTTACGCCGCTCAGTCGGCCGGTTGCGGTGTCTCTGGCTGATCCCTCTGGGGGTCCGGTACTGTCTCGCTTCTCCACAGTACTCTCGTGTCCGGCGGCTCCCTCTGGCACCCTGTCTGGTCTCTACCTCCCCTCATTCTCGACGAACCTGGTGAGTGGTGCTGACCTACAGGATGCGGGTGTCCATCAGTTCACTCCTGCACGTCAGCGCGTGACCCACTGCACAAAGGCTAGCACAGGCCGACACCTGGCTACGTTCGCCCGTCAGCCGGGGTCGAGTCTGTACACTCTGACCACTGAGTCTCCTCCAGTTGCTGAGTCTGGTCCGGTAGCTGCGTCGGGTCAGGTGTTTGCTGCGGCGTCCAGGTCTGGTCCTGAGTCTGCCCCCTGTTCGTGTCGTCTCCTTTCTCACGAGACTCTCCTCTGGCACCACCGCCTTGGCCACCCCTCTCTACTTCGGCTTAGAGGCATGGCCTCCCGTCTTCTTGTGTCTGGTCTCCCCAGGTCCCTCCCTCTCCTTCCTCAGGGCCCTGGCCCTGCCTGTGTCCCTCTGTGTCGAGGGGCGCCAGCGTGCTGCCCCTCACTCAGCCCAATTTCCTCCGACAGAGGCCCCGTTGCAGACGCTTCACATGGACGTGTGGGGCCCAGCCCGCGTCCGTGGACAGGGTCACGAGCGCTACTTCCTGCTCGTTGTTGACGACTACTCGCGTTACACCGCAGTCTTCCCCTTGCGCAGCAAGGGTGATGTCACTGAGGTGTCGATCGACTGGATCCGCGCAGCTCGTCTCCAGCTCAGGCAGAGCTTTGGCTCGGACTTTCCTGTTCTGCGTCTGCACTCAGGACAGAGGCGGAGAGTTCTCCTCTGGCCTTCTGCGAGCCTACTGTCGTGCACGAGGCATCCGCCAGACCTTTACGCTTCCGGACTCTCCACAGCAAAATGGGATTGCTGAGCACCGCATTGGCATGGTCATGGACGTCGCTCGTACGTCCATGATGCATGCGGCTGCCCCCCATTTTCTGTGGCCGTTTGCGGTTCGGTACGCGGCGCATCAGATCAACCTCCACCCCAGGGTCTCCACGCCGGAGACCTCCCCAGCCTTGCTGTGGATGGGGAAGGTTGGCGATGCGTCTGCGTTCCGGGTCTGGGGATCTCGGGCGTTTGTCCACGACTTGTCTGCGGACAAGCTGTCCCCTCGTGCTGCTCCTTGCGTCTTCCTGGGGTTCCCCCCTGACGCGCCTGGGTGGCAGTTCTACCACCCCACCTCTCGACGTGTTCTGTCCTCCCAGGACGTCACATTTGACGAGTCGGTCCCCTACTACCGCCTCTTCCCCTACCGCACTCCGTCCCTCCCCCCACCCCCCCTCTTCCTGGTACCAGGTCCCCCACAGGTAGACCCCCTGCCCCCTCAGGGTCCTGCCCTTTCAGGTGTGTCCAAGGTAGACGCGGTCGAGCCTGTCGAGGTCACTGGTGACTCTGGTGCTGCTGAGGGTGATGTGCCTAGGGGTGCTGGACCTGGGGGTGCGGAGCCTAGGGGTGCTGAGCCTGGGGGTGCTACGTCTGGGGGTGCTGAGCCTGGGGGTGCTGAGCCTGGGGGTGCTCCGTCTGGGGGTGCTGAGCCTGGGGGTGCTGAGCCTGGGGGTGCTGAGCCTGGGGTTGCTACGCCGGGAGGTGCTGAGCCTGGAGGTGCTCAGCCTGGAGGTTCTCAGCGTGCTTCGTCTCGCCGGGAGCCACTCTCTCCACACGAGCTGCGTGAGTGGTTTGCCCGGCATTGGCGTCGTACTGCTGGTGCTGGAGGTTCTTCAGCTGCTGAGGGTGATGCAGGTCGCGGGTCCCGGAGGTGCTCGTACTGGGAGTACTGGAGCTGCTGGACCTGCAGGGTCGAGTGGAGCTGGTGCTGCTGAGGGTGCTGGCGCTGAGACTACTGCTGGCGGTCCTGCTGGGGGTGCTCCTGGTGCTGCTAGAGGTTCAAGAGCTGCAGGTGGTGCTGCTGGAGCGGGTGCTACTGCTGAGGGTACTGGTGCTATCCCTGCTGCTTCTAGCGTCGCCACGCGGCCTCGACCTGTACTTCGTTCCACTCCTACAGCAGGTTCTTGGTCTTCCACCTTCTACTGGTCCTCCTCCTCCCTTAGAGTGTCCACAGCCTGTCCCGTCACAACTACAGTTGCAGCCTACCTCCCCTTTGCCTGCTCCTTCTCCCTACACTGGTCCTACTAGAGGTCTTGCTGAGCGTCGTGAGCCTGCGTCTCGCCCTGCGTCGCTTGTCCGTGCTGCTCGCACTAGTGGTCGCGGTTCGCGTCAGCGTCCTCCTCCTGTTCCTGGCACGCACCGGATGTCTCTGCGTCCGTCCACTGCTCCTCTGCGTGCCCCTTTGCCTTCTCCTCCTGAGTCCTCTCTTCCTGCTCTTGCCGACCCGGAGTCGGACTCTCTTCGTGCTGCCAGTCCTACTGTCACGCGTCTCCTTGCTACTGTCGTCACTGACCCTTCTTTCGAGTCCACTGCTGCGTCTGCCGTAGTTGCTGAGCTCGTCGACTTTGTTGCTCGCTGTCGCCTAGACTACGCTACTAGTCTTGTCGCTGAGTCTGAGTCTGTCTGTCCTCCGTCCGTCGGGGGTGAGTGTGCTCTTGGCACGCACGTCCTTGAGGACAGGCAGGAGGAGTTCCAGTGTCTGGCAGCTGCTTCACCTCATCTCGTGTCCGTACTGCTTACCCCTGGGGGAGACCCGGATGCACTTGACATCCCGACTCCGCACTCTTACGCGGAGGCGATAGAGGGTCCCTACTCCTCTCAGTGGCAGGCAGCTATGGATGCAGAGATGGCTTCCTGGAAGTCCACAGGCACCTACGCTGACGCTGTCCCCCCTCCTGGGGCGAACATCGTCAGTGGCATGTGGATCTTCAGGGTGAAGCGGCCGCCGAGTTCTCCGCCTGTCTTCAAGGCGCGTTACGTGGCTCGTGGCTTCAGTCAGCGGCAGGGAGTTGACTACTTTCAGACCTTCTCCCCCACCCCGAAGATGACCACTCTTTGGGTACTGCTGCACGTTGCTGCTCACCGTGACTACGAGCTGCACTCTCTTGACTTCAGCACTGCTTTCTTGCAGGGCAGCCTGCACGAGGAGATCTGGCTGCGTCGCCCACCTGGCTTCACTGGGTCTTTCACTCCTGGTACCCAGTGGAGTCTCCGACGGCCAGTCTACGGTCTCCGCCAGGCACCACGTGAGTAGCACGACACACTGAGGACTACGCTTGCGGCTCTTGGGTTTGCTCCTTCTACTGCCGACCCGTCGCTATTTCTGCGCACCGACACCTCTCTGTCGCCGTTCTACATCCTTGTGTACGTCGACGACCTGGTCTTTGCCACAGCTGACACTGCTGGACTCGCCTACGTGAAGTCCGAGCTGCAGAAGAGACACACGTGCACAGACCTGGGTGAACTGCGCAGCTACCTTGGCTTGCAGATCACCCGGGACAGAGCACGCCGCACCATTACCCTGACTCAGTCACACATGGTGCAGCAGGTCCTTCAGCACTTCGGCTTCACGTACTCCTCGCCTCAGGCCACTCCTCTGCCTACTCGCCACTCGCTCTCAGCTCTGCCTTCGGATGAGTCCGTAGAGTCGAGTGGCCCGTACCCAGAGCTTGTTGGCTGCCTCATGTACCTGATGACCTGCACACGCCCTGACCTTGCATACCCTCTTAGCATTCTCGCACGCTATGTTGCTCCTGGGAGACACCGACAAGAGCACATGGCTGCAGCGAAGAGGGTGTTGCGCTACTTGTGCAGTACGTCGGGCATGGGGCTAGTGCTTGGAGGGCAGAGTCCAGTGGTCCTCACTGGGCACGCGGACGCTTCTTGGGCTGACGACCAGGCTACGCAGCGGTCGTCACAGGGTTACACCTTCAGCCTTGGTTCCGGCTCTGTTTCGTGGCGGGCTACTCGCTCGTCTTCTGTTCTCGGCTCCAGTTGTGAGGTTGAGATCTACGCCGGGGCCATGGCTCCACAGGAGCTTCGCTGGCTCACCTACCTGCTGACCGACCTTGGAGAGCCGCCTCGTTCTTCTCTAGTCCTGTACGTAGACAACAAGGCCATGCTGGCCTTGTGTCGAGAGCAGCGACTGGAGCACAGAACAAAGCACATTGCTCTCGGCTACTTCCTTGCTCGTGAGCTACAGCAGCGTGGACAGTTGCGGCTTGCGTACGTGGCCTCTGAGGCCAACACTACTGATGTCTTCATCAAGGCATTTGCGCCTTGTGATCATCAGCGCTTCTGCACTCAGCTGGGTCTTTTGCCCGTCTTGCCTCACTTGCTCTCCTCTTGACCTTGCTTGTACTCTCACATATATATATATACCTGCTCTTGCTTGTCTTGCTTTATATATATGTGTGTACTCTTGCTTGTGAACTGGCCTTGTGGCCTTGACCTTGTGCTCGGACTGTGTGGTGACTTTGTGATCCACCCTGAGCTTGCTTTGCTTTGCTTTACTTGACTGGTCTTGTGACCCCTTGCTCTCCCCCACTTTGCCTATGGAGGTGTGTCAGAACATTATAGCTTATGCTGTTGTGTAGGCTATAGTGGGGTATCCCATAGGGGGTACAACCCAATTAGGGTTTCCTATATGTACTCGCTTCATTCATAGTTGATCTATCCTCGTTCTCATTCTCACAAAAAGTACACCGGTGAATACTCACAATGGACACCGCGGTGCTCATCCCCATCAAGTACCTGGCGTCAGGAATCTCCTACGTCGACACGTCGTACTTGTTCGGCGTCTCCAAGACACTTTGCCACGAGGTTGTCGAAGTGTTCCTCACTGAGTTCCCCTCTATCTTCAAGGCCGCTTGGGTGCGCTTCCCCACACGCGAAGAGCTTACCGAGATGGCACGCGAATTTGCGGCCATCAAAGGTGTGCCTGCTGTGGTGGGGGCTGTGGACGGGACTCATATCCAGATGAAAGGGATGGAAGGGCACAGAGCGGAGTACTGGACAAGGAAGTCCGCCTATGCCGTACAGCTCCAGCTCACGTGTGATGCGCGAGGCAGGATATGGGATTACCTGATCGGCTATCCCGGTAGCGCGCACGACATGCGGGTCTTCAAAGATTCTGCACTACTTTTGAGGTTACACAACGGGGACATAGCCCCATACCAAATTGTCGGTGACGCGGCCTACCCTCTACGAGAATATTGCCTAACACCACTGCATGCCCCACGAGGAGAGGACCTCATGGACGATTGGGCACAATGTTTCAACTACTGTCAGAGCGCCACACGGATGGCGGTGGAGAGGTGCATCGAAGCCTTCAAAGGGAGATGGCGCATCTTTGCCCAGCGCAACGACTGCATGTTATGGCGCATTCTCGCTGGGGCCGCGTGTTGTGTGATTCTACACAACATGTGTGAAGAGATGCAGGAGGTGAGGCGCAAAAACATGGCCTGGGCGAACCTTCCCCGTAACCGCGATCCATGGTGGACGCGGGGAGCTATTGCGACACTACACGTGGGAACCGTGTGTCCCAACAACACAACAGGCACTGAGGGAGAGGCGGAAACGGCTGGGAGAGGCACTCCAAGACTCTTACTCTAATCGTCGGCGCCGCGCACCGATATCTCCACATCCTCATCAGCCGAAGTGACGGTGTTGACGGCGCCCACATCTTCCCGCGGCTGTGCGGCTTCGGGGGGTGGCGCGGACTCCCTGCGTGGCGGTGGAGGGGAGAAATCCGGCGGCGCACGGTGCACATCCGGGGGAGCTGATTCAGTCATGCGCTCGCGGGCAAGTCGCAGGTCATGCGCCATCCATTCTCGGACGAGGCCTTCAACGACTCTTATCACATCACCGTGACGTGACGTGCCTGGCTGGGACGAAGTTGGAACCTCCATGCCGGTCGGCACGTTGACGTTGGTCCCGCCGCCACCGTCCACCGCATGCGGTGCGGCTGCGGCGGTGTCTTGGTTGTGCAGCTCCAGGTACGGATACCATGGTGGTTTCTCCACTGAGCCGTTGCCCGACCCCCCATCGGCACGCTTGTACTCCCGCCAAAGGAGCGTCAAGTTACGCCACGCTTCTGCAGTGCGTTGATTCCCCTGCACCATCCGGGATTCGACTCCTTGATGTGTGCAAGCAGCCGGGCCCAGTATTGCGTCCCCTGCTTCCCCTTGAGTGGCTCGAGCTCATCTTTCATGAACCACTTCGCCGCGGCGAAAATTGTGCTCTCCTTGTCAGACCATAAGCCGCGCTCGACAGGTGCTGCCGCCCGTTTCTTCCGCGGCTCCGGGCGCGCTGCAGGTTGCGCAGCCTTGCCTTTGCCCTTGTCAGACCCTTGTTTGTGTGCGGCGCTCCGTTTCTGCGACTGAGCGACAGGCTGTGCTTCCTCCTGGACGTCCTCCTCGGCATCCTCATCGTCGTCGTCGTCTTCGTCTTCGTCGCTGGGCGACATTCCCTAGTCTTCGGGCTCCTCCACCTTGTCATCGGAGTCGCCCCCTTCTTCGCGGTCGTCGTCATCAGCATCGTCGTCGTATTGCTCCACGACTGGCCAGTGCGTTGCTACCATCCTTGCAGGCTGACGACGCACACGTGACGGGGCCGCTGTGGGCGACTGTGCAGTGGATCCCTGGCCGTCAAGCACGGGCGGCGCGGATAATCCCCTAGGATGGCGACCGTTGGCGATCTGCTGGTTCATCCAGCGAATGTACAGAATGTCGTTTAGATCCGAGGGGCAGTCGTTAAGGGCCTGCCCCTTACGCTTACGAGCCATGCTGGCGGGTAGAAGGTGTCTAGATCTAGATCTAGAGGCAGCGGATGCTGTGAGAGAATGACAGATTGGTACTTTGCAGTTGTTGCACAAACTTGACCTAGCAAGGGATGGGGAGGCGGAGGAGTTGTGGGGGAGGTGCACTGGAACAGGGGGAAGGCGCAATGCCGGGGGGGTGCGCGTCCCTGTCAATAATTCTGGAAAGATCGTTTCGACCAATGGGCACGCTATGTACGCGTTGATGGGGATAGAGTGGGCCCAAAAATGTCGTCCAGATACATGCTGCATGATAGGACATTTGGGGCCGCGTGCGATTGGTTGGCTGTGTTGTAATAAGCTGGCGATTGTTCCGTGATACACGCCACTCAATGATAAATACAGTCGGCGACGACTACGGGCGGCACGGCATTCCGACACCTGGCAGCATATGCTGTACGTACGCGTCTCAATCGATTGGGACACAACAATTGGGACATATTCTACAGCGGAATGTACCCTAAAGTTAGTAGGCTTAGTAGCCTAAGGTTTAGTTAGGGCGTGTTCCTACAGCCTCTTATCAGGCGAACCTCTTGTCAAATTCGCGTAGCATCGCACTGAAACACACGTAATGACATTCGATCGCACTGAAACGCATTGAACCGCACAAGTCTGACAAGAGGTCGCCTGATAAGGGGCCGTAGGAACACGCCCTTAGTGCGAGAGAAGCAAAGGGAATGTCGAGGGTGTTGACCAAAGGAGAAACGAGAATGGTGTTCATTATGAGAAAAGTTACATGTTATAGCAAGCCAAGGGTGCACCACCTAACAGGAAAGCAATAGAACTACACTAGGTCTACACTACATGCAGTTATAGTAATGTATACAATTACATTCTGACGGTCACTTGAAATGAGAACGATGCCAAATGATAAGTATAAGAAAGCAAGCTTTATAAATCATTTTACTTTTCCCAACATGAGAGCAACAACGCATAAATTTGCAAGAGACGTTCGTCTTATTGAGACATTTTACAAGCGCGTGCCCTCATAAATTTGAGTCAATTAGAATCGCACCCTACTCAAAAACACTGTTCCATTATAAGCGCACCTGGACTTATATCCGGGGTATGACGGTTACGGGACTCGGTTTTGTGGGGATTGCATTGCAACGCCCGCTTGTAAGAATGAGCACTCAGTCTTCATTTTGTGCAAATTAACCCCAAATCCAAGGCACCCCGCATCTACAGGTTCCTAACCAGGGCACTCTTTCCTGCGGATCCGATTGCACCAGTAATTCGTAATAAACACCACCACCTGCACACCGAAGACCCTGGCACGTTGTGATAAAACAGACGCAGCCAACCCAATCTACCACAAGCTGGCCCAAAAGATTAGGTGCAACGCCATCGTAGGTCCCTTCAATCAAAACTAAGATTATATGTTTCGTTTACTGGTCCGCCCTTGAATCAGTTTCACAAAATGGCTGCTGCACGCTCAGACTAAGCTGCGCACACACCGAGGGACGCAAGAGGACGGGAGGCAAAAATGACGGGCTCAATTGGGTTGGGATGCCAGCTTGGCAGACACCAAGTTCCGTAGGCAAAAGATGAAAGAGAAACGGGTAGCGTGATGTGAGAAGGACTGCTGTCGGCACGAAGCAAATGCAGAGGCGCTGGGGAAACAAGATGTCTGGGAAGTGGGGCTACTAACACTTAAGAGTGGTTGGATCAGAGGAAGTAGGGCACGGCGGCGCGCGGCGCCATCATGGTGTTGTTCTCCTCCGTCTCCGTGAAGAACTTCACATCGCGCTCCTGGTGGCGTCAAGGGTATCAAGGGGCATCATGGGGCATGGGGCATCATGGGTCATGGGGCATGCCACACACGCACAGAGGCCGGGGACGACCAAGGGGGGAAGGGAACTTCACATCGCGGTCCTGGTGTCACCTCACCATGTCGTATTGTGCAGGAACAGTGACTACCTGAAGAATGGAGGAACCCAAAAGCTTCACGCGGGGCTATGCGAGCCCATGTGACCATCACCATTACCATTACCCCATGTGACCATCATCATTACCATTACCCCCTGTGACAGGCATGGGAAAGGAAGGAGTTCTCAGCGCCAAGTTACCCGCCACATTCACCATGTGCCCCACCCACCCACCACGTGCCCCACCCACCCACCACGTGCCCCACCCACCCACCACGTGCCCCACCCACCCACCACGTGCCCCACCCACCCACCACGTGCTCATACCCACCCACCACGTGCTCATCGAAGCTGAGGATGGAGGCGACGTGCCCCCTTCACCACGGTGCCACCCACTGACACACGCACTGACACACGCACTGACACACGCACTGACACATGCACTGACACACGCACTGACGCATGCACTGGCGCAGCCACCCACCATGTGCTCATCGAAGCTGAGGATGGAAGCGACGTTGCCACAGCGATAGCAGTAGTTGGGCGCTGACCACACCTGGTGCCACGCCATGCACACCCGCGCACATGCAGACACGTACAAGCAGACACGCACAAGCAGACACGCACAAGCAGACACGCACAAGCAGACACGCACAAGCAGACACCCGCAGGCAGACACACACAGGCAGACACACGCAGGCAGACACATGCAGGCAGACACACGCAGGCAGACACATGCAGGCAGACACACGCAGGCAGACACAGAAACACACACACAGCTCGAGTTATGTAACGCAGGTCTAAAAGAACTATGAGTGAAGATGTTACAAGAGAAAAGTGGTATGGCAAAAGAAGTTATCCCTGAGAGGCAGCATCACAGCCCCAAAGGCTAAATGGCAACGAGGGAGGAGAGTGGAAGATTGGTTACAGTGACAAGGCTTCTGTCGGGAAACATGTACTTGAGCCCCTCCTGCACCAGCTGATGCGCTCTGCACACGAGCTCCAACCCGTTGATCTGATTGAACTGCCGCCGGGCAGCACCGACAGGGAGGGCAGCACAGACAGGGAGGGCAGGCAGGGCAGCGAGGGGAGCACAAAACAGAACAAAGAGCAAGGAGGGAGGCAGAAATGAGATTGAGGCGCCAGAGGGATCAACAACTACGCTGGGCCTCCCTAAACCACTTCAAGTACATCCATGGCTGTACCATGCCATGACATGACGGTACCTCAGCCTACTGCAAAGCGACTCTCCGCCATGGCTTCCTAGGAACTTACAAGTCAACAATGTCAAGTCAAATGGCTCCAGTTTTAGGAATCTGACCACATATTCGGGATCTACACATCAGGAACTAGCTGTCGACCTCAACATTGTGTTCACAAAGAGAACATCGGCTGGTCGTCGCTTCTTCTGAACATCCCGTGTTTTCAGGTTAAAAACTTCCTTCAAGCTTCAGACACTGACAGATTTGCTCACGTTGTTCCAAGGAAGAGCAGATTGGCTCGATCAGTTAATCTTTCAAGCCGGCATCACGAGGATTCAGGTCCTCGACAATGCCAGAAATTAAAAATCATACAAGTTCATCAACGAAATGTCTTCCGTCTATCTGCGTTCGCTGCCATTCAACGACAACCGGAATCAGAGGAAAGGAATATGACTCGTGAAACATCCACATTCTTTTTGGCGACCTCTACTAAAGTGTTCGAAGACAAAGAAGCTCTCCCTTCTGAAAGAGAACGGCTGGCATCAACAGAAATCGACACACGTGATCAAGCGACTTTCATCCTTCAACGTGCTTTTGACGAGAAGATTTTTGAGTGTTCTGCTTTAAGCTCTTCACCGCAGCTCACTTTGCAAGGTAGCTGCAGTTTTGAATCAAGGTCAGACCCCGAAGATACAGAAATTCTTACGCTGGCGGATCGAGAAGAGCTACTTAATATTTGCAGGGAAAATGACGAAGGTCTATTTTCTAACAAGACAAACATTATGGACTCCAAGACAGAGAATACCCAAGAGGCGTTTATGCAACTAGAGGATATTAATCTACGGCTGGCCACTACAGTCATGTTCAAGCCATCAAGGAACCTCTGAAGCATTTCAGGCAGGGCCAGAAAGGGTGCCAGAGCTGCTGCAATCTCCTCTCCCTGCTATTGTCAGAGGACGTTCAGAGGAGCTGTCAAGCAGCGGTTGCGTGTTCACCCATCCAAGATAGTGGCCAGAACCACTCCTCACCGTTCTCAAAAGAAGCAACAGAGAGCAACCAACTTTCGCCAAAACACTGCTCAACCGTTCCACCCACTCAGGAAGAAGGCCAGCAACATTGCCATACTACTCCCAAACGGGCAAGATGAAATTTTCAGGCGCTTTGATTTATAAACCACCTTAGAGGCTTTTGCGAGGGTACGGTATGATTGTACCTAGGCCCTCTAGCCCGGTTACGACCGTGGATGGTGTTTTTTGCATTGTATAAAGTAGTTTCACCTCCTTCAAAAAGAAAAAAGAAAAAAAAAAGCCATGACGTGACATCAATCCATGGCTGTACCATGCCGTGACATCAATCCATGGCTGTACCATGCCGTGACATCAATCCATGGCTGTACCATGCCATGACATCAATCCATGGCTGTACCATGCCGTGACATCAATCCATGGCTGTACCATGCCGTGACATCAATCCATGGCTGCACCATGCCGTGACATCAATCCATGGCTATGCCGTGACATCAATCCATGGCTGTACCATGCCGTGACATCAATCCATGAAGTGGGAATGGCACACGGTAGAGCAGATGCGAGGGAAAGGAGGATTTAAAGGGGGGGGGGAAGAGAAGGACATGCGCGGGGGAGAGAAGACGCGAGGGGAAGAGGCACCTGGGTGGGGGAGAGGCACCTGGGTGGGGGAGAGGCACCTGGGTGGGGGAGAGGCACCTGGGTGGGGGAGAGGCACCTGGGTGGGGGAGAGGCACCTGGGTGGGGGAGAGGCACCTGGGTGGGGGAGAGGCACCTGGGTGGGGGAGAGGTACCTCGGTGGTGACTCGGGCTCCAAACAGCCATCCCGCTCCTCGGGGGCTGACGGCCCACGTCTCTATGTCCTCTGGATCGCTCCACATCAGATCTGCCCCGCATGACATGACATGACGTGGCGTGGCGTGGCGTGGTGTGATGTGGCGTGTGCGACGAGGCCGGGGAAGCGAGGTGCGAGGAGAAGCAAGAGCAGGAATGGGATCCCATAGCAGCGAGGAAAGCATGGGGGAGGAGGTGGATAGTTGTAAGAGGTGGATGGTGGCGTTGTGGGAGGGAAGAGGAGAGAAGAGTTGATGGGTAGGGGGGGAGAGGAAGAGGGGGCGGATAAAGTGTGTGAGGGAGCAAAAACTTCAAAAGCACCACCTACGTGAGGCATGGCCAGTGCTGGCAGTCAAAGTTCAAAGCAAGGGCGAAGAAGGAATTTAAAATTTATGGCACAGAGAGTCTGCCACTAGAGAGGGGTGGACAGAGAGGTGGGAGCAGGGAGCAGGGAGCAGGGAGCAGGGAGCAGGGAGCAATGAAGGTGGCAGGTTACCGCAGAAGGGGCCCTCATGTGGAATCTCGCACTGTCGCTCCACCACCCGGATCTGAGCACAACACACAGGGGCACGCAGGCACACGCAGGCACAGGCAGGCACACGCAGGCACACAGAGGCACAGACAGGCACAGACAGGCACGGACGATTGCGCATGAGATGCAGCAAGGGGGGGACGAGGAGAGGAAAGTGAAGCATGGGACAAGAGAAGCGAGAGGAGTGGCGGAACGACACAGGCAGCAGGAGGGCCGGGAGCAGGGCAGCAGAGGGCAGCAGAGGGCAGCAGAGGGCAGCAGAGGGCAGCAGAGGGCAGCAGAGGGCAGCAGAGGGCAGCAGAGGGCAGCAGAGGGCAGCAGAGGGCAGCAGAGGGCAGCAGAGGGCAGCAGAGGGCAGCAGAGGGCAGCAGAGGGCAGCAGAGGGCAGCAGAGGGCAGCAGAGGGCAGCAGAGGGCAGCAGAGGGCAGCAGAGGGCAGCAGAGGGCAGCAGAGGGCAGCAGAGGGCAGCAGAGGGCAGCAGAGGGCAGCAGAGGGCAGCAGAGGGCAGCAGAGGGCAGCAGAGGGCAGCAGAGGGCAGCAGAGGGCAGCAGAGGGCAGTAGAGGGCAGCAGAGGGCAGCAGAGGGCAGCAGAGGGCAGCAGAGGGCAGCAGAGGGCAGCAGAGGGCAGCAGAGGGCAGCAGAGGGCACCTGGTCCAGTGTTCGGACGTCTGGTGAGAGGCCCCCATGCACACACAGCACCTGATGCCCGGGTGGAGTGTAGACGGGGGAATGGTGGACGCTCGTGACATGAACAGTGGCAGTACAACATGCAACACTATAAAAAGTGGCCGAGGAGAAGTGGAATGCAGAGTAGTGGAATGCAGCACATGAGATAGCGCATCCAAGAGATCATGCAAGGGTGCATCGGAGGGTGGGATGCATGCAGGGGAGGGAGCACAAGAGAGTGCATTGGAAGGCACATATGCTCCCCCGTCACCACGAGCAGGTGGGTGGGAGGGTGGATGGCATGGAAGGCAACGCACGCGGCCGTCGATGATGGCGGAGATGCCGAGGAAGTCAAAGACGTCGGTGCAGTAGCGCCACGCGTTGGCGTTGCCGTACTTGCGCTGGCACTCGTCGTAGAACCCGTACACCTGGTGCCGTGTGCCGTGGGGTGGGGGGGGGTGGGGTGGGGTGGGGTGGGGTGGGGTGGGGTGAGGTGGGGGGTGGGGTGGGGTGAGGTGGAGTGGGGTGGGATGGGGTGGGGTGGTGTGGGGTGGGGTGGCGGCAGGCAATGAACAGCGCTATGGTACCCGTACACCTGGTGGGTTACCCTGTGAGGCCACGGCAGCACATGCAGGGGCCCATGGTGCTCACATGGTGCTCACATGATGCTCACATGGTGACGCGTGATGCATCGATATGAGGGGTGCATGTGAGATGAGGGGTGCATGTGAGGCACATGTGATATGAGGAGTGGATGTAAAGTTAAAGGCGAGTGCGATGACAGTAGAGCTGAGATGCAAAGGGCAACAAGCGGTGGAGAATACATGCTGACAGACACGACCGGGGCATGTGGTGCTGAACCGCTGAATTGCCCAATAGACTGTACGACCACCGGCTGCTGTCCAATAGACGGTACGACCACCGGTTGCTGTCCAATAGACTGTACGACCACCGGTTGCTGTCCAATAGACTGTACGACCACCGGTTGCTGTCCAATAGACTGTACGACCACCGGCTGCTGTCCAATAGACTGTACGACCACCGGTTGCTGTCCAATAGACTGTACGACCACCGGTTGCTGTCCAATAGACTGTACGACCACCGGTTGCTGTCCAATAGACTGTACGACCACCGGTTGCTGTCCAATAGACTGTACGACCACCGGTTGCTGTCCAATAGACTGTACGACCACCGGTTGCTGTCCAATAGACTGTACGACCACCGGTTGCTGTCCAATAGACTGTACGACCACCGGTTGCTGTCCAATAGACTGTACGACCACCGGTTGCTGTCCAATAGACTGTACGACCACCGGTTGCTGTCCAATAGACTGTACGACCACCGGTTGCTGTCCAATAGACTGTACGACCACCGGTTGCTGTCCAATGCGTGCCAGAAACTTGCCGACCAAGAGGTGTGACAGAGTGTGACCAAGAGGTGTGACAGAGTGTGACCAAGAGGTGTGACAGAGTGTGACCAAGAGGTGTGACAGAGTGTGACAGAGTGTGACCAAGAGGTGTGACAGAGTGTGACCAAGAGGTGTGACAGAGTGTGACCAAGAGGTGTGACAGAGTGTGACCAAGAGGTGTGACAGAGTGTGACCAAGAGGTGTGACAGAGTGTGACCAAGAGGTGTGACAGAGTGTGACCAAGAGGTGTGACAGAGTGTGACCAAGAGGTGTGACAGAGTGTGACCAAGAGGTGTGACAGAGTGTGACCAAGAGGTGTGACAGAGTGTGACCAAGAGGTGTGACAGAGTGTGACCAAGAGGTGTGACAGAGTGTGACCAAGAGGTGTGACAGAGTGTGACCAAGAGGTGTGACAGAGTGTGACCAAGAGGTGTGACAGAGTGTGACCAAGAGGTGTGACAGAGTGTGACCAAGAGGTGTGACAGAGTGTGACCAAGAGGTGTGACAGAGTGTGACCAAGAGGTGTGACAGAGTGTGACCAAGAGGTGTGACAGAGTGTGACCAAGAGGTGTGACAGAGTGTGACCAAGAGGTGTGACAGAGTGTGACCAAGAGGTGTGACAGAGTGTGACCAAGAGGTGTGACAGAGTGTGACCAAGAGGTGTGACAGAGTGTGACCAAGAGGTGTGACAGAGTGTGACCAAGAGGTGTGACAGAGTGTGACCAAGAGGTGTGACAGAGTGTGACCAAGAGGTGTGACAGAGTGTGACCAAGAGGTGTGACAGAGTGTGACCAAGAGGTGTGACAGAGTGTGACCAAGAGGTGTGACAGAGTGTGACCAAGAGGTGTGACAGAGTGTGACCAAGAGGTGTGACCACACACTGCAATGTGTGGCGGAGTGTGGAGGTGGAACGGGAGAGACAGGGCGGGGCGGGCACTACATTGCCACCTCCTGGGGCGTCACCTGTGTGATTTGGCGGCTCTCATGGTTGCCTCGTAGCAGCGTCATGTGTGCTGGGTACCTGCGGTGGCAGGCACATGGGCGAGTATGGGCGAGTGGCACATGGGCGAGTGGCACATGGGCGAGTGGCACGTGGGCGAGTGGCACATGGGCGAGTGGCACATGGGCGAGTGGCACATGGGCGAGTGGCACATGGGCGAGTGGCACATGGGCGAGTGGCACGTGGGCGAGTGGCACGTGGGCGAGTGGCACGTGGGCGAGTGGCACATGGGCGAGTGGCACATGGGCGAGTGGCACATGGGCGAGTGGCACATGGGCGAGTGGGTCGTGAGGCACGTGCATGGAAGAGGCAGGCGTCTAGGGAAGCACAAGAGGGCGAGGAACCCAGAGCGAGGAGAGGAGACAACAGAATCACAGAGGGCAGCAGAATCACAGAAAGCAGCAGAATTACGGAAGGCAACAAGCCAGAGGATAGCATGACACCGCAATACAAGCCACGACCCAACACTATAGCCCATTGCAGCTGCCGGCCTCGTCCTACACCCTTCCCTGAGAACCCTGCCCAGATTCACCCCACCCAGCCTTTCATCTGCCGCTTTACACCACCTGCCCATTCACCTGGACCTTCAATACACCTGCCCTTGCACCTGGGCCTTGGCCACACATGCACTTCACGTGCCGCTCACACCACCTGCCCCTGAGCGCACCTGCCCCTGAGCACCTGCCCCTGAGCGCACCTGCCTCTGAGCGCACCTGGCCCTGAGCGCACCTGCCCCTGAGCGCACCTGGCCCTGAGCGCACCTGCCCCTGAGCGCACCTGGCCTTGAGCAGCATGAGGACGGTGAAGACCTCGAGACTGTTGTACCCGCGATCCACAAAGTCGCCCTGCCATCCCCAAGTGCCAAGGCACACGGCAGCGAGGCGAGATGCGAGGGCACACGTCAGCGAGGCGAGATGCGAGATGCAAGGGCAAAACAGCACACCAATTACCAACAGAGGACCAAAGGGAAGGATGGACGGACGGGGGCAAAGGCAAGGAGCAAATAACTATTAAGGCTTAAACAAGGCAGTGAGCGGGAAGAGCATACATACCATGAAGATGTAATTAGTGGAGGGAACGGGGCCGCCGGTGTCAAAGAGCTTCATGAGGTCGTGGAACTGGCCGTGGATGTCGCCGCACACCGTCACCGGGCTGTTCACCGCCTGCACGTTCGACTCCTCCACTAGAATCTCCTTCACCTGCTCGCCCGCGCGCCGCCGCGGACCAATGTCAAAGCGGGAGGAATGGGCTTAAGGAAGGAAATCAGTAAATGGAGAAGCAACGGCCGCAATGCTTTAGACGGAAAAGTATCTAGAGGCAACAGCCATTCGCGGAGCTTACGTAATAACAGAACTTACGTTTTAGCAGAGCTTACGTAATCACAGAGCTTACGTATTCGCAGAGCTTACGTATTCGCAGAGCTTACGTATTCGCAGACTTACGTATTCGCAAAGCTTACGTATTCGCAGAGCTTACGTATTCGCAGAGCTTACGTATTCGCAGAGCTTACGTATTCGCAGAGCTGCTTGAGCTCGTCCTCCATGAGGTACTCGCATCGCTTCACCTTCTCTATCCACGCGTCCAGATCCAGCCCCATTTCCAACACGCTGTGCGATCGCCTCAAGAGCAAAAGCGCGGCGCTGAGTGATCTATGCTAACTAAAGCCGTGCCTCGTCGAGCTGGCCGGAGTCCTCTAACACGACCTCGAACAGACAGAAACCTGCCAAACGCAGAGAACGATGGATCGTTGTGCTCGCAATAGCTCGAAACAGAGACAAGGAAAAATGTGTGGGAGAAGAGGAAACTTTTGGTTTGAAAGGCGTGTGTCGGAAGCTTGAGGGCGCGGTTTACAATTGTTCAAAAGGTGTTCAAGACTGAACATGTCAATACTTCTGAGTTACCCGAATAGTTGCACTACTACGCTGTAGCGAAGAACCACAGGTAGTCACGACGCTCAGAAGTCGTGATCATTGCAACACAAAATCTGTGCAAATCTTGAACTGCCCATTCTTTAGAGCAGGAAAGTACCAGACAATGATCATGACGGGTCGACGATTTCCATGCGGTCCGTAACCCTGAGCTTGTACGGATGCTTTCGTTGACCTGGTCCTAATTCCTAGAAACTTGCCAACGTGAACAGACAATGCAAACGGCGAAGAATGAAAGTGCTGACCGTGTTACCCGAGACGTCGCCAATCATCCCCTTGAACACCATTCAAGCTCGTCTGAACATAGTTTTCGTCATTTCCATCTTGAACCTCTCATGAACATTTTTTAACTGCGCCCTACAAGATCCGGGCAGTGGCTTGACGTGGAGGCGGCGGGAACGAAGCCTGCGGCAATCACAACGGTACCCCCACGCGTGTGGGATGAGGACTTCACCAACGGATCTATTCTCGGCTTCGGTTCAGATGGGTCTTGGAAGTACACTGACTTTCAGTGGAACAAGCGGTAGGGGACTGTATTGTGCACTCCAGAGCGGTTTTCTAACTTCCAAAACTCTAACCCTCAACTTACCTGCCCTTATGCTTAATTATGTTAGCTTGAAAGACATGACCTCTTTCAAAGAAAAGATATGAACTTGAATGAAGCAATAAAGATGCCTCCATAATTATGGGTCCGAGCCGGGGGAAATAATTTAAAAATATATATACAAACGGGTAAGAATTAACCATTGTTAAGTGTCAGTAGGGTTCCGATTGTTGGAATGATTAAAAGGTTCCAACAATATTCCAGATAGTGTCACCTTAGCACATCTCCTCTCAGCAAAGCTGCGACTGTACCACGACTGTGTTAGCTTATACATATCAAACATGTCAACAGTCGCAAATCAAGAGTCGCGACTGTTGACCAATTTGGACAAAAGGTTGCAAACTACCTCACATATCACAACTGCCTCGAACGTAATGAACTGCAAAGATGTTGTTGGAAACAAGTGATTTAAGCGCCTCTGTCGTGTCGAAACACTAATCCGTAAACGAAGCGAAACACAGCGAAGCATCAGGGAGTAAACCCTCGGAGGTTGAACAACTGCTAGAGGTTACACGAAAGTCAAAGGTCAGCGACCTGACAAGTACAGCGCGACTGCAAGGACAAACAACTGACTCGTTACTGAGCAGTTGCCCGAGTCGTCACTGTATCGAACTGACGAGAAGTGAGAATGGATGAATGAACTATGAATCAGTTGGGTACAAGTACTAACCCTAATTGGGTTGTACCCCTTATGGGCTACCCCACTACAGCCTAAACAAATGTATAAGAATAATGTTCTGACACACCCCCATAGGCAAAGTGGGGGAGAACAAGTGGTCACAAGACCAATCAAGCAAAGCAAAACAAAGCAAGCTCAGGGTGGATCACAAAGTCACCACACAGTCCGAGCACAAGAGTAGGGCCACAAGGCCAGTTCACGTGCAAGAACATATATATAAAGGTAAAACAAGCAAGGGAAGGTATACAGAGAAGACACTACAAACAAGATTAAGAAGTGAGCAAGTGAGGCCAGGTAGGCACAAGACCTAGCACAGTACAGAAACGCTAATGATCACAAGGCGGAAGGGCCTTGGTGAAGATATCAGCAGTGCTGGCCTCAGAGGCCACGTAGGTGACTCGGAGCTGACCACGCTGCTGAAGCTCACAAGACAGGAAGTAGCGGAGAGCAATGTGCGTCGTTCTGTGCTCCAGTCTGTGCTCCCGACACAAGGCCAGCATGGCCTTGTTGTCTACGTACAGAACTGGAGGAGAACGAGGCACCTCTCCTAGGTCAGTCAGAAGGTAGGTGAGCCAGCGTAGCTCCTCTGCAGCCATGGCCCCTGCGTAGATCTCAGCCTCACAACTGGAGCCGAGAACAAAGGACGAGCGGGTAGACTGCCACTAAACAGAACCGGAGCCAAGGCTGAAGGTGTAACCCTGTGACGACCGCTGCGTAGCCTGGTCGTCAGCCCAAGAAGCGTCAGCGTGACCTGTGAGGACTACTCGACGTCGCCCTCCAAGCATTAGCCCCATGCCCGACGTACTGCACACGTAGCGCAACACCCTCTTCGCTGCAGCCATGTGCTCTGGTCTGTGTCTCCCAGGAGCAACATAGCGTGCCAAGATGCTAAGAGGGTATGCAAGGTCAGGTCGTGTGCAGGTCATCAGGTACATGAGGCAGCCAACAAGCTCTGGGTACGGGCCACTCGACTCTACCGACTCATCCGAAGGCAGAGCTGAGAGCGAGTGTCGAGTAGGCAGAGGAGTGGCCTGAGGCGAGGAGTACGTGAAGCCGAAGCGCTGAAGGACCTGTTGCACCATGTGTGACTAAGTCAGGGTAATGGTGCGCTGTGCTCTGTCCCGGGTGATCTGCAAGCCAAGGTAGCTGCGCAGTTCACCCAGGTCTGTGCACGTGTGTCTCTTCTGCAGCTCGGACTTCACGTGGGCGAGTCTAGTAGTGTCAGCAGTGGCAAAGACCAAGTCGTTGACGTACACGAGGATGTAGAACGGCGACAAAGAAGGTGTCGGTACGTAGAAACAGCGACGGGTCGGCTGTAGAAGGAGCAAACCCAAGAGCCGCAAGTGTAGTCCTGAGTGTGTCGTGCCACTCACGGGGCGCCTGGCGGAGACCGTAGACTTGCCGCTAGAGGCTCCACTGGGTACCAGGAGGAAACGACCCAGTGAAGCCAGGAGGGCGGCGCAGCCGGATCTCCTCGTGCAAGCTGCCCTGCAAGAAAGCAGTGCTGAAGTCAAGAGAGTGAAGCTCGTAGTCGCGCTGAGTGGCTATGTGCAGCAGCACCCGAAGAGTGGTCATCTTCGGGGTGGGAGAGAAGGTCTGAAAGCTATCAACTCCCTGCCGCTGACTGAAGCCTCGAGCCTCGTAACGCGCCTTGAAGACAGGCGGAGAGCAAGGCGGCCGCTTCACCCTAAAGATCCACATCCCACTGACGATGTTCGCCCCAGGTGGGGGAACCTCGTCGACGCAGGTGCCTGTGGACTTCCACGAAGCCATCTCTGCGTCCATGGCGGACTGCCACTGAGAGGAGTAGGGACCCTCGATCGCCTCAGTGTACGATCGAGGAGTCGGGATGTCTGGTGCATCCGGGTCTTTCTCAGGGGCAATCGGCGAGGACACGAGATGGGGCAAAGCAGCTGCAAAGCACTGGAACTCCTCTTGCCTGTCCTCAAGTACGTCCGTGCTAAGAGCACACTCACCCCCGACGGACGGAGGACAGACAGACTCAGACGCAGCAACAAGACTAGCAGCGTAGTCTAGACGACAGCGAGCAGCGAAGTCGACAAGCTCAGCAACTAGAGCAGACGCAACAGTGGACTGAAAGGTAGGGTCAGTGACAAGAGTAGCAAGAAGGCGTGTGACTGAAGGACTAGCAGCACGAAGGGAGTCAGACTCCGGGTCAGCAAGAGAAGGAAGAGAGGACTCTGGAGGAGACGGAAAAGGGACACGCAGAGGAGCATTGGACGGACTCAGTGACATCTGGTATGTGCCGGGGACTGCAGGAGGACGCGGACGCGCAGCACGACTACTAGTGCGAGCAGCACGAACAGGCGACGCAGGGCAAGACGCAGGCTCACGACGCTCAGCAAGACCTCCAGTAGGACAAGTGTAGGGAGAAGGAGCAGGTACCAGGGAGGCGGGCTGTAACTGTGACTGCGACTGGACTGGCTGTGGACACTCTAAGGGAGGAGCAGGACTAAGAAAGGGAGGGAGACCAAGAATCTGCTCAAGGAGCGGAATGAAGTACGGCCTCGGCCGCTCAGCGCCTCCCGAACCAGCAAGGATGGCACTAGTACCCCCCAGCGGCAGCACCAGCAAAAGCAGAGCCTCCAGCTCCAACAACGCCAACTCCAGTACCCTCAGAAGCACCAGCGCCAGCAGCACCGCCAGCGCCAACACCCCCAGCAGCTCAAGCTCCAGCAGGACCAACTCTAGGAGGACTGTCAGCACCAGCTGCCTCAGCAGCACCCCCAGACGCACCAGCACCAGTAGAAACACCAGCGCCAACACCCCCATCAGCTCCACCTCAAGCAGCACCACCACCAACAGCAGCTCCAGCAGGACCAACTCCAGTAGCTCTAGCAGCACCCCCAGACTCAGCAGCACGTCTCCAGCGGCGGGCGAACCACTCGCGTAGCTCCTGTGGAGAGAGCGGCTCCCGCCTCGACAAAGCACCGCCGGCGGCCACACGAGCAGACCGAGCAAGGGGGTGCTCGTACTGGGAGTACTGGAGCTGCTAGGCCTACGGGTACGACTGGCGCTGGAGCTGCTGAGGGTGTTGGCGCTGAGGCTACTGCTGTCAGTCCTGGCGGCGGTCCTGCTGCGGGTGCTGCTGGAGGTACTGCAGCTGGAGGTGCTGTTGGCGCTGGTGCTGCCGCTGGGGGTACTGGTGCTGTCCCTGCTATGTCTGGAGTCGCCGCGCGGCCTCGGCCGTACTTCGTTCCGCTCCTTCAGCAGGTTCTTGGTCCTCCTCCTCCCTTAGAGTGTCCACCGCCTGTCGAGTCACAGTCACAGTTACCGCCGGCCTCCCCACTGCCTGCTCCTTCTCCCTACACTGGTCCCACTGGAGGTCTTGCTGAGCATCGTGAGCCTGCGTCTCGTCCTGCGTTGCCTGTTCGTGCTGCTCGCACTAGTGGTCGCGGCTCGCGTCAGCGTTCTCCTCCTGTCCCTGGCACGCACCAGATGTCTCTGCATCCGTCCACTGCTCCTCTGCGTGTCCCTTTGCCTTCTCCTCCTGAGTCCTCTCTTCCTACTCTTGCTGACCCGGAGTCGGACTCGCTTCGTGCTGCCAGTCCTACTGTCACGCGTCTCCTTGCTACTGTCGTCACTGACCCCTCCTTTGAGTCCACTGCTGCGTCTGCCCTAGTTGCTGAGCTCGTCGACTTTGCTGCTCGCTGTCGTCTAGACTACGCTGTTAGTCTTGTTGCTGAGTCTGCGTTTGTCTGTCCTCCGTCCGTCGGGGGTGAGTGTGCTCTTGGCACGGACGTCCTTGAGGACAGGCAGGAGGAGTTCCAGTGTCTGGCTGCTGCTTCACCTCATCTCGTGTCCGTACTGCTTACCCCTGAGGGAGACCCGGATGCACTTGACATCCCGACTCCGCGCTCTTACGCGGAGGCCGTAGGGGTCCCTACTCCTCTCAGTGGCAGGCAGCTATGGACGCAGAGATGGCTTCCTGGAAGTCCACAGGCACCTACGTTGACGCGGTTCCCACGCCTAGAGCGAACATCGTCAAGTGGCATGTGGCATCTTCAGGGTGAAGCGGTCGCCAGGTTCTCCACCTGTCTTCAAGGCGCGGTACGTCGCTCGTGGCTTCAGTCAGCGGCAGGGAGTTGACTACTTTCAGACCTTCTCTCCCACCCCGAAGATGACCACTCTTCGGGTGCTGCTGCACATAGCCGCTCAGCGTGACTACGAGCTTCACTCTCTTGACTTCAGCACTGCTTTCTTGCAGGGTAGCCTGCACGAGGAGATCTGGCTGCGCCGCCCACCCGACTTCACTGGGACTTTCCCTCCTGGCACCCAGTGGAGCCTCCGGCGGCCAGTCTACGGTCTCCGCCAGGCACCGCGTGAGTGGCACGACACACTGAGGACTACGCTTGCGGCTCTTGGGTTTGCTCCCTCTTCTGCCGACCCGTCGATGTTTCTGCGCACCGACATTTCTTTGCCGCCGTTCTACATCCTCGTGTACGTCGACGACTTGGTCTTTGCCGCAGCTGACACTACTGGACTCGCCCACGTGAAGTCGGAGCTTCAGAAGAGACACACGTGCACAGACCTGGGTGAATTGCGCAGCTATCTTGGCTTGCAGATCACCCGGGATAGAGCACGCCGCACCATTACCCTCGACTCAGTCACACATGGTGCAGCAGGTCCTTCAGCGCTTCGGCTTCACGTACTCCTCGCCTCAGGCCACTCCTCTGCCTACTCGCCACTCACTCTCAGCTCTGCCTTCGGATGAGTTCGTAGAGTCGAGTGGCCCGTATCCAGAGCTTGTTGGCTGCCTCATGTACCTGATGACCTGCACTCGTCGTGACCTTGCATACCCTCTTAGAATTCTCGCGCGCTATGTTGCTCTTGGGAGACACAGACCGGAGCACATGGCCGCAGCAAAGAGGGTGTTGCGCTACTTGTGCAGTACGTCGGGCATGGGGCTTGTGCTTGGAGGGCAGAGTCCAGTGGTCCTCACTGGGCACGCAGACGCTTCTTGGGCTGACGACCAGGCTACGTAGCGGTCGTCACAGGGTTACACCTTCAGCCTTGGTTCCGGCTCTGTTTCTTGGCGGGCTACGCGCTCGTCTTCTGTTCTTGGCTCTAGTTGTGAGGTTGAGATTCACGCCGGGGCCATGGCTGCACAGGAGCTTCGCTGGGTCACCTACCAGCTGAGTGACCTCGGAGAGCCGCCTCGTTCTCCTCCAGTGCTGTACGTAGACAACAAGGCCATGCTGGCCTTGTGTCGAGAGCAGAGACTGGAGCACAGAACGAAGCACATTGCTCTTCGCTACTTCCTTGCTCGTGAGCTACAGCAGCGTGGTCAGCTGCGTCTTGCGTACGTGGCATCTGCGGCGAAGACTGCTGATATCTTCACCAAGGCGCTTGCGCCTTGTGATCATCAGCGCTTCTGTACTCAGCTGGGTCTTGTGCCTGTCTTACCTCACTTGCTCACCTCTTGACCTGGCATGTACTGCTACATATATATATTCTCTTGCTCTTGCTTGTCTAGCCTTTTATATATATATGAGTGTACTCCTGCATGTGAACTGGCCTTGTGGCCTTGACCTTGTGCTCGGACTGTGTGGTGACTTTGTGATCCACCCCGAGCTTGCTTTGCTTTGCTTTGCTTGACTGGTCTTGTGACCTCTTGTACTCCCCCACTTTGCCTATCGGGGTGTGTCAGATTTATATGACATAGGTATTGTAGGCTATAGTGGGGTAGCACATATGGGGTACAACTGTCTAGGGTTTGTATTTGTACCCAACTTTCACTTAGTCAATTCATTATCGTTCATTCTCCCACACGTTGCCTGATGCGTTGGTATGGTATGCTGTAATCAGCTTCAATGCTATTCTAACTGCTTTTACGAAAGTGGATGAACATCTTAAAATTTGAAGTACCGTAAGCCCCCGGATAGAAGCGCAGGCCTAGGACAAGCGCCGGCGCTTATAAAAGGATGAGGGCGCTTATATCGGGTCCTCGATTATAAGCGCACCCCCTAGAAAAAGATGATATATTATATGCGCATATTTGTTTTTCGTTTGAAAACCTTTCAAATTTCAGAAACGAATTTCACATAATCAGGGAAACGAACTACAATTTCGATTTCCCACACTCTGAACTCACTTTTTACGCGTCTATGTGAAAGTAACGAACACGAATGGATGAACTATGAAATGTGTGAGTACAAGTACCAACCCTAATTGGGTTGTACCCCCTATGGGATACCCCACTATAGCCTACACAAAAGCATAAGCTATAATGTTCTGACACACCCCCATAGGCAAAGTGGGGGAGAACAAGGGGTTACAAGATCAGTCAAGGAAAGTAAAGCAAAGCTCAGGGTGGATCACAAAGTCACCACACAGTCCGAGCACAAGGTCAAGGCCACAAGGCCAGTTCACATGCATATATATATAAGGCTAAACAAGCAAGAGCAGGTATATATATATGCAAGAGTACAAGCAAGGTCAAGAGGTGAGCAAGTGAGGTAAGATAGGTACAAGTCCCAGCTGAGTACAGAAGCGCTGATGATCACAAGGCGGAAGTGCCTTGGTGAAAACATCAGCAGTGTTGGCCTCAGAGGCCACGTACCCAAGTCGCAACTGACCACGCTGCTGCAGCTCACGAGCAAGGAAGTAGCGGAGAGCAATGTGCTTCGTTCTGTGCTCCAAGCGCTGCTCTCGACACAAGGCCAGCATGGCCTTGTTGTCTACGTACAGCACTGGAGGAGAACGAGGCGGCTCTCCAAGGTCAGTACAGCAGGTAGGTGAGCCAGCGAAGCTCCTGTGCAGCCATGGCCCCGGCGTAGATCTCAGCCTCACAACTGGAGCCGAGAACCGAAGACGAGCGAGTAGCCCGCCACGAGACAGAGCCAGAACCAAGACTGAAGGTGTACCCCTGCGACGACCGCTGCGTAGCCTGGTCGTCAGCCCAAGAAGCGTCCGCGTGGCCAATGAGGACCACTGGACTCCGCCCTCCAAGCACTAGCCCCATGCCCGACGTACTGCACAAGTAGCGCAACACCCTCTTCGCTGCAGCCATGTGCTCTGGTCGGTGTCTCCCAGGAGCAACATAGCGTGCAAGAATGCTGAGAGGGTATGCAAGGTCAGGTCGTGTGCAGGTCATCAGGTACATGAGGCAGCCAACAAGCTCCGGATATGGGCCACTCGACTCTACGGACTCATCCGAAGGCAGAGCTGAGAGCGAGTGGCGAGTAGGCAGAGGAGTGGCCTGAGGCGAGGAGTACGTGAAGCCGAAGCGCTGAAGGACCTGCTGCACCATGTGTGACTGAGTCAAGGTAATGGTGCGGCGTGCTCTGTCCCGAGTGATCTGCAAGCCAAGGTAGCTGCGCAGTTCACCCAGGTCTGTGCACGTGTGTCTCTTCAGAAGCTCGGACTTCACGTAGGCGAGTCCAGCAGTGTCAGCAGTGGCAAAGACCAAGTCGTCGACGTACACGAGGATGTAGAACGGCGGCAGAGAAGTGTCGGTGCGCAGAAACAGCGACGGGTCAGCAGTAGAGGGAGCAAACCCAAGAGCCGCAAGCGTAGTCCTCAGTGTGTCGTGCCACTCACGCGGTGCCTTGCGGAGACCGTAGACTGGCCGTCGGAGGCTCCACTGGGTGCCAGGAGGGAAAGTCCCTAGTGAAGCTAGGCGGACGGCGCAGCCAGATCTCCTCGTGTAGGCTGCCCTGCAAGAAAGCAGTGCTGAAGTCAAGAGAGTGAAGCTCGTAGTCGCGCTGAGCGGCTATGTGCAGCAGCACCCGAAGAGTAGTCATCTTTGGGGTGGGAGAGAAGGTATGAAAGTAGTCAACTCCCTGCCGCTGACTGAAGCCACGAGCGACGTACCGCGCCTTGAAGACAGGTGGAGAGCCAGGCGGCCGCTTCACCCTGAAGATCCACATGCCACTGATGATGTTCGCCCCAGGAGGGGGAACCTCGTCAACGTAGGTGCCTGTGGACTTCCAGGAAGCCATCTCTGCATCCATAGCTGCCTGCCACTGAGAGGAGTAGGGACCCTCTACGGCCTCCGCGTAAGAACGCGGAGTCGGGATGTCTAGTGCATCCGGGTCTCCCTCAGGGGCAAGTAGTACAGACGCGAGATGAGGTGAAGCAGCAGCCAGACACTGGAACTCCTCCTGCCTGTCCTCAAGCACGTCCGTGCCAAGAGCACACTCACCCCCGACGGACGGAGGACAGACAGACGCAGACTCAGCAACAAGACTAGCAGCGTAGTCAAGACGACAGCGAGCAGCAAAGTCGACGAGCTCAGCGACAAGAGCAGACGCAGCAGTGGACTCAAAAGAGGGGTCAGTGACAACAGACGCGTGACTGTGGGACTGGCAGCACGAAGAGAGTCCGACTCAGGGTCGGCAAGCGCAGGAAGAGAGGACTCAGGAGGAGAAGGCAAAGGGGCACACAGAGGAGCAGTAGACGGACGCAGAGACATCAGGTGCGTGCCAGGGACAGGAGGAGGACGCTCACGCGAACCGCGACCACTAGCGCGAGTAGCACGAACAGGCGACGCGGGACGAGACGCAGGCTCACGACGCTCAGCGAGACCTCTAGTAGGACCAGTGTAAGGAGAGGGAGCAGGCAGTGGGGAGGCCGGCTCTAACAGTGACCGCGACTGGACAGACGGCGGACACTCTACAGAAGGAGGAAGACCAAGAACCTGCTGCAGGAGAGGAACGAAGTACGGCCGAGGCCGCGCGGGAACTCCAGGCCCAGCAGGGACAGTACCAGCACCCTCAGCGGCAGCTCCAGCGTCAACAGCACCTCCAGCGGCAGGACCTCCAGTCTCACCAGCAGCAGGACCACCGCCAGGGAAGACAGCAGCAGGCTCAGCACCAACACCCTCAGCAGCTCCAGCTCCAGTAGGACCCGAAGGCCCAGCAGCTCCAGGACAAGCAGCACCAGCACCCTCAGCGGTCGAAGAAGCTCCAGCTCCAGTAGTACGCCTCTAGCGGCGAGCAAACCACTCGCGCAGCTCCTGTGGAGAGAGGGGCTCCCGCCAAGACGGAGCACCCAGAGAACCTCCAGGTCTAGCACCGCCAGACGCCACAAGGGGAGGTCCAGCGGCCGTAGGCTCCGCACCTCCCGGCTCAGCAGCTCCAGACACAGCACCTCCAGGCTCAACACCCTCTGGCGCAGCACCCCCACACTCAGCAACCTCAGGCTCGTCACCCCCAGGCTCAGCACCCACGCGCACAACACCCCCAGGCTTAGCACCCCCAGGCTCGTCACCCCCAGGCTCAGCACCCAAACTTACAGCACACCCAGAGTCAGCACCCCCAGGCTCAGCACCCGCAGCAGGACCAGAGTCACCATCAACCTCGACCGGCTCGACGGCGTCTACCTGGGACACACCTGAAGGGGCAGGAACCTGAGGGGGGAGGGGGGTCTACCGTGGGGGGACCTGGCACAAGGAAGTCCGGTGGCGGGGGGAGGGAAGGAGTGCGGTAGGGGAAGAGGCGGTAGAAGGGGACTGACTCGTCGAACGTGACGTCCTGGGAAGACAGAACACGACGAGAGGAGGGGTGGTAGAACTGCCACCCTGGAGGGTCAGGGGGGAAGCCAAGGAAGACACATGGAGCAGCACGGGGGGACAGTTTGTCCGCAGACAAGTCGCGGACAAACGCCCGAGATCCCCAGACACGGAACGCAGATGCATCGCCGACCTTCCCAGTCCAAAGGAGGGCCGGGGAGGTACGGACCTTCCCCGGCCGGGAAACCCCGGGGTGAAGGTTGATCTGATGCGCCGTGTACCGTACCGCAAACGGCCATAGAAAATGGGGGGCAGCCGCATGCATCATGGACGTACGAGCGACGTCCATGACCATGCCAATGCGGCGCTCAGCAATCCCATTTTGCTGTGGAGAGTCCGGAAGCGTAAAGGTCTGGCGGATGCCCTGTGCATGACAGTAGGCTCGCAGAAGGCCAGAGGAAAACTCTCTGCCTCGGTCAGAGTGCAGACGCAGAACAGGAAAGTCCGAGCCGAAGCTCCTCCGGAGCTGGAGACGAGCTGCGCGGATCCAGTCGATCAACACCTCAGTGACATCACCCTTGCTGCGCAAGGGGAAGACTGTGGTGAAACGCGAGTAGTCGTCAACCACCAGCAGGAAGTAGCGCTCGTGACCCTGTCCACGGACGCGGGCCGGGCCCCACACGTCCATGTGAAGCGTCTGCAGAGGAGCCTCTGTCGGAGGAAACTGGGAGGAGTGGGGGCCGCCCGGAGGCGACCCTCGACACAAGGGACACATGAAGGTCCTGGTCCCAAAGGAAGGGGAGGGAGAGACCGGGGAAGACCAGAGACAAGGACACGGGAAGCCATGTCCCTGAGACGGGGCAAGGAGGGGTGGCCAAGACGCTGGTGCCACAGGAGAGTCTCGTGAGACAGGAGGCGACACGAGCAGGGGGCAGACTCAGGACCAGACCTGGACGCAGCAGCAAACACCTGACCAGACGCAGCTACCTGGCCAGACACAGGGACAGGAGGAGACTCAGTGGTCAGGGTGTAGAGGCTCGACCCCGGCCGACGGGAGAACGTGGCCAGGTGTCGGCCTGTGCGCGCGTCCGTGCAGTGGGTCACCCGCTGACTCGGAGGAGTAAACTGGTGAACCCCCGCATCCTGTAGGGCAGCACCACTCACCAAGTTTGTCGAGAACGAGGGGAGGTACAGACCAGACAGGGTGCCCGAGGGGGCAGCTGGAGACGGTAGGACAGTGGAGAAGTGAGAGAGGATAGGACCCCCAGAGGGATCAGCCTGGGAGACCGCAACCGGCCGACCAAGCGGCCTGAGGGTGGTGCGGTCCCGAAAGAAGGAGCGAGAAGCCCCAGAGTCAAGTGTAAAGGTGAGGGAGGCCGAAGCCGACGTGGTACCTGAGAGCGCAGCCTCACCAGTACCTGAGAGCGCAGCCTCACCAGTACCTGAGAGCGCAGCCTCACCAGCACCTGAGAGCGCAGCAGTGTCACACGCACCTAGCGCAGCCGTACCAATGCCCGGGTCGGGCGGGAAACACGGGTAACAGTCACCCTCATCACTAATAGACACAGCATACATGGCAGCAAGGATAGCATCAAAGTCAAGATCAAAGATCGCTACACCAGCTCTAGAAAGGTCTCCCCAGCGGGGGATCTCAGAAGCGTCAGGGAACTGCTGACGCCAAGCGTCCGTCAGGCGGCCAAAGCAGCGCCTGGTGGAGTGGGCACCCCCACACTGCTCACCCGCGCGGTCGCCGCTGCGAAGAACGTAGGTGCACGGGCTAAAGCCTCCACCATGCTGACTCTGCGTGTACCACTCACGGAGCTGCTGAGGCGTGGGGACGTCCCGAGCACGCTGCTGCTGCTGCCGCGGACCACCACCAGAGCCGCTCCTCTGCGGGGCACTACCCCGACCAGCTCCACCTCCTCCGCCACCACCGCCTCCACCTCCGCCACTGCTACCTCCTCCGCTCCCACCGCCTCCGCCGCCACCACCTCTGCCGCCACTGCCGCCGCCACCGCCACCACTCCCACTGCCACCCCCACCCCCTCCGCCGCCTCCACCGCCACCTCCACCGCCCCCGCCAGCTCCACCCGCGCCCTTGCCCCTCTTGCCCTTGCCAGGGCGGCGTCTCCCGCTAGGGGCAGACGCCGCGCCGACCGACTCAAGACCAAGCAGGTCGGCAGCAGCAGCAGAGGCAACAGAGGGCAGCAGGGGGGAAGGAGAACACCCCTCAAAGATGGGGGTGCGCGGGTCACCACGAGAGGCTCCTACAGCGACTATACTCTTCTCCGCCGCTAGGAGGGCCTTCTCGAGGAGGTCGACAATGAGGGTGGTGGGACAGACTGAGAGGAAGTGGTCCCTGACTACGCGAAGGGAGTCAGGGAGGCGAGTGACTATGTAATAGAGGGCGATGTACATTGGGGGGGGGGGTTCTTGGCGCAGAACTAAGCAGGAAGGGCAGCGCGGTAGCGAGTGTCACTAGTGCGGAGGTGCGTAATAAGGTCAGCGAAAGTGGGAAAGGCAGTGAGATCAGGAAAGAGGTACGGTAGCATGAGACAGCTCAGTGCAGCAGTGGCAGGGGAAGAGTAGCGCGTAACTACAGCGTCGTACAAGGTCTGAGCACTCTTGTACTGACTAAAGTGCGCGCGCTCAGTGGTGGGCAAGTGGCGACGCACAGCAAGACGTGCAGGAGCATCGCGGGTGGCCCACTGAGAGCGAACTGTGGGGTCAGCATCAGCAGCAGGGGCAGGGGAGGCGCCAGAGGTGAGGTCAAAGAGAGAAAGACCGTCCGCTTTATCGCACTGTAAGAACAACTGCAGGTCGTCGACCCAGACCTCAAAGTCAATGGCTCGACCCTCAGCATCAAAAGCGAGGACACTGGGGGTAGCCATGACGACAGACTAGCAGTGCAAGCAGTGGGGAAGGGGACGCAGTAGCAGTGGGGCGTTGCCGTGCTCACCAGACAGGACAGGTCGGGCGGTCCTGGTAGCAGGGCGGCTCGGCGGCTCCTGGGCGGCTCGGCGGCTCCTAGGCGGCTCGGCGGCTCCTGGGCGGCTCGGCTGCTGCTGGGCGGCTCGGCTGCTGCTAGGCGGCTCGGCTGCTGCTGGGCGGCTCGGCTGATGCTGGGCGGCTCGGCCGGTGCTGGGCCGCGTAGGTAGGGTGGCTGGGCCGCTGGTAGGGCGGCGGGTGGGCCGCAGGTAGGGCGGCGGGTGGGCCGCAGGTGAGGCGGCGGGTGGGCCGCAGGTAGGGCGGCGGGTGGGCCGCAGGTGGGGCGGCGGGTGGGCCACAGGTAGGGCGGCGGTAGGGCCGCGGGTAGGGCGGCGGTAGGGCCGCAGGCTGGGCGGCGGTAGGGCCGCAGGTAGGGCGGCGAAGGGCCGCAGGTAGGGCGGCGGTAGGGCCGCGGGTAGGGCGGCGGGTGGGCCGCAGGTTGGGCGGCGAAGAGCCGCAGGTAGGGCGGCGGAGGGCCGCAGGTAGGGCGGCGAAAGGGCCGCAGGCAGGGCGGCTCGCGGGCTGCAGGTAGGGCGGCGGGTGGGCCGCAGGTAGGGCGGCGGGCGGGCCGTAGGTAGGGCGGCTGTAGGGCCGCAGGTAGGGCGGGGGGTCGGCCGCTCGACGGGGCGGCGGGGCCGCGAGGAAGGGCGGCGGGGCCGCTAGAAGGGGCGGCGGGGCCGCTCAACAGGGCGGCTGGGCCGCAAAGCAGGCGCGGCGGGGCAGCGCGATGGGGTGGCGGGGCCGCGAGGAAGGGGCCGCGCGATGAGGCGGCGGGGCCGTGAGGCAGGGCGGCGCGGCCGGCCGCTGCAAGGGCAGCGCGTCACGCCGCTAGGGCGGCTCGACGCGACAGCAGGGGGCGGCGCGATGGGCCGCTAGGGGCGACACAGCGGGTCGCTAAAAAAAAAAAGGAAAGGAGAGAGAGCGCGACTCGAGGCGCGCTACGGTGGGCCCAAGGAACAGTCCCTAGGAGGGGACCTGCTCTGATTCCATGTGAAAGTAACGAACACGAATGGATGAACTATGAAATGTGTGAGTACAAGTACCAACCCTAATTGGGTTGTACCCCCTATGGGATACCCCACTATAGCCTACACAAAAGCATAAGCTATAATATTCTGACAGTCTAGTCAGCATGTGCTGTAATTTTGTGAGGGTGAGCTGGCAGGGAATCACTCTCTGCCAAGCTGCGCGAGAATCTGATTAGCGACCCTACAGTTTGGTGTAAAACAAATATATATTCTTTTTGCCATTTTATAAGCGCCGACACTTGTAAAATTCCTCAATTATAAGCGCACCCCCTAAAAAACAGTGTTTTTTTATACCCCCAGAGGCGCTTCTATCAGGGGGCTGACGGTAACTCTGACAGTTCAGACAAAAAAAATTGTGCCTGTCTGAATTTTTAGACTAGAATTTTGAGGCACCTCTGACAGACAGAGTTCTAGGAGAGGTGTACTCTGAGGCCTCAGACTACCTCAAAACGAATCTAGGGGCCTGCTTCTAATATTGTCACATTGTCATTTATATTTACTAAGAATAAAGTCATCTATGATAACTAATGCTACGTTTACTACCCCATCATCACATACTTATCATGTCCAACAAAGATAATTCAGCTACGATAGCACAGTATGAGATGGGACTGTCAGAAATAGAATGCAACGGAATGATGAGATTAGGAATGTGGGTGATCACTAAATGAGTTGTACTAACTAAGGAGCACCTCACTATATCCTATCACAAATATCAACATTTTTCACACCCGCATAGGCTAAGTGAGGGGCATCAAAGCAAACAGGGTGAACAAACGGTCACAAGACCAGTCAATGCAAGAAGCAAAGTAAGCTGAGGGTGGATCTCAAGGACACCCCACAAATTCCAAGCACATGAAAGCCGCCACAAGGCCAGTTCAATAGTTCACTATGATATATAATAGCAAAGCACAACAAGCAGAGCAAGCAACTAGGCTACGGCAACCGACGACCTGCCTCAACAAGCCCTAACTGCACACAGAACCATTGGTGATCACCAGGCGCCAAGGCCTTGGTGAAGAGGTTGTGAGAATTGAGGAATGAAATGAACTAGCAAGCACGGAGGTACAAGTAGGAAAACCTAAAAGTGTTGTACCCCATATTGTCTACCCCACTACAACCTACACAAACTATGGCATATGAGTTAGACACACCCCCATAGGCAAAGTAGGGGAGAACAAGAGGTCACAAGACCACTCAAGCAAAGCAAATCAAGCTCAGGGTGGATCACAACGTCACCACACATTCCGAGCACAAGTTCAAGGCCAGAAGGCCAGTTCACATGCAAGATCATATATAAAGGTAAACAAGCAAGTGCAGGTATAGAAAGATCACAATACAAGCAAGGTCAAGAAGTGAGCAAGTGTGACCAAGTAGGCACAAGACCTAACATCGTACAGAAGCGCTGATGACCACAAGGCGGAAGTGCCTTGGTAAAGAAATCAGTAGTGTTGGCCTCAGAGGCCAGTAAGTAAGGCGCAGCTGACCACGCTGCTGCATCTCACAAGCAAGGAAGTAGCGAAGAGCAATGTGCTTCGTTCTGTGCTCCAGTCTGTGCTCCCGACACAAGGCCAGCAAGGCATTGTTGTCTACGTACAGAACTGGAGGAGAACGAGGCGGCACTCCTAGGTCATTCAGCAGGTAGGTGAGCCAGCGTAGCTCCTGTGCAGCCATGGCCCCCGCGTAGATCTCAGCCTCACAGCTGGAGCCGAGAACAGAAGACGAGCGGGTAGACCGCCACAAAATAGAGCCAGAACCAAGGCTGAAGGTGTAACCCTGTGACGCCTGCTGCGTAGCCTGGTCGTCAGCCCAAGAATCGTCTGGGTGACCTGTGAGGACCACTCGACGTCGCCCTCCAAGCACTAGCCCCATGCCCGACGTACTGCACAAGAAGCGCAACACCCTCTTCGCTGCAGCCATGTGCTCTGGTCGGTGTCTCCTAGGAGCAACATAGCGTGCCAAGATGCTAAGAGGGTATGCGAGCTCAGTTCGTGTGCAGGTCATCAGGTACATGAGGCAGCCAACAAGTTCTGTGTACGGGCCACTCGGCTCTACGGACTCATCCAAAGGTAGAGCTGAGAGCGAGTGACGAGTCGACAGAGGAGTGGCCTGAGGCGAGGAGTACGTGAAGTCGAAGCGCTGAAGGACATGCTGCACCATGTGTGACTGAGTCAGGGTAATGGTGCGCTGTGCTCTGTCCCGGGTGATCTACATGCCAAGGTAGCTGCGCAGTTCACCCAGGTCTGTGCACGTGTGTCTCTTCTGAAGCTCCGACTTCACGTGGGCGAGTCCAGCAGTATCAGGAGTGGCAAAGACCAAGTCGTCAACGTACACGGGGATGTAGAACGGCGGCAAAGAGGTGTCGGTGCGTAGAAACAACGACAGGTTGGCAGTAGAAGGAGCAAACCCAAGAGCCGCAAGTGTAGTCCTGAGTGTGTCGTGCCACTCACGGGGCGCCTGGCGGAGACCGTAGACTGGCCGCTGGAGGCTCCACAGGGTACCAGGGGGAAATGACCCAGTGAAGCCAGGTGGGCGGCGCAGCCAGATCTCCTCGTGCAAGCTGCCCTGCAGGAAAGCCGTGCTGAAGTCAAGAGAGTGAAGCTCGTAGTCGCGCTGAGCGGCTATGTGCAGCAGCACCCAAAGGGTGGTCATCTTCGGGGTGGGAGAGAAGGTCTGAAAGTAGTCAACTCCCTGCCGCTGACTGAAGCCTCGAGCCACGTAACGCGCCTCGAAGACAGGCGGAGAACCCGGCGGCCGCTTCACCTTGAAAATCAACATGCCACTGACGATGTTCGCCCCAGGTGGGGGAACGTCGTCGACATAGGTGCCTGTGGACTTCCAGGAAGCCATCTCTGCGTCCACGGGTGACTGCCACTGTGAGAAGTAGGGACCCTCAATCGCCTCAGCATACGATACAGGAGTCGGGATGTCTGGTGCATCCGGGTCTCCCTCAGGGGCAATCAGCGTGGACACGAGATGAGGTGAAGCAGCAGCCAGACACTGGAACTCCTCCTGCCTGTCCTCAAGGACGTCCGTGCTAAGAGCACACTCACCCCCGGCGGACGGAGGACGGACAGACTCAGACTCAGCAAAAAGACTAGCAGCGTAGTCTAGACGACAGCGAGCAGCAAAGTCGACAAGCTCAGCAACTTGGGCAGACGCAGCAGTGGACTCAAAGGAAGGGTCACTGACAACAGTGGCCTAGGAGACGCGTGACAGTAGGACTGGCAGCACGAAGAGGGTCAGAATCCGGGTCAGCAAGGACAGGAAGAGAGGACTCTGGAGGAGACGGCAACGGGACACGCATAGGAGCACTGGAAGGATGCCGTGCCATCTGGTGTGTGCCTCAGACAGGAGGAGGACGCGGGTGCGGAGCACGACTACTAGTGCGAGCAGCAAAAACAGGCAACGCAGGACGAGACGCTGGCTCACGACGCTCACCAAGACCTCCAGTAGGACCACTGTAGGGAGAAGGAGCAGGCAGGGGGGAGGCGGGTTGTAACCGTGACCGCGACTGGACAGGTAGTGGACACTCTAAGGGAGGAGCAGGACCAGTAGAGGGCGGAAGACCAAGAACCTGCTCAAGGAGTAGAACGAAGTACGGCCGCGGCCGCGCAGCGCCTACAGAACCAGCAGGGACAGCACCAGAACCCCTAGCGGTAGCACTAGCACCTGCAGCACCTCCGGCTCCAACAGCGCCAACTCTAGCACCCTCAGACGCACCAGCGCAAGCTGCACCTCCAGCGCCAACACCCCCAGCAGCTCTAGCTCCAGCAGCTCAAGCAGTACCAACTCCAGCAGCCCCAGCAGCACCCCTAGTCCCAGCAGCTCCAGTACCGCCAGTACGAGCACCTCCAGGATCAGCAGCAATAGTAGCACCTCCTGCAGCACGGCTCTAGCGCTGGGCAAACCACTCGCGCAGCTCCTGCGGAGAGAGTAGCTCCCGCCTCGATGAAGCACCGCCAGAGGCCATGCGAGCAGACCCAGTACCCCCACGCTCCGCACCCCCAGGCTCCGTACCCCCAGACTCAGCACCCCCAGGCTGCGCACCCCCTGGCTCAGCACCCCCAGACTCAGCACCCCTAGGCTTAGCACCCCCAGACCCGGCACCCGCAGGCTCAGCACTCCTAGCAGCACCTTAGTCAACAGCTACCTCGACAGGCTCGATTGCGTCTACCTGGGACACACCTGACGGGGCAGGACCTTGAGGGGGGAGAGGGTCTACTTGGGAGGACCTGGCGCAAGGAAGAGCGCCGACGGGAGGAGGGGCGCAGACCGGTAGGGGAAGAGACGGTAGTAAGGCACCGACTCGTCAAAGGTGACGTCGTGGGAGGACAAAACACGGCATGAGGTGGGGTGGTAAAACTGCCAACCAGGCGCGTTAGGGGGGAAGCCAAGGAAGACGCAGGGAACAGCACGGGGGGACAGCTTGTCCGCAGACATGTCGCAGACAAACGCCCGAGATTCCTAGACCTGAAACGCAGACGCATCGCCAACCTTCCCCGTCCACCCCAAGGTGGGGGAGGTCTCTGGCATGGAGACCCGGGGCTGAAGGTTGAGCTGATGTGCTGCGTACTGAATCGCAAACAGGCCACAGAAAATAGGGAGCAGCCGCATGGATCATGGACGTACGAGCGACGTCCATGACCATGCCAATGCGGCGCTCAGCACTATCATTTTGCTGTGGAGAGGCCGGAAGCGTGAAGGTCTGGCGGATGCCCTGTGCATGACAGAAGGCTCCGAGACAGGCAGAGGAAAACTTCCCGCCTCTGTCAGAGTGCAGACGCAGAACAGGAAAGTCCGAGCCGAAACTCTCTCTGAGCTGGAGACGAGATGCGCGGATCCAGTCAATCAACACCTCAGTGACGTCACCCTTGCTATAGAAGGGGAACACCGTGGTGTAACGCGAGTAGTTGTCAACCACCAACAGGAAGTAACGCTCGTGACCCTGGCCACGGATGCGGGCGGGGCCCCACACGTCCATGTGAAGAGTCTGCAGGGGAGCCTCTATCGGAGGAAACTTGTAGGAGTGAGGGGCGGTGCGCTGCCGCCCCTCGATGTAGGGAATGCAGGTAGGGGCAGGCCCCGGAGGGAGGGGAGGGAGGGACTGGGGGAGACCAGAGACAAGGACACGGGAGGCCATGCCTCGGAGACGAGGCAGGGAGGGTTGACCAAGGCGCTGGTGCTAAAGGAGAGTTTGGTGGGACAGGAGACGACACGAGCAGGGAGCAGACTCAGGACCAGACCTGGACGCTGCAGCAAACACCTGACTCGACGAAGGTACCTGACCAGACTCAGCAACTGGAGGAGACTCAGTAGTCAGTGTGTACACGCTCGACCCCGTCCGACGGGTAAACGTGGCCAAGTGTCGGCCCGTCCGAGCACACGTACAGTGGGTCACCCGCTGACTCGCAGGAGTGAACTGGTCAACCCCCCCATCGTGTAGATCAGCACCACTCACCAAGTTCGTAGAGAACGAGGGGAGGTAAGGACCTTACAGGGTGCCAGAGGGGGCTGCCGGACACGGTAAGACAGTGGAGAAGCGAGCAAGGACAGGACCCCCAGAGGGGTCCGCCAGGGAGACCGCAACCGGCCGACTAAGCGGCGTAAGTGTGGTGCGGTCTCGAAAGAAGGAGTGGGAAGCACCCGAGTCAAGGGTGAAGGTGTGTAAGGCCTGAGCCGACGTGGTACCTGAGAGAGCAGACTCACCAGCACCTGGGGCAGCAGACGCACTAGCATCTAGAGTAGCAGCCTCACCAGCACCTAGAGCAGCAGCCTCAATGCCCGGGTCAGGCGGAACACACAGGTAACAGTCACCCTTATCACTAGTAGACACAGCATACATGGCAGCATGAATAGCATCATAGTCAAGATCAAAGATAGCAATCCCCGCTCTAGACAGCTCTCCCTTGCGAGGGATTTTAGTGGCGTCAGGGAATTGGTGACGCCAAGCGCCCGTCAAGCTGCCGAAGCAGCGCTGGGTGGAGTGCGAGCCCCGGCACTGCTCACCAGCGCGGTCGCCGGTACGGAGGACGTAGGTACAGGGAACAGTACCCCCACCTCGCTGACGCCCATCGTACCACTCACGAAGCTGCTGGGGGGACGGGGTCTCACGAGTGCGCTGCTGCTGCTGGTGCTGGCCACCACCTAAGCCGCCTCGCTGCGCAAAGCCACCCTGACTAGCTCCACCCACTCCGCCGCCACCTCCGCCACCGCCGCCACCGCCTCCTCCTCCGCTCCCACCGCCACCGTCGCCGCCACCGAAGCCCCCACCCCCGCCACCACTCCCACCACCACCCCCACTCCCTCCGCCTACTCCAGCTTCACCACCACCGCCCCCGCCTGCCCGTCCAGCGCCCTTGCCCCCCTTGCCCTTGCCGGTGCGGCGTCGCCTGCTAGATGCAGAGGCAGCGCCGACGGACTCGGTGCCAACGAAGTCAACGGCAGCAGCAGAGGCAACAGAGGGCAAATGGGGGGAGGGGGAGCACCCCTCAAAGACAGGGGCACGCGGGTCACCTCTAGAGGCTCCTACAACGACTATACTCTTCTCAACTGCTAGGAGGCGCTCGTCGAGGAGGTCAACGGTGAATGTGGTGGGGCAAACAGAGAGGAAGTGGTCCCTGACCGAGCGAAGGGAGTCGGGGAGCCGGGTGACTTTGTAGTAGAGGGTGATGTACATTGGGGGGGGGGTCTTGGCGCAGAACTCAGCAGGAAGCGCAGCGCGGTAGCGGGTGTCACTAGTGCGAAGGTGTGTAACGAGGTCAGCGACAGTGGGAAAGGCGGCGAGGTCAGGAAACAGGTACGGCAGTATGAGGCGGCTAAGAGCAGCAGTGGCAGGGGAAGAGTAGCGTGCAACTACAGCGTCGTACAAGGTCTTAGCACTCTTGTACTGGCTAAAGTGCGCACGCTCAGCGGTCGGTAAGTGGCAACGCACAGCAAGACGGGCAGCAGCATCGCGCGTGGCCCACTGTGAGCGAACAGTGCTGTCAGCATCAGCAGGCGGGGCAGGAGAGGCACCAAAGGTGAGATCGAACAGGGAGAGTCTGTCTGCCCTATCGCACTGTAGGAAAAGCTGCAGGTCATCGACCCAGACCTCGAAGTCAACAGCACGACCCTCAGCATCAAAGGTAAGGACATTGGGGGTAGCCATGACAGCAGTGATCTAGCAAGGAGTGCTCTCACCAGTCCGGGTGGGTAGGGCCGGGGCGCGCAAGTAGAAATAGGGCTGCAACACCGGTGGCAGCAACTCGTTAGAGGCAGTGGCGGCTCGATGACGGCCTTGGCGGCTCGGCTGCTGGGCGGCTCGGCGGCTCGGGTGCAGGTGACTCGGCGGCTCGGCGGCTTGGCGGTCAAGGGGCCGGGATGGCGACGGGGCTGCAAGAAGGCGGCGACGGGGCCGCTAGAGGGCGGCGACGGGGCCGCAAAAGGGCGGCGATGGAGCCGTGAGAGGGCGGCGACGGGGCCGCGAGATCGCGGCGACGAGGCCGCGAGAGGGCGGCACTGGGGCCGCTAGAGGGCGGCGACGCGGCCGCGAGAGGGCGGCGACGAGGCCGCGAGGAGCGGCCGCTAAGGGCGGCGGCGAGGCCTCGAACGGCGGCGATGGGGCCACGAGAGGGAGGCGACAGGACCGCGAAAGGGCGGCGACGGGGTCGTGGAGGTGGGGCCGCAAGGGGCCGCTGAGGGCGGCGCGACGGGCCGTTCAGGGCGGCGCGACGGGCCATTCAGGGCGGCGCGACGGGCCGCTAGGGGGCGCAAAGGGGAGGGCGGCACACAGGGCGCGCCACAGTCAGGGGCGACTTGATCTCAGGGTAGGAAAAAAAAAATCGATTTTCAGTGGTGGGCCCTAGGAAGTTCCCACTAGAGAACCTTTTCTATACCATGTGAGAATTGAGGAATGAAATGAACTAGCAAGCAGGTGGGTACAAGTAGGAAAACCTAAAAGTGTTGTACCCCATATTGTCTACCCCACTACAGCCTACACAGACTATGGCATATGAGTTTGACAGAGGTCAGCAGTGTTGGCCTCTGAGGCCACAAACACCAGGCGCACCTAGCCGCGTCGCTGTAGCTCACGCAGGAGGAAGTACCAGACGTCGATGTGCTTCACCCTGGTCTTCAGTCAAGGCTCGCGATACAAGAGAATCATGGCCTTGTTGTCAGCGAACAAGGTCGGAGCAGTGCGAGGTCGCTCACCAAGGTCAGTGAGTAAGAAGGCTAACTAGCAAAGCTCATGAGCAGCCATAGCTGAGAAAACTGAAACGAGAATGAGTGACTAAGGAATGAAAGTGATACAAATATGCAACCCTAGAAATGTGTACCCCATATAGGCTACCCCACTATAGCCTACACAACATTATAATTTGACACACCCCCATAGGCAAAGTGGGGGAGAACAAGGGGTCACAAGACCAGTCAAGCAAAGCAAAGCAAAGCTCAGGGTGGATCACAAAGTCACCACACATTCCGAGCACAAGTTCAAGGCCGGAAGGCCAGTTCACATGCAGGAATATATATATATATAACAGGCTAAACAAGCAAGAGCAGAATTATATATATATTTCACAGTACAAGCAAGGTCAAGAAGTGAGTAAGTGAGGCAAGACAGGCACAAGACCAAGCTGGGTGCAGAAGCGCTGATGATCACAGGGCGCAAGTGCCTTAGTGAAGATATCAGTAGTGTTGGCCTCAGAGGCCACGTACGCGAGTCGCAACTGACCACGCTGCTACAACTCACGAGCAAGAAAGTAGCGGAGAGCAATGCGCTTCGTTCTGTGCTCCAGGCGCTGCTCCCGACACAAGGCCAGCATGGCCTTGTTGTCTACGTACAGCAGTGGAGGAGAACGAGGCGGCTCTCCGAGGTCAGTCAGCAGGTAGGTGAGCCAGCGAAGCTCCTGAGCAGCCATGGCTCCGGCGTAGATCTCAGCCTCACAACTGGAGCCGAGAACAGAAGACGAACGAGTAGCCCGCCAAGAAACAGAGCCGGAACCAAGGCTGAAGGTGTAAACCTGTGACGACCGCTGTGTAGCCTGGTCGTCAGCCCAAGAAGCGTCTGCGTGCCCAGTGAGGACCACTGGATTCTGCCCTCCAAGCACTAGCCCCATGCTCGACGTACTGCACAAGTAGTACAACACCCTCTTCGCTGCAGCCATGTGCTCTGGTCTGTGTCTCCCAGGAGCAACATAGCGTGCAAGAATGCTAAGAGGGTATGCAAGGTCAGGTCGTGTGCAGGTCATCAGGTACATGAGGCAGCCAACAAGCTCTGGGTACGGGCCACTCGACTCTACGGACTCATCCGAAGGCAGAGCTGAGAGCGAGTGGCGAGTAGACAGAGGAGTGGCCTGAGGCGAGGAGTACGTGAAGCCGAAGCACTGAAGGACCTACTGCACCATGTGTGACTGAGTCAGGGTAATGGTGTGGCGTGCTCTGTCCCGGGTGATCTGCAAAAGGTAGCTGCGCAGTTCACCCAGGTCTGTGCACGTGTGTCTCTTCTGCAGCTCGGACTTCACGTGGGCGAGTCCAGCAGTGTCAGCAGTGGCAAAGACCAAGTCATCGACGTACACGAGGATGTAGAACGGCGGCAGAGAGGTGTCAGTGCGCAGAAACAGCGACGGGTCAGCAGTAGAGGGAGCAAACCCAAGAGCCGCAAGCGTAGTCCTCAGTGTGTCGTGCCACTAGCGCGGTGCCTGGCGGAGACCGTAGACTGGCCGTCAGAGGCTCCACTGGGTGTCCAGGAGGGAAATTCCCAGTGAAGCCAGGTGGACGGCGCAGCCAGATCTCCTCGTGCAGGCTACCCTGCAAGAAAGCAGTGCTGAAGTCAAGAGAGTGAAGCTCGTAGTCACGCTGAGCGGCTATGTGTAGCAGCACCCGAAGAGTGGTCATCTTTGGGGTGGGAGAGAAGGTTTGAAAGTAGTCAACTCCCTGCCGCTGACTGAAGCCACGAGCCACGTACCGCGCCGTGAAGACAGGTGGAGAACCCGGCGGCTGCTTCACCCTGAAGATCCACATGCCACTAACGATGTTCGCCCCAGGAGGGGGAACTGCGTCAACGTAGGTGCCTGTGGACTTCCAGGAAGCCATCTCTGCATCCATAGCTGCCTGCCACTGAGAGGAGTAGGGACCCTCTATGGCCTCCGCGTGAGAGCGCGGAGTCGGGATGTCAAGTGCATCCGGGTCTCCCTCAGGGGTAAGCAGTACGGACACGAGATGAGGTGAAGCAGCAGCCAGACACTGGAACTCCTCGTGCCTGTCCTCAAGGACGTTCGTGCCAAGAGCACACTCACCCCCGACGGACGGAGGACAGACAGACGCAGACTCAGCAACAAGACTAGCAGCGTAGTCTAGACGAGAGCGAGCAGCAAAGTCGACGAGCTCAGCAACAAGAGCAGACGCAGCAGTGGACTCAAAGGTGGGGTCAGTGACGACAATAGCAAGGAGACGCGTGACAGTAGGACTGGCAGCACGAAGAGAGTCCGACTCTAGGTCGGCAAGTGCAGGAACGGAGGACTCAGGAGGAGAAAGCAAAGGGACACGTAGAGGAGCAGTGGACGGACGCAGAGACATCCGGTGCGAGCCAGGGACAGGAGGAGGACGCTGACGCGAACCGCAACCACTAGTGCGAGCAGCATGAACAGGCGATGAAGGACGAGACGCAGGCTCACGACGCTCAGCAAGACCTCCAGTAGGACCAGTGTAGGGAGAAAGAGCAGGCAGTGGGGAGGCCGGCGGTAGCTGTGACTGGGACTGGACAGGCGATGGACACTCTAAGGGAGGAGCAAGACCAAGAACCTGCTGAAGGAGCGGAACGAAGTACGGCCGAGGCCATGCGGCGACTCGAGACACAACAGGGACAGCACCAGCGCCAACAACACCGCCAGCTGCAGGACCTCCAGCAGGACCAGCAGCACCCGCAGCAGAACCAGAGTCAGTAGCACCGCCAGCTCCAGTACCTCTAGCAGCACCAGCAGCACCCCAAGCAGGACCGCCTCGAGGACTGACAGCAGTAGCCTCAGCGCCAACACCCTCAGCAGCTCCAGCTCCAGACGAACCCGCAGGCCCAGCAGCTCCAGGACTCGCGGCACGAGCACCTCCGGGACCGGCGGCACCAGCACCCTCAGCAGTTGAATAAGCTCCAGCAGTACGCCTCCAGCGCCGGGCAAACCACTCACGCAGCTCCTGTGGAGAGAGTGTCTCCCACCGAGACGAAGCACACGGAGAACCTCCAGGCCCAGCACCGCCAGACACCACACGAGCAGGCCCAGCGGCCGCCGGCTCCGCACCCCCAGGCTCTGCAGCTCCAGACGCGGGACCTCCAGGCTCAGCACCCCCAGGCGTAGCACCCCCAAGGCGTAGCACCCCCAGGCCTAACACCCCCAGTCGCAGTACCCCCAAGCTCAGCACCCCAAGCAGTACAACCCGAAGGCCCAACACCCCCAGGCGTAGTACCTACAGAGTCAGCACCCCCAGGCGCAGCACCTACAGCAGCACCAGAGTCACCAGTAACCTCGACCGGCTCGACTGCGTCTACCTGGGACACACCTGAAGGGGCAAGACCCTGAGGGGGGAGGGGGTCGACCGGGGGGGGACCTGGACAAGGAAGAGCGGTGGCGGGGGGAGGGAAGGAGTGCGCTAGGGGAAGAGGCGGTAGAAGGGGACCGACTCGTCAAACGTGACGTCCTGAGAGGACAGAACACGACGAGAGGTCGGGTGGTAGAACTGCCACCCTGGCGCGTCAGGGGGGAAGCCAAGGAAGACACAAGGAGCAGCACGAGGGGACAGCTTGTCCGCAGACAAGTCGCGGACAAACGCCCGAGATCCCCAGACACGGAACGCAGACGCATCGCCCTACCTTCCCTGTCCACAGCAAAGCTGGGGAGGTCTCCGTCATGGAGACCCTGGGGTGAAGGTTGATCTGATGCGCCGCGTACCGAACCGCAAACGGCCACATGGATCATGGACGTACGAGCGACGTCCATGACCATGCCAATGCGGAGCTCAGCAATCCCATTTTGCTGTGGAGAGTCCGGAAGCGTAAACGTGTGGCGGATGCCTCGCGCACGGCAGTAGGCTCGCAGAAGGCCAGAGGAGAACTCTCCGCCTCGGTCAGAGTGCAGACGCATGAACAGGAAAGTCCGAGCCGAAGCTCCGCCTGAGCTGGAGACGAGCTGCGCGGATCCAGTCGATCAACACCTCAGTGACATCGCCCTTGCTGCGCCAGGGGAAGACTGTGGTGTAACGCGAGTAGTCGTCAACCACCAGCAGAAAGTAGCGCTCGTGACCTTGTCCACGGACGCGGGCTGGGCCCCACACGTCCATGTGAAGCGTCTGCAGCGGGGCCTCCGTCGGGGGAAACTAAGAGGAGTGAGGGGCAGCCCGCAGGCGCCCCTCGACACAGGGGATGCAGGAAGGACCAGGCCCCGGAGGAAGGGGAGGGAGGGACCAGGGAAGACCAGAGACAAGGACACGGGAGGCCATGCCTCGGAGACGAAGCAGGGAGGGGTGACCAAGGCGGTGGTGCTAGAGGAGAGTCTCGTGAGACAGGAGACGACACGAGCAGGGGGCAGACTCAGGACCAGACCTGGACGCTGCAGCAAACACCTGACCCGACGCAGCTACCTGGCCAGACGCAGGGATAGGAGGAGACTCAGTGGTCAGGGTGTAGAGGCTCGATCCCGGCCGACGCGTAAACGTGGCGAGGTGCCGGCCTGTGCGAGCGTCCGAGCAGTGGGTCACCCGCTGACTCGCAGGAGTAAACTGGTGAACCCCCGCATCCTGTAGGTAAGCACCACTCACCAAGTTCGTAGAGAACAAGGGGTGGTAAAGACCAGACAAGGTGCCAGAGGGGGCAGCCGGACACGGGAGGACAGTAGAGAAGTGAGAGAGGACAGGACCCCCAGAGGGGTGTGCCAGGGAGACTGGAATCGGCCGACCAAGCGGCGTGAGTGTGGTGCAGTCTCGAAAGAAGGAGCGAGAAGCCCCTGAGTCAAGTGTGAAGGTGAGGGAGGCCGAAGCCGACACAGTACCTGAGAGCGCGGACTCACCAGAACCTGAGGACGCAGACGCACTGGCACCTAGAGCAACAGCCACACTGGCACCCAGAGCAGCAGCCTCACCAGCACCTAGAGCAGCAGACTCATTGCCCGGATCGGGCGGGAAACACCGGTAACAGTCACCCTCGTCATCTATAAGTCACAGCATACATGGCAGCAAGAATAGCATCAAAGTCAAGATCAAAGATAGCTACACCTACCCTAGACAGCTCTCCCCAGCGGGGGATCTCAGAAGCCTCAGGGAACTGCTGACGCCAAGCGTCCGTCAGGCGGCCAAAGCAGCGCTGGGTGGAGTGGGCACCTCCACACTTCTCACCCGCGTGGTCGCCGGTGCGAAGGACGTAGGTGCACGGACCAAAACCCCCACCACGCTGACGTGCAGCGTACCACTCACGGAGCTGCTGAGGGGGGGGGGGATGTCCCGAGAACGCTGCTGCTGCTGCTGCTGGCGCTGACCACCACCGGAGCCGCTCCACTGCGAAGCACCACCCCGACCAGCTCCACCTCCTCCACCACCGCCTCCTCCACCTCCGCCACCACCGCCGCCTCCGCTCCCACCGCTACCGCCTCCGCCGCCTCCGCCTCCACTGCTGCCACCGACACCTCCACCCCCGCCACCACTCCCACCGCCACCCCCACTCCCTCCGCCGCCTCCACCGCCACCTCCGCCACCCTCGCTAGCTCCACCCGCACCCTTGCCCCCCTTGCCCTTGCCAGAGCGGCGTCTCCCGCTAGGGGCAGACGCCGCACCAACCGACTCAAGATCAACTAGGTCGGCCGCAGCAGCAGAGGCGACAAAGGGCAAAAGGGGGGAAGGGGAACACCCCTCAAAGATGGGGGTGCGAGGGTCACCACGAGAGGCTCCTACAGCGACTATGCTCTTCTCCTGCTGCTAGGAGGGCCTTCTCTAGGAGGTCAACAGTGAGAGTGGTGGGACAGACTGAGAGGAAGTGGTCCCTGACTACACGAAGGGAGTCAGGGAGGCGGGTGACTATATAATAGAGAGTGATGTACATGGGGGGGGGGGGTTCTTGGCGCAGAACTCAGCAGGAAGGGCAGCGCGGTAGCGAGTGTCACTAGTGCGGAGGTGCGTAATGAGGTCAGCGACTGTGGGAAAGGCAGCAAGGTCAGGGAAGAGGTACGGTAGCATGAGGCGGCTCAATGCAGCAGTGGCAGGGGAAGAGTAGCGTGCAACTACGGCGTCGTACAAGGTCTGAGCACTCTTGTACTGACTAAAGTGTGCGCGCTCAGTGGTAGGCAGGTGGCGACGCACAGCAAGACGTGCAGCAGCATCGCGAGTGGCCCACTGGGAGCGAACAGTGGCGTCGGCATCGGCAGCAGGGGCAGGAGATGCACCAGAGGTGAGGTTCAAAGAGGGAGAGACCGTTTGCCCTATCGCATTGTAGGAAAAGCTGCAGGTCATCTACCCAGACCTCAAAGTCAATGGCCCGACCCTCAGCGTCAAAAGCGAGAACACTGGGGGTAGCCATGACAGCAGTAGACTAGCAATGCTAACTGTAGGACAGGGGTAGTGCAGTGACAAAAGCGCTGCTCTCACCAGACAGGGCGGTTCGGGCTTTTGAGCATCACAGCAGCTCGGCAACACGGCGGCTCGGGCGACTCGGGCGGCTCAGCAGCAACTGCGGTTCTGCGGCACCAGCGGCTTGGCTCCTCTGCGGCTCAGCCGGCTCGGGCGGCTCGGGTGGCTCGGGCAGCTCGGGCGGCTCGGAAGGTCGGCGGGGCCGCAGCGAAGGGCGGCGGGGCCGCAGCGAGAGGGGCGGCGGGGCCGCAGCGAAGGGCGGTGGGGCTGCAAGGTAGGCGGCGGGGCCGAAGCAAGAGGGGCGGCGGGGCCGTAGCAAAGGGCGGCGGGGCCGCAGAGAAGGGCGGCGGGGCCGCAACGAAGGGCGGCGGGGCCGCAGCGAAAGGCGGCGGGGCCGCAGCGAAGGGTGGCGGGGCCGCAGTGAAGTGCGGCGGGGCCTTAGAGAAGGGCGGCGGGGCCGCAGTGAAGGGCGGTGGGGCCGCAGCGAAGGGCGGTGGGGCCAGAGCAAAGGGCGGCGGGGCCGCAAGGGTAGGGCGGCAGGGCCGCAGCGAAGGGCGGCGGGGCCGCCGCGAAGGGCGGCGGGGCCGCAAGGTAGGGCGGCAGGGCCGCAGCGAAGGGCGGCAGGATCGCTAGGGCGACGGGGCCGCTAGGGCGGCGCGACGTAGTGAGAGAGAGGAGCGCGACTCGGGCGGAGCGCGCTCCGGGCAGGAAAAAAAAATATCGACTTGGTGAATCCTAGGCACAGTTCCCACTAGGGAACCTGCTCGATACCATGAGAAAACTGAATAGAGAATGAGTGACTAAGGAATGAAAGTGATACAAATATGCAACCCTAGAAATGTGTACCCCATATAGGCTACCCCACTATAGCCTACACAACATTATAATTTGATAATAGCACCGGCGTAGATCTCTGCCTCTGCACTAGACGAAGCCATCGACGACGACCGTGTGGACCTCCGCGACACATGCCCAACTCCCAGACTGAAACAGCAAACCTGGGTCAAACACTGAGTCTCCACGTCGTCAGCGTAAGAAGATTCAGAGAGGCCAGTCAACTCAACTGGCCGAGTCCCTCCAAGCACAAGCCACATGCCTGATGTAGTCGCCACGTACTTCGCCACCCTTACGGCAGCCGTCCAGTGAACAAGATGGTGCCTCCCAAGGGCTCACTTGGGAAGGGGCTGGTGAGTCTGTGGATTACCGCAAGAGGAGCGGGCTGTATGGTGGAGTGCTGAAGCCCAAACCGTTGAAGGACCTGCTGCACCATATGTGACTGCGTCAACGTGATGGTGCGAGCAGCTCTATCCCTGGTGATTTGCAGGCCAAGGTAGCGCTACAGTTCACCAAGGTCAGTGCACGTGTGTCTCTTCTGCAATTTGGACTTCACCTCAGCCAGAGCTGCCCTGTCTGGTGTAGCAAAGACCAAGTCGTTCACGTAGACGAGTATAAAGAAAGGAGTGGAGACGTCACGAAGAAACAGTCACGGGTCAGCAGAGGAAGGGCGAAACCTTAGGTCACCAAGCGTGGAGTGAAGAGTGTCGTGCCACTCACGCGGCGACTGGCGGAGACTGTAGACTGGTTGCCTTAGGCTCCACTGGGTCCCAAGAGGAAAATTACCTGTGAAACCTGGAGGACGGCGCAACCAGATCTCCTCGTGCAGTCGTCCCTGGAGAAAGGCAGTGGAAAAGTCGTGGGAGTGGAGCTCGTAGTCACGATATGCTGCTACGTGTAGTAACACCCGAAGTGTAGTCATCTTCGGGGTCAGAGCGAAGGTATGAAAGAAGTCAACTCCCTCGCGCTGACTGAAGCCTCCTGCCCCATAGCGCGCCTTGAACACCGGGGGTGATCCAGGCGGCCGCTTCACCTTGAAGAGCCACATGCCATCGACTACATTTGCCCAGGGAGGGGGAACTGCATCGACGTACGTGCCTGTGGATCTCCAAGACGCCAACTCTGAGTCCATGGCCATCTTGCACTGAGAGGCCCACGACCCTGACATTGCCTCATGGTACGTGCGAGGAGTCGGTATGTCAAGGGCGTCGGGGTCTCCCTCAGGGGAAAGTAGCATGTCATAGAGAGTGGGAGAAGCAGCTGCTAGGTACTTCAGCTCAGAGTGCCTGTCCTATAGGACGTCACAGCCAAGGGCAAACTCACCCCCGACGAACAGAGGACGGTAGGCGGAGCGGGCACCACACGAGTGTTGTAGTCAAGGCGGCTGGCGGCGGCCAAGTCAGCGGCAGCGGCAGTGAGAGCAGAGACAAACGACGGAGAGAAATGAAAGTCGGTGACACGAGTGGCTGGAACGCAGGAGACAACAGGGCAAACAACACGATAGTAGTTGGAGATAGGAGTAGGGGAGACAGGCAGAGAAGACGGAGGAGGAGACGGGAGAACTGACACCGGAGGAGGAGAACGATGAAGAGAGGTACAAAGGAGTGCAGTGTGGAGGTCAGTAACGTTGGACGAGGGACGAGCACTCGGTGGACAAGGACGGGAATGGTAGTGATGGACAACAGAAGGAGGAGACTGCAATGGAGGGGAAGACCAGACCGCCAGACGGGCGTCAGGAGGAGAAAACGTAGGACCAAACGCAAGAGAAGACGGAGAGCAGACAAGAGGAGAGGAGGGAAGACAAAGAGCCCAGAGGCCACTCACGGGCGCAAACAACTGCCGCTCCTGAGGGGTCTGCTGCGGCTGCCAGCGGCTGCTACCGCTGCTCCAGCAGGTCCAACTGCCGGAACTCCTGCCGCTCTCACTCGCTCGTGCTCCTCACGCGCACGTCAGCAGGCCACCTAGGTAACGCGTGTCGTGGCGGTGGGGAGGCGGAGTGCTCTCCGCAGACGTAATGCCCCAAACTCCAGTCGCCTCAGAACTAGCACCCCCAGTACCTGTGTCCCCAGAAGGGGTACTAACAGGGTCAGGGTCCCCAGCTTCAGCGCCCCCTGTCCTAGCACCCCCAGTGTGAGGACCTCCAACTCCAGCACTCCTAGAACTAGCACCTCCCGTGCCAGCAACTCCAGCTCCAGCACCCCCAGAACTAGCACCTCCAGTGTCAGGATCTCCAGCTCCAGCACCCCCAAGGCTAGCGCCACCTGCGCCAGCACCTCCAACTCCAGCACCCCTCGAACGAGCACCCCCAGACCAAGTACCGCCAGTGGCTGCACCTCCATCTCCAACACCAACCGAGTCCACACTAACCAATTGTGGAAGCACCGAAGGCTGCGGAGGGGACCGTGAGGAGGACTGCGGGGACGAAGACGCTACCTGATGCGCAGCCGAGGGTAGAGGGGTAGCGTGAGACACACCTGACGGGGCAAGTCCACGGGGGGGGCGAGGGTACCAGAGGAGCAGGAGCAGGGGGAAGAGAGGGTGCGAGGAAAAGGGGGGGAGGGGGAATCGGGAGACCTCGACAGGGGTACCGGGTGTAGTAGGACACTGACTCGTCGAACCGAACGTCACGGGAGTCTAGGAACTGGTGGAGGGGCGGGTGGTAAAAGGACCAGTCGGCCGAGGCTACCGGGAAACCAAGGAAGGCACAGGAGATGGCGCGAGCCAAGAGCTTGTCCGCAGAGGTGTCCCGGACAAGCGCAAGGCAGCCCTAGACACAAAATGCTGACCCAATACCAGAGGACCCGGTCCAAAGACTGGTCGGTGAAGCCTCCGGCTGCGAGACGCGCGACTGGAGGTTCAGCTGGTGAGCGGCATAGCGAACCGCGTAGGGCCACAGAAAATGGGGCGCACGGGCATGAATCATGGACGTGCGGGCGGTGTCCATGACCAAGCCAATGCGGCGCTCAGCAACCCCATTCTGCTGTGGGGACTCCGGCAGCGTCCAGGACTGTACGATGCCCTGTTCGCCGCAGAATCTGACAAGAATGCCTAAGCGAAACTCACCCCCACGGTCGAAGTGGAGACAGGAGACACGACGGCCACGAGTGCCCTCCGTGGCTAGAAGCCACCGGATAAGTGTAGAAGTCACCTCAGACTTCTTCGTGAGAGGAAACATCGTGGTGTAGCTGGAGAATTCATCGACGACCACTAGAAAGTAGCGCTCCCTCACAGGTCCCTGCGTAGGTGCATGGCCCTAGACATCCAAGTGGAGTGTCTGGAAGGGAGCAGTGGCCAGACGAAGGGAGGAGGAGTGCGGAGTGCCACAAAGATGGCCTGCGACGCAAGGAGTGCAGCGCATGCGAGGGAGGGAGCGACGGGAAGACGCGAGGGAGATCTAAAACAAGGCGGTGACTAGCCATAGTGCGGAGGCGGGGGATTGACAGGTGGCCAAGACGGTGGTGCCACAAGACGGTCCGGTGGGTGAAAGACCGACATGAGCAATACGCAACAACTAGACCGGACAGAGCAACCTGACCAGACACATCAACCTGCCCAGACACAACAACCGGTGGGGACGCACTAACATGACCAGACTCTGCTACTGGGGGGGACGAAGCAACCTGACCAGACGCAGCTACCTGCGGGGGCAGAGTGTGCAAGACGAAGAGACCTGAGTGGGGCTCTTTGGTGAACGTGGCAATAACTACCTTGGTGGAAGAGTCTGTACAGATCGCAGTCCTCCCGTGCGCAGGAAAAGTGACAGTGATCCCCTGGTCCTGAAGGTATCCAACACCTACCAAGTTCCGAGAGAGCGAGGAGATGTAGAGACCAGTGGGGAAACCAGAGGGGACAGCTGCACGATACCTGCGGGGGCGCGTAGCCTAGGGGCAGGGCGACATGTGGGCTAGGGGCAGGGCGCACAGGCGCGCACTGGCTAGGGGCAGTGCGCACGGAAGACGTGACGGGCTGGGGCAGGGCGCATGGGCGACGTGACGGGCTAGGGCAGGGCGCACGGGCTACGCGACGGGCTAGGGCTGGGCGCAGGGTTGACGCGACGGGTTGGGGCAGGAGCCACGGGCCACGCAACGCACTGGGGCAGGGTTGCACGGGCTATGCGACAGGCTAGGGCAGGGCGCACGGGCTACGCGACGGGCTAGGTTAGGACGCACGGGCTACGCGTCGGGCTGGGGCGGAGGCGCAATACAGAGGGCGTTGAGGGCGCGTAGGGGAGGGCTAGACGCGGAGGCACGGAGGGTGCATTACGGAGGGCTCGGAGGGTGCGTTAGGGAGGGCGCGGATGGCGCTAGGGCGCGAAGGGCGCTAGGGCGCGTGACGGAGAGCGCGTAAGGCGCGGAGGGCGCTAGGGCGCGGAGGGGCGCTAGGGCACGTGACGGAGGGCACGTAAGGCGCAGAGGGCGCTAGGGCGCGTGAGGCGCGGAGGCGCGCTAGGGCGCGGAGGGCTTGAGGGCGCGAGCTAGGCTAGGCTAGGCAAGGATTCTAAACCTACTTGTGATACCATCTCAGAAATAGAATGCAACTGAATGATGAGATTAGGAATGTGGGTGACACAAATGGCAAACCCTAACTAAGTTGTACTCACTAAGGAGCACCTCACTATAGCCTATCACAAATATCAACATTTCACAGGGACCAGCTCAAATAATAAGTTATGCTAATACAAGCTCCATCATTGAACTTAAAAAAAAAAAAAAAAAAAAAAATGCAATACAAGGATACACACCATGCTAGGTGCTGACTGTGGAAAAACAGAAGAAAATCCAGTCCCTCAAACCTCCAATATCACCTCAAGAGTGACATCAATCAACGCAGCGATCTGCCTTGGAGAAACTGTCGAATGTAATGATCAAGACAGATTTATGACAACATCAAAGCTCAAGACAATCACTCTCTTCAACGGATTGAAATCTATACGTGGAGCTTCGAGTTCAAGCTCCTAGCGCAGAACGCGGAAATTTGGATGTCCTACAACAATACATACCAATTCCCGAACGTAGGCTCACCTCAAGAGAATGCGCAGTACTACAACGAATCGCTGCTCATCCACACCGTGTTGAACCACAAATTTTCTCTAGTAGAGCAACTCGGCATTCGCTCCTTCAAGAACAAGTGGGCACCTACTCAACAGCCTTAGGACACAACAAAACAGACCCAATAATAATAGCAGTGTTATTGTTCTAGCCCAACAATAATAGCATGCACGGAGAATCTACTCCAGCCACATACCACCAAGGAGCAGGATTTATCACAGGGCTCAACCGCTGACAATCTCGCCGCCCGCCATTGCCAGCTCCTTGCAAGGGCCTCCACGCATCCCTGCAGATAGCAACATAGGGAAAAGCAAGATCCTGACCTACATGGTGCACCGCGGTCCTCCATGGAACAAACCTTGCAGCTTTCGCTTCTTTCGCTCCTGGGAAGACATGTTCAGAGATCTAAATTCGAGCCTCGCTCGCACGCCCAGAGGATGGGCCCCTAGACCTGGTTGACAGACTGTGCAGCAGTGGATAGCTGAATAAGAATCGTTCTTGCCACGTGAAGCATTGGAGATCCTACATATGGAGAAAATAGTGCCATAAGGAAGAAAGACCATGCACGAACTTTCCTTGTGCATGCAAGTGAGGCAGTTCATAGAGCAGGTTGCTGATTCAAGGTACATGGAGAAGAACCCCAACTGCAAGCACACTCACTGGCTAACCTCCCTTTTGGGATATGGAGCTAGGGATTGGCCTGCTACCATCCCAATAATTCTAACCGTCAGGCTGAGCACTGCTCATATTGCAACCGCAGTCCAGTTCTCTCTTAACCTATCATTCTCTGTACACAAGGCACATAACTATAGCAAGCTAATCGGAATTCCAAACCCACGCGTGTCAAATCACCTCTTCGTGCAATCCCAGAACCAACACGCACATAGGCTACACAAGGAGTGCATTGGATGTTGCAAGATGCCAACTTTGTCCATAAAGAGACCACTGTTTTCTGTTCAATTGACGATCGCCAAATGAACCTTGCTATCAGAAATTGTGCTTCACGGGCGGGTTGTATCTCTGATGTCATCGTCAATGATTGCATTAGTACACATGATCCACTCGCGACAAAGAGGAGGGGATCGGTTGCCAGGGAGCAGGCAACAAAGAAAGTCGACCACTATAGCAACTGGACGGACTACGCGAGCTTTTTTTCAACTAGTAGCAGAGACCTACAGCTGCCCGTGTACCGAGGTTCCCACCTTGTTGAAGCTGCTGGTAGATACGAACAAACAGTGGCTTGTCAACACTGTCCCTTCTACCTTCCAAGCAATCAAGCTACTCTACCGAACCTGGCAACAATGGGTAGTAGCACTCTATAGGCGGTTTGCTTCCTCATGAAGTCCAACCTCGCCCCCCTGGCAGAAAACCTGCTTCTCTAGCGCATGGCATTCCTTTTGGTGCTCTACCTTCAGTGGTCATAATCAACATGTTCTGGTTCTCTTTCTCTTGCCATATTCCCTTGTATGCGTAACCTCAAGAACACGCCCTACAATGGTTGTTTCCACACTCACTCCGCTGGCAGCACACTGGTTTGACACACCACACACTCCTTTGGATGTCTAAGGGCCTATGCTTCCCCCACCTTATTTTATTCTTCCAGCTTGTATCTCCTCACAAAGCTCTTCACCTTCGAAGCCATGCCTATTCCTTCCCCCCGGTGTGCAGGCCCAGGCTCTCCTCTCGTGCCCTTGGTGCTATGGTTATGAATGCACACCCCGCTTCCTCATGATCCTCATTGTGAGGATCTAGGATCGAGCTCAGAAAAGAGAATGAGATTTGAGTCGAATTGAATGAATCACCTGGGTACAACACGAGGCTATATATAGGCTCAACACAAGGCCCCGTAACCAGGTGTTACGCGAAGGTTCCGCGGGTCGCAAAGCGTCCTGAACAGATCCTTACCAAATTCGGTAGAAGGCAATTCGGTGGCAACCGAAAAGGCCAGAATTCGGTGCACGCAACCTAGCTCGGTGCTATAACTATCATAAAATATAGGAAAGCACCTAGCCTAGGAAATCAAGCAATTCATGCATGCATATGATTATCCTATGCTAGAAAATAGCATGATAAAGTAAGGCAAGCAAGCATAGTTGGCATAAGCCGTCGTACTCTCACACTCATTTTCCTCTTCGTCCTCCCAAATCAGTAGAGCCTTCAGCCGCTTGATCGTCTGGTCCGGATACATTCAAGACTTGGCCTTCTGCTCCCCTCTTTGCTCCTTCTATGCCAGCATTCCTTAACGTGTCCCATCTTCCTGCATAGTCTACATGTAGGAGCTCTTAGGCAGTCTTGGCGAAAGTCTCCCTGTTGTTCGTATGTGCTGCGTCCTTCTCACATGGTGCAAACGTGCCATATATGAGCCGATTCCTCACACTTGTAACACTTTTTTGTGCATCCTATGTACACCCTCCACTTTTAATGCGCCCGGTGGTCTTCCGCCGGTGAAAGTACTCGCTTATAGTTTAATAACCTTCTTTATGGCGATTGGTGTTCAACTCATGGGTTTTGGGACTATCAAAAGCGTGTAGCCTAGAACCTATTTTTTAGGCACAAGTCGTGAGCTATAGGGTCAGTTGAGGCTGGGAAGCATCGGTTTTCTTTTTCAATCAATCACAAGGCTCCATATTCTCATGATGTAGTTGATTGAGTACTTAATCGACCACATGGATTGTGGGGGCATTTACAAAGTATGAGTGAAACAAAAGTGTATATTCAAGTGTTTGCATACATGAGTTTAGTGAGGTTGTATTGCATCAAGCACGACTCGGACTTGTGGAAGTGAAGACTTGGCTGATAATCTTGGCACCAAGTGTACTTTATGTTGCCTTCAACTTTTCCTTTGCCCGACCTGCACCCAGCCTCCATCTCCCAAAGTTCTCACCAAGCTAAGGGTTTTGCTATATCATTACGTTGCTTCAAATGTATTGTCTATCCATTTAGTAATAGCTTTATTAGACATAGATTCAGTGCACTCCATTTAGTCATTCTAAACACTTGGTTTTAGAGCTTGTTATGTTATAAAACTTTATGAGAAGGCATTCCTGTATGTTGTAGGAGCCGACTCTACAGATTACGAAGTTGAGGAGTCAGAAGAGTCGAAGCGACGCTGGTAACCGTCTGACCAAGACCGATGCAGGCGAAAACGTTTGAAGTTAACAGGTTCGAAACAAGTTCCCGCGCCGCACGGTTTGAACATCGCAGTAATAAGGGAATGTACCCTTTAGAGTACATGGCTAGTCTAGGTCGTTTTGTATCCCTTTGTGCTTTCTACACAAACTCAATGTATGCATGCTATTATCAATCTCAGTCATTTACATTCACTCTGATTTGAGGCCAATACTTTCGATGCAACACTACCATGCGATCAACCCTGAGCGATCGTTCGCTAAGTCCCATTTGGGATTGAAACATGGTATGAGAGCTACTCGGGGATTCTTTGAAACTTCACTTCCATGAAGTTCACAAAACCAAGATCTTGCGAGCGACACACACTCCAAAACCAAGATGGCAGGAGGATCTGGAGGCCAAGCGAATCTAACGGCTGAAGGACAAACCAACGGCTGCGACAAATGAGGCGACAACCACGCTCAGCACTACCGCACTCAAGCGGTTATTTTCGCGACTCTCAACTATGGAGAAGGGCCTCCAAGAAGTGCGCAAAGGCGATGCGGGAACCTCTTCCCAACCATTTATGTCAAACTATAATGATGCTTATGTTGTGTAGGCTGTAGTGGGGTAGCCCATAAGGGGTACAATCCAATTAGGGTTAGTATTTGTACCCAGTTTTATTCTCAATGTATCATTCTCGCTTAGTCTTCTGACATGGTTTCAGAGCAGGTCCTGTCCCAGAACCAGTTTTTTTAAAGCCCACCATATAGTTTGCTGCCCGTAATGCACAACCCCACCCGGCGCGCCGCCCTGCTGGCCTCGCGCTGCCCTGCCCTGCCCGCGCGCCGCCCTGTTGGCCGCGCGCTGCTCTGCCCTGCCCGTCGCGCCGCTCTGCTAGCACCGCGCCGCCCTCCCTGCCCCGCGTCGCGCCGCCCGCGCGTGTTCTGTTCTGCGTAGTGCCGCCCACGCACGCCCTGCCCTACGTCGCGCCGCCCCGTGCGTGCCCTGCCCTGCAACACGCCGCCCACGCGCGCCTGGCTTTGCCCTGCGTCATGCCGCCCCCCGCACGCCCTGCCCTGCCCTGCGTCGCGCTGCCCCGCACGCGCCCTGCCCTGCGTCACGCCGCCCGCGCATGCCCTGCTCTGCCCTGTGTCGCGCCGCCCGCACACGCCGTACCCTGCGTCGCGCCGCCCATGCACGCCCTGCACTGCCGGCGTGACGCCCTGCACACCTGAGCTTGCTTCCCGCACACCTGAATTTGCTATCCGCATGCGTGAGCTCGCTTCCCGCACGCCTGAGCTCGCCTCTTGCACACCGGAGCTCGCTTCCACACACCTGGGCTCTTTACCACACACCTAAGCTCGCTTCCCGCATACCTGAGCGCGCTTCTTGCACGCCTTGAGCACGCCTACTCTGCTTCTCGCGCAACACCTTGCTCTGCCCACTATGGCTACTCTCAGCGTCCTCACATTCGATCCAGAGGGCCGTCCGATTCAGTTCAACACGTGGCTCGATGAATTACAGCTGTCTCTACTGAGACAGCGTTTCGTCGTTTGACCACACGTCTGGAGCCTCTTTCGCCCCTCCCGACAGTGCAACTCGCTCACAGTGGCTTACCCGTAACGCTGCTGCTCGCCTAGCCGTTTGCAACCACCTGCCATTAGCTGAACGCACTCACTTTGGCCAGCACAAGACCGCTAAAGCCCTGTACGACGCTGTAGTCGCTCGTTACTCCTCCCCTGCCACTGCTGCTCTCGGCCGCCTTATACTGCCCTACCTTTTTCCCGAGCTCTCCGCCTTTGCCCCAGTCGAAGACCTAGCCACCCACCTTTGCACTAGTGACACTTGCTACCGCACCGCGCCTCCTACCAAGTTTCTAGACAAGATCCCCCCCCCCCCCCCCCCCCCCTCCCATGTACATCGCTCTCTACTTCATCGTCACCCACCTCCCTGACTCTCTTAGCGCAGTTAGGGACCTCTTTCTCGCCATGGACCCCACGGACTTCACTGACGACCTGCTTGAGAAGCACCTTCTTGCAGTTGAGGCTAGCATAGTCGCTGTAGGTGCTGCTCGTGGCACTCCTCACACTCCCTTCTTTAAGGGTGTCCCCCCTCCCCCCTTGCCCCCTCCTACACTTTTGCTGCTGCTGTTGACTTCCTTCAGTGCCGAGGAGGTCGGGGCTACGTCTACTCCTAGTGGGAGGCGTTGAAGCGGCAGGGGCAAGGAAGGCAAGGGTGGTGGTGGTGGCAGCGGTGGAGGCGGTGGTGGAGGCACTGGATGCGGTGGTGGCGGTGGTGGCGTAGGGAGTGGTGGTGGGAGTGGAGGCGTTGGTGGCGGCGGCGGTGACGGCAGTGGGAGTGGTGGTGGCGGCAGTGGTGGCGGCAGTGAGAGTAGTGGTGGCGGCGGCGGTGGCGGCAGTGGGAGTGGTGGCGGTGGCAGTGGTGGCGGTCGGAGTGGCGGCGGTACTCGAGGTTCTGGAGGTGCTGGCGGTGGTCACAAGCAGCAGCAGTAGCGTCCGCGTGAGACCCCTACGCCCCAGGAGCTTTGTGAGTGGTTTGCTCATCGTGGGGCGTCTACGGGCAGTGTTTGGTACCAGTACGTTATTCACACAGGTGACCGCGCTGGTCAGACATGCGGGAAGGTTGGTCACACACAGTCCCGCCGCTTCTCCCGTCTTGACAACGCCTGGCGCGCAGAGTCTCTTGACACGACGGAGCTCCCCTGCTGGCTAGAGCTGCTTAGGCATGGTGTGAATATCTTTGCTCTTGACTATGATGCTATCCTTGGTGCAATGTATGCTTTGAATGTTAGTGCTGAGGGTGACTCTTACTTATGTGTGCCACCCGGCCCAAGTATTGAGGCTGCTGCTCTAGGTGCTAGTGAGTCTGCTCTCTCTTGTACTGCGCCTGTTGAGGCCTTGCACACCTTCATGCCTGACTCGGGTGCTTCCTGCTGCTTCTTTCGCGACAGAACCACAGTCACACCACTCGCAGCACCTGTTGCAGTCTCTTTGGCTGACCCCTCTGGGGGCCCGGTTCTTGCACGTTCCTCCACTGTTCTCCCGTGTCCGACGGTTCCGTTTGGCTCACTCTCATGTCTTCACCTCCCCTCGTTCTCTACGAACTTGTTGAGCAATGCCGTCTTTCAGGATGAATGGGTTGATACCTTCACCCCTGGAGAACAGAGTAAGGCGATCTGTACGTGCTCCCGGACTGGCCATCGCTTGGCCACGTTCACCCGTCGGCCTAGGTTGATTCTGTACACACTAACTACCGAGCCTCCTTAGTCAGCGTTCGCGTCAGGTCAGCTAGCAGCTTCGTGTTCGTGTCGCCTCTTGTCGCACCAGACTCTCCTTTGGCACCACCGCCTTGGTCACCCCTCCTTGCCACACCTCCGTGGCATGCACTCCCGCCTCCTTGTCTCTTGTTTTCCCTAGGTCTCTGCCTCCCCTCCCACCCTCGCCTGCCCCTCCCTGCCTTCCCTGTGTTGAGGGGCGGCAGCGCGCCGCTCCTCACTCCTCATTTCCCCCTGATGACTGCTCCCCTGCAGACTCTCCACATGGACGTGTGGGGCCAGCCCGCGTCGTGGACAGGACCGCGAGCGCTACTTTCTTATGGTTGTTGATGACTACTCGCGTTACACCATGGTCTTCCCCTTGTGTAGCAAGGGGGAGGTCCCTGCTTTTTTTATCCGCGCTGTCCGTCTCTAGCTCCGCAAGCGGTTCCACACGGACCTTCCTGTCCTGCGTCTGCACTCTGACAGAGGTGGTGAGCTAGCCTCCGACCACTTGCGGGACTTTTGTCGTGGGGAGGGCGTTCGCTAGTCGTTCACGCTTCCGGCCTCTCCGCAGCAAAATGGGGTTGCTGAGCGCCGCACTGGCTTAGTCATGGAGGTTGCTCATACCTCCATGATCCACATGGCTACTCCCCATTTTTTGTGGCCCTTTCTGGTCCGGTACGCTGCGCATGAGTTCAACCTCTGACCCCGTGTCTGTTGGTGCAACCTACAGTTTGCACTCGGCTTGTTGCCCGTGTGCGTGCATGTGTGTGTGCATGGAATGGTATGAGGGCATGAGATAATATATATTTCGTGCTTATAATAGTGTGTGCATGATTATTCGTGATGTTGAATGTGTGTGTGTCGAGTCAATAGCGAGTCATCGCTAGTCGCGTGTCTACACAACATTTGTGTGTTTCGCGCGGTTTCTATCTCTCCTTTCTGTGTGTCGCGCAGTTTCTGTTTTGTGTTGTGTGGAACGTTCGGCGTGTCGCAGGTGTGTGCAGTGCACCCATCAAGAACTCAAGGATGAGTTTGTGATGAAGAACCAGAGCCTTGGTTTCAAGATTCAAGTGATCGCTAAGCCCGCGAAAAAAAGGGGGTACACCTCAAGATATTGAGAATAGTTACATTACTTTGAGTAGTGTAACATTTCACTTGGTGTAGGCCCTTGTGAAGGGTATTTTGGAGACTCTTCGTGGTTGGGGACAATGTGGCACTATTCCGCATCACTGTACCTCGACTCTTGGGGTTTGTAGGAGCTCGGAGTCATTCCCAACTCGTATCTTGTGTTCTAAGACTATAGTGGCTGCCATAGTGCCGTTCGTCCAAACCGATGCTGTGTCGTCAATACTTGGTGAAATTGTGCGATCTAAATTGCCTATTGTAGGCAACGTTAAGATGCTCCAGATCCAATTTGAATCAGGTCATTTGAATCTGTGACGCTCAAAGCCGCTGTGACGAAATCCGACTTTGCACTCTATCTTTCGTTTTAGTCACATTGAAGCCTACTGTGACTATAACAAGTGGTATCTGAGCTCCTTGGAGTAGCTACGACAATGGCTGGACCTAAAGAAAGGGGCAGCAGAGGTTCTGGAGGCACTGGAGGACCCCAAGCACAAGGTCAACCCCGTGATTCAGCCATGGCGCCCGAGCAACCTACTCTTGGACCTTCTAGGGATGAATCAAGAGTGTTTGGGCTTGACAAGTTCAACGGTGACAACTTTGCTGAGTGGTCCTTCAGAATGGAGAACGTGTTTGACCACTATGGCCTGCTGGAGGTGATGGAAGGAACGGAGAAGCGCCCCGAGAACGACCCGGAGAAGAGCCCGTGGGTGCGGAAGAGCGCACAAGGCTACCTCCTACTTGGGCAAGCGTTGGGGAGCAGCCAAATCGGTCACATCAAGCCATTCCAGCGTGAACCACAGAAGGGACCAAATGCATGGGCTGCTCTCAAGGCTGTACACGCTCCTGCGACAGCGGCGGTGCTGGAACGGCAAATGGCGACACTACGAATTGACGAGGATGAAGTGGTTGAAGAAGGGGTGCAGAAATTCTTCGACTTGTTGACTTGGCTTAAGGGAGCTGATTTGAACTACAATGAGCTCCACAAGAACACCAAGTCTGGCCTTGCTCCCAGAGTCATGGTTCTTGCTCATCATCAACCTCAACCGAGACCTGCCCCGCCTCTCGCTCGAAGATGTGAAGCGAGCAATCCTACGAGAGAATTTCCGCCGCCGTGAGTTGGCGAGTGCGGATGGCGCCGGGGCAGCAAGCATCGGCCGGGGGTACGGCCGTGGGAGAGGCAGAGGACGAGGGGGAGGCGGATTTGGCAGCCACAACTTCAATAGAGGCCGCGGGAGTGGCGGTTACGGCAGCGACGAAAAGAGCTACGAACGCGGTCGCGGCCGATTCAACGGCGAGTGCCATTTTTGCCACAAGAGCGGACACATGTGGCCCGATTGCTACAAACTCCCTGATGGTTGGACCCATGCTTAAGGTCAGGAGGGTAAGAGGAGCAGGAGGAGGGAGAGGAAGAGGCCATGGAGGCCGTGGTGGTGCTGCAAATATGAAGAGTGACGGCAACGAAAGCGAGTCGAGGGATGATCACTTTCCGGGTCAATTCTTCTTTGTCTCGACGCAAGCGCCGGCTGCACCAGAGAAGGATGAAGACTTTGAAGAGCCTGCAGCTGTGGGAAAGGTCACCCTACACGCCCTGGACTATTGGGTGATCGATAGCCGCGCTACCTGTACCATGACACCTTGCGTGGACTTGCTCACCGAACTTGAACCGTCACCGGTGAAGCATGTCACATTGGCTTTGGGGCAGCGAGTAGAGGTGAAAGGCATGAGCAAGGTTAAGTTCAAGGGTGCTGATGGAAAGATGGTAGGCCTCAAGAACGTGCTTTGGGTGCCCAGCCTTGCTGCGAATCTGATTTTTGTGCGGCGATTGGCAAAGGCCGGCATGGACATAGACTCAAAGGGAGCCAAGACCTACACCGCAAGGGTTGGCGAGCGGATTCTATGGGACCTTCACGAATATAGGGATGTCCACAACGAGATGTGGCAGATCCCTGTGGTCTCCATGCCTAAGGAGAGGCAAGTGGCAGCAAGCATCAGTGCCAAGGGCGAAGCGGTTGGTAGCGGCTATGGCGCGAACGATCGTGCCAAGGAGAACGAGCTCAAGAAGAGCAAACCTGGAGGGACCAGCAAGTTGTGTGACCATAAGGAGAATGGTGCAGCAGCAAAGGAGCAGCACAAGGGTGAGGAGAACCCCAAGGCAGCAGCGGAGGAGGACTCCAGAGAGAGCATGTGGGGCGCTATTGCGAGCGCGGCATTCTCCAATCCAACTTCGGCTACGGGGGAGTGTAACTGGCTCACCTTGCATCGGCGAATGGGGCATGTGGCCCTGCCCATCTTGCAGCAGCTAGTGAAGAATGAGATGGTTGCTGGCATACGTGTGAAGGGGGAGCCCGATGAGGTACTTGGCTGCCCGACGTCCATGCAAGCCAAGTTCACTGGTTTCCTGTTCTTGAGTTCGGAGGCAACGGCTAAGGCACCACTTGATGAGGTGGTGATGGACGTCGTGGGCCCCCTGAAGCTTGGAGCTGCTGGAGCTGAGTATTTCCTCACCATTGTCGACGTCTAGACCCGCATAACTTGGGTGTATGTGCTCTTCAGGAAGAGCGACGTGGCTGAAACGGTAAAGACCGATTGGTTGCAAATGGTGGAGCGGCAACAAGATCGACTTCTGAAGTCAATCCGCACCGATCAAGGAGGAGAGTTCCCGAGCAAGGAGTTCAGATTGAGGCTGAAGAAGAATGGCATAAGGCACTCCCTTACCTTGCCATACTCCCCTGCAATGAACGGCATCGCCGAGCGAGCGCACTGCATAATCACGGAGATGGCACGCGGGTTGCTAATTAAAGCCGGGCTACCCGACTACTTCTGGCCTGATGCGGTGCGGAGTGCGTGTGTGGCCAAGAACAGAGCCTTGACTCATGTGGGAGCAGAAAATGGGTGCCCTATGTGGAGTGGATTAGAAGGAAGCCAAAGGTGGATATGCTTCGGGTGTTCGGGTGCATGTGCATGGCACTCGTACCTAAGCATCTCCGGCACAACAAGCTTGGTGCAAAGGCGATATGGGCCGTGCACTTGGGCATGGCTCAAAACAGCAAGGGATGGCTTCTTTGGGACCAATTGATCGAGAAGTTCATGGTGAGCAGGGACTGCAAGTTCATGGAGAACCTCATGTACAGGGATTGGAAGGCGGAGAACGAGGCAAAGATAGGCATGCGGTCTGGGGAGGTGAAGAGTTCCGGCCTGGAGCATGTGGAGCTGCCTTTGGAGCTAAGCAGTGGCAGCATTACCACAAGGCAGTCTTCCCTTGTGAATGGAGGAGAGGAGGCCAAGGATGCAGATGAAGAAGAGGAGGAGGTGCAGCAAGTGAGTGAGCGTGCACCGACACTTCACGCGCTACAAGTGCTCCACGGATCCGAGTCACCCCGCAGCAACGCCAAGGCCTTCAAGTTCCTGCAGCTGAGGAGGAAGGAAGGGGCAAGAGGAGAGTTCAAGCCCCTAATACGCTGACCTATGATGCATCGGGAAAGCAGGGCAAGTCAGCCCTGGCCGGAGCGGCAATGATGGTCAGAGATGATGAGGAAAGCGAGTACGAGGAATGTGCGTTCGTGTTCTTCTCTCCGGTGTAGATGGCGGGAGAACTAGCCACTATAAAGGAGGCCTTAGAGAGTAGTGATGCTGAGGAGGGAAAGAAGTCCCTCTATGGGCTGATGCAGGCCCCTAGGCAATTGTACTTGAAGAAGATCGGCTTCACTCCCTCAACGGCCGATCACTCCTTGTTCATGCTTGTCGAGGGGGAGCGGAGGAGCTTCATGGTGGTGTATTTGGATGATATCCTCATCTTCTCACCCTCCTCTGACCTTGCGAAGGAGGTGATGTTGAAGCTTCAGGATAAGTTCAAGTGCAAGGCCCTTGGTGATGTGAATTTCTACCTCGGGCTCCATATCAACGCGACGTGGAGAAGAGGTGCATGGGGGTGCACCAATGGAAGTACTTGGAGGCGTTGGCTGCCAAATTTGGGCAGAGTGAAGGTTATGTGGCTACACCCTTTCCCTCTGGGTTCAAGTGTGTGAAGAGACCAGATGAGGAGAGCGTTTTTTAAGAGGAGAGGCGCCGTTTTCACTCGATGGTGGGCAGCCTCATATACGCGGCGGTCAACACACGACCAGATATTGCCTTTGCTGCTGCGCAGCTGGCTAGGGTTATGCAATGCCCTAATGAGAAGCAGGTAGCAGCTGGAATGAGGGTGGCCAAGTATCTTGGCCAAACACCGACCGTTGGGCTGCAATACTCGGCGGCGGTGCAAAGGCGCCAAAAGGGCGCGGATGGTGTAGAACTCGGGAGTTTGCTCCTCACCGCCTACTCGGATGCTTCATATGCATCGGAACCAGAGGACATGACAAGTGTTGGAGGGTTCATTTGCTGTGTTGGTAGAGGCCCAACTGCTTGGGAGAGCAAGAAGCAGGTTTCAAGCATTGAGCTCGGTTGAGTCCGAGTACATGGCACTCTTCCGTGCCGTACGGGAGATTGTGTGGCAGCGGCGTTTGTTGGCTGAATTGGGGGAGGAGAAGCAAGGACCTACCCAACTCTACTGTGATACCCAGGGTGTCATTGCTCTTGCTAAGAACCCTGTGTTGCATGGCCTCACGAAGCACATGAGGGTGAAGTGGCAGTGGACGAGGAGCATGGTGGCCGCGGGTGAAGTTGAGCTGCGTTATGTGAAGACAATGGGCCAGCCGGCAGACATGAAGACCAAGAGGCTGGTGGAGCACCAGCATTGGAAGTGTTGCAAGCTGGCTGGAATGGCTTTAAACTGAGATCAACATATCCTAAGGCCAACAATCCGAGGGGGTGATTGTTGGTGCTACTAACGGTTTGCACTCGGCTTGTTGTCCGTGTGTGTGCGTGCGTATGTGCATGGAATGGTATGAGGGCATGAGATAATATCTATTCATGGTTATGATAGTGTGTGCATGATGAGTCATGATGTCGAATGTGTGTGTGTGTGTGTGTGTGTCAAGACAATAGCGAGTCCTCGCTAGTTGCGTTTCTATGCAATGTTTGTGTGTCTTGCGCGGTTTGTATCTCACCTTTGTGCGTGTCGCGCAGTTTCTGTTTTGTCGTGTGTGGAACGTTGCCTTGGTTTCAAGATTCAGGTGATCGCGAAGCCTGCGAAAAAAAAGGGTACACCTCAAGATATTGAGAATAGTTACATTACTTTGTGTAGTGTAACATTTCACTTGGTGTAGGCCCTTGTAAAGGGTAGTTTCGAGACCCTTCGTGGTTGGGGAGAGTGTGGCAATGTTCCACATCACTCTACCTCGGCTCTTGGGATTTGTAGGAGCTGGGAGTCATTCCTAACTCGTAACTCTTCTTATCTTGTGTTGTAAGACAATAGTAGCTGTCATAGTGCCGTTCGTTTAAATCGACGCTGTGTTGTCAATACTTCGTGAAATTGTGCGATCTAAATTGCCTATTGTAGGCAACGTTAAGATGCTCCAGGTCTAGTTTGAATCAGGTCATTTGAATCTGTGACCAGAACGCTATAAACGTTTAAAGCCGCTGTGCAGAAATCCGACTATGCACTCGATCTTTCGTTTTAGGCACATTGAAGCCTTCTGTCACTATAACAGTGTCTCCTTGCCAGAGTCCTCGCCTACACTACGTTGGACGGGGGAGGTTGGCAATGCGTCATTGTTCCTAGTCTGAGGCTCTCGTTGTCCGCCGCGGACAAGCTCTCCTCCCACGCTATTCCCTACGTCTTCCTTGGCTTTTCCCTTGACGCACTTGGCTGGCCACCCCACCTCGCGCCATGTCCTGCCCTCTCAGGACGTCACTTTTGACAATTCATTTTCTTTTTACCGTCTCTTCCCCTACCGCACTGCCCCTCCCCCTCCCCTCCCCCCCCTCCCTACCGCGCTGCTGGGGAGGGTGCTGCTAGGGATGTTGCGTCTGGGGGTGCTGAGCCAGGGCGTGCAGAAGGGTGGTGAGCCTAAGGTTGTTGAGTCTAGGGGTGCTGAGCCTGGGGTTGCTGAGCCTGAGCGTGCACAGCCTGGGGGTTCAGAGCGTGGGGGTGCTAAGCGTAACGGTATTGTGTCTGCTGGAGGTCCTACAGGTGTCTCATCACGGCGTGAGCCTCTCTCTCCACTGCAGTTGCGCGAGTGGTTTGCTCGGCGCACCTGCCTTCAGAGTGGCGCTGCTGGAGCTGGGGGGCCTGCCGCTGGAGGCACAGGAGCTGCTAGTCGTGGAGGTGCTGGCGGCACTGCTGGTGCTGGAGGTGCTGGAGTTGCTGGTCCTGGAGGTGCTCGTGCTGGAGGTACTAGAGCTACTGGAGCTGGTGGTGTTGCTGGTGCTGGAGGTGCTGGAGGTGCTGGAGGTGCTGGAGCTGGTGGTCCTGGGGGTGCTCGGGTTGGAGGTACTAGAGCTGCCGGAGCTGGTGGTGCTGCTGGTGCTAGAGGTGGTGGAGATGCTGGAGCTGCTGGTCCCGGAGGTGCCCGTACTAGAGGTACTGGAGCTACTAGAGCTGGTGGTGCTGCAGGCGCTGGAGCTGGAGACCCTGGCACTACAGGCGCTGGAGCTGGAGACCCTTTAGCTGGAGGTGCTGGAGCTGGGGGTGCTGGAGCTGTTGGTACAAGTGCTGGAGGCACTGTGCGGCTGCGTCAATACTTGGTTTCACTGCTTCACCAGGTTCTTAGTCTCCCGTCTTCTACTGACCTTAGTCCACCTTTACTGTGTCAACCCCTTGACCAATCGTAGCCACAGTTACTGACAGCCTCCCCACTGCCTGCTCCTTCTTCTTACACTGAGTAGAAAGATTCTCTTAGAGAGCGTTGTGAGCCTGCGTCTCGCCCTGCCTTGCCTGTTCGCGCTGGTCGCACTGGTCGTCGTGTTCCACGTCCGCGTCCTCCTCCAGTCCCGGCCTCTCACACTATGGCACTTCGTCCTTCTTCTGTTCCACTGCGGGTTCCCCTGCCGTCTCCTCCTGCGTCCTCCCTTCCTGACAGTCCGGAACCTAAGTCTGACTTAGTTCGTGCTGCCAGTCCTACTGTCACACGTCTTCTAGCCAGTGTTGTCACCGACCCTTCGTTTGAGTCCACTGCTAAGTCTGCCCTAGTTGCTGAGCTTGTGGACTTTCTTGTTAGCTGTCTTCTCGACTACGCCGCTACTCTTGTTGCTGAGTCTGAATCTGACTGTCCTCCGTCCGTCGGGGGTGAGTGTGCTCTTGGAACGGACGTCCTTGAGAATAGGCACGCAAACTTTGAGTCTCTTGCACCTGCTCTACCTCACCTCGTGTCCATGCTTCTTGCACAAGAGGGAGACCCAGATGCTCTAGACATCCCGACCTCGCGCTCTTACGCAAAGGCGATGAGGACACGCACGAGGACTTTGAGTGTCTTGCAGCTGGTGTACCTCATCTCGTGTCCATGCTGCTTGCACCTAAAGGAGACTCAGATGCTCCAGACATTTTGGGACCCAAAATCTCCACGCGCTCTTACGCAGAGAAGATTTTGGGCCCCTACTTCTCTAAGTTGCAGACAGCCATAGACGACATGCACTTACGCTGACGCAATTCCCCCTCCTGGGGCAAACATAGTTGATGGCATGTGGATTTTCAGGGTGAAGCGGCCACCGGGTTCTCCGCCTATCTTCAAGGCTCATTACATTGCATGAGGCTTTAGTCAACGACAGGGAGTTGACTTCTTCCAGACCTTCTTCCCTACCCCAAAGATAACCACTCTTTGGGTGTTGCTGCACGTCGCAGCTCAGCGCGACTACAAGCTTCACTCTCTTGACTTCAGCATAGCGTTCCTACAGGGCACCCTGCACGACAAGATCTGGCTGCGCCGCCCACCTGGCTACACTGGGTCGTTTCCTAAAGGTACCCAGTCGAGCCTCCGGCGGCCAGTCTATGGTCTCCGCCAGGCGCCTGGTGAGTGGCACGACACACTCCGGACGACACTTGCAGCTCTTGGGTTTGCTCCTTCGACTGCTGACCCGTTGCTGTTTCTGCGCATTGACACTTTGCTGCCGTCGCTCTACATCCTCGTGTACGTCGACGACTTTGTTTTTGCCACTGCTGACTTTGAGGCACTAACTCTAGTGAATTCAGAGCTGTAAAAAAAACACATGTGCATAGACCTCTGTGAGCCATGTAGCTATTTTGGCTTGCAGATCACCCGGGACAGAGTACGGCGCACCATCACCTTGACTCAGTCACACATGGTGCACCAGGTCCTTCAGCGCTTCCGCTTCTAGTACTCCTTACCACACTCCACTCCTCTGCCTACCGGTCACTCGCTCTCAGCTTCACCTTCGGAAAATTCTGTAGAGCCAAGTGGCACGTATCCAGAGCTTGTTGGTTGCCTCATGTATCTGATGACCTGCACTAGACCTCACCTTTCTTACCCTTTTAGCATCCTGGCTCTCTACGTTGCGCCTGGGAGACACCGACCAGAGAACTTGGAGGCTGCTAAGAGGGTGTTGCGCTACTTGTGTAGAACGTCGGGCATGGGGCTCATGCTTGGAGGACACAGTTGAGTTGTTCTCACTGGCTACGCAGACACGTCTTGGGTTGACGACTTGGCTACGTAGCGGTCGTCATAGGGTTACACTTTCAGCCTTGGCTCCGATTCTGATTCTTGGCGGTCTACCCGCTCGTCTTCTGTTCTCAGTTCGAGTTGTGAGGCTGAGATCTACGCAAGGGCCATGGCTGCCTCACCTACCTGCTGACCAACTTGGGAGAGCGGCCTAGTTCTCCTCCAGTTCTGTACGTAGACAACAAGGCCATGATTGGCTTGTGTCAGGAGCACAGACTCGAGCACAGAACGAAGCACATCGCTCAGCGTTACTTCCTTGCTTGAGAGTTGCAGCAGCGTGGTCAGCTTTGTCTTGCTTACGTGGCCTCTCAGGCCAACACTACTGATATCTTCACCAAGGCACTTCAGCCTTGTGATCATCAGCGTTTTTGTACTGTTTTAGGCCTTGTGCCTACTTTGCCTCACTTGCTCACTTCGTGAATTTGCTTGTACAGTGATCTATATACTTGTACCTGCATGCTTACACTTGCTAGGTTGTGATCACTTTACTGCTTGTTCCCATTTATATATCTCTGCATGTGAACTGGCCTTGTGGCCATTTGCTTGTATGTAATCGGAAATATGGCGACAAGGCGAACCCCCCCGCGCTACTGAACCAGACAAAGAGGAAGAACCTTGCGGCGGGCTCATTGAACCTGAAGAAGGGTGGAACAACCCCCTCACAGAAGACCACTACTATCTGTATGACACGAAAGAGCAAGATTGGCGTCAGCCGATAGAGCTGCGGAAAAGCCCGCCTTACGAACATCAGCGCTTCGTACCTGTGGGATGGAAAGAGGACGAAGATTCGTTGTTCCACAGATGCTATAAGTAAACTCTGGTGACTCTACAACTCGCGCTACTTGTGCGCAACAACAACATCGACAACTACAACACCTAGTACTTGGATAGCTGCTGCGGCCAACACATGGTGGGATATATTCGATATGTCTCGAACATCAGCCGTGCTCCCGCTACCTATGTCACAGTTCCCAACAACCAACAACTACGCCTAACGCGCAAGGCATCGTGGTGCTGCAAGCCCGAGATAGCAACACGCACATCTCGTTCAACGACGTGCTCTTCGTACCAGATCTCCACTTCAACTTACTCTCGGCAGGACAATTCCGAGATTGCGGAGTCACACGCGACCTCATCCTCACCTATGCTTTCCCGAACACTCCCCCCGAGTCGCACAAATACCTCAAAAGAGCTCGCTCAATCAACAGAATCTACGTTTTGGACTTCGCCATACTTATCTGCCAAGCTTCATCAGACAAGCTCGTGGATCTCGTCCCCTTGGATTTCGCGTTCATGGACCAAGAATCATGGCAGCACCCAGGCGAATGGTCGTGGATCCGCCGCAGTTTTCACCCTGTGAGATTAATCTGCACCAACCCGACCTCAACGGCCTCTGCACCGGCTGTCATGCACCTACAGCAAGCCGCATAGAAGAAGTGGAAAGAGAACTCATGGCAATCCAAGAGGCAGAAAGTGCCAAGGCGGAACCTACAGGCATGACCGCAATGGAGCTCGCCGTCACTACTCACCGCATGTTTGGTGAAGGCGACGACAGATGTGGCTTCACGAGGCAAGAACGCCCAACACCGCGCTCAGACACAGTCCGCTTCATTCTGGAAGCAAACACAACGACCTTCGATGAGGAGAACCACCCGCGCCCATACACCCACGATGTCTACCGCAACGAGCAAAAGAGACCTGGAAAGATCCTGACGCAAAAGAAGAGCTGAGCGTCAAGGAAGAAGAGGACAAGGTGAAGGCAGAAAAGAAACAAAAGTTGTATGAGGATTTTATTGCGGCCGGATGGGACGAGGAAACAGCATGATACGGCGGTTGGGGAGGCGACGATGAAGGCACAGGAGCAACGTGGGGATCAGCACCATTCAAGGCTGGAGAGCTGGCGGCGATGCCAAACAACGGGACCTTGCCGAATGTGACCTTACCTAGGAAGAGATAGAAGTAGTGGAGAAGGAAATGGCTGCCGAAAGATCCCCCCCGCGAGTCCCTGTCCCACTAGGACGCCCTCCGCGCAACCTCCCCTCACCTCCCCGCTCACCGCGTCGCTGGAGAGATCCCTAGTCTTAAATTGAGGAGGGGAACGTGCCACCAACTCCTCCGCGTGACTCGCTTGGGCCAATCTCACGCTCAGATCCCTTTGCACCATTCATCAAAGGCACGCGGACTCCACTCAACATCATCCTAGACCACAAAATTCTTGCGCTCTACCTCACGACGGCACCTGAAGAAGGGGAGACAGCAACAGAAGTAGAAGCTAAGGAGCCGAACAACGAAGCAGAACCAGGAGAAGAGGAAGAACCTCCACCCCAGATTCCGCAAGAAACGGAGGCAGAAGCGGCAAAACACCATGTTCGTTATATGTGCACCTCCGGCATCCGCCCTGAAGACGATCTGTGGCATCAGCGACTCGGCACCCCTCGCGCCAGACGCTCAACAATTATCTCCGCGCTAAAGTTTTCCTTCTAGGAGCACTGCTGTACCCTGACGGCATGGAACCCCACAACACCCCACACCCAACTAACTGCACCGTCTGTCCCACAGCTGCCCTCTCTCATAGTGCCTACCCTTCTCTGGAGCCAAGTACCAACCGCTACAAGAAGCTGCAGAAGGTGTGTAGCGACTTCATTGTGCTCACTTTTGACGGCATAAATGGCGAAACATACACACCAACCTTCGTAGATGCCTACTAACTCCACGTTTGGATCGCCAACGTCGACGCTTGCTCCAAGGCTCCCGAGGTCTTCCGCATCTGGCTCGCACACGCACAACGACAATCGGGGAGGAAGCTGGAAATCTAGTAAACGGGTGGCGCCAAGGAGTTTGGCAGTATCAAATTGGAGAGCGTCATCGCAGAGAAGGGGATCAAGCACCAAAGTTCACTCCCCTACACTCACCAGCAGCAAGGTGTCACAGAAAGGGTTAACCGCACCCTCATGACAAAAGTGCGCGCAACTGATGAATCAATCCGACCTACCCAAGAAGTATTGGCCCTATGACATGAACCACGCCGTGCGGCTGCACAACCTCCTCTCTACCACGGCCAAACGGGACAACCTCTCCCCACATATGAAGTGGACGAGTTCGTGGCGAGATCCCTCCATGCTAAGAGTCTAGGGGTGCATGGTGCAATATCGGCCGACTTCAGCCATAATCGGCAAGTTCACTAACTGCGCGTGCTGGGGAGTCCACCAAGGACTCAGTAACGAATACAAGGGCCGGCTCATCCTTGACATTGACAACAAGCACATCGTCCCTGCTCGTGACATTCTCTTCTACGTGCGTCTCACCTTGCATCACTGGATTGAGGATTAGCATCGTAACGTCGCACGCGGCTACGCCAACAGCGGCCGCAGCTTTGCATCTCCGGAAGGCAAAGAAGCAGCAACAACATTTTACTGCGAACCCGCCGACGAACCTCCCAACGTACCACCTCGTCCGCGCAACGACGACGACGACAACAATGACAGCAACGACACGTCCGCGCCAGGACCATCACGGCGCCAAGCTGGGGAAAGCACTTTCTCACCTGGCTACAGGGGCAGCGATGTCGATGTGGTGGAATTCCTCACCGATACCACAGGCACTGCCAATGTGTTCGGCCTGCAGCTTCTGGGCCTGCACACGTCAGTCACCACTCTCGCGCGGGCCTTCGAGCACAAGAACCCGCTGTCACAGGATCGAATTCTCAATCGAAACTTATCCCTAAAACTGAATACAAGGCATTTTTATACTCGGAAAATACAAAGATAAACGAGATAAAACGAACCTTCGGGAACACGCCCTTCCCGATACTACAATCACAAGTGCGCACAAGCACGCAAGGCTATTGGCAATTGGGATTACGCCCAGATTACACCGTATACACCACTGTCCGCGCTGTCGGTGCCGTATAATAGGTATGTCGGTGGGAAAAGTAGGAAATAAGAGAAATAAATAGAAGGCTCTAGAAAATAGAATAGTAGGCCGATTGAGATGAGATAAAGACCAAAATAAAGAGGAGAAAGGGGAGAATAGGATAACGGGAAAATATAATAGTGAGAAAATATTATAACGGGGACGTCCTCTCACACTTCCCCCCCTCAAAGCTGGGTGGTAGAAGTAACACGCTGCTTGACAAGGTAGTCCTGGAGAGGACGGCGGGCGTTATCCATGTCGTGTTCAGGTACCCAGGTATCCTCGGAAGGATCATAGCCTTTCCAACGAATCAAGAGCTCCAAGGTGCCGCTACGTCGTCGTCGGTGCACTAGAATGGCTTCGACTTCGTACTCGGGTTCCCCATTAACAATCACTGGCAGTGGCGGCGGCGGCTGGCGACCTTTGAAGACCGTGTTTGGGTCCCAATAGGGCTTGAGAAGTTGAACATGGAAGGCATTGTGAATTCTCGAAGTAGCTGGTAAACGCAAGCGGAAGGTTACTGGAGTGACCTCCGCCTCGACGAGAAAAGGTCCGCAGAAGCGAGGTCGGAGCTTAGACGGAAGATGGCTAATGTCGAGATTGCGTGTATCCAGAAGCACCTGATCGCCAATCTTGATGGAATGATTGTTGCGACTCCGATCAGCGAGCTTCTTTTGTTGCTGCTGGATAGTCAGAAGACGTTTATGCGTGCAATCCCACAATTGGTGCATAGTGGTAATGAAGTCATGTGCGGGTTGCACCGTGGCAGGTACTGTTGGTTTCTGAGGCTTGAGTGGGTTGCTATTGTAACAGAGGAAGAAAGGAGTTTGCCTTGTTGCGGCGTGCGCGGCGTTGTTATACGCAAACTCGAGAACCGGCAGGTGTGCATCCCATTTAGAGATATCATCCTTACACGCTGCTCGCAGAAGCTGTTCGACAATCTGGTTGAGGCGCTCTGTCTGACCATCCGTTAGGGGATGATAGGCTGATGACATGGCGAGATTGGTCCCCATGAGCGAGGTGAGCTCCTTCCAGAATTTACTCGTGAATTTCGGGTCTCTGTCGGAGATCAGCGTGATTGGAATGCCATGTTGCGAGATGACGTAGCGGAAAAATAATTGCGCTGTCTCCTCGATGCGAGCCGTTGTGTGTGTCGGAATGAAGTGTCCCATTTTGGAGAATTTGTCGATGAGGACTAGAATGGCATTGTAACCAGCTTTGGTAGGTGGTAACCCGGTGATGAAGTCGAGGCTAACCACTTGCAAAGGCTGTTTAGGGACTAGAAGAGGTTGTAGTAACCCTGCTTTCTTCTGTTTGCTGCTCTTCATCCGTTGGCATGTGTCGCACGAGGTGACAAATTTTTGTACGTCATCCGCCATGTGGGGCCAATAATAATGCTTCGCAATACCGGCAAGCGTCTTGTTACAACCGAAGTGGCCCGCGTAGAGAACATCATGATATTCTTCGAGCAGTAACTGGCGTAAAGGAGGGTAATTAGGTACCCATATTTTTGTGGATCCCTTGCGGTATGCGATGTCTTGATCCCAATGTAGAAGATGGCGCTTTTCTGCTACAGAGTCTTCGGGGTCGATGGTGTATCCATGCGTGAAGAGTCCCTTCAAAAGTGGGTTCATGCCATCGACTTGTAGGGCGGCAACGTGTGCAGGGCGACTCAGTGCGTCTGCCTTGTTCTTGTGCCCCAGCTTATACACGATGTCGTAATGGAAGTGGGTTTCGAGAAAGTCAATCCACCGGACCTGCTGCCTGGAGAGTGTTGGTTGGGTCTTCAGATACTTGAGGCTGCAGTGGTCGGTGTAGACGGTCGTTTTTCTTCCTTCGAGATAACACCTCCATGCCTTAAATGCATTGACGATGGCGAGGGCCTCTTTGTCATGGATGCGGTAATTGAGTTCTGCCCCGTGAAGTTTTTTACTGAGGTATGCAATGGGTTGCAGTCCCTTCCCTTGATCCTGCATGAGTACTGCGCCTAGTGCTTGATCGCTAGCATCAGCCTCGATGACATAGTCAAGCTCAGGGTTTGGCAGGATAAGGACAGGTGCGGACGTGAGTGCGGTTTTAAGTTGTTCCATGGCTTCGTGGTGCTTCGCCTCCCATTGATATGGTGTATTCTTCTTCAACAGGTTCGTTAATGGTGCGGCAATCTTGGCGTAGTTCGGTACGAACCGGTTGTAGTAGTTGGCGAATCCAAGGAACTGTTGTAACTCCTTCACGTTCTTAGGGGTCTTCCATATTCGCACTGCTTCGATCTTCTTAGGATCCACGTGAACTCCTTGAGCGCTCACCATATGTCCAAGGAACTGGACTTTTTTCAACGCAAACTCGCTCTTGGATAGTTTCACGTAGAAGCGTTCTCGTCGAAGAATTTCAAACACCCGTTGCAGATGCTTAACGTGCTTCTTCATGTCTTTCGAGTAGATCAGGATATCGTCCAAATATACCACCACACACTCGTCCAGAAGGGGCCGAAGGATGTGGTTCATTTCCGCTTGAAATGTGGCTGGTGCGTTAGTGAGTCCGAATGGCATTACGAGATACTCGTATGACCCATACCGAGTTCGAAAGGCGGTTTTGTGGATAGAGTTGTCTGCCATACGAATTTGCCAGTATCCCGATCTGAGGTCGAGCTTGGAGAATACCGTAGCACCGCGAAGTTGATCGAGTAAGTCGTCGATCCGTGGTATCGGGTTTTTTTTTTTTACAGTCTGCTTATTCAAGGCTCGGTAGTCAATGCACATTCGCAGACTTCCGTCTAGCTTCGAAGTGAAGAGAACTGGAGCTCCGTACGGCAAAGTCGAAGGTCGAATCAGCCCTTTCTCCAGGAGATACTCTATTTGTTTTTTCATATCGGCAAGCTCTGTCGGGCTCAGCCGGTATGGTGCTCGGAACGTTGGCTTGGACCCCGGCTCTTCTACGATCTCGTGATGATGTGTTCGGTATGGCGGTAGTTGATCAGGTAAATCGTCAGGGAGAACGTCCTGGAACTCTTCAAGAATTTTCTTGACTGCTGGAGGAAGTTCCTGGGTCTGCTTCTCTCCGTTGTCTGCTTCGTTGACTATCGCCATGAATCCCGCCGAGGTCCGTTTGACGTCCTTTTCAAAGTGTGCGAGTGTCTCGACTGGAATATTTCCCGGGTCGTCCCATTTGGGAAGGCTGATTTTCCTCCCGTTGTTGTTGATGTTGGCCGTCCGGTTAACCCAGTTGATCTCGGGGTTGAACTTTTTAAGAAAGTCTCTCCCGAAGATTACGTCGAGTCCATTGATATTTGTGACGGGGAGAGCATGCTTCCATCGAAGGGGTCCAATCTGGAGTAGTAACCGTGTTTCCCTATAGATAGGTAGCTTACTGCCATCCACCATCATTGCAGAGAAGCTTGAGGACTTGATGTCACCTCCGAGTCGATCGATTGCCTTTTTGTCATAGACGATGTGCGACGCCCCGCTGTCCACGAGTGCTTGGAGGCGCTGTCCGTAGCAGATCACCTCGAGCAGGAGTGGTGAGCGTTGCTCGGAGTACCCAAAAATAGTCTCATTAATAGGATCATAGGGTACATCCCAATATTCAGTACACACCGTGGTTCCATTGTTTGCTCCTGGACAACCAGCTGGCCTGGGCTGCGTGGAGAAAAGCTCCTCTCCAACACCAGGAGTAGAGGTAGTAACCGTACAGGTTGACCCTGAGGGGGTGGATCCGGTCGACACCTGCGATCCACTGGATGCATCCTCAAGGGGTTTTCGGAGTTTCCGCAGCTTCTTTTGAACTCCCAGCTGCCTCTTCAGCTGCTTCAGCTCCATAGACTTCTTCCCTGGGGAGTGGAGAGTCGTCTTGGGCTGGTTTCCGGGAGAGGACGTTGACGCCTTGAAAAGGTCTACTCCTTTCCACAATCCTTATTTTTTTCCCCAGCTCCGTAGGCACCGGTACCACTTCTTTAATCATCTGCTTCCTCTGGAGTTCTTCCCGGAATTTGTTTATGGCTCCGGACTCACGAAAATCACCAGTCTTCATTAAAGCATAACGAATTTGTTTGAAATATAACTTTAACGAATTCTGTTTTTTTCCGGGGTCGAATTGGAGAGTTCCCGTCTTGGTCGAGTCTGTTTTCGCGGAGGTTTTCTTTTCCTCGGCGAATCCCTCTGACAAATTTCGGTCAAGGGGCTTGGGATTTCGCCCTTGATTCTCCAAATCTCGCGCCCAATGCTGTTCTTCAATTTCGATTCGGTCCAGATTGCGCTGACGCTTTCGGATCTGCTTTTCCTCGCCAGCACGATCCGCAATCACTGGCGAGATCCGTTTTTCGACTTTTTGTCTTTAGTTTTGCCACTCCCACGAGCTTGGAATGCCGCACGTGCAGATTTCATGTGAAAACATGTCGACAATCCGATGTCCGTTTCCGCCCCAAAATTCGCAAAACGATTTGTTTTTTGCAGGTCGTGAATTCGCGTCGAATTTGTCGACTTCCATGGGGTCGGCGAGCGTGGTTGAAGCCGAGCGATCCCCTTGTCGTGATCCGACGACGTGGGGCCGTCGTGTTCCGGAGTTGACCAAGTCAAAACGCTCCGCGGCCGATACGATTTCGCTGTAGCTGCTTTAATTCGCTGCTGCAACCTGGCGCCGAATGTCGGTTTTCAGCCCCGCGATGCAGGACTGAATTTTTTCGCCCTCGGTAATGTCGGGAATGCGATTATAAAATTCCTCCATCTGCTGCGTGTATTGCGCGACACTCCCGAATTGCCTATGGTGATGTAATTTTTCGCGCGCAATATAAGTGGAATTAATCGGCTCAAAACGTTTGAGGTCTGCCCGGAACTGCTGCCACGTGGCTTCGCCCTGGAAAATGCTACTGTTGCTTTCGAGCCACTTAAGAGCTGGACCGCGCATCAACTTTGTCCCGAGACGAATTTTCTCGCCGTTGTACTCCGTCGTCGACCATCCGATCGCCGCGAAATAAATTTCTATCGTCGCGAGCCACCGCCTGACGTCGGATTTTTTATCGCTAGGGTCGAACGATTCCGGCGAGCGAAGTTTCGGAACCTCGAACTGACGCTGCAACTAATGCGAAGTCGTCGAAGCAGGAATGTTCATGGTCGAGAGGAGCTGCATAATGCGCTGCTGTTCGTTTCGCAGCTACTCGTTCTCCAATCGCGAGCGTTCAGTCATCGCTCGCATCTCCGCTTCCATCTTGGCGATTTGTGCGAAGAGCTCCTGCGTAACGTCGCTGGTCACCGGCAAACCCATCCTGTTCAGAAACCACGCGAGGGGGTTAATTCGAAAAGCGCGGAAATGGTTCTTACTAGAAATTGGCATCGAATTGGTCGCCCCGGCGGTTTTTCGAGGCGATTTTTTCCGCGACCGCTTCTTAGCCGAGAGTCGTCGAGTGAGAATGGCTCTGATTACCAAGTGTCACAGGATCGAATTCTCAAGTCGAAGCTTGTCCCTAAAACTAAGTACAAGGCATTTTTATACTCGGAAAATACAAGGATAAACGAGATAAAACGAACCTTCGGGAACACGCCCTTCCCGATACTACAATCACAAGTGCGCACAAGCACGCAAGGCTATTGGCACTTGGGATTACGCCCTGAATACACCATATACACCATTGTCGGCGCTGTTGATGCCGTATAATAGGTATGTCGGTGGGGAAAGTAGGAAATAAGAGAAATAAATAGAAGGCTCTAGAAAATAGAATAGTAGGCCGATTGAGATGAGATAAAGACCAAAATAAAGTGGAGAAAAGGGAGAATAGGATAACGGAAAATATAATAGTGAGAAAATATTATAACGGGGACGTCCTCTCACACCCGCGCAAGGCCTTAACCGACCCTCACGCTAAGGAGTGGCGTGCAGCCATGGATGCGGAGCTAAAAGCGCTAGAATCACGTGACACATGGGTTCTAGTCGATCGTGCAGCACTGAAGGGGAGGAGGGTGCTTAGTGGAAAATGGGTTTTTCAGCATCGAATGCTTCAAAGCACGTTGGGTCGTACGCGGGTACGATCAGCGCCATGACAACTAGAGCGCTATCAAGATTGCAAACAAGACGGGGTTTGTGAACCGGACGACGCACATCGTGCTTCGGTACTTTTTCGTCAAAGACGAAATTGACCAGGGCAAAGTTGACCACGCGTATTGGCCCACCACTGAGATGGCTGCCGGCTTCCTCACCAAGCGACTGCCACATCAGCAGTACAAGCACTGCTCCATCCTCACTGGATTAGTCAAGCGAGTCAGCCCCTTGCGCGCCCATGAATAAAGGGAGTGCTACGATATGAAACTGTATAAGAAGGCATTCATATATGCTGCAGGAGCCGACTCTACCGAGTAAGAAGTCGAGGAGTCAGAAGAGTCGAAGCGACGCTGGTAACCGTTTGACCAAGACCGATGCAGGCAGAAACATTTGTAGTGAAAAGAGTGGGAACAGGTTTGAAACGGGTTCCCGCGCCGCACGGTTTGAACTTCGCTGTAATAAGGGAATGTACCCCTTAGATTACATGGCTAGTCTAGGTCGTTTTGTATCCATTTGTGTTTTCTATATAAACTCAATGTATGCATGCTATTATCAATCCATTCACTCTGACCTAAGGTCAACACTTCCGCTGCAACACTACCATGCGATCAACTCTGAGCGATCCTTCGCTAAGTCCCACTTGGGATTGTAAGCATGGTATGAGAGGTACTCAGGGATTCTTCGCAACTTCGCTTCCATGAAATTCGTCAAACCAAGATCTAGCGAGCAACACATGCTCCAAAACCAAGATGGCAGGAGGATCTGGAGGCCAAGCGAATCTAATGGCCGAAAGACAAAACAACGGCTGCGACAAATGAGGCGACAGCCATGCTCAGCACTGCCGCACTCGAGCAGTTATTTTGCGACTCTCAACTATGGAGAAGGGCCTCCAAGAACTGCGCAAAGGCGATGCGGGAACCTCTTCCCAACCATTTATGTCAAACTATAATGATGCTTATGCTGTGTAGGCTGTAGTGGGGTAGCCCATAAGGGGTACAACCCAATTAGGGTTAGTGTTTGTACCGAGTTCTATAGATACATGGTTGCCAACTAGGCATAGCATGTGACAAAAGGACCAGATAGCGTTTGACACGCTTATCTCATATTTTGACGCCGTACAGATAAGTGAGCAAGATTTGACAAGTGGAGTGTGTCACGTGGAGAAAATGCTATACTATGTCAGGCGTTAGGTGAAGCGCCTCACGAGTCGCTTGCTAAAGAAGTTGAGCGCACCAGTCAAACGGTGAGCGATGATACTTTAGCGGACTTCATGCGTGACTTTAAAGAAGAGAGCCATATATTGACAACAACAGCAATCGCAGTGACGACAATCAAGACTAAACCAAAGGCTCCTCCCTATACAACCCTACAGACAAGTATAATACATTAAAGGGGTGACATTCTGAATGTGTTTCCTCTTACAGCAGCCGATACCAATGAAGACATTGGCGCCAAATTGAATATTCACCATCGTTGTTTCGAGGCCTAACGCTGGAGTGGTGGCGCCGAAAATGGGAACCAAATGGGATTTCAACAAGTGAGACACATGGGGTAGAGGAAACCCCGAACCCGGCGAAGAAACAAGCAGAACCAATCTTTGCCGTGACCGCAATCCGCACGGGGGGTGCACAAAATACGATATTATATTGAGCGTGTATCCACCGTGAAAAAAAATCGGTTGATAAAAAAGGCCTTCACTTAGAGGAATGTATTTTAGAGGAATTTCACTTTTCATTGGGTAGGTTGAAGTTGGGAGGTAAAGGGTGTGTCAAAAACTAACAGCAGAGATGAATGAACTAGCAGCAGGATAGGTACAAGTACTAACCCTAATTGGGTTGTACCCCATATGGGCTACCCCACTACAGCCTACACAACATGCAAGATATAAATTTGACACACCCCCATAGACAAAGTGGGGGAGACAAGGGGTCACAAGACCAATCAAGCAAAGCAAAATAAAACTCAGGGTGGATCACAAAGTCACCACACACCCTGAGCACAAGAAAACGGCCACAAAGCCAGTTCACATGCACAAGGCTGAAGTGCCTTGGTGAAGATATCAGCAGCGTTGGCCCGAGAGGCCACGTAAGCAAGACAAAGCTGAACAGACTGCTGCAACTCTCGAGCAAGGAATTAACGCTGAGCGATGTGCTTCGTCCTGTGATCCAGTCTGTGCTCCTAACACAAGGCAATCATGGCCTTGTTGTCTACATCCAGAACTGGAGGAGAACTAGGCCGCTCTCCCAAGTCAATCAGCAGGTAGGTGAGCTAGCGTAACTCCTGTGCAGCCATTGTTGTGTGATGCAATCATATGCATTCACGTCTGTCTGCCTCCCATCATATGTTCGTGCGTTGCATGCGTGGTGTGACCGTGTGCAAGAATTTGTGTTTTGTGTGGTTTGAATTTTCTGAGTGTGTGCAAATGTTATTTGGCTTGAGCAGATATCTGAAGTGATTCCTCTGCTCAAGAGCTTTCCGACGAACCAAATATCGCTTCAATCGGAGCACGAACAAGAAAGTTACGAACGTTGAAGTTCGCATGCTTTTCATATTTGGTTGTGGTGACTATGGGAAGTTGTGGGGTTGAATCCATAAGGGGTACAGACTTTTGGGGGTTGGGAAATTCGTCAACACCACTGTAGATGCTGCCAAGTGGTTAGGTGAAACCAAACCAGGTTGGCAATTGTGGTCAAGTTGGGTTGAGGTGGATTGTGGAGGTTGGGATAGTGACAAAGGTCAAAGTTGGGTTGTCTATGGGGAAGGGAATTGTGTGGCATGGGGTTTCCTTGGTTGGGGACTCTCTTGGGACCTTCCCTCTCATCCTACTCATCCCTTCCACCTGGTTTAGTGCTACTCTAACTCTCTTGTGTAGTAATTGTGAACTTGTGTGAGAACTTTGTGATTGAGTTAAGATTCCATAGCAGCATACCCTCTAATGCGCCAAACTTGATAACTCAAGAAATACTTCACCTTTTCATATGATTAAACTTGGTAATTGTAGCCACAGAATAAAGCTACATTATAGCTAAGTCTGGTGAAATTTAGACTATGAACTTTGTGTCGACGTCGTTTCTTGTGAGCGCGACTTTTCTGTCCAGAATTCTAAGCCAACGATTTTGAGAATTTTAGGCACCTAATCTTCGTAGACTCCGTCCTTAGTCTCTAACAAGTGGTATCAGAGCTGATTAAGGACCTTGTGGGGAGTCTGCTGAAGTGTGAAGACCCTCCTAGACCCACCATGGCCTGTGGGTGTGCCTAAGTGGAGTTCTGGAGGTTGGATGTGACTTCCGCTAAGGGGAAACTCTGCCGAAATTTCGTTGGCGCTGACACTTGTGAAGATTGTGTGGATCTACATTGTGACCAGCAAAGGGGGGAGCTGAAACCTCTGATTGGGAGCAGAGGAGATGAGTCAAGGGAGTGGAGATGCAGCTGAGAAGAGGAGTGAGCCGCCACCATCCAAGATTGAAGCTTTGGATGGCTCCAACTATGAGGAATGGAGCGGGCGGATGCGGAGCGCCTTCAAGCGCTACAAGCTGCTCAAATTGGCTATGAGAGAGGAGAAGATGCCCGGGGAAGGAGATGCCCGTGATCAGTGGATTGAGAAGAGCGCGGTGCTGTACGACCTCATCCTCCAATCGGTCAACAACGACATGTTCCAGCACATCAAGGATTTGGTGGAGTTCGATGATTGCGGACCGAAGACATGGAAGCTGCTACGCGACGTGATTCAGCCCAACACGCTGGTGATGGTGCTTGTGTTGAAGAAGGAGTTGGCTGCCCTCTCCATGAAACCGGAAGATGATATGAAACCGGTCCTTGACAAGATCAAGGACACGTATGCGAGCATGGAAGCGGCGGGCAGTGAAGTGTCGCAGATGCAACAGTGCACCAAGATCATCTCGGTGCTCGACAACTCATGGGACAACCTCATCCCCACCCTCAACGTTCAGCAGGACAAATGGACGCCTGAGTGGCTACGGCAGCAGATTCTGCAGGAGGACTTCCGCAGGCGCCACACGGGAGGTGGTGCTGCCAACAAAACTGCTGAGGGGTATGGAGCTGCAGGAGGCAGCAGAGGAAGAGGGGGAGGGAGAGGCCGAGGCCGTGGGAGAGGCTTTGGCTGAGGGAGAGGCCGAGGTGACTACAATGAGGGGCATGGGAGCTCTGGAGGCAGGGGGAGCACCCGAATGGAGGGAGCATGCTGGTACTGCAAGAAGGCTGGACACCCGTGGTTCAAGTGTTTCAGCCGGCCTGAGGGATGGGCACCCCCAGGCATGAAGCCGCCAAGTGGTGAACGTGCACACGGTGGCGCTGTGCAAGGTTCAGGTGCACAAGGTGATGGTGCACAAGGTAAAGCCGACCCTGGGATGTTCCTCATGGTTGAGGATGTGCAAAGGAGTGGGGGTGATGTGGGTTCAGTTGGGAAGGTTGTGATGCACCCCCTCACTCACTGGTTGATCGATTCAGGTTGCACGAGTCATATGACCCCACGGGCAGATTTGCTTGATGAGGCAAAACCTCCTGGAAAGATCAAGTTTGTGGCTGCCGCTTCAGGTGCTTTGCTCCCTGCGATTGGTGTTGGGAGTGCCAAGGTGATGGGAGCCAATGGAGAGCTTGTGGGGCTTGGGAATGTGCTGTTGGTTGAAGGTTTGTCCGCTAACCTTCTTTCTGTGCGCCGGCTGCAGAAGAGCAAGGCTGAAGTTACCTTCGGCCCAACCAGCTGCCGTGCAAAGCTTGGGAAGTTGCTGATGTGGAACTTGGAGGAGAAGAGCAGCTGCATCAAGGACCTGTGGTAGCTGCCCATCATCCCTTGGAAGGGGAAACCACCAGCAACGGCAAAGGCAGCGGCAGCGGCTAAAGCAACTGCGGGAGGAGAGGAGACTGCATCAATTGCTGGGGCCTTGGATGCAGTCAAGAGGGTGCAGCAGCCACACCAGCCACATGGTGAGGTGCTTGTTGGTGTGGATGCGATAGCTGCATGGGCAAAGGCTTCATCTGGGAGTGGTGAGGCTGATTGGGAGACGTGGCATGAGCGGCTGTGCCATGTGAACTATTCCTATGCTGCAAAAGTTGGTAAAGGATGGGTGCTTGAAGAGGCTGGAGGAGAAGGGGGGAGCAAAGGAGATTGGGAGCTGCCCTACCTGCCTTGAGACCAAATTCACGAAGTTTCCCTTCAGCAGCAGCATAGGACCAGCCAAGGCTCCACTTGCACTAGTGCACATGGATGTGGTGGGCCCCACGAGGGCCCTTTCTCTCTCGGGCAGCCGTTACTTCTTGACGATTGTGGACGACCACACGCGTGCGGTGTGGGTGTACCCTTTGAAGACTAAGAGGGAGGTGGCAGCGGCTGTTCTCAAGGAGTGGATGCCGAGAGCTCAAATGGAGAGCGGACACAAGGTGAAGGTGATCCGCACCGACAACGAGGGAGAATTCATTGGCGCTAATTTTGAGGCGGTGCTGAAGAAGAAGGGGATCCAGAATCATCTTACAGTGCCCTACAACCCTCAGCAGAACGGCGTGGCTGAGCGGTTCAACCGGACCCTGCAGAAAGGTGCTCACACTCTCCTTGGGCGTGCAGGGCTGCCGGATCCGTTTTGGGTGACTCCACTACGGCAAGTCGCCCTTGTGAAGAACAGAGTGCTGGCGACTGTGGGGGACAAGCAATGGGTCCCCTATACCAAGTGGTATGGGAGTGCACCAGCAGTCAACATGCTGAGAGCCTTTGGGTGCATGGTGGTGTTTCATGTGCCTAAGGAGAAGAGGGGAAAGTTGGAGGCTTCTCGGAGATGGGGTGTGCACTTGGGGCTTGCTAAGGATCACAAGGGCTGGCTGATTTGGGACTTGACCAGCCAGCAGCTGACTGTGTCAAGGGATGTGAAGTTCCTTGAATCCTTGTACTATAAAGAGTGGAAGCAGCAGCAACACAAGCTCCCTACTACACCGCTGATCATTGAGGCCGATGAGGTGCAGCGGCCTTCGAGACAAGTGCAGGTCACTGTCTCAAAGGAGGAGATCTCTGGGGTGACTGAGGATGGGGGAGAAACTGAGGTGGAGAAGCAACAGCAGCAGCAGCAGCAGCAGCAGCTGCAGCAGCAGCAGCAGCAAGGTGCTCCACAAGGTGCCGCACGTCCGGCTGACCGTCCTAGGAGGGATGTGCGCCCTCCTAACCGGCTGACCTATCCGAGCTTTGGCAAGCCAAAGGTGGTAAGGGATGGGAGTGTGGCTGAGAAGTGTGATGAGGATGAGATAGCACACTGCTACTAGGCAGCCGTCCCTGAGCCCAATACGCTAGCTAAGGCATTGAGCGGGCCCGATGCTGAAAAATGGAAGCAGAGTGTGAAGGAGGAGTATGACTCTCTGCTGGAGAATTGAGACGTGGGAGCTGTGTGAGCTGCCACCTGGGAAGAAGGCCATTTCTTCCAAGCTGATCTTCAGGCATAAGTACGGACCAGATGGGGAGCTGACCCGCTACAAGTCAAGGCTTGTGGCTAAGGGGTTTCAGCAGACAAAGGGGAAGGATTTTGACGAGATCTTTGCTCCTGTGGGGAAAGGCACAACATTGAAAGAGTCACTCGCAATGGCTGCAAACCGTGGATGGCGGGTGAAGCAGATAGACATCACCACCGCCTTCCTCAATGGGATCATTCTGGAGGAGCTATACATGTTACAGCCTGAGGGCTTGGATGATGGGAGCGGCAGGGTGTGCAGGCTGAAGAAGGCCATCTATGGCCTGAAGCAGGCTCCTCATGCATGGTACCACAAGCTAGAGGAGACACTGCTGGCTGGGGGGTTCAAGAAGAGTGAGTGTGACCACAGCCTGTTCCTACTACAAGAGAAGGAGCAGTTTCTCATGCTCCTGGTGTATGTGGACGACATCCTTCTCTTCTTTGAGTTGTCTGCAATGATTGAGCGTGTGGAGGAGATGCTGGAGATGCAGTTCAAGTGTTCCAAGATGGGAGATGTGAAGTACTACCTAGGGATGCATGTGGAGAGGGACCTTCACAAGGGAGTGTTGAGGTTGCACCAAAGGAAGTACTGTGAGGGGCTGGCCGAGGAGTATGGGCTGCAAAATGGAGGGAAGCCGGTCACCCCACTGCCTTCAGGGTTCACAGTGGAGCCCTGTGCTGATGAGGAGGTGGTGGGTGAGAGTGACAGGAAGCTCTTTCATTCCATGGTGGGGGCACTCAATTATGCGGCTAACCACACGCGGCCTGAAATTGCCTTTGCTACATCCAGGCTTGCAAGTGTGGTTGCACGCCCTAGTCATGAGCAGCTGGAAGCGGCCAAGAGGTTGGTCCGCTATGTGAGCGCTACGGCATCAGTGGGCTTGGAGTACAGTGCTGTGCGACAGAGGCTGAAGAGGGGTGCAGCTGATTTGGGCAAGGGGGAGATGCTTCTGACTTGCTACACTGACGCCAGCTTCAACTCTGTGAAGGCGGATGGCACCAGCATTGGAGGCTATGTGTGCCTGTTTGGAGGTGGTGCAGTGAGCTGGCGCAGCAAGAAGCAGAACGAGGTGGGGCAGTCCTCCTGTGAGACAGAGTACATGGCCATGCATCATGGGGCAAAGGAGGTGGTGTGGCTGAGGCGTTTGTTGGAGGAGATCGGAGTGTGCCAGAGGGAGCCGACTGTGATTTTCTGTGACAATGAGTCGGCGGTGAAGCTAGCGAAGAATGCTTGTCTTCATGGGCTGACCAAACATATCAGGCCTAAGTGGCGCTGGGTGAAGAGGCTCCTGGACAAGGAGGTGCGGCTGGAGATTGTGAAGACCCATCAGCAGACGGCTGACATTCTCACCAAGCGCCTGGCTGAATCTGAGCATTGGAAGGGCATGAAGCTTGCTGGGATGAGTGTGCATTGAGGATGCATGCTTGAGCTATGGCATGTGGGATGATGGTTGGCAGCCAGAGGGGGAGTTTGTTGTGTGATGCAATCATATGCATTCACGTCTGTCTGCCTCCCATCATATGTTCGTGCGTTGCATGCGTGGTGTGAGCGTGCGCAAAAATTTGTGTTTTGTGTGGTTTGAATTTTCTGAGTGTGTGCAAATGTTATTTGGCTTGAGCAGATATCTGAAGTGAATTCTCTGCTCAAGAGTATTCCGACGAACCAAGTATCGCTTCAATCGGAGCACGAACAAGAAAGTTACGAACGTTGAAGCTCGCATGCTTTTCATATTTGGTTGTGGTGACTATGGGAAGTTGTGGGGTTGACTCCATAAGGGGTACAGACTTTTGGGGGTTGGGAAATTCGTCAACATCACTGTAGATGCTGCCAAGTGGTTGGGTGAAACCAAACCAGGCTGGCAAGTGTGGTCAAGTTGGGTTGAGGTGGATTGTGGAGGTTGGGATAGTGACAAAGGTCAAAGTTGGGTTGCCTATGGGGAAGGGAATTGTGTGGCATGGGGTATCCTTGGTTGGGGACTCTCTTGGGACCTTCCCTCTCATCCTACTCATCCCTTCCACCTGGTTTAGTGCTACTCTAACTCTCTTGTGAAGTAATTGTGAACTTGTATGAGAACTTTGTGATTGAGTTAAGATTCCATGGCAGCATACCCTCTAGTGCGCCAAAATTGATAACTCAAGAAATACTTCACCTTTTCATATGATTGAACTTGGGAATTGTAGCCACGGAGTAGAGCTACATCATATCTGAGTATGAAGGTTTTACCATGAACGTTTTGTCGACGGCGTTTCTTTTGAGCGCAACTTTTCTGTCCAGAATTCTAAGCCAGCGATTTTGAGAATTTTAGGCACCTAATCTTCGTAGACTCCGTCCTTAGTCTCTAACAGCCATGGCCACTGCATAGATCTCAGCCTCACAACTAAAGCTGAGAAAAAAATACTGCCAAGAAACAAAACCAAAGCCAAGGCTGAAAGTGTAACCCTGTGACGACCACTGCGTAGCCAAGTCATCAACCCAAGACGCGTTAGCGAGGCCAGTGAGAACAACTTGACTCCGTCCTCCAAGCATGAGCCCCATGCCTGACGTACCGCACAAGTAGTGTAACACCCTCTTAGCGGCCTCCCAGTGCTCTTGTCTCTGTCTCTCGGGTGCAATGTAGCGTGCCAGGATGCTGAGAGGGTAAGCAAGGTCAGGTCGAGTGCATGTCATCATGTATATGAGGCAGCCCACAAGCTTTGGATACGGGCCACTCAGCTCTATGGACTCGTCCAAAGGTGGAGCTAAGAGCGAGTGGCCAGTAGGCAGGGGAGTGGACTGTGGCGAGGACCAAGTGAAGCCGAAGTGCTGAAGGACCTGCTGCACCATGTGTGACTGAGTCAGGGTGATGGTGTGGCGTGCTCTGTCACGAGTGATTTGCAAGCCAAGATAAATGCGCAGCTCTCCCGGGTCTGTGCACGTGTGTCTCTTCTACAGCTCCGACTTCACGTGGGCGAGTCCAAAAGTGTCGGCAGTAGCGAAGACCATGTCGTCGACGTACACAAGGATGTAGAACGGCGGAAGAGTAGTGTCGGTGCGGAAAAACAGCGACGGGTCAGCAGTGGAAGGAGCAAACCCAAGAGCCGCAAGCGTAGTCCTCAGAGTGTCGTGCCAGTCACGGGGCGCCTGGCGGAGACCATAGACTGGCCGCCGAAGACTCTACTGGGTACCTGCAGGAAACGACCCAGTGAAGCCAGACGGGTGGCGCAGCCAGATCTTGTCGTGCATGGTGCCCTGTAAGAAAGCTGTGCAGAATTCAAGAGAGGGAAGCTCGTAGTCACGCTGAGCAGCGACGTGCAGCAGCACCCGAAGAGTGGTCATCTTTGGGGTAGGGGAAAAGGTCTGGAAGAAGTCAACTCCCTGTCGCTGTCTGAAGCCTCGTGCAACGTAACGAGCCTTGAAGACATGCGGAGAACGCGGCGGCCGCTTCACCCTGAAAATCCACATGCCATCGACTATGTTCGCCCCAGGAAGTGGAACTGCGTCAACATAACTGCTTGTGGACTCCCAGGATGCCGTCTCTGCATCCATGGCTGTCTGAGAGTGAGAGGAGTAGGTACCCGTAATCGCCTCTACGTAAGAGCGCCGGGTTGGGATGCCTGGTGCATCCGGGTCTCCCTCAGGTGCAAGCAGCATGGACACGAGATGAGGTACGGCAGCTGCAAGACACTCAAAGTCCTCCTGCTTGTCCTCAAGGACGTCCGTGCTGAGAGCACACTCACCCCCGACGGACGGAGGACAGTCAGACTCAGACTTAGCAACAAGACTAGCGGCGTAGTCAAGACGACAGGCGGCAGCTAAGTCAACAAGCTCAGCAATAAGGGCAGACGCAGCGGTGGACTCAAACAAAGGGTCAGTGACAACAGTTGCAAGAAGACGTGTCACTGTAGGCTGGCATCACGAACCAAGTCGGACTTAGGGTCCGGACCATTAGGAAGGGAGGACATAGGAGGAGATGGCAGGGAAAATCGCAGTGGAACACAGGAAGGACGAAGTATCATCAGGTGAGTGCCGGGGACAGGAGGAGGACGTGGACGCGGGATACGACAATTAGTGCGACCAGCGCAAACAGGCAAGACAGGGCAAGACGCAGGCTCATGATGCTTTGTAAGAGAGTCTTTCTGCTCACTGTAAGGAGAAGGAGCAGGCAGTGGGGAGGCTGGCAGTAACTGTCGCTCCGACTGGTCAGGCGGTGGACACAGTAGAGGTGGAGTAAGGTCAGTAGAAGAAAGGAGACCAAGAACCTAGCGAAGCAGTGGAACGAAGTACAGTCGCGGCAGCACAGGGCCTCCAGCACTAGTATCGACAGCTCCAGCACCCCAAGCGCCAGCACCTTCAGCTCTAGGGTCTCCAGCTCCAGTACCTACAACACCACCAGCTCCAGCAGCTCTAGGACCTCCAGTACCTCCAGCACCTCCAGTAACTCCAGCAGCTCTAGAGCCTCCAGCACCACCAGCTCCAGCAGCTCCAGTCACTCCAGAACGAGCACCTCCAGAACGAGCACCTCCGGGACCAGCAGCTTTAGCACCTCCAGTAGCAGCAAAACCACTAGCTCCAGCTCTACCACCAGCTCCGGCAGCTCCAGTTCCTCCAGTAGGAGCACCTCCAAAACCAGCAGCTCCAGCAACACCACTTCGAAGGCGGGTGCGCTGAGCAAACCACTCGCAAAGCTGTTGTGGTAAGAGAGGCTCCCGCCGGGACGAGGCACCTGGAGTTCCTCTAGCAGGGGCAGTACCCCTAGGCTCAGCACCCCCGGACGTAGCACTGACAGCTCCAGCAGGACCAGCGCCAGCACCTCCAGCACCTCCAGTACCTGCAGCACCTCTAGCGCCTCCAGCTCCAAGGCCTCCAGCGGCAGTGTCTCCAGCGCCAGGCCCCCCAGCTCCAGCAGCGCCACTTTAGCGCCGAGCAAACCACTCGGACAGGTGCACTGGAGAGAGAGGCTCCCGCTGTGACGAGGCACACAAAGGACCTTCAGCAGACATAGCACCTCCAGGCTCGGCACATCCAGACGCAGTACCCCCAGGTCCGCACCCTCAGGTTCAGCACCCCCAGGCTCAGCACCCCCAGGCTCCGCGCGCGCAGGCCTAGCACCCTCAGACGCAGCACCCCTAGCAGCACCTGAGTCGACAGCTAGCACCCCTAGCACCCCTGGAGGTGTGGAGAGTGAAGTATGGGCCGGTGTCAAAACGGACGCGACCCACTCGCCGACAGACTACTCACCGACAACGTTCCCACTGCTTGTCACAGTCGACGAGTATGTTAACGAGGATGTCAAGGACGTCCTCCCTCTCCCTCCTCCTCCTGCTCCTGCTGTGTCACCCATGGTCGCCAACCTGCTTTAGCTGATAATGTCGTTGGCCACCGGTGATGAGGGGAGCCTGGGGACGTCACATGTGGTGCTGCCCAGTGCCATAGTTGGCAACCAACGTGATGTCAAGCTCGTCAGCAAGGGTGCAAAGCAGTCAACAAAAGAAGTGTCCGCAAAGGAGTCATCGACAGGGAAGTAGTCGACGAAGGAAGCTTTAGCAGAGGAGCCGCCGATAGGGGAGTAGCTCGATGATGAAGGGGAGCTATTCGCAGGGAAGCAGTCCACTGATAGCGACATGGTGGAAGTCAAAGCCGACGAGCCAAAGTTGCGACGTTCCACTTGCTCCACCTTTGGCAAGCCTCGTGAGAAGCCGAGCTACCATGCTTGCTTGCCGCCGACCTCCTACAGCACCATGCTCGATGATGTGTAGCCCGACATCAACCTATTGGAGCTCAGCCGCGATGTGCATGCCGACTCTGAGCACCGTTGGTAGATTGCAATGATGATCGTGAAGGACGCATCGGTGAGCTAGAAAGGCAAGGCAGTGAAGGCGGTGATGGATAAGGAAACTCGCAGCCTCATATTTAATGGCACATGGCAGCTGGTTGAACGTGTGCGGGGGGTGAACATCATGAAGAACCGATGGGTGCTAGGGACGAAGTACCACATCAATGACAAGGTCAGCCGCGAGAAGGCGCGCTTGGTCATGAAGGGCTTCGCGCATGTGTACGGTGCTGACTACGACAAGTCCTACATACCAGTCGAGAGTTACGTCACGCTGAAGATCTTCCTCAGCATCGTCACCGTCGTTGACCTCCACCTGATGTAGCTCGATATTAAGGACGCTTTCCTGCAAAGCAAGCTCGATCGGATGTTGTACATGTATGGGCCGATCTACAATGACGATGGAACCGACAAGGTGTGCAAGCTGCTGACGAGCTTGTATGGGCTGAAGCAGTCGCCGCTGCTATGGTACTTGGAGCTCAACGCGGCGCTGACCGGCACCGAATGGAAGAAGATCCAGGTTGACGAGGCTCTCTACTTCAAGGTCGGCGACAACTGAGTGACCTGCTAGGTGCTCGTCTACGTCGACGACCTGCTCGCCACCAGCAGCAGCCTTGCTATGCTAAAGGAGCTACTAGAGGCCGCCTATGAGCTGCACGAGATCAAACCTGTCAAGAAGTATCTCAGAATGGAGATTGTGCACGATGGACATGTGCGGAAGCTGTGGCTTGACCAGCAGATCTATGTCGACAAGCTGCGCAGATGCGTCATCGATGAGGAGCAGACTGGGTAGGTATCTTAGATACCAGTCTTCGACGACGTCTACGCCGAGCTGACATTCGACAATGAGGATGCTCAGTGGCGCGAAGAGGAAGAATACTGGCAGAAGGTTGGCTCGCTGCAGTTTGCAGGGACGACGACGAGGCGGAACATCACCTTCGCATGCAGCAAGCTGGGAAGCGGCCTGGCTTTGCGGGGCGACAACCATAAGCGCGAGGTTGACCGCTCCTGACACTACATCACTGACACCTGTGACACCGCCCTAGAGTTTGGCGGTGGACCAGAGTCCCTGTGTCTGGTCGGCTACGTGGTCGCTGATGACGAGGGCGACAAACATAACCGGACGAGCACGGGCGGCTACGTGTTGTTTTTTGGAGGGGCCGCGGTCTCTTGGTCGAGCTAGTGCATCAAGTGCTGTACTCTCTCGTCAACCGCATCGGAGTACGTCGCGGCCACGGAAGCCGGCAAGGAGGCTTGTCGACTTTGCTTCCTCCTTGCAGAGTTCTAGCTGCTTGACGCTGGGACCCCGACTGTCCTTCGTGTGGCCAACCAGTCGACCATCACGGTCTCTGAGGGCTTAAGGCTGAAGGGCAATCTCAAGCATATGGAGCGACACTACGCTTGACTGCATCAGATGGTGAAGCGAGGGAAGTCTATACCGCGGTACATCCCGACCAACGAGCAAGTGGCCGAATTCCTGACAAAGGCGTTGCACTTTCTGGCCTTCAACTGGTGCTCCGTCATAATCGTTCAAGTTCGTCTGATCGGCGACGGTGACGAAAACGTGCGGAAATTGGTGCCATATCCTTCAACATGGCTGGTACGGTGAGATGTTGCCCGACGACGAACGTGCCAACGAAGTTCATTTCGTCACCCTGTACTCAATAGCTAGTTTCCTTTCTCAGTGTGTTAATCTCCTTTGTGTCCATGCACTAGTAGGGTAGGGGAGTGTTGCAAAGAGCCCTGCATGTGCATGGACGAAATATGCGGCTTCCGCAGCGGTTGTACCAAGGAGTCCGCCCAAGGTGGAAACTGTACCTGTGCACAAGATGTACCGAGGTACTTGTGCACGAGGTACTGTGATGTCCGTGGATGCAGCAGCAAAATCTTGTGCATACGAACAAGGGGCGCAGCTAGTGCAGAAGATTGCGGGAGTTCATCTGCACATGGTCGCTACAACCCTGCGAACCCTCGGAAACGCACGATTGAAATTCGACGAGAAACTCAATGTGCGTGAATTTCAACCAATGGGAGCGCTGGGAATTTGGTCTTATCAATTGCTGGCAGAACTTGTACCCGCCAAGAGAAATTAAACCAGCAACTGAACGAGAACCTACTACATGTTTTTGTAACAGCAAAACCGTGCACACATATGGACGATGTACAACATGGACAATGACCTAGTTAGGCGGAAATACATGAGCTTGTTTTTTTCACCTGCCATTGCTACGTTGGCAAGGCACATGCTTGGTAGTTAGCTAAACGTTCCTCTTGGACCGTTTCTGCAGGGTTCCCTTGTTCTAGTATATTGGCTCGATCTTGCTTAACTATACTTGTTCAATTCTTTTCCTTAGTGGAACGTGTTGGTGCAACCCTACGGTTTGCACTCGGCTTGTTGTCCGTGTGCGTGCATGTGTGTGTGTATGGAATGGTATGAGGGCATGGGATGATATATATTTCATGCTTATAATTGTGTGTGAATGTTGAGTCATGATGTCGAGTGTGTGTGTCGATTCAATAGCGAGTTATCGCTAGACGCGTGTTACGCGGTCGTTTGTGTCTCGCGCGCGGCTTCTATGTTGTCGTGCGCGGTTTCTATTTTGTCCTGTGTCAAACGTTCGGCGTGTCGCACGTGTGTGCAGAAGACCCATCAAGAACTCAAGGATGAGTTTGTGATGAAGAGCCCGAGCCTTGGTGTCAAGCCTCAAGTGATTTCGAAGCTCGCCAAAAGGGTGCACCTCAAGATATTGAAGATAGTTACATTACTTTGTGTAGTGTAACATTTCACTTGGTGTAGGCCCTAGTGAAGGGTAGTTTCGAGACCCTTCGTGGTTGGGGACAGTGTGGCACTGTTCCACATCACTGTACCTTGGCTCTTGGGGTTTGTAGGAGCTGGGAGTCATTCCCAACTCATAACTCTTCCTAGCTCCTTCTATCTTGTGTTCTAAGACTATGTTGCTGCCATAGTGCCGTTCGTTCAAACTGACGCTGTGTCGTCATTTCGTAATGAAAGTGTGCGATTTAAATTGCCTATTGTAGGCGACGTTAAGGCGCTCCAGATCCAAGTTGAATAAAGTCATTTAGAGTTGTGAGCAGATCGCTATGAACGTTTGAAGCCGCTGTGCAGAAATCCGACTGTGCACTATCTTTCGTTTTAGGCACATTGGAGCCTACTGTGACTATAACTGAACGCTGCTGAAATCTACTAAGGCAACAACTCTGTCAAGAACAACAATCCTGAATTCTACCCTTCGTGCCATCACACCACCTCCCTCGTAGGTTAGAATTCTCCGCACCTCTAACATCACTCACAGTAGTCCCTCTCACATCACTCACAATTGTCCCCCTTGCATCACTCACAGCAGTCCCTCTCACATCAGAGCTTTCCCCCTCACATCACTCACAAGTGTCCCTCTCACATCACTCGCAGCAGTCCCTCTCACATCACTTATAGTTTTCCCCCTCACACCACTCATAGCTGTCCCTCACACATTCACAGCAGTCCCTCTCACAGCACTCACAGTTGTCCCTCACATTCACAGCAGTCCCTCCCACAGCACTCACAGCTGTCCCTCCCACATCACTCATAGCAGACCCTCTCACATCACTCACGGCTACAATCTTTGGCGGTATCACCTCAAGCAGCAGCACACCATAGCTCTGGTGAATAGAATAGAGTAATGTTGTGTAGTGAGAGGATTACAGGCCTCTACATTATCACCTCCAACCAAGCATATGAATGATCTGAGCCGCATGTCTCAAAGCACCATGAGATCATTTTTTCCCAAGTGGAACAGTTTTTGCGCTCAAAACTCTTGCTCTTTCTCTTGGGTACTGCCTTTTCGTTTATGAGGGATGGCGACTCCTCGCTTTTGAGGCATCTCAAGAATGGGGTTGGGCTTGTTGCATGCCTTTCTGGTTTCCTTTTTCTGCTCTTTCCTCAAGCACCCACTGGTGCACGCGAGCCATGGGGGTGGCCTTGTTGGTGTGGGATGCACATAGCCTAAAGTGCTTACTATTTCCACTCCTATGTGGTGTCTCATTTTGTTCTCCATCCTCCTCCTTACTAACATTTCTCTCTCTATTGCCCCTGCTAGTGCTCGTATGCTCCCTGCGTCCTTCAACCCCGTCCCTCTCTCTGGTAGTTCCCCGTTTCTCAGTACAGGCTACATAAGCAACACATCTCTCCATCTCCTTAGAAACCTTATCTCAGAGTCAGAAGCCCACTCTCGTTGCATTGGCCCTACTTCTACCCAGATTTGTTTCGAGAATACCTTGGCCTTGAGACAAAAATATTACCGAAACCAAAGCGAAATAACAAGAAAATAATCAAATGTGCCGGCTGTCAGAACATATAGCTTACTTGTTTGTGTAGGCTATAGTGGGGTATCCCATAGGGGGTACAACACAATTAGGGTTTCCTATTTGTATTCACTTCACTTCATAGTCATTCATTCTCGTTCTTTGATTTCACATGGAATCAGAGCAAGTTCCCTCCTAGGGACTGCTTCTAGGGCCCACCGAACCGCGCCCCGAGGCGCGTTTTTTTTAGCGACCCGTCGTGTCGCCCCTAGCGGCCCGTTGCGCCGCCCTTCCCCTAGCGGCTCCGCCGCCCTTCCCTAGCGGCCCCGCCGCCCTTCGATCGCGGCCCCGCCGCCCTCTGCTACGCGGCCCCGCCGCCCTTCGATCGCGGCCCCGCCGCCCTCTGCTACGCGGCCCCGCCGCCCTCTGCTACGCGGCCCCGCCGCCCTCTGCTACGCGGCCCCGCCGCCCTCTTCGGTCGCGGCCCCGCCGCCCTTCGATCGCGGCCCCGCCGCCTTCTGCTACGCGGCCCCGCCACCCTCTGCTACGCGGCACCGCCGCCCTCTGCTACGCGGCCCCGCCGAGCCGCCCAGCAGCAGCCGAGCCGCCCACCAGCAGCCGGGCCGCCGCCGCCGCCGCCGAGCCGCCGCCACCTGAGCCGCCGCCGAGCCGCCGCCGCCTGAGCCGCCGCCCGGGCCACCTGAGCAGCCGCCCGAGCCGCCGCCGAGCCGCCGCTGAGCTGCAGCCGAGCCGCCGCCCGAGCAGCCCGAGCCGCCCGAGCCGCCCGAGCCGCCCGAGCCGCCCGAGCCGCCCGAGCCGCCCGAGCCGCCCGAGCCGCCCGAGCCGCCCGAGCCGCCTGAGGAGCCGTGCTGCTGTTCCTGAGCTGTGTTCCTCTGCTGCTGACCTACCCGACTCTCCCAGCCCGGTGAGACTTTCAGCTGCTGCCATGGCCACCCCCAATGTTCTTACTTTTGACGCTGAGGGGAGGGCCATTGACTTTGCCGTCTGGATTGAAGACCTGCAGCTGTACTTACTGTGTGATGCGATAGATGAGGTCTCTCTCTTTGACTTTGTCTCTGGCGCTGTCCCTGCCCCACCTGCTGATGCTGACTCTGCCGTTCGCTCCAAGTGGGCGACCCGCGATGCTGCTGCACGTCTTGCTGTGCGTCGCCACCTCCCTTCCTCTGAGCGTGCCCACTTTAGTCAGTGCAAGACCGCTCAGGCCTTGTACGACGCTGTAGTTGCACGCTACTCCTCCCCTTCCTCCGCTACCCTTAGCCGCCTCATGCTACCGTTTCTCTTCCCTGACCTCGCTTCCTTTCCCACTGTCGCTGACCTCGTTACCCACCTCCGTGCTAGTGACACCCGCTACCGCGCTGCCCTTCCTGCTGAGTTCCGCGCTGCGAACCCTCCTCCCATGTACATCACTCTCTACTTTCTCGTCACCCGTCTCCCTGAGTCCCTTCGTGTCGTTAGGGACCAGTTTCTCTCTGTCTGTCCCACCACTCTCACTGTCGACCTCCTTGAGGAGTCCCTGCTAGCGGCTGAGAAGAGTATTGTCGCTGTAGGGGCCTCTCGGGGTGACCCTCGCACCCCCATCTTTGAGGGGTGTGGTCCTTCCCCCCTGCTGCCCTCTGTCGCCTCTGCCGCTGCGGCCGACCTCACCGGTTTTGAGTCGGTCGGCGCGGCGTCTGCCCCCAGCGGCAGACGCCGCTCTGGCAAGGGCAAGGGGGGCAAGGGAGCGGGCGGAGCTAGAGGGGGCGGTGGAGGAGGCGGTGGGGGTGGCGGGGGGAGTGGGGGTGGCGGTGGGGGTGGTGGCGGGAGTGGAGGTACTGGTGGCGGCGGTGGAGGCGGAGGTGGCGGCGGAGGTGGTAGCGGAGGAGGCGGTGGGAGCGGTGGGAGCGACGGAGACGGGGGTGGCGGTGGAGGCGGGGGTGGCGGTGGAGGCGGGGGTCGCAGTGGCTCGTCCCAGCGGAGCAGCTCTGGGGGTGGTCAGCGCCAGCAGCAGCAGCAGCAGCAGCCGCAGCAGCAGCCACAGCAGCAGCAGCGCTCTCGCACCGTCCCCGCCCCTCAGCAGCTCCGTGAGTGGTACTTGCAGCGTCAGCGTGGTGGTGCGCTTGGTCCCTGCCCCTACGTTCTTCGCACCGGTGACCGTGCAGGGGAGCGGTGTGGAGGCGCCCACACAGCCCGCCGCTGCTTTGGCCGCCTGACCGACGCCTGGCGTCAGCAGTTTCCGGAGGCCGCTGAGATCCCCCGCTGGGGAGAGCTGTCTAGGGCTGGTGTAGCTATTTATGATCTTGATTTTGATGCCATTCTCGCTGCTATGTATGCTGTGACTGGTAGTGATGAGGATGACTGTTACCGGTGTTTCCCGCCCGACCCGGGCATTGGTACTGCCGCGTCAGGTACTAGTGAGGCTGCTGCTCTAGGTGCCAGTGCGTCTGTGCTCTCAGGTGCTGGTGAGTCTACCCTCTCAGGTACTGTGTCGGCTTCGGCCTCTCACACCTTCACCCTTGACTCTGGAGCGTCTCGCTCCTTTTTTAGGGACCGCACCACTCTCACGCCGCTGAGTCGGCCGGTTGCGGTGTCCCTGGCTGACCCCTCTGGGGGGCCTGTCCTGTCTCGCTTCTCCACTGTCCTCCCGTGTCCGGCGGCCCCCTCTGGCACCCTGACTGGTCTCTACCTCCCCTCGTTCTCGACGAACTTGGTGAGTGGTGCTGACCTCCAGGATGCGGGTGTCCACCAGTTCACCCCTGCTCGTCAGCGGGTGACCCACTGCACGGAGGCGGATACAGGTCGCCACCTGGCTACGTTTACACGTCGGCCAGGGTCGAGCCTAGTACACACTGACCACTGCTTCTCCTCCAGGTGCTGAGTCTGGTAGGGTCCCTTCGTCTGGTCAGGTGTTTGCTGCAGCGTCCAGGTCTGGTCCTGAGTCTGCCCCTTGCTCGTGTCGTCGTCTGTCTCACGAGACCCTCCTCTGGCACCACCGCCTTGGCCACCCCTCTCTGCTTCGGCTCAGAGGCATGGCCTTGCGAGTCCTTGTGTCTGGTCTTCCCCGGTCTCTCCCTCCCCTTCCTCCGGGCCCTGGCCCCACCTGTGTCCCCTGTGTCGAGGGGCGCCAGCGTGCTGCCCCTCACTCCTCCCAGTTTCCTCCGACAGAGGCCCCGTTGCAGACGCTTCACATGGACGTGTGGGGCCCAGCCCGCGTCCTGTGGACAGGGTCAGGAGCGCTACTTCCTGCTGGTGGTTGACGACTACTCGCGTTACAACACAGTCTTCCCCTTGCGCAGCAAGGGTGAGGTCACTGAGGTGTTGATCGACTGGATCCGCGCAGCTCGTCTCCAGCTTCGGAGGAGCTTTGGCTCTGACTTCCCTGTTTTGCGTCTGCACTCGGACAGAGGCGGAGAGTTCTCCTCTGGCCTCCTGAGTGCCTACTGTCGTGCGCGAGGCATCCGTCAGACCTTCACGCTTCCGGACTCACCACAGCAGAATGGGATTGCTGAGCGCCGCATTGGCATGGTCATGGACGTCGCTCGTACGTCCATGATGCATGCGGCTGCTCCCCATTTTCTGTGGCCGTTTGCGGTCAGTTACGCTGCGCACCAGATCAACCTCCACCCCAGGGTCTCTCGACCGGAGACCTCCCCAGCCCTGCTGTGGACGGGGAAGGTTGGCGATGCGTCGGCGTTCCGGGTCTGGGGATCTCGGGCGTTTGTTCGCGACCTGTCTGCGGACAAGCTGTCCCCTCGTGCTTCTCCCTGCAGTCTTCCTGGGGTTCCCCCCCGACGCCCCTGGGTGGCAGTTTTACCACCCCACCTCTCGACGTGTTCTGTCCTCCCAGGACGTCACGTTCGACGAGTCGGTACCCTACTACCGCCTCTTCCCCTACCGCACTCCGTCCCTCCCCCCACCCCCGCTCTTCTTGGTACCAGGTCCCCCCCTGGTAGTCCCCCTCCCCCCTCAGGGTCCTGCCCCTTCAGGTGTGTCCCAGGTAGACGCGGTCGAGCCTGTCGAGGTCACTGGTGACTCTGGTGCTGCTGCAGGAGCTGAGCCTGGGGGTGCTGAGCCTGGGGGTGCTGAGCCTGGGGGTGCTGTGCCTGGGGGTGCTGAGCCTGGAGGTGCCGAGTCTGGGGGTGCTGTGCCTGGGGGTGCTGAGCCTGGAGGTGCTGCGCCTGGGGGTGCTGTGTCCTGGGGTTGCTGAGCCTGGGGGTGCTGTGCCTGGGGGTGCTGTGTCTAGGGGTGCTGAGCCTGGAGGTGCTGTGCCTGGGGGTGCTTCGTCTCGCCGGGAGCCACTCTCCCCACAGGAGCTGCGTGAGTGGTTTGCCAGGCGCTGGAGGCGTGCTGCTGGTGCTGGTGGTTCTTCGGCTGCAGAGGGTACTGCTGCCGCGCGTCCCGCCGGTGCTCGTACTGTGGGTGCTGGAGCTGCTGGGTCTGAGAGTTCTCCTGGAGCTGGTCCTGCTGAGGGTGTTGGCGCTGAGCCTGCCGTTGGCGGTCCGACTGACAGTGCTCCTGGTGCTGCGGCTGGAGGTTCTGGAGCTTCTGGTGGTGCTACTGGAGGTGCTGCTGGAGTGGGTGCTCCTGCCGGGGCTGCTGGTGCTGTTCCTGCTGTTTCTAGCGTCGCCGCGCGGCCCCGACCGTACTTCGTTCCGCTCCTGCAGCAGGTTCTTGGTCTTACACCTCCTCCTCCTCCCTTAGAGGGTCCGCAGCCTGTCCGGTCACAGCCACAGCTACAGCCTGCCTCCCCTTTGCCTGCTCCTTCTCCCTACGCTGGTCCGACTGGAGGTCTTACTGAGCGTCGTGAGCCTGCGTCTCGTCCTGTGTCGCCTGTTCGTACTGAGCGCGCTAGTGGTCGCGGGTCGCGTCAGCGTCCTCCTCCTGTCCCTGGCACGCACCGGATGTCACTGCGTCCGTCCACTGCTCCTCTGCGTGCCCCTTTGCCTTCTCCTCCTGCTTCCTCTCTTCCTGCTCTTGCCGACCCGGAGTCGGACTCTCTTCGTGCTGCCAGTCCTACTGTCACGCGTCTCCTTGCTACTGCTGTCACTGACCCTTCCTTCGAGTCGTCTGCTGCGTCTGCCCTTGTCACTGAGCTTGTCGACTTTGCTGCGCGCTGTCGTCTAGACTACGCTGCTCGTCTTGTCACTGAGTCTGAGTCCGCCTGTCCTCCGTCCGTCGGGGGTGAGTGTGCCCTTGGCACGGACGTCCTTGAGGACAGGCAGGAGGAGTTCCAGTGTCTGGCCGCCGCTTCACCTCGTCTCGCGTCTGTACTGCTAGCCCCTGAGGGAGACCCGGATGCACCAGACATCCCGACTCCGCGCTCTTACGCGGAGGCGATAGAGGGTCCCTACTCCTCTCAGTGGCAGGCAGCTATGGATGCAGAGATGGCTTCCTGGAAGTCCACAGGCACCTACGTTGACGCTGTTCCCCCTCCTAGGGCGAACATCGTCAGTGGCATGTGGATTTTCAGGGTGAAGCGGCCGCCGGGTTCTCCGCCTGTCTTCAAGGCGCGTTACGTGGCTCGTGGCTTCAGTCAGCGGCAGGGGGTTGACTACTTTCAGACCTTCTCCCCCACCCCGAAGATGACCACTCTTCGGGTTCTGCTGCACGTTGCTGCTCACCGTGACTACGAGCTGCACTCTCTCGACTTCAGCACAGCTTTCTTGCAGGGCAGCCTGCACGAGGAGATCTGGCTGCGTCGCCCACCTGGCTTCACTGGGTCTTTCCCTCCTGGTACCCAGTGGAGTCTCCGGCGTCCAGTCTACGGTCTCCGCCAGGCGCCACGTGAGTGGCACGACACACTGAGGACTACGCTCGCGGCACTTGGGTTTGCTCCTTCCACTGCCGACCCGTCGCTGTTTCTGCGCACCGACACCTCTCTGCCGCCGTTCTACATCTTCGTGTACGTCGACGACTTGGTCTTTGCCACAGCTGACACTGCTGGACTCGCCTACGTGAAGTCCGAGCTGCAGAAGAGACACACGTGCACTGACCTGGGTGAACTGCGCAGCTACCTTGGCTTGCAGATCACCCGGGACAGAGCACGCCGCACCATTACCCTGACTCAGTCACACATGGTGCAGCAGGTCCTTCAGCGCTTCGGCTTCACGTACTCCTCGCCTCAGGCCACTCCTCTGCCTACTCGCCACTCGCTCTCAGCTCTGCCTTCGGATGAGTCCGTAGAGTCGAGTGGCCCGTTTGCAGAGCTTGTTGGCTGCCTCATGTACCTGATGACCTGCACACGACCTGACCTCGCATACCCTCTTAGCATTCTCGCACGCTTTGTTGCTCCTGGGAGACACCGACCAGAGCACATGGCTGCAGCGAAGAGGGTGTTGCGCTACTTGTGCAGTACGTCGGGCATGGGGCTAGTGCTTGGAGGGCGCAGTCCAGTGGTCCTCACTGGGCACGCAGACGCTTCTTGGGCTGACGACCAGGCTACGCAGCGGTCGTCACAGGGTTACACCTTCAGCCTTGGTTCCGGCTCTGTCTCGTGGCGGGCTACCCGCTCGTCTTCTGTTCTCGGCTCCAGTTGTGAGGCTGAGATCTACGCTGGGGCTATGGCTGCACAGGAGTTACGCTGGCTCACCTACCTGCTGACCGACCTTGGAGAGCAGCCTCGTTCTCCTCCAGTCCTGTACGTAGACAACAAGGCCATGCTGGCCTTGTGTCGAGAGCAGCGACTGGAGCACAGAACGAAGCACATTGCTCTTCGCTACTTTCTTGCTCGTGAGCTACAGCAGCGTGGACAGGTGCGACTTGCGTACGTGGCCTCTGAGGCCAACACTGCTGATGTCTTCACCAAGGCACTTGCGCCTTGTGATCATCAGCGTTGCTGCACGCAGTTGGGTCTTGTGCCTGTCTTGCCTCACTTGCTCTCCTCTTGACCTTGCTTGTACCTTCGCATATATATACTCTTGCTCTTGCTTGCTTGACTCTTGTATACCTCTATATATGATCTTGCATGTGAACTGGCCTTGTGGCCTTTGAACTTGTGCTCGGAATGCGTGGTGACTTTGTGATCCACCCTGAGCTTTGCTTTGCTTTGCTTGACTGGTCTTGTGACCCCTTGTTCTCCCCCACTTTGCCTATGGGGGTGTGTCAGAACATATAGCTTACTTGTTTGTGTAGGCTATAGTGGGGTATCCCATAGGGGGTACAACACAATTAGGGTTTCCTATTTGTATTCACTTCACTTCATAGTCATTCATTCTCGTTCTTTGATTTCACACCGGCAGCCACAAATATATCAGCACCAAACAGCTGTGGAGTGTGAGAGTACGACGGCTTATGGTGGCTTTGCTAGTTTGCCTAGACTTTATTATACTATTACTAGATATGCTTTGGGTTTGCTAGCTTGCCTAGACTTTGGGTTTTATTCATCATGCATAGATATGCTTGATTTCCTAGGTTATGTGCATTTCTATACGTTATTATAGCTATAGCTATGAACCAGGTTACATGTACCAAACTCAAGCCTATTCGGTTTCCACCGAATCGCTTTCTACTGAGTTCGGGAAGGTTCTGTCCGGGACGCTTCGCGACCCTCATAACATTCACGTAACACCTGGGTAACTGGCTTTGTATTGAGCCTATATAAAGCCTCGTCTTGTACCCAGGTGGATCATTCAATTACAATTCTCTTTTCTGAGCTCGATCCTAGATCCTCACACTTGGTTATCAGAGCCTGTTTGCACGCGAAGTTTTTCGAGCGCTAAAACTTAGCTTTTAAAACCGCGGGGGCGACGACGGAAAGCGCCGATTCCGGGTACATAAACCAGTTCCGTGCTATTTTCTAACGTCCCCCTCGAACCTGTTTTCGAACACTCCTCAGGTCCAGTGGCAAAAAAGTTGGAATTTCGACCGTCGGATCGATTCGAATCTTAACGGCCTCGAGAATTTCGCCCAAACATGTTGGAATTTGGAGCGTCGGATCGAATTTGTTCTCAACGGCCGAGATCGAACGCAAATTTCAACTAAGGAATAATAACGCGACGTACAGAATCAGCGTTCGTCATTTCTACAGTCAATTCGACTCACAGTGAGATGACCAGCACCTATAATTCAATTAGTTTTTTCGCAAATCTTCCTGTAAATCGTGAAATGGAGGAAAATGGTGATAATTCCGTACGAAAAATATGGAGTTACATACCGGCTTGGACCAGACGCGAGCGGCACTCCAGCAAATAGAGGCGCTTCTCGCGAACCAGTCGGCACCCGCTACAGCAGGAGCGAACGCAGCAGCAGCGACACCGATACTTCACCCAGCAGCAGCGGCAGCAGCTACAGTGAATCTTGAGGCGGCACATCCGAGGCTACCGGAAACATTCAATCCGAATACGAGAGACAACAACGTCCGTCGATTCATTGCGACCCTCGAAATTTACTTTGAGGCCGTTGGCTATACGACCCCGACACATGATGCAATGCGGATTCGGCTCGCAGCGACACTGTTACGAGGCCCGGCGCTCGAGTGGATTTACAATAGCAATAAGATCCGAGGGGAGGGGTTATGGACGCAGTTTTGGGAAGCTTTAATTCAACGTTTTGAACCAATCAACTCCAGCTACATGGCGCGGTAGCAGATTCATCAGCATAAACAGTTCGGTAGTGTAACACAGTACACGCAGCAGATGGAGAGCCTCTTCAACCAAATTACCGACCTGACCGAAGGGGAAAAAATCCAAGCGTATACTGAGGGGCTAAAGTTGGAAGTCCGCCAACAGGTGATTGCCGCGAACTACAACAACTACCGGGGGGTTGGTTTCCTCCGGGGATCTCCTTAAAGCCCAAAAAAAAAAAAAAAAAAAAAAAAAAAAGCCGCGAACTACAACAACTACCGCGACATGGTGTGCGCAGCAGACAGATTCGATGCGCTAATGCGATGTGAACCCGAGACACGTCGCCACGTGCCGAATAGATCATTCGACACGAAGCGATCGGCACTGTCAGAAAGTTATAATTGTCTAGCCTATAGTGGGGTACTCTATAGCGAGTACAACCCAATTAGGGTTTCCTATATGTATGCCAACTGCTACTAGTGCAACCCCTCTCTTCTTCATTCCTCATTCTTTACATGCTATCAGAGCATCTACGTTCCTAGCCTGTGGGCCCACCTAATTGCTTCCGCTGCAACTCTGTGTGCTGGACGCCCCGTGGCGTGCGACGGAATTTTTCTTCCCGTCGGTCGCCATCTTGCCGAGCACGCCTAGAGGCCCCTCTCACGGCCCCTCGCGCGACCCTTAGCGGCCCTGTCGCCACCCCTTGCGGCCCCGTCGCCGCCCTTCTCGGCCCCTCGCGGCCCCTTCGCGACCCCGTTGCCGACCTTTCAGGCCCCTCGCGGCCCCCTCGCGGCCCCGTCGCCGCCCCTAGCGGCCCGTCGCCGCCCTTCCAGGCCCCTCGCGGCCCCTTCGCGGCCCCGTCGCCGCCCCTATTGGCCGCGTTGCCGCCTCCAGCAGCCCCGTCGCCGCCCCTTGCGGCCCCGTCGCCGCCCCTTTTGGCCCTGCCTCAACCCTGCCCCGGCCCCGCCCCGGCCATGCTCCGTCGCCTGTCGCAGCGCACCGGGGGCCCGTGCACCGCACCCCCCCCCCCCCCCCCCCCCCTCTTTTCCCGCCGCCTGTCGAGGCAACCTGAGAGGGCCGCGGGCGGGGGGGGGGGGGGGGGGGGGGGGGGGGGGGGGGGGCGAGCATTGCCCCTTCTGCCGCCTGTTTTGGCGACCTGGGAGGCCGCGCATCGGCCCCTCCACCCCCCCCCCCCCCCGCCCCCCCCCCCCCCCCCGTAACCTCCCTACCCGTCGCCCGGCCCTGCCCTATGTTAGGGTTTGGGGGTGGCGAGTAGGGGGTGGCGGGTGTGTGGTCTCCCCTGCTCCTCCTCCTCCTCTGTCTCCCACTGCTGCAGCTACAATTGAGGGGGGTGGGTGTGTGGGAGTCGACGGAGTGGTGCTAGGGGGTGGGGTGTGAGTGAACCTAGGGTGCAGCAGGGGGTGTGTGAAAGGGGGGGTGCTGTGGGAGTGGAACTAGGGTTTGAGCAGGGGGTGTGTATCGAGGGGTGTGGGGCAGCTGGAGGAGGTTGTGTGAAGGTAGCTGTCGTGTCGCCTGCAGCGCCTATAGTCCGTCGCCCTTGCTTCGGTACTCAGTGAGCATGTTGCACCAGTTGCCAGTGGGTCCGTTGCTCCTGCCGCTCGTCTATAGCCGCGGAGCCAGTTACTCCAGTAGTCCGTCGCCCTTGCTTTGGTAGCCACTGATTCAGCCGCTCCTGTGCCCGTGCCTCTGCACCTTCAGTCGTTGCCTCCCATCTTCTCTCCCTCCACAGTTCCTCCTCCTCACTTGCCCGCTGTGATTAACTCTAGTTTTGCTCACTATTGTGAACTCCTGCTCTATGTCTGCTTGCTCATTGTCCTGATTACACCCCACTTTGACTTTGGGGGTGTGTCAGAATGTTATAATTGTCTAGCCTGCAGTGGGGTGCTCTATAGCGAGTACAACCCAATTAGGGTTTCCTATATGTATGGCAACTGCTGCTAGTGCAACCCCTCTCTTCTTCATTCCTCATTCTTCAGAGGCACCACCCACGACCGCCGACCCGATGGATATCAACAAGATCGACGCGAAGCAGCGGCCGACAAAATATGAGAAGTGCAAATTTTGCGGCGGAGCAGGCCATCGACTCTTGGCGTATTGGAAAATGAAGAAGGCACGAGCGGAGCTGCAAGGCAACAGCAATGCGACATCCACGATGGTGAAAAAATGAGGACACGATGGCGCAAATTTAAAACACCATGACCGGCCGGCAAAAGGGGTAATCGCCGAGACAAATGGAGGCTCCGCGAAACAAGACTCTGCACCAACTGAGAACTCCAGCCGAACACCCCCGAGAGTAAGAATATTTTCTCTTGAGGTTTTCAAGCCTTTAAAAAAATCAGGGGAGATTTCGAGGCCAAGAAAAAGCCTTCAGACATTATTCAGGTACCTAAGAAGTTGGGCAAACCACTCCGGAGCGTTGAAAAGGGTTGTGCGTTCCAAAGAGTTTATATTCTCTCCCCGCAGCATAGTGTTCAGGCTCCCAATTGCCCACAAGTGAAGCCTACACAGCTGCAAAGGCTTAAGAGAAGGTTCCAGGTGAAGACGAAGCTTAATCAGCCTCAGATAAATCCTTCCAACCCTACTCAGTTGGAAACTGATATGGAGACAGCAGCTTCGAGCGCAGGACCGAGGGATGATCTATTCGACGTACCCTACGATCCTAAAAGCAAGACCATCTACGGTTACTCGGAGCAGCAACAACCACTACTACTCGAGGTGATCTACAACGGGCGACGCCTCCAGGCACTGGTGGACAGTGGTGCGTCCCACTCGGTGTGCAACCGCGGGACGTAGGAGAAAATTGGAAAATTTTCGGAGGAGACCAAGTTCTCGGCAACAATGGTGGACCGTACAAAACTTCCCATCCACGGCAAAGCATCACTGCAGCTGCACATAGGGGCGCTGAGGTGGAAGCCGACGTTGCCGATCACGAATACCAAGGGTTTAGATTTCATCTTGGGGCAAGATTTCCTGAAGCGGTTCAACCCCGAGATCGACTGGGTCAACAGGAAGGCGTGCATCTACAACAATGGGAAAGGAGTGGAGCTGCAAAGCTGGACTGATATAGGGAGCGTTCCTGAAACGACACTGGCATGGTTCGAACAGACTGTGAACGAGAGTAAGACGGGATACTTAGCACTGGTTATGACAGCAGAAGAGGAGGAGAAGACAAGTTCGGAGCTACCTGCAACAATAAAGGAGGTTTTGGAGCAGTACAAGGATATAATGCCCGACGACCTACCCGCAGGCGTACCTCCAGCACGCACCCACGAGCACGAGATCGTGGAGGAACCAGGTGCGAAACTCGTCTCACGTGCACCATACCGAATGAGTCCGACCATACTCACAAACAAGAAGAAACAGATAGAGTATCTACTGGACAGACAATTCATCCGCCCATCCACCTCTCCCTACGGTGCACCAGTCCTCTTCACTCCAAAGGCAGACAGCAGTTTACGGATGTGCATCGACTACCGTGCACTGAACAAACAGACAGTAAAAAACAAATACCCCATACCGCGCATAGACGACCTACTAGACCAACTTCGTGGTGCAACAGTCTTCTCGAAGCTGGACCTACGGTCGGGTTACTAGCAGATCAAGACGACAGACAACTGTTGGTGCAACCCTACGGTTTGCACTCGGCTTGTTGTCCGTGTGCGTGCATGTGTGTCTGTATGGAATAGTATGAGGGCATGGGATAATATATATTTCATGCTTATAATTGTGTGTGAATGTTGAGTCATGATGTCGAGTGTGTGTGTCGAGTCAATAGCGAAATATCGCTAGACGCGTGTTACGCGGTCGTTTGTGTCTCGCGCGCGGTTTCTATTTTGTCCTGTGTCGAACGTTCGGGGTGTCGCAGGTGTGTGCAGAAGACCCATCAAGAACCCAAGGATGAGTTTGTGATGAAGAGGCTGAGCCTTTGTGTCAGGCCTCGAGTGATTTCGAAGCTCGCCAAAAGGGTGCACCTCAAGATATTGAAGATAGTTTCATTACTTTGTGTAGTGTAACATTTCACTTGGTGTAGGCCCTAGTGAAGGGTAGTTTCGAGACCCTTCGTGGTTGGGGACAGTGTGGCACTGTTCCACATCACTGTACCTCGGCTCTTGGGGTTTGTAGGAGCTGGGAGTCATTCCCAACTCGTAACTCTTCCTACCTTCTTCCTATCTTGTGTTCTAAGACTATAGTGGCTGCCATAGTGCCGTTCGTTCAAACCAACGCTGTGTCGTCAATACTTGGTCAAATCGTGCGACCTAAATTGCCTATTGTAGGCGACAATAAGACGCTCCAGATCCAGGTTGAGTCAAGTCATTTGAAGTTGTGACCAGAACGATATGAACGTTTGAAGCCGTCGTGCAGAAATCCAACTGTGCACTCTATCTTTCGTTTTAGGCACATTGGAGCCTACTGTGACTATAACAAGTGGTATCAGAGCCCCTTGGAGCAGTTTCGACAATGGCTGGACATGAACAAAGGGGTGGCAGAGGTGCTGGTGGTAGAGGAGAAGCCCAAGCTCAAGGCCAACCCCGTGGCTCAGCCATGGCGCCCGTGCAACCAAGTGTTGGCCCATCTAGGGATGAGCCTAGAGTGTTTGGCCTTGACAAGTTCAATGGTGACAACTTTGCTGAGTGGTCCTTCAGGTTGGAGAACATATTTGACCACTATGACCTGCTGGAGATGATGGAAGGAACGGAGAAGCGTCCCAAGAACGACCCGGAGAAGAGCCCGTGGGTGCGGAAGAGCGCACAAGGCTACCTCCTACTTGGGCAAGCGTTGGGGAGCAGCCAAATCCGTAACATCAAGCCTTTCCAGCGTGAACCAGAGAAGGGACCAAAAGCATGGGCTGCTCTCAAGGGTGTACACGCTCCTGCAACAGCGGCGGTAGCTGTGGTGTTGGAACGGCAAATGGCGACGTTACGAATTGAAAAGGATGAAGCGGTTGAAGAAGGGGTAAAGAAATTCTTCGACTTGTTGACGCGGCTTGAGGGAGCTGATTTGAACTATAGTGAGCTCCAAAAGAAGACCAAGTTGCTGGCCCTACTCGCCGAATCATGGTCCTCGCTCATCATCAACCTGAATCGCGACTTGCCCCGCCTCTCGCTCGAAGACGTGAAGCGAGCTATCCTTCAAGAGGATTTCCGCCGCCGTGAGTTGGCGAGTGCGGATGGCGCTGGGGCAGCAAGCATCGGTTGTGGATATGGTCGAGGAAGAGGCAGAGGACGAGGGGGAGGAAGGTTTGGTGGCAGCAACTTCGGCGGAGGCCGCGGGAGTGGCGGTTACGGCAGCGACGACAAGAGCTACGGACGCGGTCGCGGCCGATTCGACGGCGAGTGTCACTATTGCCACAAGAGCGGACACATGTGGCGCGACTGCTACAAACTCCCTGATGGTTGGACCCCTGCTCAAGGCCAAGAGGGTAGAGGAGCAGGAGGAGGGAGAGGACGAGGCCGTGGAGGCCGTGGCGGTCGCGGTGGCGGAGCTGCAAACATGAAGAACGGAGACAACGACAAGGACCCGAGCGACGATCGATACCCGGGTCTATTCTACTTCGTGTCGACGCAAGTACCGGCTGGTCCAGAGAAGGATGAATGCTTTGAGGAGCCAGCAGCTGTGGGGAAGGTGACCCTACACCCCCTGGACTATTGGGTGATTGATAGTGGCGCTACCTATAGCATGACACCTCGCCCGGACTTGCTCACCGAACTCGAGCCGTCACCGGTGAAGCATGTCACATCGGCTTTGGGGCAGCGAGCAGAGGTGAAAGGCATGGGGAAGGCCATGTTCAAGGGTGCTGATGGGAAGATGGTGGGCCTCAAGAACGTGCTTTGGGTGCCCAGCCTTGCTGCAAACCTGATTTCCGTGCGGCGGTTGGCAAAGGCCGGCATGGACACTAACTCGAAGGGAGCCAAGACCTACACCGCAAGGCTTGGCGATCGGATTCTTTGGGACCTTCATGAAGACAGAGATGTCTACAACGAGATGTGGCAGATCCCTGTGGTCCCAATGCCTAAGGAGAGGCAAGTGGCAGCAAGCGTCAGCACTAAAGGTGAAGCGGTTGGTAGCGGCGATTGCGCGAACGGTCGCGCTAAGAAGAAGGAGTCCAAGAAGTGCAATCTTGGAGGGACCAGCAAGCTTGGTGAACCTATGGAGAGAGGTGCAGCAGCCAAGGAGCAGCAAAAGGGTGAGGAGAACCCCGAGGCAGCAGCGGAGGAGGACTACGGAGAGAGTATGTGGGGCGCTATTGCGAGCGCGGCATTCTCCAATCCAACTTCGGCTACGGGGGAGTGTGATTGGCTCACCTTGCATCGGCGCATGGGGCATGTGGCCCTGCCCATCTTGCAGCAGCTAGTGAATAATGAGATGGTTGCTGGCATACGTGTGAAGGGGGAGCCCAATGAGGTACTTGGCTGCTCGACGTGCATGCAAGCCAAGTTCACCCGATTCCCGTTCTCTAGTTCGGAGGCGACGGCTAAGGCACCGCTTAATGAGGTGGTGATGGACGTGGTGGGCCCCCTGAAGCTTGGAGCTGCTGGAGCTGAGTATTTTCTCACCATTGTCGACGTCTACACCCGCATGACTTGGGTGTATGTGCTGGCCAAGAAGAGCGACGTGGCTGAAACGTTGAAGACGGATTGGTTCCCGATGGTGGAGCGGCAACAAGACCGTCTAGTCAAGTCAATCCGCACCGATCGAGGGGGAGAGTTCCTGAGCAAGGATTTTGGGTTGTGGCTGAAGAAGAATGGTATTTGGCACTCCCTCACCATGCCATACTCCCCTGCAATGAACGGCATCGCCGAGCGAGCGAACCGCACAATCACGGAGGCGGCACGCGGGTTGCTCATTGAAGCCGGGCTACCCGACTATTTCTGGCCTGATGCGGTGCGGAGCACGTGTGTGGCCAAGAACAGATCCTTGACTCATGTGGGAGCAGACAAATGGGTGCCCTATGTGGAGTGGCTAGGAAGGAAGCCAAAGGTGGATATGCTTCGGGTGTTTGGGTGCATGTGCATGGCGCTCGTGCCTAAGCATCTTCGGCACAACAAGTTTGGTGCTAAGGCGGTGTGGGCCGTGCACTTGGGCATGGCTCAAAACAGCAAGGGATGGCTTCTTTGGGACCCATTCACCAAGAAGTTCTTGGTGAGCAGGGACTGCAAGTTCATGGAGAACTTCATTTACAAGGATTGGAAGGCGGAGAATGAGGCGAAGATAGGCGTGCGGTTTGGGGAAGTGAAGAGTTCCGGCTTGGAGCATGTGGAGCTGCCATTGGAGCTGAGCAGCGGCAGCACAACCACGAGGCAATCCTCCCTTGTGAATGGGGGAGAGGAGGCCAATGATGCAGAGGAAGAAGAGGAGGAGGTGCAGCAAGTGAGCGGGCGTGCACCGTCACTCCCTTCCCGTACTATGAGTGCTCCACGGATTCGAGCCACACCGCAGCAACACCAAGGCCTTCAAGTCCCTGCAGCTGAGGAGGAAAGAAGGGGGAAGAGGAGAGTTCAACCCCCTAATAGACTGACTTATGATGCACTGGGAAAGCAGGGCAAGACAGCCCTGGCCGGAGCGGCAATGATGGTCGGAGACGACGAGGAGAGTGACTACGAGGAGTGTGCCTTTGCGTTCTTCTCTCCGGTGGAGATGCCGGGAGAACCAGCAACTCTCAAGGAGGCTTTGGAGAGTAGTGATGCTGAGGAGTGGAAGAAGGCCATGGAGAGTGAGCTGAAGAGCATCAAGGAGAATGACACGTTTGAATTGGTGGAGCTACCGGAGGGGCGTACGGCGATAACGTCCAAGTGGCTCTTCAAAATCAAGTCGGATGCCGATGGCAAGATCGAGCGCTACAAGTCTAGGCTTGTAGCCAAGGGGTACCAGCAGAAGGAGAAGGTGGACTTCAAGGAGCTGTTTGCCCCTGTGGTGAAGCCGACGACGCTGCGAACCCTATTCGCGGGAGCCGCCATCAAAGGATGGGTAGTAAAACAAATGGACATCGTAACGGCATTCCTTAACGGCATCCTTGAGGAGGAGATTTTTATGGCGCAGCCAGAGGGGTTTGATGATGGTAGTGGCAGAGTGTGGAAGCTGAAGAAGGCCCTCTATGGGCTGAAGCAGGCCCCTAGGCAATGGTACATGAAGCTGCGCGAAGTGTTGGAGGGGATCGGCTTCACTCCCTCAACGGCCGATCACTCCTTGTTCATGCTTGGCGAGGGGGAGCAGAGGAGCTTCATGGTGGTTTATGTGGATGACATTCTTATATTCTCACCCTCCTCTGACCTTGTGAAGGAGGTGATGCTGAAGCTGCATGACAAGTTCAAGTGCAAGTCCCTTGGTGACGTGAACTTCTACCTTGGGCTCCACATCGAACGAGACGTGGAGAAGCGGAGCATGCGAGTGCACCAACGGAAGTACCTGGAGGCATTGGCCGCCAACTTCGGCCAGAGTGAAGGTCATGTGGCTACTCCCTTTCCCTCTGGGTTCAAGTGTGTGAAGGGGCCAGAGGAGGAGAGCGTTGGAGAAGAAGAGAGGCGCCGTTTTCACTCGTTGGTGGGCAGCCTCATGTATGCGGCGGTAAACACCCGACCGGACGTCGCTTTTGCTACCGGGCAGCTGGCTAGGGTTGTGCAATGCCCTAATGAGGAGCAGGTAGCAGCTGGAATGCGGGTGGCCAAGTATCTTGGCCGAACACCGACCGTTGGGCTGCAATACTCGGCGGCGGCACAAAGGCGCCAAAAGGGCGCGGATGGTGTTAAACCTGGCCGTTTGTTCCTCACCGCCTACTCGGATGCTTCATATGCATCAGAACCAGAGGACATGACAAGTGTGGGAGGCTTTATATGCTGTGTTGGTGGAGGCCCAACTGCTTGGGAGAGCAAGAAGCAGGTTGACCAAGCTTTGAGCTCGGTTGAGTCCGAGTACATGGCACTCTTCCGTGCCGTATGGGAGATTGTGTGGCAGCGGCGTTTGTTGGCTGAATTGGGGGAGGAGCAGCAAGGACCTACCCCACTCTAGTGTGACAGCCAGGGTGCCATTGCTCTTGCTAAGAACCCTGTGTTGCATGGACTCACAAAGCACATGAGGGTGAAGTGGCATTGGACGAGGAGCATGGTGACCGTGGGTGAAGTTGAGTTGCGGTACGTGAAGACCACGGGGCAGCCGGGTGACATGATGACTAAGAGGCTGGTGGAGCAGCAGCATTGGAAGTGTTGCAAGCTGGCTGGGATGGCTCTGAACTGAGAGAGCAACATATCCTAAGGCCAACAATCCGAGGGGGAGTTTGTTGGTGCAACCCTACGGTTTGCACTCGGCTTGTTGTCCGTGTGCGTACATGTGTGTGTGTATGGAATGGTATGAGGGCATGGGATAATATATATTTCATGCTTATAGTTGTGTGTGAATGTTGAGTCATGATGTCGAGTGTGTGTGTCGAGTCAATAGCGAGATATCGTTAGACGCGTGTTACGCGATCGTTTGTGTCTCGCGCGCAGTTTCTATTTTGTCCTGTGTCGAACGTTCGGCGTGTCGCAGGTGTGTGCAGAAGACCCATCAAGAACCCAAGGATGAGTTTGTGATGAACAGCCTGAGCCTTTGTGTCAGGCCTCGAGTGATTTCGAAGCTCGGCAAAAGGGTGCACCTCAAGATATTGAAGATAGTTACATTACTTTGTGTAGTGTAACATTTCACTTGGTGTAGGCCCTAGTGAAGGGTAGTTTCGAGACCCTTCATGGTTGGGGACAGTGTGGCACTGTTCCACATCACTGTACCTCGGCTCTTGGGGTTTGTAGGAGCTGGGAGTCATTCCCAACTCGTAACTCTTCCTAACTTCTTCCTATCTTGTGTTCTAGGACTATAGTGGCTGCCATAGTGCCGTTCGTTCAAACCAACGCTGTGTCGTCAATACTTGGTCAAATTGTGCGATCTAAATTGCCTATTGTAGGCGACAATAAGACGCTCCAGATCCAGGTTGAGTCAAGTCATTTGAAGCTCTGACCAGAACGATATGAACGTTTGAAGCCGTCGTGCAGAAATCCGACTGTGCACTCTATCTTTCGTTTTAGGCACATTGTTGACTATAACAACAACTCAGTCCACAAGACGGCATTCTGTACTAGATACGGCTCCTACGAATACTTGGTATTGCCGTTCGGACTCTGCAACGCACCAGCAACGTTCCAAGCGGAGATGAATCACATCTTACGGCCCTTGTTGGACGAATGCGTGGTGGTGTACATGGACGACATTCTCATCTACTCCAAGAATATGAAGGAGCACGTGGAGCATCTGCGGAAGGTGTTCGAGATCCTGCGGAAGAACAAGTTCTACGTGAAGCTGTCGAGGAGCGACTTTGCCCTGAAGAAGGTGCAGTTTCTCGGACACATGGTGAGTGCCGAGGGCGTACACGTGGACCCGCGGAAGATCGAAGCCGTCAAGAAATGGAAAGTACCGGAGAATGTGAAGGAGTTGCAGCAGTTCCTAGGCTTTGCCAACTACTACAACAGGTTCGTGCCGCAGTATGCTAAGATAGCAGCGCCACTGACCGACCTACTGAAAAAGGATACACCCTACAAATGGGATACTCCTCATCAGCAAGCCATGGAACAGCTAGAGAGAGCACTGACTATAGCGCCAGTACTCATCCTACCAGATCCAGACAAGGACTACGTGGTGGAAGCAGACGCTAGTGACCAAGCAGTCGGAGCAGTACTGATGCAGGATCACGGACGCGGTTTGCAGCCCATCGCCTACCTCAGTAAGAAGCTACACGGAGCAGAACTGAACTACCCCATCCATGACAAGGAAGCCTTAGCGATAGTCATAGCCTTCAATGCGTGGAGGTGTTACCTAGAGGGAGCTAAGACCACAGTCTATACTGACCACTTCAGTATCGAATACCTGAAGTCGCACCCGACGCTCTCAGGACGACAGGTGCGGTGGGTGGACTTCCTGGAAACTCACTTCCACTACGACATCGTCTACAAGCCCGGGCTACACAACAAGGCAGACGCGTTGAGCCGCCCTGGACATGTAGCAGGCATCCAGCTCGACGGGATGAACCCTCTGCTCAAGGGTCTATTCCAACATGGATACTCCGTGGACACAGAGATCGCTACAGCACAGACCAAGAAGCTGTTACAGTGGGAGAAAGACTTAGCTGTAAGGAAGGGTTCAGGAAAGATTTGGGTACCGAATTACGCCCCGCTACGGCAGATCCTATTGGAGGAGTTTCACGACGTACCTTATGCGGGACACTTCGGGAGCAACAAGACGTTAGCGGGAATACCAAAGTATTATTACTGGCCCGGGATGGCAGCAGACGTGCAGCAGTTTGTCACCTCTTGCGACACATGCCAGCAGATGAAGAGCAGCAAGCAGAAAAAAGCAGGGTTACTTCAGCCTCTACCCGTACCGGAGCAGCCATGGCAGGTCGTTAGCCTCGACTTCATCACGGGACTTCCATCGACCTCTCGGGGACATGATTTCATCCGCGTAGTCATCAATAAGTTCTCCAAAATGGGTCACTTCATACCGACCAACGCCACAGCTACAGCTAAAGCAATTGCTCGCCTCTTCTTTGACCACATCATCACCATCCACGGCATCCCCGCTACACTCATCTCAGACAGAGACCCCAAATTCACGAGTAAGTTCTGGAAGGAGCTCATGGGATTATTGGGGACTAAACTTGGGATGTCCTCAGCATACCACCCACAGACTGACGGACAGACCGAGCGACTCAATCAGGTGGTTGAACAGTTACTGCGCACAGCTTGCAAAGACGATGTCAGCGACTTGGACACACAGTTACCGACCCTAGAGTTCGCTTACAACAACGCGTCACATGCGGTCACAGGGAAAACTCCTTTCTTCATGTGTTATGGACGGGAACCACTCACACCACAGCAGCCAACCACACCGGCACACATCCAAGCCACACATGACTTTGTCACCACCATGCAGCAGCTATGGGAGAAGACTCAGCGACGACTCACCACAATGCAGACCTCCCAGAAGCAGTATGCCGATCGTCAGCGACGAGATCACTCAGTAGCAGTCGGGGATCAGGTGCTTCTTGACACGCGCAACTTGAATCTGTCTCACCTCCCATCAAAACTCTGGCCTTGCTTCTATGGTCCTTTTCTCGTTGAGGCTCAAGTGACACCAGTTACATTCCGCTTGCGCTTACCAGATACATGGAAGCTTCACAATGCTTTCCATGTTCAGCTACTGAAGCCCTATAAGGACCCTAACCAACAGCTCCACGGACGGCAGCTACCGCCACCACCACCTGTTCTCATATCGGATGAACCCGAGTACGAAGTGGAGCGTGTTCTCACTCATCAGCACCGCGGCGGCAAGACCCTCGAGTTCTTGATCCGCTGGAAAGGATACGACCCCACTGAGGACAGTTGGGTTGCAGAAGTTGATATGGGCAACGCACGCTGTGCTCTCAATGACTATCTTGTCAAGCAGGGTGTTTCTCACGCCACCCAGATTTGAGGGGGGGACGTGTGAAAGTATGACGGCTTATGCTGGCTTTGCTAGCTTGCCTAGACTTTATTATGCTATTACTAGCTTGGGTTTTATTCATCATGTATGGATATGCTTGATTTCCTAGGTTAGGTGCATTCCTATATTTTATTATAGTTATAGCACCGAACCAGGTTACGTGTACTGAACTCAAGCCTATTCGGTTTCCACCGAATCGCTGTCTACTGAGTTTGGGAAGGTTCACTTCGGGACGCTTTGCGACCCTCAGAACATTCGCATAACACGTGGGTAACTAGCCTTGTGTTGAGCCTATATATAGCCTCGTCTTGTACCCAGGTGGATCATTCAATTACAATTCTCTTTTCTGAGCTCGATCCTAGATCCTCACACGGAGAGTCACTCTACAACAGTAGTGAGATAGACTACGGGAGTTGGCACAAACTACTAGGAGTGGTCGTAGCTTTGCTTAGTTCCTTAGCGCTTGCGCATTCATGGGAGAAATCGGCAAGAGTTTCCACTAGCAAAGTCAAATGCGCGGAATAACAGAAAAAGCAATAACAACAATGACCACATTAGGCACCTAGCAACTCTGCAGCTAGCCTGGTCAACCATCAGCGCAGCTTGGTCGACCGCCTGCCAGCGTTGCGTAGAGGAGTTGCGTCAGCACTGCAGAAGAGCGACCCGCCAACACTGCAGGTCGACGGCGTGCCAACGCTGCAGCAAAGTGGTTGTGCAGCGTTGCCCTGTAGAAGACAGCAGTGCGCACGCTCGCAGGTGTGCGTAGAGGATTTCCCCGACTTGCATCGTTGTGCATCCGTCGGCTGTTGTCTGCGCTTGACGAGCCACATCGACTTCGGGATACCAACCCGAAGTTGCCTTAGCCACCGCGACCTCGACGACGTTCGCGTGCCTCCGCAAAACTCGTCGAGCAGGTTACCCGGTCGACCTGGACACCACCAAGTGCTCTAGTCGACCACCAAATGCCTCTGGTCAACCACCACGTCCCTCTGGTCAACCACCACGCCCCCCTGGCCAACCACAGCTCCCGTCGAGCTACCCCCTGGTTGACGGACCCCTTCCGTCGACCAGTACTGTCAGCGGTTGTCGCCGAGCTCCCCTTGTCGACCGCTGCTCACTTGTCAGGTCGACGGACTGCTCTATTGACCTCCCGGTTGAACTGTAGGTCGACGGACTGCTCCGTCGACCTCCCGGTCGAACTGCCCCTCCTGGTCGACGGCCCACCCGTCGCCCAGACCAGTCAGTTGCAGCTGTCGAGCTCGCTGGTCGACAGCAACACCACAGCGTTGCCCTGCAGGTCAACAAAGCTTGACGAGCAGCTCTCCCACTGTGAACGATGGGCTGCTTCTCACGTACATCTGACCAAGTCCTCGGCGTTGCCCAAGCGAGGGCGGGGCCAACACTCCACTCCCAACAGCAACCCCTCCTACCTCCGCCCAACACTAGCTGCAGAATACCACATCCTCCTCTTTACTAACCTCTTTCCTCTGCTGTCCCTTCTAGTGCTCCTGTGCTCCCTGCATTCTTCAACGCCACCCCTCTCTCTGCTAGTGCCCTGAGTCCATTTCCACTCATATGTCGTGTCTCCTCCTTTTCTCCATCATCCTCCTCTTTACTAACCTTTTCTCTCTCTGATGCCCCTGCTGGTGCTCGTATGCTCCCTGCATCCTTCGATGCTATCCTGCTCTCTCCTAGTGCCCAATTTCTAAGGATAGGCTACACACGCAACACATCTCTCCAGCTCCTCAGAAACCTTATCCCAGAGCCAGCTGCCCACTTTCGTTGCATTGCTCCTGCTTGTACCCAGATTCGTTTCGAGAATACCTTGGCCTTGAAATATATATGTATTTATATATTACTGATACAGAAGCGAACTAGCAAGAAAAATATCAGATGTGCAGCCACAAAACAGATCCGCACTAAACAGCAACCCCTCCTACTTCCGCCCAACACTGGCTGCAGAATACCTCATCAAGGGTTGTGCCCATCCCTTGGGCTGGCTGGCCAACCCAACCCTTGGGTTGTGCTCATAGTCGAAGCATGCCCCAGCTGCTTCGACTATGTTTATTCAACTAGATCTTTTCAGCTAGATATCCTGCATAGGGCACGTACCATGTAGCTGCATATACAGCGTATATTCAGCTACATTTGTTGATTGACTCCGGCAATGCAATGAGGTGCAGGAATCATGTGAGTGCACTGTACGTGAGCTTAGACTACACCTTATCACCAATACCTTCTGAGGTGAATCACAAGTGGCATGGGGTGCAGGAAGCATGTACGAGCACCGCTTGTAAGCTTAGTCTACACCTTATTAGTAACACCTGGCTGGTAACCAACATTGGCGGCCTGGGCAGGCTTGTAATGGTCTCCAGCAGTGTATGCGCCCATGGCTGGATATCCTGCTGCTTCAGTGGAGGGGGGATATTCCAATTCAATGGCTGGAGCAAGGCAGACAGAAAACAAAGGTGGAATAACAAACATGAATGGAAGCGTGTAAATAAGAGCACGAAGGAGAAAGCGGATTGGTGGAGCAAAGTATGGGGAGCTGAAGGGAGGAGGCTAGATTGATCGTACGATGCATCCATTGTTCTGAAGCTATTTTGAGGGTATCTACCGATGACTTCGCGCACTTGTTTTCCAAATCTGAAACACCTTAGGTGGGCAGGTACAAAAAAGGGTAATGGGACGTCATGGTAATCAAAGGAAAGGAAGGTAGGGAGGGGGAGGGGGCCAAAGTGCTTACCCAGAAATAGGGAGATTTGCAATGCATTTTTTTAAGATCAGCTCACCTTCTGTCTTCTTGCAACACTGAATAATGATGAACACGATAGCAACGGCGCCAATGACCACCAGAATCACCCCCACTACAATCCCCACGATTGCTCCAGTGGACATGCCAGAGGAGGAAGAAGAGGCTGTGCTGTTGGCATTGGAGGAGCTCTGCACACTGTTGTCGATGAAGTTGTTGGTGCTGCTGCCCGGGGTTGTGGGGTTGGTTGGGTTAGAGGTCCCATTGCCGGGAGGAGGAGTGGAAGGAGGGGAGAAAGAAGGAGGCGCAATGGAGGGGGGTGTGTACGGAGGCTCATAATCGTCGATTGGGGGGGATTCGGAAGATGGTGCAGCAAAAGAAGGTGCAGCAGAAGATGGTGCGACAGAAGAGGGTTCAGCAGTAGATGGTGCAGCCGAAGAGGGTGCTGCGGAAGAGGGTGCTGCACACAAAGCCCACAAGAAGAGGGGGGAATATTCCCATTAGACAGAATTCTCAAACATACGGCCATTTGGATTTTCAGCATGAAGCAGCTCAGATTGAAACACGAGTTTCCAACATACGGCCATTCGATCCATGCAATGTAGTTGTAACACAGGCGATTACATATGTTGATAGGCCTGTTCCAGCTCTCCCTAGGCTGAAGCATATCTTACGTGGTCATATCAACTTTGCATGAAACGGGGCGTTAAATATTACATCGTAGGAGTGACAGCAAGACAGCTCACCTGCAGGAGGAGGGATGCAGGACTGGCAGAAGGAGTGGCAGGCAATGCAGAACTGGCTTTCCAGCGACTGCTCCACTACGCAGTCAGTGCTGTTGGGGCACAGCACTGTGAAGTCATACTCCCTGGTGGAGCATGTGGGGCGGGAGGCAGAAGGGGGGAGGTGTGTGAAGCAACAGTTAACCTGAAGAGGGCTGGTTGTGGAGCAGTGCAAAAGTGACTCTTTATTGACTGCTCCACCACACAGTTGATTTTTGAGTCGACTCAAAAATCGATTTTTGAGTCGACTCAAAAATCGACTCACCACACAGTTCGTGCTGTTGGGACACATCACTGTGAAGTCACACTCCCTGGTGGGGCACGTGGTGGGGCACGTGGTGGGGCACGTGGTGGGGCACGTGGTGGGGCACGTGGTGGGGCACGTGGTGGGGCATGTGGTGGGGCATGAGGTGGGGCATGAGGTGGGGCATGTGGTGGGGCACGTGGTGGGGCACGTGGTGGGGCATGTGGTGGGGCACGTGGTGGGGCACGTGGTGGGGCATGTGGTGGGGCACGTGGTGGGGCACGTGGTGGGGCATGTGGTGGGGCATGTGGTGGGGCACGTGGTGGGTCATGTGGTGGGGCATGTGGTGGGGCATGAGGTGGGGCATGTGGTGGGGCATGTGGTGGGGCACGTGGTGGGGCATGTGGTGGGGCATGTGGTGGGGCATGAGGTGGGGCATGTGGTGGGGCATGTGGTGGGGCATGTGGTGGGGCATGTGGTGGGGCATGTGGTGGGGCATGTGGTGGGGCATGTGGTGGGGCATGTGGTGGTCATGTGGTGGGTAGGATGAGTGGAGAATATGGTTTCCATGTTAACGTATAATCTATGCAAGTACAATAACCGGAGTGAGATGGGTCAAATGGAGAGGCAGGGGGTGTAGGTGGCCTGAAAAAAAAAAAAAAAAAAAAAGGTTTTATTCAGATACTTCCCTTACAGAGAGCTGATAGAGTCCTGAAGTCCATTGCACCAAGAGCATGAGGCAGGTAGCCTGTAAGGAAGCTTCCCCTAGAATCAAGTGCACTGAGGAAGTGCCTTGCAGAGCACTGAGGCCAGTCAACCCCCTTCAGAACACTTACAGAGCACTTAAGGGGGCTACGCCAAGGGTGGGCGGCAGGTATCCTTTGAGGTAGTTTCCCTTGAAGCCACTGCGATGGCGTGCGGGTGGCATGTGGATGGCATGTAAATTCATGCGGCTGGAATTTGGATGCATGTGGTTGCCATATAAATGCATGTGTCTGGAATGTGGATGGCACAAGCACTCACTCGACTGTATGCACGCGTACGTTCGGTTTAGCCATGCGCTTGGTTCAGCCATATTCATGCATCCATCCAGCCATGTGCATGCATGCATGCATGTATACGCACAGGAACGTCAGAAGAGGGAGTTCCCCCAGAAAGGCAGGCACGGATCCCACCAAATTGTTGTATTTGAGATCTCTGTGGTTGACACATGTGATCGCACATGTGATTGTAGGGAAAGAACGGTTATGGAAGGTCACATCATATGAGTTGATGTAAGGTAAGGAGGGGGAGTTCCCCCAGAAAGGCAGGCACGGATCCCACCGGGTTGTTGTATTTGAGGTCTCTGTGGTTGGCATCCACGCACATGTGATATTGCAAGGAGGGACGGCCATGGGATTGCGAGGAAGGAGGGGGGCCCATGGGATTGCAGGGAGCGGACGGTCATGGCATGGACGGTCATGGCATGGACGGTCATGGCATGGACGGTCATGGCATGGACGGTCGTGGCATGGACGGTCATGGCATGGACGGTCGTGGCATGGACGGTCGTGGCATGGACGGTCGTGGCATGGACGGTCGTGGCATGGACGGTCGTGGCATGGACGGTCGTGGCATGGACGGTCGTGGCATGGACGGTCGTGGCATGGACGGTCGTGGCATGGACGGTCAGTGGCATGGACGGTCATGGCATGGACGGTCATGGCATGGACGGTCATGGCATGGACGGTCATGGCATGGACGGTCATGGCATGGACGGTCATGGCATGGACGGTCATGGCATGGACGGTCATGGCATGGACGGTCTTGGCATGGACGGTCGTGGCTATGGACGGTCATGGCATGGACAGTCATGGCATGGACGGTCATGGCATGGACGGTCGTGGCATGGAAGGTCATGGCATGGAGGGTCATGGCATGGAGGGTCATGGCATGGAGGGTCATGGCATGGAGGGTCATGGCATGGAGGGTCATGGCATGGAGGGTCATGGCATGGAGGGTCATGGCATGGAGGGTCATGGCATGGAGGGTCATGGCATGAGGGTCATGGCATGGAGGGTCATGGCATGGAGGGTCATGGCATGGAGGGTCATGGCATGGAGGGTCATGGCATGGAGGGTCATGGCATGGAGGGTCATGGCATGGACGGTCATGGCATGGAGGGTCATGGCATGTGTGTCGAGGGAAGAAGACATTCACGCCGAGACACGATGGGTGCACCTATCTAAAAACCCGTGGACCACTGCTATAAGCTTTTCAAAATAATCCATCAGTTATTAGTCATTTGTCACCGCTGGAGAATAGTCAATGGAATTAATTTGTGAATATCGCATAATATCAAAGCCAATGGGAAAAACGAGCCCAAAATAATAGATAACTCTAGAGACAGTGTGTGAATCTCACAGAATCTCAAGGCCAGTGAGGGCAGCGAGCTCAGAAGGAATTGAACCGTTGATCTTAGAGTTGTAGAAGCTTCTGATGCCGGAAACCATGCCATCAACAAGGGACGCAGGTGGTTGCAGATGGATGCATATGGGTACATATGGGTGCATATGGGTGAGGAATCCCCATGATTTTGCCACGTTTGAAGCTCTCTACAAGAGATTCCAAGCCCATGCGTGCATTCATGATTTGAAAAAGGCATGGGGAGGGGCACGCATACGGGTTTGAACAGGCATGCATTGTAAAAGGGGGGGAAGGAAAGAGGAGACTGCTAGGTGGCACTTGCTCCCTGGAGGCGCGCCTCTTCACAGATTGGTCCTCATGGTCCTGAGGCGAGTTTTGCGGCGAGAGGCCATGCAGCACTATCTCTTCACAAAATAGTACTCAGCCCTGAGGCGAGAGGCCATGCAGTTGCCTGCGATAAGGCTTACAACCCAACGAGGTTGGTGAGAGAAGAGATGGTGCTGGGTTCCTGAGGTGCCTCAATAGTGTTCCTTGAGAGGGAATGAGCGAGAGCTTGCAAGAAGGCTTACTGTTTTGAGTTGACTCAAAAGAAAGGGCCTTGCAAAAGGCTCACAGCTCTACGAGGTTGGTGAGACGAGAGATGGTGCTGGGGATGGTGTTGCCCGTGCGGTTGTTGCTTTTCAAATCACTGGTCCGGAGTGAGAGGATGGGGGAGTTCAGAGAAATTAGGAGAACATGTGTGCTTATATTTGCGTGCGTGCTTGAATGCATGCAGCATAACAATGAATGCCACACACCATCACATGCAGCATAACAGCCAATGCAGCACACCATCACATGCAGCACACCATCATATAAATTTCAGCCTTCCCTCGATCTGCACGGCTACTTACCGACCCGAAGGCTAACAACTGCTTACGAGACCAAGGGGGTAACAACTGCTTACAAGACCAAGGGGGTAACAACTGCTTACAAGACCAAGGGGGTAACAAGTGCTTACAAGACGCGAAGGCTCGTTATGTTCCCGATGCCATCAGTGAGCGGGCCAATTGCATTGCCGGACAGCCATCTGCATGGTGTGTGGTTGGCACAAGGTGTTTTGATTCTCAGAAACAGCTTTTCTACAGCCGAAAGAGTTTTCAAGGTCGTTTTCATGAGCTCAAGAGCTTTGAAGGCAGATTGCTTGCAGCTCAGTGAGGTTTCTGAGATTGGCTAAAGATTTGGGGATGGACCCAGCGAGCTTTTGAATCTCCAGGTGGAACCAGTAAGTTGCTTACAGCTCAGTGGTTGGCGCGAGGGGTGCGTAAAAAGCAGAGTGCTTACAGCCCAGTGAGATTGTGCAGATTGGATAAAGAGTCTGGGATGGACCCAGTGAGCTTGTAGTCCACTCCATCCCCAGATATGTCCCTGGATCACAGGAGACATGATAAGGGTAATGAATATTTAGGCACCTTAATATTTGTCCACTCATCCCAAAATATGCCTCTTGGTCTAAGGAGATAACATAAGGGTGATGATATTGTAGGCGCCTCGGGATTGTAGTCTAATCCAGTCCCAAATATGCCCCTGGTTTTTAAGAAGATAAGGGTGATGAAGGCGCCTCGGGATTGTAGTTTAATCAATCCCTAAATATGTCCCTGGGTTTAAGGAGATAAAAAAGGGTGATGATTTTGTAGGCGCCTTGGGATTGTAGTCGAATCCATTTCCAAATGTGTCCATGGCTTGAAGGAGAAGGAGGAAGGGGAAAAGTCTTGCATTTGGAAATGAAGGAATGTGAGGAAGGAGGGAAGGGCAAGGTAGCAGGGTACTTCCAACATGATAGAAGCTACTTTTGGCATGGGTACTTTTGGCATGAGAGGGCCCAAAGCTACTGCAGGCTTGATACAAGCTCACAGGTACTGCAGGCTTGACATGTTGCCAAAGGACTCGGGAATACTCCCATTCTCCACTCCCCCAATCTTCCTGTGGGAATTGTGGCATGGTGGGTGGGGAATGCCATGGTAAGTAGGAATAGTGCGCATGAAAGGGCAGTGAGAATGCACTGGCAGCGAAGATAGAAGAGCGACGATCGTGACAGAGCGGCAATCATAAGTGGTGGGAGTACCTTGGTAGTGAGCATGCACGCGAAGCAACAGGAGAAATACATGTATGAGACACATGCAGGAGGGCAAGATAGACAGAGCAGAAGACTAGAGAACAGAACAGAACGGAAACCTACAGCCCTTGCAGGTTGACAAGTCTGCCTAAGCCAGCAGGGAGACTGCCTCCAATACTGAAGGAGCTAAGTTCCCTGCCATCAACGAAGACAAGCATTTCGGTCCCCAGTTTCTCACAAGTCCATCATTTGGAACAACAATCTAATTAATCCACTTTTTTATTGCACAAGTCCATCATTTACAGAACCAAGTTGCCTATATAACTCTGTTTTAATATCTCTCTTTCTTCCCTTTTTTAAATTCCCTATCCCTGTTGCTGCCTCTCGTGGTCTCCCTCTCACCCTTCTCGTCCCCCCTCCCTCTCACCCTCTCTCATCCTCCGTACATCCTTGTCGTCTATACATCTCAACCATTTTGCATCCCCTCTCCCTCTCACCGCCTCTCTTCCTCTCCCCCAGTCACCCATTTTCATCCTCTATCTACACCTTCTCATCATCTCTCCCTATCACCCCCTCACCTCGTATTTTCCTCTTTCCTCCTCTCATCATCCTTCCCTCTAAACCTCTAAAATTGCATCCCCCTGTCACCCTCTCTCATCATTTCTATTTATCAACCCCTTTCATCATCTCTCCCTCGTTACCTCCTCTGATCCTCTCTCCCTCTCACCCACTCGCATTTCCTCCTTACAGCTTTGTGAGCCGAGATAGGCCACTAATGGCGTTCGGAATGGTGGAGAAGTGTGTGTAGAGTGTTGTGGGCCTGTGTTGGGAAGTGTGTGGAGTGGGAAGAGAGTAACAGGAGAGGTTAAGGAGTGAGGGGAGCGGAGGGGCAAGGGAGAGAAAGGGCGAGTAAGACCCTTCATCTCACAAACGAAAGAATGAGCCTGCTTGTCACAAACTCCAGAGAGTAATCGTGGTCGATGTTCTTCCGCTGTTCCCAGACGCAGACTGAATCGTGTCAAGTTTGAGCAAGTCATTGTTCTTGGTGGTGTACTGCAGAAAACGGAATGCCAAAATACAGACACACAGGCACAGGCACAGACACAGGCGCGTGCACGCACGCACGCACACACACACACACACACACACACACACACACGCACGCACACACACACACACACACATAAAAACAAGCACCTTCGCTAGTAATGCTTTTTGCAACCTACGCAGGACATAAACACCTCCAGTGGAGGAAGTGCACTGCAGGTACTGGAAGGGGACGAGCAGCTTTGCAGTACAAGAGAACATGATGTTTTTTCTCTTTTTGGTTTTATTACTAATAGTATGTTGTGAATCAGTAAGCTGCGAATACGTACTCTATGGAGATGATGTATCCGTCCGCATCGCAAGCCTTGAAGACCTGATACTCTTGGCTTGACAAGCAGTCCCTGTCCAGAATCAGGCTCATACCCCATGCCTTCTCCAGTGCCTTCAACGCTGGGACTGGTTGGGGGGGGGTGTTTCAGGCAGGGCAGTGAGGGAGCTTTTGAGAAGTCGTAGCATTCATCCGCATCGCACGTGCTCCTGGTTTCACGCGCAGTCCAGAACCAAGCACGGCTTCTATGCCAGGATTGGTTGAGTGGGTCTTTTGAGGCAGGACAGTGGGGGAAGGTGGGAAAGGGACGATGCTTGGTTGGGTTGCCTTAGGAAAGACAAGTCATGTTGTGCATGTGTTGGGAGAAATGAGGAGGAGCGGTGCGAGGGCTGGGGAGAATCTCACAGGAAAATAAGTAAAAAGGTGCATTGAATGGGTTGAGAAATGTGACATAAATATGAGAAATACACGGAGGTGAAGAAGGGGGAGTCATCCCACAGGATAAAAGACAAAACAGGCTCTATTCAAATACAATGATAATGTCTGTGACTACATCTTTCAAAGTATTTAGTACATTAATCTCGCATGTGGATCCGAATGCCTGAAACCAACTCACTCTGTGAATTAACTATGAACGGCAGTGCTGTTACAAGCCCGGCCTGGAGCAGGAGGGAGAGGAGGAGGAGACGAATCGTGTCTGACATGGCCATCATCTCAGCTGTGTTCACGGCGTGAACGAATTTCGGTGCAGAAGTATAAGCCGCGTTGTTGGACGGGTGAGCTATGATTCAGGCGATATGCTATGATTATTTTTCTTAGGCAAGGGCGAGTAGAATAAGGACTACTAGGCTGCGTTGAAGATTTCAAGAAAGTGCTGCTGTGGAAATCGGAAGGTGAGGAGTTTAGCCAACCCAAGATTCAAGAACACATATGCTGGGGTGGGGGGAGGGATGTGAAAAACGTGCTGATGCGCGCTTCGTAGTGTTGGTGTTAGCGGTGGCCATAAGAAATTCCACAAGGTCGAAACTAAGACTGTATTCCCAAGTTGGGACACCATCGAAGTTCCCCCACCGCAAGCACTTTTTGGGGGTGGATGGTGTCCGTGTGGAGTGGGGCCCCAGTTTGGACATGTAACTAGATTAGGCGTGCGACCAGGCTCGTCAGAATCGCCTGACGGTTATTGGATCAGACTGGTTTCGTGCCCAATCAGAGCGCGAAATCAATAAACGGCCAAATCTATTCGAGCGACCTAGGAAAAACATTCAGCATGGGCTCATTGGTTGCTGTGGGCTGAATTTGCAAGGTTCGTGACGGTCACGATTGTAAGTTGAAGTCGTTGGATTTGATCCCTAAACTCCCCAAACGTCCACGTCGCATTTTGACCCGCGAATCATTCGCACAACAGCTGACCGGCATGCTCCTTGGTGTCCAGACTTTGAACCGCGTAGGGAAACATTGAAATGTCACTTTGACGTTTCTAGTCGCGTGGGGGAACTTTGGATGGTGTCCCAACTTTGGAATACAACATGATGAGGCATTTGCGATACGGAACAAATATTTCGCATGAGCAGAAAAAGAAACGATGACGTGGCGTTTCACCCTTTCAGTTTTTGTCTGTTTTGTCTTGCTGGGCAGTCAACGACTCCTGGGAGCACCCCAATGGTACCTCAACGCGGTCCTGTCAGTCAAGGATTAGTGAACACATGCTGCCACATCATCATCCCCGATTCATATCCTTGATTTAAGTTTCTTCTTTAGCGAGGCACACTGTACATGGCTCAAACATCTGGAGACTCAAAGGCCAATGTCTCGTTATATTGGAGAAAAAATACGATACCAACAGAGGAATGCGACAGCTTACGCCTCTACGTCCCGATTCACGAGAGGCTCGTTGGCTTCGCTCCCCAATAATGTCGCTTCAGCAATTCCAGCAATGCAGTTTTCGCACCCCCTCGCTATTCTCTCGCCAATAGGCACCGCTGGATTTTCCCGTTTCCATAAATCCCGGCGGCAATCCATTTTCTGAGACGCCAAACCATTCTGATGTCCCACATTTTTGGGAATCCTGTCTCCCCCTTTCGAGCTGGAACGAGAACACCTCGGTGATAGCGGACTTCTATAATATAAGGGCGCATTCCTGGCTGGTGGCAGGGCAACTGTTCACATCGAGTTGGTGGCAAGTGTACCCAAAAATTCAGTGGGCCGGAAAATGCGCCTGCCACCAGCAGTGCGATGAACAGTTGCCCCGCCACCAACCAGGAATGCACCCGAAGAGTCACATCTTTGGGCAGAAACACCTTGCGATTGATAGTGATTTTCGTTTCTTTGAGTCTAGGGCAAGTGCATTTCGCACTTAGCAACCCATTCCATCGCAATCACGCGGGTGGTCGTTATGGAGCTCTCTCATATCGCCCACTCCGCGCAGTCGCTGGGCTTACCGGGTCTTCTCGTCGCGCTCGTGCTGATCATGGTTGTCGCTTCCTGGCTAGGCGCGTCGCAAGGTGCGAAACTAACCCCGCAGGGAGAGATACGAGCCTCGCAAAGTGAGCGAGGAACGTCGCAAGCTGTGAAGTGGAGGTCGCAAAGCTAGAATTAATGTCGCAAGGGTTGAAACAAATTTGCAGGGCATGAAATGAGGCGACGATTGGCGACCCATCGTCGTGCGGCATAAGAGCCCGACGGATCACGTGATTGACGCCTCGGAACCCGACCATAGGCTCGGAAACGGTGGAATGGGGTGGGGTGGGACGGAGGATGGTCCTCAACGGTTATGTCAATCACCGGGGGGTCTTCACGCCGGTGAGTGAAGCGTGAGGGGGTCACAGAGTGAGGGGGTCACAGAGTGAGGGGGTCACAGAGTGAGGGGGTCACAGAGTGCGGGGGTCACAGAGTGCGGGGGTCACAGAGTGCGGGGGTCACAGAGTGTGGGGATCACAGAGCGCGGGGGTAAATGGCAAGGGGCGAAGGGCAAAGGGCGCAGAGCGAATGATGCTGAAATACGACTAAGTGACTGACAGCGAATCAATCGCATCCGCAGGATGCGACTGACGTGCACAACACGCATGAAATGCATGGCGACCGGTGGTCGTGGTCGGAGAATGTGCAGTGCGCGATGCAAGCTGGGCTGCCCGCAGCAGTGCGTTATGCAGGAACTAGTCGGAGACATGCATACAGCAGGTCGTAGCAGTGCACTCTGTAACGCGGATGACATGCCGCTGCTAGGCAGCTATCTTGCGAGAGTTGAAAGGGCGGAGTAGGTGGTGCACTGCACACACAGCATCGCGTCGACACTAGGAAACCGCGTTACAGCATCGCGTCGACACTAGGAAACCGCGTTACAGCATCGCGTCAATCACCGAGGGGTCTTCACGCCGGTGAGTGAAGCGTGAGGGGGTCACAGAGTGAGGGGGTCACAGAGTGAGGGGGTCACAGAGTGAGGGGGTCACAGAGTGCGGGGGTCACAGAGTGCGGGGGTCACAGAGTGCGGGGGTCACAGAGTGTGGGGATCACAGAGCGCGGGGGTAAATGGCAAGGGGCGAAGGGCAAAGGGCGCAGAGCGAATGATGCTGAAATACGACTAAGTGACTGACAGCGAATCAATCGCATCCGCAGGATGCGACTGACGTGCACAACACGCATGAAATGCATGGCGACCGGTGGTCGTGGTCGGAGAATGTGCAGTGCGCGATGCAAGCTGGGCTGCCCGCAGCAGTGCGTTATGCAGGAACTAGTCGGAGACATGCATACAGCAGGTCGTAGCAGTGCACTCTGTAACGCGGATGACATGCCGCTGCTAGGCAGCTATCTTGCGAGAGTTGAAAGGGCGGAGTAGGTGGTGCACTGCACACACAGCATCGCGTCGACACTAGGAAACCGCGTTACAGCATCGCGTCGACACTAGGAAACCGCGTTACAGCATCGCGTCGACACTAGGACACAACCTTACTGCGTAAGTCCCAACAGAGGATAACAGCACTGCCACACAGCATTCCGTCATTCGAACAGGATCAAACAGCAGCACAGCACTACGACACAGCAGCAGGCCACTCCAATGCAGTGATTCTAACTCTAACCTTGCCAACACAGCAATGCTGCGTGTGCACCACCTACTCTAAAACACCAACATTCCCCACTCCTCTTTCTGGGATTGTTGTCTTGACACTCACCCCGATGCATGCGCGTGTTCCTCACCTCCCTGGTTCATCCTCCCACGCCTCGCCCCTCTGCAACACCCCACACACGCCACCTCCGTCTCATCCCTCCGTGCACGATAGCTGTCCACAGCCCCTGCACCTCTATCACGTCTGTGTGTATGCCTTCTGTACCCTCAACCATAATGTTTTTGCCTTCTGTGCGTGTATGTGTCTTTGTGTGTGTGTGTGTGTGTGTGTGTGTGTGTGTGTGTGTGTGTCTGTGCGTGTGTGTGTGTGTGTGTGTGTGTGTGTGTGTGTGTGTGTGTGTGTGTGTGTGTGTGTGTGTGTGTGTGTGCGTTTCTGGGTATGTTCGTGTGCGCAATTGTCCCTGTGCCTGCATGCATGTCTCTCCTCGTGCATGTTGCTGTCTCTGTTTACGCCTCCGGGCAATGCTGGTACATTTACCCTCACAAAATCAGGAAAGAAGAGCAGCACGCAACAAGATAATCCACCTGTAAGTCAGTGCATTTCAGCTCCTAGAGTCTGCTTGTTCGCATCTCCGCACATCGCCCACTTCTTCATGCCCCCTCCACCTCACTCCTCCCATCAAACCATCTTCCCATCTTTTGCTCGTTTCTCTGCTCTTTCAAAAGCATCTGCCTTTTCTTCTGCCCTTTCTCCTACCTGTTCATCTGCCCGGTTTTTCCGTCATTGTATATCGACATTTTCATTTAAATGACAGGCTGCCAAGGAAACCAAGGTGTACAGCAAGGAGGAGGTAGCGAGGCACAACAAGAGGGACGACTGCTGGGTCATCATTAAGAACAAGGTGCCTCACATGCCACCTCCTCTTTTTATACTTCACTCAAAACCCTCCGCCTCTGTTTTTTATTAACTCAATAGTCAGCAAGAGGGATGACTGCTGGGTCATAATCTAAAACGTTTTATCAGGAAAACCTTTAAAACACAATGTTCCTCCACGTCTGGCGTATCAAGTCATATCACGACATCACGCTTCAATCTGAAGTGATGTAATCCAGAAACTAGATGCCTCATCAGCTTCCTCCTCCTCTCTTTTCACTTGACTCAAAGAGTCCTCTCTTTTAAGTCAACTCGTTGGTCAAAGAGAGGGACGACTGCTGGGTCATACACAAAAACACAAACAAGGTGCCAGACATGACTCCTGCCACTCCTCCTCCTCCTCCTCCTCCTCCTCCTCCTCCTCCTCCTCCTCCTCCTCCTCCTCCTCCTCCTCCTCCTCCTCCTCCTCCTCCTTCCGCCCCCCCCCCCAATGATCCTCCACTTCTCCGCATCATCTATGATGAGGCAGGCAGTGGGTCCCGCCTGTCACCAAAATTTCATCACAGGGTTAAAGGAACCAGTAGGCGGAGACATCACAGGGTTAAAGGAACCAGTAGGCGGAGACATCACAGGGTTAAAGGAACCAGTAGGCGGAGACATCACAGGGTTAAAGGAACCAGTAGGCGGAGACATCACAGGGTTAAAGGAACCAGTAGGCGGAGACATCACAGGGTTAAAGGAACCAGTAGGCGGAGACATCACAGGGTTAAAGGAACCAGTAGGCGGAGACATCACAGGGTTAAAGGAACCAGTAGGCGGAGACATCACAGGGTTAAAGGAACCAGTAGGCGGAGACATCACAGGGTTAAAGGAACCAGTAGGCGGAGACATCACAGGGTTAAAGGAACCAGTAGGCGGAGACATCACAGGGTTAAAGGAACCAGTAGGCGGAGACATCACAGGGTTAAAGGAACCAGTAGGCGGAGACATCACAGGGTTAAAGGAACCAGTAGGCGGAGACATCACAGGGTTAAAGGAACCAGTAGGCGGAGACATCACAGGGTTAAAGGAACCAGTAGGCGGAGACATCACAGGGTTAAAGGAACCAGTAGGCGGAGACATCACAGGGTTAAAGGAACCAGTAGGCGGAGACATCACAGGGTTAAAGGAACCAGTAGGCGGAGACATCACAGGGTTAAAGGAACCAGTAGGCGGAGACATCACAGGGTTAAAGGAACCAGTAGGCGGAGACATCACAGGGTTAAAGGAACCAGTAGGCGGAGACATCACAGGGTTAAAGGAACCAGTAGGCGGAGACATCACAGGGTTAAAGGAACCAGTAGGCGGAGACATCACAGGGTTAAAGGAACCAGTAGGCGGAGACATCACAGGGTTAAAGGAACCAGTAGGCGGAGACATCACAGGGTTAAAGGAACCAGTAGGCGGAGACATCACAGGGTTAAAGGAACCAGTAGGCGGAGACATCACAGAGCATCCCCTGTGTGGTCTCTGTGCTGCCTCCCGATCTCCCAAATGCATGGCTCCTGGCTTCTCGTCCCATGCAGCATCCTCCTGCCAGTGTCTCCGCAGGTGTACAATATGACATTGTATGTGGATGAGCACCTGGGTGGCGATGCCATCCTCATCATTGTCACCACACCACCCAAGTGCACAACTCTTGTGCTTCTTGTCCCATGCGCGATCTCTCTCCCCGTAGTCCCTTCAGGCGTATGTTTTGACGTCATGTGTGGAGGAGCATCCTGGTTGCTTTTGAGGTGCTTCAAAAGCTGGTGGTGCACAGCTCTTGAGTTTCTTGTCTCCTGATGAATCTCTCTCTCCGTGGTCCCTGCAGGTGTACGATCTGACGTCGTATGTGGATGAGCACCCGGGTGGCGACGCCATTCTCAACAATGCAGGAGGGGACGCAACAGAAGGCTTCTATGGGTATGGGTGCTTCTTTTGGGTTTCCACATTTTAGAATTCAGAGCTAGTAAGGCAAGTATAAAAGTGCTAACAACGTGATTTGCTACCTCGTGTGCTATTGCTTTGTTGCAGGCCTCAACATGCATCCCGTGTGTTCGATCAAGTGGAAGAGTTCTATATGGGTGAACTTGCAACCAGTAGGTAGAATCATCATCGGCAACAAACGAAATAAAAACTATCATAGGATACTTCTTTAGTTAGCTACTTGCCATACGAGCAAATTCTGGTGAAGTCTCCCAAGTGGAAGATGAGCCGAAGCTCATCGTATCATTACAGTACAGTGCCATCCGCTTGCAAACTTTGAGTCGTTCGTGCATCTCATCTCACCTTGTTACAGGACGGTTTTTTATTTTCTGTGGCCTGAACCAGGGACTCCATCACACATCCTTCCACCTGGGAATTTTCGGATTTATATATCATCACCTCTTACATATTTTTGGGTTGCTTAGCAACCACCTACATTTGGTTTCGCTTTTCGTTTCCTTTTCCATTATTTACATGGAACCTTTTCCTCTGGTTGAGAAGTGTTCGGCCAATACCATAAAGTATTCCCGAGCGGATTCTCAGGTGTAATCACCAACAGAAACACAGTTTCGCGATATAGTAGTAGGTGTTTCTTGTTGTTTTCTGAATACAGTCACGGCAGAAAATGCAACACCTGAAAAAAAAAAACTTGTAGCGAACCTAGATGAATTTCGTGACAGATCAACCTCAACTACGGGAAGCCGCCCACTTCAGGAAAAATATATTGCACCGTCTTGACCCAAAAAAATAAAACCCAATCGAGAAGGGATGCGACTCGGGAGGCATCAACCCTAAAAACAATGCCCTTTACCGTGTTTAGGGTTGATCCCTCCCGCAAATGCGTCCAGATTCTATAGGGGTTTAATTTTTCTGCCCTGTCGTCAGTTTACGTACTTTTGTTTAACAGATCCAGGTCGGGAGGGTAAACTAGATATTTTTGTCACCTCCCAAACATTTCGACCAGCGTAAACAGTGTGACTAAAAAGCGACGACCAATCAACGTCGAGAAAGTACAAGTTGATTACACCTGAGAACCCGCTCGGGACTAATCTGGTATGTATGTAGTTGGCTGAGAAGTGTTCCTTCCTTATGTGACAGTTCATATACTTCACAAGTTGCACTTTCTATTTCCTGTGAGACAAGCCGTGGAACCGGAACAGTAATGCTCCCACTACAGTATTTGTGCAAAGAAGTTCTGGGTTCGACGAAGCGCAGGTATGACCTGAACGACGCCTTGTCGTTACATCACCCGTCGAGCGCATGTGCTACAGTAAATTTGTCCATCGAGCCGCAGTGGAGCTGCTATCTGTCTGCCACATCAGGCTACCCGACAAATCTGTTTGGTGCGTAGATTTCGCTCAAAGGGCAGACATACGCAGAAAGCCGGTCCTCCCTACAGCTGTCTGGGCTATTGCCAGAGTTCCCTATGATTCTTGAGGGACTATGGTATAATGTGTGAAATAGGATTCGTGACCAGAGAGTCAGGGGTTCGTATCTTAGCAACAATGTCAAATTTGTGATGTTTTTGCTCCCCTCGACAGTGCATCCTGCACCACGTAGAATAGGGGGGTCAGTCACGGGGAGTTGCTTGGTCCTTGAAAATGGGGCCAGCGTGAAGAGAGAGAGTTGGAGGTCGGAGAGGGATGTAATATTTCTAGCTCCCTTCCCTCCGTGTCACTACTGTGTGGATTTAGGGAATGTGCCTCGGTCAGCCCTAACAAATCCGCGTGGATAGTACGAAAGTGGGAAAACCTCGACATATTGTGTACACAAGAACTCAAAGGCGATTTCCTTGGTTTCAATTCGACACGTCTGGTCCTCGTTTCGGTACACTTGCACGCACACCCTCTGTTCCCCCCAACCCAAACTGCAACCCCTTCGCCACGGCGCGCAACTGAACGGAGCTGAATTTTCTCCTGCCCTTCCCCAGCCCTGCCCAATCTCGTCTCCGACGAACAGATGCAGTGTTTTTCGCCTTGAATGAGGGCTCGAATTTCCATCTCCTCCATCTCCTGTGATCTCTCTTGTAGTCTTGCTCACTCTACGATTACCAGCAACACCAACGCCACCAACACTAGCAACGACGCCAACACCAACACAAACACCCGTCCTTGAACGCTTCACCCAAGCTTCTCTCGCAACAAACCTAACGTGGGCATCAGAGTCAGCTTATCAGCGAGAATATTAAGTGGTGATCATATATCCGATGGACCTTAGTCCCACATAGTTGTAAAGTCAATCCAGTGCACCTTCAGTATCACATATCCGTTACCATCGCATCACGCCGAGGCGGTCCCGCGAGCCATGGCTCGATCGCGGCACTGTACGAATCAAGCGCAGCTACGACGATGCTGCATCGCACTCGTTCTATGTACGCGTTTGTAGCCAGAACTTCCCTAGAGCCGACTCGCTATAGAACCTCTGTGCATCTTTCTCACTTCCGAGCTTATGTTTCTTTCTTTCAACGAAATGTCTCCCGCCGAGTGCCGTCTCGAGTTGAAGTCTATTTTGAGCAAAAGCAGCGTAATGAGGTTCGGGAGTTGCCTAGCCGGGAAACGTCGCCACGTCGCGTGCGTCGCCTCAGTCGCCACTCTCTTCGCGCCTTTGTCCGCTCTGCACGTCCGTTCACTTCCCTCACCACCCACCTCACATCCTCTCACCATTCTCTCATTCCCCCATCCCCCATCACCCATCGTCAATAACCCTCCCCGACCCTCTTTTTCCCATTTCCCCCGTCCCCCCAACGCCTTCCGCACCATCTCCCCCCCTTTTCTTTCCCCTTCTCTTTCCCCCTCCTCCTCTCCCCCGGTCCCACTTCTCCGCGTTCCCCGTACCTCTCCAGCGGTTCTCGCGCTCGCGCGTTCCCCCGCGGCGGAGGGCAGGCCCAACAACAAGAACAAGAGAAACGAGAACGCGGGCCTTGGTGAGCGACACAGCGTGGTTACCACCTTAGACGAAAGCCATTGGTGAAGACCACATTCGGAGGCGAAGGCGATAGGCAAAGGCCAGGGCAAAGTTCATAGGAGGTCATAGGCGAAATGCATTGGCGAAGACCACAGGCGAAAGCTACAGGCGAAGGGCAAAGTGGAAGACCGTTGGCGAAGGCTGTAAGAAAAGAGCAAACGGCGAGCGTGCGGGCAAGAAAAAGAGGAAAGCAGCCAACACAGTGAGCATGCGACGATCAGCGATGAGCGACTAACTTTCGCCGAACTCGGGCTTGCCGACGACTTCGGAGTTGACTTAACATGGGCGATAGTACGCGATAAGACGACAAATAGTATCGAACTGCGGAGATTAAGGGTGATGGGCGACAAGCGAAGAGTTGCGAACAGTTGCGGTAGAGTGGCAGTAAATTGCAGCGAACAGTTTGGTTACACGGTTACACAGATACAACACGCGCTCGCTCGTCGACCTCGCACGTGCGCGAGTGCTTGTCCGTGCATCTACCAACGTGCACGCCGCGAGTGTATCACAGAGATCTACTGGCCACCACCCACCTCCCGCTCTTACTCTCTCCACTTGCCCCCCTCCACCTCCCCCTCCTTCCTCCTCTCCCCCCCTTCCCCCTCCCTCCCCTCTCTTCCACCCCCCTCTCCCTTCTCCTCCTCTTCTCCTCCCCCTCCGCCCATGTCCCCCTCCGCCCATGTCCCCTTCCGCCCATGTCCCCCGCCAGCCTACTATTCCGCCATGGCGCGCGGGACGTCGACTAAGAGTATAGCGGCTATTGCTGTAGCGGAGAGGTGAGGGCATTACCTGGGCCTTCTTTTCCCCGCTTTCTCGCCTCCGCATGTTCTTCGTTCACCATTTCACACCCCTCCAGACCCACCCGCACTCCCTCCCCCTCCTTTCCTCCTCTCCTCCTCTATCTCCTCCCGCTGGGTACCGCATTTACCTCCTCACAACCTTTTCTCCTTCTGTGCATCCTTCCACGTTGCACCATTACTATCACGACACAACCTCTCCACTCTCTCTGCCGCTCATGCCCCTTCTCTTTCCTCCTCGCCCCACTTCGTCCCTCCCTACCCTCCCCTACACTTTTCCCCACACACATCTTCCACCCTTCCCCACCCGGCCCTTCTACCCCTCCGCCCTTCTCCCTTCCCCACCCGGCCCTTCTACCCCTCCGCCCTTCTCCCTTCCCTCCCCCTCTTCGGTCCCCCCCAACGCTCCCCCGCCGCGCACCAGCATTCAGTTCCAGCTGACGGTGGGCGGCTCGTGGAATCCCCCTTACAACGTGACTCTCTATCGCAACCCCTCCATGCTGCCGTCCGCGCCGGCCGGCAAGGACACCGCCGTCGAGCTGCAGACGCTGGCTGGGAATGGAGGTACGGTGGGGAGGTTCGGGAGGGAGGTTCGGGAGGGAGGTAGGGCAGGGAGGTAGGGCAGGGAGGTAGGGCAGGGAGGTATGGCAGGGAGGTATGGCAGGGAGCGGAGGTACGGCAGAGAGCCTCACTGGTGGTCTGTGCTAACTGCTCCCCCTCTCTCCTCCCGTCCCTTCTCCCTCTTCGTTCCCCCTCTCCTTTCCCTTCCTCGTTTCTCTCCCTCATATGTTATCCTCTTCGTTCTGTTCCCTCCACACACCCCCCCCCCCCCCCCCCCCCCCCCCCCCGCGCCCCCTCTCCCTATTCCCTTTCCGACACTCCCTTCAGTGGTCCTGTCACTGCTACCATTGCTGCCACTGCTACCATTGCTGCCACTGCTACCATTGCTGCCACTGCTGTCACTGCTACCATTGCTGCCACTGCTGCGGTACCTCTACGCGTTTGCCCCAAACTTACCCCTCCCACAACCCCCCCTTCCCTCAATACCCCCCCACCCCCGCGCCCCTCCCAATCCCCCTCCACGTGCCACTTGCGCGCCCCTTTTCACTCCCACCAGGTACAGAGTGGTTGAAAGTGGTTCCAACGGTTTGGGAAACCTACGGCTCGGTTCTCTTCCAGGACGGCACGGACACGATGTCCAAGGAGTTGGCGCCAGGTGGCAGGCCGCAATTGGTGGGCGAGTACACGGTGGAAACGGTGTCGCCCCCGGGATACTCGGACGAGCCACCCAAGCTGGCTGTGGCAAGTTTGGAGAGAGGCAACGCTAGGAAATTCGGTGAGTGGAGGGTGGTTGGGTGGGTGGGGAGGGGTGGGTTTGGTGGAAGAGGGTGGTTTGGTGGGTGGAGGACGGTTTGGTGGAAGAGTGTTGGGTGTGGCAAGGGCATGGAGTCATTCCATTGGAATGCTCACTGCAACTGCACCCCCTCTGTACTTCCACACTCTGGCCCCCTCCATCTTTCTTCTCCCCCCGTCCGCACTCCTTCCCACTGTCCCTGCCTTTCCCCTCTTCCCACAATGCCCTCCGCTTTCCCCTTTCCTTTTTGTTTTTTCACATAAAGGAAGGAGCCAAAGCATGGCCCAAGTCAACCCCCCCTGTTATCGTTCCCTCCTTCCTCACAGGCAACCCGGTCTCCTCATCACCCCTTTGGGGAGTCCTCTCTTCGGCGCAATGACACGCGGCGCTTATGTCACTTTTGAGAATTCTCAAGAGTGCGCTCGTGGATGCAATGACTGGCGGCGCTTTTTGAGTTTCGACACGTCTCAAGCGCGCTACACCCCTTCTTCCCGTCCCCCTCCACCCTCCAGGCAACCCCGGTGTCTTTGCTGCCCCTTTGGAAAGCCCTCTCTTCAGCGCTGCGCTCGTGGATGCCATGACAGGCGGCGCTTATCTGCACATCGCCTTTGAGTGAGTGCCCTGTGCAAGCAAGCTGTTATATACGGCTGTAACAGCTTGTAACAGCTGATGTAATGTACAGCCATACATTTACACTCATTCGCGTGCATTCAGCTCAGTTGCCGACTTCCTCCTGTTAAAGCCGCCCATTTGTCCCCTCAACAACTATTCGCGTCTGCACGCCACAACAATTCCTCCTATGTGATGGCTCTAGTGCACCCACAGCATCCCCTCCCCACCCCTCTGCTTTTACTTGCCACCAGTGCTGCTTCCATCTATTCACACCCATCTGCCCACTTACCCCCCCACCCACGCACTTACCCCCCCACCCACGCACCCCCCCACCCATCCACCCTCCCACCCACCCACCCTCCCAACCCACCCATTTCCCCCCCAACCCCACCCCACCCTTCACAACCCTTGGAGTCCAACCTGTCCTACGTGGCTTGTACTCACCACTATGTTATTCACAACAACCCCCTTCCCCCCCTTCGCCTCCCCTTCGCCCTCCCCACCTCCCACTCTTCTCCTTCCCCACCCCGCCCTCAGAGCCTCCCAATACAACCTCTCCCACGTGGTGGCAATAGTCGACCCTCAAGGGGACCCTCTCTTTGCTGCATGCACTCACCGCCGCTATTCCTTCACCCCACTCCCACCCCTCCCACCGCCACCAGAGCCTCTCAATACAACCTCTCTTATGTCGTCGCAATAGTCGACCCAGAGGAGGACCCAGTCTCCCCGCTGCTCCGCATTTACAACGACACCCACGCCATGCCGGCCCTGCCGCTGCACTGCGCCCGCTCGCGCTGGGCCAACCCGCGCATGGGGCTCTTCACGTGCGCGGGCTACCTCACTGTTGACGCCGCTGCTGGCCTGCAGTACCCCCCCGGTGCCGGGGAGGTGGGCTCTGATGTTGGCGGGGGTGGGGCGGAGAAGAAGGGGGGTAAGGGGAAAAATAAGTTTCTTCCGGGGGTGATTGGTGGGAGTGGTGGTGGGGGTGGTGGAGGGGGGGGTGTGGCAGGGGCGTTAGGTGGTGCGTTTGCTGCCATTGGGAAGAAGTTGGGGGGAAAGAAGGGAGGGAAGAAGGGAGGAACTGCAGGCAAGAACCATCCACAGTCACTGTCTGCAGGAGCATCCTCATCCTCCATAAAGACCGCCTCGTTAAGCAACACTGCAGGTGTAGCCCAGCCGAACCAAATCGATGGCACACCACTCTCAAGTAAACTCAAGGACAGAGCAGAAACAGCAGCCCTATCCCTCCAAACTCTGGGCCGGAAAGGTGGGAAGAAGGGCGGCAAGGGTGGCAAGGGAGCAAAAACCGGTGGGGACAGCAGCAGCAGCGGCGGAAAAAAGACAAAAGGAGCCGACCCAGCAGCAGATGCCGGCGGTGCTGGCGGGGATACCGGGGGAGCAGATGCTGGGGGTGCTGGGGGTGGCTCGGGCAGCAATGGAGCGGGGGCAGTGGATGAGGAAGGGCGGGCAGAGATGCCGTACATGGAAGCCATGGCGAGCCTGCTGGCATACAGCTCTGACGGTGGTGATGGCTCCACGTCCTTTGAGCTCTCTGTGTTCGGTGCATCCCGCATGGTGGGGTCGTCCAGTAGCCTCGAGCTTACTGCCAACACGTTCTGATGCGGTGGAGGGCAGTGGTGAGGGGTTGGAGGGGGTTCAAGGGTAGGTGGGACCCTATTAGCTGAGTGTGTTCTGCGCGTCCCGCATGGTGGGGTCGTCCAGTAGCCTCGATCTCACTGCCAACACGTTCTAATGGGGGTAGTGACGGGGATTGATTGAGGGGACTGATGGGGATGAGGGGGCTGAGGGGGGTTGAGGGGGCTGGATGGGTTGGGGGGATTGGAGGGGATTGTAGTGATTGAGGGAAGCACATGTTCCAGGGTGGTCTGGTGGTGATTGCCCCACGTGATTTGAGCTCAGCGTCTTCAGCACGGACGGTGGTGATGGCTCCTCGTACTAGGAGCTCATTGTGTTGGGTGCATCGCGCCTGGTCAGGTTGTCTCAGAGCCTCGACCTCACTGCCAAGGGTTGAGGGAGATGCAGGGGAGATGACGAGGAAAAAGGGAGGTACAGGGACGAGGATGGGCGGAGGGGAACGCTGTACGTGTGGAGGTGATGGCAAGCACCATCTAGGGTTGGGCACGGACGGTGGAGATTACACCCACGAGGCGCGTCACAGAGCGTTGATAACAGGTGATGCTTCTCTGGGGAGTTCGAACTAATGTGGTAACAGGTTCCCAATGGAGTTGTACGGTAATAGGGGGGATGCGGGAATGAGGGGCTTTGTGGGATGGGAAGCAAACGTTTGTTTTGTTTTACAGGTGGGGTTTATTGTACTATATGAGGGTCTGGTGTTGGTGCAGCTATTTGTTTGCTATGTTGCTATGCTAGCAAGGGTTACCTATGGCTAGTATGTGAATTATGTGCGGTTGAAAATAGTACGGCATTATAAGGAACTAAATAATACATAATATGAGACGGCATGGGCGTCGTAACAGATCCGAAGCAGCCGCAGGTCCCAACTAATCATCAGTGACGCGTCATTTCGCTGGCTTTGCGGAACACGGTTACACAATCGTTGGACCTAAACCCTGGACTTGACTCGTAATTTGTGAACGAATTCAGATTCATCACGCTCCATTCACTGCAATTTCTTGTTTTACACGCTTTCCTCTGCGTCTGTCCCTCACCACCACACCACATCCCTCTGCGCTGCCTGCTCGCACCGTAAATTCCGTGAAGGGCGCGATAAGATGGCATCGCGACGTCGCTTCCCCACGTCCGTCGTCAATCATCGCTGTCGCGGCACCCCCGACTGCACCTGCGCTTTCTGCCAAGACTTCGCCGCAGCACCCCCCGCGAACCAAGCCGCGAACGTTGCAGCAAATCCCGCCGCAACCCCCGCCACTGCCAGCGCGGGTACCACCAGAGACGCACCGCGTATACCGTCGTCAGTGGAAGAAGCGACCGCGCTGCGAGCCGCCGTAGATTTCGGCGGCGCCGCTCCGGACTATCTGCGTCGCGGGCGGGCCGACTCGCAGTCTGGGGCCGACGGACCGTTAGGGGATCGTGTAGGGCCCGCGATTGACGGCGTGGCACGCGGCGCAACAGGCGGCGAGGGAGGCGGCAGAGGAGAGGAGGCGATCGACGCGCAGAGCGGGCGGGAAATGGCGGCTGGGCGATCGGGACTGATTTTCGCGACGGGGATGCGTGGGCGAGACGGTGAGATAAGGAGGCGGAGGAGGAGTGGGGGAGGGGCTTGAGGTGAGATGGTTACCCGTAAGGAGGTGCAGAGGGGGGGATGAGGTGGGGGTGATAGGGTAGGGAGAGGGGGAGAGGGGTGGGTAGATGGAGCGGGATAGGGTGGGTCGTTGCCTCTGCGCCTCCCTCCCCTCCACCCAACCCCAATCCCCTGCTTCTTTTATTCCCTTCCGCAACCCAACTGCCAAATTCCCCTTTCTCTAAAACTGTTTCCCCATGAGGATTTTGTTTTTTTCAGACCCACTAAGCTCTTTCGAAATCCCTAATCTTTCCCCGTTCCCTCTCCCCCCTGTTTCGCCCACCAGTTCCCCCTGTGCCGTCCCTGCTGCAGCTGTGTGTGGGCGAGGTGGGGCGCTACCTGCCTTGCCTCCTCCGCATGGACTCACGCGAGTGCGAGTTGGACTTGAGAGGCTTCGTGGCACTGCTGCCCTCGCACGCGCGGGTGCGTGTGCATGTATGCTCGTTGCATGGCACCGTGGGTAGGATGCGCATGGCACCGTGGGTAGGATGCGCATGGCACCGTGGGTAGGATGCGCATGGCACCGTGGGTAGGATGCGCATGGCACCGTGGGTAGGATGCGCATGGCACCGTGGGTAGAATGCGCATGGGGCTGCGGGGATTGCCGGATTGCATGGGTGTGGTGGGTAGGGCGCATGCATGAATGGGCATGGAGAGGCATTGGCCTGTGGCGGGCGGAATATCATGGGAACAGAGATGAGTCACCTTTACGAGTTTTCAACTCGAAGGGACTTCGATATTGCCAAATTCCATGGGTACAGAGAGGTCTAGGTGGGTACAGAGAGGTCTAAGTGGGTACAGAGAGGTCTAGGTGGGTGCATATCACGCAGGGCTGGTCTGTGCTGGTGAGAATGGTTGTGGCCAGAAAAGTCGGACTGGAGCTCCACCTGCCTTGCACTGCACGCCACATGCTCATGCGCAGGTGGCTGTGGGGTTGGGGTTGGGGTTGGGGTTGGGGTTGGGACATGTCTGTGTGGTGTGCGTGCTCCCCTTTCTTCCCACCCTCAATATCTCCAGTCAACAACTTTCTCCCCTTTCTTCCCGCCCTCAACATCTCCAGTCAACAACTTCTCCCCTTCCATCCTCTTCGCCCGCCAACCCCCCACTGCCCCCACCTCCTCCCCTCCCATCCCCACGTCCTTCTCTCCCCGCTCCCTACCCCCTTTCTCCCCCCTCCCTCTACCCTTCCCCCCCCACCACCTTCCTCTCCATTGGTCCACGTGTCAATACAGCTCGCGCTGACAGCCATCGCGAGGCGTCGAGGGCTGCTCTCTGATTGGCTGCTGGAAGCGCTGGTGGATGACACATGGCAGATTGTGGACTTGTGTGGATCTAACGTGTCAGACCAAGGCCTGTGCCATGTGGCACAGACCTGCACCAAGCTTGTAGCTTTAGACATCAGGTGAGACTTCAGGTGAATGTTCAGGTGACCTGGAAGCAAGGAGGCTCTTTCACGAATCAGGTTGAGCGTTCATCGCAGCCTCGCGTCTGAGAATTCTCAAGTGTTTTTTCACACTTGACTTCACTTGGCTGTTCAGGTTCTTTACGCATCTTTTCTTAAAACCGGAGCCCCAAATAGCCCCAAACTGCCTCAACCTTCCTAACTTTGGTTGGGTGTGACCCAGTTGATACCAGCTCTCCTCGCAAATTGTTGGGACGATTTTCGCCAAGCGAAATTACTGTTCATGCGAGGACGATAGCGGTGACAAATCCGCAAACACATTTGCAGCCCGTCCGAAACAGTCAGCGAACGAGTTCTGACGTAGCATTCCACATCTGGTTACACTCGCGATTTTTTCTTACTTAGCGACCCGCTACCACTGATTTCAACACCACCCTGGCTCGCGAGCCAGTCACCTTTCTCTCCCCTTTCAGCCTTCCTAACTTATAAACTCTTGGACCTCCGGTTCTTAAATCTTATACCGGCACCCACCATCGCCATCACCATCATCACACTCTTCCCCGCCCCTCTCCCTGCTCCCACTCCCCCTCCACTCCCCGTGTGCACTTCTTCCCGCCCTCCTCTAATGCGCGTGTGTGTCCCTCAGAGAATGCAACGCCTTGTCGCTCCAGGCGCTCACACTCCTCCTCAAGGCCTGCCCCGCCTTGCAGGTGCTGCGCATGGGGTGAGATCGCTCTTGCCACCTCTCTCCTCCTTTTTGCCTCACATATCTGCCCCACATTCCTGCATCCCATCCCACCAGCCACCCATTCACTCACCCACCCTCCCGACCCAAGCTTTCTGAACTCTCAGTTCCGTCTCCCTTTCCTGCACTTTTCTTCCTATCCCCTCATTCCTCCTGAGATTTTTCATCTCGTCCCCTTTCCACCCGCCTTTTTCACTTTCTCATTCTCCCCTTCTCCCGGCTTCCCTTCCCTTTTTCCCCCGTTCCTCCCTTCTTCTGTTTCCGTTATTCCCTTTCTCCGTTCCTCCCCTTCTCCTCATCTCCCTCACCTCCCTCCCCTTTCCCCTTCTCCCTTCTCTCCTCCCCTTCTCCCCTTCGTCCCTCCATCCCCCTTCCCGTCTTCCTGCTCAGGGGCTCCCCTGCTTGCAACAAGGTCGCCCGAGCAGCAGTCAAGTGGATGCTACCGCAGCAGCCTGTAAGGGGTACAGAAGGTGCAGAGAGCGCAGAGGCAGGAGAGGAGGAGGTGGAGGGGGAGACAGCACAAGGAGAGAGGGAGGGGGGGGAGGGCGGGTGGGAGGGCAGTTGGGAGGAGGTGGAGGAGCGACTGGAGGAGAGAGTTCCTGCCCTGCGGTGGCTCATCTGGGTGAGTGTGTTGGTGTGTTGGTGTGTGGGGGGTGGGAAGGGAGGGGAGGGGGGCACGGGTGACTGGGTGGCTGGGTGGTTGGTGGGGATGGTGGGGATGGTTTGTTCACCAGTGCCCCTTGCGTGGGTCCCCTGCGTGCGCCCCTCTTGCGTGCGCCTCTTGCTTGTGCCCCTCTTGCGTGCGCCTCTTGCTTGTGCCCCTCTTGCGTGCGCCTCTTGCTTGTGCCCCTCTTGCGTGCGCCTCTTGCTTGTGCCCCTCTTGCGTGCGCCTCTTGCTTGTGCCCCTCTTGCGTGCGCCTCTTGCTTGTGCCCCTCTTGCGTGCGCCTCTTGCTTGTGCCCCTCTTGCGTGCGCCCCTTGTGTGTGCCCCTCGCCCCTTGTGTGTGCCCCTCGCCCCTTGTGTGTGCCCCTCGCCCCTTGTGTGTGCCCCTCGCCCCTTGTGTGTGCCCCTTTGGCAGTGCCTCTTCTGATTGCTTTCACCTTCACCCTCTCACACCCATGCTTTCGACCCACCACTCCACTCCCATTCATCGCCTTCCCCAACCATTACCCGTCACCTGCATGAATTCACTCTCACCACTCCTTCCTATGCAACCTGCTCTTCCTTGCCGGCGGATAGTCAACGTGCGTTTGCCTTACCCCTGTGTCCATCCCAACCTCGTTCTCCCGCAATCTCTCTCTCACATCCCCTCCCTTCCCTTCCCCTCCACCCGTCCACCCCCCTGCACAGCCTGAGGCGGACCCCAACACAGCATCACTGCTCGCCTCCAAGTGCCCGCGTATCCTCCTCAACCCCGCCCCGCCCTCTCCTCCTCCCCCCCACTCTCTGCCTCCCCCTTACTGTCACATCCCCACTACTCTTCCCTCCTCCGACCCGTCCATTCCTCCTAACCTTCCCACTTCCATCCCTGCCCTCCCCTCCGCACTCCTCTCGCGCACCCCCCTGCAAGCCTTCCCGGCTCTCCCCCTCGACGCCCCGCACCTGGTCGGTATCCCCCCGGCAGTGTGGGAGAGGGGCGCTGGAGAGGACGAGGAGGAGGGGGAGGAAGGCGAGGAGGATGAGGAGGAGGGGATAAGAGGAGAGGCGGAGGCAAGAGGGCGGAGGAGAGGATTGGTGATGGAAGGAGCACGAGCAAAGGTGAAGTCAGGAGCAGAGGTACCACAAGAGGTACCACAGGAATCAGAGGCGCCACAGGAGTTGTCGGTAGCAGAGCGGTTCAGGCTGGCGTTTGTGGCGCGCGATGAGAGGCTGGCGCCCAAGCGCGCCAAGAACCAGCGCCAGAGGGAGCGCCGCGAGGGGCGGGACCGCGCCGCTGCTGACGTGGCGCTGCGGGCGCGGCTGCTGGCTAGTGCTGCCACTCGATTGCTGCGGCTGTGACGGGACGGGATGGGAGAGCCGCTATTGGCCTTTGGGACCACACTGCTGCTGGCATGGCCCTCTTCCATCCACCGCGGGCGCCGCTGCTGGCGAGTGCTGCCAGCTGATCACAGCGACTGTGAAGGGATGGGATGGGAGGCCCCGTGCTTAAAACGTGCTGCCGTTGCGAGAGAAGGCCAGACTGGCTTCTGTACAGGAGGGCGTGCCCTGGCCTTTGGGACCATGCCCCTGCTGACGTGCCCTCTCTCAGGCGCTGCGGCCATGGCTGCTGGCGAGTGGGTGGGGATGGGAGGCACTGACTTTCAGTGCAAGCACGCATGGCTGTGAAGGGATGGGTTGGTTTATAAGAGGCCTGCGTCAGGGCTCAGGTTTGCAGTGTAATTTTCCCTTCTATACTGATTACAAGGGTGAATTTTTGGGTCTACACTGATGTGCTGGGATAATTTTTTGGTGAGTTAGTGTTACACTGATCTGTAAGTGTAATGATTTAGGCCACACTGATGCTCTGGGGTGATTTTTCCCTTAGCGAAGATTACCCTGAAGAGCGTACAGGGACTCCCCCCCCCCCCCCTCGGAAACTCTACTTATTGAGAAGAAGTTTCCTAGAACTTTCGTAGCGATACACCCAATTTCGTAATGATGCACTACGACGCCAGCACACGTGAGTACTGACAACCGACACCGTGTCACTCCGTGTCTGCTTGCAACCTACCCGTTACTGTAGAGGCGATGCAACCTGATTGGTCGAAGCTGCACTCTCTGCAAGAACGTCAACTTTCCTGACTCGGAAATTTGGGACTCGAGGTTTCCGAACACACTCGAAATTTGCTGACTTGGCGAAAAATACAAGTGTTGCAGCGAAACCAGACAAGCCACTGCGCTCAACTTTTGAGTTCACATCACAACTCCCACCCACCAGCGCCCAACTTACGATAGTAATCGTGCGCGATTTGGGCCTCGAGCTTGATTGCAGCCAGCACATATTGAGCAGCCTAAAGTACAATTAGGGTAAAAAATATACCTACACTGATGCCTCTGGGTAAAGTTTTCAAAACTTAAAGTTACACTGATCCATCAGTGTTTCCAAAAAGGGCACACTGCTCAGAAGGGTTTTGAAAATGTCTACACTGCTAATCGTGAGAAGGCAAAATCCAAACCTAAGCCCTGGCCTGCGTGTCTTGGATTGGGGTTGGGCAATGGGGTGTCTCAAAGCTCACTTGGGACGTGAGGGAGCAGGCGAGCTGCATGTGTATGACAATGGTGTACTGTAATGGTGGTGTACTGCCGGGTCAGCTCCAAGCCACCCTGCCTTTGCGCCGGCGATGGTGTACAGTAATTGTTAGTGGCGCCTCTGTTGGGCTGAGAAAAAAGCCCTTAGGATCATTGCAGGGGTGAACTCTGGGTAGGACTGATGTAGTAGCGGAAGCGTTTTAATGAAGAGTTGTGAACCACCTTGCGCTAGTATGTGAGGGCAAAGTTGATTGATTAAAACAAAGAGATACAGGATTATATAAGAGTACATGGAATATGAAGAGATACAGTTACAACTACTATACTGTTGCTGTTGCGGTTTGATACAGTGACGACTCGAGCAACTGCTCTGTAACGAGTTAGTTGTGTGTCCTTGCTGTCGCGCTCTACTTGTCAGGTCAAAGGTCGCTGACCTTTGACTTTCGCGTAACCTCCAGCAACTGCTCAACCTCCGAGAGTTGACTTGCCAGTGCTTCGATATGCTTCGCTTCGCTTTTGACTTGGTGTTTCGACACGACAGAGGCGCTTAGAGTTAATTGTTTCCAACACTCCCCTTTGCTTCTGGAGTGTCGCTGCTGGTGACATGACTCTGTCCAGTCAGCAGCATGCAGTACTCGAACTTCTGTTTCCCGAGCTTCTTGGTCAAGTAGTCAGCTGCCATCTCGGATGTGGGGCAGTATGACAGCTCGAGTCTTCCTTTCTCGATCTCGTCCTTCGCGAAGAAGTATCGCAGGGCGATGTGTTTCGTCCTGTTCGCGAAGCCGTTCTTGTTGGCGATGCGAATTGCCGACTGGTTGTCGCAAAGCAGGGTGAAGCTGGGTAACTGGGCCAATTTTGCTTCTTCCAGCAGTTCGCGAAGATAGAGTCCTTCCTTGGTGGCTGAGCAAAGTGCGATGTATTCTGCTTCGGCTGAGGAGAGAGCAATTAGTTCTTGCTTGCTCGACTGCCAGGAGATAGGAATGATAGGTTCGAAGCGGTAGATGTAGCCGGTGCGTGAGCGTATGTTGTCAGAGTCCCCGGCGTGATCGGCGTCGACGTAGCCGATTAGTTTAGGCGCTGTAGCCGTGTTCTTATGGTAGGTCAGGCCGATTGTCGGGGTGCTGACGAGGTAGTGAAGAGCGCGGTCGAGCTCCGCCAGATGTTTCGCTTCAGGTTTCTTGAGGTAGGTGGCGAGCTGGCTTGCAGAGTACGATAGGTCTGGGCGGCAGGTGACAGCTGCGAAGAGGAGGCATCCCAGCTTCCTCTGGTAGTCGCGTATGCCGGCGGGCTTGAGTAGAGCGGAGCCTTCCTTGTGGTTTCCTGCCGTGTAACGGTATGGCGTGGAGATGACGGTCGGCGTGAGTGCGAAGCGTTTGGCGATGGTATCGGCGTATTTCGCGGCGCTGAGGTAGATCGCATTTTCTTCTTCCTGGATGTTTAGGCCGAGGTACTGTGTGACGGTGGACGAGACCGTGAGTGTGAGATCCTTTTGTAACTCCCCTTCGAACCAGGTAGTGACGTTGTCGGTTGAGCCAATGTTGAGCAAATCGTCGACGTAGACGATTAGCAGGAAGTAGTCGGTTCCCTTTGTGAGCCGGTACATGCCTTGGTCGTGAGGTAGCTGACGGAATCCGATGCGAGTGAGTCTTGCGTGTAGGTACTGCTGCCACAGCCTTGGAGCTTGTTTGATACCGTAGAGTGACTTCAGCAGCTGACAGACTTGATTAGGTTTTCGGTTGGAGCCGTGCGGTAGCTCGACGAAGATTTCTGCATCGACAGGTGCGTAGAGGAAGGCGTTGGCGACGTTAATTTGCCGCAGCTTCCTTTTCTTCATGGCAGCAATCGCGAGGAGGATTCGCAGCGAGGTGTGTCGGCTGACCGGAACGAGCGTTTCGGTGAACTCGCGTCCGTGCTCTTGATCGAAGCCGCGACCGATCGTGCTTTAAATTTATCAATGGTGCCATCTGCCTTTGTTTTCACGTGGAAGACCCACTTCCCGGTGAGTACAGTCTTGTTCCGTGCTACGCCGATAGGGACAACCTTGCGGAGATAACTACTACAACGGGAGCTAGTCTACTGGCTAGGCACGTGTGCTCGTGTGATCTCTGCGTTCGTTGGTCCTTAGACGTTTTCCTAGTGCTCACACTACTTGCTAATTCACGGGGCAATTTGGCAAGAGTTTCACTAAGAAAAGATGACAACAATGGTGCAATGAAGTTGGCAATGCAAGACTACATCAGAGCTAGCGTTCAGGTCGGTCAACTGCCAGCACAGCATGGTCGACCGCGTTCCAACACGACTTGGTCGACTGCGCTCCAGCAGTGCAAAGTCGACAGCGTGCCAACGCCGCAGGTTGACGGTGTGCCAGCATTGCTCACGCAGGACAGCAGTGCACCCGCTTTGCAGGTGCGCGCAGATGATTGGCGTGCAGAGTCTCGTCACCTGCACAGCGCACACACCACGTCAACCTCGGGCTAACGGCTACCTCTGATCTGCCACGATGACCTCGGGATACCACCACCGAGGTCGGTCTCGCCAACTTCGCCTGGGCGACCGTCGCACTCCTCCGCAGCACTTCGTCGACCAGGTAACCTGGTCGACCGGGCAACGACATCGACCAGCAACTCCCGTACGTGCCCGTCGACCTCCCAAGTCGATGACCACCTCCATGTCGACCTCACCAGGGCGACCACGCCCCTCGGTCGACGACCACGCTACTCGACGCCCATCTGCTCGGCGTCCTGAGTCGAGGTCGACGTCGGCCCCTCCTTCGTCGACCACCGGGTCCAGTCGACCACCCGTAGGTCGACCAGCACATCAGCCGACCACCGAAGTCGGCTTCCCCAAGTTGACGTCCTCCGCAGGTCGACTCCTAAGTCGACCTCCCAAAGTTGGCGCCACCCTGAAGTCGGCGCCCGTGCAGTGGTCCCCGTGCAGGTCGACCTCCTCGTCAACCAGCTCGCCCACTGCTGTAGGTCGGCTGCTCCCCTCACACCCGACCACAAAGTCGGCTCCGCCCAAGCGAGGACGGGGCCAACACACAACTCCCGTTGACACTCCCCTGCCGCGTTCGCGCTTGGGCCCCAGCCCACACAGCAGTACTCCTCGGAGAAAAGCTCGTCGACGTGCACCCAACACACAGCACGCCGGTCACCGCACCAGCCATGCAAGAGGGCATGGCACCTACTGCTGCACGTCATTGTCGCCGTCGCCCTCGTCGGCCAAGCGCACCTGGCTGATTGCGACGGAGCACCGGTTGAAGGCCGGATAGTGCAGCGCCTTTGTCAGGAAGTCGGCCGGCTGCTCAGTGGTCGGGATGTACCTCAGCGAGAACTTCCCGCGCTTCACCATGTGCTGCAGCCAGGCCTGTCGCCGCTCCATGTGCTTGAGGTTGCCCGTCAACCCCATCCCCTCGGCGACTGTGATAGCCGACTTGTTGTCCACCCGAAGGACGGTCGGCTTCCCGGCATCCAGTTGCCGGAACTCTGCAAGGAGGAAGCGAAGTCGGCGTCCTTCCTTGCCGGCTTCGGTAGCTGCCACGTACTCCGACTCAGTCGACGACAACGTCGCACACTTGATGCGCTGGCTCGACCAGGAGACTGCGGCCCCTCCATAGACGAACACGTAGCCACTCGTGCTCGTCCTGTTCTGCTTGTCACTGGCGTCGTCGGTGTCTACGTAGCCGACCAGCTCCAGCGGCTCAGGTCCACCGCCGAACTCCAAGGCGGTGTCGCGCGTATTGGCGAGGTAGGCGAGGCAGCGGTCGACCTCGCGCCAGTGCTGGTCGCTCCTCATCGTGAGGCCGCTCCCCAGCTTGCTGCAGGCGAAGGCGATGTCCGGCCTCGTCGTCGTCGCCGCGAACTGCAGCGAGCCGACCTTCTGCCGGTACTCCTCCTCCTGCCGCTCCTGTGTCTCCTCGTCATCGAACGTGAGCTCGGCGTAGGCATCGACCGAGACCGGCGTCTTCGGGGTGCGCCCGTCTGCTCCTCGTCGATGAAGCGCCTACGCAGCTTGTCGGCGTAGCCCTGCTGGTGCAGCCACAGCTTCCCCGCCGACCTGTGGCGGTCGATCTCCAGCCCGAGGTACTTCTGCACCGGCGAGATCTCGCGCAGCTCGAAGGCGGCTTCCAGCAGCTCCTTCAGCTCCTTTAACATCGCGGCGCTACTGCTGGCGGCAAGTAGGTCGTCGACGTAGACCAGCACCCAGCAGTCCACTCCGTCCTTTCCGACCCTGCAGTAGAGAGCCTCGTCGACCTGGCTCTTCTTCCACCCGGCGCCGACCAGCACGTCGTTGAACGCCAAGTACCACAGCAGCGGCGACTGCTTTAGCCCGTACAGGCTCTTCAGCAGCTTGCATACCCGGCCGGTCCCGTCGTTGAAGTAGTCCGGCTGGGACATGCCCTAGACAGCTCTCCCCAGCGGGGGATCTCAGTGGCCTTCGGGAATTGCTGACGCCAAGCGTCCGCCAGGCGGCCAAAGCAGCGCTGGGTGGGGTGGGCACCCCCACACTGCTCACCCGCGCGGTCGCCGGTGCGAAGGACGTAGGTGCAGGGACCAAAACCCACACCACGCTGACGCTGCGTGTACCACTCACGGAGCTGCAGAGGGGGGGGGGATGTCGCGAGAACGCTGCTGCTGCTACTGCTGCGGCTGCTGCTGCTGCTGCTGCTACTGGCGCTGACCACCACCAGTGCTACTCCGCTGCGAAGCGCCACTCCGACCACCTCCACCACCTCCTCCTCCGCCTCCTCCACCTGCGCCACCACCGCCGCCCCCGCCAGTACCGCCGCCGCCTCCGCCGCCTCCGCCTCCACTGCTGCCACCAACACCTCCACCCCCGCCACCACCCCCACCGCCACCCCCACTCCCTCCGCCGCCTCCACCTCCGCCTCCACCGCCCCCGCTAGCTCCACCCGCGCCCTTGCCCCCCTTGCCCTTGCCAGGGCGGCGTCTCCCGCTAGGGGCAGACGCCGCACCGACCGACTCAAGACCAACGAGGTCGGCCGCAGCGGCAAAGGCGACAGAGGGCAAAAGGGGAGAAGGAGAACACCCCTCAAAGATGGGGGTGCGAGGGTCACCACGAGAGGCCCCTACAGCGACTATGCTCTTCTCTGCTGCTAGGATGGACTTCTCAAGGAGGTCTACAGTTAGAGTGGTGGGACAGAGTGAGAGGAAGTGGTCCCTGACTACACGAAGGGAGTCAGGGAGACGAGTGACTATGAAGTAGAGAGTGATGTACATAGGGGGGGGGGGGGGGGTTCTTGGCGCAGAAGTCAGCAGGATGCGCAGCGCGGTAGCGAGTGTCACTAGTGCGGAGGTGCGTAATGAGGTCAGCAACGGTGGGAAAGGCAGCAAGGTCAGGGAAGAGGAAGGGTAGCATGAGGCGGCTCAGTGCAGCAGTGGGAGGGGAAGAGTAGCGCACAACGACAGCGTCGTACAAGGTCTGAGCACTCTTGTACTGACTAAAGTGCGCGCGCTCAGCGGTAGGCAGGTGGCAACGCACAGCAAGACGTGCAGCAGCATCGCGCGTGGCCCACTTGGAGCGAACAGTGGGGTCAGCATCAGCAGCAGGGGCACGAACGGCGCCAGAGGTGAGGTCAAAGAGAGAAATATCGTCTACCCTATCGCACTGTAAGAACAGCTGTAGGTCGTCGACCAAGACCTCAAAGTCAATGGCTCGACCCTCAGCGTCAAAAGCTAGGACACTAGGGGTAGCCATGACAGCAGTGGACTAGCAGTAGTGACTGTAGGACAGGGGCAGCGCAGTGACAGAGGTGCCGTTCTCACCACACAGGGCGGCTCGGGCAGTGCAGCAGTACAGCAACACGGCAACACCGCCGCTCGGCCGGCCCAGCAGCAACAGCAGCTCCGTAGGACCAGCGGCTCGGCTCCCAGGCGGCTCGGGCGGCTCGGGTCCTCTGCGGCACAGGCAGCTCGGGCGGTTCGGCTCCTCAGCGGCTCGGGCGGCACGGGCGGCTCGGATCCTCAGCGGCACAGGTGGCTCGGGCGGCTCGGCTCCTCAGCGGCTCAGGCGGCTCGGGCAGCTTAGGTGGCTCGGGCGGTTCGGGTGGCTCAGGTGGCTCAGGCGGCTCGGGCGGCAGGGCGGCAGGGCCGCAAGGTAGGTGGCGGGGCCGTGGTGGAGAACGGCGGCGGTGCCGCAACAAGGGGCGGCAGGGCCGCGACGAAGGGCGGCAGGGGCCGCGACGAAGGGCGGCAGGGGCCGCGACGAAGGGGGGGGTGGCAGGGTCGCGACGAAGAGGCGGCGGGGCAGTTAAGAAGGGCAGCAGGGCCGCGACGAAAGGGCGGCAGGGCCGCGACGAAGAGGCGGCAGGGCCGCGACAAGGAGTGGCGGGGCCGCGACGAAGAGCAGCAGGGCCGCGACGAGAGATGACGGGGCCGCGACGTAGGGCGGGGCCGCGACGTAGGGCGGGGCTGTGACGAAAGGCGGGGCCGCGACGAAGGGCGGGGCCGCAACTAAAGGCGGGGCCGCGACGTAGGGCGGGGCCGCGACGAAAGGCGGGGCCGCGAAGAAGAAGGGCGGGGCCGTGACGAAGGGCGGCAGGGCCTAAAGGGCAGCTCGACAGAGCGAGAGAGGGCCCGGAGCGCGACTCAGGGCGAGCGCGCTTCGGGCAGGAAAAAAAAGTCGATGTGGTGGGCCCTAAGCACAGTTCCCACGGGGGAACCTGCTCGATACCATGAGAAAAGTAGAACGAGAACTAATGAACTATGAATGAAGTGAGTACATATAGGAAACCCTAATTGGGTTGTACCCCCTATGGGATACCCCACTATAGCCTACACAACAGCATAAGCTACAATGTTCCGACACAAAGTTGATTGATTAAAACAAAGAGATACATGATTATATAAGAGTACAGGGAATATGTGTTGGAAACAATCGGTCCTAAAGCGCTTCTATCGTGTCGAAACACCAAGGCACAAGCGAAGCAAATTATATCGAGGCACCAGCGAGTCAGCCCTCGGAGGTTGAAAGTAACAGCTGGAGGTTATGCGAAGGTCAAAGGTCAGCGACCTTTGACTTGACAAATACAGCGCGACAGCAAGGACACACAACTGACTCGATACTGAGCAGTTGCTCGAGTCGCACTGTATCGAACCGCAACAGCCAACAGTAAAATAGTTATCATTCGTATCTCTTCGTATTCCTTGTACTCTTATATAAAACCTTGTATTTGCATGCTTTAATCAACTTACTTTGCCCTCACATACCAGCGCAAGGTGGTTCAGAATCTTCTTATTAAACGCTTCCGCTACTACATCACTTTACACAGGGTTTACCCTACCAAAGATCCTAAGGGGCTTTTCAGCCCAACATGGTATGAGAGCTGGTTAGGGTAAAATCTATTTTCTCCTTCAATCACACCAAAAGACATGACTACCACAAAGGAGAGGAGCTCCTCCAACGGCTCTCCTGGTACTACTCCTACTCCACCTCCTGCCTCTGGCCTACAGACAGAGGAAGGCACAACAACAAGACCGGCAGCACGGTCTACCGAAACACCCGCAAACCAAGGCGTGGGCTTCGATCCAAGCATGATGGAGAAATTCTTCTCCTTCATGGCCTTCTACGAGCAGCACCAGCAAGGAGTACCTGCGCAATCAAACAACAGCAACAACAACAACAACAACGTGACGCCCATGAGTCTCGATGGCTCATCCTACGCACGCGGGAATCAACAACAACAACCTACCTTCGCTCCGTATGAGCCCCAGCGCGGCTCCGTCAGCTTCATGCCACAACCACAACCTGCACCGGGACAAGAAAGAACGCTGGACGCACTACAAGTTCAGTCGCAGTTCGCGCATGTCTTAAAACTGCAAACGACAAAACCCTTCGACGGGAAGGACTTCTTTACCTGGTCGTTCGAATTCGAGCTGATGATGGAAGGAGCGCAAATCCTTGGCTTCTTCGACGGGTCCCTACCATACCCAACAAACGGCACACAGTATGAGAAGCAGCAGTACACCTATCAATCGATGATGGCGTACACGATACTACTGAGGAACATCACTCCAACTCAACAACAAAACATACGGTCTTACCGAGGCTACGGCAACTCCGCAGAGCTCGCGTACAATCACTTGAAGAGCCTGTATCAAGCAACAGACAGCGTAAACCAAAGTCGGTTAATGGCGCAGCTGACAACAATCGAAATGAAACCAGGCGAGAAGGGAATGGCGTATATCAGTCGCTGCCGCGAGCTGCGCGACAAGCTTCTTCGATGTGGAGGATCGATTTCAGATGACGCCTTCGTCACGGTTGTCATCAGCGGTCTTGGTCCTCACTGGCGCTCCACTCGCGCCATACTACGAGCCCACGGGAAAATTTCTGAAGCAACACTCTGCGCCAAAAGCCACGCCGAGCAGCAAGACATGGACCTGCAAGAAGAACGACACAAGAGAAAGGTATCAGTGCCCGAATTCGCGTTTCACACTCAACGGCGCCACAACAACAACAACACTCGACCGAAAATCGTACCTTCGTTCTGCCACCTCTGCAAGACTTCAGGACATCCTCGTACGCACTGCCCGAATGGTCAACAGTCAACATCGCCGCAACGCCAACTTCGTCCTTCAAGCAGTCAAGTCGCTTCAATGCAAGCAAATCCGACAACTTCAGTACAAGTGTCAATAACATCGACAGGACAACCTGCAAAAGAAACAAGAAACATCGTCAGCTGCATGGCAAGGCTGAGTGACTCCTGCACAACTGAGTCACCACCATATTACTCACCAGAAGAACAACTCAACAGCAGCACGCCTCGCCGCGAGTCACTTCAACCGAACCCGACGTACGCCGCCATCGCTCAAAGCGAACCGTACGCGAAAGACACATGGTTCTTGGACAGTTGATGCGGACAGCACATGTGCTCCTCGGGACGCTTCGTTCAACGCGAGCACCGACTTCAACGAGAGGTCGTCATCACAGTCGCCAATAACCAGAACCTGCGCACACGACGACAAGGGATTGTGCAACTTCATTCACGAGAAACAAACGTTATACTACAGATGTCAAAAGTACTAATCGCGGAGGGACTCAGCTACAACTTACTGAGCGTCAATCAGTTGATGGCGAAAGGCATACACCTGGAAGCCGACAGTACCACCCAGGAGTTCAAGTTGTACCACGGGAAGGGCGGCCTCTACATCGGAAAGGCGGTCTTGAAGAACAATGTCTTTGTCCTCGATTTCGTCTCAGACTTGGGCACCGCAGACAGCGACGCCGTCGTGAACTTCGCTGACTGGACACATCCTCCAGACCTTGATCCAGACTTCAGCCCGGAAGGCTTTTGGTATTCACATACAATCCCTGAAGCAGAACAAACACGCGCGTTAGTAACAATACAACATTCGGCAGCAGCAGAGACAACATCGGCAGTAGCAGAGACAACATCGGCAGCAGCAGAGACATCATCAGCAACAGCAAGAACAACAAGAGCAGCAGCAACAACGATACCGGTCCTCGTTGATGAAACACCACCAACACCTGCACAACAGCTCCACCCAGCACCACGAGAAGTTCATTGTAGCGCAAACTTCATCGCCAGCTTCTATTCCAACTCCGATATGTACCGACGTTCACCCGGGCATCGCGCCGACGAAAGCCCCTTGCAGAGATAACTGCTACAACGGGAGCTAGACCACGGGCTAGGCACGGGTGCTCGTATGATCTCTGCGTTCGTTAGTCCTTAGTCGTTTTCCTTGTGCGCACACTACTTGCTAGTTCACGGGGAAAGTTGGCAAGAGTTCCACTAGGAAAGCGTTCAGAACAATTGTACAATGAATTTGGTATAGCAAGACTATATCAGAGCAAGCATTCAGGTCGGCCAACTGCCAGCGTAGCTTGGTCGACCGCGTTCCAGCACGACTTGGTCGACCGCGCTCCAGCAAGGCAAGGTCGACGGCGTGCCAACGTCGCAGGTTGACGGCATGCCAGCGTTGCTCACGCAGGACAGCAGTGCACCCGCTTCGCAGGTGCGCGTAGATGATTGGCGTGCAGAGTCTTGTCACGTGCACAGCGCACACACCACGTCAACCTCAAGCTAACGTCTGCCTCTGCTCCGCCACGACGACCTTGGGATACCACCACCGAGGTCGGGCTCGCCAACTTCGCCTGGGCGACCGTCGTAATCCTCCGCAGCACTTCGTCACCCAGGTAACCTGGTCGACCGGGCAACCACGTCGACCAGCAGCTTCCGTACGTACCCGTCGACCTCCCAAGTTGACGACCACCTTCATCGGTCGACCTCCTCCAGGTCGACGTCCCTTCTGGTCGACCAGCTCCACGTCGACCAGTACTCCTGGTCGACCTGCTCCTCGTCGACCAGCACAGTCGTCGGCCGACCACCCACGTTGGCCACCCGAAGTTGGCATCACGAAGTTGACGCCCCGCTACTCGACGCCCAGCTGCTCGGCGTCCTGTGTCGAGGTCGACGTCGGCCCCTCCTTCGTCGACCACTAGGTCCAGTCGACCACCAACAGTCGACCAGCAGGCCTGGTCGACCAACCACCAGGTCGACCAGCAGTCCGTCAGCCAACCACCGAAGTCGGCTTTCCTAAGTTGACGTCACAAAGTTGACGTCCTCCGCAGGTCGACTCCCAAGTCGACCTCCCCGAAGTTGGCGCCACCCTGAGGTCGGCGCCCGTGCAGTGGTCCCCGTGCAGGTCGACCTCCTCGTCAACCAGCTCGCCCACTGCTGTAGGTCGGCTGCTCCCCTCACACTCGACCACAAAGTTGGCTCCGCCCAAGCGAGGACGGGGCCAACACACAACTCCCGTTGACACTCCCCTGCCGTGTTCGCGCTTGGGCCCCAGCCCACACGGCAGTACTCCTCGGAGAAAAGCTCGTCGCCGTGCACCCAACACATAGCACGCCGGTCACCGCACCAGCCATGCAAGAGGGCATGGCACCTATTGCTGCACGTCGTTGTCGCCGTCGCCCTCGTCGGCCAAGCGCACCTGGCTGATTGCGACGGAGCACCGGTTGAAGGCCAGATAGTGCAGCGCCTTCGTCAGGAAGTCGGCCGGCTGCTCAGCGGTTGGGATGTACTGCAGCGAGAACTTCCCGCGCTTCACCATGTGTTGCAGCCAGGCCTGTCGTCGCTCCATGTGCTTGAGGTTGCCTGTCAACTCCATGCCCTCGGCGACCGTGATTGCCGACTTGTTGTCCACGCGCAGGACAGTCGGCTTCCCGGCGTCCAGCTGCCGGAACTCTGCAAGAAGGAAGCGAAGTCGGCGTCCCTCCTTGCCAGGTTCAGTGGCCGCCATGTACTCCGACTCGGTCGACGACAACGTCGCGCACTTGATGCGCTGGCTCGACCAGGAGACTGCAGCCCCTCCGTAGACGAACACGTAGCCGCCCGTGCTCGTCCTAATCTGCTTGTCACCGGCGTCGTCGGCGTCCACGTAGCCGACCAGCTCCAGCGACTCAGGTCCACCGCCGAACTCCAGGGCGGTGTCACGTGTGTTGGCGAGGTAGGCGAGGCAGCGGTCGACCTCGCGCCAGTGCTGGTCGCTCCTCACCGTGAGGCCGCTCCCCAGCTTGCTGCAGGCAAAGGCGATGTCCGGCCTCGTCGTCGTCGCCGCGAACTGCAGCGAGCCGACCTTCTGCCGGTACTCCTCCTCGTGCCGTTCTTGCGCCTCCTCGTCGTGGAAGGTGAGCTCGGCGTAAGCGCCGACCGAGACCGGCGTCTTCGGGGTGCGCCCGGTCTGCTCCTCGTCGATGAAGCGCCTACGCAGCTTGTCGGCGTAGCCCTGCTGGTGCAGCCTCAGCTTCCCCGCCGACCTGTCGCGCACGATCTCCAGCGCGAGGTACTTCTGCACCGGCGAGATCTCGCGCAGCTCGAAGGCGGCTTCCAGCAGCTCCTTCAGCTCCTTCAGCATCGCGGCGCTGCTGCTGGCGGCAAGCAGGTCGTTGACGTAGACCAGCACCCAACAGGCCACTCCACGTCGCCGACCTTGAAGTAGAGAGCCTCGTCGACCTGGCTCTTCTTCCACCCGGCGCCGACCAGCACATCGTTGAGCGCCAAGTACCACAACAGCGGCGACTGCTTCAGCCCGTACAGGCTCTTCAGCAGCTTGCACACCCGGCCGGTTCCGTCGTTGAAGTAGTCCGGCTGTTGTGAGAGGACGTCCCCGTTATAATATTTTCTCACTATTATATTTTTCTGTTATCCTATTCTCCCTTTTCTCCTCTTTATTTTGGTCTTTATTTCATCTCAATCGGCCTACTATTCTATTTTCTAGAGCCTTCTATTTATTTCTCTTATTTCCTACTTTTCCCACCGACATACCTATTATACGGCACCGACAGCGCCGACAGTGGTGTATACGATGAAATATGGGCGTAATCCCAAGTGCCAATAGCCTTGCGTGCTTATGCGCACTTGTGATTGTAGTATCGGGAAGGGTGTGTTCCCGAAGGTTCGTTTTATCTCGTTTATCCTTATACTTTCTGAGTATAAATAGGCCTTGTATTCAGTTTTAGTGACAAGTTTCGATTGAGAATTCGATCCTGTGACACTTGGTATCAGAGCCAGGTTCTCACTCGACGACTCTCGGCTAAGCAGCGGTCGCGGAAAAAATCGCCTCGAAAAACCGCCGGGGGCGACCAATTCGACGCCGATTTCTGGCAAGCACTAGTTCCGCGCTTTTCAAATTAACCCCCTCGCGTGGTTTTTGAACAGGATGGGTTCGCCGGCGACCAACGACGTTACGCAGCAGCTCTTCGCGCAAATCGCCAAGATGGAAGCGGAGATGCGAGCGACGATTGAACGGTCGCGATTGGAGAACGAGCAGCTGCGAAACGAACTGCAGCGCGTTACGCGGCTCCTCTCGACCATGAACATTCCTGCTTCGACGACTTCGCAGCGTCAGTTCGAGGTTCCGAAACTTCGCCCGCCGGAATCGTTCGACCCTAGCGATCGGAAATCCGACGTCAAGCGGTGGCTCGCGACGATGGAAATTTGTTTCGCGGCGATTGGATGGTCAACGACGGAGTACGACGGCGAGAAAATTCGTCTCGCGACAACATTGATGCGCGGTCCAGCTCTCGAGTGGCTCGGAAGCAACAGTAGCATTTTCCAGGGCGAAGCCACGTGGCAGCAGTTCCGGGCAGACCTTCTCAAACGTTTTGAGCCGATTAATTCCACTTATATTGCGCGCGAAAAATTACATCACCATAGGCAATTCGGGAGTGTCGCGCAATACACGCAGCAGATGGAGGAATTTTATAATCGCATTCCCGACATTACCGAGGGCGAAAAAATTCAGTCCTACATCGCGGGGCTGAAAACCGACATTCGGCGCCAGGTTGCAGCAGCGAATTGCGGCAGCTACAGCGAAATCGTATCGGCCGCGGAGCGTTTTGTGGAGAATAGAACGAGAATGGATGAACTATGAGTGAAGTGAGTACAAATAGCAAAACCCTAATTGGGTTGTACCCCCTATGGTATACCCCACTGTAGCCTACACAACAGCATAAGCTACATATATGTTCTGACACGTTTTGACTTGGTCAACTCCGGAACACGACGGCCCCACGTCGTAGGATCACGACAAGGGGATCGCTCGGCTTCAACCACGTTCGCCGACCCCATGGAAGTCGACAAATTCGACGCGAATTCACGACCTGCAAAAAACAGAACAATTTGCGAATTTTGCGGCGGAAACGGACATCGGATTGTCGACTGTTTTCACATGAAATCAGCACGTGCGGCATTCCGAGCTCGTGGGAGTGGCGAAACTAAAAACAAAAAGTCAAAAAACGGATCTCGCCAGTGATTGCGGTTCGTGCTGGCGAGGAAAAACAGATACGAAAGCGTCAGCGCAATCTGGACCGAATCGAAATTGAAGGACAGCATTGGGAGCGAGATTTGGAGAATCAAGGGCGAAATCCCAAGCCCCTTGACCGAAATTTGTCAGAGGAATTCGCCGAGGAAAAGAAAACCTCCGCAAAAACAGACTCGACCAAGACGGGAACTCTCCAATTCGACCCCGGAAAAAAACAGAATTCGTTAAAGTTATCTTTCAAAGATGCTTTAATGAAGACTGGCGATTTTCGCGGGTCCGGAGCCATAAACAAATTCCGGGAAGAACTCCAGAGGAAGCAAACAATTAAAGAAGTGGTACCGGTGCCTACGGAGCTGGGGAAAAAATTAAGGAGTGTGGAAAGGAGTAGACCTGTTCACGGCGTCAACGTCCTCTCCCGGAACCAGCCCAAGACGACTCTCCAATCCCCAGGGAAGAAGTCTATGGAGCTGAAGCAGCTGAAGAGGCAGCTGGGAGTTCAAAAGTGTCAGAACATATAGCTTACTTGTTTCTGTAGGCTATAGTGGGGTATCCAATAGGGGGTACAACCCAATTAGGGTTTCCTATTTGTACTCACTTCGTTCATAGTCATTTCATTCTCGTTCTTTGTTTTCACATGGAATCAGAGCAGGTTCCCTCCTAGGGACTGCTTCTAGGGCCCACCGAACCGCGCCCCGAGGCGCGTTTTTTTTAGCGACCCGTCGTGTCGCCCCTAGCGGACCGTTGCGCCGCCCTTCCCCTCGCGGCTCCGCCGCCCTTCCCTAGCGGCCCCGCCGCCCTTCGATCGCGGCCCCGCCGCCCTCTGCTACGCGGCCCCGCCGCCGCCCTTCGATCGCGGCCCCGCCGCCCTCTGCTACGCGGCCCCGCCGCCCTCTGCTACGCGGCCCCACCGCCCTCTGCTACGCGGCCCCGCCGCCCTTCGATCGAGGCCCCGCCGCCCTCTGCTACGCGGCCCCGCCGCCCTTCGATCGCGGCCCCGCCGCCCTCTGCTACGCGGCCCCGCCGCCCTCTGCTACGCGGCCCCGCCGCCCCCTGCTACGCGGCCCCGCCGCTCTCTTCGGTAGCGGCCCCCGCCGCCCTCTGCTACGCGGCCCCGCCGCCCTCTGCTACGCGGCCCCGCCGCTCTCTTCGGTCGCGGCCCCGCCGCCACTCTGCTACGCGGCCCCGCCGATCCGCCCAGCAGCAGCCGCCGCCGCCTGAGCCGCCGCCGAGCCGCCGCCGAGCCGCCGCCGAGCCGCCGCCGAGCCGCCGCCCGAGCCGCCGCCGAGCCGCCGCCGAGCCGCCGCCGAGCCGCCGCCGAGCCGCCGCCCGAGCCGCCGCCGAGCCGCCCGTGCCGCCCGAGCCGCCGCCGAGCCGCCCGTGACGCCCGAGCCGCCCGCGCCGCCCAGCAGCAGTCGAGCCGCCGCCGAGCCGCCGCCGAGCCGCCGCCGAGCCGCCGCCCGAGCCGCCGCCCGAGCCGCCCGCGCCGCCCGAGCCGCCTGCGGAGCCGTGCTGCTGTTCCTCTGCTGCTGACCTACCCGCCTCTCCCAGCCCGGTGAGATTTTCAGCTGCTGTCATGGCCACCCCCAATGTTCTTACCTTTGACGCTGAGGGGAGGGCCATTGACTTTGCCGTCTGGATTGAAGACCTGCAGCTGTACTTACTGTGTGATGCGATAGATGAGGTCTCTCTCTTTGACTTTGTCTCTGGCGCTGTCCCTGCCCCACCTGCTGATGCTGACTCTGCCGTTCGCTCCAAGTGGGCGACCCGCGATGCTGCTGCACGTCTTGCTGTGCGTCGCCACCTCCCTTCCTCTGAGCGTGCCCACTTTAGTCAGTGCAAGACCGCTCAGGCCTTGTACGACGCTGTAGTTGCACGCTACTCCTCCCCTTCCTCCGCTACCCTTAGCCGCCTCATGCTACCGTTTCTCTTCCCTGACCTCGCTTCCTTTCCCACTGTCGCTGACCTCGTTACCCACCTCCGTGCTAGTGACACCCGCTACCGCGCTGCCCTTCCTGCTGAGTTCCGCGCTGCGAACCCTCCTCCCATGTACATCACTCTCTACTTTCTCGTCACCCGTCTCCCTGAGTCCCTTCGTGTCGTTAGGGACCAGTTTCTCTCTGTCTGTCCCACCACTCTCACTGTCGACCTCCTTGAGGAGTCCCTGCTAGCGGCTGAGAAGAGTATTGTCGCTGTAGGGGCCTCTCGGGGTGACCCTCGCACCCCCATCTTTGAGGGGTGTGGTCCTTCCCCCCTGCTGCCCTCTGTCGCCTCTGCCGCTGCGGCCGACCTCACTGGTTTTGAGTCGGTCGGCGCGGCGTCTGCCCCCAGCGGCAGACGCCGCGCTGGCAAGGGCAAGGGGGGCAAGGGAGCGGGTGGAGCTAGAGGGGGCGGTGGAGGAGGCGGTGGGGGTGGCGGGGGGAGTGGGGGTGGCGGTGGGGGTGGTGGCGGGAGTGGAGGTACTGGTGGCGGCGGTGGAGGCGGAGGTGGCGGCGGAGGTGGTAGCGGAGGAGGCGGTGGGAGCGGTGGGAGCGACGGTCCTGGTGGGGGAGGTGGAGGTGGAGACGGGGGTGGCGGTGGAGGCGGGGGTGGCAGTGGAGGCAGGGGTCGGAGTGGCTCGTCCCAGCGGAGCAGCTCCGGGGGTGGTCAGCGCCAGCAGCAGCAGCAGCAGCAGCAGCCGCAGCAGCAGCCACAGCAGCAGCAGCGCTCTCGCACCGTCCCCGCCCCTCAGCAGCTCCGTGAGTGGTACTCGCAGCGTCAGCGTGGTGGTGCGCTTGGTCCTTGCCCCTACGTTCTCCGCACCGGTGACCGTGCAGGGGAGAGGTGTGGAGGCGCCCACACTGCCCGCCGCTGCTTTGGCCGCCTGACTGACGCCTGGCGTCAGCAGTTTCCGGAGGCAGCTGAGATCCCCCGCTGGGGAGAGCTGTCTAGGGCTGGTGTAGCTATTTATGATCTTGATTTTGATGCTATTCTCTCTGCTATGTATGCTGCGATTGGTAGTGATGAGGATGACTGTTACCGGTGTTTCCCGCCCGACCCGGGCATTGGTACTGCCGCGTCAGGTACTAGTGAGGCTGCTGCTCTAGGTGCCAGTGCGTCTGTGCTCTCAGGTGCTGGTGAGTCTGCCCTCTCAGGTACTGTGTCGGCTTCGGCCTCTCACACCTTCACCCTTGACTCTGGAGCGTCTCGCTCCTTCTTTCGGGACCGCACCACTCTCACGCCGCTGAGTCGGCCGGTTGCGGTGTCCCTGGCTGACCCCTCTGGGGGGCCTGTCCTGTCTCGCTTCTCCACTGTCCTCCCGTGTCCGGCGGCCCCCTCTGGCACCCTGACTGGTCTTTACCTCCCCTCGTTCTCGACGAACTTGGTGAGTGGTGCTGACCTCCAGGATGCGGGTGTCCACCAGTTCACCCCTGCTCGTCAGCGGGTGACCCACTGCACGGAGGCGGATACAGGTCGCCACCTGGCTACGTTTACACGTCGGCCAGGGTCGAGCCTGTACACTCTGACCACTGCTTCTCCTCCAGGTGCTGAGTCTGGTAGGGTCACTTCGTCTGGTCAGGTGTTTGCTGCAGCGTCCAGGTCTGGTCCTGAGTCTGCCCCCTGCTCGTGCCGTCGTCTGTCTCACGAGACCCTCCTCTGGCACCACCGCCTTGGCCACCCCTCTCTGCTTCGGCTCAGAGGCATGGCCTCGCGAGTCCTTGTGTCTGGTCTTCCCCGGTCTCTCCCTCCCCTCCCTCCGGGCCCTGGCCCCACCTGTGTCCCCTGTGTTGAGGGGCGCCAGCGTGCTGCCCCTCACTCCTCCCAGTTTCCTCCGACAGAGGCCCCGTTGCAGACGCTTCACATGGATGTGTGGGGCCCAGCCCGCGTCCGTGGACAGGGTCAGGAGCGCTACTTCCTGCTGGTTGTTGACGACTACTCGCGTTACACCACAGTCTTCCCCTTGCGCAGCAAGGGTGAGGTCACTGCGGTGTTGATCGACTGGATCCGCGCAGCTCGTCTCCAGCTTCGGAGGAGCTTTGGCTCTGACTTCCCTGTTTTGCGTCTGCACTCGGACAGAGGCGGAGAGTTCTCCTCTGGCCTCCTGAGTGCCTACTGTCGTGCGCGAGGCATCCGTCAGACTTTCACGCTTCCGGACTCACCGCAGCAGAATGGGATTGCTGAGCGCCGCATTGGCATCGTCATGGACGTCGCTCGTACGTCCATGATGCATGCGGCTGCTCCCCATTTTCTGTGGCCGTTTGCGGTCAGGTACGCTGCGCACCAGATCAACCTCCACCCCAGGGTCTCTCGACCGGAGACCTCCCCAGCCCTGCTGTGGACGGGGAAGGTTGGCGATGCGTCGGCGTTCCGGGTCTGGGGATCTCGGGCGTTTGTTCGCGACCTGTCTGCGGACAAGCTGTCCCCTCGTGCTTCTCCCTGCGTCTTCCTGGGGTTCCCCCCCGACGCCCCTGGGTGGCAGTTTTACCACCCCACCTCTCGACGTGTTCTGTCCTCCCAGGACGTCACGTTCGACGAGTCGGTACCCTACTACCGCCTCTTCCCCTACCGCACTCCGTCCCTCCCCCCACCCCCGCTCTTCTTGGTACCAGGTCCCCCCCTGGTAGTCCCCCTCCCCCCTCAGGGTCCTGCCCCTTCAGGTGTGTCCCAGGTAGACGCGGTCGAGCCTGTCGAGGTCACTGGTGACTCTGGTGCTGCTGCGGGAGCTGAGCCTGGGGGTGCGGAGTCTGGGGGTGCTGAGCCTGGAGGTGCCGAGTCTGGGGGTGCTGAGCCTGGGGGTGCTGAGCCTGGGGGTGCTGTGCCTGGGGGTGCTGAGCCTGGAGGTGCCGAGTCTAGGGGTGCTGAGCCTGGGGGTGCTGAGCCTGGGGGTGCTGAGCCTGGGGGTGCCGTGCCTGGGGGTGCTGTGTCTAGGGGTGCTGAGCCTGGAGGTGCTGTGCCTGGGGGTGCTTCGTCTCGCCGGGAGCCACTCTCCCCACAGGAGCTGCGTGAGTGGTTTGCCGGGCGCTGGAGGCGTGCTGCTGGTGCTGGTGGTTCTTCGGCTGCAGAGGGTACTGCTGCTGCGCGCCCCGCCGGCGCTCGTACTGTGGGTGCTGGAGCTGCTGAGTCTGAGAGTTCTCCTGGAGCTGGTCCTGCTGAGGGTGTTGGCGCTGAGCCTGCCGTTGGCGGCTCGACTGACAGTGCTCCTGGTGCTGCGGCTGGAGGTTCTGGAGCTTCTGGTGGTGCTGCTGGAGGTGCTGCTGGAGTGGGTGCTCCTGCCGGGGCTGCTGGTGCTGTTCCTGCTGTTTCTAGCGTCGCCGCGCGGCCCCGACCGTACTTCGTTCCGCTCCTGCAGCAGGTTCTTGGTCTTACACCTCCTCCTCCTCCCTTAGAGGGTCCGCAGCCTGTCCGGTCACAGCCACAGCTACAGCCTGCCTCCCCTTTGCCTGCTCCTTCTCCCTACGCTGGTCCGACTGGAGGTCTTACTGAGCGTCGTGAGCCTGCGTCTCGTCCTGTGTCGCCTGTTCGTACTGAGCGCGCTAGTGGTCGCGGGTCGCGTCAGCGTCCTCCTCCTGTCCCTGGCACGCACCGGATGTCACTGCGTCCGTCCACTGCTCCTCTGCGTGCCCCTTTGCCTTCTCCTCCTACTTCCTCTCTTCCTGCTCTTGCCGACCCGGAGTCGGACGCTCTTCGTGCTGCCAGTCCTACTGTCACGCGTCTCCTGGCTACTGCTGTCACTGACCCCTCCTTCGAGTCGTCTACTGCGTCTGCCCTTGTCACTGAGCTTGTCGACTTTGCTGCGCGCTGTCGTCTAGACTACGCTGCTCGTCTTGTCACTGAGTCTGAGTCCGCCTGTCCTCCGTCCGTCGGGGGTGAGTGTGCCCTTGGCACGGACGTCCTTGAGGACAGGCAGGAGGAGTTCCAGTGTCTGGCCGCCGCTTCACCTCGTCTCGCGTCTGTACTGCTAGCCCCTGAGGGAGACCCGGATGCACCAGACATCCCGACTCCGCGCTCTTACGCGGAGGCGATAGAGGGTCCCTACTCCTCTCAGTGGCAGGCAGCTATGGATGCAGAGATGGCTTCCTGGAAGTCCACAGGCACCTACGTTGACGCTGTTCCCCCTCCTGGGGCGAACATCGTCAGTGGCATGTGGATTTTCAGGGTGAAGCGGCCGCCGGGTTCTCCGCCTGTCTTCAAGGCGCGTTACGTGGCTCGTGGCTTCAGTCAGCGGCAGGGGGTTGACTACTTTCAGACCTTCTCCCCCACCCCGAAGATGACCACTCTTCGGGTTCTGCTACACGTTGCTGCTCACCGTGACTACGAGCTGCACTCTCTCGACTTCAGCACAGCTTTCTTGCAGGGCAGCCTGCACGAGGAGATCTGGCTGCGTCGCCCACCTGGCTTCACTGGGTCTTTCCCTCCTGGTACCCAGTGGAGTCTCCGGCGTCCAGTCTACGGTCTCCGCCAGGCGCCACGTGAGTGGCACGACACACTGAGGACTACGCTCGCGGCACTTGGGTTTGCTCCTTCCACTGCCGACCCGTCGCTGTTTCTGCGCACCGACACCTCTCTGCCGCCGTTCTACATCCTCGTGTACGTCGACGACTTGGTCTTTGCCACAGCTGACACTGCTGGACTCGCCTACGTGAAGTCCGAGCTGCAGAAGAGACACACGTGCACTGACCTGGGTGAACTGCGCAGCTACCTTGGCTTGCAGATCACCCGGGACAGAGCACGCCGCACCATTACCCTGACTCAGTCACACATGGTGCAGCAGGTCCTTCAGCGCTTCGGCTTCACGTACTCCTCGCCTCAGGCCACTCCTCTGCCTACTCGCCACTCGCTCTCAGCTCTGCCTTCGGATGAGTCCGTAGAGTCGAGTGGCCCGTTTGCAGAGCTTGTTGGCTGCCTCATGTACCTGATGACCTGCACACGACCTGACCTCGCATACCCTCTTAGCATTCTCGCACGCTTTGTTGCTCCTGGGAGACACCGACCAGAGCACATGGCTGCAGCGAAGAGGGTGTTGCGCTACTTGTGCAGTACGTCGGGTATGGGGCTAGTGCTTGGAGGGCGCAGTCCAGTGGTCCTCACTGGGCACGCGGACGCTTCTTGGGCTGACGACCAGGCTACGCAGCGGTCGTCACAGGGTTACACCTTCAGCCTTGGTTCCGGCTCTGTCTCGTGGCGGGCTACCCGCTCGTCTTCTGTTCTCGGCTCCAGTTGTGAGGCTGAGATCTACGCTGGGGCTATGGCTGCACAGGAGTTACGCTGGCTCACCTACCTGCTGACCGACCTTGGAGAGCAGCCTCGTTCTCCTCCAGTCCTGTACGTAGACAACAAGGCCATGCTGGCCTTGTGTCGAGAGTAGCGACTGGAGCACAGAACGAAGCACATTGCTCTTCGCTACTTTCTTGCTCGTGAGCTACAGCAGCGTGGACAGCTGCGACTTGCGTACGTGGCCTCTGAGGCCAACACTGCTGATGTCTTCACCAAGGCGCTTGCGCCTTGTGATCATCAGCGTTGCTGCACGCAGTTGGGTCTTGTGCCTGTCTTGCCTCACTTGCTCTCCTCTTGACCTTGCTTGTACTTTCGCATATATATACTCTTGCTCTTGTATATCTCTATATATGATCTTGCATGTGAACTGGCCTTGTGGCCTTTGAACTTGTGCTCGGAATGCGTGGTGACTTTGTGATCCACCCTGAGCTTTGCTTTGCTTTGCGTGACTGGTCTTGTGACCCCTTGTTCTCCCCCACTTTGCCTATGGGGGTGTGTCAGAACATATAGCTTACTTGTTTCTGTAGGCTATAGTGGGGTATCCAATAGGGGGTACAACCCAATTAGGGTTTCCTATTTGTACTCACTTCGTTCATAGTCATTTCATTCTCGTTCTTTGTTTTCACAAAAAGAAGCTGCAGAAACTCCGAAAACCCCTCCAGGATGCATCCAGTGGATCGCCGTCGACCGGATCCACCCCCTCAGGGTCAACTTGTACGGTTACTACCTCTACTCCTGGCGTTGGAGAAGAGCCTTTCTCCACGCAGCCCAGGCCAGCTAGTTGTCCAGAAGAAAACAGTGGAACCACGGTGTGTACTGAATATTGGGATGTACCCTATGATCCTATTAACGAGACTATTTTTGGGTACTCCGAGCAACCCTCACCACTCCTGCTCGAGGTGATCTGCAACGGACAGCGCCTCCAAGCACTCGTGGACAGCGGGGCGTCGCACAGCGTCTATGACAAAAAGGCAATCGATCGACTCGGAGGTGACATCAAGTCTTCAAGCTTCTCTGCAACGATGGTGGATGGCAGTAAGCTACCTATCTACGGGGAAACACGGTTGCTACTCCAGATTGGACCCCTTCGATAGAAGCCTGCTCTCCCCGTCACAAATATCGAAGGACTTGACGTAATCTTCGGGAGAGACTTTCTTAAAAAATTCAACCCCGAGATCAACTGGGTGAACCAGACAGCCAACATCAACAACAACGGGAGAAAAATCAGCCTTCCCAAATGGGACGACACGGGAAATATTCCAGTCGAGACACTCGCACGCTTTGAACAGGACGTCAAACGGACCACGGCGGGATTCATGGCGATAGTCAAAGAGGCAGACAACGGAGAGAAGCAGACCCACGAACTTCCTCCCGCAGTCAAGAAAATTCTTGAAGAGTTCCAGGACGTTCTCCCCGACGATTTACCTGATCAACTACCGCCATACCGGACACATCAACACGAGATCCTAGAAGAGCCGAGGTCCAAGCCAACACATCAACACGAGATCCTAGAAGGGCTGATTCGACCTTCGACTTCACCGTACGGAGCTCCAGTTCTCTTCACTCCGAAGCCAGATGGAAGTCTGCGAATGTGCATCGACTACCGAGCCTTGAACAAACAGACCGTAAAAAATAAATACCCGATACCACGGATCGACGACTTACTCGATCAACTTCGCGGTGCTACGGTATTCTCCAAGCTCGACCTCAGATCAGGATACTGGCAAATTCGTATGGCTGACAACTCTATCCACAAAACCGCTTTTCGAACTCGGTACGGGTCATACGAGTATCTCGTGATGCCATTCGTACTCACTAACGCACCAGCCACATTTCAGGCGGAAATGAACCACATCCTTCGGCCCCTTCTGGACGAGTGCGTGGTGGTATATTTGGACGATATCCTGATCTACTCGAAAGATATGAAGCAGCACGTTGAGCATCTACGACGGGTGTTTGAAATTCTTCGACAAGAACGCTTCTACGTGAAACTATCCAAGAGCGAGTTTGCGTTGAAAAAAGTCCAGTTCCTTGGACATATGGTGAGCGCTCAAGGAGTTCACGTGGATCCTAAGAAGATCGAAGCAGTGCGAACGTGGAAGACCCCTGAGAACGTGAAGGAGTTACAACAGTTCCTTGGATTCGCCAACTACTACAACCGGTTCGTACCGAACTACGCCAAGATTGCCGCACCATTAACGAACCTGTTGAAGAAGAATACACCATATCAATGGGAGGCGAAGCACCAGGAAGCCGTGGAAAAACTTAAAACCGCACTCACGTCCGCACCTGTCCTTATCCTGCCAGACCCTGAACTTGACTGTGTCATCAAGGCCGATGCTAGCGATCAAGCAGTGGGCGCAGTACTCATGCAGGATCAAGGGAAGGGACTGCAACCCATTGCATACCTCAGTAAAAAACTTCACGGGGCAGAACTCAATTACCCCATCCATGACAAAGAGGCCCTCGCCATCGTCAACGCATTTAAGGCATGGAGGTGTTATCTCGAAGGACGAAAAACGACCGTCTACACCGACCACTGCAGTCTCAAGTACCTGAAGACCCAACCAACACTCTCCAGGCGGCAGGTCCGGTGGATTGACTTTCTCGAAACCCACTTCCATTACGACATCGTGTATAAGCCAGGGCACAAGAACAAGGCAGACGCACTGAGTCGCCCTGCACACGTTGCCGCCTTACAAATCGATGGCATGAACCCACTTTTGAAGGGACTCTTCACGCATGGATACACCATCGACCCCGAAGTCTCTGTAGCAGAAAAGCGCCATCTTCTACAATGGGGTCAACACATCGCATACCGCAAGGGCTCGACAAAAATATGGGTACCTAATTACCCTCCCTTACGCCAGTTACTGCTCGAAGAATATCATGATGTTCTCTACGCGGGCCACTTCGGTAGTAACAAGATGCTTGCTGTCAGAACATATCTATAGCTTATACTGCTGTGTAGGCTGTAGTGGGGTATCCCATAGGGGGTACAACCCAGTTAGGGTTTCATATTTGTACTGCTTTCATTCATAGTTCATTCATTCCTGTTTTCCTTGCTTCACATGGTATAGAGCGGGTCCTGCCTTAGGACCGTTTTTTTTAGGGCCCACCAAAGCGCGCCCCGAGGCGCGCCTTTTTTTAGCGACCCCTCGGGTCGCCTTTTCCCTCGCGGCCCCGCTGTCCCTCAGACGCGGCCCCGCCACCTCTCCTGATCGCGGCCCCGCCGCCTGCTTGACGCGGCCCCGCCGCCTCCCCTGACGCGGCCCCGCCGCCTCCCCTGACGCGGCCCCGCCGCCTCCCCTGACGCGGCCCCGCCTCTACTGCTGCGGCCCCGCCGCCGCCTCTGACGGCCCCGCCGCTGCACCCTACGGCCCGCCGCCTCTGACGGCCCCGCAGCTGCACTCCTGCCGGCCCGCCGCCTCACCTGACGGCCCCGCCGCTGCTCCTGCCGGCCCGCCGCTGCTCCTGCCGGCCCGCCGCTGCACCTGCCGGCCCGCCGCTGCACCCAGCGGCCCGCCGCCTCTGACGGCCCCGCCGCTGCACCCTACGACCCGTCGCTGCTCCTGCCGGCCCGCCGCCTCACCTGACGGCCCCGTCGCTGCTCCTGCCGGCCCGCCGCTGCTCCTGCCGGCCCGCCGCTGCACCCTACGGCCCGCCGCTGAACCCTACGGCCCGCCGCCTGCACCTGCCGGCCCGCCGCTGCACCTGCCGGCCCGCCGCTGCACCAGCCGGCCCGCCACTGCACCGGTCGACCCGCCGCTGCACCTGACGGCCCCGCCCCTGCATCTTCCGGCCGAGCCGCCCCAGCAGCCGAATTGCCCGGGAGCCGAGCCGCCCAACGCCGAGCCGCCCGGGACCCGAGCCGCCCTGCCGCCGAGCCGCCCGGGAGCCGAGCCGCCCTGCACCCGAGCCGCCCAGCCGCCGAGCCGTCCGGGAGCCGAGCCGCCCTGCGCCCGAGCCGCTCAGCCGCCGAGCCGCCCGGGAGTCGAGCCGCTGTGCACCCGAGCCGCCTGGTCGCTGAGCCGCCTTTCTGCATAGCTGCACGACCTGCCCTGCCTGGTGAGCACAGTCCCACTGACACTGCGAGCTCTTTCCCTACTGCTTGCACTGCGTCGCTGTCGTCGCCATGGCTACCCCTAGTGTCCTAGCTTTTGACGCTGAGGGTCGCGCCATTGATTTTGAGGTCTGGTTAGACGACCTGCAGCTGTTCTTACAGTGCGACAGGGCTGACGACCTTTCTCTCTTTGACCTCACCTCTGGCGCCTCTCCTGCTCCTGCTGCTGATGCTGATCCCACTGTCCGCTCTAAGTGGGCCACCCGCGATGCTGCTGCACGTCTTGCTGTGCGTCGCCACCTCCCTACCTCTGAGCGTGCGCACTTTAGTCAGTACAAGAGTGCTCAGACCTTGTACGACGCTGTAGTTGCGCGCTACTCCTCCCCTGCCACTGCTGCACTGAGCCGTCTCATGCTTCCCTACCTCTTTCCTGACCTCTCTGCCTTTCCCACTGTCGCTGACCTCATTACGCACCTCCGCACTAGTGACACTCGCTACCGCGCCGCCCTTCCTGCTGAGTTCTGCGCTAAGAACCCCCCCCCCATGTACATCGCTCTCTACTACGTAGTCGCACGCCTCCCTGACTCCCTTCGCGTCGTCAGGGACCATTTTCTCGCAGTCTGTCCCACCACTCTCACCGTCGACCTCCTCGAGAAGGCCCTCCTTGCAGCGGAGAAGAGCATAGTCGCTGTAGGTGCTTCTCGTGGTGACCCTCGCACCCCCATCTTTGAGGGGTGCTCTCCTTCCCCCTTGCTGCCCTCTGTTGCCTCTGCTGCTGCTGCCGACCTGCTTGGTCTTGAGTCGGTCGGCGCGGCGTCTGCCCCTAGTGGGAGACGTCGCTCCAGCAAGGGCAAGGGGGGCAAGGGCGCGGGTGGAGCTGGAGGGGGCGGTGGCGGTGGCGGCGGTGGCGGCGGAGGGAGTGGGGGTGGCGGCGGGGCTAGTGGCGGGGGTGGTGGTGGTGGTGGCGGCAGCGGCGGCGGAGACGGTGGTGGTGGTGCCAGCGGTGGTGGTGGAGGCAGCGGCGGAGGTGGAGGCGGCGGAGGTGGAGGCAGTGGAGGCGGCAGCGGAGGAGGCAGTAGTGGTGGAGGAGGTGGAGCTGGTCGGGGTGGTACCCAGCAGCGTAGCGGCGGTGGTGGTGGCCAGCGCTCGCACCGGCAGCAGCAGCAGCGCTCGCGGGACATCCCTTCGCCTCAGCAGCTTCGTGAGTGGTACGCTGGGCGTCAGAGGGGTGGGGGTACTGGTCCCTGCACCTACGTTCTTCGTTCCGGCGACCGCGCGGGTGAGCAGTGTGGGGGTGCCCACGCCACCCAGCGCTGCTTTGGCCGCCTGACGGACGCTTGGCGTCAGCAGTTCCCTGGGGCTAGTGAGATCCCTCGCTGGGATGAGCTTCTCAGGGCTGGTGTAGCGATCTTTGATCTTGATTTTGATGCTATCCTTACTGCTATGTATGTTGTGGATTATAGTGAGGAGAATGAGGGTTACCGGTGTTTTCAGCCCGACCCGGGCATTGGTACTGCTGCGCTAGGTGCTTGTGAGGCTGCTGCTCTAGGTGCCAGTGCGTCTGCGCTCTCAGGTACTGGTGAGACTGCGCTCTCAGGTACTGAGTCGTCCTCGTCCTCCCTCACTTTCACACTTGACTCCGGAGCTTCTCGCTCCTTCTTTCGAGACCGCACTACCCTTTCGCCGCTCGCCAGGCCGGTTGCGGTCTCCCTTGCTGACCCCTCTGGGGGTCCTGTCCTGTCTCACTTCTCCACTGTCCTCCCGTGTCCGGCTGCCCCTTCGGGCACCCTGTCGGGTCTGTACCTTCCCTCGTTCTCTACGAACTTGGTGAGTGGAGCGGACCTGCAGGATGGGGGTGTTCACCAGTTCACTCCTGCGCGTCAGAGGGTGACCCACTGCACGGAGGCTCGCACAGGCCGACACCTGGCCACGTTCTCACGTCGGCCGGGGTCGAGTCTCTACACCCTGACCGTTGAGTCTCCTCCTGTCCCTGCGTCTGGTCAGGTGGCTGCGTCGGGTCAGGTACTTGCTGCTGCGTCCCGGTCAGGTCCTGAGTCTGCCCCCTGTTCTTGTCGCCTCCTGTCTCACGAGACTCTCCTGTGGCACCACCGTCTTGGCCACCCCTCCTTGCCCCGTCTTCGGAGCATGGCTTCCCGTGTCCTTGTCTCTGGTCTTCCCCAGTCTCTCCCTCCTCTCCCCTCCGGGCCAGGACCGTCCTGTGTCCCCTGTGTCGAGGGTCGCCTCCGGGCTACTCCTCACTCCTCCCACTTCCCCCCGACAGAGGCTCCCCTGCAGACGCTTCACATGGATGTGTGGGGCCCAGCTCCCGTCCGTGGGCAGGGTTACGAGCGCTACTTCCTGTTGGTGGTTGACGACTACTCGCGTTACACCACAGTCCTCCCCTTGCGCAGCAAGGGTGCGGTCACTGAGGTGCTGATCGACTGGATCCGCGAGGCTCGTCTCCAGCTCAGGAAGAGCTTCGGCTCGGACTTTCCTGTTCTGCGTCTGCACTCTGACAGAGGCGGAGAGTTCTCTTCTCGCCTTCTGCGAGACTACTGTCGTGCACGGGGGATCCGCCAGACCTTCACGCTTCCGGACTCACCACAGCAAAATGGGATTGCTGAGCGCCGCATTGGCATGGTCATGGATGTCGCTCGTACGTCCATGATGCATGCGGCTGCCCCCCATTTTCTGTGGCCGTTTGCGGTGAGGTACGCGGCGCATCAGCTCAACCTTCACCCCCGGGTCTCTCGGCCAGCGATGTCCCCAGCCTTGCTGTGGACGGGGAAGGTTGGTGATGCGTCTGTGTTCCGTGTCTGGGGATCTCGGGCGTTTGTCCGCGACTTGTCTGCGGACAAGCTGTCCCCTCGTGCTGCTCCCTGTGTCTTCCTTGGCTTCCCCACTGACGCCCCAGGGTGGCAGTTTTACCACCCCTCCTCTCGTCGTGTTCTGTCCTCCCAGGACGTCACGTTCGACGAGTCAGTCCCCTTCTACCGTCTCTTCCCCTACCGCACTCCTTCCCTCCCCCCTCCCCCGGACTTCCTTGTGCCGGTTCCCCCCCCGGTAGACCCCCTCCCCCCTCAGGTTCCTGCCCCCTCAGGTGTGTCCCAGGTAGACGCCGTTGACCCGGTCGAGGTTACTGGTGACTCTGGTGCTGCTGCGGGTGCTGAGCCTGGGGGTGCTGACTCTGGGAGTGCTGTGCGCGGGGGTGCTGAGCCTGGGGGTGCTACTGCTGGGGGTGCTGGGCCTGAGGGTGCTACTGCGGAGGGTGCGGAGCCTGGGGGTGCTGAGCCGGGGGGTGCTGTGCCTGGAGGTGCTGGGTCTGGGGGTGCAGGGTCGGGAGCTGCTGAGCCTGGGGGTGCTGAGCTGGGAGCTGCTGAGCCTGGGGGTGCTGCGTCTGGAGCTGCTGAGCCTGGGGTTTCTCCTGCTGCTGCGTCTCGCCGGGAGCCCCTCTCTCCACAGGAGCTGCGCGAGTGGTTCGCTCGCCGCTGGAGGCGTGCTGCTGAGTCTGGAGGTGCTGCTGGAGCTGGAGCTGGAGCTTCTTCGACCGTCGAGGGTGCGGGTGCAGCCGGTCCCGGAGCTGCTGGCCCTGCAGGTCCTCCTGGAGCTGGAGCTGCTGAGGGCGTTCGTGCTGAGCCTGCTGCTGTTGGTCCTGCCGCTGGAGGTGTGGGTGGCGCTGGTGCTGTCGCTGAGGGTGCTGGTGCTGTCCCTGCTGAGTCTGGAGCTGCCGCGCGGCCTCGACCGTACTTCGTTCCGCTCCTGCAGCAGGTTCTTGGTCTTTCTCCTCCAGTAGAGGGTCCACCACCTGTCCAGTCGCGGTCCCTACTGGAGCCTTCCTCTCCACTGCCTGCTCCCTCTCCTTACTCTGGTCCTACTGGAGGTCTTGCTGAGCGTCGTGAGCCTGCGTCTCGTCCCGCGTCGCCTGTTCGTGCTGCTCGCGCTAGTGGTCGCAGTTCGCGTCAGCGTCCTCCTCCTGTCCCTGGCACGCACCGGATGTCTTTACGTCCGTCCACTGCTCCTCTGCGTGCCCCTTTGCCTTCTCCTCCTGAGTCCTCTCTTCCTGCGCTTGCGGACCCTGAGTCGGACTCTCTTCGTGCTGCCAGTCCCACTGTCACGCGTCTCCTTGCTACTGTCGTCACTGACCCCTCTTTTGAGTCCACTGCTGCGTCTGCTCTAGTCGCTGAGCTCGTCGACTTTGCTGCTCGCTGTCGTCTCGACTACGCTGCTAGTCTTGTTGCTGAGTCTGCGTCTGTCTGTCCTCCGTCCGTCGGGGGTGAGTGTGCTCTTGGCACGGACGTCCTAGAGGACAGGCAGGAGGAGTTACAGTGTCTAGCGGCTGCTTCACCTCATCTCGCGTCTGTACTGCTTGCCCCTGAGGGAGACCCGGATGCACTAGACATCCCGACTCCGCGTTCTTACGCGGAGGCCGTAGAGGGTCCCTACTCCTCTCAGTGGCAGGCAGCTATGGATGCAGAGATGGCTTCCTGGAAGTCCACAGGCACCTACGTTGACGCGGTTCCCCCTCCTGGGGCGAACATCGTCAGTGGCATGTGGATCTTCCGGGTGAAGCGGCCGCCGGGCTCTCCACCTGTCTTCAAGGCACGGTACGTTGCTCGTGGCTTCAGTCAGCGGCAGGGAGTTGACTACTTTCAGACCTTCTCTCCCACCCCGAAGATGACTACTCTTCGGGTGCTGCTGCACATAGCCGCTCAGCGTGACTACGAGCTTCACTCTCTCGACTTCAGCACTGCGTTCTTGCAGGGTAGCCTACACGAGGAGATCTGGCTTCGCCGTCCACCTGGCTTCACTGGGACTTTCCCTCCTGGCACCCAGTGGAGCCTCCGACGGCCAGTCTACGGTCTCCGCCAGGCACCGCGTGAGTGGCACGACACACTGAGGACTACGCTTGCGGCTCTTGGGTTTGCTCCTTCTACTGCTGACCCGTCGCTGTTTCTTCGCACCGACACTTCCCTGCCGCCGTTCTACATCCTCGTGTACGTCGACGACCTGGTCTTTGCCACAGCGGACACTGCTGGACTCGCCTACGTGAAGTCCGAGCTGTTGAAGAGACACACGTGCACAGACCTGGGTGAACTGCGCAGCTACCTTGGCTTGCAGATCACTCGGGACAGAGCACGCCGCACCATTACCTTGACTCAGTCACACATGGTGCAGCAGGTCCTTCAGCGCTTCGGCTTCACGTACTCCTCGCCTCAGGCCACTCCTCTGCCTACTCGCCACTCACTCTTAGCTCTGCCTTCGGATGAGTCCGTAGAGTCGAGTGGTCCGTATGCGGAGCTTGTTGGCTGCCTCATGTACCTGATGACCTGCACACGACCTGACCTTGCATACCCTCTGAGCATTCTTGCACGCTATGTTGCTCCTGGGAGACACAGACCGGAGCACATGGCTGCAGCGAAGAGGGTATTGCGCTACCTGTGCAGTACGTCAGGCATGGGGCTAGTGCTTGGAGGGCGGAGTCCAGTGGTCCTTACCGGCCACGCGGACGCTTCTTGGGCTGACGACCAGGCTACGCAGCGGTCGTCACAGGGTTACACCTTCAGCCTTGGTTCCGGCTCTGTCTCGTGGCGGTCTACTCGCTCGTCTTCGGTTCTCGGCTCCAGTTGTGAGGCTGAGATCTACGCCGGGGCCATGGCTGCACAGGAGCTTCGCTGGCTCACCTACCTGCTGACTGACCTTGGAGAGCCGCCTCGTTCTCCTCCAGTGCTGTACGTAGACAACAAGGCTATGCTGGCCTTGTGTCGAGAGCAGCGCTTGGAGCACAGAACGAAGCACATTGCTCTCCGCTACTTCCTTGCTCGTGAGCTGCAGCAGCGTGGTCAGTTGCGACTTGCGTACGTGGCCTCTGAGGCCAACACTGCTGATGTGTTCACCAAGGCACTTGCGCCTTGTGACCATCAGCGCTTCTGCACCCAGCTGGGTCTTGTGCCTGTCTTGCCTCACTTGCTCTCCTCTTGACTTCACTTGTACTGTGACATATATATATACCTGCTCTTGCTTGTCTAGCTTTATATATATGTCTGTACTCTTGCTTGTGAACTGGCCTTTGGCCTTGCTCTTGTGCTCGGACTGTGTGGTGACTTTGTGATCCACCCTGAGCTTTGCTTTGTCTTGCTTGACTGGTCTTGTGACCCCCTGTTCTCCCCCACTTTGCCTATGGGGGTGTGTCAGAACATATCTATAGCTTATACTGCTGTGTAGGCTGTAGTGGGGTATCCCATAGGGGGTACAACCCAGTTAGGGTTTCATATTTGTACTGCTTTCATTCATAGTTCATTCATTCCTGTTTTCCTTGCTTCACACTTGCCGGTATTGCGAAGCATTATTACTGGCCCCACATGGGGGACGACGTACAAAAATTCGTCACCTCGTGCGACATATGCCAACGGATGAAGAGCAGCAAACAGAAGAAAGCAGAGTTGTTACAGCCTCTTCCGGTCCCTGAACAGCCTTGGCAAGTGGTTAGCCTCGACTTCATCACTGGGTTACCACCTACCAAAGCCGGTTACGATGCCATTCTAGTCGTCATCGACAAATTCTCCAAAATGGGACCCTTCATTCCGACACACACAACGGCTCGCACCGAGGAGACAGCGCAATTATTCTTCCGCTACGTCATCTCGCAACATGGCATTCCAACCACGCTGATATCCGACAGAGACCCGAAATTCACGAGTAAATTTTGGAAGGAGCTCATGTCGCTCATGGGGACCAAACTCGCCATGTCATCAGCCTATCATCCCCAAACAGATGGTCAGACAGAGCGCCTCAACCAGATTGTCGAACAGCTTCTGCGAGCAGCGTGTAAGGACGATATCTCTAAATGGGATGCCCATCTGCCGGTTCTCGAGTTTGCGTATAACAACGCCACGCACGCCGCAACAGGGCAAACTCCTTTCTTCCTCTGTTACGGTCGCAACCCACTCACGCCTCAGAAACCAACAGTACCCGCCACGGTGCAAACCGCACATGATTTCATTTCCACTATGCACCAATTGTGGGAGCGCACGCATAAACGTCTTCTGACTATCCAGCAGCAACAAAAGAAGCTCGCTGATCGGAGTCGCAACGATCATTCCATCAAGATTGGCGATCGAGTGCTTTTGGATACACGCAATCTCGACATTAGCCATCTTCCGTCTAAGCTCCGACCTCGCTTCTGCGGACCTTTTCTCGTCGAGGCGCAGGTCACTCCAGTAACCTTCCGCTTGCGTTTACCAGCTACCTGGAGAATTCACAATGCCTTCCATGTTCAACTTCTCAAGCCCTATCGGGACCCAAACACGGTCTTCAAAGGTCGCCAGCCACCGGCGCCACTTCCAGTGATCGTTAATGGGGAACCCGAGTACGAAGTCGAAGCCGTTCTGGCGCACCGACGACGACGTAGCGGCACCTTGGAGCTCTTGATTCGTTGGAAAGGCTATGATCCTTCCGAGGATACTTGGGTACCTGAACACGATATGGATAACGCCCGCCGTCCTCTCCAGGACTACCTTGTAAAGCAGGGTGTTACTTCTACCACCCAGCTTTGAGGGGGGGAAGTGTGAGAGGACGTCCCCGTTATAATATTTTCTCACTATTATATTTTTCTGTTGTCCTATTCTCCCTTTTCTCCTCTTTATTTTGGTCTTTATCTCATCTCAATCGGCCTACTATTCTATTTTCTAGAGCCTTCTATTTATTTCTCTTATTTCCTACTTTTCCCACCGACATACCTATTATACGGCACCGACAGCGCCGACAGTGGTGTATACGATGAAATCTGGGCGTAATCCCAAGTGCCAATAGCCTTGCGTGCTTATGCGCACTTGTGATTGTAGTATCGGGAAGGGTGTGTTCCCGAAGGTTCGTTTTATCTCGTTTATCCTTGTACTTTCTGAGTATAAATAGTCCTTGTATTCAGTTTTAGTGACAAGTTTCGATTGAGAATTCGATCCTGTGACAGCTGGGACATGTACAGCACCCGATTGAGCTTGCTCTGCAGGAAGGCGTTCTTCATGTCGAGCTGCATCAGGTTCAGGTTGAGGACGGCGACGATGCTGAGGAAGATCCTCAGCGTGACGTAGCTGCTTACCGGCGCGAACGTCTCGTCGTAGTCGGCGCCGTACACCTGTGTGAAGCCCTTCACGACCAGCCTCGCCTTCTCTCGCTCGACGGTGTCGTCGATGTGGTACTTCGTCGTCAACACCCACCGGTTCTTCATGACGTTCACCCCCGGCGGGCGTTCGACCAGCTCCCAAGTGCCCATGTTGATGAGGCTACGAATCTCCTCCTCCATAGCGGCCTTCACCGCCGGGCCCTTCCAGCTTGCCAATGCCTCTTTCACCGTCATCGTCGAGATGTCCCAACGGTGCTTGGGGTCGGCTAGCATGTCGGGGTCGAGCTCCGGAAACTCCTCATTCTCCTCGGCGTCGTCGTACAGCAGGTCGTCTTCATCATCATCCACGTCGTACACCGTGGTGAAGGCAGCGGGGACGAAGAAGTCAGGTGGCCTCCGAAGTCGGCCTGAACGCCGTGGTCCCGCCTGGACCTCCTCAGCGTCCCCTCCATCGTCGCTGTCGTCGCTGCCCTCGGCGTCCTGCTGCTCCTCAGCCGGCGTCCCAACCAACTGCTCCCCTGTGGTCGGCTCCCCTGCTGGCTGCACGGTCGCCGACTGCTCCGTAGTCAGCTTCACGGCTACCTGCTCCGTTGTCGGCCGCTGCTCCTCGACCTGCTTCTCGACGTGCTCCTCCCCTGTCGACGTCGACTGCAATCCCACGTCGATTTGCCACTCGTCACGTCAGCCACCGGCGATGCACTTGGCCGGCGCCGAAGGTGGCGTCCCACTACTCCCCTCATTGCCGGAGGCCGACACCAAGGTCAGCCCACGCAGGTCGGCCACAAGGGGAGGGGCAGGGGTCGGAGGGGGAGGGGTAGGGGGACGGACGTCCTCGACGTCCCCAGTAGCAAGCTTACCGACCTCGGCAAGCAGCGGCAGCGTCGCCGACGAGGTGTCAGAGGGCGGGGTGGACGACGAGCAGCCGGACACCGGCCCATGCTCCGTCTTTCACTCGGCTAGCGACATCTCCTCATAGAACACCACGTCCGACGTGGTGACCACCCGGTCGGTGTCGACGTCGAGGAGCTCCCAGCCCTTGCTCGTCGTCGACACGCCAAGGTGCAGGCCCCACCTGGCCTTCGGCTGCACCTTCCCACCACGCTGCTGCTCGAGGACTAAGAACTGCGCCATGCAGCCCCACACCCGCGCCAGTGACAAGTCGGGCTTCTTCCCGGTCAGCAGTTGGTACGGCGTCGTCCCCGGCGGCAGCGTCGACCTCTCAAGGCAGTTGCGGATCCAGGCGGCCTGCCGGAGAGCGAGGTGCCACCAGTGGTGCTGCACGCCCATGTGCAGCAGCATTGTCCGCACCGACTCCACCACCGTCCTCATCTCCCGCTCCCCCATGCCATTCTGCTGCGTGGTGTATGGGCAGGTCAGGTCGTGGACGATCCCCTTGCCGTTCACGAAGTTGGTGAACTGCTTCCCGAGGAACTCCCCTCCCCGATCTGATTGCAGCATCAACACCGACTTCTTCGTCTGCCGCTCAGCCACCGCCAGCCACTGCACGAACACCTTCAACGCATCTGACTTCTTGTCGACCGGCTTCACCCACACGTAGTGAGTCTTGCGATCCTTCAGCAGCAAGAAGTACAGGCTGCCATCCTTGGCAGCCACGCGGAACGGCCCACACAGGTCGATGTGCACGACGGCCAGCACGTCGTCGGCGTCAGAGCCGTGGTCGGGGAAGGTGTGCCGCGCCAGTTTCCCGCTGACGCACGAGACACACGGGGAGTCGGCGTCCGTCGCCGACTTGAGGTCGAGCCCAATGGCGAACTTGTTCTTCGCCGAGCTCCGTATGGTGTCCATGCCGACGTGCGCAAGCCTTGCATGCATCCGGTCCGTCGTTCGTCTTCGAAACGATCGCCCGCAGAGCTACGGCCTGCAGCGTGGTCGACGCTGACGTCGTCGTGCAGGGACGCAGGTCGGTGCAGAGGACTCGCCCGGAGTACGTCGCCCGCCCGAGCACCTCCCCTGCTGCCGAGACGAGCAGCATGCCATCTCCGTCCTCCTGCAGCTTCACGCCGTGCTCCTTCAGCTGGCCGGCCGACAGCAGGTTGGCCCGCACACCCGGGACATACAGTACGTCGGGGATGAGTACCTGCTTCCCGGCCTCCCCTTGTAGGGCGACGGTGCCACGGCCCTAGACGTCTTACAGCGCCCCATTGAAGCCGTGCACATGCCTGATGGCGCCGCTCGGCTGCAGGTCGACGAAGGCTTCCTTCGTCCCCATCAGGTGGTGGGAGCAACCGCTGTCGAGCAGGACCACCGCCGGGTTCGCCTGCACGGCTGCCGCCACCGCCTAGAAGTCCTCTCCGGCCTCCGGAGCCAGAGAGATGGTCGGCTCCACGACGCCGACCAGCGAGCACGACGCCGTCTTGTCGTCTCGCCCCTTGCCGCCTGCAGCGGAGTCGGCGTCCTTCGCCGAAGTCGATGTCTTGGTCGACTGCTTCTCCTTGAGCGGCTGGTTTCCTCCACGACGAGGACGATGGCTGCCAGACCTCCCACGGCCTCCCTTAGCGTCGTCGTCGTCGGAGTCACTGCGGTCGGGACACTTGAAGGAGAGGTGATCGGGGCTGTGGCAGATCCAGCACTCCCAACGTCGACCTCCTCCTCCTCGACCGCCGTCCTTGGTCGACTTATTCTCGACCTCCTTGGTCAACTTCCAGCCACCGCTCCCGCCGCCACCAGACTGTCCGCGCTCTCCTGGTCGGCCTCCTTGCTTCGCCGAGGTGACGAGGTTGGCTTGCGCCAAGAGTTCCTGTGACCGCTCAGCCTCCTGCATGGCCTCGTCCTGTAGGATGTACGAGGTCAGGTTGTCCTCGTTGAGCGTCGCCCTCGTGCTCGGCGCCATGGACAGCCGCTTCAGGAGGTTATAGCTGCTAGTAAGTCCCTGCATGACATGGGTGATGTACGACGCCGTGGAGTAATGCGTGCCGGCCATCTTGATAGTGGCGAGAATTCGTCAGGCTCGGTTGCAGTAGTCAGTCGCTGTCTCCTCGTCACCCATACGCAGGTGCGTCAGCTGTCCCTCCAGTTGGGCGATGAATAGGTCGTCGGTGACCTGGTACGTCGACTCAATGAAGTGCCACGCCCGGTGGCCGGCGTCGATGTACTCCCGGCACCACTTCAAAGCGATCTGCACGCCCGGCGAGCAGCACCGCGAGATGACCGTGAAGGTCAACAGCTGCACGGCGCGAAACTCCGCCCGCAAGTTGGGGTGGTGCTCCCCCGGCGTCGCCACGGTCCCTCGGGCGAAGCCGATCAGCTCGGCCATCTCCATCTCGGGCTCGATAGCTTCCTTCCACGTGAGAATGTCGGGTCGACCGACCAGTGGGGGGGTGACTGAGATCCTGTCCGGCTTGAACTTGAAGTAGCCGTAGCTCGGCGCAATCCCACCTGCCGTAACCTGGGATGCCGACATCGGCGACAGCCCACTCCGTCGACCTCCGACGTTACCCTGCGAAGATCCTGCAGCCGCCGACGACTGCATCCCTCGCGCCTGAACGCCGCCGACTTCACCGGCGTGTATCACACCTCGTTGCCTCGACGTGCCTCCCGCACTGCTGCCGACCTGACCTCCACCGGCGTTGACGCCCACGTCGACGCCGCCATCGTTGTTCACCGGTCGAGGAGAGGCAGGTCGAGAAGGGGGGTGCTCCGCCGCCCACACGGAGCGGAGTCCGGCTTCGACGACTGCCCAGGGTATCGCCCCATACTCCTGTGCCTCATGGCGTCTCCTTGCATCCTCCAGCCGTCCCTCCAGGGTGTCCATCACCTCATCGTCGCCTACGCGCACGCTAGTGACTTCACGGCTGCCGGTCTACGAACACGATCGGTATGTGCTAAGTCGGCTAGACTGAAATACGTCGCGGTGTTCGCTCCACGCTCACCGCACCACGCGGAGATAACTGCTACAACGGGAGCTAGACTACGTGCTAGGCACGGGTGCTCGTGTGATCTCTGCGTTCGTTAGTCCTTAGTCGTTTTCCTTGTGCGCACACTACTTGCTAGTTCACGGGGAAAGTTGGCAAGAGTTCCACTAGGAAAACGTTTAGAACAATGGTACAATGAAGTTGGTATAGCAAGACTAAATCAGAGCAAGCATTTAGGTCGGCCAACTGCCAGCGCAGCTTGGTCGACCGCGTTCCAGCACGACTTGGTCGACCGCGCTCCAGCAAGGCAAGGTCGACGGCGTGCCAACATCGCAGGTTGACGGCGTGCCAGCGTTGCTCACGCACGACAGCAGTGCACCCGCTTCGCAGGTGTGCGTAGATGATTGGCGTGCATAGTCTCGTCACCTGCACAGCGCACACACCACGTCAACCTCGAGCTGACGACTGCCTCTGCTCCGCCACAACGACCTCGGGATACCACCACCGAGGTCGGGCTCGCCAACTTTGCCTGGGCGACCGTCGTACTCCTCCGCAGCACTTCGTCACCTAGGTAACCTGGTCGACCGGGCAACCACGTTGACCAGCAGCTCCCGTACGTACCCGTCGACCTCCCAAGTCGACGACCACCTTCATCGGTCGACCTCCTCCAGGTCGACGTCCCTTCTGGTCGACCAGCTCCACGTCGACCAGTACTTCTGGTCGACCTGCTCTTCGTCGACCAGCACAGCCGTCGGCCGACCACCCACGTCGGCCACCCGAAGTTGGCGTCACAAAGTTGACGCCCCGCTACTCGACGCCCAACTGCTCGACGTCCTCAGTCGAGGTCAACGTCGGCCCCTCCTTCGTCGACCACCAGGTCTAGTCGACCACCAACAGTCGACCAGCAGGCCTGGTCGACCAACCACCAGGTCGACCAGCAGTCCGTCAGCCGACCACCGAAGTCGGCTTTCCTAAGTTGACGTCACCAAGTTGACGTCCTCCGCAGGTCGACTCCCAAGTCGACCTCCCCGAAGTTGGCGCCACCCTGAAGTCGGCGCCCGTGCAGTGGTCCCCGTGCAGGTCGACCTCCTCGTCAACCAGCTCGCCCACTGCTGCAGGTCGGCTGCTCCCCTCACACCCGACCACAAAGTTGGCTCCGCCCAAGCGAGGACGGGGCCAACACACAACTCCTGTTGACACACCTGGCACGCAAGGATGGGACACCCAAGCAACACTGTCTTAAAGAACACAATCAGAGCAGGAGATCTTGACAAGGACTCGTTACTACTACTCGACGGAAGAAAACTTCAACGGGCACGAGGAACATCTCTTACCTACCCCGAAGCCGACTTACCACATCGGCCGTTCACTCCTCATCACAACCCAAGCGCACCCGCATACGCACCACTCGAAAAGGTGTACAGCAACATCCTGTACAATCGGGAACCAGGACAAGTAATCTACAACTACACAATCACCTTCATCGACGCCGCCACTCGTTACGTCTGGCATCTAAACCTACATAGCCGGGACATGGTCCTCGCAGCATTCGCTGATTGGCTACCAGTAGCAGAGAGAGAGTCGGGCGTAAAGCTGAAAAGCTTCCAGTCAGACGGGGGAGGAGAATACACCTCTCAGCGATTCAAGCACTATCTGGCAGAAAAGGGAATCAAGCAGCTCCTCTCTCTTCCCTACGCCCATCAGCAGCAAGGTGTAGCAGAAAGAATGAACAGGACTCTGCAGAACAGCATGCGCAAACTGTTACGTGGCATGCGGCTACCCAACCACCAGTGGCCTGCAGCAATGGACCACGCTGTCATGCTGCACAACTTGTTGTCGTCATCATCGCTTCCGAACAACGCATCACCGCATCTGCTGTGGACAGGGAAACAGGGCAGCACAAAAATGTTACGAGCGTTTGGATGCATGGTACAGTATCGACCCCCAGCAGCACGAGCGGGCAGATTTTCACAACGCGCACAGTGGGGGCTACACCTTGGCATCGAAAAGAATTACAACGCGTGGAAAATCTTCGACGTCCACTCCAAGGAAACAGTAGCAGCACGCGACGTCATCTTCTACGAACGACTCACGCTCCAGACATACCTTGCCAGCCTGTAAGAGGACCAAGATCCCACAGGTGGCTTTCGTGGCGACCGAGCCTTCGCCTCCGTAGAAGACGAAGCTGACCGGGACGAGCAGAATGTGGACAACGTGTCAGAAGAAACCGGACCTCTTCCGTTCTGCTCCGTCGACGTTCCCATGGACGAAGACAACCCTCGCGAAAGTGTCAACGCCGAAACCTTCTACTACTTCGCCGACAACGGTTACGTAACACCTGCGACAGTCAACACCAACGAAGCAGAACGAGTAGGACCAAATTTCTTACCCGATCAAGAAGCGGGAGATGAAGCAGCTTATCCCGAGGTCGTAACTTTTCCCCGCTACTCACAGACTGGACTGCAGATTCTCGGCCTCGTCACCGCAGTCCACGGCAACACCCTTCCTAAGGAGCATACGACGGTAAAGCAGGCTCTGGGGGGGGGAACACAGGGAAAATGGCGTGAAGTCATGGACAGAGAGTTAAAGGCGCTGGAGGAACGGAACACCTGGAAAGTCGTCCCCATCGGCGTGGCAAGGAACAAAACCATTCTCACCGAGAAATGGGTCTTCCGCGTTAAAACAAAAGCTGACGGCACAATTGAGAAGTTCAAAGCACACTGGGTTGTGCGTGGATTCGATCAGGAGCACGGACGGGACTTCACCGAGACATTCGCCCCGGTTAGCCGACATACTTCACTCCGAATCCTCCTCACGATTGCCGCCATGAAGAAAAAGAAACTGCGACAAATCGACGTCGCTAACGCCTTCATCTACGCACCCGTCGACGCAGAAATCTTCGTCGAACTACCGCACGGTACTAACGGAGAACCCAACCAGGTCTGCCAGGTGCTGAAATCGCTCTACGGAATCAAACAAGCCCCGCGGCTATGGCAACAGTACCTACACACTCGCCTCACCCGCATCGGATTCCGCCAACTACCTCACGACCAAGGAATGTACCGGCTCACGAAGGATACCAACTACATCCTGCTGATCGTCTACGTAGACGACCTACTCTACATTGGCTCCACTGACGACATCACCACCTGGTTTGAAGGGGAGTTACAGAAGGATCTCACACTCACGGTCTCCTCTACCGTCACACAGTACCTCGGTTTGAACATTCGAGAGGAAGAAGACGCGATCTACCTCAACGCCTCTAAGTACGACGACACCATCGCCAAACGCTTCGCGCTCACGCCTACCACCATCTCTACGCCCTACCGCTACGCGACAGGAAACCACGAGGAAGGATCTACTCTACTCAAATCCGCTGGGATACGCGACTACCAGAGAAAGCTAGGATGCCTTCTCTTCGCAGCTGTTACCTGCCGCCCCGACCTCTCATACTCCGCAAGTCAGCTCGCCACTCATCTCAAGAGGCCTGAAGCAAAACACATGGCCGAACTCGACCGCGCTCTACACTATCTCGTCAGTACGCCAACGATCGGCCTAACATATCACAAGAACGTAACCGCGCTGTCAGTAGATCTGCACTGTGGATGCCCGATTGATCCTGGAGAGGGTTACAGGCGCGTTCGCCTGGGGGGTTATGGACGCACTGACCCGCTACTGAAACAAGCCCTTTTATCCCAATGGTCTAGTGGTTGGGATTCTGACATGGTATCAGAGCGGTCTCGGGTTTGAATCCCGGTGTATGCACGTGTAGGCTGGTGCCGCTGTGCTTAGTCCTGGGCCTCCTAGTGTGGGGGGGTGTCAGTAGATCTGCACTGTGGATGCCCGATTGATCCTAGAGAGGGTTACAGGCGCGTTCGCCTGGGGGGTTATGGGCGCACTGACCCGCTACTAAAACAAGCCCTTTTATCCCAATGGTCTAGTGGTTGGGATTCTGACACGCGCCACCTAAGCTAATCGGTTACGTCGATGCAGATCACGCGGGTGACTCCAACAAGAGACGATCGCGCACCGGCTACATCTATCGCTTCGAGCCTATCGGGCCTATCTCCTGGCAATCAAGCAAGCAAGAACTAATTGCTCTCTCGTCAGCTGAAGCATAATATATTGCACTATGCTCAGCCACCAAGGAAGGACTCTACCTTCGCGAACTGCTAAAAGAAGCGAAGTTAGCCGAGTTACCCAACTTCACTCTGTTCTGCGACAACCAATCTGCAATTCGCATCGCCAACAAGAACGGCTTCGCGAACAGGACGAAACACATCGCCCTGCGATATTTCTTCGTGAAGGACAAGATTGAAAAGGGAAGGCTCGAGCTGTCATACTGCCCCACGTCCGAGATGGCAGTTGACTACCTGACCAAGAAGCTCGGGAAGCAGAAGTTCGAATACTGCATGTTGCTGACTGGATAGAGCCACGTCAGCGACACTCCAGAAGTGAAGGGGAGTGTTGGAAACAATTGGTCCTAAAGCGCTTCTATCGTGTCGAAACACCAAGGCACAAGCGAAGCAGATTATATCGAGGCACCAGCGAGTCAATCCTCGGAGGTTGAAAGTAACAGCTGGAGGTTACGCGAAGGTCAAAGGTCAGCGACCTTTGACATGACAAATACAACGCGACAGCAAGGACACACAACTGACTCGATACTGAGTAGTTGCCCGAGTCGCACTGTATCGAACCGCAACAGCCAACAGTAAAATATTTATCATTCGTATCTCTTCATATTCCTTGTACTCTGTCAAACATTTATATGTTTGTGTGGTTCTAGGCTGTAGTGGGTCACACCATAAGGGGTACACCAGATTAGGGTTTGACATATTTGTACTGTTGTTCCTGCTAGTCACTCCTCATTCTCGTTTCTCATTCTGACATGGTATTACGAGCCTAGGTTCCACCTAGGACCGAAACGATAGGGCCCACCGTTTCCGCTAGCCGCGCCCTCGTGCGCCGCCGTTCTTTTTCCTGCGCCTCGAGCGCCTCCTTCTCAAGGCCACGTATGGCCCCGCGCTAGCCTCTCACGGCCCCCGATCGGCCCCGCGCTAACCTCCTAAGGCCCCCGTCGGCCCCACGCTAGCCCCGCGCTAGCCTCCTAAGGCCCCCGATCGGCCCCGCGCTAGCCTCCTAAGCCCCCGTCGGCCCCACGCTAGCCCCGCGCTAGCCTCCTAAGGCCCCCGATCGGCCCCGCGCTAGCCTCCTAAGGCCCTCGTCGGCCCCGCGCTAGCCTCCTAAGCCCCCGTCGGCCCCACGCTAGCCCCGCGCTAGCCTCCTAAGGCCCCCGATCGGCCCCGCGCTAGCCTCCTAAGGCCCCCGTCGGCCCCGCGCTAGCCTCCCACGTCCCCTGCAGGCCCCGCGCTAGCCTCTCACGGCCCCCCCCTTTGGCCCCGCGCTAGCCCCGACCGGCCCTCCCGCGCTCGCCCCTCTACGACCGAGCCGCACGGCGCGACCCGAACCGAACCGCGCGACCCAGCCGAGCCGCGCCGCCCCAGCCGAGCCGCGCCGCCCTAGCCGAGTCGCGCCGCCCTAGCCGAGTCGCGCCGCCCTAGCCGAGCCGCGCCGCCCTAGCCGAGCCGCGCCCTACTTACCTGTGCACAGCACTGCTACTGCTACTGCTACTGCTACTGCTACTGCTACTACCACCACTGCTGCTACTGCTACTTCAGCTATGGCTAGCCCTACAGTTCTCTCGTTCGATTCTGAGGGCCGCCCGATTAAGTTTGATGCCTGGCTCGATGATCTGCACCTGTTCCTCCAGCTCACTGCCAGAGAGGATATCTCGCTGTACGATCACGCACTAGGCACAGTCCCTGCTCCTGCTACTATTGCTACCGCTACTGCTCGCTCGCAGTGGCAGACTCGCGATGCCCACGCCCGCTTTGCCATTCGCAACTCCCTGCCAGTCGATGAGCGTGAGCACTTCGGCCAGCATCAGACTGCGCAGGCCCTGTACACTGCTGTAGTTGCGCGCTACTCCTCCCCGGCCTCAGCTGCACTAGGCCGTCTCTCCCTTCCCTACCTGTTCCCCGACCTGTCCGCTTTCCAGACAGTCGCTGACCTCATCACTCACCTCCGTACTAGTGATGCCCGCTTCCGTGCAGCCATGCCCGCTGAGTTTCTTGCCTCCAACCCTCCCCCGCTCTGGCTCACTCTCTACCACCTAGTCACCCGCCTCCCTGACACTCTGCGTACAGTCGGGGACCACTTCCTAGCTCGCTGTCCCACTGAGCTCACCATTGCCGCCCTAGAGAAGGAACTACTTGCAGCTGAGAAGAGTATTGTAGCTGTAGGTGCCTCTCGTGGCAACCCCCGCACCCCTTTCTTCGAGGGGTGTTCCCCCTCCCCCCTCCTCCCCTCTGTCGCCTCTGCTGCTGCTGTCGACCTTCTTGGTGCTGAGCAGGTCGGCTCTGCGTCCGCTCCCAGCGGGCGCCGCAGCGGCAAGGGCAGGGGAGGCAAGGGCGGTGGGGGTGACGGCGGGGGAGGTGGTGGTGGGGGTGGTGGCAGCGGCGGGGGCGGTGGCGGGGCTGGAGGGGCTAGTGGCAGCGGTGGGGGTGGTGGAGGCAGCGGCGGCGGCGGTGGCCGCGGTGGGGGCGGTGGTGGTGGCGGCAGTGGACGTGGCGGCGGCAGGGGCGGTGGTGGTCGTGGTGGAGGCGGCGGTGGTGGTCGTGGAGGCTCTGGCACTGGCCAGAGTGCGCAGCACCCTCAGTCCTCCCAGCAGCTTCGTGAGTGGTACTTACAGCACGGGGGTGGGGGGGGTAGCCTTAGCTGCACGTACGTCATCCGCACTGGTCGCCGCAAGGGACAGACGTGCGGGAGGGCGCACACTTCGCAGCGCAGCTTCTCTCGCCTAGATGACGCTTGGCGTGCTCAGTTTCCTGACGCTCCTGAGCTCCCTCAGTGGGCTGATCTCCTCAAGAAGGATATCGATATCTATGCTCTTGATTTTGATGTTATTCTCAAAGCAATGTATGCATTGACTATTAGTGGAGAGGAGGACCAGTACCTGAGTGTTCCGCCTGACCCAGGCATCCGCACGAGTGAGGCTGCCGCCCTAGGTGCTTGCGTATCTGCTGCCCCAGGTACTGGTGAGGCTACTGCTCTAGGTGCGTGTGTGTCCGCCACCCCAGGTGCTACTGAGTCCACTGAGGCACTGCACACCTTCACTCTAGACTCAGGCGCTTTGCGCTGTTTCTTTCGTGACCGCACTGCTCTTGAGCCTCTTGCTCGACCAGTCGCTGTCTCGCTCGCTGACCCCTCTGGGGGTCCGGTCATTGCGACCTCCTCCACCCTCCTTCCTTGTCCTGCTGTCCCGTCGGGCACACTGTCAGGTCTCCACCTCCCCTCGTTCTCTACGAACTTGGTGGCGGGTTGTGCGCTTCAGGATGGGGGTGTTCACCAGTTCACCCCTGCCTACGAGCGTGTGACACACTGCACGTGTGCTCGGACGGGCCGTCACCTGGCTACCTTCACTCGGCAGCCGGGGTCGGACCTGTACACACTGACCACTGAGTCCCCTCAGGTAGCGGCGTCTGCGTCTGCGTCTGCGTCAGGTCAGCTCTCTGCCCCCTGCTCGTGTCGCTCTCTAGCGCACAAGACTGTCCTCTGGCACCACCGACTTGGTCACCCGTCAGTGCAGCGCCTTCGGGGCATGCACGCCCGGTACCTTGTCTCTGGTCTTCCTCGGGTACTCCCTCCCCTCCCACCCTCCCTTGCTCCCCCTTGTCTTCCCTGTGTCGAGGGGCGGCAGCGCGCTGCCCCTCACTCCTCCTCGTTCCCCCCGACAACTGCTCCTTTGCAGACGCTCCACATGGACGTGTGGGGCCCAGCCCGCGTCCGTGGTCAGGGCCAGGAGAGGTACTTCTTGATCGTCGTTGACGACTACTCGCGCTACACCACGGTCTTCCCCTTGCGCACCAAGGGTGAAGTCCCTGATGTTCTGATCCCTTGGATCAGCAGAGCACGTCTTCAGCTGCGAGAGCGTTTTCGCTCGGAGTTTCCTGTTCTGCGCTTGCACTCTGACAGAGGTGGCGAGTTCTCCTCCGACCTCTTGGCAGCCTACTGTGCCGAGCATGGCATTCGCCAGTCGTTCACGCTCCCGGCCTCTCCACAGCAGAATGGGGTTGCTGAGCGCCGCATTGGCTTGGTCATGGAGGTCGCTCGTACCTCCTTAGTCCACGCGGTTGCCCCCCACTTTCTGTGGCCGTTTGCGGTCCGGTACGCTGCGCATCAGCTCAACCTCTGGCCCCGTGACTCCGCTCCGGAGACCTCGCCCACACTGCTGTGGACGGGGGAGGTTGGCGATGTGTCACGCTTCCGTGTCTGGGGATCCCGAGCTTTTGTTCGCGACACGTCTGCGGACAAGCTCTCCTCCCGCACTGCTCCCTGTGTCTTTCTTGGCTTTGTCCCGGATGCGTCTGGCTGGCAGTTTTACCACCCCGCCTCGCACCGAGTCTTCCCCTCTCAGGACGTCACTTTTGACGAGTCCGTGCCCTTCTACCGCCTCTTCCCCTACCGCACTGCCCCGCTCCCTCCCCCGCCTCTCTTCCTCGCGCCAGGTGCTGCAGTGGTAGACCCCCTTCCCCCTCCGGGTGCCGCTCCCTCAGGTGTCTCTCAGGTAGACCCGGTTGAGCCTGCCGAGGTAGCTGTCGACTCGCGTCCTGCTGGAGGTGCTGAGCCTGAGCGTGCGGAGCCTGAGCGTGCGGAGCCTGAGCGGGCGGAGCCTGGGGGTGCTGAGTCTGGAGGTGCTGATCCTGGGGGTGCTGAGCCTGGGGGTGCTGGGTTTGGGGGTACTGAGCCTGGCGTTGCTGAGTCTAGGGGTACTGCGCCTGGAGTTGCTGAGCCTGGGGGTGCTGAGCCTGGTGGTGTTGCAGTTGACTGTGAGGCGCCTGGAGGACCTCCCTCTTCGCAGCAGCTGCGTGAGTGGTACTCACGGTACTGCAGCCTCCGGCGGGGTGAGTCTCGGGCTCGTGGTACTGCTGGAGTTGGTACTCGTGCTTCCCCACCACGGCGGGAGCCGCCCTCTTCCCCTCAGCTTCGAGAGTGGTACGCTCAGCACATCAGTCTCCGTAGTGGAGCTGCTGGTGCTGGGGTCCCCGGAGTTGACGCTGCTGCGAGTACTACGGACCCTGGTGCTGGAGGTGCTGCTGCTGCTGGCGGTGCTGCTGGAGGTGCTGCTGGTGCTGGCGGTGCTGCTGGAGGTGCTGCTAGTACTGAGGACCCGGGCGTTGGAGCTGCTGTGGGTGCTACGGACCCTGGTGCTGGAGGTCCAGCTGCTGCTGGCGGTGCTGCTGGAGGTACTGCTGCTGCTGGCGGTGCTGCTGGAGGTGCTGCGGACCCTGGTGCTGGAGGTGCTGCTGCTTCTGGAGGTGCTGCTGCTGCCGCTGGTGTCTCTGCTGGTTCGAGAGGTGCTGCACGGCCACGACCGTACTTCGTTCCGCTCCTTCAGCAGGTTCTTGGTCAGCCTCCTCCTCCTTGTTCTCCTCTCCCCTTAGAGTGTCCGCCGTCTGTCCAGTCACAGCCACAGTTACCGCCTGCCTCCCCACTCCCTGTGCCTGCTCCTTACACTGGTCCGACAGACGGTCTTGCTGAGAGACGTGAGCCTGCGTCACGTCCTGTGTCACCTGCGTCTCGTCGAGCGTTGCCTGTTCGAGCTGCTACCACTGGTAGTCGTGTCCCGCGTTAGCGTCCTCCTGCTGTCCCAGGCACGCACCGGATGGCGCTTCGTCAGTCCACTGCTCCGCAGCGTGTTGCTCTCCCGTCGCCTCCTGCGTCCTCTCTTCATGCTCTTGCTGACCCGGAGTCAGACTCCCTTCGCGCTGCCAGTCCTACTGTCACACGTCTCCTGGCTACGGTTGTCACTGACCCTTCCTTTGAGTCCGCTGCTGCGTCTGCCCTAGTCACTGAGCTTGTCGACTTTGCAGCTGCGTGTCGTCTAGACTACGCAGCGAGTCTTGTTGCTGAGTCTGAGTCTGCCTGTCCTCCGTCCGTCGGGGGTGAGTGTGCTCTTGGCACGGACGTCCTTGAGGACAGGCAGGAGGAGTTTGGTTGCCTTGCCGCTGCTTTGCCCCATCTCGTGTCCATGCTTGTTGCCCCTGAGGGAGACCCGGATGCACCAGACATCCCGACCCCACGCTCTTACGCAGAGGCGATGGCCGGTCCCTACTCCTCTCAGTGGCAGTCAGCCATGGACACACAGATGGCTTCCTGGAAGTCCACAGGCACCTACGTCGACGACGTTCCCCCACCTGGGGCGAACATCGTCAGTGGCATGTGGATTTTCAGGGTGAAGCGGCCGCCAGGCTCTCCGCCTGTCTTCAAGGCGCGTTACGTTGCACGAGGCTTCAGTCAGCGAGAGGGAGTTGACTTCTTCCAGACCTTCTCCCCGACCCCGAAGATGACCACTCTTCGGGTTCTGCTACACGTCGCCGCTCAGCGTGACTACGAGCTCCACTCTCTTGACTTCAGCACAGCTTTCTTGCAGGGCAGCCTGCACGAGGAGATCTGGCTGCGCCGCCCACCTGGCTTCACTGGGTCTTTCCCTCCTGGCACCCAGTGGAGCCTCCGGCGGCCAGTCTACGGTCTCCGCCAGGCGCCGCGTGAGTGGCACGACACACTGAGGACTACACTTGCGGCTCTTGGGTTTGCTCCTTCTACTGCTGACCCGTCGCTGTTTCTACGCACCGACACCTCGCTGCCGACGTTCTACATCCTCGTGTACGTCGACGACTTGGTCTTTGCCACTGCGGACACTGCCGCACTCGCCCACGTGAAGTCCGAGCTGCAGAAGAGACACACGTGCACAGACCTGGGTGAACTGACAAGCTATCTTGGCTTGCGGATCACCCGGGACAGAGCACGCCGCACTATTACCCTGACTCTGTCACATATGGTGCAGCAGGTCCTTCAGCGCTTCGGCTTCACGTACTCCTCGCCTCAGTCCACTCCTCTGCCTACGGGTCACTCGCTCTCAGCTCTGCCTTCGGATGAGTCCGTAGAGTCGAGTGGTCCGTATCCAGAGCTTGTGGGCTGCCTCATGTACCTGATGACCTGCACTCGACCTGACCTAGCATACCCTCTCAGCATCTTAGCACGCTATGTTGCTCCCGGCCGTCACCGGAAGGAGCACATGGATGCAGCTAAGAGGGTGTTGCGCTACTTGTGCAGTACGTCGGGCATGGGGCTAGTGCTTGGAGGGCGAGACCGGCCTGTTCTCACTGGGCACTCAGACGCTTCTTGGGCAGACGACCAGGCTACTCAGCGGTCGTCTCAGGGTTACACCTTCAGTCTTGGCTCTGGCTCTGTCTCTTGGCGTTCTACTCGTTCTTCTTCTGTTCTCAGCTCCAGCTGTGAGGCTGAGATCTACGCCACGGCCATGGCTGCCCAGGAGCTTCGCTGGCTCACCTACCTGCTGACTGACCTTGGAGAGCAGCCTCGTTCTCCTCCAGTGCTGTACGTCGACAACAAGGCAACCATTGCCTTGTGCCAGGAGCACAGACTGGAGCACAGGACGAAGCACATTGCTCTGCGTTACTTTCTAGCTCGAGAGCTACAGCAGCGTGGTCAGCTTCTTCTGCGTTACGTGGCCACTGAGGCCAACACTGCTGATGTGTTCACCAAGTCGCTTCCGCCTGTTGACCATCAGCGTTTTTGCACTCTTCTAGGCCTTGTGCCGACTATTTCTCACTTACTTACTTCTTGACTTTACCTGTACTGTGATCATTATATATATACCTGCATGTTTGCCTTGTTAGGTTGTGATCATTGTACCTCTTGCTCTATTATAAAACTGCATGTGAACTGGTCTTGTGACCGCTTGCTTGTGCTCGGAATTTGTGTGGAATCCTCGAGATCCACCCTGAGCTTGTTTGCCTTGTTTTGCCTTGACTGGTCTTGTGACCCCTAGGTCTCCCCCACTTTGCCTATGGGGGTGTGTCAAACATTTATATGTTTGTGTGGTTCTAGGCTGTAGTGGGTCACACCATAAGGGGTACACCAGATTAGGGTTTGACATATTTGTACTGTTGTTCCTGCTAGTCACTCCTCATTCTCGTTTCTCATTCTGACATACTCTTATATAAAACCTTGTATTTGCATGCTTTAATCAACTTACTTTGCCCTCACATACCAGCGCAAGGTGGTTCAGAATCTTCTTATTAAACGCTTCCGCTACTACATCACTTTACACAGAGTTTACCCTACAACAATATGAAGAGGTACAGTTATAACTATTTTACTGTTGCTGTTGCGGTTCGATACAGTGACGACTCGGGCAAGTGCTCTGTAACGAGTCAGTTGTGTGTCCTTGCTGTCGCGCTGTACTTGTCAGGTCAAAGGTCGCTGACCTTTGACTTTCGCGTAACCTCCAGCAACTGCTCAACCTCCGAGGGTTGACTCGCCAGTGCTTCGATATGCTTCGCTTCGCTTTTGACTTGGTGTTTCGACCAGGGCCTATTTTTGGATTTTAGGTACTCTGATTTCCAGAGTAGTTTTTTTCCCAACTCTGAAATCTAAGGTTGTTCCTGCGCCTTACTCTGATTTGTCAGAGTAACCCTATACTTTCAAAAAAAAACCCAGGCACGCCGGAGTAATATTTTTCTCTACTCTGATGTTAGTTAAGTTTGGTGTACCATGACCTTAATAGGTTTTTGTTATGCCTTTTGTACTTGCATTTCCGCGTCGCCCACGTTTCCCCCCTCACTGCGATGTTTCAGAGTGAGGTGTTGGCGTCACCGATAATCTGACTAAGGGCGTGTCCGAAGTGAAACGTCAATAGATGTCGTTGGATGTCGGTAAATGTCATCCCTCGGATCGACAGTTCCAACCGTCAGGATTTACCGACATCCCCAAACGGATGTCCACGGATGTCGACGTTTCACTTCGGACACCCCCAAAGAGCGTGTCTGAAGTGAAATGTCGACGGATGTACAGTTTCGTCGGGGAATGCTGGCGAATCTCAACCCTCGGATTAAGCGTTCCGACCGTCAGGATTCCTCGACGTCCCTCAAAGTTTCGTCGGGAAACGTCAACGTTCACTTCAGACATGGTAAAGAGAGAGGGGACTGGCTGGCATCGTGCGCTGGTTGGGAAAGTTGTCAAACTACGGTAGCCAATCAGTGCTCATATTGCCGCCAACACACGACAGAAATCAGGAGAATGATCTCGACGATTCGGGGAAAACCCGCTAAACGCAGGGGGAGGTGGGGAGGGGAGGGGGGCGGGGGAGGGGGGGCCGGCAGGTATTCCGTATACAGAGTAAATTCGGTCCCCGAAAAAAAAACCCAGAGGCCTCTGAGTAGACTACAGCATAACTCTGACAAATCAGAGACATCGTAAGTCCCAAAAAGATTACCCAATGGGTACAGAGTTACTTTAAAAAATGACTATGATTTTCAGAGAAACAGAGTAATTTACTCTGAAAACGCGAGGCCTGGTTTCGACACGACAGAGGCACTTAGAGTTAATTGTTTCCAACAGCCTCCAGCTGTCATTTGCTAGTGCGCCTGGAAGTTCCGTGTATCACTGTCAATCCAATCCATAATAACTGTACATACACAATGAAACATTGAACACAGTTGGCTATAGCAAACCCCCAGTCATGGGTCAAGAGCGGAAAATGGTTTACTCTGCCATAAGCCATAGCATAGCAGGTTCCAGCACCATTCTTGATGGCAAAACACTGAAGATGCTTGCTGCAAGGATGTTGAGAGGAACGAGCGTGCGCGTGACAGCGTGTAGAGTGGAGAGACAGGCGGCGGCTGTCTAGGAGCAGACCTTGCAGGCCTTGCGGCACGCCTCGTGCATGTACACGGGGTTCTTCTCACACTCGCCCGCCTCTGACCAGTACTGGCAGCTGTGATGCGTGCACAGACGTACACATACACACACACAAGGGGAGGGGAGAGGTGGAATGAGCGGCATGAGCAATGAGCATACATGGGGTAGGGGGGGTAGCTGCGATACTAGAGTGAGACATGCAGGGGAAAGGGATATGTGGAGATGACATCAGCACATGCAGGAGGGAAGGCATGTAGGATGATGAGAAATCCTCCATAGAAGTTTCCAATTTGTAGCAGCCTTGCCGCTTCCTTTGCACTGCTGTCCGTGCCAATTCCCCCACTCGCCACCAGCACCATCAGCATCAGCATCAGCGGCAGCATCAGCAGCATCACCAGTCCCCAACTGCTGATCAAAGTGGGCCAGATGGGTCCATTTGACTCGCTCCCAACACACGGGCACACCCACCATGCCATGGGCACACCCACCATGCCATGGGCACACCCACCATGCCATGGGCACACCCACCATGCCACGGGCGCTCCCACCAAGCCATGGGCGCTCCCACCATGCCATGGGCACACCCACCATGCCATGGGCACTCCCACCATGCCATGGGCACTCCCACCATGCCATGGGCACACCCACCATGCCGTGGGCACACCCACCATGCCATGGGCACACCCACCATGCCATGGGCACTCCCACCATGCCATGGGCACTCCCACCATGCCATGGGCACACCCACCATGCCATGGGCACACCCACCATGCCATGGGCACTCCCACCATGCCATGGGCACACCCACCATGCCATGGGCACTCCCACCATGCCATGGGCACTCCCACCATGCCATGGGCACACCCACCATGCCATGGGCACTCCCACCATGCCATGGGCACTCCCACCATGCCATGGGCACTCCCACCATGCCATGGGCACTCCCACCAAGCCATGGGCGCTCCCACCATGCCATGGGCACACCCACCATGCCATGGGCACTCCCACCATGCCATGGGCACTCCCACCATGCCATGGGCACACCCACCATGCCATGGGCACACCCACCATGCCATGGGCACACCCACCATGCCATGGGCACTCCCACCATGCCATGGGCACTCCCACCATGCCATGGGCACTCCCACCATGCCATGGGCACACCCACCATGCCATGGGCACTCCCACCATGCCATGGGCACTCCCACCATGCCATGGGCACTCCCACCATGCCATGGGCACTCCCACCATGCCATGGGCACACCCACCATGCCATGGGCACACCCACCATGCCATGGGCACTCCCACCATGCCATGGGCACACCCACCATGCCATGGGCACACCCACCATGCCATGGGCACTCCCACCATGCCATGGGCACTCCCACCATGCCATGGGCACTCCCACCATGCCATGGGCACACCCACCATGCCATGGGCACTCCCACCATGCCATGGGCACTCCCACCATGCCATGGGCACACCCACCATGCCATGGGCACTCCCACCATGCCATGGGCACTCCCACCATGCCATGGGCACTCCCACCATGCCATGGGCACACCCACCATGCCATGGGCACTCCCACCATGCCATGGGCACTCCCACCATGCCATGGGCACACCCACCATGTCGTGGGCACACCCACCATGCCATGGGCACACCCACCATGCTATGGGCACTCCCACCATGCCATGGGCACACCCACCATGCCATGGGCACACCCACCATGCCATGGGCACTCCCACCATGCCATGGGCACTCCCACCATGCCATGGGCACACCCACCATGCCATGGGCACACCCACCATGCCATGGGCACTCCCACCATGCCACTACGATTCCTTGGCGCCTCTGCACTCGCCTTCATCACTAGACTCTTCAGCACCAGCCCCCTCATTCTCCATGAATTGACTTTTGAGTCAACGCAACAGCCCTCCTACTTACTATGCATTGCTGTCCGTGCACGCGCCATCACCCCCACCCCCACCAGCAGCAGCCGCGCCGCCGGCGCCAGCATCAGCACTGGCGAGCGGCTTATCAAAGTCTGCCACGTGGATCCACTTGGGCGCGGACCACTTGACGCCGTGCACCACGGGGCAGGCGTAATGGAGACTGGCGGGGTCTGGCGTGCCGTCTGGGTGCAGGTTGAAGAAGAGCAGCGCGTCTCCCTTCTCTGGCTTCACTGGTGGGATGGGCAGGGGATGGGAGAGGGAGGAAGGGGAAGAGAGGAGGAGAGAGAGGGAGAGAGGGGGAGAGAAGAGAGAGAAGGCAAGGGAGGGAGAAAGATAGCGGGAGTAAGTGGGGGAGGAAGGAGGACCACATGACGTCATGCAGCACGGGGCAGGTGTAATGCAGGCTGGCTGGCGGGGTCAGGGGTGCCGTCGGGGCTGCTGTCAGGGGTGCCGTCGGGGCTGCTGTCAGGGGTGCCGTCGGGGCTGCTGTCAGGGGTGCCGGTGGTGTGGAGGTTGAAGAAGAGGAGCGCATCTCCCTTCTCTCGCTTCACTGGTGGGGTGGGCGCCGAAGACGTGAGGGGAGAGATACGTGCAAGGACAGGAGGGAGCAAGGGCGGATTGCTCAATGCATGCGCTGACCCGTCTGCCCTACAGGTTCCCTCACGGTCACACCAAGGGCGCGTCACACCAAGGGCGCAGTGTGCTCAGCAAGACTCAATCCCGCTTCTGTCATCCGTGCCACCACCCTCAAGGTTCCCATCTACCCCCACCACCCCCACCACCTCCACCACCTCCACACCCCACCCCCATCAATCCATCTAGCCCCATGACCCCCCACCACCCCAACACTCACCAGCCAGAAAGCCCTTGGCACAATCCGACCAAGTCTCATCCTTGGGCGAGTCGTCCTTGACCTTGGGGAACACGGTCTCGCCCCCCAGAGTCACGTTGTTGAGATACATGAGCACCGTGGCGTAGCGGTGGCCCTGCTGCACGCTCACACCAACCACCACTCACCAGCCAGAAAGCCCTTGGCGCAGTCAGACCAAGTCTCGTCCTTAGGTGAGTCATCCTTGACCTTGGGAAACACAGTCTCCCCGCCCAGCGTCACGTTGTTGAGGTACATGAGCACGGTGGCGTAGCGGTGGCCGCCCCTCTGCGTGTTCACGGCGTCGTGGAAATAGTCCACGTGTGGCTCGTACTTCTGCCCCTTGGTGTACCGCAGCACCTGGGGGAGGGGTAGGGGAAAAGCGGAGGGAGCGGATAGAGGGAGAAAGAGGTGAGGGAAATAGGAGGCGGTTCGCGGTGTTGTGGAAATCGTCCATGTGCGGCTCATACTTGTGTCCCTTGGTGTATGGCAGCACCTGAATGGGTAGCAAGGGGCTGTGCATGGGGGTCAGAGGAACATGGGTCATAGGGACAAAGGACTGACCTGCAGCGCCTCCTGGTTGTGCAGCGGCAGGAAGGTCCACTGGGCATGCACAGGAGCCTATAACGAGTATTAAGAGTGAGAGGTGCCTCACCTGCAGTGCCTCCTGGTTCTGGAGTGGGAGGAAGGTCCACTCGGAGATGCGCAGCTCCACTGTTGGCATCACATCGTTCTCGCCCTTGTTCAGGAACGCGCCTGAGTTCGTCACAGGGGCGGCTCACCTGCAGCGCCTCCTGGTTCTGCAGGGGCAGGAACGTCCACTGGGGCGTGCACAGGAGCCTCTACCAGCAGCTTATAACGAGTATAACGAATCACAGGGGCCCACGCTCACCTGCAGTGCCTCCTGGTTCTGGAGTGGGAGGAAGGTCCACTCGGAGATGCGCTGCTCCACTGTGCGCATGACGGCGTCCTCGCCCTTGTTGAGAAACGCGCCTGAGCTCGTGCGAATGTCGCTCACGAAGCTGCTACCGTCGTCGTTGTTCACCACGCCCGAGCTGAGAGGTGCAGGGAAGAAGGGGAGAGGGGAGGGGGAGGAAAGAGGGGGAGGGGGAGGAAAGAGGGGGAGAGGGTAGAGGGAGGAACCCGTGTGACTCGCGTGCTATCTCGCTCACAAAGCTGCCGTCGTCGCTGTTCACCATGCCGGAGCGGACAAGGGAGTGGTGGAGGGGAGGACGAACGGACCCTGTAGGTCTGTTTTGTTTGGTTTTTGCTTGTTTGTTTAGTTTTACCCGTGTGTGTGTGTGTGTGTGTGTGTGTGTGTGTGTGTGTGTGTGTGTGTGTGTGTGTGTGTGTGTGTGTGTGTGTGTATCTGTGTCTGTGTCTGTGTCTGTGTCTGTGTGTGTCTGTGTCTGTTATTGGATCTTGATGATATCCGGTCAAAGGAAGTTTTCAACCACTAATCTTCGCGTCCATTCCTTACCTTTCCCTTCCAGCATTCCTCACTCTCCCCATCCGCGAACTCCCCACCACGCGACCCCACCACATCTTCCGCCCTCCATTCACCACGCGACCCCACCGCATACCCCCCACTCTGCCCCCACGCACCGTTCGAGGCGTGGTGTCGCGCGTGCGATGATGTGGTCGCACTCCGCGTCGCTGAGAAATTGCTTGTAGAGGAACGCGCGCGGCGCCCACGGCGACAGGAGCACCACGCGGCTCAGATCCACGCCCGCCACGCTACTATTGGTCGCAGTGGCGGAGGCAGTCTGCAGGCGGGGATAGGGATGACACATACCCGTTACAAGCACACACGTTTAAAAGTTGAACCACGCGGCTCAGATCCACGCCCGCCACGGCGCTGCTACTAGCAGTAGCTGTCGCGGCCTCCGGGCGGGACGGGGCGGGGGAGGGGGGGGAAAGGGGAAGGGGGGGGGGGGGGGGGGGGGGGGGGGAGAGGAGGAAGGGGGAGGAAGGGGGAGAAGAGGGGGGTGGGGGTGGTGGGGTTAAAGAGGAAAGGGGGGAGGAATATACCCGTTACGAGAGTCGCACGTCTCAAAAGTCATCCACGTGGCTGAGATCCACTCACGCTACGCCGCTGCTGGCAGATGCAATGGACGTTATAGAGGACTTCTGAGGCACCTCAGAAGACGCCATGGAAGACACACGGACGCGAATATCGATGCAGCTCGTAACGAGGATGGAGAAAAAACGTCGTCTAGATTGAAAACATGAATGGCAAGGAAACTGTGAAAGAGCTAGGCCTGGTTTCGCACTGTGCTACACGAAAGGAAACGCGACGGCAATGAGATCGCGACCGCTACAAGGAAAATGCGGGAAAACGGCTTGCCTGTGCGGCCAGCGTGCCAGCTTGCGCATCGGCCGCTGAGACGTCGGCGGCAGCGACTGAAGAGGCGAGGAGAGAGAGGAGGGCGAGTAGTGTGAGGACTGCGAGAGGTAGACGGGACCGCGGCTCCATAGCTCTCAGAGAGAATCACGAGGCGCACGAACACGGGAGAAATAAGCGGAAAGGTTATTTCAAATGGGGAGTAGATGCAAAGCAAACGTTGGAAACAGGCTGCCTGGAACGAATGATCACCGATTGAAGTTGTAATGGCGTTTTGCGTTGGGATTTGGGAACTTGGGTGGGAGGGGAAGTCGGGATTGGGTCGGGGACAACGCAAAGGTTCTGCGTTGTACTTCATTTCAACTTTTCTCTGGTTCAGTAAGTTATAGCACGTTGCAGAACGGTGCCTGTCCAAATTTCGAGCAAATATCTACGGATTACCCGCACTTTCTGTTTTGGCCCATGTGCTGGAGGAGCAAGGCGTTGACTCGTCGACACCACAGCGCTGTCGATTGGTCCGAACCCAGAACTTCGACGCTGAGCTGTCCCAAAACGAGCCCTGGCAAATATCTGATGCAAATCCAATTAGGCCAGCGCGGTTTGCAAATGCGATCCCCAGTGGAAGAAGCTGAGGGGTCGTTATCTGCCCGCGGTCAGAAAAAAATAAACCCCATCTGGATGGCATGCGGTAAGGGGAGCCCCAACCCTAAACACGGGGAGCCCCAACCCTAAACACGGGCAGCCGCATGGTTCTGCCCAAAAAGATTGCATTTGCAAACACGCACTGCGAAAATTGGATCGCATTTCAAATTGACCGGGCCTGGCCCGTTGGGAAGGTGTGTTCTGTTGTTAAGAGTGCAATTGAGTGAACGAACGAGAATTGCACTCTCTAAGCAAGATTACAATGAGCGAAGGCATGAGCGAAGAATATGTAGCGAAACTATAGTGGTAACGTTAATGCATGAAAATGGGGTGCACGACGGGCCTGGCGTCGAGGTCGGGAAATGATGAGGCGGAGGTCCGGAGCGCAAGGTTACCAACCGAACCGTGAGGTTGGGTCGCGTCGTGAACACTGGCGGGAACAGTGTCGATGAGAATGTCGCGAGTGATAACGGCTCACTGTTGGGTGCTGTTGGCGGGAACAGTGGTGTAGGCGCTGAGCAGGGACGCGAAGTAAGGAAAAGGAATTTTCCTTACACTACCCCCCCCCCCCCCCCCCCCCCCTAAGGAGGCCTTCCTTATGAAAGCGCGTGTACATCCCGGAAATTTTGGCTCCGCAGATACTCCGTGAGGACGGGGTGGTTATCGATTCTGTCCAGCGGAACCCAGTTGTCCTCGGTGGGCGTTCGGTCTTTCCAGCGGATCAGATATTCGATCCGACGAGCTCCCCGTGGGTCACGCACTCGGTGGCTCAGAAACTTCTCGGGCGTGATGATTGGTTCCGTCGGCGGTCGTGTCATGCTGGCTGGGCGGTTGCGGGGCAGTTGGCTGGTGGATGGTACGTAAGGGTGAAGCAGGCTGACGTGGAATGACGGGATGATGTACCAGTCAGCGGGGAGGAGGAGGTGGGCGGTGACGGGTATGATGATGTGGCTGATGCGAATATGCCCGCAATATCGGGGGCGGAGTTTTGGGGTAATGGGTAATGGGTGTCGAGTAAAACTAGGCTATCGGGCCGGTAAGTGACAGGTCGGCGGTGGCGGTCGGCGTTGCGTTTAGCGATGAAGTTTGTTTTTTTAATTGCGTCTGCTGCTCTGGTTCGTACAGCTTGTAAAATTTCGGCGAACTGTTGCGCGCGTGGCACCGGGTTGTCGGGATTTGGGGTCATGTATACTGTGGGGTCTTGTCCGTAGTTTAGATAAAACGGTGACTGTTGGGTGGTGGTGGATGGCGAGTTGTTGTACGCGAATTCGATGAGTGGCAGCTGCTGTTTCCATGTGGTCGGGTCGTCGCACGTGGCTCGAATGAGTTGCTCTATGGTCTAGTTTGTCCGTTCTGTCTGTCCGTCAGTCTCGGGGTGGTACAAAGAACTAAATTGTAGTCGAGTGCCACACTGCTCCTATAGGTTCCGCTAGAATTTGCTGGTGAACTTCGTGTCGCGGTCGCTGATAATTGCTGCTAGTATCCCATGCAATCGAACGACGGTGGAGATGCAGAGGCGGGTTGTTTCTTCGGTTGTGATCGATTTCTTGCAAGCTGCGAAATGTGCCATTTTCGTCAACCGATCGACGACGACCAGGATTGCGTCGTTCCCACTTGCTCCGGCCAGTAACCCCGTGACGAAGTCCGTCGTCACCTGCTGCCAAGCATGCTCTGGGGGTGGTATCAGCTGCAAGCGTCCTTCCGGCCGCTTCGGTCATGATTTCATGAGCTGGCAGGTGGGAGACGATGCCATGTGTCGCTATACGTCGGTCAGCATTTCGGGCCAGTAGTAATACCGCTGCAGCTGCTGCCGTTAATTTTATACTCCGAAATGGCCTGAGGTAACTCCATCATGTGCCTGCTGTAATAGTAATTCCCATAGTAGTGAATACCCCGGTACCCAGATGCGGTCGGTGCCAGATTTTACGTAATAAAGTCCTTTTGCTGCTGCGAACTGCTGCGAATTTCCTCCTGTGAAGAATGGATCCGTTCGGTACCCGTGGGTAAATAGTCCTGTCAATAGTGGGCTGGTCTGGGCAAGTAGTATCGCATGGATCTGGGAGTGGGGCGGGTCAGTGCGTCAGCGATGTTTGATGCCCCCATTTTGTAGGTGACTATGTAGTGGAAATTTGACTCGAGAAAATCGAGCCAGCGAATCTGTCGTGGGTTGAGGTGGGGCTGTGCGCAGAGGTAATGTAGCAATTTGTGGCCTGTCCGTACTGTCACGTCTGCGCCGGTCAAGTAGCAGCTCCACACTTTGAATGCGTGCACGATCGCGAGCATTTCGCGGTCGTATATCGGGTGATTTTTCTCGGGCGGATGCAGTTTTCGTTACTTGTATGCGATGGGCTGTAGGCTGTTGCCGAAATCTTGTAGCACTATGGCTCCGATGGCGATGTTGCTTGCGTCTGTAACCACTTCGAATGGGCATTGTATGTCGGCGATGCGCAGTACGGGCGGTGAACAGAGAGCATTTTTTAGGGCAGAGAAGGCAGCATGCTCTTTCTCCCCCCACGTAAAGTCGACCCCTTTTCTCAGTAAGTCTGTTAGTGGCGCCGTTAACCGTGCCATGTCGGGGACGAACCAACGCACGTAATTTAGGAACCCCAAAAAACTCTGCAATTCCGCGATATTCGTCGGGGGGTGCCACGCTTTGACCATGTCCAGCTTCTCCGTGTCCAGATCCGCTAGGTGCTGCTGCTTATCGCGACTATAGACGAGGATGTCGTCGGGGTAAACTATCACCCATTTATCTAAAAGTGGCCTAAACGCTTCGTTCATGGTCATCTGAAATGTCACTGGTGCGTTGGTCAGCCTGAATGGCATCATAGTGTACTCGAATGACCCGTACCTAGTCCTAAAAGCCATCTTGGCGCAGTCCGATGCTTCGACTCGAATCTGGTGGTAACCTCCCCGTAAATCGATTTTCGAAAAGATTCGTGCTGTTCGCAGTTGGTCTATCAGTTCGTCGGCGCTCGGAATGGGGAATTGCGAATTGAGTGTTACCCTGTTCAGTGCTATGCAAATGATGCACATGCGAAACCCTTCGTCTTTTTTTGGTGTGAACAATATTGGTGCGGCGAACGGTGACGAACTCGGTCTGATGAATTTCTTCTCTAATAGGTAATCTAATTGCTTCCTTAGTTTGTCGAGCTCGGGTTGTGTCAGTCTGAACTGTCGCTGTACGGTTGGTTGTGCCCCCGGTTCTAACTCTATTCGTTGGTCGTGTGCTCGCTGAGGTGGCAGTCTCTCCGGTAAGTCGTCGGGAAAAATCCCCGGGTACCGTTTCAACAGTTCCTGTAGTTCGGGTGGTACCGCTGCCAGTAGTTTCTTGAAATCGCTCGGTTGCTCTGCTTCCTCTACCACTGCGATGTCCACTACGTACACGTCAGCTCCAGCCGCGACAGCCCGTTTCATTGTGATGGCGTTGACGTGGACTGTTGAAGACTCAGGCGACTGCCAGCGAGGTAGTTCAACCCAGTTACTGCTACTTCACACAATGCAGCTGCCCGTCGTCCAGTCAATTCGCGGGTTATACCGTCGCAGCCAATCACATCCCAGTAAAACGTCGTGCCCATCCAGTATCGTTGCGAGCATTTCCTGTGTAAACCCGAAGTCCCCCCCGCAGCGGACTCTTACTATTTCCACCTTCTCCCGTATGGAGAGCGGCGTGCCGTCAACTACGCGTGCATCTATCTAAGGTAACATCGGCTAAGTGTCAGTTGCAGTTCCCGTGCGGTCGCAGTATTAACTAAACTGTAACTTGCTCCTCCGTCGATAAAAATCTTCACTACCGCTCCCTGTACTCTTCACTACGGCAATCCGTCTCTTAACCCTCCTTATCCGTCCGAGCCTGATCGATGGCGTGAATCTGTACTGTGACTCGGTGAGGGTCGGTGGGGTTGGGCGAGTAGGCAGTCTCGTCAGTAGTTGGCCTGATTCCTACTGAGTGCTGGCGTTTCCCTGCCTTGGAGACTCCCTCCCCTCCTCTGCTCCGTGGCGCCTTAGCTCCTCTGGGCACTCACTCTTGCGATGGCCCGGCCTATTGCAAACAAAGCAGCGCCCCTTAAACGGCGCGGCAGCTGCATTCGTCGCAACGGCGTGTACAGTGGCGTGCTCGATCGGTCCCCGAGAGCGATGTCCGTAGTAGGACCCCGGTCTTAGACGACGTAAAATGTGGATTTTCTCGGCGAGCGCGAGAATCTCGTTGAAATTCGAGAGTCCGCGTAGCATGATTTTGTGCAAAATGTCTGGCTTCAGTCCTCCGACGTAACGGTCCACCCGCTCCGCTAGCCGACTTGTTCGCATAATGCGAGAAAACCGCTCGTATAGTCTTGAACCGATCCGAGCTGCTGCCAAGTACGCAGTCTCTGACGCACCTAAATAGATGCCGCGATCGGCTCGAAGCGCACCCGAAGCCCTGCGCACCACGCGTCCTACGTACTGTATTGGGCGGTTTTGCAGAATGAACTCCAGGTGACAGCTGGGCCTCTGGGCCCTTCCTCTTGCGACGGTGGCTCGTAGGCGCGTGGCGACGTCACAATGACTCGCCACCAGTCCATGGCGGAGCCCCTCAGCAGCGAGACGACATATCTCCGTTGCGTCCGACTCGACGTAGTTCACGTAAAAAAAGACGTTCATCGTGAAGACCCACGACTGAACCATCGGACCTCCACGTTGGCTTGGGTCGAAACAGGGCGGGCGCTGCGGCTTGAGTGGCATTGGTGCCATGATGGCGTGGTCGCCACTTGTTGTCGCAAACTCCACGTTCTGACGGGCTTCGCAAGGCTCCCGCGGGCTTGGCGCTGCCCTGTTCCTCTCCATGCCAGGCATCGATTGAGAGACGCCATGACTGGCTGCGCCTGAGCGCTGTCCCACGCTATCGTTTTGTGTCGGTGTGCCTGATGAAATGACGATCGGCTCCTCCAATTGGGCAGGTGCATTTGCAGGTGCTTGTGTTGGCACTGGAGCATTTTCCGTGGATTGCTAACGAGCGGCGTCGCGTTCCGCCATGAGTGTCGCAATTTCTAGCGCCAAGTCTTCGATTTGGCGCACGAGACGGTCGATTTGCTCCTGCGTCAGTGTCGTGAGATTGAATTCGGCCATGGCGGGGGTGTCGGGCAAGCTCAGCGAGAGCCTCTGTTGTGACCATGCGTGCTTACGAGAGAGCACTACGAGCAGCGGTGCTTGTTTCGCTGAGAGACGTATACCCCTATTGGGGAAGCGAAGGTGTGGGTGCGGTCCGAGAAGAGATCGTAGGCTCTGAATACCAAGTGTTACGAGTGCAATTGAGTGAACGAACGAGAATTGCACTAACGAAGCAAGAGTACAATGAGCGAAGGCATGAGCGAAGAATATGTAGCAAAACTATAGTGGTAACGGCAATGCATGAAAATGGGGTGCGCGACGGGCCTAACGCCGAGGTCGGGAAATGATGAGGCGGAGGTCCGGAGCGCATGGTTACCAACCGAACCGTGAGGTTGGGTCGCGTCGTGAAAAGTGGCGGGAACAGTGTCGTTGCGAGTGTTGCGAGTGGTAACGGATTACTGCTGGGTGCTGCTGGCGGGAACAGTGGTGTACGTGCTGAGCAGGGACGCGAAGAAAGGAAAAAGGAAATTTCCTTACACTCCCCCCCCCCCCCCCCCCCTAAGGAGGCCCTCCGTACGAGAGCGCGTATACATCCCGGAAATTTCGGCTGCGCAAATACTCTATGAGGACGGGGTGGTTTTACAACTCTGTCCAGGGGAACCCAATCGTTTTTAGTGGGCGTACGGTCTTTCCAGCGGATCAGAAATTTGATCCTTCGAGCTCCCCGTGGGTCACGAACTCGGTGGCTCAGAATCTTTTCGAGCGTGATGATCGGTTCTGTCGGCGGTCGTGTCATGCTGGCTGGGCGGTTGCGAGGCAGTTGGCTAGTGGATGATGTGTAAGGGCGAAGCAGGCTAACGTGGAAGGATGGACTGACGTACTAGTCAGCCGAGAGGAGGAGGTGGGCGAAATGGCCCACAATATCGGGGGCGGAGTTTTGGGGTGATGGGCAGGCGGAGGTTTTGAGTGTCGAGTAAAACTAGGTCGCCGGGCTGGTAAGTGACCAGTCTGCGGTGGCGATCGGCGTTGCGTTTAGCCATGAAGTTGGCCTTTTAATTGCGTCGGCTGCCCGGGTCCTTGCTACCTGTAAGATTTCTGCGAACTGTTGCGCGTGTGGTACTGGGTTGTTGGAATTCGGGGTCTTGGGTACCGTAGGGTCTTGTCCGTAGTTCAGGTAAAACGGTGACTATTGGGTCGTGACGGATGGCGAGTTGTACGGGAATTCGATGAGTGGTAGTTGCTGTTCCAATGGGTCGGATCGTTGCACATGGCTCGGATGAGTTGCTCCATGGTCTGATTTGTCCTTTCTGTCTATCCATTGGTTTCCGGGTGGTACGAAGTACTAAACTGTAGTCGCGTGCTAAACTGCTGCCACAGGTTCCTGTGAGAATTAACGAGAATGAGAAATGAGAGGAGAGAGGCGTTCACTAGCAAATATTGGGATACATATAGCAAACCCTAAAGGGTTGTACTCACTATAGAGTACCCCACTGCAGACTAGAGAAACATAATATTCTAACACACCCCTATAGTCAAAGTGGGGTGTAATCAGCACAGCAAGCAAAGCAGAACAAGCTCAAGGTGGATCACAATGTCACCACACATTCTGAGCACAAGTACAAGAAGCAGCAGTTTAAAGTTCACAAATGTAAGCAAAGCTAGAGGCTATCGCAAAGGGCACGTGTGGAGGAGGAGGGACTATGAGAGGAGAGGAGGTAGTGGGCGGCAGCTGAAGCTGCTGACACACGGCGCAACTGGAGCAACTGGCACACGGGCAACTGGAGCAACTGGCACACTGGCAACTGGAGCAACTGGCACACGGGCTACTGGAGTAACTGGCTCCACGGCTAAAAGTAGCGGCAGACGAGCAACGGACTCACGGGCGACTGGAGCAACGGGCTCACGGGCGACTGGCGCAACGGTCTCACGGGCGACTGGAGCTGCTGGCTTCACAACGGCCACCCCCTTCAACCTCCCCAAACTATCCCACCCCCATTTCACACACCCCCTACTGCACCCCTAGGTTCACTCACACCCCACCCCCTGGCACCACTCCGTCGACTCCCACACACCCACCCCCCTCAGCGGCAGTTGCAACAGTGGGAGACAGAGGAGGAGGAGGAGCAGGGGAGACCACACACCCGCCACCCCCCACTCGCCACCCCCAAACCCAAACACAGGGCAGGGCGGGATGGCGGGTAGGGAGGTTACGGGGGGGGGGGGGGGGGGACGCGCGGCCTCCCAGGGCGCCAAAGCAGGCGGCAGAAGGGGCGACGCTCCCCCCCCCCCCCCCCAGGTCCCCGAAGGAGCCGCGATGGGCGACGGGAAAAGGGGGGGGGGGGGGCGGTGCACGTGCCCCCGGTGCGCCGCGGCTGGCAATGGGGCATGGCCGGGGCGAGGCCGGGGCCGCAAGTGGCGGCGACGGGGCCACTGGCGGCAACGACGGGGCCGCTGGCGGCGGCGACGGGGCCGATAGGAGCGGCGGATCAGGGCCGCGAGGGCGGCGCAACGTGGCCGCTAGGGCGGCGTGACGAGATGGGGCCGCGAGGGGTCGCGCGCGGCTCCCCAGGGCGCCGCGACGGGGTAGCGGGGAGTGGCGCGCCTGGAAGGAACGGGGCCGCGCGCCTCGGGGCGCGCGGCGAGATGAAAAATAGGTCGCACGCCACGGGGCGTGCGACAGATCGAGTAGCAGCGGAAGCAGTAGTAGGGCCCACAGGCTAGGAGCATATGTGCTCTGAAACCATGTGAGAATTAACGAGACTGAGAAATGAGAGGAGAGAGGCGTTCACTAGCAAACATTGGGATACATATAGCAAACCCTAAAGGGTTGTACTCACTATAGAGTACCCCACTGCAGACTAGAGAAACATAATATTCTGACTGTTCCGCCAGAAGTTGCTGGTGACTTTCGTGTCGCGGTCGCTGATGATCGCTGCTGGTATCCCGTGCACTCGAACGACGGTGGAGATGAACAGGCGGGTTGTTTCTTCGATAGTGATTGATTTCTTGCAGGCTGCGAAATGTGCCATTTTTGTCAGCCGATCAACGACGACCAGGATCACGTCGTTCCCACTCGCTCTAGCTGGTAACCCTGTGACGAAGTCCATCGTGACCTGCTGCCAAGCACGCTCTTGGGGTGGTATCGGCTGCAACTATCCTGCCGACCGCTTCCTTGATGACTTCATGAGCTGGCAAGTGGGACATGATGCCACGTGTCATTGAACATTGGTCAGCATCTGGGGGTCTGGAGGAGGAGGTCTGGGGGTGCTGGTCCTTGTGCTTACGTTCTCCGCACCGCAAGCGTAGTGGGGAGACGTGCGGAGGGCCGCACGCCACGCAGCGCTGTTTTGGCCGCCTGACTGATGCGTGGCGTGCACAGTTTCCTAACGCCACGGAGCTCCCTCGCTGGGGTGATCTATTTAGGTCGGGGTTCCTATCTTTGATCTTGACTATGATGCTATCCTTGCTGCTATGTATGCTGTGACTAGTAGTGCTAAGGGTGACTGTTACCTGTGTGTTCCGCCCGACCCGGGCATTGGGGCTGCTGCTCTAGGTGCTAGTGAGTCTGCTGCTCCAGGTGCTGGTGAGCCTGCTCTCCCAGGTACCACGTCGGCTTAGGTGTTGCACACGTTCACCCTTGACTCGGGTGCTTCTCGCTCCTTCTTTCGCGACTGAACCACACTCTCGCCGCTCAGTCGGCCAGTGGCAGTCTCTCTGGCTGACCCCTCTGGAGGTCCAGTCCTTGCACACTCCTCCACGGTTTTGCCATGTCCGGTGGTCCCTCTGGCTCGCTGTCTGGCCTACACCTCCCCTAGTTCTCCACGAACTTGGTGAGTGGAGCTGACCTTCAGGACGCGTGGGTTGACCAGTTCACTCCTGGTGGACAGCGGGTGACCCACTGTTGGTGTACTGGGACGGGTCGGCACCTGGCCATGTTCACCCGTCAGCCTAGGTCGAGCCTATACACCCTGTCTACCGTGTCTCCTCAGGTCGCTGAGTCTGGTGAGGTAGCCGCGTCGGCTCAGGTGTTTGCTGCAGCGTCCTGGTCTGGTTCTGGGTCGGCCCCCTGCTCGTGTCGCCTCCTGTCTTACGAGACTCTCCTCTAGCACCACCGCCTTGGTCACCCCTCCCTGCCTCGTCTCTGAGGCATGGCCTCTCATGTCCTTGTCACTGGTCTTCCCCAGTCTCTCCCTCCCCTCCCCCCGGGGCCTGCCCCTACCTATGTTCCTTGCGTCGAGGGGCGGTAGCGCGCCGCTCCTCACTCCTCCGAGTTCCCTCCGACGGAGGCTCCCCTGCAGACTCTTCACATGGACGTGTGGGGCCCAGCCCGCGTCCGTGGATAGGGTCACGAGCGCTACTTTCTGCTTGTCGTTGACGACTACTCGCGTTACACCACAGTCTTCCCCTTGCGTTGCAAGGGTGAGATCCCTGAGGTGCTGATCGCCTGGATCCGCGCTGCCCGTCGTCAGCTCAGCGAGAGTTTCGGCTCGGACCTTCCTGTTCTGCGTCTGCACTCTGACAGAGGTGGAGAGTTTTCTTCCGACCTTCTGCGAGCCTTCAGTCGTGTAGAGGGCATCTGCCAGACGTTCACGCTTCCGGCCTCTCCACAGCAAAATGGGATTGCTGAGCGCCGCATTGGCATGGTCATGGACGTCACTCGTACGTCCATGATCCGTGCGGCTGCTCCCCATTTTCTATGGCCATTCGCGGTTCAGTACGCGGTGCATCAGCTCAACCTCCAGCCCCGGGTCTCCGTGCCGGAGACCACACCCACTTTGCGGTGGACGGGGAAGGTTGGCGATGCATCTGCATTCCGTGTTTGGGGATCTCGAGCTTTCGTCCGCGACTTGTCTGAGGACAAGCTGTCCTCCCGTGCTGTTCCCTGCGTCTTCCTTGGCTTCCCCCCTGACGCGCATGGATGGCAGTTTTACCACCCCACCTCGGGCCGTATTCTGTCCTCACAGAACATCACGTTTGACGAGTCGGTCCCTTATTACCGTCTCTTCCCCTTCCGCACTGCCCCCCTCCCTCCCTCGCCGCTCTTCCTCGCGCGAGGTCCTCCCCCGGTAGACCCCCTCCCTCCTCAGGGTCCTGCTCCCTCAGGTGTGTCCCAGGTAGACGCAGTCGAGCCTGTCGAGGTAGCTGTTGACTCTAGTGCTGCTAGGGGTGCCGAGCCTGCGGGTGCCGGGTCTGGAGGTGCTGAGCCTGAGCGTGTGGAGCCTAGGGGTGCTGGGCCTAGGAGTGCTGAGCTTGGGGTTGCTGTGCCTGGGGTTGCTGAGTCTGGGGGTGCGGAGCCTGAGGGTGCTGAGCCTGCGCGTGTGGAGCCTAGAGGCACTTTGCCTGGCGGTCCTTCGGGTGCTGCGTCCCGTCGGGAGCTGCTCTCTCCACAGCAGCTACGCGAGTGGTTTGCTCGGCACTGGAGCCGTGCTGCTGAAGCTGGTGGTGCTACGCACGCTGGAGGTCCTGCTGCTACTGGAGCTGCTGGGGGTTCTGGAGCCACTGGTCCCGGAGGTGCTCGTACTGGAGGTACTAGAGCTGCTGGGCCTGGTGGTGCCGCTGGTACTGGAGCTGCTGCAGGTGCTGCTGGCGCTGTTGGTGGTGCTACTGGTGCTGCTGGAGCTGCTGGAGCTGCTGGTGGTGCTGCTGGTGCTGGAGCTGCTGGTGGTGCTGCTGGCGCTGCCGGTGGTGCTACAAGTGCTGTTGGAGCTGCTGGAGCTGTTGGTGGTGCTACTGGAGTTGGAGCTGCCGTTGGGGGTGCTGGTGCTGTTCCTGCTAGTTCTGGGGTGCTAAGCGGCCGCGGCCGTACTTCGTTCCGCACCTTGAGTAGGTCGTGCCCCGCCTTAAAGTGTCCACCGCTTGTCCTGTCGCAGTCACAACTACAGCTCGCCTCCCCACTGCCTGCTCCTTCTCCTTACACTGGTCCGGCCGGAGGTCTTGCTGAGCGTCGTGAGCCTGCGTCTCGTCCTGCGTTGCCTGTTTGTGCTGCTCGCACTAGTCTTTATGGTTCGCGTCAGCATCCTCCTCCTGTCCCTGGCACGCACCAGATGACTCTATGTCCACCGCAGCTCCGCAGCGGGTCCCTCTGCCGTCGCCTCCTGAGTCCTCTCTTCCTGCCCTTGCTGACCCAGAGTCTGACTCCCTTTGTGCTGCTAGTCCTACTGTCACGCGTCTCCTTGCCACTGCTGTCAATGACCCTTCCTTTGATTCTGCTGCTGCGTCTGCGCTTGTTGCTGAGCTTGTCAACTTTGCTGCTCGCTATCGTCTAGACTACGCTGCTAGTCTTGTTGCTGAGTCTGAGTCTGTGTGTCCTCCGTCCGTCGGGGGTGAGTGTGCCCTTGGCACGGACGTCTTCAAGGACAGCCAGGAGGAGTTCCAGTGTTTTGCTGCTGCTTCACCTCATCTCGTGTCCATGTGGAAGACCCGGATGCATTAGATATCCCGACTCCGTGCTCTTACGCAGAGGCGGTTGAAGGTCCCTACTCCTCTTAGTGGCAGGCAGCCATGGACACAGAGATGGCTTCTTAGAAGTCCACAGGCACCTACGTCGACGAGGTTCCCCCACCTGGAGCGAACATTGTCGACGGCATGTGGATTTTTAGGGTGAAGCGGCCACCGGGTTCTCCGCCAGTCTTCAAGGCACGGTACGTGGGTCGATGCTTCAGTCAGCGACAGGGAGTTGACTACTTTCAGACCTTCTCTCCCACCCCGAAGATGACCACTCCTCGGGTACTACTACACATCGCTGCTCAGCGTGACTACGAGCTTCACTCTCTTGAATTCAACACAGCCTTCCTTGAGGGCAGCCTGCACGAGGAGATCTGGCTGCGCCGCCCACTTGGCTTCACTGGATCGTTTCCTCCTGCTACCCAGTGGAGCCTCCGGCGGCCAGTCTACGGTCTCCGCCAGGCACCCCATGAGTGGCGCGACACACTGAGGACTACACTTGCGGCTCTTGGGTTTGCTCCTTCTACTGCTGACCCATCGCTGTTTCTACGCACCGACACTTCGCTGCCACCATTCTACATCCTCATGTACGTTGACGACTTGGTTTTTGCCACTGCAGACACTGAGACACTGAGTCTAGTGAAGTCGGAGCTGCAGAAGAGACACACGTGCTCAGACCTGGGTGAGCTGCGCAGCTATCTTGGCTTGCAGATCACTCGGGACAGAGCACGCCGCACCATCACCCTGACCCAGTCACACATGGTGCAGCAGGTCCTTAAGCGCTTCGCCTTCTAGTACTCCTCGCCACAGTCCACTCCTCTGCCTACCGGTCACTCGCTCTCAGCTCTGCCTTAGGATGAGTCCGTAGAGCCGAGTGGCCCGTATCCATAGCTTGTGGGTTGCCTCATGTACCTGATGACCTGCAATCGTCCTGACCTTGCTTACCCTTTTAGCATCCTGGCACGCTATGTTGCGCCCGGGAGACATCGTCCAGAGCACTAGAAGGCAGCTAAGAGGGTGATGCGCTACTTGTGCAGTACGTCGGGCATGGGGCTCGTACTTGGGGGACGGGGTCTAGTTGTTCTCACTGGTCACGAAGACGCTTCTTGGGTTGACGACTTGGCTACGCAGCGGTCGTCACAAGGTTACACCTTCAGCCTTGGCTCCGGTTCTGTCTCTTGGCGGTCTACCCGCTCGTCTTCTGGTCTCAGCTCAAGTTGTGAGGCTGAGATCTACACAGGGGCCATGGATGCACAGGAGCTGCACCGGCTCACCTACCTGCTGACCGACCTGGACGAGGCGCCTTGTTCTCCTCCAGTCCTGTACGTCGACAACAAGGCAATGCTTGCCTTGTGTCGCGAGTAGAGACTGGAGCACAGAACGAAGCACATCGCTCTTCACTACTTCCTTGCTCGAGAGTTGCAGCAGCGTGGTCAGCTTCGTCTTGTCTACATTGCCTCTCAGGCCAACACTGCTGATATCTTCACCAAGGCACTTCAGCATTGTGATCATCAGCTGTTCTGCACCGTTTTAGGGCTTGTTCCCACTTTACCTCACTTGCTCACTTCTTGAATTTACTTGTACTGTGATCTCTATATATATACCTGCGTGCTTACACTTGCTAGGTTGTGATCACTGCCTTGCTTGTTTACCTTGATTCATAATTCTGTATGTGAACTGGCCTTTTGGCCACTTGCTTGTGCTCAGAATGTGTGGTGACGTCGTGATCCACCCCGAGCTTGCTTTGCTCCTCTTGAGTGGTATTGTGACCTCTTTTCCTTCCCCACTTCGCCTATGGGGGTGTGTCAAACATATATGCTGTAGTCTATGTAGGCTATAGTGGGGTAGATACTATGGGGTACAACACTTTTATGTTTCCTACTTGTACCCACCTCTTCCTTAGTCATTCCTTTTTCCTCGCTAGTATTCTCGCACAGATCTGCTAAATGCTGCTGCTTGTCATAACCGTAGACGAGGATGTCGTCGAGGTTAACTATCACACATTTATCTAAGAGTGGCCTAAACGCCTCGTTCATGGTCATCTGGAATGCTGCCGGTGCGTTGGTTAGCCCGAAAGGCATCTCGGTGTACTCAAATGACCTGTACCTAGTCTCAAAAGCCGTCTTGGCGTAGTCCGATGGTTCGACTCGGATCTGGTGGTAACCTCCCCGTAAACCGATTTTCGAAAAGATTCGTGCTGTTCGCAGTTGTCTATCAGTTCGTCAACGCGGGAAATGGGGTATCGCGACTTGACTGTAACCCAGTTCAGTGCTCTATAGTCGATGCACGTGCAAAAACCTCCGTCCTTTTTCGGTGTGAACAGTATCGGTGCGGCGAACGGTGACGAGCTCGGTCGGATGATTTATTTTTTTCTTAGAGGTAATCTAACTGCTTCTGTCAGAACATTATAGCTTATGCTGTTGTGTAGGCTATAGTGGGGTATCCCATAGGGGGTACAACCAATTAGGGTTTCATATTTGTACTCACTTCATTCATTCTCGTTTCAGTTTTCTCATGGTATCGAGCAGGTTCCCTCGTGGAAACTGTTCCTAGGGCCCACCGTCTTTTTTTTCCTGCCCGGAGCGCACTCTGCCCCTGCTCGAGTCGCGCTCCCCTCTCTATCGGCCCCTAGTGGCCTCTTTAGCCGCCCGTCACGGCCCCTAGACGCCAGCGCGCCGCCCTTAGACGCCCGCGCGCCGCCTGTCCCGGCCCCTAGACGCCCGCGCGCCGCCCGTCCCGGCCCCTCGACGCCCGCGCGCCGCCCTTAGACGCCCGCGCGCCGCCCGTCCCGGCCCCTAGACGCCCACGCGCCGCCCGTCCCGGCCCCACGCCGCCGTCGCGCCGCCCTTAGACGCCCGCGCGCCGCCCGTCCCGGCCCCTAGACGCCCGTGCGCCGCCCGTCCCGCCCCCACGCCGCCTGTGCGCTGCCCATCTCGGCCGCGCGCCGCTGCCCCGGCCCGTCGACGCCAGTGCGCCGCCCGTGCGCCGCCCGTCCCGGCCGCGCACAGCCGTCCCAGCCCCTCGCCGCCCGTGCGCCGCCCGTCCCGGCCCCTCGCCGCCATCCCGGCCCCAAGCCGCCCGTGCGCCGCCCGTCCCGGCCCTGCGCCACCGTCCCGGCCCTCCCACGCCGCCCGTGCGCCACCCGTCCCGGCCGCGCGCCGCTGTCCCGGCCCCACGCCGCCCGTGCGCCACCCGTCCCAGCCGTGCGCCGCTGTCCCGGCCCCATGCCGCCCGTGCGCCACCCGTCCCGGCCGCGCGCCGCAGTCCCGGCCCCACGCCGCCCGTACGCCGCTGTGACACCTGAGCCGCCCGAGCCGCCCGTGCCACCTGCGCCACCCGAGCTGCCCGAGCCGCCTGTGCCACTGAGGAGCCGAGCCGCCCGAGCCGCCTGTGCCGCTGAATGCCCAAGCCGCTCGAGCCGCCCGAGCCGCCCGAGTCGCCTGCGCCGCCCGAGCCGCCCGAGTCACCTGAGCAGCCGAGCCGCCGTGCAGCCGAGCCACACAGCAGCCGGGCCGCCGAGCCGCCGAGCCACACAGCAGCCGAGCCGCCGAGCCGCCGAGTCGCCCTAGCAGTCAAGCCGCCGAGCCGCCCTACAGCCGAGCCGCCCGAGCAGCCTTGTCCGGTGAGCACAGCCCCTCTGTCACTGCGTGCCCTTCCCCTACTGCTTGCACTGCTAGTCGTCTGTCGTCATGGCTACCCCCAGTGTCCTCGCTTTTGACGCTGAGGGTCGGGCCATTGACTTTGAGGTCTGGGTAGATGACCTGCAGCTGTTCTTACAGTGTGATAGGGCAGACGGCCTCTCTCTTTTTGACCTTACCTATGGCGCTTCCCCTGCCCCTGCTGCTGATGCTGACGCCACTGTTCACTCCCAGTGGGCCACGCGCGACGCTGCTGCACGTCTTGCTGTGCGTTGCCACCTCCCTACCTCCGAGCGTGCGCACTTTAGTCAGTACAAGAGTGCTCAGACCTTGTACGACGCTGTAGTCGCGCGCTACTCCTCCCCTGCCACTGCTGCACTGAGCCGTCTCATGCTACCGTACCTCTTCCCTGACCTTGCTGCCTTTCCCACTGTAGCTGACCTCATTACGCACCTCCGCACCAGTGACACTCGCTACCGCGCTGCAATTCCTGCTGACTTCTGCGCCGCGAACCCCCCCCCCCCCCCCCCCCCCCATGTACATCACTCTGTACTTCCTGGTCACTCGCCTCCCTGACTCCCTTCGAGTAGTCAGGGACCACTTTCTCTCAGTCTGTCCCACCACACTCACTGTAGACCTCCTCGAGAAGGCCCTCCTCGCGATAGAGAAGAGCATCGTCGCTGTAGGAGCCTCTCGAGGTGACCCACGCATCCCCATCTTTGAGGGGTGTTCTCCCTCCCCCCTGCTGCCCTCTGTTGCCTCTGCTGCTGCGGCCGACCTCCTTGGTCTTGAGTCGGTCGGTGCGGCGTCTGCCCCTAGCGGGAGACGCCACTCTGGCAAGGGCAAGGGAGGCAAGGGAGCTGGAGGAGCGGGCGGCGGAGGTGGAGGTGGAGGCGGTGGGGGGAGTGGGGGTGGCGGTGGGAGTGGAGGTGGGAGTGGGGGGGTCGGTGGCGGCAGTGGAGGCGGAGGCGGCGGCGACGGTGGCGGTGGGAGCGGAGGTGGCGGAGGAGGCGGCAGTGGAGGCGGCGGCGGAGGCGGCGGCGGCAGTGGAGGCAGCGGAGGCGGTGGAGGCGGTGGGGGTGGCGGTGGAGCTGGTCGCGGGTCTTCGCAGAGGAGTGGCTCCGGTGGTGGCTCGCGCCAGCAGCAGCAGCGCGGTCGTGCGACCCTGTCCCCTCAGCAGCTCCGTGAGTGGTACACTGCGCGTCAGCGGGGTGGGGGTTTTGGTCCGTGCACCTACGTCCTGCGCACCGGCGACCGTGCGGGTGAGCAGTGTGGGGGTGCGCACCCCACCCAGCGCTGCTTTGGCCGCCTGACGGACGCGTGGCGTCACCAGTTCCTGGAGGCCTCAGAGATCCCTCGCTGGGACGAGCTGTCTAGGGCAGGTGTTGCCATCTTTGATCTTGACTTTGATGCTATTCTCTCTGCCATGTATGCTGTGTCTATTAGTGATGAGGGTGACTGCTACCGGTGTTTCCCGCCCAATCCGGGCATTGAGACTGCTGCTCTAGGTACTGGTACGGCTGCTGCCCTAGGTGCTTGCGACGCTGCTGCTCTAGGTGCTGGTGTGTCTGCGTCCTCAGTAACTGGTGAGTCTGCACTCTCAGGTACTACGTCAGCTTCGGCCTCCCTCACCTTCACCCTTGACTCTGGGGCGTCTCGCTCCTTCTTTCGGGACCGCACCACACTCACACCGCTTAGTTGGCCGGTTGCGGTGTCTCTGGCTGACCCCTCTGGGGGTCCTGTCCTGTCTCGCTTCTCCACAGTCCTCCCGTGTCCGGTGGCTCCCTCTGGCACCCTGTCTGGTCTCTACCTCCCCTCGTTCTCGACGAACCTGGTGAGTGGTGCTGACCTACAGGATGCGGGTGTCCACCAGTTCACTCCTGCGCGTCAGCGAGTGACACACTGTACAGAGGCTGGCACAGGCCGACACCTGGCTACGTTCACCCATCAGCCAGGGTCGAGCCTGTACACTCTGACCACTGCGTCTCCTCCAGTTGCTGAGTCTGGTAGGGTAGCTGCGTCGGGTCAGGTGTTTGCTGCGGCGTCCAGGTCTGGTCCTGAGTCTGCCCCCTGTTCGTGTCGTCTCCTGTCTCACGAGACTCTCCTCTCGCACCACCGCCTTGGCCACCCCTCTCTGCTTCGGCTCAGAGGCATGGCCTCCCGTCTTCTTGTGTCTGGTCTCCCCCGGTCCCTCCCTCCCCTTCCTCAGGGCCCTGGCCCTACCTGTGTCACCTGTGTCGAGGGGCGCCAGCGTGCTGCCCCTCACTCCTCCCAGTTTCCTCCGACAGAGGCCCCGTTGCAGACGCTTCACATGGACGTGTGGGGCCCTGCCCGCGTCCGTGGACAGGGTCACGAGCGCTACTTCCTGCTCGTTGTTGACGACTACTCGCGTTACACCACAGTCTTCCCCTTGCGCAGCAAGGGTGATGTCACTGAGGTGCTGATCGACTGGATCCGCGCAGCTCGTCTCCAGCTCAGGCAAAGCTTTGGCTCGGACTTTCCTGTTCTGCGTCTGCACTCGGACAGAGGCGGAGAGTTCTCCTCTGGCCTACTGCGAGCCTACTGTCGTGCAAGGGGCATCCGTCAAACCTTCACGCTTCCGGACTCACCGCAGCAAAATGGGATTGCTGAGCGCCGCATTGGCATGGTTATGGACGTCGCTCGTACGTCTATGATGCATGCGGCTGCCCCCCATTTTCTTTGGCCGTTTGCGATGAGGTACGCGGCGCATCAGATCAACCTCCACCCCAGGGTCTCCAGGCCGGAGACCTCCCCAGCCTTGCTGTGGACGGGGAAGGTTGGCGATGCGTCGGCGTTCCGGGTCTGGGGATCTCGGGCGTTTGTCCGCGACTTGTCTGCGGACAAGCTGTCCCCCCGTGCTGCTCCTTGCGTCTTCCTGGGGTTCCCCTGACGCGCCTGGGTGGCAGTTCTACCACCCCACCTCTCGACGTGTTCTGTCCTCCCAGGACGTCACGTTAGACGAGTCGGTCCCCTACTACCGCCTCTTCCCCTACCGCACTCCGTCCCTCCCCCCACCCCCGCTCTTCCTTGTACCAGGTTCCCCCCAGGTAGACCCCCTGCCCCTTCAGGCCCCTGCCCCTTCAGGTGTGTCCCAGGTAGACGCAGTCGAGCCTGTCGAGGTTACTGGTGACTCTGGTGCTGCTGAGGGTGCTGGGCCTGGGGGTGCTGGACCTAGGGGTGCAGAGCCTAGGGGTGCTGAGCCTGGGGGTGCTACGCCTGGGGGTGCTGAGCCTGGGGGTGCTACGTCTGGGGGTGCTGAGCCTGGGGGTGCTGAGCCTGGGGGTGCTGCGCCTGGGGGTGCTGTCCTGGGGGTGCTGAGCCTGGGGGTGCTGGGCCTGGGTTTGCTACGCCGGGGGGTGCTGAGCCTGGAGGTGCTACGCCTGGAGGTTCTCCGGGTGCTTCGTCTCGCCGGGAGCCACTCTCTCCACAGGAGCTGCGCGAGTGGTTTGCCCGGCGCTGGCGTCGTACTGCTGGTACTGGAGGTTCTTCGGCTGCTGAGGGTGCTACGGTCGCGGGTCCCGGAGGTGCACCTACTGGGAGTACTGGAGCTGCTGGACCTTCGAGTTCGACTGGAGCTGGTGCTGCTGAGGGTGTTGGCGCTGAGACCACCGCTGGCGGTGCTCCTGGTGCTACTGGAGGTTCTGGAGCTGCTGGTGGTGCTGCTGGAGCGGGTGCTCCTGCTGAGGGTACTGGTGCTGTCCCTGCTGTTTCTGGCGTCGCCTCGCGGCCTCGACCGTACTTCGTTCCACTCCTGCAGCAGTTTCTTGGTCTTTCACCTTCTACTGGTCCTCCTCCTCCCTTAGAGTGTCCACAGCCTGTCCCGTCACAGTCACAGCTACAGCCTACCTCCCCTTTGCCTGCTCCTTCTCCCTACGCTGGTCCTACTGGAGGTCTTACTGAGCGTCGTGAGCCCGCGTCTCGTCCTGCGTCACCTGTTCGTGTTGCTCGCACTAGTGGTCACGGTTCGCGTCAGCGTCCTCCTCCTGTCCCTGGCACGCACCGGATGTCTCTGCGTCCGTCCACTGCTCCTCTGCGTGCCCCTTTGCCCTCTCCTCTTGAGTCCTCTCTTCCTACTCTTGCCGACCCCGCGTCGGACTCTCTTCGTGCTGCCAGTCCTACTGTCACGCGTCTCCGTGCTACTGTCGTCACTGACCCTTCCTTCGAGTCTTCTGCTGCGTCTGCCCTCGTTACTGAGCTCGTCGACTTTGCTGCTCGCTGTCGCCTAGACTACACTGCTAGTCTTGTTGCTGAGTCTGCGTCTGTCTGTCCTCCGTCCGTCGGGGGTGAGTGTGCTCTTGGCACGGACGTCCTTGAGGACAGGCAGGAGGAGTTCCAGTGTCTGGCAGCTGCTTCACCTCATCTCGTGTCCGTACTGCTTACCCCTGAGGGAGACCCGGATGCACTTGACATCCCGACTCCGCGCTCTTACGCGGAGGCGATAGAGGGTCCCTACTCCTCTCAGTGGCAGGCAGCTATGGATGCAGAGATGGCTTCCTGGAAGTCCACAGGCACCTATGTTGACGCTGTCAACCCTCCTGGGGCGAACATCGTCAGTGGCATGTGGATCTTCAGGTTGAAGCGGCCACCGGGTTCTCCGCCTGTCTTCAAGGCGCGTTACGTGGCTCGTGGCTTCAGTCAGCGGCAGGGAGTTGACTACTTTCAGACCTTCTCCCCCACCCCGAAGATGACCACTCTTCGGGTACTGCTGCACGTTGCTGCTCACCGCGACTACGAGCTGCACTCTCTTGACTTCAGCACAGCTTTCTTGCAGGGCAGCCTGCACGAGGAGATCTGGCTGCGCCGCCCACCTGGCTTCTCTGGGTCTTTCCCTCCTGGTACCCAGTGGAGTCTCCAGCGTCCAGTCTACGGTCTCCGCCAGGCGCCACGTGAGTGGCACGACACACTGAAGACTACGCTTGCAGCTCTTGGGTTTGCTCCTTCTACTGCCGACCCGTCGCTGTTTCTACGCACCGACACCTCTCTGCCGCCGTTCTACATCCTCGTGTACGTCGACGACTTGGTCTTTGCCACAGCTGACACTGCTGGACTCGCCCACGTGAAGTCCGAGTTGCAGAAGAGACACACGTGCACTGACCTGGGTGAACTGCGCAGCTTCCTTGGCTTGCAGATCACCCGGGACAGAGCACGCCGCACCATTACCCTGACTCAGTCACACATGGTGCAGCAGGTCCTTCAGCGCTTCGGCTTCACGTACTCCTCGCCTCAGGCCACTCCTCTGCCTACTCGCCACTCGCTCTCAGCTCTGCCTTCGGATGAGTCCGTAGAGTCGAGTGGCCCGTATGCAGAGCTTGTTGGCTGCCTCATGTACCAGATGACCTGCACACGACCTGACCTTGCATACCCTCTTAGCATTCTTGCGCGCTATGTTGCTCCTGGGAGACACCAACCAGAATACATGGCTGCAGCGAAGAGGGTGTTGCGCTACTTGTGCAGTACGTCGGGCATGGGGCTAGTGCTTGGAGGGCGGAGTCCAGTGGTCCTCACTGGGCACGCGGAGGCTTCTTGGGCTGACGACGAGGCTACGCAGCGGTCGTCACAGGGTTACACCTTCAGTCTTGGTTCCGGCTCTGTTTCGTGGCGGGCTACCCGCTCGTCTTCTGTTCTCGGCTCCAGTTGTGAGGCTGAGATCTACGCCGGGGCTATGGCTGCCCAGGAGCTTTGCTGGCTCACCTACCTGCTGACCGACCTTGGAGAGCCGCCTCGTTCTCCTCCAGTCCTGTACGTAGACAACAAGGCCATGCTGGCCTTGTGTCGAGAGCAGCGACTGGAGCACAGGACAAAGCACATTGCTCTCCGCTACTTCCTTGCTCGTGAGCTACAGCAGCGTGGACAGTTGCGGCTTGCGTACGTGGCCTCTGAGGCCAACACTGCTGATGTCTTCACCAAGGCACTTGCTCCTTGTGATCATCAGCGCTTCTGCACTCAGCTGGGTCTTGTGCCTGTCTTGCCTCACTTGCTCACTTCTTGACCTTGCTTGTACTGTCACATATATATACTCCTGCTCTTGCTTGCTTAGCCCCTTATACATATATATATGTGCTCTTGCATGTGAACTGGCCTTTTGGCCTTTGAACTTGTGCTCGGAATGTGTGGTGACTTTGTGATCCACCTTGAGCTTTGCTTTGCTTTGCTTGACTGGTCTTGTGACCCCTTGTTCTCCCCCACTTTGCCTATGGGGGTGTGTCAGAACATTATAGCTTATGCTGTTGTGTAGGCTATAGTGGGGTATCCCATAGGGGGTACAACCAATTAGGGTTTCATATTTGTACTTACTTCATTCATAGTTCATTCATTCTCGTTTCAGTTTTCTCAGCTTCCTCAGTTCGTCAAGCTCGGGTTGTGTCAGTGTGAACTGTCATTGTACGATTGGTTGTGCCCTGTGTTCTAACTCTATTCAGTGATTGTGTGCTCGCTGAGGTGGCAGTCCCTCCGGTAAGTCGTCGGGAAAAATCCCCGGGTACCGTTTCAACTATTGATGTAGTTCGAGCGGTACCGCTGCCAGTGGTTTTTGAAAATCGCTTGGCTACTTTGCTTCTCCTACCACTGCGATATCCACCGCGTACACGTCAGCTCCAGCAGCGACAACCCATATCATTGGGATGGCGTTGACGTGGACCGTTGAAGACTCGGGCGATTGCCAGCGAGGTAGCTCAACCCACTTACCGCTACTTCGCACAGTGCAGCTGCCCGTCGTCTACTCGATTCGTGGGTTATACCGTCGTAGCCAATCACGTCCCAGTAAAATATTGTGCCAATCCAATATCGTCGCGAGCATTTCCTGTGTAAACCCGAAGTTCCCCCCACACCGGACTTTAACTCTCTCCACCTTCTCCCGTATGGCCAGCGGCGTGCCGTCAACTAAGCGTGCGTCTATCTCCGGTAAACACCGACTAGGTGCTAGTTGCAATTCTTGCAGTTGCGGTATTATCTAAGCTGTGACTTGCGCCTCCATTGATAAAAATCTTCACTGCTGCTCCCTGTATTTTCCCATGGATCAGTACTGGGCAATCCGTTGCTGTACCCTCCTTATTCATCCGAGCCCGATTGATGGCATAAATCGGTACTGTGACTCGGTGATGGTCAGTGAGGCTGGGCGAGCAGGCAGTCTCGTCAGTAGTTGGCCCAACTTCTACTGACTGCTGGCGTTTCCCTGCCTCTGAGAATCCTTCCCCTACTCTGCTCCGCAGTGCCTCGGCTCCTCTGGGCATTTGCTCTTGCGATGGCCCGGCGGATTGCAAGCAAAGAAATGCCCCTTAAACTGTGTGGCAACTGCATTTGTCGCAACGGCGTGTACGGTGGCGTGCTCGATCGGTCCCCGAGGGCGATGTCCATAGTAGGACCCCGGTCTCGGACGGCACAAAATGTCGATTTTCTTGGCGAGCACAAGGATCTCGTTGAAATTCGAGAGTCAGCGTAGCATAATTTTGTGCGAGATGTCCGGCTTCAGCCCTCCGACGTAACGGTCCACCCGCTCCGCTTCGTGCATATAGCCGACTTGCTCGCATAATGCGAGAAAACCGCTCGTATCATCTTGGACCGACCCAAGCTGCTGCCAAGTACGCAGTCTCTGACGCGCCAATATAGAAGCCGAGATCGGCTCGAAGCGCGCCCGAAGCCCTGCGCACCACACATCCCACGTGCTGTACTGTGCGGTTTCGCAAAATGAACTCCAGGTGACGGCTGGACCCATAGGCCCTTCCTCTTGCAACGGCGGCTCATAGGCGCGTGGCGACACCACGATGACTCGCCACCAGTCCATGGCGAGGTCCCTCAGCAGCGAGACCGCATAGTGAATCTTTGCTGCGTCCGACTCTACTTAATTCTTTTCAAGACGTTCATTGTGAAGACCCACCCTTGAACCGTCGGACCTCCACGTTGGCTCGGGTCGAAACAGGGCGGGCACTGCGGCTTGAGTGGCATTGGTGCCATGATGGCGTGGTCGCCACTTGTCGCCGCAAACTCTACATGCCGACGGGTGTCGTGAGGCTCCCGCGGGCTTGGTGCGGCCCTGTTCCTCTCCATGCCAGGCATTGATTGAGTGACGCCATCACTAACTGCGCCTGAGCGCTGTCCGACACGGTCGTTTTGTGTCGGTGTGCGTGATGAGATAGCGATCGGCTCCTCCAATTGTGCGGTGCATTTGCAGGTGGGTGTGGTGGTGCTAGAGCATTCACCATGGATTGCGTACGAGCGGAGTCGCGTTCCGCCGTGAGTGTAGCGATTTCGAGCGCCGAATCTTCGATTTGGCGCACGAGACGGTCGAGTTGCTCCTGCGTCAGTGTTGCGAGAGTGAATTCGGCCATGGCGGGGGTGTCGGGCAAGCTCACCGAGAGCCTCTATCGTGGCCATTCGTGCTTACGAGAGAGCATTGCGATCAGCAGTGCTTGTTCCGCTGAGAGACGTCTACCCTCCCTCCCCAAAACTGAGATAGTGGGGAAGCGAAGGTGTGGGTGCGGTCCGAGAAGAGATAGTAGGCTCTGAATACCAAGTGTTACGTGTGCAATTGAGCGATCAAACGAGAATTGCACTATCGAAGCCAGAATACAATGAGCGAAGGCATGAACGAAGAATATATAGCAAAATTGCAGTGGTAACGGTTATGTGTGGGGTGCCCTACGGGCCTAGCGCCGAGGTTGGGAAATGTCGAGGCGGAGGTCCAGAGCGCAGGTTACCAACCAAACCGTGAGGTTGGGTCGCGTCGTGAACAGTGGCGGGAACAGTGTCGAGGCGAGTGTCGCGAGTGGTAACGGATTACTGTTGGGTGCTGTTGGCGGGAACAGTGGTGTACGCGTTGAGTAGGGATGTGAAGTAAGGAAAAAGGAAATTTCCTTACACATATTAGAACAATTTCATTGGCTCCGTTCTTATTTTGTTTCTATCACAGAAATGCATATAGTGTTAGTGCCTCCAGCTCTAGCACCCCCTGAACTAGCACCTCCAGTGCTAGCACATCCTGCTCCAGCACGCCCAGAACTAGCACCTCCAGTGCCAACACCTCCAGCTCAAGCACCTCCAGCTCCAGCACCTCCAGCTCCAGCACCCCCCACTCCAGCACCCCCCGAACTAGCACCTCCAGCTCCAGCACCCCGCGAACGAGCACCCCCAGACCGAGCACCGTTAGTGTCTGCACCTCCAGCTCCAACACCCCCAGATTCCACAGGAACCTGTCGCGGAAGTGCCGAAGTCTGCCGAGGGGACTGTGAGGAGGACGGCAGGGAGGGAGACGCTACCGGACGCGCGAGAGAGGGGAGAGGGGTAGCGTGAGACACACCTGACGAGGCAGGACGAGGGGGGGGCGGGGGTACCGGAGGAGCATGAGCAAGATGAGGAGAGGGTTACCGGGTATAGTAGGACACTGTCTCGTCAAATCGGACGTCACGGGAGTCTAGGAACTTGTGGAGGGGCGGGTGGTAAAAGGCGTGGTCGGGAGAGTCCACCGGGAAACCAAGGAAGATATAGGGGATGGCCCGAGCCGAGAGCATGTCTGCAGAGGTGTCGCGGACAAGTGCAAGGCAGCCCCAAATACGATAGGCCAACCCAACACCAGGGACCCGGTCCAAAAACTGGTCGGTGAAGCCTCTGGCCGCCAGACACGCGGCTGGAGGTTCAACTTGTGCCCTCAGTGGCCAGAAGCCACCGGATCAGCGTAGAAGTCACCTTGGACTTTTGTGCGAGAGGAAACACCGTGATGTACATGGAGTAGTTCTCGTCGACCACCAGAAAGTAGCACTCCCTCTTTGGTCTCTATGTAAGGGTAGGGCCCTAGTCGTCCAAGTGGAGAGTCTGGAAGGGAGAAGTGGCCGGACGAAGGGAGGAGAGTTGAAAGGCTAGGCAAAAGTTAGAAACAAGAAAGCAGGGTTTTCACTAGCAGCAGTTGAGATACATATAGCAAACCCTGATTCGGGCTATACTCGCTATAGAGTACCCCACTGCAGGCTACACAAACATCACATTCTGACTCACCCCCATAGTCAAAGTGGGGTACAATCAACACAACAAGCAGACAAAGCAGTACTTCACTAGTATAAGCAAAGCTCGAGGCAGTCACAGAGGGCAAGTGAGGAGGAGGAGAAACTTTGAGGGCGAGAAGATGGGAGGCGACGGCTGAAGCTGCAAACACACAGGCAGCAGGAGTGCACAGCGCTGTCGCTACCAGGCTAAACCTGGACTACACGGCGACAGGCACAGCTGGCTCACTGTGCTCCCAGGAGTGCACACACTGTTGCTACCAGGCACACAGCCCCGGACTACTCAGGCCACAGGGGGTCGTGGCTCTCTGGACTACCAGGAGTGCTCACACTGTGGCTATCGGGCGCAGAGCCCCGGACTACTCAGGCTACAGGGGATCGTGGCTCTCTGGACTTCAGGCGCTGCGGACGACAAGTCGGCTACCTTCGGTCAACCTCCCCCAACTGTCCCACACCCCGTTTACACACTCCCTGCTGCACCTCTAGCACTGCTCACACGCCACCCCCCTCGAACCATTCCAACGGCTCCAACACATCCACCCCCCTCAGCGGCAGCTGCAGCAGTGGGAAACACAGGAGGAGGAGGAGAAGGGGACGGCTCACACACACGGCACCCCCATACTCTCCACCCCCAAACCCTAACACAGGAACGCAGGCAGCAGCGGGGGTGGGGCACAGTCAGGAGCTCGGGGGACGGCGTGCGGCAAGGGGGGAGACAGTACGGGCCGCTCACGGGCCTGGTGCAGCCCGTACGAACCGCGCGCGGGCTGCCTAAGCCGCGCGCGGGCTGCTCGAGCCGCGCGCGGGCCTGGCGCAGCCCGTACCGGTCGCGCGCCGGCTGTACAGGCCGCGCGCGGGCCTGGCGCAGCCCGTACGGGTCGCGCGCGGGCTTGGCGCAGCCTGTACGGGCCGCGCGCGGGCTAGGCGCAGGTCGCGCGGGCTGCGTCGGGCGACGGGGGGCGACGCGAAGGTTCGACGGGGCAGAAAACCGCCGCGCGCCAAGAAAAATCGCTGCGCGCCCGGAGTGCGCGGCAGGCAGGAAACATCACGCGCCCGGGGCGCGCTACAAGCAGTAGAGCAGCGGAAGTATCGGGTGGGACCCACCCACAAGATCGACCCAGGAGGGTCGACCTGCTCTGATAGCATGTTAAAAGGCTAGGCAAAAGTTAGAAACAAGAAAGAGGGGTTTTCACTAGCAGCAGTTGAGATACATATAGCAAACCCTAATTCGGGCTATACTCGCTATAGAGTACCCCACTGCAGGCTACACAAACATCACATTCTGACAAAGAGGAGAGCGGGGTGGCGCGCAGGCGGCCGGCGACGCAAGGAGCGCACGGCGGTGAAGGCGAGAGAGGGAGCGACGCAAAGACGCGAGGGAGACCTGAGACAAGGCAGTGACTATCTATGCTGTGGAGGCGAGGGATTGACGGTTGGCCAAGACGGTGGTGCCGCAAGACTGTCAGGTGGGCGAGTGACCGACAGGAGCAAGACGCAACAACCTGACCAAACGCAGCAACCTGACTAGACACAGCAACCGGAGGGGACGCAACAACCTGACCAAACGCAGCAACCTGACTAGACACAGCAACCGGAGGGGACGCAACAACCTGACCAGACTATGCTACTTGGGGGGACATAGTAACCTGGCCGGACTCTGCTACCTGGTGGGACGCAGTGTGCAGAACGAAAAGACATGAGTGGAGCTCCTTGATGAACGTGGCAAGAAGTGCCTCGTTGGAAGTATCCGTACGGATCGCCGTCCTTCCGTGCACAGGAAAAGTGACAGTGATCCCATGGTCCTGAAGGTATCCAACACCCACTGGTTTTCGAGAGAACGAGGGGATGTAGAGACCAATGAGGAAACTAGAAGGGAAAGCCAGGCACGGGAGAGTGGTTGAGCTGCGAGTGACTGCTGGTCTTGAAGTAGGATCAGCCAGGGCAACGGGGATTGGAGCCGAAAGAGGTGTGACACTGGTGTGGTTGTGAAAGAAGCACTGGGACACGCCTGAGTCTAGCGTGAAGGAGAGCAACGCGACAGCAGTCATCATGGCTGGACTAGTGACTACAAAAGCACCTACAGTAAAAGCACAAGTACCTACACTAGCAATAGGCAAAGGTCCTAAGCTAAGTGCACGCAAGCCAAGAGATCCATACGTGAAAGAATAAACAGCTTCCATAGACATATCAAACACAGGGTAACCACTATGAGACAGATCAGTGGACTCGACTCAGACCCAAAACGCTCATGGTATAGGTTGTCGAGATGGCTATAGTAGCGCTGTGCAGAGTGGTCAAGACGTCAGCAGGTAGTGCCAGCACCAGGGCTAGTCATGGTCTGGTACTGGTAGGGGCAGACGTCGCGGCCACCGCGACAAGCTCCCCACCTGGCTGGGCCGCTGCTAAAGCCAACGCTACCTGAACCACCAGGCCCCGACAGCTGACGAGGGCGCCACTGCTGCTGAGGGCGCCACTGCTGTTGAGGGCGCCACTATTGTTGAGGGTGCCACTACTGCTGAGGGCGCCACTGCTGCTGAGGTTCCCACTGCTGAAACTGCCGGTGCTGCTGTCCTTACTGCTGGAGAACTCTAGTGGACGCCATGGTAAAGGCTAGCGTGGTGCAGGCTAAGAGCGAGTGGAGCTAGGAGCAAGGAGTGAGAATAGCTAGAGCGCTAGGTGAAACTAAGCGAGGAACCGCCGGAGCACGGAGCAAACTGAGCTGGGATCAAGGAGCGTGAATAGCTATGAGTGCCAGATAAAACTAGGCGAGGAACGGCCGGAGCACGGAGAAAACTGAGTTAGAAGTGATTGGAACGAGGAACGGCTGGAGTGAGGCACGGTCGGAGCGAGAAACGTCAGGCTAGAAACTACGGCCACGAGGAGCGGCTGGAGCGAGGAGTGAGAGCAGCTAGGAGTGCCAGGTGAAACTAGGCGAGGAATCGAAGGAGCACGGAGAAAACTAAGCTAGAAGCGACTGAAGCAGTCAGACCAAGAAGATGGGAGTAGTCAGGCCTACGAACGAGCGGAGCTAGGAGCGAGTGGAGTGAGGAGCGCCAGGTTTGAAAACCGGCGGACGAAAACCTAGGCTAGGAGGAAACACTGGAAACCTAATATGTGAAAAGGATGGAAGAGCGGCTGCCAGCCGCCGAGGAAGATGCCAAGAGCAGTAGGCTCACAGTAATGCCCGAGCACAGCAACGGTGGAGGGGGGGGGGGAGAGTGCGCTGCTGGGTGGTGTGAGCGCGTAGTGGCCAGGCTTAGCGCGCATTGCACTGCTGAAGTGGGCCCTTGTGGGTGGCTACGGGTGGCTGTGGGCCCGTGTGGGCAGTAGTAGGCGGCTCTGGGCTTTGAAGTGGGGCTGTGGGCGACTCGAAGGGGCAGTGAGCAGTTGGAAGGGGCTGTGAGCGGTTGGAAGGGGCTGTGGGCGGGTGGGATATTCTAGCTGTCGGCTAGCTTCTGCTGGCAAATAGCTGCGACGCGTGCGGCTGCAACAGTTGCTGTGTGCGCGGTTGCTGTGTGCGTACGCGGCTGCAGTGGTGTGCGTGGCTGCTCTTGGCTAATGCGCGCGCTGCTGGTGCTGGTGCGTGAGCACCTGCTGCGTACGCGCTCGGCTGCTGCTGGATACGCGCAGCTACGCGGGTCCGCGGGGGGGAGAGAGGGGGCGTCTAGAGCGTGCCGAAACGGGGGGCCCGCGAGGGGCCCGTGGCGGGCCATCCTACTCGCGTCGAAATGAAAGCCCCCCCTGGAAGGGTTCTGGAAACGTGACTAAACATGCCCGTAGGGGGGCTTCGAGCCCAACGAAAGCGAGGCCTGCGAGGGCCGTCCTACCCGCGACGAAACGGAGCCTAAGGGACGGGCGCCTCAGGAACGGTTAAGGGAGGGAGCGGAAGCGTGAGAGGGAGAAAAATTGACTACTCTAATACCATCTTAAAATATGATAGGAACAAGTGTCGAGAGAATTGGGTGGGATTGAAAGTTGAGGGGGATACAAAAGGTAACCTAGAATGGGTTGTATCCTCTAAGGGCAACTCACAGTAGCCTAGAAATGTAAGGATGCATATGAACATTATTTAATACGCCCCCATACCATAATCCGCCGAAATAATGCCCCCGTGGATAGATTATGCGGGTAGAGGGGAGTATTGAAAATTGTGAAAGTACTGTGCTCTCCAAGTAGTATCAAGTGAAGAATGCAGTAAAGAGTACGAAGGCAAAAAGACGGAATGGTGCAAAGAGTCGCGTACGGCTAGGCATCATTTGGACCGTCGGAGCAGGAGCATCGAGCAACTGCAGTTGTGAGGATTGTGGTGGGAACATGTTCGTAACCGTTTGGAGTCGCACGGTTGGATTTTGCCGCAATAAGGGAATGTACCCCTTCGAGTACATGGCTAGTCTAGGTCGTTTCATATTCCCTTGTACTCTTTATATAAACGAATGTATTTGCATGTTCTTATCGTCTCACTCATTTATATTCACTCTGACCTGAGGTCAATTCTTCTACTCCAAAAAAACTCTATGCGAACCTTCTTGAGGTGATTCTAGGCTCGATCAACATTCTGATTGCTACATGGTATGAGAGCGACTCAGGAATCCTTAGCAATGCCACCTCCAAAACTCTTGGCAATCTAAGGTGGCGTCCGGTACACACTCACGCGTAAGAATGCTCGGAGGATCTGGAGGTCAGACAAATCTGACTGCTGAAGCGCAGACCAATCCGGCTGCGAAAAACGAGGAGACGACGACGATCAGTACCGTTGCATTTGAACACATGCTTCAGGGACTTTCGACTCTGGAGCAAGTACTCCAGACATAGCGAAATGACGACGTCGGAAACTCCTCCCAACCCTGTCAACCGGTCGCAAATGGCCGTGATACCACTCCGCACACCTTCTCCGTAGACGAAAATGGTTCAACACCCAAGGTTTCCTGTCCCAGCGACGATGCAATTCTCTCAGCTCAATCAAGGTTTCTGCACATATAAAAGTATAGACAAGCACCTGTTTTGACGGCAGAGACTTCTATACATGGAGCTTCGAACTGGAGCTGCTGGTGTAGAACACAAAGATATTTCACTATTTCGACAGGAGCTACGCGGGACCCACAACCGACACTGAAGAAGCCAAAGCCCACTACTATAACGACTCTCTTATGGCATACAGAGTGTTGCTTCGCAACATGTCGCCGGCGGAGCAGTTGGGAATTCGTTCCTACAGAACATCACCTGCTCCGACACTGGAAGCCTGACGGCGACACCTCACAAAGGTATATTGTCAAAACATATATGCTGTAGTCTTTGTAGGCTATAGTGGGCTAGATACTATGGGGTACAACACTTTTAGGTTTCCTACTTGTACCCACCTCTTCCTTAGTCATTTCATTCCTCGCTAGTTTCTCTCAGGGTATCAGAGATAAGGTCTCGGGTTCGAATCCCGGTGTATGCACTTCAGGCATCCCAGTGCGGGGGGGTGTCAGAGGTCCACAGGTGATCCCCGATTGATGTTACAAGCATGTTGGCCTGGGGGGTTATGGGCGCACTGACCCGCTACTTAACAAGCTCTTTTATCCCAATGGTCTAGTGGTTGGGATTCTGAAATGGTATCAGAGCCCTCTCATGGTGACCCATTGTACGTGTACTGGGATGGGCCGACACCTGGCCACGTTTACCCGTCAGCCTAGGTCAAGCCTGTACACCCTGACTACCGTGTCTCCTCCGGTTGCTGAGTCTGGTCAGGTGTTTGCTGCAGCGTCCCGGTCTGGTCCTGTCGCCTCCTGTCCCCTGCTCGTGTCCCCTGCTCGTGTTGCCTCCTGTCTCACCAGACTCTCCTCTAGCACCACCGCCTTGGTCAACCCTCCCTGCCTCGTCTCCGAGGCATGGCCTCCCGCGTCATTGCCACTGGTCTTCCCCGGTCTCTCCCTCCCCTCCCCTCGGGGCCTGCCCCTACCTGTGTTCCTTGTGTTGAGGGGCGGCAGCGCGCCGCTCCTCACTCCTCCGAGTTCCCTCCGACGGAGGCTCCCCTGCAGACTCTTCACATGGACGTGTGGGGCCAAGCCCACGTCCGTGGATAGTGTCACGAGCGCTACTTTCTACTTGTCGTTAACGACTACTCGCGTTACACCACAGTCTTCCCCTTGCGTTGCAAGGGTGAGGTCCCTGAGGTGCTGATCGCCTGGATCCGCGCTGCCTGTCGTCAGTTCAGTGAGAGTTTCAGCTCGGACCTTCCTTTTTTGCGTCTGCACTCTGACAGAGGTGGAGAGTTTTCCTCCGACCTTTTGCGAGCCTTCTGTCATGCGGAGGGCATCCGCCAGATGTTCACGCTTCCGGCCTCTCCAAAGTAAAATGGGATTGCTGAGCGCCGCATTGGCATGGTCATGGACGTCGCTCGTGCGTCCATGATCCATGCTGCTGCTCCCCATTTTCTGTGGCCGTTTGCGGTTTAGTACACGACGCATCAGCTCAACCTCCAGCCCCGGGTCTGCGTGCCGGAGACCACACCCACTTTGCGGTGGACGGGGAAGGTTGGTGATGCGTCTACGTTCCGTATCTGGGGATCTCGCGCTTTCGTCCATGACTTGTCTGAGGGCAAGCTGTCCTCCCATGCTGTTCCTTGCGTCTTCCTTGGCTTCCCCCCTGACGCGCCTGGATGGCAGTTTTACCACCCCACCTCGCGCCGTGTTCTATCCTCTCAGGACGTCACGTTTGACAAGTCGGTACCCTACTACCGTCTCTTCCCCTACCGCACTGCCCCCCTCCCTCCCCCGCCGCTCTTCCTTGCGCCACGTCCTCCCCCGGTAGACCCCCTCCCTCCTCAAGGTCCTGCTCCCTTTGGTGTGTCCTAGGTAGATGCAGTCGAGCCTGTCGAGGTAGCTGTTGACTCTGGTGCTACTAGGGGTGCTGAGCCTGCGGGTGCCGGGTCTGGGGGTGCTGGGCCTGAGCGTGTGGAGCCTGGGGGTGCTGAGACTGGGGGTGCTGAGACTGGGGGTGCTGAGTCTGGGGGTGCGGAGCCTGAGGGTGCTGAGCATGCGCGTGTGGATTCTAGAGCAGATGGAGGTGCTGCTGGAGCTGCTGGTGGTGTTACTGGTGCTGGTGCTGTTCCTGCTGGTTCTTGGGGTGCTGAGCGGCCGCGGCTGTACTTCGTTCCGCTCCTTAAGCAGGTTCTTGGTCTCCCGCCTTCTGCTGGTCCTACTCCTTCCTTAAATTGTCCACTGCCTATCCAGACGCAGTCACAGCTATAGCCCGCCTCCCCACTGCCTGCTCCTTCCCCTTATACTGGTCCAACCGGAGGTCTTGCTGAGCGTCATGAGCCTGCGTCTAATCCTGCGTCGCCTGTTCGTGCTGCTCGCACTAGTCGTCGTGGTTTGCGTCAGCGTCCTCCTCCTGTCCCTGGCACGCACCGGATGACTCTGCGTCCGTCCAATGCTCCGCAACGTGTTCCTCTGCTGACCCGGAGTCTGACTCCCTTCGTGCTGCTAGTCCTGCTGTCACGCGTCTCCTAGCCACTATTGTCAATGACCCTTCCGTTGAGTCTGCTGCTGCATCTGCTCTTGTTGCTGAGCTTGTCGACTTTGCTGCTCGCTGTCGTCTAGTCTACGCTACTAGTCTTGTTGCTGAGTCTGAGTCTGTCTGTCCTCAGTCCGTCGGGGGTGAGTGTGCTCTTGGCACGGATGTCCTTGAGGACAGGCAGGAGGAGTTCCAAGGTTTGGCTACTACTTCACCTCATCTCGTGTCCATGCTGCTTACCCCTGAGGGAGACCTGGATGCACTAGACATCCCGACTCCGTGCTCTTACGCAGAGGCGGTTGAGGGTCCCTATTCCTCTTAGTGGCAGGCAGCCGTGGACGCAGAGATGGCTTCCTGGAAGTCCACAAGCACCTACGTCGACGAGGTTCACCCACCTGGGGCGAACATTGTCGATGGCATGTGGATCTTCAGGGTGAAGCGGCCCCTGGGTTCTCCGCCTATCTTCAACCCTTGTTACGTGGCTCGTGGCTTCAGTCAGCGGCAAGGAGTTGACTACTTTCAGACCTTCTCTCCCACCTAGAAGATGACCACTCTTCGGGTACTGCTGCACGTCGCTGCTCAGCGTGACTACAAGCTTCACTCTCTTGACTTAAGCACAGCCTTTCTACAGGGCAGCCTGCACGAGGAGATCTGGCTGCGCCGCCCACCTGGCTTCACTGGTTTGCTTCCTCCTTGTACCCAGTGGAGCCTCCAGCGGCCAGTCTACGGTCTCCGCCATGCACCTCGTGAGTGGCAGGACATACTGAGGACTACACTGGCGGCCTTGGGTTTGCTCCTTCTACTGCTGACCCGACGCTGTTTTTACGCACCGACACCTCGCTGCCGCCGTTCAACATCCTCGTGTACATCGACGACTTGGTTTTTGCCACTGCTGACATTGAGGCACTGGCCCTTGTGAAGTGGAAGCTGCAGAAGAGACACACGTGCACAGACCTGGGTGAGCTGCGCAGCTATCTTGGCTTGCAGATCACTCGGGGCTGAGCACGCCGCACCATCACTGTGACTCAGTCAGAATGTGAACTGGTCTTTTGGCCTCTTGCTTGTGCTCAGAATGTGTGGTGACGTCGTGATCCACCCTGAGCTTGCTTTGCTCCTCTTGACTGGTCTTGTGACCTCTTGTTCTCCCCCACTTTGCCTATGGGGGTGTGTCAAAACATATATGTTGTAGTCTTTGTAGGCTATAGTGGGGTAGATACTATGGGGTACAACACTTTTAGGTTTCCTACTTGTACCCACCTCTTCATTAGTTATTTCATTCCTCGCTAGTTTCTCACATATATCAGCCCAAGGCCTCTGAGACGTTAACACGACTTCTCCAACAATTGATTGTGATCAAAATGAAATCAGGGGAGAAGGCAAACAAATGCATCAATCGTTGTTGGAGCATCCACGATCAAAGGGAAGCACGGGAGTTCAGTCTCCAAAGAAAAAAATGTTACAATCGTGCTCGCAGGATTCGTCCCTAAATGGCAACCCTGCAAGGCGCTCCTCCGGCAGCAGCGGGCTATCTCGGAAGCCGCCCTATGCATCGCTTGTCTTGTTGAGCAATAGGAGATGGGCCAGCAGCGCCCCACGCTGCAACGAGAATAAGGATATCTTGCCTTCTACACAAAAGTGCGACGAACACGACGCCACTACTGCAAACTCTGCAGAAACTTTGGGCACTTGGCGGAGCGATGCAAATTCCAATCACGCCCCCGCTAGTCCAACCCAAGCACCTGGACCGGCCGACAAGACGCAAGGCAAGTTGTGTGTCACGCCCAGGGCTATCAGCCTACATCGCGCAACATGAACCCAATGTCAAAAACTAACGAGCAGGAATGAGCGCATTAGGCAGAAATTTGGTATAGGTATAACCCTCATTGGGTTGTACCCCATATAGGCTACCCCACTACAGCCTAGACAACACACACAAAATAATAGTTTGACACACCCCCATAGGGAAAGTGGGGGAGAACAAAGGGTCACAAAGCAAAAAAGACAGCAAGAAAAGCAAAGCAAGCTCAGGGTGGATCACGAAGTCACCACACACTCTGAGCACAAGCAAATGGTCACAAGGCCAATTCACATGCACAGATATATACATGTGAACAAGCAGTACAGTGATCACAACCTTCCAAGTGTAAGCATGCAGATACAAGTATATAGATCACAGTACAAGTAAAGTCACAAAGTGAGCAAGTGAGGGAAAGTAGGCATAAGGCCTAACACAGAACAGAAACGCTGATAATCACGAGGCTGAAGTGCCTTGGTGAAAATATCAGCAGTGTTGGCCCGAGTGGCCACGTAAGCAAGACGAAGCTGACCACGCAGCTGCAACTATCGAGCAAGGAAGTAACGCAGAGGGATGTGCTTCATCTTGTGCTCTAGTCTGTGCTCCTGATACACGGCAATCATGGCCTTGTTGTCTACGTACAGAACTGGAGGAGAACTAGGCCGCTCTCTCAAGTCTGTCAGCAGATAGGTGAGCTAGCGTAACTCCTGTGCAGCCATGGCCCTTGCGTAGATCTCAGCCTCACAACTGGAAGTGAGAACAGAAGACGAGCGGGTAGACCGCCAAGAAACAGAACCCGAGCCAAGGCTGAAAGTGTAACCTTGTGATGACCGCTGCGTAGCTAAGTTGTCAACCCAAGATGCGTCTGCATGGCCAATGAGAACAACTCGACTCCATCCTCCAAGCACGAGCCCCATGCTCGACGTACTGCACAAGTAGAATAACACCCTCTTAGCGGCCTCCCAGTGCTCTGGTCGGTGTCTCCCGGGCGCAACGTAGCGTGCCATGATGCTAAGAGGGTAGGCAAGGTCAGATCGATTGCAGGTCATCACGTACATGAGGAAGCCCACAAGCTCTGGATACGGGCCACTCGGCTCTACGGACTCGTCCGAAGGTGGAGCTAAGAGCGAGTGACGGTAGGCAGAGAAGTGGACTGTGGCGAGGAGAAAAGTAGGCCAAAGTGCTCAAGGACCTGGTGCACCATGTGTGACTGAGTCAGGGTGATGGTTCACCGTGCTCTTTCTCGGGTGATCTGCAAGCCAAGATAGCTGCGCAGCTCACCCAGGTCTGTGCACGTGTGTCTCTTTTGTAGCTCCGACTTTATAAGGGCCTGTGCCTCAGTGTCAGCAGTGGCAAAAACCAAGTCGTCAATGTACACGAGGATGTAGAGCGGTGGCAGCTAAGTGCCGTTGCGCAGAAACAGCGATGGGTCAGAATTGGAAGGAGCAAGCCCAAGAGCCGCAAGTGTCCTTAGTGTGTCCTTAGCAGTGTTGTTCTTAATGTGTCGTGCCACTCACGAGGCGCGTGGCAGAGACTGTAGACTGGGTACCAGGAGCAAACGACACAGTGAAGCCAGGTGGGCGGCGCAGCCAGATCTCCTCGTGCAGGCTGCCCTGTAAGAAAGTTGTGTTGAAGTCAAGAGAGTGAAGTTCGTAGTCATGCTGAGCGGCAACGTGTAGCAGCACCCAAAGAGTGGTCATCTTTGGGGTAGGGGAGAAGGTCTGGAAGAAGTCAACTCCCTGTCGCTGACTAAAGCCTCGTGCAACGTAGCGAGCCTTGAAGACAGGCAAAGAACCCGACGGCTGCTTCTCCCTGAAAATCAACATGCCATCGACTATGTTCGCCCCAAGAGGGGGAAATGCGTCGACGTAAGAGCCTGTGGACTTCCAGGATGCCATCTCTACTTCCATGGCTGTCTGCCACTGAGAGGAGTAGGGACCCGTAATCGCCTCTGTGTAAGAGCGCGGGGTTGGGATGTCCAGTGCATCCGGGTCTCCTCGTGTGCAAGCATGGCCACAAGATGAGGTACAGCAGCTGCAAGACACTCAAAGTCCTCCTGCCTGTCCTCAAGGACGTCCGTGCAAAGAGCACACTCACACCCGATAGATAGATGACGGACAAACTCAGACTCAGCAACAAGACTAGCAGCGTAGTCGAGACGTCAGCTAGCAGCAAAGTTGACAAGCTCAGCAACTAGGGCAGACGCAACAGTAGACCCAAACGAAGGGTCGGTGACAACACTGGCAAGGAGACGGGTGACAGTAGGACTGGCAGCACAAACTAAGTCAGACTCAGGGTCTGGACCGTCAGGAAGAGAGGACGAAGGATGAGACGGCAGGGGAGCTCGTAGTGGAACAGAGGAAGGACTAAGTGTCATACTGTGAGTGCCGTGGACAGGAGGAGGATGCAAACACGGAACACGACTACCTGTGCGACCAGCGCGAACATGCGAGGCATGGCGAGATGCAGGCTCACGACGCCCTGTAAGAGAGTCTGTCTACTCATTGTAAGGAGAAGGAGCAGCCAGTGAGGAGGCTGGCTGTAATTGTGGCTGCGTCTGGTCTGGCGGTGGACACAGTAGAGGCGGAGTAAGGTCAGTAGAAGACGGGAGACCAAGAACCTGGCTAAGCAATGAACGAAGTACGGTCACGGCTGCACATCACCTCCAGCACCAGTACCGACAGCTCCAACACCCCCAGCGCCAGCACCTCCAGCGCCAGCACCTCCATCTCCACGGTCTCATGCTCCAGTACCTGCAGCACCGCCAGCTCCTGAAGGAGCAGGACCCTAATGAGGGAGGGGGTTTACTGGAGGGGGACTTGGAGTGAGGAAGAGCGGCAGGGGGGGGGGGGGGGAGAGATGGGCAGTGCGGTAGGGGAAGAGACGGTAAAAAGGAACCGACTCGTCGAACGTGACGTCCTGAGAGGGCAGGACACGACGCGAGGTGGGGTGGTAAGACTGCCAGCCGGGCGCGTAAGGGGGAAAGCCAAGGAAGACGCATGGAATGGCGCGGGAGGAGAGCTTGTCTGCGGAGGTATCGCGGACAAAGGCACGACAGGCCCAGACCCGGAACACCGGCGCATCGCCAACCTCTTCTGTCCAACGCAGTGTCCGCGAGGTCTCTGGCAAGGAGACAATTGGCCAGAGGTTGAGCTGATGCGCAGCGTACCGGACCGCAAACGGCCATAGAAAATGGGGAGCAGCCGCATGGATCATGGAGGTACGAGCGACCTCCATGACTAAGCCAATGCAGCGCTCAGCAACCCCATTCTGCTGCGGAGAGGCCGGAAGCGTGAATGACTGGGGAATGCCCTCTCCACGACAAAAGTCCCGCAAGAGGTCGGAGACGAACTTACCATTTCTGTCAGAGTGCAGACGCAAGACAGGAAGGTCCGTAGGGAACTGCTCGCGGAGCTGGAGACGGATAGCGCGGATCCAAGGGATCAAGACTTCAGGGACCTCCCCCTTGCTGCGCAAGGGGAAGACCGTGGTGTAACTCGAGTAGTTGTCAACAACCAGCAAAAATTATCTCTCGCGGCCCTGTCCCTAGACGCGGGTTGGGCCCCACACGTCCATGTGGAGAGTCCGCAGGGGAGCAGTCATCGGGGGAAACGAGGAGGAGTGAGGAGCAGCGCAGTGCCACCCCTCGACACAGGGAATACAAGGAGGGGCAGTCAAGGGTGGGAGGGGAGGCAGGGCCCTGGGAAGACCAGAGTCAAGGAGGCAGGAGTGCATGACACGCAGGCGAGGAAAGGAGTGGTGTTCAAGGTGGTGGTGCCAGAGGAGATTCTGGTGCAACAGGAGGTGATACGAATAGGGGGCTGCTAGCTGACCTGATGCGGACGCAGACGCAGCTACCTGAGGAGGCTCAGTAGTCAGTGTATACAGGCTCGACCCAAGCTGACGGGTGAACGTGGCCAGGTGACGGCCCATCCGTGCACACGTGCCGATCGCCACACCATGTCCTCCAGGGTTAAAGGTATCAACCAAAGCTTCCTGAAGGACGTCGTTACTCGGGAAGTGAAGACCCGACAGTGTGCCAGACGGGACCGCCAAACACTGGAGAACAGTGGAGGAACGTCAAAGAACCGGTCCCCTAGAGGGGTCAGCAAAAGAGACCGCAACCAGTGCTGCGAGTGGTGTGACTGTTGTGAGAGTATGACGGCTTATGCTGGCTTTGCTAGCTTGCCTAGACTTTATTATGCTATATCTAGCTTGGGTTTTATTTATCATGCATAGATATGCTTGATTTCCTAGATTATGTGCATTCCTATATTTTATTATAGTTGTAGCACTGAACTAGGTTACAGGTACCGGACTCAAGCCTATTCGGTTTCCACAGAATTGTTTCCCACTAAGTTCGGGAAGGTTCTGTTCGGGACGCTTCGCGACCCTCAGAACATTCGCGTAACACCTGGGTAGCCGGCCTTGTGTCGAGACTATATTTAGCCTCATGTTCCCAGGTAAATCATTCAATTCAAACTCTCTTTTATGAGCTAGATCCTAGATTCTCACACTTGGTAATCAGAGCCTGTTTGCACGCGAAGTATTTGACCGCTAAGACCTAGCGTTTAAAACCGCGGGGGCGACGACGGAAAGCGCCGACTTCGGGTACGTAAACCAGTTGCGCGCTATTTTCCAACGACCCCCTCGAACCATTTTTCGAACACCCCTCAGGTCCAGTGGCGAAAAAGTTGGAATTTCGACCGTCAGATCGATTCCAATCTCAACGGCACTAAGAATTTCGCCAAAACGCTTTGGAATTTGGAGCGTCGGATCGAATTTCTTCTCAACGACCGAGATCGGATGCGAATATCAATTAAGGGAGAATTACGCGACCTACAGAGTCAGCGTTCGTTGTTTCTTTAGTCAATTCGACTCATAGTAAGATGACCAGCGCCTAGAATTTAATGATTTTCGTCGCAATTCTTCCTGTAAATCGCCAAATGGAGGAAAATGGTGATAATTCCGTACGAAAAAATACGGAGTTACACACCGACGTGGACCAGATGCGAGCAACACTCCAGCAAATAGAGGAGCTTCTTGCGAACTAGTCGGCAGCCGCCAACGTAGCAGCAAACGTAGGAGCGAATGCAGTAGCGACGCCAGCAGCAGCAGCAGCGGCGACACCGACACTTCACCCATGAGAAGCGGCAGCGGCTTCAACGAATCTTGAGGCGGCACGTCCGAGGCTACCGAAGACGTTCAATCCAAATGCGAGAGACACCGACGTTCGTCGATTCATTGCGACCCTCGAAATTTACTTCAAGGCCGTTGGCTGTACGACCCAGACACACGATGCAATGCGGATTCGGCTCGCAGCGATACTGTTACGAGGCCCAGCGATCGAGTGGATTTACAATAGCAATGAGGTCCGAGGCGAGGGGTCATGGAAGCAGTTTCGGGAAGCTTTGATTCAACGTTTCGAGCCAATCAACTACAGCTACATGGCGCGGCAGCAGATTCATCGGCATAAACAGTTCGGTAGTGTAACACAGTATACGCAGCAGATGGAAAGCCTCTTCAACCGAATTACCAACCTGATCGAAGGGGAAAAAATCCAAGCGTATACTGAGGGGCTAAAAATGGAAGTCCGCCGACAGGTGATTGCCGTGAACTACAACAACTACCGCGACATGGTGTGTGCAGTAGAGAGATTGGATGTGCTGATGCGATGTGAATCCGAGAAATGACGCCACGTGCCGAACCGATTATTTGGCATGAAGCGATCGGCACCACCCACGACCGCCGACCCGATGGATATCGACAAGATCGACGCGAAGCAGCGGCCGACAAAATATGAGAAGTGCGAATTTTGCGGCCCAGCAGGACATCGATTCTTGGCGTGTTGGAAAATGAAGAAGGCACGAGCGGAGCTGCAGGGCAACAACAGTGCGACATCCACGATGGCGAAAAAAGGAGGACATGATGGCGTGATATTAAAACGTCATGACCGGCCGACAACAGGGGAAATCGTCGAGACAAATGGAGGCTCCGCGAAACAAGACTCTGCACCGATCGAGAAACTCCAGCCGAACACCCCCGAGAGTAAGAATATTTCCTCTCGAGGTTTTCAAGCCTTTAAAAAAGTCAGGGGAGATTTCAAGGCCAAGGAAAAGCCTTTCGACATTATTCAGGTACCTAAGAAGTTGGGCAAACCACTCCGGAGCGTTGAAAAGGTTCGTGCATTCCAAGGAGTTAATATTCTCTCCCCGTAGCACGGTGTTAAGGCTTCCCATTGCCTACAAGAGAAGCCTAAACAGCTGCAAAGGCTTAGGAGAAGGTTCCAGGCCAAGACGAAGCTGATTTGGCCACGGATAAAACCTTCAAACTCTACTCAGTTGAAATCTGATATGGAGTCAGCAGCTTCGAACGCAGGACCGAGGGATGATCTATTCGACGTACCCTACGATCCTATAAGCGAGACCATCTAGGGTTACTCGGAGCAGCAAAAACCACTACTACTCGAGGTGATCTGCAACGGGCGACGCCTCCAGGCAATGGTGGACAGTGATGCGTCCCACTCGGTGTGTGACCGCGGGACATTGGAGAAAATTGGAGAACCTTCGGAGGAGACCAAGTTCACGACAACGATGGTGGACGGTACGAAACTTCCCATCCACGGCAAAGCATCACTGCAGCTGCATATAGGGGCGCTTAGGTGGAAGCTGACATTGCCGATTACGAACATGAAATGTTTATATTGTCAAACATTATATATATATGTTGTAGTTGTTTAGGCTACAGTGTGTTAGCCTATAGGGGGTACACAATTCTAGGGTTTCTTGCTTGTACTCATTTCACTGTTAGTTCATCCATCCTTGTTCAACATGGTATCAGAGCAGGTCCTTCATAGGACCATTTTTTTAGGGCCCACCACTACCTACCTACCTACCTACCTACCTACGCCCTTAGGGCGTCTCGTTTTTCACGCCCCTAGCGGCCCCGTTTTTCACGCCCCTAGCGGCCTCGTTTTTCACGCCCCTAGCGGCCTCGTTTTTCACGCCGCCACTTGGCTACCTTCACCCGGCAGCCGGGGTCGGACCTGTACACACTGACTACCGCGTCCCCTCAGGTCGCTGCGTCTGCGTCCGCGCCAGGTCAGCTGTCTGCCCCTTGCTCGTGTCGCTCTCTAGCGCACGAGACTGTCCTCTGGCACCACCGACTTGGCCACCTGTCTGTGCAGCGCCTTCGTGCCATGCACTCCCGGTACCTTGTCTCTGGTCTTCCTAGGGTCCTCCCTCCCCTCCCACCCTCGCCTGCTCCTCCCTGTCTTCCCTGTGTCGAGGGGCGGCAGCGCGCCACTCCCCACTCCTCCTCGTTTCCCCCGACGACTGCTCCGTTGCAGACGCTCGACATGGACGTGTGGGGCCCGGCCCGCGTCCGTGGTCAGGGTCAAGAGAGGTACTTCCTGATAGTTGTTGACGAAAACTCGCGCTACACCACGGTCTTCCCCTTGCGCACCAAGGGTGAGGTCCCTGATGTCTTGATCCCTTGGATCCGCAGAGCCCGTCTCCAGCTCAGGGAGCGTTTCCGCTCGGACTTTCCTGTCCTGCGCTTGCACTCTGACAGAGGTGGTGAGTTCTCCTCCGACCTCTTGGCGGCCTACTGTGCTGAGCACGGCATTGAGCAGTCGTTCACGCTTCCGGCCTCTCCACAGCAGAATGGGGTTGCGGAGCGCCGCATTGGCCTGGTCATGGAGGTCGCGTGTACCTCCTTGATCCATGCGGCTGCCCCCCACTTTCTGTGGCCGTTTGCGGTCCGGTACGCTGCGCATCAGCTCAACCTCTGGCCCCGTGTCTCCTTGCCAGAGACCTCGCCCACACTGCTGTGGACGGGAGAGGTTGGCGATGCGTCGCGTTTCCGGGTCTGGGGATCTCGAGCTTTTGTCCGCGATACGTCTGCGGACAAGCTCTCCTCTCGAGTTGTTCCCTGCGTCTTCCTCGGCTTTGTCCCGGACGCGTCTGGTTGGCAGTTTTACCACGCCACCTCGCGCCGGATCTTGCCCTATCAGGACGTCACTTTTGACGAGTCTGTCCCCTACTACCGCCTCTTCCCCTACCGCACCGCCCCGCTCCCCCCCCTGCCTCTCTTCCTCGCGCCAGGTGCTGCTGTCGTAGACCCCCTCCCCCCTCAGGGTGCCGCTCCCTCAGGTGTGTCTCAGGTAGACCCGGTTGAGCCTGTTGAGGTTGCTGTCGACTCTCGTCCTACTGGGGGTGTTGAGACTGGGGGTGCGGAGACTAGGGGTGCTGGGCTTGGGGGTACTGAGCCTGGGGGTGCTGAGCCTGCGGGTACTAAGACTGGGGGTGCTGAGTCTGGGGGTGCTGAGCCTGCGGGTGCGGGGACCGAGGGTGCTGAGCCTGGGGGTGCGGGGCCTGGGGGTTCTGGGCCTGGAGGTGCTGGGCTTGAGGGTCCTACACCTGGACGAGGCCTCTCCTCGGAGCAGCTGCGTGAGTGGTACTTACAGTACTGCAGCCTCCGGAGAGGTACCTCTGGAGCCAGGCGCACTACAGGGACTGGTGCTAGTACTTCTCTTCCTAGTCGGGAGCTCCCCTCCCGTGAGCGGATCCGTGAGTGGTACGAGCGGCGCTGCACGCTTCGGAGTGGCGCGCCTCGTCTCACGGACCCTACTGCTGCTGGTGCTGCAGACCCGGGCGTTGGAGCTGCTGCTGGTGCTGCGGACCCGGGCGTTGGAGCTGCTGCTGGTGCTGCAGACCCTGGAGTTGGAGCTGCTGCTGGTGCTGAGGCCCCGGGCGTTGGAGCCGCTGCTGGTGCTGCAGACCCGGGCGTTGGGGTTGCTGCTGGTGCTGCGGACCCGGGCGTTGGAGCTGCTGCTGGTGCTGCGGAACCGGGCGTTGGAGCTGCAGCTGGTGCTGCAGACCCGGGAGTTGGAGCTGCTGCTGGTGCTGAGGCCCCGGGCGTTGGAGCTGCTGCTGGTGCTGTAGACCCAGCAGTTGGAGCTCCTGCTGGTGCTGAGGCCCCGGGCGTTGGAGCTGCTGCTGGTGCTGAGGACCCGGGCGCTGGAGCCGCTGCTGGTGCTGCGGACCCGGGCGTTGGAGCTGCTGCAAGTCCTGCGAACCCGGGAGTTGGAGCTGCGGCTGGTGCTATGGACCCTGGTGTTGGAGCTGCTGCTGGTACTGAGGACCCTGGTGTTGGCGTCTCTGCTGGTTCTGGAGTCGCTGCGCGGCAGCGGCCGTACTTCGTTCCGCTCCTTCAGCAGGTTCTTGGTCAGCTTCCTCCTCCTTGTCCTCCTCCCTCCTTAGGGTGTCCTCCGTCTGCCTCCTCTCTCCCTGGTCCTGCTCCTTACACTGGTCCGACTGGAGGTCTTACTGAGCGTCGTGAGCCTGAGTCTCGTCATGCGTCGCCTGAGTCTCGCCGTGCGTCGCCTGTCCGTGCTGCTCTCACTGGTGGTTGTGTCCCTCGTCAGCGTCTTCCTGCTGTCCCGGGCACTCACCGGATGGCGCTTCGTCCTTCTACTGCTCCGCAGCGTGTCCCACTGCCGTCTCCTCCTGCGTCCTCTCTTCTTGCTGTTGCTGACCCAGGGTCTGACTCCCTTCGTGCTGCCAGTCCTACTTTCACGGGTCTCCTTGCTACTGTCGTCACTGACCCTTCCTTTGAGTCCAGTGCTGTGTTTGCCCTAGTTGCTGAGCTCGTCGACTTTGCTGCGCGCTGTCGCCTAGACTACGCTGCTAGTCTTGTCGCTGAGTCTGAGTCTGTCTGTCCTCCGTCCGTCGGGGGTGACTGTGCCCTTGGCACGGACGTCCTTGAGGACAGGCAGGAGGAGTTCCAGTGCTTTGCTGCTGCTTCACCTCATCTCGTGTCCGTACTGCTCACCCCTGAGGGAGACCCGGATGCACTTGACATCCCGACTCCCCGCTCTTACGCGGAGGCGATAGAGGGTCCCTACTCTTCTCAGTGGCAGGCAGCTATGGATGCAGAGATGGCTTCCTGGAAGTCCACAGGCACCTACGTTGACAGCTGTCCCCCCTCCTGGGGCGAACATCGTCAGTGGCATGTGGATTTTCAGGGTGAAGCGACCGCCGGGTTCTGCGCCTGTCTTCAAGGCGCGTTACGTAGCTCGTGGCTTCAGTCAGCGGCAGGGAGTTGACTACTTTCAGACCTTCTCTCCCACCCCGAAGATGCCCACTCTTCGGGTACTGCTGCACGTCGCTGCTCACCGTGATCACGAGCTACACTCTCTTGACTTCAGCAATGCTTTCCTGCAGGGCAGCCTGCACGAGGAGATCTGGCTGCGCCGCCCTCTTAGCTTCATTGGGACTTTTCCTCCTGGCACCCAGTGGAGCCTTCGGCGGCCGGTCTGCGGTCTCCGCCAGGCACCGCGTGAGTGGCACGACACACTGAGGACTACACTTGCGGCTCTTGGGTTTGCTCCCTCCACTGCTGACCCGTCGCTGTTTCTATGCACCGACACCTCTCTGCCGCCGTTCTTCATCCTCGTGTACGTCGACGACTTGGTATTTGCCACAGCTGACACTGCTAGACTCGCCCACGTGAAGTCCGAGCTGCAGAAGAGACACACGTGCACAGACCTGGGTGAACTGCGCAGCTACCTTGGCTTGCAGATCACCCGGGACAGAGCACGCCGCACCATCACCCTGACTCAGTCACACATGGTGCAGCAGGTCCTTCAGCGCTTCGGCTTCACGTACTCCTCGCCTCAGGCCACTCCTCTGTCTACTCGCCACTCGCTCTCAGCTCTGCCTTCGGATGAGTCTGTAGAGTCGAGTGGCCCGTACCCAGAGCTTGTTGGCTGCCTCATGTACCTGATGACTTACACACGACCTGACCTTGCATACCCTCTTAGCATTCTTTCACGCTATGTTGCTCCTGGGAGACACCGACCAGAGCACATGGCTGCAACGAAGAGGGTGTTGCGCTACTTGTGCAGTACGTGAGGCATGGGGCTAGTGCTTGGAGGGCGTAGTCCAGTGGTCCTCACTGGTCACGCAGACGCTTCTTGGGCTGACGACCAGGCTACGCAGCGGTCGTCACAGGGTTATACCTTCAGCCTTGGTTCTGGCTCTGTTTCGTGGCGGGCTACTCGCTCGTCTTCTGTTCTCGGCTCCAGTTGTGAGGCTGAGATCTACGCAGGGGCCATGGCTGCTCAGGAGCTTCGCTGGCTCACCTACCTGCTGACCGACCTTGGAGAGCCGCCTCGTTCTCCTCCAGTCCTGTACGTAGACAACAAGACCATGCTGGCCTTGTGTTGAGAGCAGAGACTGGAGCACAGAACAAAGCACATTGCTCTTCGCTACTTCCTTGCTCGTGAGCTACAGAAGCAGTGGTCAGTTGCGACTTGCGTACGTGGCCTCTAAGGCCAACACTGCTGATGTCTTCACAAAGGCACTTCCGCCTTGTGATCATCAGCGCTTCTGTACCCAGCTGGGTCTTGTGCCTGTCTTGCCTCACTTGCTCTCCTCTTGACCCTCTTTGTACTGTTGCATATATATATATTGCTACTCTTGCTTGTCTAGTCTTATATATATATGTACTCCTGCATGTGAACTGGCCTTATGGCCTTGAACCTGTGCTCAGAATGTGTGGTGACTTTGTGATCCACCCTGAGCTTGCTTTGCTTTGCTTTACTTGACTGGTCTTGTGACCCATAGTTCTCCCCCACTTCGCCTATGGGGGTGTGTCAAACATTATATATATATGTTGTAGTTGTTTAGGCTACAGTGGGTTAGCCTATAGGGGGTACACAATTCTAGGGTTTCCTACTTGTACTCATTTCACTATTAGCTCATCCATCCTTGTTCAACATATATTTCATCCTGGGGCGAGATTTCTTGAGCGGTTCAACCCCGAGATCGACTTGGTCAACAGGAAGGCGTGCATCTACAACAACGGGAAACAAGTGGAGCTGCAAAGCTGGACGGATACAGGGAGCGTTCCTGAAACGACAATGGCACGATTCAAACAAACGGTGAACGAGAGTAACGCGGGTTACTTAGCACATGTTATGGCAGCAGCAGAGGAGGAGAAGCCGAACACAGAGCTACCTGCAGCACTTAAGGAGGTCTTGGATCAGTACAAGGATATAATGCCCGACGACATACCTGCAGGCGTAGCTCCCGCACGCACCCACGAGCACGAGATTGTGGAGGAACTAGGTGCGAAACCCGTCTGACATGCCCCAAACCGACTGAGTCCGACCAAACTGACAAACATGAAAGAAACAGATCGAATATCTACTGGACAGACAACTAATCCGCCCCTCCACCTCTCCTTACGGTGCACCAGTTCTCTTCACTCCAAAACCAAACGGCATTTTACGGATGTGCATCGACTACCGCGCACTGAACAAACAGACAGTAAAAAACAAATATCCCATACCGTGCGTAGACGACATACTGGATCAACTGCGTGGTGCAACACTCTTTTCGAAGCTAGACCTACGGTCGGGTTACTGGCAGATCAAGATGGCGGACAACTCGATCCACAAGACGGTGTTCTGTACCAGATACGCCTCCTACGAATACTTGGTGATGCCGTTTGGACTGTGCAACGCACCAACAACGTTCCAGGCGGAGATGAATCACATCTTACGGCCCCTGCTGGACGAGTGCGTAGTGGTGCACCTGGACGATATTCTTATCTACTCCAAAAACATAAAGGAGCACATGGAGCATCTACGGAAGGTGTTCGAGATTCTGCGGAAGAACAAATTCTACGTCGTTGAAGCAGACGCTAGTGACCAGGCAGTTGGAGCAGTACTTATGCAAGATCACGGGAACGGTTTACAGCCTATCGCCTACCTCAGTAAAAAGCTACATGGAGCAGAACTGAACCACCCCATTCACGACAAGGAAGCCCTAGCTATAGTCGTAGCCTTCAAGGCGTGGAGGTGTTACCTAGGAGGAGCCAAGACCACAGTTTATACTGACCACTGCAATCTCAAATACCTGAAGTCGTAGCCGACGCTCTCACGACGACAGGTGCGGTAGGTGGACTTCTTGGAAACTCACTTCCACTACGACATCGTCTACAAGCCTGGGCTACACAACAAAACAGACGCGTTGAGCTGCCCCAGACATGTAGCAGGCATCCAGCTCGACGGGATGAACCCTCTGTTCAAGGCTCGATTCCAACATGGGTACTCCGTGGACGCAGAGATCACTACAGCACAGACTAAGAAGCTGTTACAGTGGGAGAAAGACTTAGCAGTAAGGAAAGGTTCAAGAAAGATTTGGGTACCGAATTACGCCCCGCTACGGTAGATCCTATTGGAAGAGTTTCATGACATACCATACGCGGGACACTTCGGGAGCAACAAGACGTTAGCAGGGATTGCAAAGTATTACTACTGGCCCGGGATGGCAGCAGATGTGCAGCATTTCGTCACCTCATGCGATATGTGCAAGCGGATGAAGAGTAGCAAGCAGAAAAAAGCAAGGTTACTTCAGCCTCTACCCGTACCGGAGCAGCCATGGCAGGTCGTTAGCCTCGACTTCATCACAGGACTTCCTTCGACCTCACGGGGGCATGATTCCATCCTCGTAGCTGACTGACCTCGGAGAGCCGCCTCGTTCTCCTCCAAGTCCTGTACGTAGACAACAAGGCCATGCTGGCCTTGTACCGAGAGCAGCGACTGGAGCACAGAACAAAGCACATTGCTCTCCGCTACTTCCTTGTACGTGAGCTACAGCAGCGTGGACAGTTGCGGCTTGCGTACGTGGCCTCTGAGGCCAACACTGCTGATGTCTTCACCAAGGCACTTCTGCCTTGTGATCATCAGCGCTTCTGCACTCAGTTATAGCTGAAATGGGTCACTTCATACCAACGCCACAACTACAGCGGAAGCAACTGCTTGCCTGTTCTTCGACCGCATCATCACCATCCACGGCATCCCCGCTACACTTATCTCAGACAGAGACCGAAAATCCACCAGTAAGTTCTGGAAGGAGCTCATGGGACTGTTCGAGACGAAGCTTGCGATGTCTTCAGCATACCATCCCCAGAGTGACGGACAGACGGAGCGACTCAATCAGGTGGTTGAACAGTTACTGCGCACAGCTTGCAAAGACGACGTCAGCCACTGGGACATACAGTTACCGACCCTAGAGTTCGCTTACAACAACACATCACATGCGGCCACAAGGGAAAACTCCTTTCTTCCTGTGTTACGGATGGAAACCACTCACACCCCAGCAACCAATCACACCGGCACACGTCCAAGCCTCACACGACTTCGTCACCACCATGCAGCACCTATGGGAGAAGACTCAACGGCGTCTCACCACGATGCAGAACTCCCGGAAACAGTATGCCGATCGACAGCGACGAGATCACTCAGTAGCAGTCGGAGATCAGGTGCTTCTCGACACACGCAACTTGAACCTGTCTCACCTACCATCCAAACTCCGGCCTCGCTTCTTTGGTCCCTTTCTTGTAGAGGCATAGGTGACACCAGTTACATTCCGCTTGCGCTTACCAGATACGACGAAGCTTCGCAACGCTTTCCATGTCCAGCTACTAAAACCCTACAAGGACCCCAACCAACAGTTCCAGGGACGGCAGCTACCGCCACCACCACCTGTTCTCATACAGGATGAACCCGAGTATGAGATCGAGCGCGTTCTCACTCATCGGCGCGGCGGCGGCAAGACCCTCGAGTTCTTGATACGCTGGCAGGGTTATGACCCCACTGAGGACAGCTTGGGTTGCAGAAGCTGATATGGGCAACGCACACCGTGCTCTCAAGTACTATCTTGTCAAGCAGGGTGTATCTCACACCACCCAGCTTTGAGGGGGGGACGTGTGAGAGTAAGATGGCTTATGCTGGCTTTGCTAGCTTGCCTAGACCTTATTATGCTATATCTAGCTTGGGTTTTATTTATCATGAATAGATATGCTTGATTTCCTAGGTTAAGTGCATTCCTATATTTTATTATAGTTATAGCACCGAACCAGGTTACGCGTACCAAACTCAAGCATATTCGGTTTCCACCGAATTGCTTTCTACTGAGTTCGGGAAGGTTATGTTCGGGACGCTTCGCAACCCTCAGAACATTCGCGTAACACCTGGGTAACTGGCCTTGTGTCGAGACTATATACCTAGGTGAATCATTCAATTCAAACTCTCTTTTCTGAGCTCGATCCTAGATCCTCACAACTGTGGTGCTGTCGCGAAAGAAGCAGCGGGAGGCGCCTGAGTCATGCGTGAAGGTGTGCAAGGCCTCAGCAAGCGCAGCATTAGAGAGAGCAGACTCACCAGCACCTAGAGCAGCAGCCTCTATACCAGGGTCGGATGGCACACACAGGTAACAGTCACCCTCAGTACCAATAGTTAAAGCATACATGGCAGTGAGGATAGCGTAATAGTCTAGAGCAAAGATATCCACACCCTGTCTTAGCAGCTCTAGCCAGTGGGGGAGCTCAGCCGCGTTGCCAAACCTTGCGCGCCAGGTGTCGCTCAGACAAGAGAAGCAGCGGGACTGTCTGTGACCAACTATCCCACATGGCTGACCAGCTCGATCACCTGTGCGAATGACGTACGGGTAGCGAGCACTACTCTGAGACGCCCCACGCTGAGTGTACCACTCACAAAGCTGCTGGGGCGTAAGGGCCTCGCGCAGACGCCGCTGCAGCTGCACCAGGCCACTGCTAGAAGCTCCTGACTGAACAGCTGCACAGCGACTGCCACTACTGCCGCTGCCACCAATCCTACTAGCATACCACTCACGTGGCTACTGAGGCGAAAGGGTCTCGCGCGGACGCCGCTACAGCTGCATCTGGCCACCGCCAGAAACTCCCTACCAAACAGCTCTACAGCGACTGCTACTACGGCCGCCACCACTCCCATTGGTGTCACCACCACCGCCACCACCCGCTAGTATGAAGAGAAGTCATAGCGGGCAAGCAAGGAGGCGCGCGACCAGTAGGGTAGCACTGAGGGAAGGCAGGGCGGCGAGCAGGCACTAGGGTAGGTTGGGGCGGCGCACGGTCAGGGAAGAGCGGCGCGCGGCCAGAGCAGAGGTGGCGCACGGAAAGGCAGGACGGCGTGCGAGGCTAAAAGGGGGGCAGCGCGCGGGCTTCAGGGCAACGCGTAGGCTGCCAGGGTCGGTGTGCGGCCAGCAGGGCGGCGCGCGGGCTGCAGAGGGCGGCGCGTGGGCAGGCAGGAGCGGCGCGCGGCCAGCAGGGCGGCGCATGGGCTGCAGAGGGCGGCGCGCGGGCAGGCAAGGGCGGCGCGCGTGCACGCAGGGGCGGCGCACGGCCAGCAGGGTGGCGCGCTGGCTGCAGGGGTGTCGCGCGGGCTACAGGCCATGCAGGATGCAGGGCAGGGTGGCGCGCTGGCTGCAGGGCGCGCGTAGGCAACACGCGTGCGAGCAGGGCACACTTGGGCGATGCGCGTGCGGGTAGGGCGCGCGTAGGCAGCGGGCGCGCAGGTAGGGCGCGCGCGAGCAAAGCAGCGCGCGCGTCTAGCAGGCAGCGCGCGGCGAGCAGGGTAGCGCGTGGCGAGTAGGCAGCGCGCGGCGAGCAGGCAGCGCGATACGAGCAGGGTAGTGCGCTGCGAGCAGGGCAGGGTAGCGTGCGAGCCCTAGGGCAACGCGACGGGCTGCAGGGGCGATGCGCTGGCTGTAGAGGCGGCACGCGGGCTGCAGGGGCGGCGTGCGGGCTGCAGAGGGCAGCGCATGGGCTGCAAGAGCGGCGCGCGGGCTGCACGGGCGACGCAACGCAGGGCAGGGCAAGGCGTGCGCGGGGCAGCGTAACGTGGGGCAGGGCAGGGCGTGCGCAGGGCGGCGCGACACAGGGCACGGCAGGGCATGCGTGGGGCGGCGCGACGCGGGGCAGGGTAGGGCGTGGGGTAGCACGATAACTACAGTCGGTTACTAGCTAATGGTGGGCCCGGAAAAAAACGGTCCAAAGGACCTACTGCTCTGAAACCATGTTAGAAACTAACGAGCAGGAATGAGTGCATTAGGCAAAAAGTTGGTACAAGTATAACCCTAATTGGGTTGTACCCCATATAGGCTACCCTGCTACAACCTACACAACACACACAACATAATAGTTTGATACCCAACGGTTCAGCACCAATAATAGAAGCCGTCGCATGTAGGAACCGCATGCAATGTCATCACCAATATGACGATGACACATACGTGCGGAACCCGTCGTTGCCGCGTATGCACGCCGCCGCCAGAACCAGCGCCGCACCCCGTTGGGGCCTTCACGGATAATAATCCGCTCACGCCTGATCATGATTACAACGACGATGACTACCAGGATTGGAATCCTCCAATCCCACTGCTTGAGATCCCCCCACGCGTACCTGATACATGCACGGCACCCATCGACTGGCTCTCGCGCGAACAATTCCTCCAGTTTGATACTCCGCATATAGTCATGCCGCGACTAGCGCTGCTCGCGCGTGACGACCACAGGCACCACAACACGTGGTGCCTTGACAGCTGCTACGGGAAGCACATGGTGGGCTCCGCGCATTTCATATCCAATGCCGTCCCGACCCCGATGGTTACCTACATCACCATGGCGAGCAACGACCGCCTGCATGCTACTGTGCAAGGCATTATCGTCCTCAAGGCGCACAGTAGGAACACACACCTCGCACTAAATGACGTGCTCATTGTGCAAAATCTGAGGTTTAGCCTCCTCTCAACGCCTCAACTTGCAAATTGCGGAGGGCAACTCAGCATTGATCCCAAGTACCGAGATATCATCCTGCACTATGCCGCGTCTAACAAGCAACGCAAGCAGATCGGCCGAGCACAGTCCAAGAACGGCGTATACATACTCGATTTCGACATCCCGGACCGCAACGACGACTTGAACGAGTTAATTGATCTTGTTCCGCTCCATTTCGAGCACATCCACCGCTCTTAGTGGAAGCACCCCGACAGAAGGCTATGTGTGCTGCATCACCCACATTCGCGTGATGTAGCTTTGTATAACCCCAATGCAGACGGTATCTACAGGGACTGTCGCATGCCGACAATATCAACAAGCGCGATTGCAGGAAAGGGTCTCGCCGCAATCGCCGAAACAGAGAGATACACACTGCCAGGCAAAGGAATGTTGACGCTGGAGCTTGAAGTTGCAACACGCCGTATTTTTGGGACCCCATAGGAACCGCTCCCAGGCTCCGCGCGCGATCGCCTACAATAGATCTTCCACGGAAAGCAACCAGGCACCTTCGACGCACGCGGAGTGACGCGACCCTACACCAAGGAGAAATTCATCAAGCTGTACCTGCACTGGTGCAACCCACTCCAATACCTAAAGAAGACCCCGAAGTGGTGCGCTCCCGCTACATGCGCACCTCCGGACTCTGCGCAACCGATGATCTTAGGCATCAACGCCTCGGTCACCCCTCGTGCGTGACTCTGAACAACTGCATCGAGGCAGGAGTGTTCCGAAGTCACGCAACTGCACCATCTGCCTCGAAGCTGCAATGAGTCGTCAGCCGTTTCCGCTACTAGAGCTAGGAACCAAACTACACAATGTGTACAACGATTTTCTCGTTGTCGATCACTGCGGACTCAACAATGAGGGCACTCACTTTCGTCAATGCAGACACTCGCTACGTATGGATCGCGAACGTATAGTCCCGCATGTCAAACTATAATTGTTATAGTTTGTAAGTTTATTCTAGGTGTTACACAGTGAGTTATGCAGTAGAGGGTACAACCCCCCCCTTTAGGGTTTGCTATATCTTTCCTTGTACTGCTTCCTTCTAGTCATTCCTTATTCTGTTCACTCGTTAACATGGTATAGAGCTAGTTTCATTCCTATGGACCCACCATTGCCCATCGTGCATAGCTCGTAAGCGCCTCGTAGCTTGATGCCCTGATGCGCCCAGTAGGCCGACGCGCCCACCACTCCTTTCGTACGCCCCCCCACCCTCCCCCCTCCCCCCCCCCCCCCCCCCCCGTTCGTGCCTTCTCAAGGCCCCCGCGGGCCCCTCGTTCGTCCCATAGTGCGGCCCCTCACGGCCCCTCATTTGTCCCATAGCGCGGCCCCCATGGGCCCCTCGTTCGTCCCGTAGCGCGGCCCCCCCGTGGGGCCCCCATTCGACCCATAGCGTAGCCCCTCACGGCCCCTCGTTCGTCCCGTAGTGCGGTCCCCCCTTGGGCCCCCCGTTCGTCCCTTGCGCGCCCCCCGCGGGCGCCCTCATTAGTCCCGTAGCGCGGCCCCCGCGGGCCCCTTCGTACGTCCCGTAGCGCGGCCCCCCAGCGGGCCCCTTCGTACGTCCCGTAGCGCGCCCCCCCCCCCCCCCCCCCCCCCCCTGTGGGCCCCTTCGTACGTCCCGTAGCACGGCACCCCCGCGGCCATCCCGTTCGTCCATTAGCGCGCTCCCTCCGCATGGAATTTTACCGCGACCTAGGTCGCGCCTCGCCCGTCGCGTTTTCCCGCAGTCGCCCCTCCCCCCCCCCTACCCCTACCCCTCCCTCCTCGTTTATTTTTTTTTTCTCGCGCGCGACCGTAGATCGCAGGCCCCGCGGCCCACACGTTAGTAGGAGCAGCAGCAGGGGCGAGTGCCGTCGCAGCGGACGCCAGGGTAGGCGGAGCAGCAGCGAATTCGCGACTTGCCCGACCCTGCACCAACAAGCTTGGTTCGTGGTCCTCTGCCGTCCCCTCCTGTTCCCCCTGTCGGGTCCCTTTCCTCGTCCCTGTAGATTGGTGGTTCTCCCCTCAGTCATGCTGTGTCTCCAGAGCCTCGTCTGTCCCGTTACCGTGCCGACGGCCCGTTTCACCTTGTTCTCCACTCTCGTGTTCCACCTCATCCTGTCCTTCCACAGCCTTCTGAGTCATCCCTCACTGTATTTTACGATCCGTTGTCCGAATACCTCTGTGCCTCCTGTCCTGTCGTCTCTCGTGTTTTTTCCTCGTTGGTCACTCACCCGACTGGCCCCCCATTGCCTGTCTCGGCTCTTGTTACCAGTGTTGCTGGCTTTGCCTCTTACCATCGCCTTAACTATGCTGCTCACCTGGTGAGTGGCCCTGCTCGTTCTCCGTCCTCTTGGAGTTGCTCCTGTCTTTCCCCTGGAGGTCCTGGAGGACATGCAGTTCGAGCTTGGTTTCCTTGCAACCGCCATTCCTCATCTCTCCACCATGCTGCTTGCCCCTGAGGAGGATCCAGACGCCCTTGACATCCCAATCCCTCGCACTCACGCTGAGGCGGTCTCGGGACCCTGTGCTTCATACGAGATAGCAGCTGAGGAGGCAGAGATGGCATCTTATAGATCCACATGCACCTACGTCAACACCATCCCGCCACCTGGGACGAACGTTGTCAGTGGCATGTTGCTCTACAAGGTGAAGCGACCGCCTCGAGCACCACTGGTGTTCAAGGAGTGCTACGTGGCGAGAGGCTTCAGTCAGTGAGGAGGAGTAGACTTCTTCCAGACCTTCGCTCCCACCCCGAAGATGACCACCCTTCGTGTTGATTGTGTAGGTGATTGTGGTATTTTTCTCTAGCTTGTTGTGGGCTAAGGGTTTGGGCAAAATGTGTTTGCTAGACTTGTTGCGGGCTGGAATTGAACTCGCACCCAACAAGCACCAACAAACCTTCGCTATTCACTACAACCCCTTTGGTGTTGCTAGTTTCACACTTTGGGTTGTTTTGGATTGTTGTAGGGCAAGAATTCGGATGGTAGGGTTTGGCAAAATTGTCACTTTTCAGATCTGAACGCTGACCAAAACCCATTCCTAGATGTAATCCATGGCTGCCAAGAAATTCCGCCAGGATACCCCATCGCACTTAAATCGCGATAGCCATCTGCCCAGACCTTGGTTGAAGGCGTGCATTACTATTCTGGAAATTAGAGTTTAAGACCTTTCAAACGCGTACCAGCTCATGGTTTAAGGTTATGTGAGCCGCACGCAATGTTCCGTCAAAGTCGGCAGACTTAATATATTGTAACGCTCTCTAGATTCGCACGCTTTCCATCACTTCGGGTGTTGCTGCATATTGCAGCACAGCGCGACGACGCGTTTTACTCCTTGGACTTCTCCACCGCGTTCCTTCAGGGGAGCTTGCACGAGCAAATCTGGATACGTTGTCCACCTGGCTTCACTAACACTTTCCCTCAAGGGACCCATTGGCAGCTACGTCTGTGAAAATAAGTAGGTGAATGCTAGCAAGGCTTGAGCTAGGCTAAGGAGCCATAGCTAGTTAGGAGCCTTGGTTGATTGAGTTCGAGTAGTTTGAGAGTCGAGGAAGTTGAAAAGAGAAAGAAGTGGTTTCACTATAGAGCGAGCAGTACATATAGGCAAAATGAAAGGTGCACCACCAAAACAGAACATTGTATAACTACAGTAATCTACACTACAGGCAGTTACAAAACAATATATAAAACTATATATTATTCTGACAACGTCGACCGGTCTACGTCGACCTGCACCAGGCGACACGCTACGTACAAATCCTGCAGCGCTTCACTACTTTTTGTCATCTGCTGACCCGTCGTTGTTCGTCCGCCGTGGCTCGGCCCTGTTCTTTGTTCTGGTCTACGTTGACGACCTGGTCTTTGCAACTTCCGCCGGACACACACTGGACTCCGTGAAGGAGGAACTACAGAGGAGACACACTTGCACTGTCCTTGGTGAGCTGCAGCGCTACCTTGGCCTGCACATCTCCGGGGACAGGGCAGCTCAAACCATTACGCAGACGCAGTCGCATATGGTCGAGCAGATCCTCATGCGGTTTTGCTTCCCGTTCTCCAAGGTACAGCCCACCCCTCCTGGTGTGGATCATGGGCTCACGGCTCCACCTTCAGATGAGCCATTTGAGTCCAGTGGTCCATATCCTGAGCTGGTGGGCTGTCTCATGTACCTGATGACCTATACTCGATCAGACCTAGCGTACCCTCTTAGCGTCCTAGCTCGCTTTGTTGCGCCCGTAAAACACCGACCTTCCCACTGGTATGCTGCTAAGAGTGTGGCGAAGTATGTGGCGAGTACATCAGACATGGGGCTTGTTCTTGGAGGGAAGCAGCCAATAACACTTACATGTTTCTCGAACTCGTCATAGGCTAACGACGCAGAATTGCTGCGGTGTACGCAGGGTTACTGCTTCAGCCTTAGGACTGAAGCTGTTTCGTGGAGGTCGACTCGGGCGTCGTCCGTCTCTAATCACAGCTAAAAGTGAGAGGTGTACGCTACGGCTATGGCCGCCCAGAAGCTTTGCTAGCTGTCTTTCCTCCTCACCGACCTTGGTGAGCGGCCTCGCTCTCCCCCAGTCTTGTTCGTCGGCAACAGGTTTGCTATCCTGTTGTGCAAGGAGCCCCGACCGGTTGGGAAGGCAAAGCATATCCAACTTTGTTTCTTCCTTCTGTAAGAGTTGCAGCAGCTGTTATAGTATAGAGTCCACTTAGGGGTGGCGGATGCCCATGAAACCGCCTAAGCAGAATCTGATGACTTCGAACCGCCTCTGTTCAAAACGCCGTCATGATTAGCTCCAACAACATATGAGGCTCAAACTTGGACACACGTTAGCTTCAGGTGTCTAATTTCCAATATTGCTTGCTTTCATCAGAGATGTAAGCACTACGCACTGAACGAAAAAAGTAAACTCGGCTGAAAACGTGTAGTTTCATTGATGCAAGGAAGAGGTGAGTACAACATTGCCTAGGGGACTCTTAAGGGGTTGGGACCCTCCTGGGAACTCAGAGAAGGTTGAGTCCTAGGGGAGAAAGGCTAGAGAAGGATGGGGAATGTCCTAGCTAGGTTAGCAAAGCCAACCACACTTGGATGTTCAGAGCTGTACTCAAGGCTATCAATAGTGAGTCAAGCCAACCATGAGTTAGCTTGTCTTCCCACTTGCACCCTCTTGCAAGCTGCTTCCAGGAAGACCACACTTCTCAAAAGGAGGGTGGTAGAGTCCCACTTGATCACCTGTACTTCTTGTCTCGTTCTCTGTCCCTGCACCATTGGCATGACAACAATGAAAGGGTGGCAAGGGAAATGCTGCCAACAGTGCACCATGACTACAGAACAGTGACTTTTGACAGCTGTCACGCGCTGCTCCGGTGCTGGGTTGTCATGAAACTTGGTGAACACCTGGACAACGCGGAAAAAGACTGCATACCAAGTTTCAGACCAATAAGATCTTGGTTAATGAGCCAGCAGCGGAAATGGTGAACGCGGGTGTTACCAAAAAAGAGTAACATACACTTCCACGATGCCATAAGTCTTGAAACTAAAAATGTTGCTATGCCTTGTAAACTGCTTCAAAAATTCTGAAACTTTGAGGGTTTGAAGAAAACATATTGAAGCACTTCCCCGCAAAATTCCAGAAGCTGAGCAGGCTTGTACGCTGATTGGAAGTGCAATGACCGTGCCACTATAGTGTGTTGGCACAACAGCAGCGTGGCCAGACACTTGTACGGCGTGTGGTCTCTGAGGCCAACACTACAGATATCTTCACCAAGCGTTGCCGCTTTGAGACCACTAGAGTTTTTGCACCCAGGTTGGCTTTGTGTCTACTGGCCCTCACTTGCTTGTGTAGGGATGCTTTGTCTTGTACTCTTGCATCTTACTATATATCATATATCTGTGCTTGTGGGCAGGCGTTGTGGCTCCTTGCTTCTGTAGAGATGCTTGTCATGCATATCTTGTATTCTTGCATCTCTTATATCTGCTATATCATTGCATGGGGACTGGCCTTGTGGACCCTTGCTTGTTCTCAAACTGTGTGGTGATCTTGAGATCCACCCCTAGAGTTGCCTTGTTCTAGCTGATTGGTCCTATGACCCTTGCTCTTCGGTTGTGTGTTGCTCTCCATAGGACTATCGTCACCTAGACTAAGGGGGTGTGTCAAACCCTTGTTGTTATAGTTTGTTGGTTTGGTCTAGGCATTACACAATAAGTTATACAGTAGAGGGTACACCCCCCCCCTTTAGGGTTTGCTATATCATTCCTGGCGTACGCGCAACGACAAATTGGGAAGAAGCTGCAGATCTGGCAGACTGACGGCGTAGCAGAATTCCGCAGCAAGGAGCTGCAGGACTACCTGGTGCAAAAAGGGACATCACACCACGTCTCCCTCCCCTACGCGCATCCGCAATAGGGCATCGCTAAACGCACCAACCGCACTCTCGTAACAAAGTTGCACGCGCTACTGAAGCAAGCGAAGCTCTACGCCACCTACTGGCCGTACGCCATGCATCACGCCGTGCACGTGCACAACCTTTTCTCGACCACGTCCATCGCGGGGAACCTGTCGACACATGTGAAATGGACGGGCAAGAAGGGCGACACCTCCATGCTGAGAAGAAACAAGGGATGAATGAACTATGAATGAATTGGGTACAAGTACTAACCATAATTGGGTTGTACCCCTTATGGGCTACCCCACTATAGCCTCCACAATATGCATAAGCTATATTGTTCTGACACACCCCCATAGGCAAAGTGGGGGAGAACAAGGGGTCACAAGAACAGTCAAGCAAAGCAAAGCAAAGCAAGCTCAGGGTGGATCACCAAGTCACCACACATTCCGAGCACAAGTTCAAGGCAACAAGGCCAGTTGACATGCAGGAGTACATATATATAAGAAGGCTAGACAAGCAAGAGCAGGTGTATTTATGTATGTAACAGTATAAGCAAGGTCAAGAGGTGAGCAAGTGAGGCAAGACAGGCACAAGGCCCAGCTGAGTACAGAAGCGCTGATGGTCACAAGGCGCAAGCGCCTTGGTGAAGATATCAGCAGTGTTGGCCTCAGAGGCCACGTACGCAAGACGCAGCTGACCACGCTGCTGCAGCTCACGAGCAAGAAAGTAGCGGAGAGCAATGTGCTTCGTTCTGTGCTCCAGTCGCTGCTCCCGACACAAGGCCAACATGGCCTTGTTGTCTACGCACAGCACTGGAGGAGAACGAGGCGGCTCTCCGAGGTCAGTCAGCAGGTAGGTGAGCCAGCGAAGCTCCTGTGCAGCCATGGCTCCTGCGTAGATCTCAGCCTCACAACTGGAGCCGAGAACAGAAGACGAGCGAGTAGCCCGCCATGAAACAGAGCCGGAACCAAGGCTGAAGGTGTAACCCTGTGATGACCGCTGCGTAGCCTGGTCGTCAGCCCAAGAAGCGTCTGCGTGCCCAGTGAGGACCACTGGACTCCGCCCTCCAAGCACAAGCCCCATGCCCGACGTACTGCACAAGTAGCGCAACACCCTCTTTGCTGCAGCCATTGTCAAACATTATATATGTTGTAGTTGTTTAGGCTACAGTGGGTTAGCCTATAGGGGTTACACAATTCTAGGGTTTCCTACTTGTACTCATTTCACTGTTAGTTTATTCATTCCTGTTCAACATGGTATAGAGCAGGTCCTTCCTAGGACCAATTTTTTTAGGGCCCACCACTACCTACCTACCTACGCCCTAGGGCGCCTCGGTTTTCTCGCCCCTAGAGGCCCCGAACGGCCCACGCGCTCGCCCTTAGAGGCCCCGTCGGCCCCGCGCTCGTCCTTAGAGGCCCCGATCGGCCCCGCGCTTGCCCCTAGAGGCCCCGATCGGCCCCGCGCTTGCCACTAGAGGCCCCGATCGTCAGCCCAAGAAGCGTCTGCGTGCCCAGTGAGGACCACTGGACTCCGCCCTCCAAGCACAAGCCCCATGCCCGACGTACTGCACAAGTAGCGCAATACCCTCTTCGCTGCAGCCATTGTCAAACATTATATATGTTGTAGTTGTTTAGGCTACAGTGGGTTAGCCTATAGGGGTTACACAATTTTAGGGTTTCCTACTTGTACTCATTTCACTGTTAGTTCATTCATTCCTGTTCAACATGGTATAGAGCAGGTCCTTCTTAGGACCGATTTTTTTAGGGCCCACCACTACCTACCTACCTACGCCCTAGGGCGCCTCGGTTTTCTCGCCCCTAGAGGCCCCGAACGGCCCACGCGCTCGCCCTTAGAGGCCCCGCCGGCCCCGCGCTCGTCCCTAGAGGCCCCGATCGGCCCCTGCGCTTGCCCCTAGAGGCCCCGATCGGCCCCGAGCTTGCCCTTAACGGCCCCTTACGGCCCCGCGCTCGTCCCTAAAGGCCTCGATCGGCCCCGCGCTCGCCCTTAGCGGCCCCGTACGGCCCCGCGCTCGCCCCTAAAGGCCCCGATCGGCCCCGCGCTCCCCCTTAGAGGCCCCGATCGGCCCCGCGCTCATCCCTAGAGGCCCCGATCGGCCCCCCCCGCGCTCGCCTCTAGAGGCCCCGAATGGCCCCACCCAGAACGAGCCGCCCGAACCGAGCAGCCCGAACCGAGCCGCCCAGTCCGAACCGAGCCGCCCGACCCGAGCCGCCCAGCCCTAACCGAGCCGCGCCACCCGAACCTAGCCGCGCCGCCCTTACCGAGCTGCGCCGCCCTACCTGTACCGAGCCGCGCCGCCCTACCTGTACCGAGCCGCACCGCCCTTACCGAGTCGCGCCGCCCTACCTGTACCGAGCCGCCCTACCTGTCCTTGGGGTGCCCCTACTGCTTTTCCTACTACTGCTTCTATTACCCTTACTACTGCTATGGCTAGCCCTCCTGTGCTAGCTTTCGATGCTGAGGGTCGCCCAGTAAAGTTCGAAACCTGGCTTGATGACCTACACCTCTTCCTATAGCTCACTGCCAAGGAAGACATCTCACTGTACGATCACGCCCTAGGCCACGCTACTGCTCCTGCTGCTACTGCTGACAGCACTGCCCGCTCACAGTGGCAGACTCGTGACGCCCACGCTCGCTTCGCTATTCGCAACTCTCTGCCGATAGATGAGCGCGAGCACTTTGGGCAGCACAAGACTGCGCAGGCACTGTACACTGCTGTCGTTGCCCGCTACTCCTCACCGGCCTCTGCCGCACTAGGCCGTCTCTCTCTTCCCTACCTGTTCCCCAACTTAGCCTCTTTCCACACAGTCGCTGACCTCATTGCACACCTCCGCACTAGTGAGGCTCGCTTCCGCGCCGCTATGCCTGATGAGTTCCTTGCCACGAACCCACCCCCGCTCTGGCTCACTCTCTACCACCTAGTCACGCGCCTCCCTGACACTCTGCGCTTAGTCAGGGACCACTTCCTAGCTCGCTGCCCCACTGAGCTCACCATTGCCCTCCTCGAGAAGGAACTCCTTGCAGCTGAGGCTAGCATAGTCGCTGTAGGTGCCTCTCGTGGCGACCCCCGTACCCCATTCTTTGTGGGGTGTTCTCCTTCCCCCCTTCTTCCCTCTGTCGCCTCTGCTGATGCTGTCGACCTCCTTGGTGCTGAGAAGGTCGGGACTGCGTCTGCTTTGAGCGGGCGCCGCAGCGGCAAGGGCAAAGGGGGCAACGGCGGTGGCGGTGACAGCGGGGGAGGCGGTGGTGGGGGAGGTGGTGGTGGTGGGGGTGGTGGCGCAACTGGAGGGGCAGGTGGCAGCGGTGGGGGGGGTGGCGGCAGCGGCGAGGGAGGTGGCAGGGGCGGAGGAGGTGGTGGGGGTGGCGGTGGACGCGGCGGCGGCAGGGGTTGGGGTGGTCGAGGAGGTGGTGGCGGCGGTGGTGGTCGTGGAGGCACTGGCGGTGGCCAGGGCCAGCAGCACACTCCGTCGCCCCAGGAGGTCCGTGAGTGGTACTCTCAGCACGGGGGGGGGGGGGGTGGCCTTAGCTGCACGTACATCATTCGCACTGGTGACCGCACTGGCCAGCCGTGTGGGGGACCGCACGCCACACAGCGTTGCTTCGCTCGTCTGAACGACGCTTGGCGTGTTCAGTTCCCTCAGGCCACTTAGCTGCCCCGCTGGGTTGATCTCCTGAAGAAGGGGATTGATATCTATGCTCTAGACTTTGATGCTATTCTCACTGCCATGTATGTGATGTCTACTAGTGGAGAGGGTGCTGAGTACCTGTGTGTCCCGCCCGACCTGGGCATTAGGACTAGTGCGTCTGCCGCTTCAGGTACCCAAGTGTCTGCTACCCCAGGTGCTGGTGAGGCAGCTGCTCTAGGTGCTTGTGCGTCTGCCCCCTCTGGTACTGAGTCGACTACAGCACTGCACACCTTCACACTGGACTCAGGTGCCTCTCGCTGCTTCTTTCGTGACCGCACTGCCCTTGAGCCACTTGCTCGGCCGGTTGCTGTATCCCTCGCTGACCCCTCTGGGGGTCCGGTCATTGCGACCTCCTCCACTGTCCTTCCTTGTCCTGCGGTCCCGTCGGGCACACTGTCAGGTCTCCACCTCCCCTCGTTCTCTACGAACTTGGTGGCAGGATGTGCACTCCAGGACGGGGGTGTTCACCAGTTCACCCCTGCCTACGAGCGTGTGACACACTGCACGTGTGCTCGTACGGGCCGCCACTTGGCTACCTTCACCCGGCAGCCGGGGTCGGACCTGTACACACTGACTACTGAGTCCCCTCAAGTCGCTGCGTCTGCGTCTGCGTCCGCGTCAGGTCAGCTGTCTGCCCCCTGCTCGTGTCGCTCTCTAGCGCACGAGACTGTCCTCTGGCACCACCGACTTGGCCACCCGTCTGTGCAGCGCCTTCGTGCCATGCACTACCGGTACCTTGTCTCTGGTCTTCCCAAGGTCCTCCCTCCCCTCCCACCCTCGCCTGCTCCTCCATGTCTTCCCTGTGTCGAGGGGCGGCAGCGCGCCGCTCCTCACTCCTCCTCGTTTCCCCCGATGACTGCTCCTTTGCAAACACTCCACATGGACGTGTGGGGCCCAGCCCGCGTCCGTGGTCAGGGTCAGGAGAGGTACTTCCTGATAGTTGTTGACGACTACTCGCGCTACACCACGGTCTTCCTCTTGTGCACCAAGGGTGAGGTCCCTGATGTCTTGATCCCTTGGATCCGCAGAGCTCGTCTCCAGCTCAGCGAGCGTTTCCACTCGGACTTTCTTGTCCTGCGCTTGCACTTTGACAGAGGTGGTGAGTTCTCCTCCGACCTCTAGGCAGCCTACTGTGCTGAGCATGGCATTGAGCAGTCAATCACGCTTCCGGCCTCTCCACAGCAGAATGGGGTTGCGGAGCGCCGCATTGGCCTGGTCATGGAGGTCGCGTGTACCTCCTTGATCCATGCGGCTGCCCCCCACTTTCTGTGGCCGTTTGCGGTCCGGTACGCTGCGCATCAGCTCAACCTCTGGCCCCGTGTCTCCTTACCGGAGACCTCGCCCACACTGCTGTGGACGGGGGAGGTTGGCGATGCGTCGCGTTTCCGGGTCTGGGGATCTCGAGCTTTTGTCCGCGATACGTCTGCGGACAAGCTCTCCTCCCGTGCTGTTCCCTGCGTCTTCCTCGGCTTTGTCCCGCACGCGCCTGGTTGGCAGTTTTACCACGCCACCTCGCGTCGGGTCTTGCCCTCCCAGGACGTCACTTTTGACGAGTCTGTCCCCTACTACCGCCTCTTCCCCTACCGCACTGCCCCGCTCCCCCCCCCCGCCTCTCTTCCTCGCGCCAGGTGCTGCTGTCGTAGACCCCCTCCCCCCTCAGGGTGCCGCTCCCTCAGGTGTGTCTCAGGTAGACCCGGTTGAGCCTGTTAAGGTTGCTGTCGACTCTCGTCCTGCTGGGGGTGCGGAGCCTGGGGGTTCGGAGACTGGGGGTGCTGAGCCTGCGGGTGCTGAGCCTGCGGGTGCTGAGCCTGGGGGTGCTGAGCCTGGGGGTGCTGAGCCTGGGGGTGCTGAGCCGCAGCGTCCGGAGTCAGGGGGTTCTGAGTCTGGAGGTGCTGGGCCTGAGGGTCCTACACCTGGAGGAGGCCTCTCCTCGGAGGAGCTGCGTGAGTGGTACTTACAGTACTGCAGCCTCCGGAGAGGTACCTCTGGAGCCAAGCGTACTACAGGGACTGGTGCTGGTGCTTCTCTTCGCAGTTGGGAGCTCCCCTCCCGTGAGCGGATCCGTGAGTGATACGACCGGCGCTGCACGCTTCGGAGTGGCGCGCCTGGTGTCCCGGACCGCGCTGCTGCTGGTGCTGCGGAACCGGGCGTTGGAGCTGCTGCTGGTGCTGCGGACCCGGGCGTTGGAGCTGCTGCTGGTGCTGCGGACCCGGGCGTTGGAGCTGCTGCTGGTGCTGCGGACCCGGGCGTTGGAGCTGCTGCTGGTGCTGCGGACCCGGACGTTGGAGCTGCTGCTGGTGCTGCGGACCCGGGCGTTGGAGCTGCTGCTGGTGCTCCGGACCCGGGCGTTGGAGCTACTACTGGTGCTGCGGACCCGGGCGTTGGAGCTGCTGCTGGTGCTGCGGACCCGGGCGTTGGAGCTGCTGCTGGTGCTGCGGACCCGGGCGTTGGAGCTGCTGCTGGTGCTGTGGACCCGGGCGTTGGAGCTACTACTGGTGCTGCGGACCCGGGCGTTGGAGCTGCTGCTGGTGCTGCGGACCCGGGCGTTGGAGCTGCTGCTGGTGCTGCGGACCCGGGCGTTGGAGCTGCTGCGGACCCGGGCAGTTGGAGCTGCTGCTGGTGCTCCGGACCCGGGCGTTGGAGCTGCTGCTGGTGCTGCGGACCCGGGCGTTGGAGCTGCTGCTGGTGCTGCGGACCCGGGCGTTGGAGCTGCTACTGGTACTGCGGACCCGGGCGTTGGAGCTGCTGCTGGTGCTGCGGACCCGGGCGTTGGAGCTGCTGCTGGTGCTGCAGACCCGGGCGTTGGAGCTGCTGCTGGTGCTGAGGACTCGGGCGTTGGAGCTGCTGCTGGTACTGCAGACCCTGGCGCAGGTGTCTCTCTTGGTTCTGGAGTCGCTGCGCGGCAGCGGCCGTACTTCGTTCCACTCCTTCGGCAGGTTCTTGGTCAGCTTCCTCCTCCTTGTCCTCCTCCCTCCTTAGGGTGTCCTCCGTCTGCCTCCTGTCTCCCTGGTCTTGCTCCTTACAATGGTCCGACTGGAGGACTTACTGAGCGTCGTGAGCCTGAGTCTCGTCCTGCGTCGCCTGAGTCTCGCCGTGCGTCGCCTATCCGTGCTGCTCTCACTGGTGGTCGTGTCCCTAGTCAGCGTCTTCCTGCTGTCCCGGGCACTCACCAGATGGCGCTTCGTCCTTCCACTGCTCCACAGCGTGTCCCACTGCCGTCTCCTCATGCGTCCTCTCTTCCTGCTGTTGCTGACCCGGGGTCTGACTCCCTTCATGCTGCCAGGCCTTCTGTCACGCGTCTCCTTGCTACTGTCGTCACTGACCCTTCCTTTAAGTCCACTGCTGCGTCTGCCCTAGTTGCTGAGCTCGTCGACTTTGCTGCTCGCTGTCGCCTAGACTACGCTGCTAGTCTTGTCGCTGAGTCTGAGTCTGTCGGTCCTTCGTCCGTCGGGGGTGAGTGTGCCCTTGGCACGGACGTCCTTGAGGACAGGCAGGAGGAGTTCCAGTGCTTGGCCACTACTTCACCTCATCTCGTGTCCGTACTGCTTACCCCTGAGGGAGACGTGGATGCACTTCACATCCTGACTCCGCGCTCTTACGCGGAGGCGATAGAGGGTCCCTAGTCTTCTCAAAGGCAGGCAGCTATGGATGCAGAGATGGCTTCCTGGAAGTCCACAGGCACCTACGTTGACGCCGTCCCCCCTCCTGGGGCGAACATCGTCAGTGGCATGTGGATTTTCAGGGTGAAGCGACCGCCGGGTTCTCCGCCTGTCTTCAAGGCGCGTTACGTAGCTCGTGGCTTCAGTCAGCGGCAGGGAGTTGACTACTTTCAGACCTTCTCTCCCACCCCGAAGATGACCACTCTTCGGGTACTTCTGCACGTAGCTGCTCACCGTGACTACGAGCTACACTCTCTTGACTTCAGCACTTCTTTCCTGCAGGGCAGCCTGCACGAGGAGATCTGGCTGCGCCGCCCTCTTGGCTTCACTGGGACTTTTCCTCCTGGCACCTAGTGGAGCCTTCGGCGGCCGGTCTACAGTCCCCGCAAGGCACCGCGTGAGTGGCACGACACACTGAGGACTACACTTGCGGCTCTTGGGTTTGCTCCCTCCACTGCTGACCCGTTGCTGTTTCTACACACCGACACTTCTCTGCCGCCGTTCTACATCCTCGTGTACGTCGACGACTTGGTCTTTGCCACAGCTGACACTGCTGGACTCGCCCACGTGAAGTCCGAGCTGCAGAAGAGACACACGTGCACAGACCTGGGTGAACTGCGCAGCTACCTTGGCTTGCAGATCACCCAGGACAGAGCACGCCGCACCATCACCCTGACTCAATCACACATGGTGCAGCAGGTCCTTCAGCGCTTCGGCTTCACGTACTCCTTGCCTCAGGTCCACTCCTCTGTCTACTCGACACTCGCTCTCAGCTCTGCCTTCGGATGAGTCCGTAGAGTCGAGTGGCCCGTACCCAGAGCTTGTTGACTGCCTCATGTACCTGATGACCTGCACACGACCTTACCTTGCATACCCTCTTAGCATTCTCGCACGCTATGTTGCTCCTGGGAGACACCGACCAGAGCACATGGCTGCAGCAAAGAGGGTGTTGCGCTACTTGTGCAGTACGTCGGGCATGGGGCTAGTGCTTGGAGGGCGGAGTCCAGTGGTCCTCACTGGTCAGGCAGACGCTTCTTGGGCTGACGACCAGGCTACGCAGCGGTCGTCACAGGGTTACACCTTCAACCTTGGTTCCGGCTCTGTTTCGTGGCGGGCTTCTTGCTCGTCTTCTGTTCTCGGCTCCAGTTGTGAGGCTGAGATCTACGCAGGGGCCATGGCTGCTCAGGAGCTTCGCTGGCTCACCTACCTGCTGACCGACCTTGGAGAGCCGCCTCGTTCTCCTCCAGTCCTGTACGTAGACAACAAGGCCATGCAGGCCTTGTGTCGAGAGCAGAGACTGGAGCACAGAACAAAGCACATTGCTCTCTGCTACTTCCTTGCTCGTGAGCTACAGCAGCGTGGTCAGTTGCGACTTGCGTACGTGGCCTCTGAGGCCAACACTGCTGATGTCTTCACCAAGGCACTTCCGCCTTGTGATCATCAGCGCTTCTGTACCCAGCTGGATCTTGTGCCTGTCTTGCCTCACTTGCTCTCCTCTTGACCCTCTTTGTACTGTTACATATATATATTGCTGCTCTTGCTTGTCTAGCCTTATATATATATGTACTCCTGCATGTGAACTTGCCTTGTGGCCTTGAACTTGTGCTCGGAATGTGTGGTGACTTTGCGATCCACCCTGAGCTTGCTTTGCTTTGCTTTACTTGACTTGTCTTGTGACCCCTTATTCTCCCCCACTTCGCCAATGGGGGTGTGTCAAACATTATATATGTTGTAGTTGTTTAGGCTACAGAGGGTTAGCCTATAGGGGGTACACAATTCTAGGGTTTCCTACTTGTACTCATTTCACTGTTAGTTCATTCATTCCTGTTAAACAACCATGTGCTTTGTCCTGTGTCTCCCAGGAGCAACATAGCGTGCGAGAATGCTAAGAGGTTATGCAAGGTCAGGTCGTGTGCAGGTCATCAGGTACATGAGGCAGCCAACTAACTCTTGATATGGGCCACTCGACTCTACGGACTCATCCGAAGGCAGAGCTGAGAGCGAATGGCGAGTAGGCAGAGGAGTGGCCTGAGGGGAGGAGTAATTGAAGCCGAAGCGCTGAAGGACGTGCTACACCATGTGTGACTGAGTCAGGGTAATGGTGTGGCGTGCTCTGTCCCGAGTGATCTGCAAGCCAAGGTAGCTGCGCAGTTCACCCAGGTCAGTGCACGTGTGTCTCTTCTACAGCTCGGACTTCACGTGGGCGTTTCCAGCAGTGTCAGCTGTGGCAAAGACCAAGTCGTCGACGTACACGAGGATGTAGAACGGCGGCAGAGAAGTGTCGGTGCGAAGAAACAGCGACGGGTCGGCAGTAGAGGGAGCAAACCCAAGAGCCGCAAGTGTAGTCCTTAGTGTGTCGTGCCACTCACGCGGTGCCTGGCGGAGACCGTAGACTGGCCGCCGGAGGCTCCACTGGGTGCCAGGAGGAAAAGTCCCAGTGAAGCCAAGTAGGCGGCACAGCCAGATCTCCTCATGCAGGCTGCCCTGCAAGAAAGCAGTGCTGAAGTCAAGAGAGTGAAGCTCGTAGTCACGGTGAGCAGCTTTGTGCAGCAGTACCCGAAGAGTGGTCATCTTCGGGGTGGGAGAGAAGGTCTGAAAGTAGTCAACTCCCTGCCGCTGACTGAAGCCACGAGCTACGTAACGCGCCTTGAAGACAGGCGGAGAACCCGGCGGTCGCTTCACCCTGAAAATCCACATGCCACTGACGATGTTCGCCCCAGGAGGGGGGACGGCGTCAACGTAGGTGCCTGTGGACTTCCAGGAAGCCATCTCTGCATCCATAGCTGCCTGCCTTTGAGAAGACTAGGGACCCTCTATCGCCTCCGCGTAAGAGCGCGGAGTCAGGATGTGAAGTGCATCCACGTCTCCCTCAGGGGTAAGCAGTACGGACACGAGATGAGGTGAAGTAGTGGCCAAGCACTGGAACTCCTCCTGCCTGTCCTCAAGGACGTCCGTGCCAAGGGCACACTCACCCCCGACGGACGAAGGACCGACAGACTCAGACTCAGCGACAAGACTAGCAGCGTAGTCTAGGCGACAGCGAGCAGCAAAGTCGACGAGCTCAGCAACTAGGGCAGACGCAGCAGTGGACTTAAAGGAAGGGTCAGTGACAACAGTAGCAAGGAGACGCGTGACAGTAGGAGTGGCAGCACGAAGAGAGTCCGACTCCGGGTCGGCAAGAGCAGGAAGAGAAGTCTCAGGAGGAGAAGGCAAAGGGGCACGCAGAGGAGCAGTAGACGGACGCACAGACATCCGGTGCGTGCCAGGGACAGGAGGAGGACGCTGACGTGAACCGCGACCACTAGTGCGAGCAGCAGGGACAGGCGACGCAGGGCGAGACGCAGGCTCACAACGCTCAGCAAGACCTCCAGTAGGACCAGTGTAGGGAGACGGAGCAGGCAGTGGGGAGGCCGGCTGTATCTGTAACTGCGACGAGACAGGCTGTGGACACTCTAAGGGAGGAGGAGGACCAGTAGCAGACGGGAGACCAAGAACCTGCTGAAGGAGCGGAACGAAGTACGGCCGAGGCTGCGCGGCAAATCCAGACACAGCAGGGACAGCACCAGCACCCCTAGTGGCAGCACCAGCACTAGCAGCAGCTCCAGCTCCAGTACCTCCTGCAGCACCAGTAGAACCCCCAGCAGGACCGCCTCCAGGACCGACAGCAGTAGCCTCCGCGCCAACACCCGCAGCAGCTCCACCTCCAGAAGTACCCGCAGGCCCAGCAACTTCAGTACTTCCAGTACGAGCGCCTCTGGGACCCGTGGCACCAGCTCCCTCAGCAGCAGCAGAACCTCCAGTACCCGCAGCACCTCCAGCTCCAGCAGCTCGCCTCCAGCACCGGGCAAACCACTCACGCAGCTCCTGTGGAGAGAGTGGCTCCCGGCGAGACGAAGCACCCGGAGAACCGCCAGGCAAAACACCAGCAGGCCCAGCTCCGTTAGGCTTCGCACCCCCAGGCTTAGCACCTCCAGGCGTAGCACCCCCAGGCTCAGCACCCCCAGGCTCAGCACCCCCAGGCGTAGCACCCCCAAGCTCAGCACCCCCAGACTCAGCACTCCCAGGCTCAGCACCCCCACTCGTAGTACCCTCAGGCTCAGCACCCCCAGGCGTAGCACCCACACGCTCAGCACCCCCAGAGTCAGCACCCCTAGGCTCAGCACCCTCAGCAGCACCAGAGTCACCAACGACCTCGACAGGCTCAACAGCGTCTACCTGGGACACACCTGAAGGGGCAGGACCCTGAGAGGGGAGGGGGTCTACCGGGGAGGGACCTAGCACAAGGAAGAGCGGTGGCGGGGGGAGGGACGGAGTGCGGTAGGGGAAGAGATGGTAGTAGGGGACCGACTCGTCGATTGTGACGTCCTGGGAGGACAGAACACGGCGAGAGGTGGGGTGGTAGAACTGCCACCCTGGCGCGTCAGGGGGGAAACCCAGGAAGACGCAAGGAGCAGCACGAGGGGACAGCTTGTCCGCAGACAAGTCGCGGACAAACGCCCGAGATCCCCAGACACGGAACGCAGACGCATCGCCAACCTTCCCCGTCCACAGCAAAGCTGGGGAGGTCTCCGGCATGGAGACCCTGGGCTGAAGGTTGATCTGATGCGCCGCGTACCGGACCGCAAACGGCCACAGAAAACGAGGGGCAGCCGCATGCATCATGGACGTACGGGCGACGTCTATGACCATGCCAATGCGGCGCTCAGCAATCCCATTTTGCTGTGGAGAGTCCGGAAGCGTGAAGGTCTGGCGGATGCCTCGTGCACGACAGCAGGCTCGTAGAAGGCGAGAGGAGAACTCTCCGCCTCTGTCAGAGTGCAGACGCAGAACAGGAAGTCCGAACCCCCACATCCTGTAGGTCAGCACCACTCACCAAGTTCGTAGAGAACGAGGGGAGGTAAAGACCAGACAGGGTGCCAGAGGGGGCCGCCGGACATAGGAGGACAGTGGAGAAGTAGGCAAGGACAAAACCCTCAGAGGGGTCTGCCAGGGAGACTGCAACTAGCCGACCAAGCGGCGTGAGTGTGGTGCGGTCTCGAAAGAAGGAGCGAGAAGCCCCCGAGTCAAGTGTGAAGGTGTGGGAGGCCGAAGCCGACGCAGTACCTGAGAGCGCAGACTCACCAGCACTGGAGGAAGCAGACGCACTAGCACCTAGAACAACAGCCTCACTAGCACCAAGAGTGTTATAGTCTAGAGTCCACTTAGGGGTCGTAGATGCCCTTGAAACCACCTAAGCAGAATCTGACGACTTCAAACCGCCTCTGTTCAAAACGTCGTCACGATCAGCTCCGATAACAAACGAGGCTGAAACTTGGATAGACGTTAGCATCAGGTGTTTGCTTTCCAACGGTATATAGCTTGCTTTCATCAGAGGTGTATGCGCTACGCAGTGAACAAAAACGTAAGCTCGGCTGAAAAACGAGTAGTTTCATTGATGCAAGGAAGAGGTTCGGTTCAACATTGCCTAGGGGACTCTTAAGGGGTTGGGACCATCCTGGGAACTCAGAGAAGGTTGAGTCCTAGGGGAGAAAGGCTAGAGAAGGATGGGAAACGTCCTAGCTAGGTCAGCAAAGCCAACCACACTTGGATGTTCAGAGCTGTACTCAAGGCTACCAATAGTGAGTCAAGCCAACCATGAGTCAGCTTGTCTTCCCACTTGCACCCTCTTGCAAGCTGCTTCCAGGAAGACCACACTTCTCAAAAGGAGGGTGGTAGAGTCCCACTTGACCACCTGTACTTCTTGTCTCATTCCCTGTCCCTGCACCATTGGCATGACAACAATGAAAGGGTGGCAAGGGAAATGCTGCCAACAGTGCACCATGACTACGGAACAGTAACTTTCGACAGCTGTCACGTGCTGCTCCGATGCTGGGTTGTCCTGAAACTCGGTGAACACCTGAAAAACAAGGCAAAGGACTGCCACACTAATTTTCAGACCAATCAAAGCTCGGTAGATGAGTCAGCAGCCGAAATGGTGAACTCGGGTGTTACCAAAAAAGAGTAACACACACTTCCGGGATGCCATAAATCTTGAAACTAAAAATGTTGCCATGCCTTGTAAACTGCTTCAATGATTCTGAAACTTTGAGGGTATGAAGAACACATGTTCAAGCACCACCCCACAAAATTCCAGAAGCTGAGCAGGCTTGTAGGCTGAATGGGAGTGCGATGACCGTGCCACTGTAGTACTTTGGCACAACAAACTCCCCCTCATCGTGCTCTCATTCCTCCCTTAGCTGCTCCCTGAAGCTGCCTCCCTTAGTTGAAGGACATGCCACACAAGGTGGCACAGCTCCAATGCTGATGCTCTGCAAGCCGCTTAGTCAAGAAATCCGCAGGTTGCTTGGTAGTGTTGATGTAGTGCAAGGAGATGGTGCCCTTCTTCACCTCCTTCCTCACCCAATGCCACTTGATATGCATGTGCTTGTTCAGCCCATGGAGCACAGCATTACGCGCCATTGCAATTGCTCCTTGGCTATCACAAAACACAGGTGTAGGACCCTCTTGCTCCTGCCCCAACTCCTCAAGCAACCTCCTCATCCAAACCACCTCCTTCACTCCATGAAACAACGCCATGTACTCGCTCTCCGTTGATGAGTGAGCTATCTCTCCTTGCTTCTTAGACTTCCAACTCACTGGACTCCCTCCAACACAGCATATATAGCCACCATGGGATGAAGCATCACTGATGTCACTTGCCCAGGTAGCATCGGTGAAGCACGAGAGGTACAAGTGCTCACGCCTTGCAGGTGCACCAATCTTTGTGCTCACCTCCTCCACTCCCTTTTGCTTCAGCTGCCCATGCACTGAATATTGCAGCCCCACCCTTGAGGTTGCCATGCAGTACCTCACCAGCCTCTCTGCTGCATCCAGGTGCTCTTGAAGGGGCCTAGACACCACACGAGCGAGCTGTGAAACTGAAAACGCAATGTCGGGGCGAGTGTTGACCGAAGCGTACATCAAGCTCCCCACCATTGACTGGAACCGACGCTGCAACTCGTACTCCAACACCTCACCCTCCTCTTCATCAAGGTGCAGCTGAAACCCTGAGGGTAAAGGAGTCTTCACACTCCTCCCTTCCTCCAGCCCATACTTCTCCCCCATGGCTGCAAGGTACTTGTGTTGGTGAAGCCTCAACCATCCCTTCACCTCGTCCCGCTCCACGTGAAGACCAAGGTAATACCCCACTGGTCCAAGGGCCTTGCATTGAAAGGTCTCTTTCAGCTTCCCTTGCACCTCCTTGATCCTCTCTAGGAATGGAGAGAAGAGGAGGATGTCATCGACATAGACAAGGAGAAATACCTTCTCCTCCTCCCCCTCGGTCATGAAGAGACTCTCGTCGCACCCGCTAACTTTGAAGCCAAGAGCCTCCAACACCTCCACCAGCCTTGCATACCAGCACCTTGGAGCTTGTTTGAGGCCATAGATTGCCTTGTTGAGCCTGCAAACACGTCCGCTCCCATCATCATACCCCTCTGGCTGCTTCATGTAGATCTCCTCATCTACCACGCCATAGAGGAATGCCGTCTTCACATCCATTTGCTCCACCTTCCAGCCACAAACGGCAGCGGCTGCTAGCAACAACCGGAGCGTAGGAGCCTTGGCAATAGGAGCAAACACCTCTTGAAAGTCAATTCCCTCCCTCTGCTGAAAGCCTTTGATCACAAGCCTTGTCTTGCGCCTCTCCAACCTCCCCTCCGCATCGGTCTTCACACGTAACACCCACGTGCAGTCCAATGCCTTCCTTCCTGGGGGAAGATTGGTAAGGGTCCATGTTTCATTCTCCATGTGGCTCTGGAACTCATCCTCCCTAGAAGCCAGCCATGCCTCTCGATCATCTCCAGCGAGAGCTTCCTCCATTGACGCCGGCTCATGAGGTAAGTTGACGCCAAAGCAACAAATCTGCTCCATCTCCCCCTCAGCTCCCTTCTCCTCCTCATATTCCTCCTCTTGGACCAGCAATGCCTTGGGAACCCCAAGCCTTTCATACTTGAGGAAATCCCTTGGATGGGCAGCTCTCTTGGGCCTCTCCTTGGCTGCTCCTTCCTTGGCTCCACCACGGACAGCATCACGCTTCCCTTGGGTTGTGCGCCTTGATGGAAGCTTAGGGGATGGTGTAGGCTGCTGCACCTCCTCATCGGTGTCACCTCTCTCAGCTGTAGGGGCTTCCCCTTGCTGTAGTACTTCTTCCACATCTACTGCCTCCCCTTCAGCACCTCCCAAGTCATGTGACACCTCTGTCAACTCTGAAGATGAGGACAACTCGATGGGAATGAGAAGTGGGTCGTTGGTTCCCACCTCTATTTCAAGCGGAATGGTGACCTTGCTCCTCCCCCGCTCCGACCACTCCTTGAACATGAGCCCCTCCATGAACTTGGCATCTCTGGTGGTGAAGATGGTGTTGGATTTTGGGTCCCACATGAGCCAGCCCTTGCTCCCCCGTGCAAGACCCAAATGAACAGCCCACACCGCCGCCGCTTGAAGCTTGTCACGCTTCTCCTTAGGGACATGCACGAGCCCCATGCACCCGAAGACACGAAGCATATCAACCAGGGGCTTCTTGCCACTCCACTTCTCCATAGGGACCCAATGCTGACCTCCCACATGAGTCAACACCCGGTTCTTGATGACGGTAGCATGACGAATAGCGAGGGGCCAGAACCGCAAGGGTAGACCCGAGTCCACCAATATCGTTCTCCCGCCCTCTATAATGGTCCGGTTTGCTCTCTCTGCCACGCCGTTGGACTGAGGGGTGTAGGCCGTGGTGAGCTGCTGCTTGATGCCATGCCGCTTCAACCAGCTCCGGAACTCCGCTCCCAAAAACTCCCCACCACGGTCGCTACGAATTGCCTTCACCCGCTTGCCGCTCTCTCGCTCCACCATGGGCAGCCACTCTTCAATGATGACCCTTGCAGCATCACTCTTCTTTGCAAGTGGAAAAGACCAGGTGAGCCTTGTATAATCATCCACCATAGTCATGGAATACAGGGCCCCACCATCTCCCTTCACCTTCATGGGCCCCACAAGATCCACGTGCACGAGCTCCACCGGGTCACTTGACTGCCCCACCGTCGAATGGAAGGGAAATCGTGAGAACTTGCTGGTCAAGCAAGTCTCACAAGAGCCCACCTCCTTGGGCTCCCCCTTTATCCTCAGCCCATTGACTCTTTCCTCCTTAAACAGCTGCTGTAACTGAGGTAGCGCCACGTGGCCAAAGCGACGGTGTGCGGTGAGCCAATCCGTCTCACCCGTATCAGGAGTTAAACTTGGTAGTGCACCCACCCCATGCACAAGCAGCCCACCATCACTGCCATCACCACCTCCTCCACTGGTTACGTGGCTTGCATGCCCTTCTCTTACAGCTTCAGCAGCCAAGCGCGCAGCCGCCTCCTTCCATGGCAGCACCGGTATCTCCCACATGGACCGGTGCATGTCCTTGCCGCCTCGGAGGTCCCACAACACGCGCCCATCCAGAGTTGCCTTGAACACCTTTGTGCCCATCATCTCCATCTTCATCCCTGCCTCACTCAATGCCTTGGTAGAGAGAAGGTTGGCACATAGTCCAGGGACAAGGAGAACACGCTTCAGCCCCACAAGCCTCCCATCCGCACCCATAAACATGGCTCTCCCCTCGCCACGCACGGGTACAACTTGGCCGGTGGCTGAAACAACGGTGGCTGCCTTTGATGGCCTGACTTCATCCAGAAGATCCTCTCGGTTGGTCATGGTCATGAAGGCTCCCGTGTCGATGACCCAATGGGAGGAACGGTGAAGAGAAACCTTGCTGGCCGGTACAACCATATCCTCGGAGCATGCCTCTCCTACATGGTAGAACATGCCGCCATGTCCGCCGGCACCTCCATCGCCCTCCTCACTGCCCATGCCTTCTCCCATAGCTCCATGAACACCCTTAGAGCCTTCAATTGATGGCTGACCAGGCCTCCAACCATCAGGTAGCTTGCGACACTTAAACCATGGGTGACCTTCCACATGGCAATACCAACACTTGCCGCCACACCGCTTGCCTCCCTTGTTGCTACGTTTCCCTCCCGAATACTGCTCCCCTCCAGAGCCTTCCTTGGCCTTGCCTTTCTTGCTGCTACGTCCCTTGAGGCCTTTCATGCCATAGGCAGAGCCTCCACCTTCACCGGCAGCGGCAGTCAGCTCCTTCCTCCGAAACTCCTCTTGAAGGACTTGAGCACGAATCCACTCAAGGGACCATGAGTCCTTCATGCCATTGAGGTTGACCACCAAGGGGCCCCACGACTCCGGCAGCAGGGAGAGAGCCTTGTAGCACTTGATCTTTTCAGGGTAGTCCACACCAGCAGCAGAGAGCTTCACATAGAGGTCCCGGAGTTGATCGAACGCTCCTTGCACGGCATCACCCTCGTTGATCTTCACCGCATGGAGTTGTCGTTCGAGCACCACCACCATCGCTTCGCTGCTGGGGGCATGGACATCCTTCAATATTTTCCATGCCTTGGGACCACACTGGATATCCTTGATGAGATGCTTGATGTGGTGCAGCTGGTTGGATGAGAGGCATTGAGAGAGAAGGAAGAATCCATCCTTGGATCGGCGATCCCATTCCTTGGTCGCTCCTTCGCTCGCAGGCCTCTTCAATTCTCCATCCACCACTTCAAGCAGCCCATAATGGTTAAATAGGAGCTCCATCCTGAAGCTCCATGATGCCCAATCCTCCCCATAGAACTTCTCTAGGTTGAATGCCTTCACATCATCCTTGGCAGGAGTTGAAACGGATGCTATTGGTGAAGATCCGCCTGCAACGCCTCTTCCTGCTTCCCCAGCGCCTCTCACGCCACCACTGCCACTAGGACCAGCTGGAGCAGAACCTTCAGCCTCCATGTTGACCCAGGAACAGAGAAGAACCGCTCTGATACCACTTGTTATAGTCTAGAGTCCACTTAGGGGTCGTAGATGCCCTTGAAACCACCTAAGCAGAATCTGACGACTTCAAACCGCCTCTGTTCAAAACGTCGTCACGATCAGCTCCGATAACAAACGAGGCTGAAACTTGGATAGACGTTAGCATCAGGTGTCTGCTTTCCAACGGTATATAACTTGCTTTCATCAGAGGTGTATGCGCTACGTAGTGAACAAAAACGTAAGCTCGGCTGAAAAACGAGTAGTTTCATTGATGCAAGGAAGAGGTTCGGTTCAACATTGCCTAGGGGACTCTTAAGGGGTTGGGACCATCCTGGGAACTCAGAGAAGGTTGAGTCCTAGGGGAGAAAGGCTAGAGAAGGATGGGAAACGTCCTAGCTAGGTCAGCAAAGCCAACCACACTTGGATGTTCAGAGCTGTACTCAAGGCTACCAATAGTGAGTCAAGCCAACCATGAGTCAGCTTGTCTTCCCACTTGCACCCTCTTGCAAGCTGCTTCCAGGAAGACCACACTTCTCAAAAGGAGGGTGGTAGAGTCCCACTTGACCACCTGTACTTCTTGTCTCATTCCCTGTCCCTGCACCATTGGCACAACAACAATGAAAGGGTGGCAAGGGAAATGCTGCCAACAGTGCACCATGACTACGGAACAGTAACTTTCGACAGCTGTCACGTGCTGCTCCGATGCTGGGTTGTCCTGAAACTCGGTGAACACCTGAAAAACAAGGCAAAGGACTGCCACACTAATTTTCAGACCAATCAAAGCTCGGTAGATGAGTCAGCAGCCGAAATGGTGAACTCGGGTGTTACCAAAAAAGAGTAACACACACTTCCGGGATGCCATAAATCTTGAAACTAAAAATGTTGCCATGCCTTGTAAACTGCTTCAATGATTCTGAAACTTTGAGGGTATGAAGAACACATGTTCAAGCACCACCCCACAAAATTCCAGAAGCTGAGCAGGCTTGTAGGCTGAATGGGAGTGCGATGACCGTGCCACTGTAGTACTTTGGCACAACAAAGAGCAGCAGCCTCACCAGCACCTAGAGCAGCAGTCTCAATGCCCGGGTCGGGCGGGAAACACCGGTAGCAGTCACCCTCATCACTAATAGACACAGAATACATAGCAGCAAGAATAGCATCAAAGTCAAGGTCAAAGATAGCTACCCCTGCCCTAGACAGCTCGCCCCAGCGAGGGATCTCAGTGGCCTCAGGGAACTGGTGACGCCAAGCGTCCATCAGGCAGCCAAAGCAGCGCTGGGTGGGGTGCGCACCCCCACACTGCTCACCCGCACGGTCGCCGGTGCGCAGAACGTAGGTGCACGGACCAGTACCCCCACCCCGCTGGCGTGCAGCGTACCACTCACGGAGCTGCTGAGGGGACAGGGTCTCCCGACTGCGCTGCTGCTGCTGGCGTTGACCACCACCGGAGCCATTCCTCTGCGAAGAGCCACGACCTCCTCCTCCTCCGCCTCCGCCACCGCCTCCTCCACCTCCGCCACCTCCACCACCTCCGCTCCTGCCGCTACCGCCGCCGCCGCCTCCGCCTCCACTGCCGCCGCCGACACCTCCACCCCCGCCACCACTCCCACCACCACCCCCACCCCCTCCACTGCCTCCACCGCCGCCTCCACCGCCCCCGCTAGCTCCTCCAGCGCCCCTGCCCTCCTTGCCCTTGCCAGGGCGACGCTTCTTGCTAGGGGTAGACGCCGCACCGACCGACTCCAAACCAACAAGGTCGGCCGCAGCAGCAGAGGCAACAGAGGGCAAAAGAGGGGAGGGGGAACACCCCTCAAAGATGGGGGTGCGAGGGTCACCACGAGAGGCTCCTACAGCGACTATGCTCTTCTCTGCTGCTAGGAGGGCCTTCTCGAGGAGGTCAACGGTGAGAGTGGTGGGGCAAATTGAGAGGAAGTGGTCCCTGACTACGCGAAGGGAGTCAGGGAGCCGGGTGATTATGTAGTAGAGGGTGATGTACATGGGGGGGGGGGGGTTCTTGGCACAGAGCTCAGCAGGAAGCGCAGCACGGTAGCGAGTGTCACTAGTGCGGAGGTGCGTAATGAGGTCAGCGACTGTGGGAAAGGCAGTAAGGTCAGGGAAGAGGTACGGTAGCATGAGGCGGCTCAGTGCAGCAGTGGAAGGGGAGGAGTAGCGTGCAACTACAGCATCGTACAAGGTCTGAGCACTCTTATACTGGCTAAAGTGCGCACGCTCAGAGGTAGGCAGGTGGCGACGCACAGCAAGACGTGCAGCAGCATCGTGCGTGCCCACTGTGAGCGAACAGTGGCGTCACCATCAGCAGCGGGGGCAGGAGAGGCACCAGAAGTGAGGTCAAAGAGGGAGAGGCCGTCTGCCCTATCGCACTGTAAGAAAAGCTGCAGGTCGTCGACCCAGACGTCAAAGTCAATGGCCCTACCCTCAGCGTCAAAAGCTAGGACACTAGGGGTAGCCATGACAGCAGTAGACTAGAAGTACGAACAATAGGGTAAGGGCAGTGCAGGGGTAGAGGCGCTGCTCTTACCGGACAGGGCGGCTCGGCGGTGCAGGCGGCTCGGCTGCACGGCGGCTCGGCGGCTCGGCTGCTCGGCTGCTGGGCGGCTTGGCGGTTCCGCTGCTGGGCGGCTCGGCTGCTGGGCGATTCGGCGGCGCTGCTGGTGGGCGGCTCGGCGGCTGGGCGGATCGGCTGCTCGGTTGCTGGGTGGCTCTGCGGCCTGGCGGCTCGGTCGCTGGGCGGCTCGGCGGCTGCGGCTCCTGATCAGGGACAGCGGTGGGGCCAGTAGGAGGCGGCGTCGGAGCCGGGAAGGGCGGCGCCGGGGCCGTAGGAGCAGGCGCCGGGGCCGTAGGAGCAGGGGCCGGGGCCAGCCGAGGTGGCGTCGGGGCCGGGAAGGGCGGCGACGATGCCGCTAGGGCGACTCACGGTGGGCCGTCGGGCGGCTCGAAGGGCCGCAAGGGCGGCAAGCGGGGCCGACGGGCGGCGAGAAGGGCCGCAAGGGCGGCGCGCGGGGTCGGTGGGGGGCCGCTGTAAGAGGCGGCGACGGGCCGCAAGGGGGAGGCGGCGACGCCGCTGAAGGAGGCGGTGACGCCGCTGAAGGAGGCGGCGACGAGCCGCTGAGGGCGGGACGACGGGGTCGCGAAGGAGGCGGCGCGACTGGGCCGCAGAAAGGGGCGGCGCGACGGGCCACTAAGGGCGGCGCGACGGGCCGTAAGGGCGGCGCGACGGGCCGTGAGAGGGCCGCTAGGGGCGACGCAACGGGGCCCTGAGGGGCCTAGCGAGGGCGCGACGGTAGGGAGAGCACACGGAGCGCGACTCGGTCTGAGTGGAGCGCGCTCCGGGCATGAAAAAAAAAAAAAAAAACGTAGTGGTGGAACCTAGGAATCGTTCCCGTTAGGGAACCTGCTCGATACCATGAGAAGAAACAAGGAATGAATGAACTATGAATGAATTGGGTACAAGTACTAACCCTAATTGGGTTGTACCCCTTATGGGCTACCCCACTATAGCCTACACAATATGCATAAGCTATAATGTTCTGACACATGCTCCGCGTGTGGGGGTGCATGATGCATTATTGCCCGCCTACCTCAACCATCCGCAAGTTCACAAGCCGCGCGCGATGGGGCATTCACAAAGGCATCAGCTATGAGTATAAGGCATGGATCGTCTTGGACCTGCCCAACAACAAGGTGACGAGCGCGCTCGATGTCATCTTCTACAAGCGACTCAATCTTGCCTAGTACCGCGCGGACGAGTAGGCACGCACAAATCGCGACTACGCAAGTGACGAAAACAGATACGCTACCCCTGAGGATGAAGCTACCGCTGCCATCTTGAAGCAGGACAAGCAAAATTCCTGACACCGCCCGTCATAGCGACGATGATGACGACGACGAAGAAACACCTTTGGGAGGAGCGAGAGGCAGCAGCAGCAGAGGACCCGCACCGCAGTCTCCACATGAGCCAGAGAGCGACGACGACGATGTGCAAAAAGTCATCCCGCATCATCGCCACGACAGCATTCTCTCAGGACTGCAGCTGCTAGGACTTCACACTGCCATCTCCACGGCCCCACGCGTCATCGAACCAAAGAACCCGCAATAGGCGCTCACGGGACCGCACAGGAAGGAGTGGTGTGCCGCTATGAAAGCAAGGCACACGAGTGACGAGAAACCTAGGTACTCGTTGACCGCACAGCAAATAATGGAAAGAGAGTGCTTTTGGGGAAGTGGGTTTCTGTGTAAAGACCGCAGCACACGGAACCACCGAACACTTCAAGACGCGCTGTGTCGTACGCGGTTATGATCAAAGGCACGGCATCAACTTCAACCAGCTGTTTGCTCAAGTCAGCCATCATACCTCTGTCAGAATCCTGCGCGTTGCAGCAAGGCACTTACCTCTCCCCCACACCGACGTGAAGAATGCGTTCCTATACGCGTTGGTGGATGCTGTGATTTTTGTGGAGTAGCCGCAGACATACGGCAAAGGGGAGCCACGTGTCTGTCAGTTGAAGAAGTCTCTTTATAAGATCAAACAAGCACTATGGCTCTGGCAGCAGCCTGCACAAAATCCTACTTGAAATAGAATTCACGCAGCTCTCGCACGACCTAGGCATGTATCGCTTGCACTTTTGCAGCGACTACATCATGCTCACCATATATGTCGACGACCTGCTTTACACAGGGATGAGCAACACGCTACTCGACAAGTTCGAAATGAACACGGCAATGCACATCGAAATCACTACTAATCATGACATGAAGTACTTCCTAGGCATGAATATCATCTACGCGCCAGAAGCCATTCACCTCTTAGCTACCAAGTAAGGATGCGGCACCTCTAGGGAGGAAGCCACGATCCATCCTGAGTGGGGATCGAACCTGGCTTGTACAGTGAAATCGCGACATCGCCAACAGGCTGGTTTCTGGTTTCACCCCAACTCGCAAGTGTACAGTAAAATGGAGCCCAAAATTGTGGCACCTCTGGCTTGCATGATCGATGTGTCAGCGCCCACACATCGATCATGTAATTGTGGAGATTGGGCAACTTTGCCCCATATATTTTCGATCCTGTCACCCGTGGCTCGGTGTGTCCGGGCGATTGCAAATCTGCAGTGTGGACACATCGGTGTGCCGATCGATGTGCCTAAACCGATGTGAGGCCCCGATCCCCCCCCGATCCTAAAAATTTCTCTAGAGGTGTTGCGTCCTAAGCTTAAACACTTGCGCAGCGGCTCAAAATCACCCCTGCACCACTCTCGACTCCTTACCGCTCACCCCGACCGAACCACAAACCAGACAACAAAGCCCTATACCCCACAGATCTTCACATTTACAAGTAGCAGCTGGGATGCTTGCTCTTGTTGACGGGAAATGGCCCCGCCCTTGCTTGGACGAAGCAGAATTTGCAGTCGGGAGCTCGTATAGGACGCTGGTCGATGGGCTCGCAGCGGACGCCGGTCGACGAGTCTGTCGAGAAGTTCGGTTCGTCGGGACCTTCTCAGTATAGGGGCTCCTCGACGAGGTCGGTATAGGAGCTCCTCTATAAGGCCAGTATAGGAGCTCCTCGACGAGGCTGGTAGAGGGCTTGTCTAGGCGAAAGCTGCTCAACGGAGCATTCGTCGAGCTACTCTACGGAAGTCGCGTGACTGCGAAATTCGTCATATGGGAGAATGTCGCCCATGAGGTTTTCGCGAAGTCAACCAGCGGAACCGCATCATGTGCTCGACGGTGCACCGCTGGCGAAACCGTCGTCACGTGTTATACTTGGCACCTGCCCAATATGCTTAGCAGCGCGTCCGTCTACCTACACCTACTTGGTAGGTGCGCACATGCGTAGAAGTTCACCTGCCTCTGCGGCGCTGGCAGACCGTTGCTATACCACGCTGGCAGACTACTCTGCTGCAGCGTTGGCAAGCTGCTCTTCTGCTGCGCTAGCATAGTTTGCCTTGCAGCGGGCTTGCTAGGTGTTGCAATGCCATTCTAGCTATATCAACTTGCATGCCTCATTTGTAATCTAATGTTCTCTCAATTTCTTAGTGAAACTCTTGCCATATTTCCTTGTGAACATAGCAAGTAGTGAGAACTTCTGGTGCAGTGCTTCGATCACCCGCACAACCCCATGCCTTCCTCCGTAGTCTATTCTCGTTGTGTAGTGACTCTCCGCAAAACTTTGCCTCAGTTACCTGCAAGCTAGTAAGCTGGCCCAATACTCACGCAAACCAACGGCTGAAAATCTTATAGATCTTAAGCGCGCCTTGCAATTCTTTGTATCTACGCACAACATTTGGCTCTGCTACTCCGTAGTCACAACACCCTCTTTCAACCTCATCGGCTACGTGGACGCCAATCACGCTGCTGGCCCCAACAATCGATTGTACAGAGCCAGGTTCCTGTTCCACCTCGAACCAACAAGACCCATCTTATGGAACTCGCTGAACGGGAATTGGTTGCCCTGTCATCGGTGGGAGCAAAGTTCATTGTCGCGACAACAGCACTTCGCGAGGGGCTCTACCTACAGGAGTTCCTGCAGGAGGCGAGAATTCCAACTTCGCCTACCTTTCGCCTGCACTGCGACAACTAGAACGCAGTAAGAATCGTGAACAAACCTGGATTCGTGAACCGCGCCAAACACATTAAGCTGCAGTACTTCTTCGTCAAGGACGAAGTTTGACAAAGGCAAGGTCGATCCAACCTATTGCCCGATGGGAAACATGGCAACCGATTTTCTCACAAAGCAACTGCCTCGTCAGTAGTATCGGCACTGCTCCAAACTCAGCGGAGTAGACAAGCGGGTCAAGACTCGCTACGGCCATAAGTGAATGGGGGTGTTAGAAATAGAAAAATGTGAAAGTGCTGTGCACTCCTAATAGTAGCAAGTAAAGAACATAGTAAAGAGTGTGAAATGAGTAAGCAGGAATGAAATAACTAAGGAAAGATTGGGTACAAATACAACCCTAGAAACCCTGTACCCCATATGTGCTACCCCACTATAGCCTACAGCAACTATGTCATATAAATCTGACACACCCCCATAGGCAAAGTGGGGGAGAACAAGGGGTCACAAGACCAGTCAAGCAAAGCAAAACAAGCTCAGGGTGGATCACAAAGTCACCACACAGTCCGAGCACAAGAGTAGGGCCAGAGGCCAGTTCACATGCAGGAGTACAGACATATATATAAAACTAGACAAACAAGAGCAGGCATATATATATGTCACAGTACAAGTGAAGTCAAGAGGAGAGCAAGTGAGGCAAGACAGGCACAAGACCCAGCTGGGTGCAAAAGCGCTGATGGTCACAAGGCGCGAGTGCCTTGGTGAACACATCAGCAGTGTTGGCCTCAGAGGCCACGTACGCAAGTCGCAACTGACCACGCTGCTGCAGCTCACGAGCAAGGAAGTAGCGGAGAGCAATGTGCTTCGTTCTGTGCTCCAAGCGCTGCTCTCGACACAAGGCCAGCATAGCCTTGTTGTCTACGTACAGTACTGGAGGAGAACGAGGCGGCTCTCCAAGGTCAGTCAGTAGGTAGGTGAGCCAGCGAAGCTCCTGTGCAGCCATGGCCCCGGCGTAGATCTCAGCCTCACAACTGGAGCCGAGAACCGAAGACGAGCGAGTAGACCGCCACGAGACAGAGCCGGAACCAAGGCTGAAGGTGTAACCCTGTGACGACCGCTGCGTAGCCTGGTCGTCAGCCCAAGAAGCGTCCGCGTGGCCGGTAAGGACCACTTGACTCCGCCCTCCAAGCACTAGCCCCATGCCCGACGTACTGCACAGGTAGCGCAATACCCTCTTAGCTGCAGCCATGTGCTCCGGTCTGTGTCTCCCAGGAGCAACATAGCGTGCAAGAATGCTCAGAGGGTATGCAAGGTCAGGTCGTGTGCAGGTCATCAGGTACATGAGGCAGCCAACAAGCTCTGCATACGGACCACTCGACTCTACGGACTCATCCGAAGGCAGAGCTGAGAGTGAGTGGCGAGTAGGCAGAGGAGTGGCCTGAGGCGAGGAGTACGTGAAGCCGAAGCGCTGAAGGACCTGCTGCACCATGTGTGACTGAGTCAAGGTAATGGTGCGGCGTGCTCTGTCCCGAGTGATCTGCAAGCCAAGGTAGCTGCGCAGTTCACCCAGGTCTGTGCACGTGTGTCTCTTCAGCAGCTCGGACTTCACGTAGGCGAGTCCAGTAGTGTCCGCTGTGGCAAAGACCAAGTCGTCGACGTACACGAGGATGTAGAACGACGGCAGGGAAGTGTCGGTGCGAAGAAATAGCGACGGGTCAGCAGTAGAAGGAGCAAACCCAAGAGCCGCAAGCGTAGTCCTCAGTGTGTCGTGCCACTCACGCGGTGCCTGGCGGAGACCGTAGACTGGCCGTCGGAGGCTCCACTGGGTGCCAGGAGGGAAAGTCCCAGTGAAGCCAGGTGGACGGCGAAGCCAGATCTCCTCGTGCAGGCTACCCTGCAAGAACGCAGTGCTGAAGTCGAGAGAGTGAAGCTCGTAGTCGCGCTGAGCGGCTATGTGCAGCAGCACCCGAAGAGTAGTCATCTTCGGGGTGGGAGAGAAGGTCTGAAAGTAGTCAACTCCCTGCCGCTGACTGAAGCCACGAGCAACGTACCGTGCCTTGAAGACAGGTGGAGAGCCCGGCGGCCGCTTCACCCTGAAGATCCACATGCCACTGACGATGTTCGCCCCAGGAGGGGGAACCGCGTCAACGTAGGTGCCTGTGGACTTCCAGGAAGCCATCTCTGCATCCATAGCTGCCTGCCACTGAGAGGAGTAGGGACCCTCTACGGCCTCCGCGTAAGAGCGCGGAGTCGGGATGTCTAGTGCATCCGGGTCTCCCTCAGGAGCAAGCAGTACAGACGCGAGATGAGGTGAAGCAGCCGCTAGACACTGTAACTCCTCCTGCCTGTCCTCTAGGACGTCCGTGCTAAGAGCACACTCACCCCCGACGGACGGAGGACAGACAGACGCAGACTCAGCAACAAGACTAGCAGCGTAGTCGAGACGACAGCGAGCAGCAAAGTCGACGAGCTCAGCGACTAGAGCAGACGCAGCAGTGGACTCAAAAGAGGGGTCAGTGACGACAGTAGCAAGTAGACGCGTGACAGTAGGACTGGCAGCACGAAGAGAGTCCGACTCAGGGTCGGCAAGCGCAGGAAGAGAGGACTCAGGAGGAGAAGGCAAAGGGGCACGCAGAGGAGCAGTGGACGGACGCAAAGACATCCGGTGCGTGCCAGGAACAGGAGGAGGACGCTGACGCGAACTGCGACCACTAGCGCGAGCAGCACGAACAGGCGACGCGGGACGAGACGCAGGCTCACGACGCTCAGCAAGACCTCCAGTAGGACCAGTGTAAGGAGAGGGAGCAGGCAGTGGAGAGGAAGGCTCCAGCAGGGACTGCGACTGGACAGGCGGTGGACCCTCTACTGAAGGAGAAAGACCAAGAACCTGCTGTAGGAGCGGAACGAAGTACGGCCGAGGCCGCGCGGCGGCTCCAGACTCAGCAGGGACAGCACCAGCACCCTCAGCGACAGCACCAGCGCCACCCACACCTCCAGCAGCAGGACCAACAGCAGCAGGCTCAGCACAAACGCCCTCAGCAGCTCCAGCTCCAGGAGGACCCGCAGGTCCAGCAGCTCCGGAACCGGCAGCACCCGCACCCTCGACGGTCGAAGGAGCTCCAGCTCCAGCTCCAGCAGCACCTCCAGACTCAGCAGCACGCCTCCAGCGGCGAGCGAACCACTCACGCAGCTCCTGTGGAGAGAGGGGCTCCCGGCGAGACGCAGCAGCAGGAGAAACCCCAGGCTCAGCAGCTCCAGACGCAGCACCCCCAGGCTCAGCAGCTCCCAGCTCAGCACCCCCAGGCTCAGCAGCTCCCGACCCAGCACCCCCAGGCCCAGCACCTCCAGGCACAGCACCCCCCGGCTCAGCACTCCCAGGCTCCGCACCCACCGCAGTAGCACCCTCAGGCCCAGCACCCCCAGCAGTAGCACCCCCAGGCTCAGTACCCCCGCGCACAGTAACCCCAGAGTCAGCACCCCCAGGCTCAGCACCCGCAGCAGCACCAGAGTCACCAGTAACCTCGACCGGGTCAACGGCGTCTACCTGGGACACACCTGAGGGGGCAGGAACCTGAGGGGGGAGGGGGTCTACCGGGGGGGGAACCGGTACAAGGAAGTCCGGGGGAGGGGGGAGGGAAGGAGTGCGGTAGGGGAAGAGACGGTAGAAGGGGACTGACTCGTCGAACGTAACGTCCTGGGAGGACAGAACACGACGAGAGGAGGGGTGGTAAAACTGCCACCCTGGGGCGTCAGTGGGGAAGCCAAGGAAGACACAGGGAGCAGCACGAGGGGACAGCTTGTCCGCAGACAAGTTGCGGACAAACGCCCGAGATCCCCAGACACGGAACACAGACGCATCGCCAACCTTCCCCGTCCACAGCAAGACTGGGGACATCGCAGGCCGAGAGACCCGGGGGTGAAGGTTGAGCTGATGCGCCGCGTACCTCACCGCAAACGGCCACAGAAAATGGGGGGCAGCCGCATGCATCATGGACGTACGAGCGACATCCATGACCATGCCAATGCGGCGCTCAGCAATCCCATTTTGCTGTGGTGAGTCCGGAAGCGTGAAGGTCTGGCGGATCCCCCGTGCACGACAGTAGTCTCGCAGAAGGCGAGAAGAGAACTCTCCGCCTCTGTCAGAGTGCAGACGCAGAACAGGAAAGTCCGAGCCGAAGCTCTTCCTGAGCTGGAGACGGGCCTCGCGGATCCAGTCGATCAGCACCTCAGTGACCGCACCCTTGCTGCGCAAGGGGAGGACTGTGGTGTAACGCGAGTAGTCGTCAACCACCAACAGGAAGTAGCGCTCGTAACCCTGCCCACGGACGGGGGCTGGGCCCCACACATCCATGTGAAGCGTCTGCAGGGGAGCCTCTGTCGGGGGGAAGTGGGAGGAGTGAGGAGTAGCCCGGAGGCGACCCTCGACACAGGGGACACAGGAAGGTCCTGGTCCGGAGGGGAGAGGAGGGAGAGACTGGGGAAGACCAGAGACAAGGACACAGGAAGCCATGCTCCGAAGACGGGGCAAGGAGGGGTGGCCAAGACGGTGGTGCCACAGGAGAGTCTCGTGAGACAGGAGGCGACAAGAACAGGGGGCAGACTCAGGACCTGACCGGGACGCAGCAGCAAGTACCTGACCCGACGCAGCCACCTGACCAGACGCAGGGACAGGAGGAGAATCAACGGTCAGGGTGTAGAGACTCGACCCCGGCCGACGCGAGAACGTGGCCAGGTGTCGGCCTGTGCGTGCCTCCGTGCAGTGGGTCACCCGCTGACTCGCAGGAGTGAACTGGTGAACACCCCCATCCTGCAGGTCCGCTCCACTCACCAAGTTCGTGGAGAACGAGGGAAGGTACAGACCCGACAGGGTGCCCGAAGGGGCAGCCGGACACGGGAGGACAGTGGAGAAGTGAGACAGGACAGGACCTCCAGAGGGGTCAGCAAGGGAGACTGCAACCGGCCGGCCGAGCGGCGTAAGGGTAGTGCGGTCGCGAAACAAGGAGCGAGAAGCTCCGGAGTCAAGTGTGAAAGTGAGGGAGGACGAGGACGACGCAGTACCTGAGAGCGCAGTCTCACCAGTACCTGAGAGCGCAGACGCACTGGCACCTAGAGCAGCAGCCTCACAAGCACCTAGCGCAGCAGTACCAATGCCCGGGTCGGGCTGGAAACAACGGTAATCCTCATTCTCCTCACTAGAATCCACAACATACATAGCAGTAAGGATAGCATCAAAATCAAGATCAAAGATCGCTACACCAGCCCTGAGAAGCTCATCCCAGCGAGGGATCTCACTAGCCCCAGGGAACTGCTGACGCTAGGCGTCCGTCAGGCGGCCAAAGCAGCGCTGGGTGGCGTGGGCACCCCCACACTGCTCACCCGCGCGGTCGCCGGAACGAAGAACGTAGGTGCAGGGACCAGTACCCCCACCCCTCTGACGCCCAGCGTACCACTCACGAAGCTGCTGAGGCGAAGGGATGTCCCGCGAGCGCTGCTGCTGCTGCCGGTGCGAGCGCTGGCCACCACCACCGCCGCTACGCTGCTGGGTACCACCCCGACCAGCTCCACCTCCTCCACCACCACTGCCTCCTCCGCTGCCGCCTCCACCGCCTCCACCTCCGCCGCCTCCACCTCCGCCGCTGCCTCCACCACCACCGCTGGCACCACCACCACCGTCTCCGCCGCTGCTGCCACCACCACCACCACCACCCCCGCCACTAGCCCCGCCGCCACCCCCACTCCCTCCGCCGCCACCGCCGCCACCGCCACCGCCCCCTCCAGCTCCACCCGCGCCCTTGCCCCCCTTGCCCTTGCTGGAGCGACGTCTCCCACTAGGGGCAGACGCCGCGCCGACCGACTCAAGACCAAGCAGGTCGGCAGCAGCAGCAGAGGCAACAGAGGGCAGCAAGGGGGAAGGAGAGCACCCCTCAAAGATGGGGGTGCGAGGGTCACCACGAGAAGCACCTACAGAGACTATGCTCTTCTCCGCTGCAAGGAGGGCCTTCTCGAGGAGGTCGACGGTGAGGGTGGTGGGACAGACTGCGAGAAAGTGGTCCCTGACAACGCGAAGGGAGTCAGGGAGGCGCGCGACTACGTAGTAGAGAGCGATGTACATGGGGGGGGGGTTCTTAGCGCAGAACTCAGCAGGAAGGGCGGCGCGGTAGCGAGTGTCACTAGTGCGGAGGTGCGTAATGAGGTCAGCGACAGTGGGAAAGGCAGAGAGGTCAGGAAAGAGGTAGGGAAGCATGAGACGGCTCAGTGCAGCAGTGGCAGGGGAGGAGTAGCGCGCAACTACAGCGTCGTACACGGTCTGAGCACTCTTGTACTGACTAAAGTGCGCACGCTCAGAGGTAGGGAGGTGGCGACGCACAGCAAGACGTGCAGCAGCATCGCGGGTCGCCCACTTAGAGCGGACAGCGGGATCAGCATCAGCAGCAGGAGCAGGAGAGGCGCCAGAGGTGAGGTCAAAGAGAGAAAGGTCGTCAGTCCTATCGCACTGTAAGAACAGCTGCAGGTCGTCTAACCAGACCTCAAAATCAATGGCGCGACCCTCAGCGTCAAAAGCTAGGACACTAGGGGTAGCCATGGCGACGACAGCGACGCAGTGCAAGCAGTAGGGAAAGAGCTCGCAGTGGCAGTGGGACTGTGCTCACCAGGCAGGGCAGGTCGAGTAGGTATGCAGAAAGGCGGCTCAGCGACCTGGCGGCTCGGGTGCTGGGCGGCTCGGGCGCAGGGCGGCTCGGCTCCCGGGCGGCTCGGCGGCAGGGCAGCTCGGGGGCAGGGCGGCTCGGCTCCCGGGCGGCTCGGCGACAGGGCGGCTCAGGTGCAGGGCGGCTCGGCTCCCGGGCGGCTCGGCTGCAGGGCGGCTCGGCTCCCGGTAGTAGGTGGGCGGCGGGGCCGCGCGAGAAGACGGCCGGGGCCGCTTCGGTAGTAGGCGGCGGGGCCGCGGTCGAACAGGCGGCTGGCGCCGCGGTCGTAGCAGGCGGGGGGGCCGTGCAAGCAGGCGGCCGGGGCCGCGGTAGAAGCGGGCGGCGAGGCCGTGCGAGCAGGCAGCCGGGGCCGCGACAGGAGCGGGCGGCGGGGTCGCGGTCGAACAGGCGGCTGGGGCCGCGGTCGTAGCAGGCGGCCGGGGCCGCGATCGTAGTGGGCGGCGGCCGCGGCGAAGCGGGCGGCAGGGCCGCGTCGAGCAGGCGGCTGGGGGCCGCGTCGAGCAGGCGGCTGGGGGCCGCGACAGGAGCGGGCGGCGGGGCCGCGGTCGAACAGGCGGCTGGGGCCGCGGTCGTAGCAGGCGGCGGCCGCGGCGTAGCGGGCGGCAGGGCCGCGTCGAGCAGGCGGCTGGGGGCCGCGTCGAGCAGGCGGCTGGGGGCCGCGACAGGAGCGGGCGGCGGGGCCGCGGTCGAACAGGCGGCTGGGGCCGCGGTCGTAGCAGGCGGCCGGGGCCGCGTCGAGCAGGCGGCTGGGGGCCGCGTCGAGCAGGCGGCTGGGGGGGCCGCGACGAGCAGGCGGCTGGGGCCGCGATCGCAGCGGGCGGCTGGGGCCGCGACTTAGCGGGCGGCTGGGCCGCGTGTGGGAGGGAGGCGACACGGAGGGTCGCTCGATAGCGGAAAAAAAAAGTCGAGCGCGCCTCGGGGCGCGCTTCGGTGGGCCCTAGGCAGAGTTCCACAGGGAACCCGCTCTATACCATGTGAAATGAGTAAGCAGGAATGAAATAACTAAGGAAAGATTGGGTACAAATACAACCCTAGAAACCCTGTACCCCATATGTGCTACCCCACTATAGCCTACAGCAACTATGTCATATAAATCTGACAAAGAGTACGACGGCAAAAAAACGGAATGACATGAAGAGTTGCATACGGTTAGGAAGCATCTGGACATGTTATGTGATGTTATCATTTGCATTCACGTCTGTCTGCCTCCCATCATATGTTCGTGCGTTGCATGCGTGTTGTGAGCGTGCGCAAGAATTTGTTTTTGGTGTGGTTTGGATTTTTTGAGTGTGTGTGGATGTTATTCTGCTTGAGCAGATATTTGAAATGACTCCTTTTCTCAAGAGCTTTCCGTCGAGCCAAGTATTGATTCAATCGGAGCACGAACAAGAAAGTTTCGAATGTTTGAAGTTCGTATGCTTTTGATATTTGGTTGTGGTTACTATGGGAGGTTGCGAGGTTCACTCCAAAAGGGGTATAGACTTTTGGGGGTTGGGAAATTCGTCAAAATCACTGTAGATGTTGCCAAGTGGTTGGGAGGAGCCAAACCAGGTTGGCAAGTGTGGCCAAGTTGGGTGAGGTGGATGGTATAGGTTGGGACAGTGACAAAGGTCGAAGTTGGGGTGCCCATATGGAGGGAAATTGCGTGGCATGGGGTTTCCTTGGTTGCGGACTCTCTTGGGACCTTCCCTCTCGTCCTCCTCTTCCCTCCTACCTGGTTTCTAGCTACTCTAACTTTCTTGTTATTGAGTTAAGATTCTATGACAGCATACCCCCTAATGCGCCGAAATTCATAACTCAAGAAATATTTCACCCTTACGTACGATTCAAATTAGGAATTGTAGCCACGGACTAGAGCTACAACATATCTGAAATTGGTGAAGTTTCAATGGTGAAAGTTTCGTCGACGACGGTTCTTGTGAAGTCGACGATTCTGTCCTGAGTTCCAAGCCAACGATTTTTGAGATATTTCAGCCCCTATACGTTCTAGAGTCCGTCCTTAGTCTCTAATAGAACCGTCAGAACAGAACCATCAAGCAGCTACAGTGGTGAGGATTATGGCGGAAACATGTTTGTAGCTCTTCAGAGTCACATGGTTGGATTTCGCTGCAAGGGAATGTACCCCTTAGAGTAGATAGCTAGTCTAGGTCATTTCGTATTCTCCTGTAATCCTACATAAACAAATATATTTGAGTTTTTATATAATCTGTGTCATTTTATATTTACTTTGACATGAGGTGGTCCTAGGCTCGGTCAACCTTCTGATCGCTATACACAAAGTACCAAACCCATTTTTTTGGGATTCAAGAAGAGCACTCCCCTTTCGTAATTGCTATAAAAAAAAACCCAATAAAAAACACAAAAGCAGATATCCGTTTGTATACTTCTAGAGAATAGAATGAGATTCAGTAGGGTAAGTTTGGCGATGAATGTCAAAAACAAGAAGTGGTTGAACTATGAAAAGTTGGAGTACAAGTGGCAAACCCTAGATTTGTGTACCCCCTAAAGGCTAACCCACTATAGCCTACACAACAATAACACATATAGTGTTTGTCAAAATTAGAAGGAAGAAAGAGAGAATTGAACTAGCAAGAATGAGGATACAAATAGCAAACCCTAGAAGGGTTGTACTCGCTATAGAGCACCCCACTACAGGCTAGAACAATAAGATAATATTCTGACACACCCCCATAGCCAAAGTGGGGTGTAATCAGCAGTGCAGGCAAAGCAAAACAAGCTCAGGGTGGATCACAATGTCACCACACATTCTGAGCACAAGTTCAAGAAGAAATAGTTCATAGTTCACAATTATAAGCAAAACTAGTGGTGGTCACAACGGGCAAGTGAGGAGGAGGAGTGAGAGCGAGAGGAGTTGGGAGGCGACAGCTGAAGCTGCAGACACACGGGCAACAGGAGGCACACTGGCACAGCGGCTACCGGGCGACGCCCCCGGACTACTGGAGTAACTGGCCCCGCGGCTAAAGTAGCGGCAGACGAGCAACGGACCCACGGGCGGCTGGCACAGCTGGCTACGACTGGGCTACCGGGCGAAGCCCCCGGAATACAGGTGTTGCTGACGACAAACTGGCAACCTCCACTCATCCTCCCGCACACAGTCCCACCCCCCTCATACACACCCACTGCTACACCACTAGCTCTACTCCCACACACCCCCCTAGCACCACTCCTTCGTCTCCCACACACCCACCCCCCTCAGCGGCAGCTGCAGCAGTGGGAGACGGAGGAGGAGGAGGAGCAGGGGACCGCGCACACCCGCCACCCCCATACCCGTCACCCCCATACCCTGAGTGTGCGGTAGGCGAGCTCAGGTGTGCGCGAAGCATGCACAAGCGTGCGGGAAGCAAAATCGGGTGTGCGGGAAGCGAACTCGGGTGTGCGGTAAGCAAACGCAGGTGTGCGGGGAGGGGGGGGGGGGGGGGGGCCGCAGGGCGACACGCGGGTCGACGGGGATGGGCACACCGGTCGCCGGAGGCGGCGCGCGGGTCGACGGGGCCGCCACTAAGGGCGACAGGGAGCCTCGCGCGGGTTGACGGGGACGCCGCGAAGGGCGACGAGGAGCCGCACGCAGGTCGACGGGGACGGGCGTGCGGGTCGACGGAACGCGAAACTGCCGCGTGCGCCCAGGGTGCGCGGTGGGCAGAAAACCGCCACGCGTCCTGAGCGCATGGCGTGCAGAATACCGCCGCGCGAAGCAGGAAACCGCCGCGCGCCTCGGGGCGCACGGTGGGCAGAAAACCGCCGCACGCACTGAGCGCGCGGTGGGCAGAAAACCGCCATGCGCCCCGAGCACGTGGCGGGAAGAAAAAACTGCCGCACGCCACGGGGCGTGCGGCATAGAGAGTAGCAGTAGCAGTTGCAGCGGAAGCAACGAGGTGGTGAGCCCACCCACAGGATCGATCCAAGGGGATCGACCTGCTCTGATACCATGTCAAAATTAGAAGGAAGAAAGAGAGAATTGAACTAGCAAGAATGAGGATACAAATAGCAAACCCTAGAAGGGTTGTACTCGCTATAGAGCACCCCACTACAGGCTAGAACAATAAGATAATATTCTGACAGTGTTTTGACACACCCCCATAGGCAAAGTGGGGGAGAGCAAGGGGTCACAAGACCAGTCAAGAGAGGCAAGCAAGCTCAGGGTGGATCCACAACGTCACCACACATTCTGAGCACAAGCAAAGGGCCACATGGCCAGTTCACATGCAGAAGTATATATGCAGCACAAACAACAATGGTGATCTCAACCTAGCAGAGCAGACAGGCAGGAGTATATATATAGAGATCACAGTACAGGTAAAGCCTACAACAAGTGAGGAAAAGTGGGCACCAGCCCCAGCAAAGTGCAGAAGCGCTGATGATCACCGGGCTGAAGTGCCTTGGTGAATATATCACCGGTGTTGGCCTGAGAGGACACGTAACGCAGACGAAGCTGGCCGCGCTGCTGCAGCTCTCGAGCAAGGAAGTAACGGAGAGCGATGTGCTTCGTTCTGTGCTCCAGTCTGTGCTCCTCACACAAGGCAATGGCAGCCTTGTTGTCGACGTACAGCACTGGAGGAGAACTAGGCCGCTCTCCTAGGTCACTCAGCAGGTAGGTGAGCCAGCGTAACTCCTGTGCAGCCATGGCTGTAGCGTAGATCTCAGCCTCACAACTGGAGCTGAGAACTGAAGACAAACGCGTAGAGCGCCACGAAACTGAGCCAGAGCCAAGGCTGAAGGTGTAACCCTGTGACGACCGCTGAGTAGCCTGGTCGTCAACCCAAGAAGCGTCTGAGTGCCCAGTGAGAATAACTGAGCTCCCTCCTCCAAGCACGAGCCCCATGCCCGATGTATTGCACAAGTAGCGCAAGACCCTCTTTGCAGCATCCCAGTGCACCTTTCCGTGCCTGCCAGGAGCCACGTAGCGGGCCAGAAGGCCAAGAGGGTATGCTAGGTCAGGACGAGTGCAAGTCATCAGGTACATGAGGTAACCAACTAGCTCTGGGTAAGGACCACTCGACTCTACGGACTCATCCGAAGGCAGAGCTGAGAGCGAGTGACCTACAGCCAGAGGAGTGGCCTGTGCTGAGGACCAGGTGAAGCCGAAGCACTGAAGGACCTGCTGCACCATGTGTGACTGAGTCAGGGTAATGGTGCGGCGTGCTCTGTCCCGGGTGATCTGCAAGCCAAGGTAGCTGCGCAGTTCACCCAGGTCTGTGCACGTGTGTCTCTTCTGCAGCTCCGACTTCACGTGGGCGAGAGCCTCGGTGTCAGCAGTGGCAAAGACCAAGTCGTCGACGTACACGAGGATGTAGAACGGCGGCAGCGAAGTGTCGGTGCGTAGAAACAGCGACGGGTCAGCAGTAGAAGGAGCAAACCCAAGTGCCGCAAGAGTAGTCCTCAGTGTGTCGTGCCACTCACGTGGTGCCTGGCGAAGACCGTAGACCAGCCGCCGGAGGCTCCACTAGGGTACCAGGAGGAAACGACCCAGTGAAGCCAGGAGGGCGGCGCAGCCAGATCTCCTCGTGCAGACTGCCCTGCAAGAAAGCTGTGCTGAAGTCAAGAGAGTGAAGCTCGTAGTCACGCTGAGCAGCAACGTGCAGTAGTACCCGAAGAGTGGTCATCTTCGGGGTGGGGGAGAAGGTATGAAAGAAGTCTACTCTCTCTTGCTGACAGAAGCCTCGAGCAACGTAACGAGCCTTGAAGACAGGCGGAGAACCCAGCGGCCGCTTCACCCTGAAAATCCACATGCCACTGACGATGTTCGCCCCAGGTGGGGGAACCTCGTCGACGTAGGTGGCCTGTGGACTTCCAGGAAGCCATCTCTGCGTCCATGGCTGACTGCCATTGTGAGAAGTAGGGACCCTCGATCGCCTCAGCGTACGATCGAGGAGTCGGGATGTCTGGTGCATCCGGATCTCCCTTAGGGGCAAGCAACATGGACACGAGATGGGGCGCAGCGGCTGCAAGACACTCAAGGTCCTCCTGTCTGTCCTCAAGGACGTCCGTGCTAAGAGCACACTCATCCCCGACGGACGGAGGATAGACAGACTCAGACTCAGCAACAAGACTGGCAGCGTAGTCTAGACGACAGCGAGCAGCAAAGACGACAAGCTCAGCAACTAGGGCAGACGCAGCAGCCGACTCAAAAGAAGGGTCAGTGACAGCAGGCCAGGAGACGCGTGACAGTAGGACTGGCAGCACAAACGGAGTCAGACTCCGGGTCAGCAAGGGTAGGAAGAGAGGACGGAGGAGGAGACGGCAGATGGACACGCTGTGGAGAAGTGAAAGGACGTAGAGTCATATAGTGTGTGCCAGGGATAGGTGGCGGACGCTCACGTGGTGCACGGCGACTAGCGCAAGCAGTACGAACAGGTGATACAGGACGGGACACAGGTGACACAAGACAAGACTCAGGCTCACGACGCTCTGTAAGCCCGCCTGTCGGACCAGTGTAGGGAGAAGGACCAGGAAGCGGGGAGGCAGGCGGTAGCTGTAACTGCGACTGGACAGGCGGAGGACACTCCACGGAGGGAGGAGGACTAGGAGGAGGCGGCTGACCAAGAACCTGCTGAAGGAGCGGAACGAAGTACGGCCGCGGCCAGTGAAGTGCCCCCAACAGCAGCAGAGACAGCACCAGAACCTCCAGCAGCTCCAGCAGATACTCTAGCAGCTCCAGCAGCACCTCTAGCAGCTCTAATACCTCCAGCAGCTCCAGCAGCACCTCCAGCACCTCCAGCAGTACCTCCAGCAGCACCAGGAGCACCTCCAGTAGCTCCAGGACCTCCAACAGCGGTAGGGTCTCCAGTGGGTTGCACCTCAACAAAGGGAGCTCCACTCCGGAGGCTGCAGCGCCGAGCGTACCACTCACGCAGCCGCTGAGGGGAGGGAGGCCCCGGCTGCAACACGGCACCCGCAGGACCATTAGTCCCAACTCCAGTAGACCCCCCAGCTCCAGTAGCCTCACGACGGAGGTTGTAACGCTGGGAGTACCACTCACGCAGCTGCTGTGAAGAAGGGGCGCCAGCAGGCGCCGTACGGTCAGTCCCAAAACCCCCAGCCTCAGCACCTCTAGGCGCAACACCCCCAGTCGCAGTACCTCCAGGCTCAGCACCCGCAGTCTCCGCACCCCCAGCCTCCGCACCCCCAGTCTCAGCACCCCCAGTCTCAGCACCCGCAGTTTCCGCACCCCCAGTCTCATCACCCTCAGTCTCAGCACCCCTAGGCTCAGCGCCCCCAGATCCAGCACCTCGCACAGGACCATAGTCAACAGCTACCTCGACAGGCTCGACCAGGTCTACCTGGGAAACACCTAAGGGAGCAGGACCCTGGGGAGGGAGGGGGTCTACCAAAGCAGCACCTGGCGTGAGGAAGAGCGACGGAGGGGGGAGCGGGGCAGTGCGGTAGGGGAAGAGATGGTAAAAGGGAACGGACTCGTCAAAGGTGACGTCCTGAGAGGCGAAGACCCGGCGCGAGGTGGGGTGGTAAAACTGCCAGCCAAGCGCGTCAGGGACAAAGCCAAGGAAGACACAGGGAACGGCATGGGAGGAGAGCTTGTCCGCGGACGTATCGCGGACAAAGGCTCGACATCCCCAAACTCGGAACACCGACGCATCGCCAACCTTCCCCGTCCAACGCAGGGTAGGCGAGGTCTCCGGAACAGAGACACGGGGCCAGAGGTTGAGCTGATGCGCGGCGTACTGCACTGCAAACGGCCACAGGAAATGGGGGGTAGCCGCATGGATCATGGAGGTACGAGCGACCTCCATGACAAGACCAATGCGGCGCTCAGCAATCCCATTCTGCTGTGGAGAGGCCGGGAGCGTGAACGACTGGGTGATGCCGTGCTCCACACATTAGGCTGCCAAGAGGTCAGAGGAAAACTCGCCATCTCTGTCAGAGTGCAGACGCAGGACTAGAAAGTCCGACTGGAACCGCTGGCGGAGCTGGAGACGAGCAGCGCGGATCCAGGGGATCAAGACATCAGGGACCTCACCCTTTTTACGCAAGGGGAAGACCGTGGTGTAGCGTGTGTAGTCGTCGACGACCAGCAGAAAGTACCGCTCGTGGCCCTGTCCCCGGACGCGGGCGGTGCCCCACACGTCCAGGTGGAGAGTCTGCAGGGCAGCCTCTATGGGAGGGAACGAGGAGGAGTGAGGAGCGGCGCGCTGCCGCCCCTCGACACAGGGAAGACAGGGAGGAGCAGGCGAGGGCGGGAGGGGAGGTAGAACCCTGGGAAGACCAGAAACAAGGTACCTGGAGTGCATGCCGCGAAGGCGCTGCACTGACGGGTGACCAAGGCGGTGGTGCCAAAGGACAGTCCTGTGTGACAGGGAGCGACACGAGCAGGGGGCCGTCAGCTGGCCCGACGCACACGCAGACGCAGCTACCTGAGGAGACTCAGTGGTCAAAGTGTACAAGTCCGACCCCGGCTGCCGAGTGAAGGTAGCTAGGTGACGTCCCGTCCGCGCATACGTGCAGTGCGTCACACGCTCGTAGGCCGGGGTGAATTGGTGAACACCCGCGTCCTGGAGTGCGGCACCCGCCACCAAGTTCGTAGAGAACGAGGCGAGGTAGAGGCCCGACAGCGTGCCAGACGGGACAGCAGGACAAGGGAGGGCAGTGGTGGAGGTCGCAAGGACCGGACCCCCTGAGGGGTCAGCCAGAGAGACAGCAACCGGTCGAGGAAGCTGCTCGAGGGCAGTGCGGTCACGAAAGAAACAGCGGGAAGCACCTGTGTCCAGTGTGAAGGTGTGCACTGCCTCAGTAGTTGTGGCACCAGCAGACGTAGACGCACTAGCACCTAGGGCAGCAGCCTCACCAGGACCTAGAGCAGCAGACGTGCTAGCACCTAGAGCTGCAGCCTCACTGGTCCCAATGCTCGGGTCAGGGGGAACACTCAGGTAACAGTCACCCTCAACACTAATAGTCAATGCATACATAGCAGCAAGGATAGCATCATAATCAAGAGCAAAGATATCAATCCCCTTCTTAAGCAGATCAGCCCAGCGGGGCAGCTCAGAGGCGTCAGGAAACTGCTCGCGCCAGGCGTCGTCGAGGCGAAAGAAACAGCGCTACGCAGTGTGAAACCTCCCACAAGTCTGGCCAGTGCGGTCACCTGTGCGAATGACATACGGGCAGGTACTCCCTCCCCCAGACCCACCACGCTGAGAGTACCACTCACGGAGCTGCTAGGGCGAGGGAGCCTCGCCGGGGCGCTGCTGCTGCTACCTCTGGCCACCGCCAAACCCCCCACGCTACACCGTTCCACCACGCCCGCCACCCGCTCCACCGCCACCACCACTGCCAGCACCACCTCCACCACCCCCACCACCGTCGCCGCCGCCACCACCCCCTGTGCCGCCACTAACCCCCCCACCACCCGCGCCACTCCCACTCCCGCCACCACCCCCGCCCCCCCCACCTCCTCCACCGCCGCCGCCCCCTCCTCCACCTCCACCACCCCTGCCCCCCTTGCCCCTGCCGCCCTTGCGTCTCCCACTAGGAGCAGACGCGGCCCCGACCCTCTCAACTCCGAGGTAGTCGACAGCAGCAGCAGATGCAATGGAGGGGAGGAGGGGGGAGGGGGAGCACCCCTCAAAGAAGGGGGTGCGGGGGTCACCACGAGTTGCGAGGAGCTCCTTCTCGAGGAGGTCGATAGTGAGGTCAGTGGGGGAGAGGGCGAGAAACTGGTCCCTGACAGTGCGAAGGGGGTCAGGGAGGCGGGTGACAAGGTGGTACAGTGTGAGGTACATCGGGGGGGGGGGGGGGGGGGGGTTCTTGGCGAGGAAATCGGGGGGGAGCGCTGCACGGTAGCGGAGGTCACTGGTACGGAGGTGGGTGATGAGGTCAGCCACAGTGGCAAAGGCGGACAGGTCAGGAGGTAGGGCAGTGAGAGACGGCCTATGGCAGCTGTGGCAGGGGAGGAGTAGCGCGCGACTACTGCGTCGTACAGCTCCTTGGCGGTCTTATGCTGTCCGAAGTGCTCGCGCTCATCTAACGGTAGGTGACTGCGAACGGCTAGGCGAGCGTGTGCATCACGGGTCTGCCACTGGGAGCAAGCAGTACTGTCAGCAGTAGCGGGAGGTGCGCGAGCAGCGCCTTACGTATGGTCATACAGTAAGATATCGTCCTTGGCAGTGATCTGAAGGAACAGGTGAAGATCATCCAGCCACACCTCAAACTTAATCGGGCGACCCTCAGCGTCAAAGGTGAGAATGGATGGGGTGGCCATTGTGGCAGTAGGAACAGTAGCAGTAGTAGCAAAAGTACAGTAGGAACAGGAACAGGAGTTGCTCCAGGTGGGGCACAGTAGGGCGGCGCGGCTCGGTTCGGGCGGCGCGGCTCGGTTCGGGCTGTGCGGCTCGGCTCGGTCTAGGCTACGCGGCGGTGTGCACCTGGGGGACGTGCGCGTGAGCGGCTGTAGCGGGCGGGCCGTGGCCGCTCGTGGGCCTTACTAGCGCGCGGGCGGCCTAGGGAGGGCGTCGTGGCGGCCTACGGGTGGCTCATGGGCGGCGCGCGGCTAGGGGGGGGGGGGCGGTCGTCGGGCTGCTTGTGGCGGTGTGGGCGGCTAACGGGCGACGCGTGCTCAGAAACGGCCGCGCGCGGGCTGCTAGGGGGCTACGGGCGGGAAAAAAAAGGGCCGCGTGCGGCACTAGCGAGCCGCTTACAGGCAGCAGGAGAAGACGAGGCGCACGAGGGCGCACTAGGGGAACGGCGCTTGAGGGCGCTAGGACGATGGGGCGCTCGAGGGCGCTTCTAACGGTGGGCCCTTAGGTGAGTCCTAGGTCTAGAACCTAAGCTCTGAAACCATGTCAGAAACAAGAAGTGGTTGAACTATGAAAAGTTGGAGTACAAGTAGCAAACCCTAGATTTGTGTACTCCCTAAAGGCCAACCCACTATAGCCTACACAACAATAACACATATAGTGTTTGATAATGAACACAGAGATCGCATATACACTTCTAGAGAATAAATAAAACAGAAAACTCGGAACTAAATCGATTGATTATGACTTCATAGAGCAGGGTATTTATGCATGCAGCAAAACCCCCAAGGATTGTTACATCCCCACCAATCATTGTACCTCTAACAATATCATCTCCAATAAAAGAGTGGTGATAATTTTCCCCCCAACAACTCAGAACTCCAACAATGCAGCTCCCACAATAGTTGTACAATTATTGTACGTTTCCCTGCTGCTTGGTCTGTTTCTGCTGCTCTGCTCCCCCCCCCTAGTGTTTTCCGGGCATTCGCTCTTATGGTGCCCTGACCTGTTTCACATGAAGCAGCGCCCTTTGAACGGTGCGGTAGCGGCATTTGCGTTTACGAAAGAACGCGAGGACAGTGGCTCCTGGTTGCTAAGGGGTGTGAGCCACTTCGAGTGAAAAAATCAAAAAGTTTATTTCTCTGGGTGCGGAGATGCTCGGTCTGAAATGGAAAGGGGCCTCGAATACCAAGTGTTACGAGTGCAATGGAACGAGACATCAATGATTGTCCTACAATCCCAAATGGGACTTAGCGAAGGATCGTTTCAAGGTTGATTGCAGATAGTGTTACAGCGGAAATGTTGACCTCGGGTCAAAGTGAATGTAAATGACTGAGATGATAATACCATGCTTACATCGAGTATATATAGGAAATACAATGGAATACGATACGACCTAGACTAGCCATGTACTCTAAGGGGTACATTCCCTTATTATAGCAGATTCAAACCGTGCGGCGCAGGAACCCGTTTCAAACCTGTTCCCGCTCTTTTCATTTCAGATGCTTCCGCCTGCATTGGTCTTGGTCAGACGGTTGCTGGTGTCTCTTCGACTCTTCTGACTCCTCGACTTTGTACTTGGTAGAGTCAACCCCTGCAGCATACAGGAATGCCTTCTCATTGAATTTCGTATCATAACAGATTGCACAGTCAAACAAGTACAAAGCATGAGCGAAGGCATGCGCGAATACGTATATGCGAAAACATGCAACAGATATGCGGTGCGTGCGAGCTAGCTATTGCTAGTCTGGCATCGAGGTTGGGGCTAGTCCCGAAGCGTAGGCCGACTCGGCCAGGCCGGCGGTGCATGGTTTGGTGAAACAACGCGGCCGAAGTTTGCGAGGCCCTGTCAGCCGCAACGGGCGAACGAAGGCTGCTGCTGTACGCGATGTTGAAGAACGCATTAAGGAATGCCGAAAATTCCTTACACAATGCAGTATTTCTTCGTGTGCTGTTTCGCTTTCGCCCAGCCAGAAGTCACAAGATTTTTCTCGCTAAGGACTGCTCAAGTTTAGTGTGTATGAAAATTTACCATCCTTAGGAGTGGGTTTAGGAAAGTGCACCGTTGCTGGGACATCCTGGGAAATATACCGCTCTGAAATGTACTGGAAGTTTGAACCAGGGCTGTCGATATCTCTGGGGGCAGAACTTGAGGCCCTTAGCTGCTGAAATTTTGACCCTGATTTTCAGCGAGGTGACCAATTTTTTGCCCTTAACGGTCGCGGGTGCAGGCCGAAGTGTAAACTTGAAATCCGGGCTCCAAAGTGCTGTGTACTTTTCATACTTTTCATACCAGCCTAAACAGCGTCCTAGACAAGAAAATCACATACTTTTCATTAGTAACTACTCCAGTCAACCTGTAATGTCACAATTTCTAACTACAGCTATAGCTGCACTGCCTACTGCATTTCTACTCATCTGCTGACTTTGACACTACACACACTAGATTGGATAGAAATCGAATGAAACATCCTCCACCTGGCGCCCTATTGTGCAACTTTCATGGAAAGGGGGGGTAAGGGGAGGGGGGTATTTCGCAAGATTTTGGGGGGGGGGGAGTCTGCGGAATCGAAAGTAGAAATTCGATTTTGGGGATGGCCCAGATTGAGCACTTAACGCGTCCGGGGAAGGGCCGAACGATGCCCTTAACTGGCACGGGTGCCAGTCGAATCGAACCCTTAAAATGGTCGAGCTGCGCCAAACATAACCCGGAATGTGGCACGTTTCGACAGCCCTGGTTTGAACATTTCGAAAAAAATCTGGCACGTTCCACGCCTTCAGCTTGATGAGATCGTGTTTGTCATGGGTATGTATATTTCAGGGCGCGTACCCTCTCTCGATGACCCTGCCTTCGATCGATCGAGGGATAGTTACATTGTTACAATTGTCAGGGTAACCTAGTTTCGAAATGGCTTGCGGATGTACAGTAATTGGTGCCAAACGATCTTGTCACCTTCTCTGATGACGATCGATGTCCCTTCGTGGCCACACCGATCTCGGATTTTGTACGAGAGTTTTCACCCCTTGCATTCTCAATCCTGTCACCCTGAGCTCGATATCGATCCGCGATTGTCTTCTCCGACAATTCCACCCCAATCCTGCGATCGGTGTGCCCGATCGGTTATGCACAGCGATTTCGCGATAGATCGAGGGAGGGGACGCGCCCTTCTTGAGTGGGAACACTGCGTGACCTCTCAGATACCACCAAGGACCCAGGAAAATCATTGCAAAACACGATGATGACTACAAATGATGATCGTTTGACTAACCTAAGGTTGCCTTGTGAAGAGGGCTTTTAAGTGATTTTAGCTGTATCGCAAATTACGAAAACGTCGCACCTAGCAAAAAAGGGCTAATAAAGAAATTGTAACTCCTTGTTGACTTTTTGACTTCGGTCTCTTCATTTTGACTCTGGTTTCTGAAATTAATATTGGTTCATAGTCAGTGAAGCTTGCTCAGGGTGCTTGTAACGTGGGTGCAACTGGCTAGCGCAAAATACACGGGTGCAGACTTTCGGGTTTAGGGTAGCTTTGACCGACTGGAGAGGAAGTACTGGAGCGCGTTGACCAAGCTTGAGTCTTCGATGGATGTCCAAAAAATGCCTGCAAGCCACGCCTGTCCTTGATCCAGCTTTTGCTGACGCTAACACTTTTCCTTGCTGTCGCAGTCAAAAAAAACCTAATGAGTGTGTGTAATCTGGTTACCAGCTCATCGCCGAGTACTAATACCAGATAACTCGCCAAGAACTGCATCGGCGTTTTAGATTGATAGTAGGCGCTTCAAATTCCATCATGGGCGCACGTGCGATGGCCATGTTAATTAAAACCGCGCTAGAAGCCTCTGATATTCTCCTCCTCTTCCTTTTCCTTCTCCACTCCTGCGACCAACGGCTTGTAGCAGCGTTACCGTTCATACACCCGTCTCAGAGTGAGTAGTACATAGCGGAAAAGGAAAACGCGAAAAATTGGTCGCTGTAGTCCTTTCTACAGAAAAGCTCCCAGAAAGCCACACACAGCTTTTGGAAAATCACAAGGGGTACTTCACATTTCTGTGACTTTCCCGTGACAATGCACATGTCACAAAAATTTCATGCTGTTGCAACTTCACAGTGACGCGAAGTTTGTTACCGTAGTCGCAAACATGTTCATGCCAGGTTGGGTTCGCAAACGGTTGAAAGCGTTTGCAGGCGGTGCATCAGAGGTACATCTGATCACCTTAATTTCACACCACTGGCGTTGCATGAGTGAGTTTTGTTGACCATAGAAAATGCGGTTGACCATACTTTGATCACCTACAACAAACACGCCACTTTTCAACTAGCACTCAAAAGCTGTAAAAACGAGGCATTTTCAGGTGTCCTGCAGAGAAAACGTGACGAAGTACAGAATGGTTTAGGGTTCGCCCCAATTTTTTCACCCCCTCCCCCCCCCCCCCCCCTCTCCCCCCCCCAATTCCTGCCTTTACACAACCCACTCAACAGTCCCTCCATTGGAGACATTGGAGAAAGCATGGAGCAATAGCTTCATTTTCGACAGGGACTGCGCCTCAGGCTTTTATCGGGAGTGCGATGCCGATGGCTACATAGTCTCCCTAGAGTAAGCAGTAGCTTAAAGCTGCATAACATACTTAGAGAGCATTGTATCTCGTGTTGCACAACCTTCTACTACTACTGCTGCTGCTGCTGCTGCTGCTGCTGCTGCTGCTGCTGCTGCTGCTGCTGCTGCTGCTGCTACTAATACTACTACTACCTCCCTTTCCTTCACCACAGAGCAGTGACCCGCACGTAACTCCATCATCCAGACCTGCTTTCGACGCACTTTAAGAGCATCATCGCAGATAGCATCAGAGACACATCGGAGAGCCGAGTCTTGGAGTCGTCCAAAAAAGAGGAGTATTATTCACCCTACTCTCCCTCTCCCTCTCCCATCGCTCCCTTGCTCCTCCCCCGCCCTCCTCCCCCCTTCTCCCCCCACTTCCCCCCCCCCCCCCCCCCCTTCTCCCCCCGCCCCTCCCCTATCCCTCCCTTCCTAAACACTCTGATACAGGTCCCCATCGCTCAACATTACCACAATTCCGAACGCCATCAGTGGCCTCTCTCGGCTCACGTATCTGTAAGGACGAGGTTCCGAGTGGTTCAGAGGGAGAGAATGCCGCCCGTGGGCGCCCCATGCGAGGACATGTCTCTGGGGGACTGCCTTGCCATACTGGAGCCTGCCTTGGAGCTCCCTTGGAATGTGACAAAGGGTAGCTGATTTGCTCATGATGTTTATTTGTTTGTTTGCTTGTTAGGATGTTATACGTACGTTCCCACCTGCATGTCTGCAGTTTTCTGGACTATAAATGGAAGGGCCGTTTGAGAGAAAATGAGGGGCGCTGAGAGGGACATGGGTAGAGAGGGAGGGGAGAAGAAGGGGGAAGAGGAAGAGCGGATGAAAAAATGAAAGAGGGAGAGGTGAAATTGATAGAGAGAGTGAGTAAAGAGGCAAATTTGTATCATCAGGAACTTTGGGACTGATTTGTGAGAAACCGAGGTCTCAAACGCTCATGTGTTGTGATGGCAGGGATCTTGACTTGGTGTATGTTGGAGGCAGTCTCCCTTCTGGCTTGGGTAGTCTTGTCAAACTGCAAGGGCTGTATGTTTCTGTTTCCTGTATGCTGCGTTTTCCACTTTTGTCTCTCATCCGTGCATGATTCTTTCCCTTTTCTTCACTTTCATGGTCACTGTTGCTTCATGCCAGCTGCTCCTTTTTGCTTAGTGCTCATGCTCAGCTGTGTGTTATTCTCGTCGCTCTTTCATCCCCTCTGCTCCTTTAGTATTGCTGCTCCTCTGTGCTCTCCTTCATTTCATCCTCACAGCCCTTTCATCACCTCTGCTCTTTGATGCGGCTCTCCATTCTTTCATGTGGGCTGCTAATTTATTTTTATCTGACATTTTATGCTCACCTCTCTTTCATGCTCCCGATTCTTTCGTCATCTCTGCTCTTCTATGATCTCCGCTCATTCATGTTTGCTGCTCATTTATGCACCCACGGCTCTAGTGTTGCTAGTCCATGCATTTTGTGTCTTTCTATTGAGTCGACTCAAAACTCATTTATGCACCCACGGCTCTAGTGTTGCTAGTCCATGCATTTTGTGTCTTTCTATTGAGTCGACTCAAAACTCATTTATGCACCCACGGCTCTAGTGTTGCTAGTCCATGCATTTTGTGTCTTTCTATTGAGTCGACTCAAAACTCATTTATGCACCCACGGCTCTAGTGTTGCTAGTCCATGCATTTTGTGTCTTTCTATTGAGTCGACTCAAAACTCATTTATGCACCCACGGCTCTAGTGTTGCTAGTCCATGCATTTTGTGTCTTTCTATTGAGTCGACTCAAAACTCATTTATGCACCCACGGCTCTAGTGTTGCTAGTCCATGCATTTTGTGTCTTTCTATTGAGTCGACTCAAAACTCATTTATGCACCCACGGCTCTAGTGTTGCTAGTCCATGCATTTTGTGTCTTTCTATTGAGTCGACTCAAAACTCATTTATGCACCCACGGCTCTAGTGTTGTCTGGGTTGTCCACGACCTTACCTGTCCATACACCCCGCAGCAGAACGTCATGGCGGAGCGGGAGATGAGGACGATCGTGGAGTCGATGCGGACGATGCTGCTACACATGGGCGTGCAGCACCACTGGTGGCACCTCGCTCTGCGGCAGGCCGTCTGGGTCTGCAACTGCCTTGAGAGGTCGACGCTGCCATCGGGGACGACGCCGCACCAGCTGCTGACAAAGCAGAAGCCCAACTTGTCGCTGGCGCGGGTGTGGGGCTGCATGGCGCAGTTCCTCGTACCCGAGCAGCAGCGTGGCGGGAAGCTGAAGCCAAGGGCCAGGTGGGGCCTTCACCTCGGCGTGTCGACGGCGAATAAGGGCTGGGAGCTCCTCGACATCGCCGACAACCGGGTGGTCACTACGTCGGACGTGGTGTTCTACGAGTATATGTCGCTTGAGGTGTGGAAGTTGGAGTTCGGGTCGGTGTCAAGACGGACGCCGACCACCCCGCCGACCGACTCCTCGACAGCGACGCTGCCTCTGCTCGCCGAGGTCGGTGAGCTTGCTGCTGAGGATGTCGAGGACGTCCGCCTTCCTTCCCCTCCCTCTACTACTCCTACCCCTCCGCTCCTGGTCGACCTCCGCGGGCTGACCTCGGTGTTAGCCTCCGGCGATGAGGGGAGCGGTGGGCCGTCGCCTTCGACGCCGACCAAGGGCATTGCCAGTGGCTGACATGATGAGCGGCAAGTCGACGTTGGGGAAGAGCAAGTCGAGGAGGAGCAGCCGTCTTGGGTGGAGCCGGCGAAGAAGGCAACAGTAGTGCAGAAGCCGACAGGGGAGCAGGCAGCAGTGACGCCGACCACGGAGCAGTCGGCAACCAGGCAGTCGGCAGAGGAGCCGACTACAGGGGAGAGGTCGACCAGGAAGTCGACCGAGGGACAGCAGGACGACGAGGGCAGTGAAGCCGGCGACAAAGGGGAGAAGTCCACCGACAGCGACGTGGAGGAGGTTTGGCCTGAACCCCGGAAGTCAGGACGACCTCGGAGGCCGCCCGACTTCTTCGTCCCTGCTGCCTTGTACGACGTGGACGATGACAACCTAGCGTATGATCACGGTGAGGAGGATGAGGAGTTTCCGGAGCTCGACTCGGACATGCTGGCCGACCCCGAGCACTGTTGGGACATCTTGACGATGACAGTCAAGGAGGCATTGGCGAGCTGGAAGGGCCTGGCGGTGAGGGCCGCCATGGAGGAGGAGATCCGCAGCCTCATCAACATGGGCACTTGGGAGCTGGTCGAACGCCCGCCGGGAGTCAACATCATGAACAACCGGTGGGTGTTGACGACGAAGTACCACGTCGACGACAACGTCGAGCGCGAGAAGGCGAGGCTGGTCGTGAAGGGCTTCACGCTGGTGTATGGCGCCGAGTACGGCGAGACGTTCACGCCGGTGGGCAGCTATGTCACGCTGAGGATCTTCCTCAGCATTGTCGCCATCCTCAACCTCAACCTGATGCAGCTCGACATGAAGAACGCCTTCATGCAGAGCAAGCTCGATCGGGTGCTGTACATGTCCCAGCCGGACTACTTTAACGACGGAACCGGCCGGGTGGGCAAGCTGCTAAAGAGCCTGTACTGGCTGAAGCAGTCACCGTTGCTGTGGTACTTGGCACTCAACGACGTGCTGGTCGGCGCCGGGTGGAAGAAGAGCCAGGTCGACGAGGCTCTGTACTTCAACGTTGGCGACGACGGAGTGGCCTGCTGAGTGCTGGTCTACGTCGACGACCTGCTCGCCGCCAGCAGCAGCACGAAGATGCTGAAGGAGCAAAAGGGGCTACTGGAGTCCGCCTTCGAGCTGCGTGAGATCTCACCGGTGCAGAAGTACCTCGGGCTGGAGATCGTCCGCGACAGGTCGGCAAGGAAGCTATGGCTGCACCAGCAGGGCTACGCCAACAAGCTGCGTTGACGATTAGCAGACTGTGCGCACCCCGAAGACGCCGGTTTCGGTCGATGCCTACGCCGAGCTCACCTTCGACGACGAGGAGGCACAAAAGCGACAGGAGGCGGAGTACCGGCAGAAGGTCGGCTCGCTGCAGTTCGCGGCGACCACGACGAGGCCGGACATCGCCTTCGCCTGCAGCAAGCTGGGGAGCGGCATCACGGTGAGGAGCGACCAGCACTAGCGCAAGGTCGACCGCTGTCTCGCCTACCTCGCCAACACACGTGACACCGCCCTGGAGTTCGGAGGTGGACTTGAGATGGTGGAGCTGGTCGGCTACGTGGACGCCGACGACGCCGGTGACAAGAAGAACAGGACGAGCAAAGGCGTCTACGTGCTCATCTACGGAGGGGCCGCACTCTCCTGGTCAAGCCAGCGCATCAATTGCGCAACGTTGTCATCGACCGAGTCGGAGTACGTGGCGGCCACCGAAGCTCGCAAGGAGGGACGCCGACTTCGCTTCCTCCTTGCAGAGTTCCGGCTTCCGGATGCCGGGAAGCCGACTGTCCTCTAGGTGGACAACAAGTCGGCCATCACGGTTGCTAAGGGCATGGGGTTGACGGGCAACCTCAAGCACATGGAGCGGCGAAAGGCCTGGCTGCAGCACATGGTGAGGCGCGGGAAGTTCTCGCTCGCGACCCCACCGCCGCCCTTTGCGGCGCCGTCGCCACACCCGTGCGACCCCGGCGCCGCCCTTAGCGGCCCCGCCGCCGACCTCAGCGGCCTCCTCGCTGCCCCACCCGGCCCTACCACCGTCACCGCCGAGCCGCCGTTGCCGCCGCGCCGCCGTTGCCGCCGAGCTGCCAAGCCGCCGAGCAATCGAGCCGCCGTTGCCGCTGAGCTTCCGCGCCGCCGAGCCGCCCTTGCTACCGAGCCGCTGAAGTCGCCGTTGTCGCCGAGCTGCCGAGCCGCCGTTGCTGCCGCTGTCACCGAGCCGCCTCTCCCGGCGAGCCCCGGTCCTTCTCGCCTGCCCGGTAAGAGCAGCGCCTCTACCACTGCACTACCCTTACCCTGCTGCTCGCGCTGCTAGTCTACTGCTGTCATGGCTACCCCTAGTGTCCTCGCTTTTGACGCTGAGGGTCGGGCCATTGACTTTGACGTCTGGGTAGATGACCTGCAGCTTTTGCTACAGTGCGATAGGGCAGACGGTCTCTCCCTCTTTGACCTCACCTCTGGTGCCTCTCCTGCCCCTGCTGCTGATGCTGACGCCACTGTTCGCTCACAGTGGGCCACACGCGATGCTGCTGCACGTCTTGCTGTGCGTCGCCACTTGCCTATCTCTTAGCATGCGCAATTTAGCCAGTACAAGAGTGCTAAGACCTTGTACGACGCTGTAGTTGCACGCTACTCTTCCCCTGCCATTGGTGCACTTAGCCGCCTCATCCTGCCGTACCTCTTCCCTGACCTCGCAGCTTTTCCCACAGTCGGTGACCTCATTACGCACCTTCGCACTAGTGACATTCGCTGCCGCGCTGCCCTTCCCGCTGAGTTCTGCGCCAAGAACCCCCCCCCTATGTACATCACCCTCTACTACATAGTCACCCGCCTCCCTGACACCCTTCGCCCGGTCAGGGACCACTTTCTCTCTGTTTGCCCTACCACCCTCACCGTTGACCTCCTCGAGGAGCGCCTCCTAGCAGCAGAGAAGAGCATAGTCGCTGTAGGAGCCTCTCGTGGTGACCCTCGCTCCCCTGTCTTTGAGGGGTGCTCCCCCTCTCCTCTCTTGCCCTCTGTTGCCTCTGCTGCTGTGGCCGACCTCGTTGGTCTTGAGTCGGTCGGTGCGGCGTCTACCCCTAGCGGGAGACGCCGCCCTGGCAAGGGCAAGGGGGGCAGGGGCGCAGGAGGGGCTAGCGGGGGCGGTGGAGGCGGCGGTGGAGGCGGCGGAGGGGGTGGGGGTGGTGGCGGGGGTGGAGGTGTCGGTGGGAGCGGAGGTGGCGGAGGTGGCGGCGGTGGAGGAGGCGGCGGCGGAGGAGGTGGAGCTGGTCGGGGTGGCGCTGCGCAGAGGGTCGGCTCTGGTGGTGGTCAGCGCCAGCAGCAGCAGCAGCAGCGCTCTCGTGAGATCCCCCCCCCTCAGCAGCTTCGTGAGTGGTACGCTGCACGCCAGCGGGGTGGGGGTACTGGTCCGTGCACCTATGTCCTACGCACCAACGACCGCGCGGGTGAGCAGTGCGGGGGTGCGCACTCCACCCAGCGCTGCTTTGGCCGCCTGACGGACGCTTGGCGTCACCAGTTCCCTGAGGCCACTGAGACCCCTCGCTGGGGCGAGCTGTCTAGAGCGGGAGTAGCTATCTTTGACCTTGACTTTGATGCTATTCTTGCTGCCATGTATGCTGTGACTATTAGTGATGAGGGTGAATGTTACCGGTGTTTTCCGCCCGACCCTGGCATTGGGAATGCTGCTCTAGGTAGTGGTGAGACTGCTGCTCTAGGTGCTAGCGAGGCTGCTGCTCTAGGTGCTAGTGCGTCTGCTTCCTCAGGTGCTGGTGAGTCTGCTCTCTTAGGTACTGCGTCGGCTTCAGCCTCCCATGAGGAGATAACTGCAGTAACGGGAGCTAGGCTACGGGCTAGGCACGTGTGCTCGTGTGATCTCCGCGTTCTCTGTTCCTTAGTCGTTTTCCTTGTGTGCACACTACTTGCTAGTTCACGGGGAAAATTGGCAAGAGTTCCACTAGGAAAAGTTCAGAACAATGGGTAGCAACAACATTGGCAACATTGACTACATCAGAGCTAGCTAGGCTGTTGGTCGACCTCCAGCGCAGCACGGTCGACCGCACTCCAGCGCAGCAGCGCTCGCACCGCTCCAGCGTAGCAGAGTAGCGGTTCGCCAACGTTGCAAGTCCACGGTGTGCCAGCGCTGCACCAAGTCGGCTGCACAGTGTTGCATCCGCAGGACAACGGTGCACCTGCTTCGCAGATACGCGCAGCTGGTTGGTGCGCACTTCCCTGTCACGTGCACAACGCAGACGCCTGGTAGACTCCATGCCAGCGACTGTGCCCACCAGCCACGTCGACCTCGGGATACCACCCCCGAGGTCGGCCTCGCAGTCTCCACCCTGGCGACATTCGCGCACGTCGCCCGGGTATCCCGATCGACCGGGCAACCACGCCTGGTCGACCCGCGCAGTCCGTAGCCGGTCACGCATGTCCGGCGTCCCCAGTCCGGTGCCCAGGCGCGCCCAGAACGCCTTCCGAACCCCTAGGTCGGCGTCCAGACACCCAGGACGCCGACCAAACCTCCAGAGCGGCGTCCCTCCCCAGAACACCGACCAGACACCCAGGTCGGTGTCGGGACCCGACGCCCAGGTCGGCGTCCGGATCCCCGGACGCCGTGCAGACGCCCACGACGTCGACCAGGCGTCCGGGTGGTCATGGCATTACCCAGCTCGGCGTCCCTTGCAGTGGTCCCCCGTGCAGGTCGACCTCCTCGTCGACCAGCTCACCCACTGCCGCAGGTCGGCTGTTCCCCTCACACCCGACCACGAAGTCGGCTCCGCCTAAGCGAGGACGGGGCCAATACCCAACTCCCGTTAACATCCCACAACTTCACCCTTGACTCGGGGGCTTCTCGCTCCTTCTTTAGAGACCGCACCACACTCACGCCACTTGGTCGGCCAGCTGCAGTCTCTCTGGTAGACCCCTCTGGGGGTCCTGTCCTTGCTCACTTCTCTAGTGTCCTCCCGTGTCCGGCGGCCCCCTCTGGCACCCTGTCTGGTCTTTACCTCCCCTTGTTCTCTACGAACTTGGTGAGTGGTGCTGACCTGCAAGATGCGGGGGTTCACCAGTTCACTCCTGCGAGCCAGCGGGTGACCCACTGCACGGACGCTCGGACGGGCCGGCACTTGGCCACGTTTACACGTCGGCCGGGGTCGAGCCTGTACACACTAACCACTGAGTCTCCTCCAGTCACTGCGTCTGGTCAGGTAGCTGCGTCGGGTCAGGTGTTTGCTGCAGCGTCCAGGTCTGGCCATGAGTCTCCCCCCTACTCGTGTCGTCTCCTGTCTCACGAGACTCTCCTCTGGCACCACCGCCTTGGTCACCCCTCCCTGCTTCGTCTCCGAGGCATGGCCTCCCGTGTCCTTGTCTCTGGTCTTCCCCAGTCCCTCCCTCCCCTTCCTCCGGGGCCTGCCCCTGCCTGCATCCCCTGCGTCGAGGGGCGGCAGCGTGCTGCCCCTCACTCCTCCCAGTTTCCTCCGACAGAGGCCCCACTGCAGACGCTTCACATGGACGTGTGGGGCCCAGCCCGCGTCCGTGGACAGGGTCACGAGCGCTACTTCCTGCTGGTGGTTGACGACTACTCGCGTTACACCAAAGTCTTCCCCTTGCGCAGCAAGGGTGATGTCACTGAGGTGTTGATCGACTGGATCCGCGCAGCTCGTCTCCAGCTCAGGAAGAGCTTCAGCTCGGACTTTCCTGTTCTGCGTCTGCACTCTGACAGAGGCAGAGAGTTCTCCTCTGGCCTTCTGCGAGCCTACTGTCGTGCACAAGGCATCCGCCAGACCTTCACGCTTCTGGACTCTCCACAGAAAAATGGGATTGCTGAGCGCCGCATTGGCATGGTCATGGACGTCGCTTGTACGTCCATGATGCATGCGGCTGCCCCCCATTTTCTGTGGCCGTTTGCGGTTCGGTACGCGGCGCATCAGATCAACCTTCAGCCCTGGGTAGCCATGCCGGAGACCTCCCCAGCTTTGCTGTGGACGGGGAAGGTTGGCGATGCGTCTGCGTTCTGTGTCTGGGGATCTCCGGCGTTTGTCCGCGACTTGTCTGCGGACAAGCTGTCCCCTCGTGCTGCTCCCTGCGTCTTCCTTGGCTTCCCCCCTGACGCGCCAGGGTGGTGCTGCTGAGGGTGCTGAGCCTGGGGGTGCTGACTCTGGGGGTGCTGAGCCTGCGGGTGCTACGACTGGGGGTGCTTGAGCCTAGGAATGCTGAGTCTGGGGGTGCTGAGCCTGGGGGTGCTACGACTGGGGGTGTTGAGCCTGGGGGTGCTACGCCTGGTGGTGCTGAGCCTGGGGGTGCGGAGCCTGAGGGAGCTGGGCCTGCTCGTGTGGTGTCTGGCAGTGCTGGGCCTGGAGGTTCTCCGGATGCTTCGTCTCGACGGGAGCCACTCTCTCCACAGGAGGTGCGCGAGTGGTTTGCCCGGCGCTGGAGGCGTGCTGCTGGAGCTGGAGGTTCTTCGGCTGCTGAGGTAGCTGGTGCCGCACGTCCCAGAGGTGATCGTACTGGGAGTACTTGAGCTGCTGGGCCTGCTGGTACTACTCGAGCTGGAGCCACTGCGTCTTCTCGTGGTCCGTCTGGAGCTGGAGCTGCTGAGGGTGTTGGCGCTGAGGCTACTGCTGGCGGTACTGGAGGCGGTGCTACAGGTGCTGCTGGAGGTACTGGAGCTGGAGGTGCTGCTAGCGCTGGTGCTACCACTGGGGGTACTGGTGCTGTCCCTGCTGTGTCTAGAGTCACTGCGTGGCCTCGGCCGTACTTCGTTCCGCTCCTTGAGCAGGTTCTTGGTCTCCCGCCTTCTATTGGTCCTCCTCCTTCCTTAGAGTGTCCACAGCCTGTCCCGTCACAGTTACAGCCGGCCTCCCCACTGCCTGCTCCTTCTCCCTACAGTGGTCCTACTGGAGGTCTTGCTGAGCGTCGTGAGCCTGCGTCTCGCCCTGGGTCGCCTGTCCGTCCTGCTCGCACTAGTGGTTGTGGTTCGCGTCAGTGTCCTCCTCCTCTCCCTGGCACGCACCGGATGTCTCTGCGTCCGTCCACTGCTCCTCTGCGTGCCCCTTTGCCTTCTCCTCCTGAGTCCTCTCTTCCTGCTCTTCCCGACCCGAAGTCGGACTCTCTTCGTGCTGCCAGTCCTATTGTCACGCGTCTCCTTGCTACTGTTGTCACTGACCCTTTCTTTGAGTCCACTGCTGCGTCTGCCCTAGTTGCTGAGCTCGTCGACTTTGCTGCTCGCTGTCGTCTAGACTACGCTGCTAGTCTTGTTGCTGGGTCTGAGTCTGTCTGTCCTCCGTCCGTCGGGGGTGAGTGTGCCCTTGGCACGGACGTCTTTGAGGACAGGCAAGAGGAGTTCCAGTGTTTGGCTGCTGCTTCACCTCATCTCGTGTCCGTACTGCTTACCCCTAAGGGAGACCCGGAGGCACTTGACATCCCGACTCCGCGCTCTTACTCCTCTCCTACTCCTCTCAGTGGCAGGCAGCTATGGACGCAGAGATGGCTTCCTGGAAGTCCACAAGCACCTACGTTGACGAGGTTCCCACGCCTGGGGCGAACATCGTCAGTGGCATGTGGATTTTCAGGGTGAAGCGGCTGCCGGGTTCTCCGCCTGTCTTCAAGGCGCGTTATGTGGCTCGTGGCTTCAGTCAGCGGCAGGGAGTTGACTACTTTCAGACCTTCTCTCCCACCCCGAAGATGACCACTCTTCGGGTACTACTGCACATAGCTGCTCACCGTGACTACGAGCTACACTCTCTTGACTTCAGCACTGCTTTCTTGCAGGGCAGCCTACACGAGGAGATCTGGCTGCGTTGCCCACTTGGCTTCACTGGGTCTTTTCCTCCTGGCACCTAGTGGAGCCTCCGGCGACCAGTCTACGGTCTCCGCCAGGCACCACGTGAGTGGCACGACACACTGAGGACTACTCTTGCGGCTCTTGGGTTTGCTCCCTCTACTCCCGACCCGTCTCTGTTTCTCCGCACCGACACTTCTTTGCCGCCGTTCTACATCCTCGTGTACGTCGACGACTTGGTCTTTGCCACAGCTGACACTGCTGGACTCGCCCACGTGAAGTCCGAGCTGCAGAAGAGACACACGTGCATAGACTTGGGTGAACTGCGCAGCTACCTTGGCTTGCAGATCACCCGGGACAGAGCACGCCGCACCATTACCCTGACTCAGTCACAAATGGTGCAGCACGTCCTTCAGCGCTTCGGCTTCACGTACTTCTCGCCTCAGGCCACTCCTCTGCCTACTTGCCACTCGCTCTCAGCTCTGCCTTTGGATGGGTCTGTAGAGTCGAGTGGCCCATACCCAGAGCTTGTTGGCTGCCTCATATACCTGATGACCTGCACACGACCTGACCTTGCATAACCTCTTAGCATTCTCGCACGCTATGTTGCTCCTGGGAGACACAGACCGGAGCACATGGCTGCAGCGAAGAGGGTGTTGCGCTACTTGTGCAGTACGTCGGGCATGGGGCTTGTGCTTGGAGGGCAGAGTCCAGTGGTCCTCACTGGGCACGCAGATGCTTCTTGGGCTGACGACCAGGCTACAGCAGTGGTCGTCACAGGGTTACACCTTCAGCCTTGGTTCCGGCTCTGTTTCGTGGCGGGCTACCCGCTCGTCTTCTGTTCTCGGCTCCAGTTGTGAGGCTGAGATCTACGCAGGGGCCATGGCTGCACAGGAGCTTCGCTGGCTCACCTACCTGCTGACTGACCTCAGGAGAGCTGCCTCGTTCTCCTCCAGTGCTGTACGTAGACAACAAGGCCATGCTGGCCTTGTGTCGGTGTCAACTGGAGTTGTGTGTTGGCCCCGTCCTCGCTTGGGCGGAGCCCACATCTTGGTCGGGTGTGAGGGGAGCAGCCGACCTGCAGCAGTGGGCGAGCTGGTTGACGAGGAGGTCGACCTGCACGGGGACCACTGCACGGGCGCCTACTTCAGGGTAGCGCCGACTTCGGGGAGGTCGACTTGGGAGTCGACGTGCGGAGGACGTCAACTTGGTGACGTCAACTTGGGGAAGCCGACTTCGGTGGTCGGCTGATGGACTGCTAGTCGACCCGCGGGTGGTCGACTGGACCTGGTGGTCGACAAAGGAGGTGCCGACGTCGACCTCGACTCAGGACGCCGAGCAGTTGGGCGTCGAGTAGCGGGGCGTCAACTTCGTGACGCCAACATTGGATGGCCGACGTGGGGGTCGGCCGACAACTGTGCCGGTCGACGTGGAGCTGGTCGACCGGACGTGACGTCGACCTGGTGAGGTCGACCGGAGGTGGCCATCGACTTGGTAGGTCAACGAGCACGTACGGGAGCTGCTGCTCGACGTGGTTGCCCGGTCGACCAGGTTACCTGGGTGACGAAGTGCTGCGGAGGAGTGCGACGGTCGCCCGGGCGAAGTTGGGGAGCCCGACCTCGGTGGTGGTATCCCGAGGTCGCCGTGGCGGATCAGAAGCAGTCGTCAGCTCGAGGTTGACGTGGTGCGTGCGCTGTGCAGGTGACGAGGCCCTACACGCCAATCATCTGCGCGCACCTGCGAAGCGGGTGCACTGCTGTCCTGAGTGAGCAACGCTGGCACGCCGTCAACCTGCGACGTTGGCACGCCGTCGACCTTGCCTTGCTGGAGCGCGGCCGACCAAGTCGTGCTGGAACGTGGTCGACCAAGCTGCGCTGGCAGTTGGCCGACCTGAATGCTTGCCCTGATGTAGTCTAGCTATGCCAACTTCATTGTACTATTGTTCTGAACTTTTCCTAGTGGAACTCTTGCCAATTCTCCCCGTGAACTAGCAAGAAGCGTGAATACAAGGAAACGACTAAGTGAACGAACGCTAGAGATCACACGAGCACACGTGCCTAGCCCGTAGCCTAGCTCCCGTTGCTGCAGTTATCTTCGCATGGTGCGGTGAGCGTGGAAGGCACCGCGACGTAGTTTAGTCTAGCCGACTTAGCACATACCGATCGTATTCGTAGACCGGCAGCCGTGCAGTCACTAGCGTGCGCGTAGGCGACGCCGAGGTGATGGACACCCTGGAGGGACGGCTCGAGGATGCGAGGAGACGCCATGAGGCCCAGGAGTATGGGGCGATACCCTGGGCAGTCGTCGAAGCCGGACTCCGCTCCGTGTGGGCGGCAGAGCACCCCCCTTCTTGACCTGCCTCTCCTCAACCGGTGAACAACGACGGCGGCGTCGACGTGGGCGTCAACGCCGGTGGAGGACAGGTCGGCAAGCAGTGCGGGCAGGCACGTCAAGGCAGAGAGGTAGTGATACACGCCGGTGAAGTCGGCGGCGTTCACGGGCGAGGGATGCAGTCGTCGGCGGCTGAAGGCTCTTCGCAGGGTGACGTCGGAGGTCGACGGAGTGGGCTGTCGCCGATGTCGGCGACCCAGGTGACGGTGGGCAGGATTGCACCGAGCTACGGCTACTTCAAGATTATGCCGGACAGGATCTCGGTCACCCCGCCGCTCGTTGGTCGACCCGACATTCTCACCTGGAAGGAGGCTATCGAGCCCCAGCTGGAGATGGCCGGGCTAATCGGCTTCGCCCAAGGGACCGTGGCGACGCCGGATGAGCACCACCCCGACTTGCGTGCGGAGTTTCGCGCCGTGCAGCTGTTGACCTTCACGGTCATTTTGCGGTGCTGCTCTCCGGGCGTGCAGATCGCTTTGAAGTGGTGCCGGGAGTACATCGACGCCGGCCACCGGGCGTGGCACTTCATTGAGTCAACGTACCAGGTCACCGACGACCTGTTCATCGCCCAGCTGGAGGGATAGCTGACACACCTGCGTATGAGCGACGAGGAGTGTGCGACCGACTACTGCAACCGAGCCAGGCGAATTCTCGCCACCATCAGGATGGCCGGCGCGCAGTTCTCCACAGCGTCGTACATCACCCATGTCATGCAGGGACTTTCTAGCAGCTACAACCTGCTGAAGCGGCTGTCTATGGCGCCAAGCACGAGGGCGACGCTCAACGAGGACAACCTGACCTCGTACATCCTGCAGGACGAGGCGATGCAGGAGGCTAAGCGGTCACAGGAACTCTTGGCGCAGGCCAACTTCGTCGCCCCGGCGAAGCAAGGAGGTCGACCAGGAAAACGCGGACAGTCTGGTGGCGGCAAGGAGCGTTGGCTGGAAGTCGGCCAAGGAGGTCGACAAGAAGAAGTCGACCAAGGACAGCGGTCGGGGAGGAGGAGGTCGACGTCGGGAGTGCTGGCTGTGCGGCGACCCCGACCACCTCTCCTTCGAGTGTCCCAACCGCAGTGACTCTGACGACGACGACGCCAAGGGACGCCGTGGGAGGTCTGGCAGCCGTCGTCCTCGTCGTGGAGGAAACCAGCCGCGCAAGGAGAAGCAGTCGACCAAGACATCGACTTCGGCGAAGGACGCCGACTCCGCTGCAGGCGGCAAGGGGCGAGACGACAAGACGGCGTCGTGCTCGTTGGTCGGCGTCGTGGAGCCGACCATCTCTCTGGCGCTGGAGCCCGGAAAGGACTTCCAGGCGGTGGCGGCAGCTGTGCAGGCGAACCCGGCGGTGGTCCTGCTCGACAGCGGTTGCTCCCACCACCTGATGGGGACGAAGGAAGCCTTCGTCGACCTGCAGCCGAGCGGCGCCATCAGGCATGTGCGCGGCTTCAATGGGGCGCTGCAGGACGTCCAGGGCCGAGGCACTGTTGCTCTGCAAGGGGAGGCCGGGAAGGAGGTGCTCATCCCCGACGTGTTGTACGTCCCAGGTGTGCGGGCCAACCTGCTGTCGGCCGACCAGCTGAAGGAGCACGGCGTGAAGCTGCAGGAGGACGGAGACGGCATGCTGCTCGTGTCGGCAGTAGGGGAGGTGCTCGGTCGGGCGACGTACTCCGGGCGTGTCCTCTGCACCGACCTGCGTCCCTGCTCAACGAGGTCGACGTCGCCCACGACGGAGGTTGTGGCTCTGCGGGCGATCGTCTCGAAGATGAAGTCGACGCTGGACCGGATGCATGCAGCGGCTTGCACATGTCGGCATGGACACCATACGGAGCTCGGCCAAGAACGAGGTCGCCATTGGGCTGGACCTTAAGTCGGCGACAGACGCCGACTCCCCGTGTGTCTCGTGCGTCAGCGGGAAACTGGCGCGGCACACCTTCCCCGACCAAGGCTCCGACGCCGACGACGTGCTGGCCGTCGTGCGCATCAACCTGTGCGGGCCGTTCCGCATTGCGGCCAAGGATGGCAGCCTGTACTTCTTGCTGCTGAAGGACCGCAAGACCCGTTATGTGTGGGTGAAGTCGGTCGCCAAGAAGTCCGATGCGTTGCAGGCGTTCGTGCAGTGGCTGGCGGTGGCTGAGCGGCAGACGAAGAAGCCGGTGTTGATGCTGCGCTCCGACCGGGGAGGGGAGTTCCTCGGGAAGCAGTTCACCGACTTCGTGAACGGAAAGGGGATCGTCCACGACCTGACCTGCCCATACACCCCGGAGCAGAACGGCATAGCGGAGCTGGAGATGAGGACGGTGGTGGAGTCGGTGCGGACAATGCTGCTGCACATGGGCGTGCAGCACCACTGGTGGCACCTCGCTCTCCGGCAGGCCGTCTGGGTCCGCAACTGCCTTGAGAGGTCGGCGCTACCGCCGGGGACGACGCTGTATCAGCTGCTGACCGGGAAGAAGCCCGACTTGTCGCTGGCGCGGTTGTGGGGCTGCATGGCACAGTTCCTTGTCCCCGAGCAGCAGCGTGGTGGGAAGCTGAAGCCGAAGGCCAGGTGGGGCCTTCACCTTGGCGTGTCGGGGGAGAGCAAGGGCTGGGAGCTCCTCGACCTCGACGCCAACCGGTTGGTCACCACGTCGGACGTGGTGTTCTATGAGGATATGTCGTTGGAGGTGTGGAAGTCGGAGCATGGGCCGGTGTTAGGTCGGACGCCTACTACCCTGCCGACTGACACCTCGACGGCGACACTGCCCCTGCTCACCGAGGTCGGTGAGCTTGCTGCTGAGGACGCCGAGATCGTCCGTCCTCCTTCCCCTTCTCCTACGACCCCTGCCCCTCCTCTCGTGGCCGACTTGCCTGGGCTGGCCTCGACGTCGACCTCCGGTGATGAGGGGAGACGTGGGCCGTCACCTGTGGCGCCGGCCCCAAGCATCGCCGGTGGCCGACGTGATGCCGTGAAGCAGGTGGTGCAGCCGACTTTGGTGAGGCCGGTGAAGGAGACGCCGCCTGCAGAACAGCAGCTGACAGGGGAGCAGGCAGCAGTGACGCCGACCAAGGAGCAGTCAGCGACCGGGCAGTCGGCTGGGACGCTGATCACAGGGGAGCAGACGGCTCGGACGCCGGCTGAGGAGCAGCAGGACGCCGAGGGCAGCGACGACAGCGACGACGGAGGGGACGCCGAGGAGGCCCAGCCGGGACCACGGCGTTTAGGCCGACTTCGGAGGCCGCCTGACTTCTTCGTCCCCGCTGCCTTTACCACGGTGTACGACGTGGACGATGATGACGACGACCTGCTGTACGACGACGCCGAGGAGGATGAGGAGTTTCCGGAGCTCGACCCCGACATGCTAGCCGACCCCGAGCACCGTTGGGACATCTCAACGATGACGGTGAAAGAGGCATTGGCGAGCTGGAAGGGCCCGGCTGTGAAGGCCGCCATGGAGGAGGAGATTCGCAGCCTCATCAACATGGGCACTTGGGAGCTGGTCGAACGCCCGCCGGGGGTGAACGTCATGAAGAACCGGTGGGTGTTGACGACGAAGTACCACATTGACGACACCGTCGAGCGAGAGAAGGCGAGGCTGGTCGTGAAGGGCTTCACATAGGTATACGGCGCCGACTACGACGAGACGTTCGTGCCGGTGAGCAGCTACGTCACGATGAGGATCTTCCTCAGCATCGTCGCCATCCTCAACCTCAACCTGATGCAGCTCGACATGAAGAACGCCTTCCTGCAGAGCAAGCTCGATCGGGTGCTGTACATGTCCCAGCCGGACTACTTCAACGACGGAACCGGCCGGGTGTGCAAGCTGCTGAAGAGCCTGTACGGGCTGAAGCAGTCGCCGCTGTTGTGGTACTTGGCTCTCAACGATGTGCTGGTCGGCGCCGGGTGGAAGAAGAGCCAGGTCGACGAGGCTCTTTACTTCAAGGTCGGCGAGGGTGGAGTGGCCTGCTGGGTGCTGGTCTACGTCGACGACCTGCTTGCCACCAGCAGCAGCGCCGCGATGCTGAAGGAGCTGAAGGAGCTGCTAGAAGCCGCCTTCGAGCTGCGCGAGATCTCGCCGATGCAGAAGTACCTTGGGCTGGAGATCGTGCGCGACAGGCCGGCGGGGAAGCTGTGGCTGCACCAGCAGGGCTACGCCGACAAGCTGCGTAGGCGCTTCATCGACGAGGAGCAGACTGGGCGCACCCCGAAGATGCCGGTCTCGGTCGGCGCCTACGCCGAGCTCACCTTCAACGACAAGGAGGCGAATGAGCGACAGGAGGAGGAGTACCGGCAGAAGGTCGGCTCGTTGCAGCTCGCGGCGACAACGACGAGGCCGGACATCGCCTTCGCATGCAGCAAGCTGGGGAGCGGCCTCACGGTGAGGAGTGACCAGCACTGGCGCGAGGTCGACCGCTGCCTTGCCTACCTCGCCAATACACGAGACACCACCCTAGAGTTCGGCGGTGGACCTCAGTCGCTGGAGCTCGTCGGCTACGTGGACGCTGACGACGCCGGTGACAAGCAGAACAGGACGAGCACGGGCGGCTACAAGTTCGTCTACGGAGGGGCTGCAGTCTCCTGGTCGAGCCAGCGCATCAAGTGCGCGACGTTGTCATCCACCGAGTCGGAGTACGTGGCGGCCACTGAAGCTGGCAAGGAGGGACGCCGCCTTCGCTTCCTTCTTGCAGAGTTCCGGCAGCTGGACGCCGGGAAGCCGACTGTCCTACGAGTGGACAACAAGTCGGCCATCACGGTCGCCGAGGGCATGGGGTTGACAGGCAACCTCAAGCACATGGAGCGGCGACAAGCCTGGCTGCAGCGCATGGTGAAGCGCGGGAAGTTTTCGCTGCAGTACATCCCGACCGCTGAGCAGCCAGCCGACTTCTTGACGAAGGCGCTGCACTATCCGGCCTTCAACCGGTGCTCCGTCGCAATCGGCCAGGTGCGCTTGGCCGATGTGGTCGACGGCGACAACGACGTGCAGCAGTAGGCGCCATGCCCTCTTTCATGGCTGGTGCGGTGATCGGCGTGCTGTGTGTTGTGTGCACGCCGCTGAGCTTTTTCTCCGAGGAGTACTGCCGTGTGGGCTGGGTGCCCAAGCGTGAACGCAGGCAGGGGAGTGTCAACTGGAGTTGTGTGTTGGCCCCGTCCTCGCTTGGGCAGAGCCGACATCGTGGTCAGGTGTGAGGGGAGCAGCCGACCTGCAGCAGTGGGCGAGCTGGTTGACGAGGAGGTCGACCTGCACGGGGACCACTGCACGGGCGCCTACTTCAGGGTAGTGCCGACTTCGGGGAGGTCGACTTGGGACTCGACCTGCGGAGGACGTCAACTTGGTGACGTCAACTTGGGGAAGCCGACTTCGGTGGTCGGCTGATGGACTGCTAGTCGACCCGCGGGTGGTCGACTGGACCTGGTGGTCGACAAAGGAGGTGGCGACGTCGACCTCGACTCAGGACGCCGAGCAGTTGGGCGTCGAGTAGCGGGGCGTCAACTTCGTGACGCCAACTTTGGATGGCCGACGTGGGGGCCGGCTGACAACTGTGCTGGTCGACGTGGAGCTGGTCGACCAGACGTGACATCGACCTGGTGAGGTCGACCGGAGGTGGCCATCGACTTGGTAGGTCGACGGGCACGTACGGGAGCTGCTGGTCGACGTGGTTGCCCGGTCGACCAGGTTACCTGGGTGACGAAGTGCTGCGGAGGAGTGCGACGGTCGCCCAGGCAAAGTTGGGGAGCCCGACCTCGGTGGTGGTATCCCGAGGTCGCCGTGGCGGATCAGAAGCAGTCGTCAGCTCGAGGTTGACGTGGTGCGTGCGCTGTGTAGGTGACGAGGCCCTACACGTTAATCAACTCCGCGCACCTGCGAAGCGGGTGCAATGTTGTCCTGAGTGAGCAACGCTGGCACGCCGTCAACCTGCGACGTTGGCACGCCGTCGACCTTGCCTTGCTGGAGCGCGGCCGACCAAGTCGTGCTGGAACGCGGTCGACCAAGCTGCGCTGGCAGTTGGCCGACCTGAATGCTTGCCCTAATGTAGTCTAGCTATGCCAGCTTCATTGTACTATTGTTCTGAACTTTTCCTAGTGGAACTCTTGCCAATTCTCCCCGTGAACTAGCAAGAAGCGTGAACAGAAGGAAACGACTAAGTGAACGAACGCAGAGATTACACGAGCACACGTGCCTAGCCCGTAGCCTAGCTCCCGTTGCTGCAGTTATCTCCGCAGTCGGGAGCAGAGACTGGAGCACAGAACGAAGCACATTGCTCTTCGCTACTTCCTTGCTCGTGAGCTACAGCAGCGTGGTCAGCTGCGCCTTGCGTACGTGGCCTCTGAGGCCAACACTGCTGATATCTTCACCAAGGCGCTTGCGCCTTGTGATCATCAGCGCTTCTGTACTCAGCTGGGTCTTGTGCCTGCCCTTGCCTCACTTGCTCACCCTTTGACCTTGTTTGTACTGTTACATATATATACACCTGCTCTTGCTTGTCTAGCCTTATACATATATAATCCTGCATGTGAACTGGCCTTGTGGCCTTGAACTTGTGCTCGGAATGTGTGGTGACGTTGTGATCCACCCTGAGCTTGCTTTGCTTTGCTTGACTGGTCTTGTGACCCCTTGTTCTCCCCCACTTTGCCTATGGGGGTGTGTCAGATTTATATGACATAGCTGCTGTAGGCTATAGTGGGGTAGCACATATGGGGTACAGCTTTCTAGGGTTTGTACTTGTACCCAACTTTCCCTTAGTCGTTTCATTCTCGTTTCAGTTTTCTCAATTATGCCAATAGGCTGAAGGCGGATACATCCCCTGCGTGAACGCGTGTATGTAGTATCACCCGCCTGATCTGCATCTACATAGCCGAGTTGTGAAAGCATAGACTACATCGACTTATGATATAGTTAGCCTCAAGTAAATGTGCACACGAAATAGGAGATTGCTAGCTTCGACCTCCCTAGGTTCTCCCCTTCAGGTCGCTTAAAGTACTGAGCAAGCTAGCTAGCTGAGTAAGCCAAATCCGAGCAGTAGGTGACAGCTGCGAAGAGAAGATTGCCAAGCAGCTGATAGCTACTGATGTCGTCAAAAGAGAGAACCTAGGTGTCAGTAGAGTGATTAGAACGGAAAGGTGTTGAAGCCGTAGGCATTGATAGGGGAAACTACTTATGAAACTTGTTGGTGTATTTTCCGACAGAAAGTTAGATAGGCGCAGGCGTCTCAATGGTGTTGAGACCAAGATACTATGTGTGATCGGTTGAAATCGTTAGCGTAAAAACTGTCTTATGCTCCCACAAGCTCGCTTTCGGTGGAAGAGAGTTTGGTCACACCCTGCAGCTTCTTGGGTCTGCCAGGAGATGGCAGCTCTGCCAAGCGTGAAGAGGTAGCCTCATGTGGACGACCGGTTCTCCTTATTGCCAGCATCATCCACATCTGCGTACCCCACAAGGTTCAAGCTCTCTAGTCCTCCCTTGAATAGCAGCCCCATTGATGGTGAGGCAGCCTTGTAGGAGAGGGTGCGGAAGAGCACATGCCAATGCACATCCATCCTTAGGTACGCACCTGCTACAAGGCGACTTGCACGCAAAAGAGAGATTAGGATGGGTATGGATTATTGCAAACTGCACCATGCCTAGAATTGACAGGTACCCGATCATGGTTTAGTCGGCAAATTGCCCGGCATCCTGCTTGCCAAAGCTGGCAAAGGAGAGAGGAGTGATGGGCTGCTTCTTTGGTGGCGCCCCCTTGAAGAACCGCTGCTGTACCTTCGCCACGTATGCGTTCTAGTACAAGAGGAGCGTCTTGTTGGGGCGGTTGTGAGAGTATGACGAGATCGTGGAGGAACCAGGTGCAAAACCCGTCTTCCGTGCACCATACCACCTTAGTCCGACCGAACTAACAGACACGAAGAAACAAATTGAGTATATACCAGACAGAAAACTGATCCACCCTTCCACCTCTCCCTACGGTGCACCGGTTCTCTCCACTCCAAAGCCGGACGGTAGTTTGCTTATACGCATTGACTACCAGGCACTGAACAAATAGACAGTCAAGAAAAATTTCCCCATACCAGGGGTAGACGATCTTCTAGACCAATTGTGTGGTGCAACAGTCTTTTTGAAGCTGGACCTACGGTCGGGTTACTGGTAGTGTAAGATGGTAGACAACTCGGTCCACAAAACTGCGTTCCGTACCAGATACGACTCCTACAAATACTTAGTGATGTCGTCCGGACTCTGCAACGCACCGGCGACATTTCAAGAGGAGACGAATCACATCCTACGGCCCCTACTAGACAAGTGTTAGGTATCGTACCTAGACGATATTCTGATTTACTCCAAAAACATGAAGGAGCACGTGGAGATCTACGGAAAGTCTTCTAAATCCCGCGAAAGAAACAAATATACATGAAGATGTCGAATAGCAACTTCACATCAAAGAAGGTGCGGTTTCTCGGGCACATGGTGAGTGCGGAGGGTGCATATATGGACACGCGGAAGATGGAAGACGTCAAGAAGTGGAAAGTTCATGCGAACGTTAAGGAGTTGCAGTAGTTCCTAGGCTTCGCCAATTACTACAACATGTTCGTACCACAGTATGCTAAGATAGCAGCGCTAGTGACGAACTTACTCAAAAAAGGTACGCCATATAAATGGGATACTCCTCAACACCAAGCCATGGAGCAGTTACAGATAGCATTGACTACAGCGCTAGTACTCATCATACTAGATCCAGACAGAGATTACGTGGTGGAAGCAGACACTAGTGACCTGGCAGTCGTAGCAGCACTGATGCAGGATCACGGGCGCGATTTGTAGCCCATCGCTTACCTCAGTAAGAAGCGAAGAACTGAATTACCCAATCCATGACAAGGAAGCCTTAGTGATAGTGACAGCCTTCAAGGCGTGGAGGTATTGCCTAGAGGGAGCCAAAACTACACTCTACACATACCACTGCAGTCTCAAATACCTCAAGCCGCAGCCTACGATCTCACGAAGACATGTGCGGTGGATGGACTTCCAGGAAACACACTTCCACTTCGACATCGTCTACAAGCCAGGGCTACATAACAAGGCTGACGCACTGAACCGGCCAGGGCACATAGCAGGCATCTAGCTCGACAGGATGACCCTCTGCTCAAGGATCTATTCCAACATGGGTACTCCATGGACGCAAAGATCGCTACAGATAGAAACAGAAGTTGTTACAGTGGGAGAAAGACTTAGCGGTAAAGAAGGGTTCAGAAAAAAATTGGGTACCGAACTATGCCCCGCTGGAGGAAATTCGCGATGTGGCATACGCGGGACATTTCGGGAGTAACAAGACGTTAGCGGGAATATCAAAGTACTACTACTAGCCCCAGATGGCAGCAGACGTGTAGCAGTTTGTCACCTCATGCGACACGTGCCAGCGGATGAAGAGTAGCAAGCAGAAAAAAGCAGGGCAACTTCAGCCCACTACCCGTACCAGAGCAGCCATAGCAAGTCGTTAACGTGGACTTTATCACTGGGCTTCTTTCAACATCACGAGGGCATGACGCTATACTCGTGGTGATCAACAAGTTCTCTGAGATGAGACACTTCATCCCAACCAGCGCCACGGCTACTACTGAAGCAACTGCTCGCCTCATCTTTGACCGCATCGTCACCATCCACGGCATCCCGGCTACACTTGTCGCGGACAGGGACCCAAATTTCACTAGTAAGTTCTAGAGGGAACTCATGGGTTTGTTGGGGACAAAGCTTGCGATGTCTTCAGCATACCACCCCCAGACTGACAGACTAACTGAGCGACTCAATCTTGTGGTTGAACAATTACTGCGCACAGCTTGCAAAGATGACACGAGCCACCGGGAACTACAGTTACTGACGCTTGAGTTCGCTTATAACAACGCTTCACACACGGCCACGAGGAAAACTCCTTTCTTCCTTTGTTACGGGCGTGAACCACTTACACCATAGCAGCCAACCACACCTGCACACGTCCAAGCCGTACATGACTTCGACACCACCATGCAGCAGCTATGGGAGAAGACTCAGCGACGTCTCACCACGATGCAGAACTACCAGAAGCAGTATCTCGATCGACAGCGACAAGATCACTCAGTAGAAGTTGGGGATCAGGTGCTTCTCGACACATGCAACTTGGACTTGTCTCACCTTCTGTCCAAACGCCGGCCTTGCTTCTGTGGTAACTTTCGCGTTGAGGCGATGGTGACTCAAGTAACATTCCGCTTGCGCTTACCATCTATATGGAAGCTTCACAATGCTTTCCATGTTCAGCTACTAATGCTGTACAAGGACCCCAACCAGCAGTTCAAGGGACGAAAGCTATCGCCACCACCACCTCTTCTCGTACAGGATGAACCAGAGTACGATGTGGAACGAGTTCTCACTCATCGACGCAGATGCGGCAACACTCTCGAGTTCTTGATACGCTGGAAGGGATATGACACGTCGGAGGACAGTTGGGTTGTAGAAGCTTATATTGGCAACAGACGCCGTGCTCTCATGGATTATTTTGTCAAGCAGGGTGTTTCTCACGTTATCCAGCTTTGAGGGGGGGATGTGTGAGAGGACAACGGCTCTGCATACTTTGATTTACCTTATTATGCTTTATCTTGCTTAGCCTTAGTATATTATGCATGCTTTTGCTCGTTTTCCTTAGAATCGTAGTTTGTTATTTATTTTTCATAGTTATAGCACCGTTCTAGGTTGCGTGCACCAAAATCTAGCCGTTTCGATTGCCACCAAATTGCTTCTACTGAATTCAGGGAGGACCCATTCGGGGACGCTTCACGGCCCACGGAACCTTCTAGTAACACCCGGGTTACTGGCGTTGTGTCGAGCCTATATAGCCTCGTGTTGTACCCAGGTGATCATAATCTATTTTCTGAACCAGTTCTTCGATCCTCACAGCGGTCATGCACAATTTGTAGCCCGGGGAATCCTTTGGTGGATAACAAGTATCCCACCACAAGTACACCTTCGTCCATCTCCTTGCCTTCAGGTCCGATCAAGGTTACTCTAATCTGAGGTCAATGATGATGCTCCCCAATCCCCCTTCATCTCCACCATCCTCATCCAAGTACTCAACATCATTATAGATGTCCGTGTCATAGATGCCCTTCCCAGGGAATGCCATGTCGTACATGATGTTGTCATCATCTGCATTCAAGGCCATCATGGATGATGCAGGAAAGCGTAGAGGTGGTATACCCTTGTTGGACCTGCTAGAATGATATGGGGGTGGAGGAGTGGGCTGTCGAAGCGGAACTGTAGGTATGGGGCCCTTCCCATGGGCTGCCGCCGAGTTCAGATCCACTGCCTCTCCTTCTTCATCTTCATCAGCTACAATCATTTACAGAGGGACCAACCTTTGGTCCCACAGGTGCCAAGCCAGCAGCTAAGATGGACAGGAGGTGGCGGAGCCATGGCTGCCTTGCTGCCCACAGGGTCAACCGATCAATCGAACGGTTGCTCGCCCCCTTGCACGAAAGACACCGTGACCATGATGACGGTACGTGACGGCGGCTGATTCCTGCTGAGTTTCTCGCCAAGAACCCCCCCCCAATGTACCTCGTTCTCTACCATCTAGTCACCCGTCTCCCTGACTCTCTTCACGCAGTCAAGGACCACTTTCTCGCCCTCTGCCCCACCGAGCTCACCGTTGACCTGCTCGAGAAGCACCTGCTTGCAGCTGAGGCTAGCATAGTCGCTGTAGGTGCCTCTGGTGGCGACCCCCACACGCCCTTCTTTGACGGGTGTTCCCCTCCCCCCCTTCTCCCCTCGGTCGCCTCTGCTGCCGCTATCGACTACCTTGGTGCTGAGGAAGTCGGGGCTGCGTCTGCTCCTAGTGGGAGGCGCAAGGGCGGCAGGGGCAAGGGGGGCAAGGGTGGTGGTGGTGACAGCGGGGGAGGTGGAGGTGGAGGTGGAGGCGGTGGCAGTGGTGGCGGTGGTGGCGGGGGTGGGAGGGTCAGTGGCAGCAGCGGGGTTGGTGGCGGCAGTGGTGGTGGTGGAAACAAGGGTGGAGGCGGTGGCGGTGGCGGCAGTGGGCGTGGTGGCGGCGGCTAGGGTGGTGGTCGGGGTGGACCAGCACAGCGTGGAGGTTCGGGTGGTGTCCAGCGCCAGCAGCAGCGTCTCGGAGAGACCCCGTCGCCCCAGCAGCTTCATGAGTGGTACTCTTAGCATGGGGGGTCTGGGGGTGGAGGTACCTGCCCGTATGTCATTCGCACAGGTGACCGCGCTAGTCAGACGTGTGGGAGGCCCCACACGCAGCAGCGCTGTTTCTCCCGTCTCGACGACGCCTGGCGTGAACAGTTCCCTAACGCCTCTGAGCTGCCCCGCTGGGCTGATCTGCGTAAAAAGAACATTGATATCTTTGCTCCTGACTTTGATGTTATCCTTGGTGCTATGTATGAATTGACTATTAGTGTTGAGGGAGACTGTTACCTGAGTGTCCCGCCCGACCCGGGCATTGCGACCAGTGAGGTTGCCGCTCTAGGTGCTAGTGCGTCTGCTGCCCTAGGTCCTAGTGAGGCTACTGCTCTAGGTGCTGGTGAGTCTGCTGCTTCAGGTGCTCGTGAGTCTGCACCTTCAGTTATTGCGTCTACTTAGGCACTACACACCTTCACACTGGACTCAGGTGCTTCCCGTTGTTTCTTTCGAGACCGCACTGCCCTAGCGCAGCTCCCTAGGCCTGTTGCTGACTCCTGGCTGACCCCTGCGGGGGTCCGGTCCTTGCGACCTCCACCACTGCCCTCCCTTGTCCTGCTGTCCCGTCCGGCACGCTGTCGGGTCTTTACCTCCCCTCGTTCTCTACGAACTTGGTGGCGGGTTCCGCGCTCCAGGACGCGGGTGTTCACCAGTTCACCCCTGCCTACGAGCGTGTGACACATTGCACGTGTGCTCAGACGGGTCGTCACCTGGCTACCTTCACTCAGCAGCCGGGGTCGGACCTGTACACACCGACCACTGAGTCCCCTTTGGTAGCTGCGTCTGCGTCAGCGTCAGGTCAGTTGTCCGCCCCCTGCTCGTGTCGCATCTTGTCGCACCGGACGGTCCTCTGGCATCACCGCCTTGGTCACCCTTCGATGCAGCGCCTTTGTGGCATGCACTCCCGGTACCTTGTCTCTGGTCTCCCCAGGTCACTGCCTCCCCTGCAACCGTCCCCTACCCCTCCTTGCCTTCCCTGTGTCGAGGGGCGGCAGCGCGCTGCCCCCCATGTCAAACATATATGCTATAGTCTATCTAGGCTGTAGTGGGGTAGATACTATAGGGTACAACACTTCTAGGTTTCCTACTTGTACCTGAGAAAGCGTGAACGAGAATGGATGACTATGAAGTGAAGTGAATACAAATAGGAAACCCTAATTGTGTTGTACCCCCTATGGGATACCCCACTATAGCCTACAGAAACAAGTAAGCTATATGTTCTGACACACCCCCATAGGCAAAGTGGGGGAGAACAAGGGGTCACAAGACCAGTCAAGCAAAGCAAAGCAAAGCTCAGGGTGGATCACAAAGTCACCACGCATTCCGAGCACAAGTTCAAAGGCCAGAAGGCCAGTTCACATGCAAGATCATATATAGAGATATACAAGAGTCAAGCAAGCAAGAGCAAGAGTATATATAGGCGAAGGTACAAGCAAGGTCAAGAGGAGAGCAAGTGAGGCAATACAGGCACAAGACCCAACTGCGTGCAACAACGCTGATGATCACAAGGCGCAAGTGCCTTGGTGAAGACATCAGCAGTGTTGGCCTCAGAGGCCACGTACGCAAGTCGCAACTGTCCACGCTGCTGTAGCTCACGAGCAAGAAATTAGCGGAGAGCAATGTGCTTCGTTCTGTGCTCCAGTCGCTGCTCTCGACACAAGGCCAGCATGGCCTTGTTGTCTACGTACAGGACTGGAGGAGAACGAGGCTGCTCTCCAAGGTCGGTCAGCAGGTAGGTGAGCCAGCGTAACTCCTGTGCAGCCATAGCCCCAGCGTAGATCTCAGCCTCACAACTGGAGCCGAGAACAGAAGACGAGCGGGTAGCCCGCCACGAGACAGAGCCGGAACCAAGGCTGAAGGTGTAACCCTGTGACGACCGCTGCGTAGCCTGGTCGTCAGCCCAAGAAGCGTCTGCGTGCCCAGTGAGGACCACTGGACTGCGCCCTCCAAGCACTAGCCCCATGCCCGACGTACTGCACAAGTAGCGCAACACCCTCTTCGCTGCAGCCATGTGCTCTGGTCGGTGTCTCCCAGGAGCAACAAAGCGTGCGAGAATGCTAAGAGGGTATGCGAGGTCAGGTCGTGTGCAGGTCATCAGGTACATGAGGCAGCCAACAAGCTCTGCAAACGGGCCACTCGACTCTACGGACTCATCCGAAGGCAGAGCTGAGAGCGAGTGGCGAGTAGGCAGAGGAGTGGCCTGAGGCGAGGAGTACGTGAAGCCGAAGCGCTGAAGGACCTGCTGCACCATGTGTGACTGAGTCAGGGTAATGGTGCGGCGTGCTCTGTCCCGGGTGATCTGCAAGCCAAGGTAGCTGCGCAGTTCACCCAGGTCAGTGTACGTGTGTCTCTTCTGCAGCTCGGACTTCACGTAGGCGAGTCCAGCAGTGTCAGCTGTGGCAAAGACCAAGTCGTCGACGTACACGAGGATGTAGAACGGCGGCAGAGAGGTGTCGGTGCGCAGAAACAGCGACGGGTCGGCAGTAGAAGGAGCAAACCCAAGTGCCGCGAGCGTAGTCCTCAGTGTGTCGTGCCACTCACGTGGCGCCTGGCGGAGACCGTAGACTGGACGCCGGAGACTCCACTGGGTACCAGGAGGGAAAGACCCAGTGAAGCCAGGTGGGCGACGCAGCCAGATCTCCTCGTGCAGGCTGCCCTGCAAGAAAGCTGTGCTGAAGTCGAGAGAGTGCAGCTCGTAGTCACGGTGAGCAGCAACGTGCAGCAGAACCCGAAGAGTGGTCATCTTCGGGGTGGGGGAGAAGGTCTGAAAGTAGTCAACCCCCTGCCGCTGACTGAAGCCACGAGCCACGTAACGCGCCTTGAAGACAGGCGGAGAACCCGGCGGCCGCTTCACCCTGAAAATCCACATGCCACTGACGATGTTCGCCCCAGGAGGGGGAACAGCGTCAACGTAGGTGCCTGTGGACTTCCAGGAAGCCATCTCTGCATCCATAGCTGCCTGCCACTGAGAGGAGTAGGGACCCTCTATCGCCTCCGCGTAAGAGCGCGGAGTCGGGATGTCTGGTGCATCCGGGTCTCCCTCAGGGGCTAGCAGTACAGACGCGAGACGAGGTGAAGCGGCGGCCAGACACTGGAACTCCTCCTGCCTGTCCTCAAGGACGTCCGTGCCAAGGGCACACTCACCCCCGACGGACGGAGGACAGGCGGACTCAAACTCAGTGACAAGACGAGCAGCGTAGTCTAGACGACAGCGCGCAGCAAAGTCGACAAGCTCAGTGACAAGGGCAGACGCAGCAGACGACTCGAAGGAAGGGTCAGTGACAGCAGTAGCAAGGAGACGCGTGACAGTAGGACTGGCAGCACGAAGAGAGTCCGACTCCGGGTCGGCAAGAGCAGGAAGAGAGGAAGCAGGAGGAGAAGGCAAAGGGGCACGCAGAGGAGCAGTGGACGGACGCAGTGACATCCGGTGCGTGCCAGGGACAGGAGGAGGACGCTGACGCGACCCGCGACCACTAGCGCGCTCAGTACGAACAGGCGACACAGGACGAGACGCAGGCTCACGACGCTCAGTAAGACCTCCAGTCGGACCAGCGTAGGGAGAAGGAGCAGGCAAAGGGGAGGCAGGCTGTAGCTGTGGCTGTGACCGGACAGGCTGCGGACCCTCTAAGGGAGGAGGAGGAGGTGTAAGACCAAGAACCTGCTGCAGGAGCGGAACGAAGTACGGTCGGGGCCGCGCGGCGACGCTAGAAACAGCAGGAACAGCACGAGCAGCCCCGGCAGGAGCACCCACTCCAGCAGCACCTCCAGTAGCACCACCAGAAGCTCCAGAACCTCCAGCAGCAGCACCAGGAGCACTGTCAGTCGGACCGCCAACGGCAGGCTCAGCGCCAACACCCTCAGCAGTACCAGCTCCAGGAGAACTCTCAGACCCAGCAGCTCCAGCACCCACAGTACGAGCACCGTCGGGACACGCGGCAGCAGTACCCTCTGCAGCCGAAGAACCACCAGCACCAGCAGCACGCCTCCAGCGCCTGGCAAACCACTCACGCAGCTCCTGTGGGGAGAGTGGCTCCCGGCGAGACGAAGCACCCCCAGGCACAGCACCCCCAGGCTCAGCACCCCCAGGCTCAGCACCCCTAGGCACAGCACCCCCAGGCACAGCACCCCCAGGCTCGGCACCTCCAGGCGCAGCACCCCCAGGCACAGCACCCCCAGGCGCAGCACCCCCAGGCTCAGCACCCCTAGGCACAGCACCCCCAGGCACAGCACCCCCAGGCTCGGCACCTCCAGGCTCAGCACCCCCAGGCACAGCACCCCCAGGCTCAGCACCCCCAGGCTCAGCACCCCCAGACTCCGCACCCCCAGGCTCAGCTCCCGCAGCAGCACCAGAGTCACCAGTGACCTCGACAGGCTCGACCGCGTCTACCTGGGACACACCTGAAGGGGCAGGACCCTGAGGGGGGAGGGGGACTACCGGGGGGGGACCTGGTACCAAGAAGAGCGGGGGTGGGGGGAGGGACGGAGTGCGGTAGGGGAAGAGGCGGTAGTAGGGTACCGACTCGTCGAACGTGACGTCCTGGGAGGACAGAACACGTCGAGAGGTGGGGTGGTAAAACTGCCACCCAGGGGCGTCGGGGGGGAACCCCAGGAAGACGCAGGGAGAAGCACGAGGGGACAGCTTGTCCGCAGACAGGTCGCGAACAAACGCCCGAGATTCCCAGACCCGGAACGCCGACGCATCGCCAACTTTCCCCGTCCACAGCAGGGCTGGGGAGGTCTCCGGTCGAGAGACCCTGGGGTGGAGGTTGATCTGGTGCGCAGCGTACCTGACCGCTAAACGGCCACAGAAAATGGGGAGCAGCCGCATGCATCATGGACGTACGAGCGACGTCCATGACCATGCCAATGCGGCGCTCAGCAATCCCATTCTGCTGTGGTGAGTCCGGAAGCGTGAAGGTCTGACGGATGCCTCGCGCACGACAGTAGGCACTCAGGAGGCCAGAGGAGAACTCTCCGCCTCTGTCCGAGTGCAGACGCAAAACAGTGAAGTCAGAGCCAAAGCTCCTCCGAAGCTGGAGACGAGCTGCGCGGATCCAGTCGATCAACACCTCAGTGACCTCACCCTTGCTGCGCAAGGGGAAGACTGTGGTGTAACGCGAGTAGTCGTCAACCACCAGCAGGAAGTAGCGTTCCTGACCCTGTCCACGGACGCGGGCTGGGCCCCACACGTCCATGTGAAGCGTCTGCAACGGGGCCTCTGTCGGAGGAAACTGGGAGGAGTGAGGGGCAGCACGCTGGCGCCCCTCGACACAGGGGACACAGGTAGGGCCAGGGCCCGGAGGAAGGGGAGGGAGGCACCGGGGAAGACCAGACACAAGGACTCGCGAGGCCATGCCTCTGAGCCGAAGCAGAGAGGGGTGGCCAAGGCGGTGGTGCCAGAGGAGGGTCTGGTGAGACAGACGACGACACGAGCAGGGGGCAGACTCAGGACCAGACCTGGACGCTGCAGCAAACACCTGACCAGACGAAGGGACCCTACCAGACGTAGCACCTGGAGGAGAAGCAGTGGTCAGTGTGTACAGGCTCGACCCTGGCCGACGTGTAAACGTAGCCAGGTGGCGACCTGTATCCGCCTCCGTGCAGTGGGTCACCCGCTGACGAGCAGGGGTGAACTGGTGGACACCCGCATCCTGGAGGTCAGCACCACTCACCAAGTTCGTCGAGAACGAGGGGAGGTAGAGACCAGTCAGGGTGCCAGAGGGGGCCGCCGGACACGGGAGGACAGTGGAGAAGCGAGACAGGACAGGCCCCCCAGAGGGGTCAGCCAGGGACACCGCAACCGGCCGACTCAGCGGCGTGAGAGTGGTGCGGTCCCTAAAGAAGGAGCGAGACGCTCCAGAGTCAAGGGTGAAGGTGTGAGAGGCCGAAGCCGACACAGTACCTGAGAGGGCAGACTCACCAGCACCTGAGAGCACAGACGCACTGGCACCTAGAGCAGCAGCCCCACTAGTACCTGACGCGGCAGTACCAATGCCCGGGTCGGGCGGGAAACATCGGTAACAGTCATCCTCATCACTACCAGTCACAGCATACATAGCAGAGAGAATAGCATCAAAATCAAGATCATAATTAGCTACACCAGCCCTAGACAGCTCTCCCCAGCGGGGGATCTCAGCGGCCTCCGGAAACTGCTGACGCCAGGCGTCGGTCAGGCGGCCAAAGCAGCGGCGGGCTGTGTGGGCGCCTCCACACCTCTCCCCTGCACGGTCACCGGTGCGAAGAACGTAGGGGCAGGGACCAAGCGCACCACCACGCTGACGCTGCAAGTACCACTCACGGAGCTGCTGAGGGGCGGGGACGGTGCGAGAGCGCTGCTGCTCCTGTGGCTGCTGCTGCGGCTGCTGCTGCTGCTGCTGCTGGCGCTGACCACCCCCGGAGCTGCTCCGCTGGGACGAGCCACTCCGACCCCCGCCTCCACCGCCACCCCCGCCTCCACCGCCACCCCCGTCTCCACCGCCACCTCCCCCACCAGGACCGTCGCTCCCACCGCTCCCACCGCCTCCTCCGCTACCACCTCCGCCGCCACCTCCGCCTCCACCGCCGCCACCAGTACCTCCACTCCCTCCACCACCCCCACCGCCACCCCCACTCCCCCCGCCACCCCCACCGCCTCCTCCACCGCCCCCTCTAGCTCCACCCGCTCCCTTGCCCCCCTTGCCCTTGCCAGAGCGGCGTCTGCCGCTGGGGGCAGACGCCGCGCCGACCGACTCAAAACCAGCGAGGTCGGCCGTAGCGGCAGAGGCGACAGAGGGCAGCAGGGGGGAAGGACCACACCCCTCAAAGATGGGGGTGCGAGGGTCACCCCGAGAGGCCCCTACAGCGACAATACTCTTCTCAGCCGCTAGCAGGGACTCCTCAAGGAGGTCGACAGTGAGAGTGGTGGGACAGACAGAGAGAAACTGGTCCCTAACGACACGAAGGGACTCAGGGAGACGGGTGACGAGAAAGTAGAGAGTGATGTACATGGGAGGAGGGTTCGCAGCGCGGAACTCAGCAGAAAGGGCAGCGCGGTAGCGGGTGTCACTAGCACGGAGGTGGGTAACGAGGTCAGCGACAGTGGGAAAGGAAGGGAGGTCAGGGAAGAGAAACGGTAGCATGAGGCGGCCAAGAGTAGCGGAGGAAGGGGAGGAGTAGCGTGCAACTACAGCGTCGTACAAGGCCTGAGCGGTCTTGCACTGACTAAAGTGGGCACGCTCAGAGGAAGGGAGGTGGCGACGCACAGCAAGACGTGCAGCAGCATCGCGGGTCGCCCACTTGGAGCGAACGGCAGAGTCAGCATCAGCAGGTGGGGCAGGGACAGCGCCAGAGACAAAGTCAAAGAGAGAGACCTCATCTATCGCATCACACAGTAAGTACAGCTGCAGGTCTTCAATCCAGACGGCAAAGTCAATGGCCCTCCCCTCAGCGTCAAAAGTAAGAACATTGGGGGTGGCCATGGCAGCAGCTGAAAGTCTCACCGGTCTGGGAGAGTCGGGTAGGTCAGCAGCAGAGGAACACAGCTCAGGAACAGCAGCACGGCTCCTCAGGCGGCTCGGGCGGCTCGGGCGGCTCGGGCGGCTCGGGCGGCTCGGGCGGCTCGGGCGGCTCGGGCGGCTCGGGCGGCTCGGGCGGCTCGGGCGGCTCGCGCGGCTCGGGTGGCGTAGGGGCTCACGGGCGGCGCGGGCTGCTGGGGCTGCTCACGTGCAGCACGGCGGGCTGCAGCAGGGGCCGGGGGGAGGGCTGTAGCGGGGCCGACGGCGGGCTGGAGCGGGGCCGGGGCGGGCTGTAGCTGGGCTGGCGGCGGGCTGTAGCTGGGCCCGGTGGCGGGCTGTAGCGGGGCCGGCGGCGGGCTGTAGCTGGGCCGGCGGCGGGCTGTAGCTGGGCCGGCGGCGGGCTGTAGCGGGGCCGGCGGCGGGCTGTAGCTGGGCCGGCGGCGGGCTGTAGCTGGGCCGGCGGCGGGCTGTAGCTGGGCCGGGGGCGGGCTGTAGCTGGGCCGGCGGCGGGCTGTAGCTGGGCTGGCGGCGGGCTGTAGCAGGGGCCGGTGCGGGCTGTAGCGGGGCCAACGGCGGGCCGTAGTGGGGCCAGTGGCAGGCTGTAGCGGGGCCAGTGGCGGGGTGTAGCGAGGCCAGTGGCGGGCTGTAGCGGGGCCGACAGCAGCTGAAGCGGGGCCGGCGTAGGGCCGTGGCGGGGCCGACGAGGTCTGGGCGGGGCCGACGAGGGGCCGAAGTGGGGCCTAGGCGGGCCGGCGGGGCCTAAGCGGGGCCAACGCGGGGCCGACGGGGTCTAGGCGGGGCCGACGCGGGGCCAAAGCGGGGCCTAAGCGGGGCCGACGGGCCTAAGCGGGGCTACGCGGGGCCGACGTGGGGCCTAAGCGGGGCCGACGGGGGCTACGCGGGGCCGACGAGGGGCCTAGGCGGGGCCGACGAGGGGCCTAAAAGGGGGGGGGGGGGGGCCGACGAGGGGCCTAAGCGGGTGCACGACGGGAAGGGCGACACGGAGGGTCGCTAAAAAAAAATGCGCGCCTCGGGGCGCGCTTCGGTGGGCCCTAGGAACAGGCCCTAAGAAGGGACCTGCTCTGATTCCATGAGAAAGCGTGAACGAGAATGGATGACTATGAAGTGAAGTGAATACAAATAGGAAACCCTAATTGTGTTGTACCCCCTATGGGATACCCCACTATAGCCTACAGAAACAAGTAAGCTATATGTTCTGACAGTACCCACATGTTTCCTAGTCATTCACTCGTTCTTTCACATGGTATAGAGCAGATTCCCTAGTGGGAACGTTTCCTAGGGCCCACCACGAAAATCGATTTTTTTTTTTTCTTGCCCAGAGCGCGCTTCGCCCCTGCCCGAGTCGCGCCCCGTGTGCCTGCCCTCCCGTCGCGTCCCCTGCCTTGAGCGGCCCGTCGCGCCCTATACAGCCCCGTAGTGGCCCCTCTCACGGCCCCTCGCGGCCCCTTTTCGGCCCCTCCGCGGCCCTTCGCGGCCCCTCTCACGGCCCTTCGCGGCCCCTTACGGCCCTTCTCGGCCCCGTCGCCGCCCTTCGCGGCCCCTCGCGGCCCCTTCTCGGCCTTCGTCGCCGCCCTTCGCGGCCCCTCACGGCCCCTTCTCGGCCCCGTCGCCGCCCTTCGCGGCCCCTTCACGGCCCTTCCTGGCCCCTTCGCCGCCCTTAGCGGCCCCTTCTCGGCTCCTCCGCGGCCCTTCATGGCCCTGCCGCCCCGCCGTTGCTGCCCCAGCAGCAGCAGCCGTCGCGCCGTAACAGCCGTCGCCACCACTACCGGGGCCGCCGCCGTCGCCGCTGCCGACAGCAGGAGCCGCTGCCGCCGCTGCTGTGACAACCGCCGCCGCCGCCGTTGCTGCCGACAGCAGCAGCGGCCGCCGCCGACAGCAGCAGCCGCCGCCGCCGCTGCCTGACAGCCGCCGCCACCGCGGCCGGGGCCACAGCCGCCGACGCCGCCGACAGCAAGAGCCGCCGCTGCCGTCCCGGCCCTGCCCTGCAAAGAGGAGCAGCACCCCTCTGCCGCCCTGTCGCGGCCCTGTCCGTGCCGGTGCGCCTCGGCCCTGCCCCACCACTTGCGGAACTCTACCCACCCGCCCTGGTAAGAGCACCGCCGAGCCGCGCCTCTGCTACTGAGCTGCTCCTAGCCTGCTGCTACTACTGCTAGACTGCTGCTACTGCTGTCATGGCTACCCCTAGCGTTCTCACCTTTGATGCTGAGGGTCGGGCTGTCGACTTTGAGGTCTGGGTCGATGATCTGCAGCTTTTCCTGCAGTGCGATAGGAAAGACGGTCTCTCACTGCTCGATCTCACGTTTGGCGCCTCTGCGGCCCCTTCTGCCGATGCTGATAGCACTGTTCGCTCACAGTGGGCCACACGCGATGCTGCTGCCCGTCTTGCTGTGCGTAGTCACTTGCCGACCACTGAGCGCACGCAGTTTAGTCACTATAAGAGTGCTAAGACATTGTACGACGTTGTAGTTGCACGCTACTTTTGACCTGCCACTGCTGCCCTTAGCCGCCTCATGCTGCCGACCCTGTTCCCAGACCTCGCCGCCTTTCCCACAGTCACTGACCTCATAACGCACCTTCGCACTAGTGACACCTGCAACCGCGCTGCACTTCCTGCTGAGTTCTGTGCAAAGAACCCCCCCCCCATGTACATCACCCTCTACTACATAGTCACCCGGCTCCCTGACTCCCTTTGCTCGATCAGCGACCACTTCCTCTCTGTATGCCCCACCACACTCACCGTTGACCTCCTCGAGGAGCGCCTCCTGGCAGCTGAGAAGAGTATAGTTGCTGTAGGAGCCTCTCGTGGTGACCCTCGTTCCCCCGTCTTTGAGGGGTGCTCACCCTCCCCCCTCTTGCCCTCTGTTGCCTCTGCTGCTGCCGTCGACTTCGTTGGCACCGAGTCGGTCGGCGCTGCGTCTGCCCTTAGCGGGAGACGCCGCACCGGCAAGGGCAAGGGGGGCAAGGGCGCTGGAGTAGCTGGCGGGGGCGGTGGAAGTGGCGGTGGAGGCGGCGGAGGGGATGGGGGTGGCGGTGGGAGTGGTGGCGGGGGTGGGGGCTTCGGTGGCGGCAGTGGAGGCGGAGGAGGCGGCGGCGGTGGCGGTGGGAGCGGAGGAGGCGGAGGAGGCGGCGGTGGCGGCGGTGGCGGAGGTGGCGGCGGCGGCGGTGGAGCTGGTCGGGGTGGCTCTGCACAGCGGGGCGGCTTTTGGTGGTGGTCAGCGCCAGCAGCAGCAGCGCACTCGTGAGACCCCGCACCCCCAGCAGCTTCGTGAGTGGTACGGTGCACGTCAGCGGGGTGGGGGTGCTGGTCCCTGTGCCTACGCCTACGTACCGGCGACCGCACTGGTGAGCCGTGCGGTGGCCCGCACACCACCCAGCGCTACTTCGGCCGCCTGTCGGACGCTTGGCGTCTCCAGTTCCCTGACGCCACTAAGATCCCCCGCTGGGGCGAGCTGCTTCGGTCGGGGGTTGCTATCTTTGATCAGGATTATGATGTTATTCTTGCTGCCATGTATGTTGTGTCTACTAGTGATGAGGGTGACTGTTACCTGTGTGTTCCGCCTGACCCGGGCATTGAGGATGCTGCTCTAGGTGCTGCTGAGGCTGCTGCTCTAGGTGCTGGTGCGTCTACTGCCCCAGGTGCTGGTGAGTCTGCTCTCTCAGGCACCACGTCGGCTCAGGCCTTACACACCTTCACCCTTGACTCGGGTGCTTCTCGCTCCTTCTCTCTAGACCGCACCACACTCACGCCGCTTAGTCGGCCAGTTGTGGTCTCCCTGGCGGACCCCTCTGGGGGTCCTGTCCTTGCCCACTTCTCCACTGTTTTACCATGTCTGGCGGCCCCTTCCGGCACCCTGTCAGGTCTTTACCTCCCCTCGTTCTCTACGAACTTGGTGAGTGGTGCTGATCCACAAGATGGGGGGGTTGACCAGTTCACTCCTGCGAGTCAGCGGGTCACCCACTGTACGCCTGCTCGGACGGGCCGACACTTGGCCACGTTTACCCGCCAGCCGGGGTCGAGCCTGCACACGCTGACTACTGAGTCTCCTCAGGTAGCTGCGTCGGGCCGGGTGTTTGCTCAAGCGTCCAGGTCTGGTCCTGAGTCTGCCCCCTGCTCGTGTCGTCTCCTGTCTCACCAGACTCTCCTCTGGCACCACCGCCTTGGCCACCCCTCCCTGCCTCGTCTCCGAGGCATGGCCTCCCGTTACCTTGTCTCTGGTCTTCCCCGGTCCCTCCCTCCCCTCGCTCCGGGGCCTGCCCCTACCTGCGTTCCCTGCGTCGAGGGGCGGCAGTGCGCCGCTCCTCACTCCTCCAAGTTTCCTCCGACAGAGGCTCCGCTGCAGACACTTTACCTGGACTTGTGGGGCCCCGCCCGCGTCCATGGCCAGGGTCACGAGCGTTACTTCCTGTTGGTGGCCAGGGCTAGAGAGTTTCGGCTCGGATTTTCCTGTTCTACGTCTGCACTCTGACAGAGGCGGAGAGTTTTCCTCTGACCTTCTGCGAGCCTTCTGTCGTGCACAGGGCATCCGCCAGATGTTCACGCTTCCAGCCTCTCCACAGCAAAATGGGATTGCTGAGCGTCGCATTGGCATGGTCATGGATGTCCCTCGTACGTCCATGATCCATGCGGCTGCTCCCCATTTTCTGTGGCCGTTCGTGGTTCAGTACGCGGCGCATCAGATCAACCTTCAGCCCTGGGTCTCCTTGCCGGAGACTTCCCCTACTCTGCGGTGGACGGGGAAGGTTGGCGATGCGTCTGCGTTTCGTGTCTGGGGATCTCGGACATTTGTCCGTTACTTGTGTGCGGACAAGTTGTCCCCTCGTGCTATTCCCTTTGTCTTCCTTGGCTTCCCCCCTGACGCGCCTGGTTGGCAGTTTTACCACCCCACCTCGCGCCATGTTCTGTCCTCCCAGGACGTCACGTTTGACGAGTCGGTTCCTTACTACCGTCTCTTCCCCTATCGCACTGCGCCCCTCCCCCCGCCGCCGCTCTTCCTCGCGCCAGGTCCCCCCTCGGTAGACCCCCTTCCCCCTCAGGGTCCTGCCCCCTAAGGTGTGTCCCAGGTATACGCAGTCAAGCCTGTCGAGGTAGCTGTTGACTCTAGTGCTACTAGGGGTGCTGAGCCTGGGGGTGCTGCGTCTGGGGGTGCTGAGCCTGGGGGTGCTGAGTCTGGGGGTGCTGCGTCTAGGGGTGCTGAGCCTAGGGGTGCTGAGACTGGGGGTGCGGAGCCTGAGTGTGCTGGGCCTGTTCGTGTGGAGTCTGGCGGTACTAGGTCTGGAGGTCCTTCGGGTGCTTCGTCCCGGCGGGAGCTACCCTCTCCACAGGAGCTGCGCGAGTGGTTTGCTCGGCGCTGGAGCCGTGCTGCTGGAGCTGGAGGAGCTACTGGAGTTGGAGGTTCTAATGCTGGTGAGGGTACTGGTGCCACGGGTCCCGGAGGTGCTCGTACTGGGGATACTGGAGCTGCTGGGCCTGGGGGTGCTCCTTTTCCTGGAGCTGCTGGCCGGTACTTCTAGAGCAGGTGCTGCTGGAGGTGCTGGAGCTGGGGCTGTTGGGTCTTTCGATGGTCCGGGTGGAGCTGGAGCTGTTGGGGATGTTGGCGCTGGAGGTGCTGCTGGCGTTGGTGCTTCTGCGGGTGCTAGAGTTGGCGGTGGTGCAGCTGGGGGCCCTCCTAGTGCTGGTACTGCCGCTGAGGATGCTGGTGCTGTCCCTGCTGGCTCAGGAGGCGCTGCGTGGCCGCGGCCGTACTTCGTTCCGCTCCTTGAGAAGGTTCTTCGTCTCCCGCCTTCTGCTGGTCCTGCTCCTTCCTTAGAGTGTCCGCCGCCTGTCCAGTCTGAGTCGCAGTTACAGCCTGCATCCCCACTGCCTTCTCCTTCTCCCTACACTGGTCCTACTGGAGGTCTTGCTGAGCGTCGTGATCCTGCGTCTCGTCCTGTGTCGCCTGTTCGTACTGCTCACACTAGTCGTAGTGTTCCACGTCCGCGTCCTCCTGCGGTCCCGAGCACACACCAGATGGCACAGCGTCCTTCCACTACGTGTCCCTTTGCCGTCTCCTCCACAGTCCTCTCTGCCTACTCTTGCTGACCTGGAGTCTGACTCCCTTCGTGCTGCCAGTCCTACTGTCACGCGTCTCCTGGCCACTGTTGTCAATGACCCTTCCTTTGAGTCCACTGCTGCGTCTTCCTTAGTTGCTGAGCTTGTCGACTTTGCAGCTCGCTGTCGTCTAGACTACGCTGCTAGTCTTGTTACTGAGTCAGAGTATGTCTGTCCTCCATCCGTCGGGGGTGAGTGTGCTCTTAGCACAGACGTCCTTGAGGACAGGCAGGAGGAGTTCCAGTGTTTTGCTGCTGCTTTACCTCATCTCGTGTCCATGCTGATTGCCCCTGAGGGAGACCCGGATGCACCAGACATCCCGACTCCACGCTCTTACGTAGAGGCGATAGAGGGTCCCTACTCCTCACAGTGGCAGTCAGCCATGGACGCAGAGATGGCTTCTTGGAAGTCCACAAGCACCTACGTTGACGAGGTTCTCCCACCTGGGGCGAACATCATTAGTGGCATGTGGATTTTCAGGGTAAAGCGGCCGCCGGGTTCCCCGCCTGTCTTCAAGGCGCATTACGTGGCTCGAGGCTTTAATGAGCAGCAGGGAGTTGACTACTTTCAGACCTTCTCTCCCACCCCGAAGATGACCACTCTTCGGGTGCTGCTGCACATAGCCGCTCAGCGCGACTATGAGCTTCACTCTCTTGACTTCAGCAATGCTTTCCTACAGGGCAGCCTGCACGAGGAGATCTGGCTGCGCCGCCCACCTGGCTTCACTGGGTCGTTTCCCCTTGGTACCCAGTGGAGCCTCCGGCGGCCAGTCTACGGTCTCCGCCAGGCGCCCCGTTAGTGGCACGACACACTGAGGACTACACTTGCGGCTCTTGGGTTTGCTCCTTCTACTGCCGACCCGTCGCTGTTTCTGCGCACCGACACCTCTTTGCCGATGTTCTACATCCTCGTTTACGTCGACGACTTGGTCTTTGCTACTGCTGACACTGGAGGACTCGCCCACGTGAAGTCGGAGCTGCAAAAGAGACACACGTGCACAGACCTGGGTGAACTGAGCAGCTACCTTGGCTTGCAGATCACCTGGGATAGAGCACAGCGCACCATTACCCTTACTCAGTCATGGTGCAGCAGGTCCTTCAACGCTTCGACTTCACGTACTCCTCGCCTTAGGCCACTCCTCTGTCTACTCGCCACTCGCTCTCAGCTCTGCCTTCGGATGAGTCCGTAGAGCCGAGTGGCTCGTACCCAGAGCTTGTTGGCTGCCTCATGTACCTGATGACCAGCACTCGACCTGACCTTGCATACCCTCTTAGCATCTTGGCACGCTTTGTTCCTCCTGGGAGAAACCAACCAGAGCACATGGCTGCAGCGAAGAGCGTGTTGCGCTCCTTGTGCAGTACGTCAGGCATGGGGCTCGTGCTTGGAGGGCGGCGTTCAGTGGTCCTCACTGGTCACAAAGATGCTTCTTGGGTTCACGACCAGGCTACGCAGCGGTCGTCACAGGGTTACACCTTCAGCCTTGGTTCCGGCTCTGTTTCGTGGCGGTCTACCCGCTCGTCTTCTGTTCTCGGCTCCAGCTGTGAGGCTGAGATCTACGCAGGGGCCATGGCTGCACAGGAGCTACGCTGGCTCACCTACCTGCTGATTGACCTAGGAGAGTCGCCTCGTTCTCCTCCAGTTCTGTACATAGACAACAAGGCCATGCTGGCCTTGTGTCGGGAGCACAGACTGGAGCACAGAACGAAGCACATTGCTCTTCGCTACTTCCTTGCTCGTGAGTTACAGCAGCGTGGTCAGCTGCGCCTTGCTTACGTGGCCTCTAGGGCCAACACTGCTGATATCTTTAACAAGGCACTTTAGCCTTGTGATCATCAGCGCTTTTGTACGATGCTAGGTCTTGTGCCTACTTGGCCTTTCTTGCTCACTTCTTGACCTTGCTTGTACTGTGATCTATCTATACCTGCCCTTGCTTGTTTACCTTTATACATAATCTTGCATGTGAATTGGCCTTGTGGCCTTGAACTTGTGCTCAAAATGTGTGGTGACGTTGTGATCCACCCTGAGCTTGCTGTGTTTTGCTTGACTGGTCTTGTGACCTCTTGTTCTCCCCCACTTTGCCTATGGGGGTGTGTCAAACATATATGCTATAGTCTATCTAGGCTGTAGTGGGGTAGATACTATAGGGTACAACACTTCTAGGTGTCCTACTTGTAACCACATGTTTCCTAGTCATTCACTCCTCGTTCTTTCACACCCCACTCCTCTGAGTTCCCCCCGACGGAGGCTCCTCTGCAGACCCTTCACATGGACGTGTGGGGCCCAGCCCGGGTCCGTGGACAGGCCGGAGAGCGCTACTTTCTGTTGGTAGTTGACGACTACACGCGTTACACAACGGTCTTCCCCTTGTACACTAGGGGTGAGGTCTCTGATGTCTTGATCCCTTGGATCCGCACTACTCGTCTCTAGTTGGAGAGGCGCTTCCGCACGGACCTTCCCGTCCTGCGACTGCACTCTGACAAAGGTGGTGAGTTTTCCTCCGGCCTCTTGAGGGCTTTCTGTCAGGGGGAGGGCATTGAGCAGACGTTCACTATGAGGATCTGGTTCAGGAAAGATGATTCACCTGGGTACAAGGCGAGGCTATATATAGGCTCGACACAAAGGCAGTAACCCGGGTGTTACTAGAAGGTTCCACAGGTCGCGAAGCGTCCCGAATGGATCCTTCCCAAATCCGGTAGAAGGCAATTCGGTGGCAACCGAAATGCCTAGAATTCGGTGCACTCAACCTAGTTCGGTGCCTACAACTATAATAACTTCAGTAAATGAAACGAACCTAGGGAAATCAAGCACAATCATGAAAGATAAAATAAATCTAAACTAGTAATAACATGTCCAGGCAAGCTAGCAAAGCCTGCATAAGTCGTCGTACTCTCACATTCACGCTTCCGTTCTCTCCGCAGCGAAATGGGGTTGCTGAGCGCTGCATTGGCTTGGTCATGGAGGTCACTCGTACCTCCTTGATTCATGCGGCTGCCCCCCATTTTCTGTGGCCGTTTGCGGTCCACTACGCCGCGCATCAGCTCAACCTCTGGCCCCGTGTCTCCGTTCCGGAGACCTCGCCGACACTACGTTGGACGGGAGAGGTTGGCGATGCGTCCGTGTTCCGTGTCTGGGGATCTCGTGCCTTTGTCCGTGATACGTCCGCGGACAAGCTCTCCTCCCGCGCCGTTCCTTGTGTCTTCCTTGGCTTTGTCCCTGATGCGCCTGGCTGGCAGTTTTACCACCCCACCTCGCGTCGTGTCTTCCCCTCTCAGGATGTCACATTTGACGAGTCGGTCCCCTTTTACCATCTCTTCCCCTACCGCACTTCTCCGCTCCCCCCTCCGCCGCTCTTCCTCACGCCAGGTGCTGCTTCGGTAGACCCCCTACCTCCCAAAGGTCCTGCTCCCTTAGGTGTTTCCCAGGTAGACCCAGTCGAGCCTGTCGAGGTAGCTGTCAACTCTAGTCCTGCGCGAGGTACTGAGCCTGAGCGTGCTGAGCCCGGAGGTGCTGAGACTGGGGGTGCCGAGCCTGGGGGTGCTGACACTGGGGGTGCTGAGCTTGGGGGTGTGGAGCCTGGGGGTGCTGTGCCTGGGGGTGCTGAGCCTGGAGGTCCTGAGACTAGGGGTACTGCGCCTGGGGGCGCCCTCTCGTCCCAGCAGCTGCGTGAGTGGTACTCTCAGCACTGTCGCCGCCGTCGTGGTGCTGTGGGAGCTGGGGGTGCTATTGGAGCTGGAGCTGAGGGCGCTGGAGCTACTGGTGCTGGTGTGGCTGCCGACCCTGAGGTTGGCACTGGACGTGATGGCGCCACTGGTCCTGGAGGTGCTCGTACTGGCGGTACTGGAGCTGCTGAGACTGGAGGTGTTGCTGGAGCTGCTGGAGGTGCTGCAGGAATTGGAGCCGCCGCTGGGGGTGCTGGTGCTGTTTCTGCTGGTTCGGGGGGCGCTGCGTGACCGCAGCCGTACTTCGTTCCGCTCCTTCCGCAGATTCTTGGTCTCCCGCCCTCTACTGGTCCTGCTCCTTCCTTAGAGTGTACACCGCCTATCCAATCGCAGTCAGTGTTACAGCCTGCGTCCCCGCTGCCTACTCCTTCTCCTTACAGTATCCGACTGGAGGTCTTACTGAGCGTCGTAAGCCTGAGTCTCGTCCTGCGTCGCCTGTTCGTGATGCTCGCACTGGTCGTCGTGTTCCGCGTCTGCGTCCTCCTCCTGTCCCAGGCACGCACCAGATGGCGCTTCGTCCTACCACTGCTCCACAGCGTGTCCCTCTGCCGTCTCCTCCTGAGTCCTCTCTTCCTGCCCTTGCTCACCCGGAGTCTGACTCCCTTCGTGCTGCTAGTCCTACTGTCACGCGTCTCCTGGCCACTATTGTCACTAACCATTCCTTTGAGTCCACTGTTGCGTCTGCCTTAGTTGCTGAGCTTATCGACTTTGCTGTTCGCTGTTATCTAGACTACGCTGCTAGTCTTGTTGCCCAGTCTGAGTCTGTCTGTCCTCCGTCGGTCGGGGGTGAGTGTGCTCTTTGCACGGACGACCTTGAGGACAGGTAGGAGGACTTTGAGTGCTTTGCAGCCGCTGTACCTCATCTCGTGTCCATGCTAATTGCACGTGAGGGAGACCCGGATGCACCAGGCATCCCGACCCCGCACTCTTACGCAGAGGCGATAGAGGGTCCCTACTCCTCTCAGTGGCAGTCAGCCATGGACGCAGAGATGGCATCCTGGAAGTCCACATGCACCTACGTTGACGAGGTTCCCCCTCCTGGGGCGAACATCGTTAGTGGCATGTGGATTTTCAGGGTGAAGCGGTCGCCGAGTTCTCCGCCTGTCTTCAAGGCGCGTTATGTTGCTCGAGGCTTTACTCAGCGATAGGGAGTTGACTTCTTCCAGACCTTCTCCCCGACCCCAAAGATGACCAATCTTTGGGTTCTGCTGCACGTCGCTGCTCAACGTGACTACGAGCTTCACTCTCTTGACTTCAGCACAGCTTTCCTACAGGGCAGCCTGCACGAGGAGATCTGGCTGCGCCGCCCACCTGGCTTCACTGGGTCGTTTCCTCCCGGTACCCAGTAGAGCCTCTGGCGGCCAGTCTACGGTCTCCGCCAAGGCGCCCCGTGAGTTGTACGACACACTGAGGACTACGCTTGCGGCTCTTGGGTTTGCTCCTTCTACTGCTGACCCGTCGCTATTTCTGCGCAACGACATTTTGTTGCCGCCGTTCTACATCCTCGTGTACGTCGAAGACTTGGTCTTTGCCACTGCTGGCACTGAGGGACTCGCCCACGTTAAGTCGGAGCTGCAGAAGAGACACACGTGCACAGACCTGGGTGAACTGCGCAGCTATCTTGGCTTGCAGATCACCCGGGACAGAGCACGCCGCAACATTACCTTGACTCAGTCACACATGGTGCAGCAAGTCCTTCAGCGCTTCAACTTCATGTACTCTTTGCCTCATGCCACTCCTCTGTCTACTAGCCACTCGCTCTTAGCTCTGCCTTCAGATGATTCTGTAGAGCCGAGTGGCCCGTACCCAGAGCTTGTTGGATGCCTCATGTACCTGATGACCTGCACTCGACCTGACTTGGCATACCCTCTTAGCATCTTGGCACGCTATGTTGCTCCTGGGAGACACCGTCCAGAGCACATGGCTACAACGAAGATGGTGTTGCGCTACCTGTGTAGTACGTCGGGCATGGGTCTAGTGCTTGGAGGACGGGCTCGAGTTGTCCTCACTGGTCACGCAGACGCTTCTTGGGTTGACGACTTGGCTACGCAGCGGTCGTCACAGAGTTACACCTTCAGCCTTGGCTCCGGTTCTGTTTCCTGGCTGTCTACCCGCTCGTCTTCTGTTCTCAGTTTCAGCTGTGAGGCTGAGATCTACGCAGGGGCCATGGCTGCAAAGGAGTTGTGCTGGCTCACCTACCTGCTGACCGACTTGGGAGAGGTGCCTCGTTCTCCTTCAGTTCTTTATGTCGACAACAAGGCCATGATGGCCTTGTGTGAGGAGCACAGACTGGAGCACAGAACGAAGCACATTGCCCTTCGCTACTTTCTTGCTCGAGAGCTGCAGCAGCGCGGTCAAATTCGTCTTGCGTACGTGGCCTCTCAGGCCAACACTGCTGATATCTTCACCAAGGCACTTCCGCCTTGTGATCATCAGCGTTTTTGTACTGTTCTAGGCCTTGTGCCTACCTAGCCTCACCTGCTCAGTTCTAGACTTTGCGTGTATTGTGATAGCTGCATGCTTTCACTTGCTAGGTTTTGATTACTGTCCTGCTTGTTCTATGCTATATAACTGTGCATGTGAACTAGCCTTGTGGCCGTCTGCTTGCGCTCAGAATGCCTAGTGACGTTGTGATCCACCCTGAGCTTACTTTGCTTCTCTTGACTGGTCTTGTGACCCCCCCCCTTTTTTTCTCTCCCCCACTTTGCCTATGGGGGTGTGTCAAACATATACTCTACAGTTTGTTTAGGCTGTAGAGGGGTAGTTATTATGGGGTATAGTAAGTGTAGGGTTTCCTACTTGTTCCACCACTTTTCTAGTTCACACACACTTGTTCATTCTAACAGAGGCTTGAGATGACGACTGTGACGAAGGCGTCTTCGGATAGTGCGCTTCCACACCGAAGAAGTCTGTCGCGTAGACCGCGACAGCGACTGATATAAGCCATCCCCTTTTCACCTGGTTCCATTTGGACTGTTGTCAATTGCGCCATGAGACAACTCTGATTCACGCTGTCGTTTGCTTGATACAGGTTCTTCAGATGGTTGTATACGAGCTCGGCAAAGTTACCGTATCCGCGATAAGTTCATATTTTCTGCTGCTCGTTTGCTATTATGTTTCGCAGGAGAAAGGTATACGCCATCCGTGACTGATACGTGTACTGCTACTTGTCGTACTCTGTTCCGTGCGTTGGATATGGCATGGAACCGGATTTGAACACCCTCCATCATTAGCTCGAATTCGAAGAACCAGGTATAGAAGTCCTTCCCGTCGAATGGTGTTGTCGTTTGTAATTTTAGTACGCGTGCGAATTGTGACTGCAGTTGAAGTGCATTTAGTGTCTTCGTCTCTTGACCAGGTGGAAGTCGGTTCGGCATGAAGCTGACGGAGCTGCATCGAGGCTCATGTCAAGATTAGAAGCTAGAATGATTGAACTATGAGAGGGTTGGGTACAAATAGAAACCCTAAAGGGGTTGTACCCCATAGTGGCTACCTCACTAAAGCCTATACATTACAATAGAACAGATATAGTTTGACACACCCCCATAGGCAAAGTGGGGGAGAACAAAGGGTCACAAGACCAAGAAAAGCAAAGCAAGCATAGGGTGGATCACAAAGTCACCACACACTCTGAGCACAAGCAAATGGCCACAAGGCCACTTCACATGCAGAGATATATATGCAACAGCAACAGTACAGTGATCACTACCTAGCAAGAGAGACATTATCCTTGCTATCGCTCATGAGGAACAGCTGCAGGTCATTGAGCCAGGTCTCAAACTGAATTGGGCGGCCCTTAGTATCAAACGACAGAACGCGGAGGGTGGCCATAGCTGCTGGCTCGGGACTGTCAGGGCAGAGCGATTGCAGGCAAGCAGCAGTCGCAACACTAGTAGCAGTAGAAGCAAAAGTAGAATCTGGTCTGCTAGGAAACTAGGCAGCGCGGCGCGGCTCAGCAGGGCGGCGCGGCTCGGGCAGTGCAGCGCGGCTCGGGCGGTGCAGTGCGGCTCAGGCGGTGCAGCGCCGCTCGGGCGGTGCAGCGCGGCTCGGGCGGTGCAGCGCGGCTCGGGCGCGGCCGAGCAGTGCGGCGCTGGCAGCTGCAGCAGCATAGCAGTGGTTGCAGCGCTGGCAGGGCGGGCAGAGCGCAAGGCAGCGCGGGCAGCAGGCAGCAGGGCGGCGCGCGAGGCACCAGGCGGCCGGCGGGGCAGCAGGGCAGGCGGCACGCTGGGCGTAGCTGGCAGCCGCGGCTGTAGTAGGCAGCGCGCTAGGCTGCAGGCGGCCGGCAGGGCAGTAGGGCGGGCTGCGCGCAGGGCGTAGCGGGCGGCCGCGGCAGCAGGGCGGGCGGCGTACGGGGCTGCGGGGCAGCGCAACAGGCGGCGCGCGGCGCGTAACAGGCATCCGCGGCAGGGGCAGGCGGCGTGCGGGGCTACAGGCGGCGCGCAGGGCTGCACGAGGCGCGCGGGGCGTAGATGGGGCAGCGCGCTAAAGAAAACGCGGCAGGGGCAGTGGTGTAACGCGGTAACTGTATTCGGAATGGTGGGCCCGGAAACAAAAAAAAAAAAAAAAAAAAAAAAAAATGGTCCCATGGACATACTGCTCTTAATACCATGTCAAGATTCGAAGCTAGAATGATTGAACTATGAGAGGGTTGGGTACAAATAGAAACCTTAAAGTGGTTGTACCCCATCGTGGCTACCCTACTAAAGCCTACACATTACAATAGAACAGATATAGTTTGACAGCTCATATGGTGCGAAGGTAGGCTGCTGATTTCCGCGCGCAAAAGAGGAGCCATCAAGGCTTATGGGAATAGCTCCGTTGTTGATGTCGCTATTGTTTGACTGCGCAGGTGCCGCTTGCTGTTGTTGTTCGTAGAATGACATGAAGGAGAAGAATTTCTCTATCATCCTTGGGTTGAAGCCGGTTGCTTGATTCATAGGCGCTTCAGTGGATTCAGCGGCTGGTTTCTGAGTTGAGACTCCTTCTGTCTGTAGTCCAGAAGCAGGAGGTGGGGTAGGAGTAGTGCCAGGTGAGCCACTAGACGAGCTCCTTTCCTTATGTGTTGCCATATCTTCTATTAGTGTAGGAAGTGGAAATAGTTGAGCCTTGTCTTTGCTTGCTCTCATACCATGTTGGGCTGAGAAAAGCTCTTAGGATCGATTTCAATGACTAAGACTTAGAGTGATGTATTAGCGGAAGCGTCTTTAATGAAAGGCTAATTGAACCACCTTGCACTGGTGTGTGATGTTACCGCGGGTCCAGCGCGTACGGTTTCCGTACATTACAGTTCATCCTGTGCGGTAATCTGTATTCCGTCACGGTTCAAAACGGTGCAATTTCAAAACCGTTGTGCACCGCCTGATAAATTTTCAAACCACGACGAATGAACCGTATAGTATCTGTAAACGTACGCGCTGGACCCGCCCTTAGAAAAGTAGCCTTAGGGTTTGGGGTAGCGTGAGCGAGAGAAAAAGGAAGGAAGTGGGTTTACACTAATGAGCAAGATACATGATAAGTTCAAGGGAAAGTAAGCACAGTGGTGCACTACCAACAAGTTACTGTAGCTACACTAGAACACATAGCAAGCAGGGTATATAACACAACATAACACACCCCCTTAACCTGCTTATCGTGAGAACTAGTATAGTTACATGTGGCGCAGCGGAAGAGGGTAGAGAGGTAAGGAAGGAGGAGGAGGCGAGAGGAGAGGAGAGAAGAGGAGAGGAGGTGGGGGGCGTGCATGAGCGCGCACACTCAATGCCCGGGGTACCCGCTTACGAACCTCCTTTTACAAAGGGGATGTGAGAGAGGAAAGGGATAGGAGGTGGGCTAGGTGGGCATGAGCGCGCACGCTCATAGCGATCCCCCCCCCCCATTAATAACCCCTAGGTCCCGATGAGGAGAGGAGGTGGGCTAGGTGGGCATGAGCGCGCACGCTCATAGCGATCACCCCTGTTAATAACCCCCAAGTCCTCACCCCCCTTGTCACTCAACCCCTTGAACCTCACACCCTCCGCACCTTTCTACTTCCGCTACCCCCTCACCCTTTTCCACTTCCCCCCCCCCCCCCCCCCCCCCCCCCCCTCCCCGTCTTCTCCACGGCAACAAGCCCTGCAGGAAGAGAGAGGGGAGGGACAGGCTGCTGGCTGATCACCCCCGCCACCCCCACATCTCCCCCCCTCCCCCCACGGCAGAAGCTGCGGACAGGGAAGGTGGGGGGGCGGCGTACGGAGCTGCTGGCGCTGGCGCTTCGCGTCTGATGCAGGTGCTGGCGTTCCGCGCTGGCGGTGACGGTGGCGCAGGAGCTGGCGGCAGTCGCAGGAGCTGGCGCTGGCTCGGACCGCGGGGCGACGAGGGGGGACCGCGGGGCGACGAAACGGGGGGCGCGGACGATAGGAAGGGGAGCGCCGCGGCGACGGAACGCTGGGCGCCGCGGCGATGGGAAGCGGGCGCCGCGGCGACGGGAATAAGGGGCGCCGCGGCGAACGGGCAGGGCAGCAGGCGCGACGGGACGGAACGGGTAGGCGCCAGAGCGCCTTAGCGGGTGCAGCAGCCATGTCTTTAAGAGAAAGATTAGGTCCTAGGAACCTGCTCTGTACCATGTTAGAATAGTAGCCTTAGGGTTTGGGGTAGCGCGAGCAAGAGAAACAGGAAGGAAGTGGGTTTACACTAATAAGCAAGATACATCATATAGTTCAAGGGAAAGTGAGCACAGTGGCGCACCACCAACAAGTTACTGTAGCTACACTAGAACACATAGCAAGCAGGGTATATAACACAACTTAACATGTGAGAACAAGATAAGTTGATTACGGTATAGCATAGAGATACAGGGCTTTTTTTTTATTACAGAGAATATGAAAGGTTTCACTAACTGCAATTGTAACTGCTAATGTGGTTCGATACAGCGACGACTCGGGTAACTGCTCAATAGCGAGTCAGTTATTTGTCCTTGCTGTTGTGCTGCCTTTGTCGAGTCAAAGGGTGCTGACCTTTGACCTACGCTTCAACCTCCTGCTGTTGTCGCCTTGGTCAACTGCTTCGCTGTAGTAGCTTGGTTGACTCGGTGTTGCTTCGTTGTGGATCTGCTTCGTTTTTGTTTTAGTGTTTGACACATCAAACACGTGAATTATATGTTTCCAACAATTGTGTGGAGAGTGCAGTGCAGCGGTAATGAACAAGCATACACTAATCCCCCAGATATCATGTGTGGAATGCTTTCAACATGAGTGTATTTGCCGAACACTCATCATGACAAGGTTCACTAATGTGGGTGTATTGAATTCCAAACTTCCATGTGAACAATTCCACTTAGCAGACTTGGTTGTAGGCCGGCCGCTGATCTAAAGCAGAGCGCAGTCAGTACTTCATGCGCCCCTCATACGGCACGAGGCTGCCCTCCACCACCTCCACACGCGCCATCTTCACGCCCAGCTCCCGTGCCACTCGCTGCACCACAAACTCCTCGCGCTCCTCACACACCGACACCACCACACCCCGCCGCCCCAGCCGCCCTGTGCGGCCGGCGCGGTGCGCGTAGTGGGCGGGCGAGGCGGGCAGCTCGAGGTTCACGACGAGGTCGCATGCAACGACGTCCAGCCCACGCGCTCCCACCTCTGTTGCCAGCAGTACTCGCACGCCGCCGTCCCTGCCGGCATCGGGAGTCGAGAGTTGAGAGCATTTGGTTGGGGCAAAGGGAGGGGAAAAGAGAGGTGCGAATGAGTGCGAGAGAAGCAACGAGGGTGGCAGCTCGAGGTTCACAACGAAGGCTTTTGAGTCAACTCATAAGGCCTGTGGCAATTGAAGACTCAAAAGGCCTGTGGCACTTGAAGGCGAGCAGCACCTGAAAGCGGACCCACCTGAAGGAGGACATGATGTTGGTGCGGGCGAGCTTGGAGATGGTGCCATGCAGCGCAGCCGCGGACAGCCCTCGCGCCTCCAGCTTGTGCTGCACGTCCACGAGGCGGCGCCCAAAGTTCATGAACACCATGGCGGACCGCGCTTCCAACGCGTGCACACAGCGCCGCACGATGTCCACGTGATGGCGCCTGTTTACCACTATGTAGCTGGTGAGGTAGGGGGGTGAAGGAGGTATGGCCCGGATGGGCGCAGATGGGTGAAGAGCATGAGATGGATGGGCGCTGTACCACATCCATGCAATGCCACCTGTTCACCACTATGTACCTGTGAGGGGAGGAAGGGGGGAAGAAGGGAATGGCGGCGGATGGGTGGAGCATGAGATGACGGGGAGGTGGAAAGGGTTGAAGTGGGGTGGGGAGGGAGCCAGAGTAGAAATACAGTTTCCTAGTCTGGACCCATCAGACAGCAGCATGGCAGGGCTGGGATCACAAGTGCTGCTGTATGCGCAGCTGATGTGGATGTGTGACCGTTGGAAGCAGCTGTGAGGCGAAGCCGCTCACCAGTGCTCGAGGTTGGGCGGCAGGCTGTCCCTCAGCGCCACCAGTTGCGCCTCCTCACTGCCTCTCCCCAGCGACGCCAGCACCCCTCCAGCCAACCCTCCTGCCTGCACTGGAGGCGGAATCACAAGCGCCCCGTGCACGGCTGATGCTGCAGCAGCAGGAACAGGAAGCAAGTCACTGGCAGATGAGGTGCTGCCTGCCACGCTGGCAGCAACAGCAGCAGCAGTAGCGGCGGCAGCAGAGCGGGCGTCGATGGGCTGCATGGCGTGCTGCTGGACGAGCAGCGGGTGCGAGCCCCACTTGCAGGCGGCCTCCAGCACGGGCCGTGGCACCGTGGCCGACACCATCACCAGCTGCCTCTCCGCTCTGCTGCCTGCTGCTGATGCGCTTGTACTCGTGGTGGTAGGCGCAGGCTGGTGAAGGGATCTGGTACAAGGCAAGGAAGGAGGAAATGGAATGGGAGAAGAATGAGACGCATGTTTGTAATCTGCTGTCACTCACCTAATCACTTGCATGCCGCCTCCAGCACGGGTCGCGTCACCATAGCCGACACCATCACCAGCTGCCTCTCCGCCCTCATGCCTGCCGACCCCTGCTGGGTGCACTGCTGGGTGCACTGCTGGGTGCACTGGTGATGCTGGCAGTGGTGGTGATGGGTGCAGGGTGGTGCTGGGTGCAGGGTGGTGAAGGGATCTGGAGAGAGAGAGCGGCATGGGAAGCAGGGGAGGTGGCGATGGAATGAGATGACGAGGGGAAACATGGATGATGTGCATGTAAGGGACAAGTCACATGCGGGTCCGCCAGGACAAAGTCACATGCTGGTCCGCCAGGACAAAGTCACATGCTGGTCTGGTCCGCCATGAGAAATCTGGCGTCACTCACTCCATGCTACCCATCACTCGCCTCACCCACCCACTCATCAGCACCTCCCCACCCACTCATCAGCACCTCCCCACCCACTCATCAGCACCTCCCCACCCACTCATCAGCACCTCCCCACCCACTCATCAGCACCTCCCCACCCACTCATCAGCACCTCCCCACCCACTCATCAGCACCTCCCCACCCACTCATCAGCACCTCCCCACCCACTCATCAGTACCTCCCCACCCACTCATCAGCACCTCCCCACCCACTCATCAGCACCTCCCCACCCACTCATCAGCACCTCCCCACCCACTCATCAGCACCTCCCCACCCACTCATCAGCACCTCCCCACCCACTCATCAGCACCTCCCCACCCACTCATCAGCACCTCCCCACCCACTCATCAGCACCTCCCCACCCACTCATCAGCACCTCCCCACCCACTCATCAGCACCTCCCCACCCACTCATCAGCACCTCCCCACCCACTCATCAGCACCTCCCCACCCACTCATCAGCACCTCCCCACCCACTCATCAGCACCTCCCCACCCACTCATCAGCACCTCCCCACCCACTCATCAGCACCTCCCCACCCACTCATCAGCACCTCCCCACCCACTCATCAGCACCTCCCCACCCACTCATCAGCACCTCCCCACCCACTCATCAGCACCTCCCCACCCACTCATCAGCACCTCCCCACCCACTCATCAGCACCTCCCCACCCACTCATCAGCACCTCCCCACCCACTCATCAGCACCTCCCCACCCACTCATCAGCACCTCCCCTCAGCACCTCCCCTCAGCACCTCCCCACCCACTCACTCGCATGCAACTCCCCACAAACTCACTTTCGCCTTCCCACATGGTCAAGAATGCGCAGCATGTCAAGCCGGAAGCGGTGCGAGAGCAGCATGTCAGCCTCGTCCAGCACCAGCCAGCGGCACGAGTGTGTCGCCAGCCGCCCCGCACGGCTGCTCTCAGCGATGCGCCCCGGCGTGCCCACCACGATGGCCGGCCGGTACTTCTTCAACGCCTCCTCCTGCCGGTGGGGGTTCGCCCCTCCGATCAGCTGCTGCACACATCGCTGATAGGGGGGAAGGAGACGAGGGGGCGAGAAATGGTCGGGGTGAGGAAGAAAAGCGTGAGGAGGAGGGTTCACCCTGCGCCTCACCTTGTGCTCCTCGCCACTCACCTTGTGCTCCTCCCCACTCAACTTGTGCTCCTCCCCACTCACCTTGTGCTCCTCGCCACTCACCTTGTGCTCCTCGCCTCACCTTGTGCTCCTCGCCTCACCTTGTGCTCCTCGCCTCACCTTGTGCTCCTCGCCACTCACCTTGTGCTCCTCCCCACTCAACTTGTGCTCCTCCCCACTCACCTTGTGCTCCTCGCCACTCACCTTGTGCTCCTCGCCTCACCTTGTGCTCCTCGCCTCACCTTGTGCTCCTCGCCTCACCTTGTGCTCCTCCCCACTCACCTTGTGCTCCTCCCCACTCACCTTGTGCTCCTCGCCACTCACCTTGTGCTCCTCCCTACTCACCTTGTGCTCCTCCCCACTCACCTTGTGCTCCTCCCCACTCACCTTGTGCTCCTCGCCACTCACCTTGTACTCCTCCCCACTCACCTTGTGCTCCTCCCCACTCACCTTGTGCTCCTCTCCACTCACCTTGTGCTCCTCCCCACTCACCTTGTGCCCCTCTCCACTCACCTTGTGCTCCTCTCCACTCACCTTGTGCTCCTCTCCACTCACCTTGTGCTCCTCCCCCAGCACGCGTTCCGCCTCTCTCACGATCTGCATCGCCAGCTCCCGAGACGGCGCCACCACCACCGCCTCCACTCCCCCTCCCCCTCCCCCTCCCCCTCCGCCTCCGCCCCCCCCTGCGCGCCCCTTCTTGCCCCTCTTGCCCTTGCTGTCCCCCGCTCCCTCCCCTGCGTCGCCACCTGCCAGCCCAGTGGGGTCTGCATGCGCGCTGGGGCGGCTGAGCGGGCCCACAGAGGCGAGGATGGGCAGCAGATACGCGAGCGTCTTGCCCGACCCCGTGAACGACTGCAGCACCGCATCCGTGCCTGGTCAGAGGGGCCGGGAGGACGCGAACGGGGGGACGGGCGTGGAGGGAAATGGCAAGAACGGGGGGAGGTGGGGCGCAGTAAGAAGGGAGGGAAGATGGGAGAGAAGGAGGCAGGGAAACAGGGCGCTGCAGGCATCAATGGGGCTGTTAGGACGTAGGGGACGGGAATGGCGGAAAGGGAGGGGTGCGGATGGGGGGAGGGGGGGAAAGGGAGGGAAGAAGAGGAGAGAGAAGAAGGGACGTTGGGGCGGGGAGCAGGAGGCATGGGTGGGAGGGACGAGCTGATTGCAGTGTGAGGGGGAAGAATGGAGCATGTTGCGGGGATGAATGGGGAGATGCACAAGGGAAAGGGCGAGCGAGGAGGGAAGACAAGGGTTGGGCATAGGGGTTCAGGAAGGGGGATAGGGGACAAGCGTGTGAGGGAAAAGGATGGGTGACAGGGAGGAAAAGGGAGGGGAGGGGGGGAGGGCGGGGGAGAAGGAAGTAGAAGCACGGCCACTGGTTCACAGCCACTGTGCGAGGGCGAGCATCAGTTTCAAGGTTTAAGGTTCGGGGTTTAAGCTCCAGGGGAACTTTTAAGTTGACTCGAAAGTCACTGCGCACCTTGCATGAGGGCGGGCACGGCGCGTCGTTGGATGTCGGTGGGCTCGAGCAGCCCCAGCGACGCCACGCGCTCCGCCAGACTCGCGGGCAGCCCCAGCGAGTGGAAGCCGTCACTGCTCGAATCCACGCTCGACTCCAAGGCCGTCCTTCCTCCCCGCGCCGCGGCCGTTCCGCCCCGCGCCGACGCCGCTTCTCTCGCGCCTCTGTCACCGTCGCCTGATGCAGCGCCCACTGCGCCTGGCGCTGCGCCTGTCGCCGAATCCGCCCGCCCAGCATCCGCCTGCGCCGTGCCCGCTTGCGCACGAGGACGCGCGACTGGCGGACAAGGCGGGCTGCGCGCAAGGCGGAGAGGCGAGTGACAGAGAACGCACAGAATTGCGCGCAGGGGATGTGGCGGTCACTGGTACTAGACCGAACAAACGCGCCTCCGTGAATCGCGAGAGGCGCGTTGTGAGGGCGTGCGACGGCATGTGCAGCGCCATGGTCGGGGCGCTGCACGGCTTCCGTTATCGGAGCGCGCTGTGGTGTGGTGGAACCGTGCCGCGGAGGGTTGAGAGTGTAGACAGCGTGAGAGTAAAATATCCATTGTGGGTACGTAGGACGGGGGGTTTTGTGAATCGTGCAACCTTCAAGTCAGCCTCACAAACAAGCACATGCGAATCTCAGGAATGCGCAGTGGTTGGTCGTGGTATTGCCATTTCACAAGGGGTTGAATACGATATTGTACAATTCAGAGACTACCATGGCATGGACGTTTGCCGCCACAGTCGTTACTTTGACAGTAATTAGGTCATAAATTATCTTAGTCCACGACCCGCGACGTTCTTCAGCAAACGCGCGCGAAATTGGCAGCAGCGTTTTTAGTATGTGAGCATCGCCGCCAGTGAACATAAAAAACAAAAGAATTCTTCAAAGCGTGCTCGGGGTACGTAGGCGCCAGTGAGTAGAGAAGTACCGCGAACGCACACGCACACATAGTAAGCGTAGAAGTACGCATACATACGCTGGCTTTCAGGATGTGGAAACCCAACTTGGTCAGTATGTCTGACGTGGCACGACCAGTGCAGCCCTTACTCCGACGTGGCTCGCAGTGAATGGTGGTGTGCTGACGTGGACGACGATGCGGAAGATATTTGGCAAGTCGGGCAAGGCGGCCAAGCGGGCCGACGCAGCGAGAGGCAAGCCATCGTTACCCGAGCTATGATTACATTCGTGCTTTGCTAACGCCAGCGATACTAGCCAAGCCATCCTTGTTCCGCGACGCCTCTAGGCTTCGCGAATGTCTCCGACAACTATCCTGCCTCCCGCACGCCCTCATCGCCGCGCGCAATCTGTTAGCTCGTTCCGCTCTTTCTCGCCTCTGTATTTCCTCCCCTCCGTGTATCTTGCTCTCAAGCCTCTGCCACGCTGCATCCCCCTCTTCCTCTCCAGAATTGACTTGCTCCCCCCTAACTAACACCCCCCCTCCCCCCTCCCTCCCCCTCTCCTCTCAGCCGCCCCCATCCATGCCGCCTGTGTGCGGTTTTCCCTGGCGGACATGCTAACCGCGACGAACCACTGGGCACCGCAGATGCACCTGGGCGACGACGGCTACCGCGATCTGTTCAAGGGCGTGGACCCGCGCGACGGCGCCACCCCGTGGCTCCTCAAGCGCTGCCGCTTCCGCGAATTCGAAGAGTTCCAAGCAGAGGTGGGAAGGGCGGGAGTGTGAGGGAATGGAGGGAAGAGTGTGGTGTTGGAGAGTAGAGAGAGGAGACGGGGAGGAGAGGGGGAAGGTGCAGAGGTGAAAGTCAACGGAGCAGCGAAGGAAAGTGATGCAGGGCTGCGACCCTGCAGCCACTTCATCTGGGCTGTTTAGACGACTAGCTATTGGATGTTGCTGGTTGAACCACAGACCCCACACGCTCACACACTTCCCGTTGACATCCTCTTCAACCTCTTCCCACGGGGAGTCTGTCTGATGCCGCCATGCTGCCATACTGCCATGCCGCCATGCCGCCATGCTGCCATGCCGCCATGCTGCCCTGCTGCCCTGTGATGCTGCCGTACTGCCATGCTGCCATGGCCTATCCTTCTCCTCAAAGCAGGTTCCTCAGTGGGACAGCAGCATACAAGTAGGTCGTCGTGGAGCCAAGGCAGGCGAAGGAGGAAAGAACACGTGTGGACCACTGCTCGACTTATCCTCTCCCTCCCCCTTCCACCCGCTCCCCACCCCTCTGGCTGGCCCCTGGTCAAGTTGCCCCCAGGTGGCGGAGATGGGCAACAAGAACCACCCCAACCTGCTGCGCCTGCTGGGGTACTGCGATGAGCAAGACAGGCAGGGGCGGTGGGTGCAGGTGGTGGTGTATGAATTCATGACAGCTGGCAGCCTGCTCGACAAGTTTGGACCAGATGGTGAGGCAGGGCTCACCTCTCATGATGCAAGTGCTTGCGTGCCCATGTCGTCGCCAACAGTGCAGTAACCATGCCATGCCATCTCCCATATAGTAGGTGCTTGCGTGTTCTTCCTCGCCCCTGTTCTCCTCGTGTTCTCTCTGCGTTTGACTCTGTTATGTCTGCTTGCCTAGCATCCGTCCATCGCATGTATTTTTTCCGTTACGCTGGTCCATGGCATTTCAATTTACCAGCGTATTATTTCTTTTCTCCTTTCCTCGCAGGTTGCACCGCCGGTGAGCACCTGAGTCCTGACCCTGCAGCAGTGGGTGGGCATTCTAATAGGAGTGGCACGCGGGCTGGAGTATCTGCACAGCTTTGGCATCGTGCATCGCTGTCTTAGCCTTAAAAACATTCTACTGGATGGCAGCATGCAGGTGAGCGAGTGTGCTGTGACGGCACTAAACACGAACATGCTGCAGAGTCTTGACGTGTGGAGCAACATTCCCACCCCGCCCCGCACGTCACTGCACCACACAGCACCACATTCTCCAAGACAACACCACGCCAGGCGAAGATTGCAGGGTTTGAATACGTCTCGCGCAGGGCGGCAGCAAGTGGAGAGGACGTGGTGGTGGGCGAGCTCGAGTACGTGGACCCGCACCTGCTCACTGAGCAGCCCACACCCACCAATGACCTCCACAGGTGCCAAGCCCATCTCTTCCTCTCAGTCCGCCCATCTTTGTTGCAAAATACGCCAGACACGTCATTTATGCTTTTAAGGGATTACACTGGCGTACAGTGTTAAACTGCTGCATCCCGTACTGGCTCACTCGCCATCTGGTTACCAACTCAGCATCTGGTTACCAACTCAGCATCTGGTTACCAACTCACCATCTGGTTACCAACTCACCATCTGATTACCAACTCATCATCTGGTTACCAACTCACCATCTGGTTACCAACTCACCATCTGGTTACCAACTCACCATCTGGTTACCAACTCACCATCTGGTTACCAACTGACCATCTGGTTACCAACTGACCATCTGGTTACCAACTCGCCATCTGGTTACTGACTCGCCATCTGGTTACCAAGTCACCATGTGGTTACCCCTAGCCTAGTGCCCCCTCTCCTGCCCATGGTGCTCGCTGTTCAAAGGCATTGTGGGCTTTATGTAGTTTGGTTTCTCTTGAAACCCAACTGCACGCACATGGAGGCTGGTTTGTTGCTCCCGTTTGCATGCCTCTTCCATGCTCCTCCACTGCCATACTCCTCCACTGCCATGCTCCTCCACTGCCATGCTCCACTGCCATGCTCCTCCACTGCCATGCTCCGCTCTCAACTCTCTGTGCTACCCCACACTCGTTCCTTCTCCATCCTTCCCTTTGCCCCTGTGTCCTGCCTGCTCCCCCTTCCCGCCCATCTACTGCCCGCCGCCACCAGTCTGGGGGTGGTGCTGCTGGAGCTGCTGTCAGGCCACCGTGCTTTCACGCAAGAGGAGAACGTGGAACCGATCAGAGACAGTGTGAGTGCGAGCCAGTGGAGCATTGGGGGGTGGGCGAGTGTTGTGTTCCGAGGCGTGCCAGCTTTGCTGTACCGCCCGCCATCACTGGCTGTGTTTTAAGCAGGATTCCGTTTTGGAGACGTCTCAGAATCTTCCATCCGTTCACTGCAGTCATGAGGCAGCAGCGGACTTAACCACCCAAGGGTGTGGCCCACAGAAGAAGACCCCCGCACTCCTATCTTTTCCTATCGCAACTGGGAACTTCTTTTGTTTGTTTTTTTTTTGCTCTACTGCTTGCCTTTGCCTCCTCGCATCTCGTGCTTGACTCTCCTCACATCCCTCTCATGCCCCGCCTCTCGTGCTCGACTCTCCATGCTCCTCCCCCCATACTCTCCCCCCATGCTCTTCTCCCCATGCTCCTCCACCTCACTCCTCGCCTCCATGCTTCCCACCAACCAGTTTCCCAGCATCTGCCTACCTTCTTTGAGTCATACTGTTTCTGTTTTTGGGGTTCATGTTTCAAGTCGTCAGCATCTGACTTCCTCCCCCCAACCTTCACCGCGCACCAGGTTGAAAGGCTGCTTCCTGCCAACAAATTTGCTGCTCTTTTTGATCCTGCCCTCGCATCCTCCTTCCTCCCATCCACCACCAGCATCCCTACCAGCTCCAGCGTCCTTAGCATCCCTTCCAGCAACTCCAGTGCACCATCATTGCAGACACAGCAGCTGCCAACGCTGCTGATGCTACACTGGGCGTTCCCATACCGAATGTTCTTATACCGAGATTCCCGGACTCCTATCTTTCCTTATCGCAACTGGGAACTGTTTTCTTTTTGTTTTACTGCCTGCCTTTGCCTCCTCCCATCCCTCATGCTTCTCCCACCATGCTCCTCCCCCCATATTCCCCCCTTCATGCCTCTCTTCCAACCTGTTTCCCAGCATTCACCCCACTTCTCTGGATCAAAGTGCATGTCTAAATTCAGCATCTGACTCCCCTCCTCTGCCCTTCGCCCTGCACCAGGTTGAATCGCAGCTTGAAGCCAACGACTTGGCTGCTCTATTTGATCCCTCCCTCACCTCCTCCTTCCTCCCACCCGCCACCAATACCAGCATTAGTATCCCTAGCAGCAGCACCACCAGCAGCTTCAGCACGCTCTCTGGTGCCGCCAGCACCACCACGGCAGGCACAGCAGCTGCCAGCGCTGCTGATACTACACTGGGCGTTCCCATACCGAATGTTCTTATACCCAGTTTGGTGCGGCTGGCTCGTGTCGGGCTTGCAAGCACAGCCATGCCTGCTTCCACCCGACCCTCCTTGGGAAGAGTTCTTGCTGAGCTGGAGATTGTGCGGGATGACGTGGCAACAGCACTGAGGAGGATGGAAGAAAAGGTGGAGAAGAAAGAAGGGGAATTGCAGGGAGGGAGGGTTGCCGTGGCAGGCAATAGGGGAAATGAGCATTTGGACTCGTTGGGCAATCCTTCCCTCGCTAACCCTTCCTCCACATCTCCTAATCCTTCCACTGCTCCGTCGCAGCTTCCTCCTCCTCCGCCCTCCCCCCGGCGCCGCTGCTGTGCCAGCAGGTAGGTATGGCGGACGTGCTGCGTGCCACGGCCGGGTGGGCTGCGGAGAGGCGCATTGGCAGCGGCGGGTTTGGCGAAGTGTATCGCGGCGTGAGCCTCTTGGATGGGTACATGCCCTGGGCTGTGAAGTGCGCCAGAGTGCTCACCAACAACTTCCGACGTGAGGTGTGGTTGGTGTAATGGTGGGGGTTGATATATAGCTCCTCGCGTCAATTCTTTGCTTGTGTATTAGGCAATATAAATGCGTGCTTGTGTTTGTTTGTGATGAACACTTTGTGAATGTAAATTGCTCTATCAACGCATTGACGCGAATGGCTATTCTGCACACGCACCTATTAACCGTCTAACGCAGCGCAATTGAGCTTGGGAATGCTCTCAGTATACACGACCATTTTCACACTTGGGAAAATTCCTCTACAAACACGGACCCTTGGTTAAGGGTCCGTTTTGCCAGGCATCCGAGGACCCTTGGAGATGACCCCGTAGGGACTACCTAAAGTGTATTAAAGGTGTGCTTTGTTGGGAACAAACAATCTTAAGCGCCTCTGTCGTGTCGAAACACCAAGGCACAAGCGAAGCAGAGCATATCGAGGCACCAGCGAGTCAACCCTCGGAGGTTGAAGTAACCGCTGGAGGTTACGCAAAAGTCAAAGGTCAGCGACCTTTGACTTGACAAATGCAGCACGACAGCAAGGACACACAACTGACTCGACATTGAGCAGTTGCCCGAGTCGCACTTTATCGAACCGCAACAGTAAAACAATTTAATTATATCTCTTCGTATTCTTTGTACTCGTATATAAACCTTTGTACTTGCTTGTTTTAATTAACTTACTTTGCCCTTGTTGGGCTGAGAAATAGCCCTTAGGATCTTTGCAGAGGAGAACTCTTGGGTAGAAACTTGTAATAGCGGAAGCGTTTTAATGAGGATTGTGAACCGACCTTGCACTGGTGTGTGAGAGCAAAGTAGATTAAATTGAACAAGCAAATACAAGGATTTATATAAGAGTACAGGGAATAGATAGATAGATAACTGTATTGCTGTTGCGGTTCGATACAGTGCGACTCGGGCAACTGCTCTGTAACGAGTTAGTTGTGTGTCCTTAACTGTCGCGCTGTAATTGTCGAGTCAAAGGTCAACGACCTTTGACTTTCTCGTAACCTCCAGGCGGTTACCCTAACCTCCGAGGTTGACTCGATGCTTCGATTGGGACTGCTTCGCTTGGTGCCTTGGGTCTTGGTACGACAGAAGCGCACTTAGGACTTATTGTTTCCAACAGCCCTCACATACCAGCGCAAGGTGGTTCAAGGACTTCATTTAAACGCTTCCGCTACTACATCACTCTACCCAGAGTTTAACCCTACCAAAGATCCTAAGGGGCACTCAGCCCAACATGGTATGAGAGCTGGTTAGGGTAAAATTATTTCTCCTTAACACCTGCTACACCAAGAGACATGTCTACCAGAAAGGAGAGGAGCTCCTCCAACGGCTCTCCTGGTACTAGTCCTACTCCACCTCCTGCCTCTGGCCTACAGACAGAGGAAGGCACAACAACGAGACCGGCAGCTGGGTCTACTGAAACACCCGCAAACCAAGGCACGGGATTCGATCCAATCATGATGGAGAAGTTCTTCTCCTTTATGTCCTTCTACGAGCAGCATCAGCAAGGAGCACCTGCGCAATCAAACAACAGCAACAACAACAACAACGTGACGCCCATGAGTCTCGATGGCTCATCCTACGCACGCGGGAATCAACAACAGCAACCTACCTTCGCTCCGTACGAGCCCCAGCGCGGCTCCGTCAGCTTCATGCCACAACCACAACCTGCACCGGGACAAGAGAGAACGCTGGACGCACTACAAGTTCAGTCGCAGTTCGCGCACGTTCTAAAACTGCAAAGGACAAAACCCTTCGACGGGAAGGATTTCTTTACCTGGTCGTTCGAATTCGAGCTGATGATGGAAGGAGCGCAAATCCTTGGCTTCTTCGATGGGTCCCTGCCATACCCAACAAACGGCACACAGTATGAGAAGCAGCAGTACACCTATCAATCGATGATGGCGTACACGATACTACTGAGGAACATCACTCCAATTCAACAACAAAACATACGGTCTTACCGAGGCTACGGCAACTCCGCAGAGCTCGCGTACAATTACTTGAAGAGCCTGTATCAAGCAACAGACAGCGTAAACCAAAGTCGGTTAATGGCGCAGCTGACAACAATCGAAATGAAACCAGGCGAGAAGGGAATGGCGTATATCAGTCGCTGCCGCGAGCTGCGCGACAAGATTCTTCGATGTGGAGGATCGATTTCAGAGGACGCCTTCGTCACGGTTGTCATCAGCGGTCTTGGTCCTCACTGGCGCTCCACTCGCGCCATACTACGAGCCCACGGACAAAATCCACGCCGAGCAGCAAGACATGGACCTGCAAGAAGAACGACACAAGAGAAAGGTATTAGTGCACGAATTCGCGTTTCACACTCAACGGCGCCACAACAACAACAACAACAACAACAATCGATCGAAAATCGTACCTCCGTTCTGCCACCTCTGCAAGACTTCAGGGCATCCTCGTACGCACTGCCCGAATCGACAACAGTCAACGTCGCCGCAACGCCAACTTTGCCCTTCAAGCAGTCAAGTCGCCTCAACGCAAGCAAATCCGACAACTTCAGTACAAGTCTCAACAACATCGACGGGACAGCCTGCGAAAGGAACAAGAAACATCATCAGCTGCATGGCAAGGCTGAGTGACTCCTGCCTCGCCGCGAGTCACTTCAACCGAACCCGACGTATGCCGCCATCGCTCAAAGCAAGCCGTCCGGGAAGGATACATGGTTCTTGGACAGTTGCTGCGGACAACATATGTGCTCTTCCGGACGTTTCGTTCAACGCGAGCACCAACTTCAACGAGAAGTCGTCATCACTGTCACCAATAATCAGAACCTGTGCACACGACGACAAGGAGTAGTGCAACTTCAGTCACGAGAGACGAATGTCATACTGCAAATGTCCAAAGTCCTAATAGCAGAAGGACTTGGCTACAACTTACTGAGCGTCAGTCAGTTGATGGCGAAAGGCATACATCTGGAAGCGGACAGTACCACCCAAGAGTTCAAGCTGTACCACGGGAAGGGCGGCCTCTACATCGGAAAGGCGATCCTGAAGAACAATGTCTTCGTTCTCGATTTCGTCCCAGACCTGGGCACCGCAGATAGTGACGGGATCGTCACCTTCACATCTTGGATGCACCCGCCGTATCTCGACCCCGACTTCAGTCCGGAAGGCTTTTGGCATTCACATACCATTCCTGAAGCAGAACGAACACATGCGTTAGTAACAATACAACATTCGGCAGCAGCAGAGACAACATCGGCAGCAGCAGAGACAACATCGGCAACAGCAGAGACAACATCGGCAGTAGCAGAACCATCAACGGCAGCAGCAGGAACGTCAACACCAATCGCTGATCCTTCAACGACACCGCTCCTCATCGACGACACACCACCAACACCAGCGCAACAACTACACCCAGCACCACGAGAAGTTCGTCGTAGCGCAAACTTCACCGCCAGCTTCTTCTCCAACTCCGACGCGTATCGACGCTCACCCGGACACCGCGCCTCCGAAGACATCTGGCATGCACGCATGGGAAACCCAAGCAACACTGTGTTAAACAACACAATAAGAGCAGGAGTCCTTGACAAGGACTCGTTACTACTACTCGACGGCAGAGAACTTCAATGGGCACGAGGAACATGTCTTACCTGCCCCGAAGCCGACTTACCACATCGGCCGTTCACTCCTCATCACAACCCGAGCGCACCCGCGTACGCACCACTCGAAAAGGTGTATAGCAACATCGTGTACAATCGAGAACCAGGACAAGTGATATACAACTACACAATCACTTTCATCGACGCCGCCACCTGTTACGTCTGGCATCTAAACCTACCCAGCCGCGACATGGTCCTCGCAGCATTCGCTGCTTGGCTACCAGCAGTAGAAAGAGAGTCGGGCGTAAAGCTGAAAAGCTTCCAGTCTGACGGAGGAGGAGAATACACCTCTCAACGATTCAAGCAGTACCTGGCGGAAAGGGGAATCAAGCAGCTCCTCTCTCTTCCCTACGCCCATCAGCAGCAAGGTGTAGCAGAAAGAATGAACAGGACTCTGCAAAACAGCATGCGCAAACTGTTGCGTGGCATGCGGCTACCCAACCACCAGTGGCCTGTAGCAATGGACCACACCGTCATGCTCCACAACTTGCTGTCGTCTTCATCACTACCGAACAACGCATCACCGCATCTGCTGTGGACAGGGAAACAGGGTAGCACAAAAATGTTACGAGTGTTCGGATGCATGGTACAGTACCGACCCCTAGCAGCACGAGCGGGCCGATTTTCACAACGCGCACAGTGGGGACTACACCTCGGCATCGAAAAGAACTACAACGCCTGGAAAATCTTTGACGTCCACTCCAAGGAAACAGTAGCAACACGCGACGTCATTTTGTACGAACGACTCACGCTCCAGACATACCTTGCCAACCTCCAAGAGGACCAAGATCCCACAGGTGGTTTTCGTGGTGACCGAGCCTTCGCCTCGGCAGCAGACAAAGCTGACTGGGACGAGCAGAATGTGGACAACGCATCAGAAGAAGCCGGACCTCTCCCGTTCTGCTCCGTCGACGTTCCCATGGACGACGATAACCCTCGCGAAAGTGTCAACGCCGAAACCTTCTACTACTTCGCCGACAACGGTTACGTAACACCTGCAACAGTCAACACCAACAAAGCAGAACGAGTAGGACCGAATTTCATACCTGATCCAGAAGCGGGAGATGAAGCAGCTTATCCCGAGGATGCAACTCTTCCCCGCTACTCACAGACTGGACTGCAGATTCTCGGCCTCGTCACCGTAGTCCACGGCAACACTCTTCCTAAGGAGCCTGCGACGGTTCAGCAGGCTCTGGGGGGGGAACACAGGGAAAAATGGCGTGAAGCCATGGACAGAGTTAAAGGCGCTGGAGGAACGGAACACCTGGAAAGTTGTCCCCATCAGCGTGGCAAGGAACAAGACCATTCTCACCGGGAAATGGGTCTTCCGCGTTAAAACAAAAGCAGACGGCACAATTGAGAAGTTCAAAGCACGCTAGGTTGTGCATGGATTCGATCAGGAGCACGGACGGGACTTCACCGAGACATTCGCCCCGGTTAGCCGACATACCTCACTTTGAATCCTCCTCGCGATCGTCGCCATGAAGAAAAGGAAGCTACGGCAAATCGATGTCGCCAACGCATTCCTCTACGCACCTGTCGACGCGGAAATCTTCGTCGAGCTCCCACACGGTACCAACGGGGAACCTAACCAAGTCCGTCAACTGCTGAAATCACTTTACGGGATCAAGCAAGCTCCGCGGCTATGGCAACAGTACCTACACGCTCGCCTCATTCGCATCGGATTCCGCCAACTACCTCACGACCAAGGAATGTACCGACTCACCAAAGACACTTACTACATTCTGCTGATCGTCTACGTAGACGACCTACTCTACATCGGCTCCACTGACGACATCACCACCTGGTTCGAAGGGGAGCTACAGAGGGACCTCACACTCACGGTCTCCTCTACCGTCACACAGTACCTCGGCTTGAACATTCGGGAAGAAGAAGGCGCGATCTACCTCAACGCCGCTAAGTACGCCGACACCATCGCCAAACGCTTCGCGCTCACACCTACCACCATCTCTACGCCCTACCGCTACGCGACAGGAAATCACAAGGAAGGATCCTCTCTACTCAAATCCGCTGGGATACGAGACTACCAGAGAAAGCTGGGCTGCCTTCTCTTCGCAGTCGTCACGTGCCGCCCAGATCTATCCTACTCCGCAAGCCAGCTCGCCACCTACCTCAAGAAGCCTGAACAGAACACCTGGAGGAGTTCGTCCGCGCTCTCCACTACTTCGTCAGTACCTCAACGATCGGCCTAACTTACTACAAGAACACAACTACACCGACTAAATTAATCGGCTACGTCGACGCTGATCACGCTGGCGACTCAGACAACAGGTGCTCCCGCACCGGCTACATCTACCGCCTCGAACCTATCGGACCTATCTCCTGGCAATCGAGCAAGCAAGAACTAATTGCTCTCTCGTCAGCTGAAGCAGAATATATTGCACTCTGCTCAGCCACCAAGGAAGGACTCGATCTTTGCGAATTTTTGGAAGAAGCGAAGTTAGCCGAGTTACCCAACTTTACCCTGTTCTGCGACAACCTGTCGGCAATTCGCATCGCCAACAAGAACGGTTTCGCGAACAGGATGAAACACATCGCCCTGCGATATTTCTTCGTGAAGGACGAGATTGAGAAGGGAAGGCTCGAGCTGTCATACTGTCCCACGTCCGAGATGGCAGCTGACTACTTGACCAAGAAGCTCGGAAAACAGAAGTTCGAGTACTACATGCTGTCAGAACATATAGCTTATGCATATTGTGTAGGCTATAGTGGGGTAGCCCATAAGGGGTACAACCCAATTAGGGTTAGTACTTGTACCCAACTCATTCATATTTCATTCATTCTCGTTTCAGTTTTCTCATGGTATCGAGCAGGTTCCCTCGTGGGAACTGTTCCTAGGGCCCTACTACTGCTTCCGATGCTACTCGATCTGTCGCACGCCCCGTGGCATGCGACCTATGGCGCGCGACGATTTTCTTTCTGGCGCGCGCCCCGAGGCGCGCGGCCCCGCTACCCCGTCGCGCCGCCCTAGCGGCCGCGTCGCGCTGCCCTTGTCGGCTCCGGCCTCTCACACCTTCACCCTTGACTCGGGTGCTTCCTGCTCCTTCTTTCGAGACCGCACCACACTCACGCCGCTTGGTCGGCCAGTTGCAGTCTCTCTGGCAGACCCCTCTGGGGGCCCTGTCCTTGCTCACTTCTCCACTGTCCTCCCGTGTCCGACGGCCCCCTCTGGCACCCTGTCTAGTCTTTACCTCCCCTCGTTCTCTACGAACTTGGTGAGTGGTGCTGACCTGCAGGATGCGGGGGTTCACCAGTTCACTCCTGCGAGTCAGCGGGTGACCCACTGCATGGACGCTCGGACAGGCCGACACCTGGCCACGTTTACTCGTTGGCCGGGGTCGAGCCTGTACACACTTACCACTGCGTCTCCTCCAAACACTGCGTCTCCTCCAGTCACTGCATCTGGTCAGGTAGCTGCATCGGGTCAGGTGTTTGCTGCAGCGTCCAGGTCTGGTCCTGAGTCTGCCCCCTACTCGTGTTGCCTCCTGTCTCACGAGACTCTCCTCTAGCACCACCGCCTTGGTCACCCCTCCCTGCTTCGTCTCTGAAGCATGGCCTCCCGTGTCCTTGTCTCTGGTCTTCCTCGGTCCCTCCCTCCCCTTCCTCCGGGGCCTGGCCCTACCTGCGTCCCCTGTGTCCAGGGGCGGCAGCGGGCTGCCCCTCACTACTCCCAGTTTCCTCCGACAGAGGCCCCGCTGCAGACGCTTCACATGGACGTGTGGGGCCCGGCCCGCGTCCGTGGACAGGGTCACGAGTGCTACTTCCTGCTGGTGGTTGACGACTACTCGCGTTACACCACAGTCTTCCCCTTGCGCAGCAAGGATGATGTCACTGAGGTGTTGATCGACTATATCCATGCAGCTCGTCTCCAGCTCAGGTGGAGCTTCGGCTCGGACTTTCCTGTTCTGCGTCTGCACTCTGACAGAGGCGGAGAGTTCTCCTCTGGCCTTCTGCGAGCCTACTGTCGTGCACGAGGCATCCGCCAGACCTTCACGCTTCCGGAATCTCCACAGCAAAATGGGATTGCTGAGCGCCGCATTGGCATGGTCATGGACGTCGCCCGTACGTCCATGATGCATGCGGCTGCCCCCCATTTTCTGTGGTCGTTTGCGGTTCGGTACGCGGCGCATCAGATCAACCTTCACCCCAGGGTCTCCATGCCGGAGACCTCCCTAGCCTTGCTGTGGACGGGGAAGGTTGGCGATGCGTCAGCGTTCTGTGTCTGGGGAGCTCGGGCGTTTGTTCGCGACTTGTCTGCGGACAAGCTGTCCCCTCGTGCTGCTCCGTGCGTCTTCTTGGGTTTCCCCCCTGACGCGCCAGGGTGGCAGTTCTACCACCCCACCTCTCGCCGTGTTCTATCCTCCCAGGACGTCACGTTCGATGAGTCGGTCCCCTACTACCGTCTCTTCCCCTACCGCACTCCGTCCCTCCCCCCGCCACCGCTCTTCCTTGTGCCAGGTCCCCCCCCGGTAGACCCCCCCCCCTCTCAGGGTCCTGCCCCTTCAGGTGTGTCCCAGGTAGACGCTGTCGAGCCTGTCGAGGTCGCTGGTGACTCTGGTGCTGCTGAGGGTGCTGAGCCTGGGGGTGCTGACTATGGGGGTGCTAACTCTGGGGGTGCTGAGCGTGTGGGTGCTACGCCTGGGGGTGCTGAGCCTGAGGGTACTACGACTGGGGGTGCTGAGCGTGGGGGTGCTGAGTCTGGGGGTGCTAAGCCTGGGGGTGCTACGCGTTGGGGTGCTGAGCCTAGGGGTACTGAGCCTGGGGGTGCTACGCCTGGAGGTGCTGAGCCTGAGGGAGCTGGGCCTGCTCGTGGGGCGTCTGGCGGTGCTGAGCCTGGCGGTTCTCCGGGTGCTTCGTCTCGCCGGGAGCCACTCTCTCCACACGAGCTGCGTTAGTGGATTGCCCGGCGCTGGAGGCGAGCTGCTGGAGCTGGAGGTGCTGCGGGTACTGGAGGTTCTGCTGCTGCTGAGGGTGCTGGTGCCGCGGGTCCCGGAGGTGCTCGTACTGGGAGTACTGGAGCTGCTGGGCCTGCTGGTACTTCTGGAGCGGGAGCTGCTTCGGGTGTTGGCGCGGAGGCTACTGCTGTCGGTCCTGGAGGCGGTCCTGCTGAGGGTGCTACTGATGCTGCTTGAGGTACTGGAGCTGGAGGTGCTGCTGGTGCTGGTGCTGCCACTGGGGGTACTGGTGCTCTCCCTGCTGTGTCTGGAGTCGCTGCGCGGCCTCGGCCGTACTTCGTTCCGCACCTTCAGCAGGTTCTTGGTCTCCCGCCTTCAACTGGTCCTCCTCCCTTAGAGTGTCCACAGCCTGTCCTGTCACAGTTACGGTTACAGCCGGCCTCCCCACTGCCTGCTCCGTCTCCCTACACTAGTCCTACTGGAGGTCTTGCTGAGCGTCGTGAGCCTGCGTCTCGCCCTGCGTCGCCTGTCCGTGCTGCTCGCGCTAGTGGTCGTGGTTCGCGTCAGCGTCCTCCTCCTGTCCCTGACATGCACCGGATGTCTCTGCGTCCGTCCACTGCTCCTCTGCGTGCCCCTTTGCCTTCTCCTCCTGAGTCTTCTCTTCTTGCTCTTGCCGGCCCAGAGTCGGACTCTCTTCGTGCTGCCAGTCCTACTGTCACGCGTCTCCTTGCTACTGTTGTCACTGACCCTTCCTTTGAGTCCACTGCTGCATCTGCCCTAGTTGCTGAGCTCGTCGACTTTCCTGCTCGCTGTCGTCTAGACTACGCTGCCAGTCTTGTTGCTGAGTCTGAGTCTGTCTGTCCTCCGTCCGTCGGGAGTGAGTGTGCCCTTGGCACGGACGTCCTTGAGGAGAGGCAGGAGGAGTTCCACTGCTTGGCCGCTGCTTCACCTCATCTCGTGTCCGTACTGCTTACCCCTGAGGGAGACCCGGATGCACTTGACATCCCGACTCCGCGCTCTTACGCGGAGGCGATAGAGGGTCCCTACTCCTCTCAGTGGCAAGCAGCTATGGACGCAGAGATGGCTTCCTGGAAGTCCACAGGCACCTACGTTGATGCCGTTCCCCTTCCTGGGGCGAACATCGTCAGTGGCATGTGGATTTTCAGGGTGAAGCGGCCGCCGGGTTCTCCGCTTGTCTTCAAGGCGCGTTACGTGGCTCGTGGCTTCAGTCAGCGGCAGGGAGTTGACTACTTTCAGACCTTCTCTCCCACCCCGAAGATGACCACTCTTCGGGTACTGCTGCACGTCGCTGCTCACCGTGACTACGAGCTACACTCTCTTGACTTCAGCACTGCTTTCCTGCAGGGCAGCCTGCACGAGGAGATCTGGCTGCGCCGCCCACTTGGCTTCACTGGGACTTTTCCTCCTGGCACCCAGTGGAGCCTCCGGCAGCCGGGCTACGGTCTCCGGCAGGCACCGCGTGAGTGGCACGACACACTAAGGACTACGCTTGCGGCTCTTGGGTTTGCTCCCTCTACTGCCGACCCGTCGCTGTTTCTACGCACCGACACTTCTCTGCCGCCGTTCTACATCCTCGTGTACGTCGACGACTTGGTCTTTGCCACAGCTGACACTGCTGGACTCGCCTACGTGAAGTCCGAGCTGCAGAAGAGACACACGTGCGCAGACCTGGGTGAACTGCGCAGCTACCTTGGCTTGCAGATCACCCGGGACAGAGCACGCCGCACCATCACCCTGACTCAGTCACACATGGTGCAGCAGGTCCTTCAGCGCTTCGGCTTCACGTACTCCTCGCCTCAGGCCACTCCTCTGCCTACTCGCCACTTGCTCTCAGCTCTGCCTTTGGATGAGTCCGTAGAGTCGAGTGGCCCGTACCCAGAGCTTGTTGGCTGCCTCATGTACCTGATGACCTGCACACGACCTGACCTTGCAGACCCTCTTAGCATTCTCGCACGCTATGTTGCTCCTGGGAGACACCGATTAGAGCACATGGCTGCAGCGAAGAGGGTGTTGCGCTACTTGTGCAGTACGTCGGGCATGGGGCTAGTGCTTGGAGGGCGCAGTCCAGTGGTCCTCACTGGGCACGCGGACGCTTCTTGGACTGACGACCAGGCTACGCAGCGGTCGTCACAGGGTTACACCTTCAGCCTTGGTTCCGGTTCTGTTTCGTGGCGGGCTACTCGCTCGTCTTCTGTTCTCGGCTCCAGTTGTGAGGCTGAGATCTACGCAGGGGCCATGGCTGCACAGGAGTTCGTTGGCTCACCTACCTGCTGACCGACCTTGGAGAGCCGCCTCGTTCTCCTCCAGTCCTGTACGTAGACAACAAGGCCATGCTGGCCTTGTGTCGAGAGCAGAGACTGGAGCACAGAACAAAGCACATTGCTCTTCGCTACTTCCTTGCTCGTGAGCTACAGCAGCGTGGTCAGTTGCGGCTTGCGTACGTGGCCTCTGAGGCCAACACTGCTGATGTCTTCCCCAAGGCACTTGCGCCTTGTGATCATCAGCGCTTCTGCACCCAGCTGGATCTTGTACCTGTCTTGCCTCACTTGCTCACCTCTTGGCCTTGCTTATCTAGCCTGATATATATATGTACTCTTGCATGTGAACTGGCCTTGTGGCCTTGAACTTGTGCTCGAAATGTGTGGTGACTTTGTGATCCACCCTGAGCTTGCTTTGCTTTGCTTTACTTGACTGGCCTTGTGACCCCTAGTTCTCCCCCACTTCGCCTATGGGGGTGTGTCAAACATTATATATGTTGTGCTTGTTTAGGCTACAGTGGGTTAGCCTATAGGGGGTACACAATGTCAGATTTATATGACATAGTTGCTGTAGGCTATAGTGGGGTAGCACATATGGGGTACAGGGTTTCTAGGGTTGTATTTGTACCCAATCTTTCCTTAGTCATCTCATTCCTGTTCACTTGTTTCACATGGTATAGAGCGGGTCCTTCCTAAGGACCGGTTTTTTAGGGCCCACCGAAGCGCGCCCCGAGGCGCGCATTTTTTTTAGCGACCCCTCGGGTCGCCATTTCCCTCGCGGCCCCGCTGCCCCTCCTGATCGCGGCCCCGCCGCCTGCTTGACGCGGCCCCGCCGCCTCCACTGACGCGGCCCCGCCGCCGGCTCTGACGCGGCCCTGCCGGCCCGCCACTGCACCTGACGGCCCCGCCGCTGCACCTGCCGGCTCTGACGCGGCCCTGCCGCCCGCTACGTCGCGGCCCCGCCGCCTTCTTGACGCGGCCCCGCCGCCTCCACTGACGCGGCCCCGCCGCCGGCTCTGACGCGGCCCTGCCGGCCCGCCGCTGCACCTGACGGCCCCGCCGCTGCACCTGCCGGCCCGCCGCTGCACCCTACGGCCCGCCGCTGCACCCTACGGCCCGCCGCCTCACCTGACGGCCCCGCCGCTGCGCCTGCCGGCCCGCCGCTGCACCCTACGGCCCGCCGCTGCACCCAGCGGCCCGCCGCTTCACCTGCCGGCCCGCCGCTGCACCCTACGGCCCGCCGCTGCACCCAGCGGCCCGCCGCGTCACCTGACGGCCCCGCCGCTGCACTTGCCGGCTCGCCGCTGCACCGGTCGACCCGCCGCTGCACCTGCCGGCCCGCCGCTGCACCTGACGGCCCCGCCCCTGCATCTCCCGGCCGAGCCGCCCCAGCAGCAGAGCCGCCCCAGCAGCCGAGCCGCCCCAGCCGCCGAGCTGCCCCAGCAGCCGAGCCGCCCCAGCAGCCGAGCCGCCCCAGCAGCCGAGCCGCCCCAGCAGCCGAGCCGCCCCAGCAGCCGAGCCGCCCCAGCTGCTGTGCCGCCCGAGCCGCCCGAGCCGCCGAGTCGCCCGAGCCGCCCAGCAGTCGAGCCGCCCGAGCCGCCCGAGCCCTCCCTGCACTGCCCTGTCTGGTGAGCACTGAGCTTTACTCTGCGCACTGCCCTCTCTCTACTGCTGTCATGGCTACCCCCAGTGTCCTCGCCTTTGACGCTGAGGGCAGAGCCATTGACTTTGACGTGTGGGTAGACGACCTACTGCTTTTCCTACAGTGCGACAGAGCTGACGGACTCTCTCTCTTTGATCTCACTTCTGGTGCCTCTCCCGCCCCTGCTGCTACTGAGGATGCCACTGTTCGCTCAGTGTGGGCCACACGCGATGCTGCTGCACGTCTTGCTGTGCGACGCCACCTCCCTCCCGCTGAGCGTGCGCACTTTGGGTCGTACAAGAGTGCTAGGACCTTGTACGACGCCGTTATCGCACGCTACTCCACCCCTGCCACTGCTGCACTGAGCCGCCTCATGCTACCGTACCTCTTTCCCGACCTTGCTGCTTTTGCCACAGTCGCCGACCTCATTACCCACCTGCGCACTAGTGACGCTCGCTTCCGCGCTGCGCTTCCTGCTAAGTTCTGCGCCAAGAACCCCCCCCCCCAGTACTTCACTCTCTACTACATTGTCACCCGCCTCCCTGACTCCCTTCGCGGAGTCAGGGACGACCTACTCGCAGTCTGCCCCACCACTCTCACTGTCGAGATCCTCGAGAAGTCCCTCCTCGCAGCCGAGAAGAGCATTCTCGCTGTAGGGGCCTCTCGTGGTGACCCGCGCACCCCCATCTTTGAGGGGTGTTCCCCCTCCCCCCTCCTGCCCTCTGTCGCCTCTGCTGCTACGGCCGACCTTGTTGGTTTTGAGTCGGTCGGAGCAGCGTCTGCCCCCAGCGGGAGACGTCGCTCTGGCAAGAGCAAGGGGGGCAGGGGCGGTGGTGGAGGCGGCGGGGGCGGTGGAGGCGGAGGTAGAGGCAGCGGCGGAGGTGAGGGTGGTAGCGGAGGTAGTGGCGGGAGTGGAGGTGTCGGCGGAGGCAGTGGAGGCGGGGGCGGCAGCGGCGGTGGTAGTGGGGGTGGAGGCGGAGGCGGCGGTGGCGGCGGCGACGGTGGGAGTGGCGGTGGCGGTGGAGGTGGTGGCAGCGGCGGCGGAGGAGGCGGCGGAGGTCGTGGCGCGTCGAGGAGGAGTGGCTCCGGTGGTGGTCAGCGCCAGCAGCAGCAGCGTGGTCAGGAGACCCTCTCCCCGCAGCAGCTCCGTGAGTGGTACTCTGCGCGTCAGCGGGGTGGGGGTACTGGTCCGTGCACTTACGTCCTGCGCACTGGCGACCGTGCGGGTGAGCAGTGTGGTGGTCCACACTCCGCCCAGCGTTGCTTCGGCCGCCTCACTGACGCTTGGCGCCGCCAGTTTCCTGACGCCTCTGAGATCCCTCGCTGGGACCAGCTGTCTAGGGCTGGAGTAGCTATCTTTGATCTTGACTTTGATGCTATTCTTGCTGCTATGTATGCTGTGACTATTAGTGAGGAGGGTGACTGTTACCGGTGTTTCCCGCCCGACCCGGGCATTGGTACTGCGGCTCTAGGTGCTGTTGAGGCTGCTGCTCCAGGTGCTGGTGAGGCTTTTGCTCTAGGTGCCAGTGAGTCTGAGTCCTCAGGTGCTGGTGAGTCTGCTTTCTCAGGTACTGTGTCGACTTCACCCTCTCTCACTTTCACTCTTGACTCCGGGGCGTCTCGCTCCTTCTTTCGAGACCGCACCACACTCACGCCGCTTAGTCGGCCAGTGGCGGTCTCCTTGGCAGACCCCTCCGGGGGTCCTGTTCTGGCTCGCTACTCCACTGTCCTGCCGTGCCCTGCGGTCCCGTCTGGCGCCCTGTCCGGTCTCTACCTCCCCTCGTTCTCTACGAACTTGGTGGCGGGTGCTGACCTACAGGATGCAGGGGTTGACCAGTTCACCCCTGCGCGCCGACGAGTCACCCACTGCACGGACGCGGACACGGGTCGACACCTGACCACATTCACACGTGGTCCAGGGTCGAGCCTGTACACACTCACTGTTCCGTCTCCTTCTCCTGCGTCTGGTCAGGTAGCTGCGTCGGGTCAGGTGTTTGCTGCAGCGTCCAGGTCTGGTCCTGAGTCTGCCCCCTGCTCGTGTCGCCTCCTGTCCCACGAGACCCTCCTCTGGCACCACAGGATGGGTCACCCCTCCCTGCCTCGTCTCCGGGGCATGGCCTCTCGCCTTCTTGTCTCTGGCCTTCCCCAGTCCCTCCCTCCCCTTCCTCCGGGGCCTGGCCCTCCCTGTGTCCCCTGTGTCGAGGGTCGCCTGCGGGCTACCCCTCACTCCTCCCCGTTCCCTCCGACGGAGGCCCCGATGCAGACGCTTCACATGGACGTGTGGGGCCCAGCCCGCGTCCGTGGACAAGGTCACGAGCGCTACTTCCTGCTGGTGGTTGACGACTACTCGCGTTACACCACAGTCTTCCCCTTGCGCAGCAAGGGTGAGGTCACTGAGGTGTTGATCGACTGGATCCGCGCAGCTCGTCTCCAGCTCAGGCGGAGCTTCGGCTCGGACTTTCCTGTTCTGCGTCTCCATTCGGACAGAGGCGGAGAGTTCTCCTCCGGCCTTCTGCGAGCCTACTGTCGGGCACGAGGCATCCGCCAGACCTTCACGCTTCCGGACTCTCCACAACAGAATGGGATTGCTGAGCGCCGCATCGGCATTGTCATGGACGTCGCCCGTACGTCCATGGTGCATGCGGCTGCCCCCCATTTTCTGTGGCCGTTTGCGGTTCGGTACGCCGCGCATCAGATCAACCTTCAGCCCAGAGTCTCCCGACCGGAGACCTCCCCAGCTTTGCTGTGGACGGGGAAGGTTGGCGATGCGTCGGCGTTCCGTGTCTGGGGATCTCGGGCGTTTGTCCGCGACTTGTCTGCGGACAAGCTGTCCCCTCGTGCTGCTCCCTGTGTCTTCCTTGGCTTCCCCACAGACGCTCCCGGGTGGCAGTTTTACCACCCCTCCTCTCGTAGTGTTCTGTCCTCCCAGGACGTCACGTTCGACGAGTCAGTCCCCTTCTACCGCCTCTTCCCCTACCGCACTCCTTCCCTCCCCCCTCCGCCGGACTTCCTTGTGCCAGTTCCCCCCCCGGTAGACCCCCTCCCCCCTCAGGTTCCTGCCCCCTCAGGTGTGTCCCAGGTAGACGCAGTTGACCCGGTCGAGGTTTCTGGTGACTCTGGTGCTGCTGCGGGTGCTGAGCCTGGGGGTGCTGACTCTGGGGGTGCTGTGCGCGGGGGTGCCGGGCCTGGAGGTGCTGCTACTGGGGGTGCTGAGCCTGGGGGTGCTGGGCCTGGGAGTGCTACTGCGGAAGGTGCTGAGCCTGGGGGTGCTGAGCCGGGGGGTACGGTGCCTGGAGCTGCTGAGCTAGGGGGTGCTGGGTCTGGGGGTGCTGGGTCGGGAGCTGCTGAGCCTGGGGGTACTGAGTCTGGAGCTGCTGAGCCTGGGGGTGCTACGTCTGGAGCTGTTGAGCCTGGGGTTTCTCCTGCTGCTGCGTCTCGCCGGGAGCCCCTCTCTCCACAGGAGCTGTGCGAGTGGTTTGCTCGCCGCTGGAGGCGTGCTGCTGGAGCTGGAGCTTCTTCGACCGTCGAGGGTGCAGGTGCTGCCGGTCCCGGAGCTGCTGGGTCTGCGGGTACTCCTGGAGCAGGAGCTCCTGAGGATGTTGGTGCTGAGACTACTGCTGTCTGTCCCGGCGGTGGTTCTGCTACTGGTGCTGCTGGAGGTCCTGCCGTTGGAGGTGTTGGTGGCGCTGGTGCTGTCGCTGAGGGTGCTGGTGCTGTCCCTGCTGAGTCTGGAGTTGCCGCGCGGCCTCGGCCGTACTTCGTTCCGCTCCTGCAGCAGGTTCTTGGTCTTTCTCCTCCGGTAGAGTGTCCACAGCCTGTCCAGTCGCAGTCCCTGTTGGAGCCTTCCTCTCCACTGCCTGCTCCCTCTCCTTACACTGGTCCTACTGGAGGTCTTGTTGAGCGTCGTGAGCCTGCGTCTCGTCCTGCGTCGCCTGTTCGTGCTGCTCGCACTAGTGGTCGCGGTTCGCGTCAGCGTCCTCCTCCTGTCCCTGGCACGCACCGGATGTCTCTGCGTCCGTCCACTGCTCCTCTGCGTGCCCCTTTGCCTTCTCCTCCTGAGTCCTCTCTTCCTGCGCTTGCCGACCCTGAGTCGGACTCTCTTTGTGCTGCTAGTCCTACTGTCACGCGTCTCCTTGCTACTGTCGTCACTGACCCCTCGTTTGAGTCCACTGCTGCGTCTGCCCTTGTCGCTGAGCTCGTCGACTTTGCTGCTCGCTGTCGTCTAGACTACGCTGCTAGTCTTGTTGCTGAGTCAGCGTCTGACTGTCCTCTGTCCGTCGGGGGTGACTGTGCTCTTAGCACGGACGTCCTAGAGGACAGGCAGGAGGAGTTACAGTGTCTGGCGGCTGCTTCACCTCATCTCGCGTCTGTACTGCTTGCTCCTGAGGGAGACCCGGATGCACTAGACATCCCGACTCCGCGCTCTTACGCGGAGGCCGTAGAGGGTCCCTACTCGTCTCAGTGGCAGGCAGCTATGGATGCAGAGATGGCTTCCTGGAAGTCCACAGGCACCTACGTTGACGCAGTTCCCCCTCCTGGGGCGAACATCGTCAGTGGCATGTGGATCTTCAGGGTGAAGCGGCCGCCGGGCTCTCCACCTGTCTTCAAGGCGCGGTACGTTGCTCGTGGCTTCAGTCAGCGGCAGGGAGTTGACTACTTTCAGACCTTCTCTCCCACCTCGAAGATGACCACTCTTCGGGTGCTGCTGCACATAGCCGCTCAGCGCGACTACGAGCTTCACTCTCTTGACTTCAGCACTGCGTTCCTGCAGGGTAGCCTGCACGAGGAGATCTGGCTGCGCCGTCCACCTGGCTTCACTGGGACTTTCCCTCCTGGCACCCAGTGGAGCCTCCGTCGGCCAGTCTACGGTCTCCGCCAGGCACCGCGTGAGTGGCACGACACACTGAGGACTACGCTTGCGGCTCTTGTGTTTGCTCCTTCTACTGCTGACCCGTCGCTGTTTCTGCGCACCGACACTTCTCTGCCGCCGTTCTACATCCTCGTGTACGTCGACGACTTGGTCTTTGCCACAGCGGACACTGCTGGACTCGCCTACGTGAAGTCCGAGCTGCTGAAGAGACACACGTGCACAGACCTGGGTGAACTGCGCAGCTACCTTGGCTTGCAGATCACTCGGGACAGAGCACGCCGCACCATTACCTTGACTCAGTCACACATGGTGCAGCAGGTCCTTCAGCGCTTCGGCTTCACGTACTCCTCGCCTCAGGCCACTCCTCTGTCTACTCGCCACTCGCTCTCAGCTCTGCCTTTTGATGAGTCCGTAGAGTCGAGTGGCCCGTACCCAGAGCTTGTTGGCTGCCTCATGTACCTGATGACCTGCACACGACCTGACCTTGCATACCCTCTGAGCATTCTTGCACGCTATGTTGCTCCTGGGAGACACCGACCAGAGCACATGGCTGCAGCGAAGAGGGTGTTGCGCTACCTGTGCAGTACGTCGGGCATGGGGCTAGTGCTTGGAGGGCGCAGTCCAGTGGTCCTTACAGGGCACGCGGACGCTTCTTGGGCTGACGACCAGGCTACGCAGCGGTTGTCACAGGGTTACACCTTCAGTCTTGGTTCCGGCTCTGTCTCTTGGCGGGCTACTCGCTCGTCTTCGGTTCTCAGCTCCAGTTGTGAGGCTGAGATCTACGCTGGGGCCATGGCTGCACAGGAGCTTCGCTGGCTCACCTACCTGCTGACTGACCTTGGAGAGCCGCCTCGTTCTCCTCCAGTGCTGTACGTAGACAACAAGGCCATGCTGGCCTTGTGTCGAGAGCAGCGTCTGGAGCACAGAACGAAGCACATTGCTCTTCGCTACTTCCTTGCTCGTGAGCTGCAGCAGCGTGGACAGTTGCGGCTTGCGTACGTGGCCTCTGAGGCCAACACTGCTGATGTGTTCACCAAGGCACTTGCGCCTTGTGACCATCAGCGCCTCTGCACCCAGCTGGGTCTTGTGCCTGTCTTGCCTCACTTGCTCTCCTCTTGACTTTACTTGTACTGTGACATATATATACCTGCTCTTGCTTGTCTAGTTTTATATATATATGTCTGTACTCCTGCATGTGAGCTGGCCTTTGGCCCTGCTCTTGTGCTCGGACTGTGTGGTGACGTTGTGATCCACCCTGAGCTTGCTCTGCTTTGCTTTACTTGACTGGTCTTGTGACCCCTTGTTCTCCCCCACTTTGCCTATGGGGGTGTGTCAGATTTATATGACATAGTTGCTGTAGGCTATAGTGGGGTAGCACATATGGGGTACAGGGTTTCTAGGGTTGTATTTGTACCCAATCTTTCCTTAGTCATCTCATTCCTGTTCACTTGTTTCACACACAATTCTAGGGTTAGGTACTTGTACTCATTTCACTGTTAGTTCAATCATTCCTGCTTGTTCATTTCAACAGTTCAAGGACTTCATTTAAACGCTTCCGCTACCACATCACTCTACCCAGAGTTTAACCCTACCAAAGATCCTAAGGGGCACTCAGCCCAACATGCTTAAGAGCTTCTAGGTCCCAAATGTTACGAAAAGTACCGTCAGCACCCGGATAGAAGCGCCTCTGGGGGTATTAAAAAACACTGTTTTTTAGGGGGTGGGCTTATATTTGAGGATTTTTATAAGCGCCAGGGCTTATATAATGACATTTAAGAAATCTAGTTGTATCCACACTAAAGTGTTCATCTCCTCCTTGCGATTTGGATCGAATCGATATTGTAGAGGGCAATGAATGTGAATTTCGCGTAAATTGGCAATGGCCGATTCCCTGCCAACACACACAGTCAGAATGAGTCAGATTGACCCCATGACAGCTCATTCTGACTGGGCGCGAAGGCATTGAGTCGCGAGAGGGGGAGGGGTTTCAAAATTCTGAATGTGGGGATGCAAAATTGTGTTTCGTTACAGAGTTTCCAGTAAAAATATAAAAAAAACAATTGCAGAGGGTGGCGCTCATAACCCGTAAGCCTTTAGGGGTGCGCTTATAATCGAGGACCGGATATAAGCGCCCTCATCCTTTTATAAGCGCCGGCGCTTATCCGGGGCCTGCTCTTCTATCCGGGGGCTTACGGAACATTACTGTGCACTTTTTAACCGCAGCTAAGGAGGCACACAGTATCGAGTATGAATGCGAAGGGCCAGAGTTGACTCGAAGCGTCAGACGGTTAGGGTGGACCGGGACCGTCGGAACAGACGGCATCGGGAAGGTGCAGGCAAGAGGAATTTGGCGGGAACAGTTTCAGAACTGTACGTGCCGCACGGTTGGGAATGAATATGAATAAGAGAATGTACCCCTTAGAGTACATGGCTAGCTAGGTCGATTCGAATTCCCCTGTACTCATATTTATATCTTTGTATTTGCATGTATTTTTAATCGCAAGCATTTTACATTCAATCTGCTATTGAGGTCAAGGGCCTACCACCATTACTTAACTGTGTGCGAACCTTCCTGAGAAGATCCTAGGAGCGATCACCTTCTGATCCTAGGAGCGATCACCTTCTGATCCTAGGAGCGATCACCTTCTAATGATGGGGGTTGATATATAGCTCCTGGCGTCAATGCTTTGCTTGTGTATTAGGCAAATATAAATGCGTGCTTGTGTTTGTTTGTGATGAACACTTTGTGAATGAAAATTGCTCTATCAACGTATTGACGTGAGGAGCTATTCTGCACACGCACCTATCAACCGTCTAGCGCAGCGCAATTGAGCTTAGGAATGCTCTCAGTATACACGACTGTTTTCACACTTGGGAAAATCCCTCTACAAACAAGGGTCCGCTTTGCCAGGCATCCGAGGACCCTTCGAGGTGACCCCGTAGGGACTACCTAAAGTGTATTAAAGGTGTGCTTAAGAGCTTCTAGGTCCCAAATAGTAGTCAACAAGAACCCCCCCCAACCCAAATTTCCACCCCCCCCGAGGGTAGTACCGCACGCGCATCTGCGGAGGAAAGGAAAAACAGAAAATGTGGGGGAATTTTTGCTCCTGTGTGTGCTATATCCTTTACCCCCTCCTCCCCCTGCCTATGTGAGTTTTTTTGGCTTGCTTGAACGTTTTTCTACACTATCCGGCCCTGCGACTTTTTAGCGTCTTGGAAACTCGAACACTTGCATCCTCCGTCTAAGACGGTCTCTCTCTCTTTGACCTCACCTCTGGCGCCTCTCCTGCCCCTGCTTCTGATGCTGATGCCACTGATCGCTCCCAGTGGGCCACGCGCGACGCTGCTGCACGTCTTGCTGTGCGTCGCCACCTCCCTACTTCCGAGCGTGCGCACTTTAGTCAGTACAAGAGTGCTTGCGGAGATAACTGCAGCAACGGGAGCTAGGCTACGGGCTAGGAACGTGTGCTCGTGTGGTCTCTGTGTTCGTTCACTTAGTCGTTTCCTTGTGTTCACGCTCCTTGCTAGTTCACGGGGAGAATTTGCAAGAGTTTCACTAGGAAAGCATAACAACAATGATAGCAACAACATTGGCAACATTGACTACATCAGAGCTAGCTAGGCTGCTGGTCGACCTCCAGCGCAGCACGGTCGACCGCACTCCAGCGCAGCAGCGCTCGCACCGCTCCAGCGTAGCAGGGTAGCGGTTCGCCAACGTTGCAAGTCCACGGTGTGCCAGCGCTGCACCAAGTCGGCTGCCCAGTGTTGCATCCGCAGGACAACGGTGCACCTGCTTCGCAGGTGCGCGCAGCTGGTTGGTGCGCACTTCCTTGTCACGTGCACAACGCAGACGCCTGGCAGACTCCACGCCAGCGACTGTGTCCACCAGCCACGTCGACCTCGGGATACCACCCCCGAGGTCGGCTTCGCAGTCTCTACCCTGGTGATACTCGCGCATGTCGCCCGGGTATCCCGATCGACCGGGCAACCACGCCTGGTCGGCTCACGCAGTCCGTAACCGACCACGCATGCCCCGCGTCCCCAGTCCGGCGTCTAGGCACACCCAGGACGCCTCTGAACCCCCAGGTCGGCGTGCCCAGGACGCCTGACCAAACCTCCAGAGCGGCGTCCCTCCTCCCAGGACGCCGACCAGACACCCAGGTCGGTGTCGGGGCCCCCGGGACGCCCAGGTCGGCGTCAGGACCCCTGGACGCCGTGCAGACGCCCACGACGTCGACCAGACGTCCGGGTGGTCGTGGCGACGCCCAGCTCGGCGTCCAGCTTCCCAGGACGCCGTCCAGGCGTCCGCGACGCCAACCAGGCCTCCATGGCGGCGTCCTCCTGCTCGGCGCCCTTGCAGTGGCCCCCGTGCCCACTGCTACAGGTCGGCTGCAACCCTCGCACATCCGACCACAAGGTTGGCTCCGCCCAAGCGAGGACGGGGCCTTACAACGCTCTCGTTGACAGTGCTCAGACCTTGTACGACGCTGTAGTTGCGCGCTACTCCTCCCCTGCAACTGCTGCACTGAGCCGTCTCATGCTACCGTACCTCTTCCCTGACCTTGCTGCCTTTCCCACAGTCGCTGACCTCATTACGCACCTCCGCACTAGTGACACTCGCTACCGCGCTGCACTTCCTGCTGACTTCTGCGCCAAGAACCCCCCCCCCCATGTACATCACTCTCTACTACATAGTCACTCGCCTCCCGGACTCCCTTCGCGTAGTCAGGGACCACTTTCTCTCTGTCTGTCCCACCACTCTCACTGTTGACCTCCTCGAGAAGTCCCTCCTAGCGGCCGAGAAGAGCATAGTCGCTGTAGGGGCCTCTCGTGGTGACCCGCGCACCCCCATCTTTGAGGGGTGTTCCCCCTCCCCCCTTCTGCCCTCTGTTGCCTCTGCTGCTACGGCCGACCTCCTTGGGCTTGAGTCGGTCGGTGCAGCGTCTGCCCCTAGCGGGCGACGCCGCTCTGGCAAGGGCAAGGGGGGCAGGGGCACTGAAGGAGCGAGCGGGGGCGGTGGAGGTGGAGGCAGCGGGGGGAGTGGGGGTGGCGGTGGGAGTGGAGGTGGGGGTGGAGGTGTCGGTGGCGGCAGTGGAGGCGGAGGCGGCGGCGGCGGTGGCAGTGGGAGCGGAGGTAGCGGAGGTGGTGGCAGTGGAGGAGGCGGCGGAGGCGGCGGTAGTAGCGGAGGCGGCGGAGGCGGTGGAGGCGGCGAGGGTGGTGGTGGAGCTGGTCGTGGGTCTACGCAGAGGAGTGGCTCCGGTGGTGGTCAGCGCCACCAGCAGCAGCGCGGGCGTGAGACCCTGTCCCCACAGCAGCTCCGTGAGTGGTACACTGTACGCTAGCGGGGTGGGGGTTTTGGTCCGTGCACCTACGTCCTGCGCACCGGCGATCGTGCGGGTGAGCAGTGTGGGGGTGCGCACCCCACCCAGCGCTGCTTTGGCCGCCTGACGGACGCGTGTCGTCGCCAGTTCCCGGAGGCCACAGTGATCCCTCGCTGGGGCGAGCTTTCTAGGGCGGGAGTTGCTATCTATGATCTTGATTTTGATGTTATTCTTTCTGCCATGTATACTGTGTCTATTAGTGATGAGGGTGACTGTTATTGGTGTTTCCCGCCCGATCCGGGCATTGTGTCTGCTGCTCTAGGTACTGGTGAGGCTGCTGCCCTAGGTGCTTGTGACGCTGCTGCTCTAGGTGCTAGTACTTCTGCATCCTCAGCTACTGGTGAGTCTGCGCTCTCAGGTACTACGCCGGCTTCGGCCTCCCTCACCTTCACCCTTGACTCTAGGGCCTCTCGCTCCTTCTTTCGCGACCGAACCACACTCACGCTGCTTAGTCGGCCGGTTGCGGTGTCTCTGGCTGACCCCTCTGGGGGTCCTGTCCTGTCTCACTTCTCCACAGTCCTCCGTGTCGGGCGGCTCCCTCTGGCACCCTGTCTGGTCTCTACCTCCCCTCGTTCTCTACAAACTTGGTGAGTGGTGCTGACCTACAGGATGGGGGAGTCCACCAGTTCACTCCTGCCCGTCAGCGGGTGACGCACTGTACTGAGGCTAGCACAAGCCGACACCTGGCTACGTTTACCCGTCAGCCGGGGTCGAGCCTGTACACACTGACCACTCCGTCTCCTCCAGTTGCTGAGTCTGGTAGGGTAGCTGCGTCGGGTCAGGTGTTTGCTGCTGCGTCCAGGTCTGGTCCTGAGTCTGCCCCCTGTTCGTGTCGTCTCCTGTCTCACGAGACCCTCCTCTGGCACCACCGCCTTGGTCACCCCTCTCTGCTTCGGCTCAGAGGCATGGCCTCCCGTCTTCTTGTTTCTGGTCTCCCCCGGTCCCTCCCTCTCCTTTCTCAGGGCCCTGGCCCAACGTGTGTCCCCTGTGTCGAGGGGCGCCAGCGGGCTGCCCCTCACTCCTCCCTGTTTCCTCCGACAGAGGCTCCGCTGCAGACGCTTCACATGGACGTGTGGGGCCCTGCCCGCGTCCGGGGACAGGGTCACGAGCGCTACTTCCTGCTCGTTGTTGACGACTACTCACGTTACACCACGGTCTTCCCCTTGCGCAGCAAGGGTGATGTCACTGAGGTGCTGATCGACTAGATCCGCGCAGCTCGTCTCCAGCTCAGGCAGAGCTTTGGCTCGGACTTTCCTGTTCTGCGTCTGGACTCGGACAGAGGCGGAGAGTTTTCTTCTGGCCTTCTGAGCGCCTACTGTCGCGCACGAGGCATCCGTCAGACCTTCACGCTTCCGGACTCCCTGCAGCAAAATGGGATTGCTGAGCGCCATATTGGCATGGTCATGGACGTCGCTCGTACGTCTATGATGCATGCGGCTGCTCCCCATTTTCTGTGGCCGTTTTCTGTGAGGTACGCGGCGCATCAGATCAACCTCCACCCCCGGGTCTCCAGGCCGGAGACCTCCCCAGCTTTGCTGTGGACGGGGAAGGTTGGCGATGCGTCGGCGTTCCGGGTCTGGGGATCTCGGGCGTTTGTCCGCGACTTGTTTGCGGACAAGCTGTCCCCTCGTGCTGCTCGCACTAGTGGTCGCGGTTCGGGTCAGTGTCCTCCACCTGTACCTGGCCACACACCGGATGTCTCTGCGTCCGTCCACTGCTCCTCTGCGTGCCCCTTTGCCTTCTCCTCCTGAGTCTTCTCTTCCTGCTTTTGCCGACCCGGAGTCGGACTCTCTTTGTGCTGCCAGTCCTACTGTCACACGTCTTCTTGCTACTGTTGTCACTGACCCTTCTTTCGAGTCCACTGCTGCGTCTGCACTTGTTACTGAGCTCGTCGACTTTGCTGCTCGCTGTTGCCTAGACTACGCTGCTAGTCTTGTCGCTGAGTCTGAGTTTGTCTGTCCTCCGTCCGTCGGGGGTGAGTGTGCCCTTGGCACGAACGTCCTTGAGGACAGGCAAGAGGAGTTCCAGTGTCTGGCAGCTGCTTCACCTCATCTCGTGTCTGTACTGCTTACCCCTGAGGGAGACCCGGATGCACTTGACATCCTGACTCCGCGCTCTTACGCGGAGGCGATAGAGGGTCCCTACTCTTCTCAGTGGTAGGCAGCTATGGATGCAGAGATGGCTTCCTAGAAGTCCACAGGCACCTACGTTGACGCTGTCCCCCCTCCTGGGGCGAACATCGTCAGTGGCATGTGGATTTTCAGGGTGAAGCGGCCGCCGGATTCTCCGCCTGTCTTCAAGGCGCGTTACGTTGCTCGTGGCTTCAGTCAGCGGCAGGGAGTTGACTACTTTCAGACCTTCTCCCCTACCCCAAAGATGACCACTCTTCGGGTACTGCTGCACGTAGCTGCTCACCGTGACTACGAGCTACACTCTCTTGACTTCAGCACTGCTTTCCTGCAGGGCAGCCTGCACGAGGAGATCTGGCTGCGCCGCCCACTTGGCTTCACTGGGACTTTTCCTCCTGGCACCCAGTGGAGCCTCCGGCGGCCAGTCTACGGTCTCCGCCAGGCACCGCGTGAGTGGCACGACACACTGAGGACTACACTTGCGACTCTTGGGTTTGCTCCCTCTACTGCCGAGCCGTCGCTGTTTCTACGCACCGACACTTCTCTGCCGCCGTTCTACATCCTCGTGTACGTCGACGACTTGGTCTTTGCCACAGCTGACACTGCTGGACTCGCCTACGTGAAGTCCGAGCTGAAGAAGAGACACACGTGCACAGACCTGGGTGAACTGCGCAGCTACCTTGGCTTGCAGATCACCCGGGACAGAGCACCACTCCTCTACCTACTCGCCATTCGCTCACAGCTCTGCCTTTGGATGAGTCCGTAGAGTCGAGTGGCCCGTACCCAGAGCTTGTTGGCTGCCTCATGTACCTGATGACCTGCACACGACCTGACCTTGCATACCCTCTTAGCATTCTCGCACGCTATGTTGCTCCTGGGAGACACCGACCAGAGCACATGGCTGCAGCGAAGAGGGTGTTGCGCTACTTGTGCAGTACGTCGGGCATGGGGCTAGTGCTTGGAGGGCGGAGTCCAGTGGTCCTCACTGGGCACGCGGACGCTTCTTGGGCTGACGACCAGGCTACGCAGCGGTCGTCACAGGGTTACACCTTCAGCCTTGGTTCCGGCTCTGTTTCGTGGCGGGCTACTCGCTCGTCTTCTGTTCTCGGCTCCAGTTGTGAGGCTGAGATCTACGCTGGGGCCATGGCTGCACAGGAGTTCTTTGGCTCACCTACCTGCTGACCGACCTTGGAGAGCCGCCTCGTTCTCCTCCAGTCCTGTACGTAGACAACAAGGCCATGCTGGCCTTGTGTCGAGAGCAGAGACTGGAGCACAGAACAAAGCACATTGCTCTTCGCTACTTCCTTGCTCGTGAGCTACAGCAGCGTGGTCAGTTGCGGCTTGCGTACGTGGCCTCTGAGGCCAACACTGCTGATGTCTTCACCAAGGCACTTGCGCCTTGTGATCATCAGCGCTTCTGCACGCTGCTGGGTCTTGTGCCTGTTCTGCCTCACTTGCTCACCTCTTGACCTTGCTTGTACTGTTGCATATATATATATATACACTTGTTCTTGCTTGTCTAGCCTTATATATATATGTGATCCTGCATGTGAACTGGCCTTGTGGCCTTGAACTTGTGCTTGGAATGTGTGGTGACTTTGTGATCCACCTTGAGCTTGCTTTGCTTGACTAGGTCTTGTGACCCCTTGTTCTCCCCCACTTTGCCTATGGGGGTGTGTCAAATTATAATGTTGTGTAGGCTCTAGTGGGCTAGCCTATATGGGGTACACAATTCTAGGGTTGCATACTTGTATCACTTTCATTCCGTAGTCATTCATTCTCGTTTCTTCTCAGTGTGGACGCTAGCATCTAAGACGGAGGACGCGTTTTTCCCAACATATTCGGCGTGTGAAAGCGAGTGCTGATGTGTACATCGTAAGCAGCCAGCATTCTATGAATTTGGGCAAACAGCAACTCCGTACCCCATGACTCCATGTGACTCCATGACGATCAGTATGCCACTATTTCAAGCAGTAAATTGTGCTCTCTTCATCCTGCAGGCGAAACTGGCAGACTTTGGTTTGCTGAGACTGGCCGAGGGCAGCTGCTCACTGCAGTCCACGCGAGTTAGGGGTGTCAAAATGTTGTATTTGTCTAGCCTGCAGTGGGGTACCCTATATCGAGTACAACCCAATTTAGGATTTCCTATATGTACTCAACTGCCTGCTTGTGCAAACCCCTCTTCTCTGTTCCATTCATTCCTCGTTCTATCTTTCACATGCTATAAGAGCTGGTCGACCCTCACGGGTTGATCCTGTAGATGGGCCCACCGTTAGCTTCTGCTGCTGTCCTGCCTATCGCGCGTGACGCCTTCTACCTACCGCACGCCCTGCGCGTGTGGCGTTTTTTCTTCCCGCCGCGCGCCCCTAGCGTGGCGGTTTTCTTCCCGCCACGCGCTCGGGGCGCGTGGCGGTTTCCTGCTCGCCGCCCGTTCCGGGAGCGCGTGGCGGTTTCGTCGCCCGTCGTGGCGCCCCGAGGGCCTGGGCGTCGCCCCCCCTCCCGTCGCTCACCGCGGTGCCCTGGGGGCCCGCGCGTTGCCGCCCTCCCGTCGCCCGTCGTGGCGCCCCGGGGGCCCGCGCGTCGCCCCCCCTCCCGTCGCCCGCCGCGGCGCCCTGGGGGCCCGCGCGTTGCCCCCCTCCCGTTGCCCGTCGTGGCGCCCCGCGTGCCCGCGCGTCGCCCCCTCCCGTTGCCCGCCGTGGCGCCCCGGGGACCCGCGCGTCGCCCCCTCCCGTCGCCCGTCGAGGCGCCCCGGGGGCCCGCGCGTCGCTTCCTCCCGTCGCCCGTCGTGGCGCCCCGGGGGCCCGCGCGTTGCCCCCTACCGTCGCTTGTCGAGGCACTCCAGGGACCAGCGCGCCGCCTTGCTTCCGCTCGCCCGCTACCCGCGCTTTTGCCCCGTGCTGCCTGTGTTAGGGTTTGGGATTGGCGAGTCTGGGGGTGTGCGCACCGTCCTCGCTCCTCCTCCTCTTCCGTCTCCCACTGCATCAGCTGCCGCTGAGGGGGGTGGATGTGTGGGAGCCGTCGAGGTGGTACTAGGGGGGTGGCGTGTGAGCAGTGCTAGGGGAACAGCAGGGGGTGTGTGAAAGGGGTGTGGGACAGCTGGGGGAGGTTGAGTGGAGGCAGCCGTCTTGTCGTCCGCAGCGCTTGTAGCCCGGGGCTCTGCCACCGGTAGCCACAGTGCGCGCCGCTCCTGTTGCCCGTGTGTCTGCAGCTTCAGCCGTCGCCTCCTATCTTCTCGCCCCCACAGTTTCTCCTTCTCCTCACTTGCCATCTGTGATAGCTTCTAGTTTTGCTTATGATTGTCAACTATTGCTCTACCTGCTTATTGTGCTTATTACACCCCACTTTGGCTATGGGGGTGTGTCAGAATGTTGTATTTGTCTAGCCTGCAGTGGGGTACTCTGTAGCGAGTACAACCCAATTTAGGGTTTCCTATATGTACTCAACTACCTGCTAGTGCAAACCCCTCTTCTCTGTTCCATTCATTCCTCCTTCTATCTTTCACAAGGGGCACGCCAGGCTATATGGACCCCGTGTATTCAATCACTCACAAGGCCACTCCAAGTGCTGATGTGTACAGGTGGGAAGGTGTGTGCATGTGCACACATGCATATCCCGCCCACTTATGCTCTCTGCCCAAGTATTTATGTCCTCGTTTCGTGTCTCACTCACGGTGCTCTCTTTTCACTATAGTGCCTTCATTATACGTGTTTGCTCATCAAGAGCCACTCGTCCGATCTGTCCTGCACACTGCTCCCTCTCTTCCTTCCTCCGTTTTTCCCGCTCGCCTCCCCTGTCCCTCTCGCCCACGCTGCTCTTTGCAGTTTCAGGGTGGTCATGATGGAGCTGCTCACCTGCAAGCGCGTCGTGATGCCATGTGAAGATGGATCACACATCCACATCAAGGAGTGGGTATGTCGTTGCTTCTTTCTTCTAATCAATAATCCCTCTTCTTTGGCTTTTGGTGTGTTGGAAATTGTCCATTCATGCGGCAGCTGTGTTGCATGAAAGCCCTTCTTTTTTCGGTCTCACTGTCTCTCTTTCTCCTTCCAGCGCCCCCTCAGTTACTTCCTTGTCGGGCTCCCTGTCCACTCACCCCCTCAACCCCTTCTCTCACACTCCCCCATTCTCTTCCACCCAATGTTGGCAGGTGGAGCAGCACGTGGAGAGAGGGGGCAGTGCGTCTTTTGTCAACGAGGATCTCAATGCACCAGATGCCGTGGCCTCCAAGCTAGTTGAGATTTGTGTAATGTGTTTTAAAGCTCGTATCAAATCGACCCAGTATGAGCCATGTGCTAGTTGAGCTTGAAACTCTGTGCAAGGAGCTGATGGGTGGAAGACAGGAGAGAGTAGCCAGGCAACTAGATGCACGAGCTCAACAAGCTTCACAGGATTGTAGCCAACTGGAGGGGGAGCTTGAGATCATACGGTGCTCACTTTAACTAGTGCCCATATGCAATTGGAGTGGGAAGAAATTTAAGACTTTACAATTGACACAAACAATGTGAAGCAAAGCTTTCATTGTCTCAAGGAGAGTTGTTCTGTGGCCCACAAAGGGTTTGTGCGCATGGATAGCTATTGAAGGTTTATTTTATCTACCGTCATACCCTGAACCTGGACATAATTGCATGCGCGCTTACAATAAAATGTGTTTTTCCAGGTGGTGCGCTTCTCATTGAGTAAAATTTATAAGCATATGCGCATATAAAATTACAACATATAGATATATATAGTTTCAACAGAAAAATGTAGATCGCTTCCTTGCTTATTCCATCGAGTCGAATTGAAACAGGTCTTAAGTGAAATCGATCGCAACTTGGCAGGAAAGATTCCCTATTAGCAAATACAATCGATGTGAGTTAGTAGCAGGGCATACCGTATGATATTAGTGGAAAATACCTTGATTATCATGATTTCAGGGTTTAGCTACCCCCCTTGCCATGAAGTTTCAGAATCTCTGTACTTAAAGCCTTGAGATTTCAGGAATCTTGTTTCGTATCACCCTGAGAATGCAGAGTGCTGAACTCATGCCTGCCCTGAGGCCCCAGAGTGCTTATATGGCGTAACTTGAAACGGTTTCACTGTGCGCCTAGGGGGGCCCCTGTGCGAAGTCCATAATTTCCGTAATTTCGTACCGAAAACACGAGAGTCGCCCCCCACCAGTCACTCTGACGACAAAATTGCCCACGTGGGGCAACTTACAGCCGTGCAGCAGGCGTGGCTGCACGTTACCCCTCTAACACCCACCACTAACACGTAACCATTTGCACGAACTCACACATCTCCTGCTGCATCTCCCAAATTCACCATGTGAGAAACAGTAGCTAGAACACAAGAGCCATAGCTAGGGTTTGGCTAGCTAGGCAAGAGAGAGTAGGCAAAAAAGAGGGGTTTCACTAGCAGGCAGTTGAGTACATAAAGCAAACCCTAATAGGGCTGTACTCACTATAGAGTACCCCACTGCAGACTAGAGAAATTTAACATTCTGATAGACCAAGCGTAGCATAGTGTTAATCAAGTTCCCGCGTGTAGGCTCTATGCGCTGGCATCGCCCGAGGTGTCGGCCAACTCCCATCACCCCACCCATCTCAAGCCAGTGTATATTGGTGGCATCTGGCCACCTTGTTCACCATTTCCTTCCTTCTGTTCCGTACGTTTCTTTGCTCGGCAGGCTCTGCGGTGGTAGCACTATGCTCTGCGGTGTCCTCATGCACCATCTCTGTAACACGGGCTTATAGGGAAACGCTCTTAAAAACACAATAAAGACACGGGCTTATGATTCAATGCAAAAGGGCCTATGATAGGCTTATAAAACGCCAATAACACACATACATAATAGAGACTAGCCCTAACAGTAGCCTCAAGTCTTGAAGACTTGGTTTGTGGGGGAGCTCCACTTCCTCTATAGCAACAAGGGCTAGGATTTCCTAGGAGTGAGTTTGCTTAGGTGGCACAATGGTTGGATTTGTAACCAATGAGAGCAATAGAATTATGATAAGGATGGTTTTGTTACATGCTGTAATTTGTAACAAAAACGTTCAATTGCCAATGGTTGGAATTCCAACCAATGTAGAGGTTGGGTTGGTTCTCAACCTTGTTTGCCTTTTAGTGGTGGTGGTCCACAATTGTGGACCAATCACCATTCATCCCTTCCAACCCATTCTACTCGTAAGTCGCTACCTTACGTAGGTAGCGCTTTAGAGAGTCGTAGCTAACATAGTCGCTATGGTAGATAGAGGATGCGTCACACTCCTCCCCCTACAGTTGGCAACGTCCCCGTTGCCTTTGAGTGCTTCTTGGGGCGAGTGCTGCGAGCACGATGCACCACATTACGGACAGGGTCAACACCATCCACTCGCTATGGGGCTGCTCGGAGAGCAAGGTCTTCCATGTAAGCTTGAACTGTTGTTTCAGTCAAGTATTCCTCTGGCTCCCAGAAATTGTGTTCAAGCCCGTAGCCTTTCCACTTAATGAGGAACTCACGTTTGGTTTTACGGCCGTGTTGTTGATCACGGTGCATCAGCACACGCTCGACTTCATAGTATAGTTCCTCACCCAGGACGATGGTTGGTGGTGGTTTGTATGTGCCCTCGGCAACATACTTGTTTAACAGAGACAAGTGGAAGACGCTGTGGATCTGCAAGGTGCCTGGTAGCTTAAGCTTATAAGCCGCCGCCCCAACCCGCTTGATAACCTCGAATGGCCCAATCCAACGAGGAAGCAACTTTCGTGCCCCAGGTAATTTGAGTCGAATGTTTTACTCAACAGAACTTTGTCTCCCTCTTGAAAAGAGACGTCCCGGCATTTCGTGTCAGCATAAGACTTTTGGCGTTGTTGGGCAAGTTGCAACCAATGATGAGCAAACTTAAGCGCTTCTTTCTGCTTGCCAATAAAATCCTTTGCGGCTGGAATTTTCAAGCCACTGACCCCATGCGTAGCAGGTGTTGTGGGGTGCCGACCACAATTTAAGATGAAAGGTTTTTCGTGGGTGCTCTCATGCACCGAGTTGTTGACAGAAGATTCCACGACTTGCAACAACTCATCCCAATCATCTTGTGTTGGGCCAATAATCGAATGAAACATTTATTGACGAGTGCGATTTGTGCGCTCGGTCTGCCCATCCGTTTGAGGGTGGAATGTAGACGATATTGTCAGCTTCGTCCCCCTTGTCCGAATGATCTCTTGCCAGAAACGGCTTGTAAAACAAGGGTCTCGGTCAGACACTAGCACACGTGGCAAACCGTGTAAACGGAAAACATGCACAACAAACAACTTAGCCGTATCTTCCATCGATACATTAGTGGTTGTAGGCACGAAGTGCACCATCTTGGTCAAACGATCTACGAAGACGAGGATTGCTGTATGACCATCTCGTGTTCTAAAGAGGTCAGTGATAAAATCCATTGACACACTCTCCCGAGGTTCAGCAGGGATTTCGAGTGGTTGAAGCAAACCACAGGGTTTTTGTGTCCTCGGTTTGTTACGTGCGCACGTGTCGCAGCGTGTTACAAACCGCTGGACTTCATTGCTTAACCCTGGCCACCGGTATACGTCAGACAATGCCCATCGAGTTTTTTTAACTCCGAGGTGTCCACTGTATTTACTAGCATGCACTTCTTGTAAGATGTGATTCCGCAGGTTCCCCACATGTGGTACAACAATTTCTTTTCCATGCCACCAGAGCTCATGCTCCCACGTGAGATCCTTCGTGTTCTGTGGGTTCTGAAACCAGGAATCAATCTGATAGCCTATGCAGATTCTCTTCAGAAAACCACTGAAGGTAATCTCACTTACTCGGGCAAAAGCGAGGATACCAAAGTAAGCTGCAAAGACGGCAGCATGTTCGGTGTCCTCAAGCCCTTTTGCTGCCCCTATTGGCTGTCTGCTGAGGGGGTCAGCCATGTTCGTCGAACCTGCCCGATATCGAATATCGTAGGTGAATTTGCTAAGGAGTTCAGCCCATCGGGCTTGATGACGAGTGAGGGTGGCTTGGCTGGAAAAGTAGGTGTTTGGACAATGGTCAGTTATGACAACAAAGTCCACACCTTCCAAGTAACATCGCCATGTTCGTAGTGCATGAACGACTGCCAACAGTTCTTGTTCGGAAGTCGTATAACGCTGCTCTGCCGGGGAGAGCTTTCTACTCTCGTATGCCACAGGGCTTCCTTCTTGTAGGAGGACTCACCAATCCCTACTGTCGAGGCGTCTGCTACCACCTCGTAGGGTTTTGTTGGATCTGCTAATACCAGAACGGGAGCATTGGTCAACTTTTGTTTGACCGCTTCAAATGCCTCTTGGCATTGTCTGGTCCATTCCCACATAGTACCCTTTCGAGTAAATGTGGTCAATGGGGCAACAATGGTTGAATAATTCTCCTAGAAATGGCGAAAATAATTGGCTAAGCTCAGAACCTGACTTGACCCACGTCCTATGGAATGGGCCAGTTCTCAACAGCCGCCAATTTCTTGGGATCAACTTTCAACCCACTGTTCCCCACGAGATGTCCTAGATATTCTAATTCCCGCATATAGAAGTGACACTTCACAAGCGAGCATAGAATTTGAGCTCTCGTTGTTTGTTTAAAACCCGCGGGCCAAGAAGACCAATTCCGGTTCATCCTTCCTAGCGTTGGTTGGATGTCCCAAAAATGCCTGTGATCATTTCCGAGTTCTAGACATCGTCCAACATTCCATGCACTCCTATTGGTTCGCGGACCTAAAGCGTTTTCACTCCCAAACAACCTTCCTAAGGTTGAACTTCTTGGCTTGCGGGTTTTAACACCCATTTTAGGTATTCTGTATGGTCCTGTTCGGTCTTGGAATAGACCAGCATATCGTCGAGGTAAACCAAGACAAACTGACCGATTGCCTCACGAAAGACATCATTCATCGCCCTCTGAAAAAAGGCCGGTGCATTGGTCAGACCGAAGCTCAGCACACCCCATTGAAAATGCCCAAGCGGTGATCGAAGCGCTGTTTTGGGTACATTGTTGTTGGCGATCTGCAACTGATGGTAGCCCTGTGCGAGGTCCATTGCGCTAAACCACTGGGCACCCTAGAGACGATCAAACAGATCCTCAATGCGAGACAAAGGATATCTGTTCTTAATTGTGATCTTGTTTAAGGCGCGATAGTCGACGCACATACGTAGACCGCCGCCCTTCTTGTTAACAAACAAGATTGGTGCTCCACTAGGGATGCGCCCAATTCTGAAACGCGTCTCTACTCTACCGCTGAGAGGGGGCCGTCTGGCGAGGCATTACCTCCTCCCGCGTCCACGTCAAGCCCGACACCAGGAAGGCGGATGGGCCTGAAAGAAGGTATGTGTCTCGGCACACAACGCTTTCGCCAAACGCAAATCTCCTTCCATCGTGCCTGCGCAAGAGCTTCTACCGCAACCGCGACACCGTCCCTAATAGCAGGCCTCTCGAATCCTTCCACCTCCACCTCTTCCATTCCGATCGTGGACGAGGCAGAGTTTAAGTATCAGAACGCCCTGTACCATACATGAAAGAGTGGTCGGTGATTTCTCGTAGCTTGTTTTGTATGAGCAACCTGACGTCTTTCCATCTGTGAAATGTAGTGTATGTGTGGCTCAAAAGGTGTAACGGGAACTAAATTTGGTCGCGCAGGGCATGGTGTAGTGGACATGTAGACCCAAACATTCCGTGCTCACTAGAGAACGATGAAGCACAAACGTGCTATGAAGAACCAGGAATCTACGGAACGGAAGGCGAAGGGACATGACTTAATCGACGATTGTTCCACAGAAACGCCGTCGAAAAATAGCGTGTGATCGCTCTCGCAGAGACCCTTCTCTTCGTATGCCAACGGGATACACCGATCGAGATGTAGGTCGACTTGGTGAAGCATCTAGCCGACCACCGCACTCCTAGGTTTCCTAAGAAAGGCTGCGGTGCTTACTACACCACGTAAGTATTGTGCCCGCGCTATGTTTATGACATGTATGCACTCTTTTCTAACCCGCTGGATTTGGTTTTCTTTGATCCAGGTACGACTTCCAAAAACTCACGACTGCCACCGCAACATATCTCTGTGCGCGTCAACAAGAACATATCGACGGGTCACCGTTCATCGGGATCACGTGTGACGAGAGCACGGATCGTGTGCGCGGCAAGCCCATGATAGTTTTCGTCACATTTCTGGGAGATCGTGAGGTCGTAACCGAGTTCCTGTCGTTGCTCACCATTGATAAGTGCAATGCCTCATCTCTCCTCTCTGCGCTCCTCTTACACTTAGAGACCATTGGCCTTGACCTGAACAAGAGAGCATGTATTTCGACGGACGGTGCCCTGGTCATGTTGGGGTCAACTGGCGGTTTGGTGGCGCGGCTACGGCTGCGGCTGCCACACCTCGTTTCAGTGCACTGTGTCGCTCATTGATGAGTAGTTACCACATTTTTCCTGAGTGCATCAGGTTAAAAAAACTCATTTTTGTCTCGTTTTCATCTGTACATGGCAGGGAAGCACTCAATCTGCGTTGGTGGTGCCAGATCTAGGCTTGATAAGATGGCATAGTCCGTGTAGTGTGTCACATCTTTGGAAAATCTCACCCATGGCACGGTGTTTTCATGCGTCGCCAAGAGACGTTCTAGAAAACAAATCTGGAGATGCGAGGCATTCACCAGGTCCGGTGGCTGAGTCAAGGCCATGCAGTGGAGGGACTATGCGTCGTCCTACCCGGGGAAATTGTGCTTCTCCTGGAGTACAACACACCCATCTACCATGTGGTGACGTCACTGAAGTTCCATGTGTACCTCTATTTCTTGGCGGATCTCCTAGAAGAGATCAACAACCTCAACCTGGTCTTCCAGCGACGCGAGGTGGGTAGTACTGGTTAGGATTACCGTGCTCATGTCATTCACCACTCTAATAGCTATCTTCTATCTACATTGTATCCCCCGTGCCAACCCCCATGCCTACTTGCAGGTCGATCTCACGGGTGTGCAGTTCCTGGTACGCCGCAAAGTAATCTTCATCCGGGAGCGCTGCATCAAATACGGGAAACATTTTGGCAAGGAAACAAGCAAGCGTGTGTCGCCCTTCCTCAAGCGTCTCTCATCAAGCTGCACCATCACGGTAGTATGCGTCGATGGTGACGGTCGCCCGCGACACCACACCTTTGTCTTGCGCGAGGAAGATCTGAAGAGGTATAGCAAGCCGTGTGGCGACCTGGAGTCCTGCTTCAAGGCCTGCCACTCGTATGCGCTTGCGACAATGGACCACCTGCAGCGGGGGTTCAAGGATCTTGACACTTTGGAGGGCGCTAAGCTGTTCACGCCCAACAGCTGCCCGTGGGACACTGATGATTAGAACAAGGAGTGCGTTGCCCACCTAGAAGCCCTGTTCCAGATGTTCCACATCGGCGAGAGGCGGGAGGTGCTTCCTGATGAGTTGTGCAAGTGGATTGACGCAATTCCTGCATGCGTTACCATCAGCTAACTTGTGTGTTTACATTCTCCTGCTTGTGAGCTTTGGTGCAGGTGTTGACAAGCACATGGCAAAGAAGGAGCTACGGACCCTGGTGCCTGTGCTTCAAGGAGCTCCTCGTGGAGAGCAAAGCTTCCACGATGGCCTGGCAGCAATGATCAAGACCGGCGACTGGGAGAGGAGCTACCCGAACCTCATGAAGCTGTGGGTAGCAGCCGCGGTCCTGCCACTGAGTACAATCGAGTGCAAAAGGGGATTCAGCAGGCAAAACATTTTCAAAAGCTGGCACAAGACGAGCCTTTGCAATAAAAATCTCGTCAATCTCATGTGCCTGAGCATGCTCCAATATGAGACGGAGTGGGATGCGGTGGTGAATATTTGGAGGAGAAGCAAGAAGCATCGACACACCCACAACCAGCACAAGCAGAGCAGCAGCAACAGCGGGCCAAGGAGCTGGAGAAGGTGCCGAGCACAAAGATTCAGACGATGAGAGCAGCAGCAGCAGCACCAGCAGCAGCATCAGCAGCAGCAGCAGCTCTAGCTTGGATGGGGAGAACTACTAGTTTGGAAAAGTGCATTGCAGTGCAATGCGTGATTTAGTAGGTTATCAAAGCAAGTCTTGACAACTAGGTAGGATTTTGTAGTAGTATAGTGTAGTAGTAACTGACCAACAATGTATGTCAATGTGATTGAATTGAACTGCTTTAGCTACAACAAGTACAAACACAGTGTGGGTAAAAAATGCCCTAACGCGTCAAGGTTTAGTTCTGGCATGCCCAGAGAAATCAGGGTCACCCTGGGGGGCTTTGCCCTGAGGAGGACATGCTTTTCCGTGCCATGCCCTGAAGGCTCAGGGTCCCCAAAAGTGAATCATAGGCCCTGGTTAGTAGGCACCCCTGACATCAAATGCTGACTGGACGCGAAACCCTAAAGGCAACCGAACTTGGATGCTAAGGTAAAACTCGATACCTTCAATTGACATATGGATAAAGCTTGCTTCTATAGCAATTGGCATCGTTCTCATTACAATGGGGTAATATGAGATATGTGCAAGGGTGCTTGATGGTGATGCTTAAGGGCCTTGGAATGTTGTCTTGGTGATGGCGCATGAGCCGTTTACTGGAGGTTGCGAGAGGCGTCAATCAATCGATCGGCAGTGGGCGTGATATACATTTCCTTGGCCGCTTCACTACGCCATCAGCCTAGCTGTTTGAAGAGTCGATCCTCGACCCGGCGTTTGCCGCTACAGTTGCCTCTCCTTTGCAAAACGAGTGGGTACCGAGAGCGTAGTCGCCAAGGCCGATGGCATGGAAAGCCTTCTTGCACCAATCGCATATGGTGGTACACGATGATAATTTGACCGGGAGTGAGCCTCTCGTGGCCAAACCAAACACTCGGATTAATGAGCCTGGCGTGGAGGGACAGTATTCTGCCAGTTGGATGAAGCGCTTGGTGCATCGAACAGGGCAAAAGGGTCCTTGGCTTGCGGCAATAGGAACCATGCGCCCTTCCCCTCATGGTCCGTCTTCAAGCGCACGATGATTAGTCACATGACATCATCTTTAAAGTGGATATCGTTTTAGAAGATGGAGGTGAGATTCGAATATCGTGGGAAACCAGCATACACGAGAAGCAATATGAGTCATTGTTTTAAGGTGGATGGGTAGTTTGAGCTAAATAGATGTGCGGCCATGGCGTGCACTGTCAACGGGAGCATTGTAAGGCCCCGTCCTCGCTTGGGCGGAGCCAACCTTGTGGTCGGATGTGCGAGGGTTGCGGCCGACCTGCAGCAGTGGGCACGGGGGCCACTTCAAGGGCGCCGAGCAGGAGGACGCTGCCCTGGAGGCCTGGTTGGCGTCCCGGACGCCTGGACGGCGTGGGCGTGGACGTCGTGGGCGTCTGCACGGCGTCCGGGGGGGTCCGGACGCCGACCTGGGCGTCGGGTCCCGACACCGACCTGGGTGTCAAGTCAGCGTCCTGGGAGGAGGGACGCCGCTCTGGAGGCTTTGGTCGGCGTCCTGGGCGTCTGGACGCCGATCTGGGGGTCCAGAGGCGTCCTGGGCGCACCTGGACGCCGGACTGGGGACGCCGGGCATGCGTGACCGGCTACGGACTGCGCGGGTCGACCAGGCGTGGTTGCCCGGTCGATCGGGATACCCGGGCGACGTGCGCGAGCGTCGCCAGGGTGGAGACTGCGAGGCCGACCTCGGGGGTGGTATCCCGAGTTCGACGTGGCTGGTGGACACAGTCGCTGGCGTGGAGTCTGCCAGGCGTCTGCGTTGTGCACGTGACAAGGAAGTACGCACCAACCAGCTGCGCGCACCTGCGAAGCAGGTGCACCGTTGTCCTGCGGGTGCAACGCTGTGCAGCCGACTTGGTGCAGCGCTGGCACACCGTGGACTTGCAACGTTGGCAAAGCCGCTACCCTGCTACGCTGGAACGGTGCGAGCGCTGCTGCGCTGGAGTGCGGTCGACCGTGCTGCGCTGGAGGTCGACCAGCAGCCTAGCTAGCTCTGATGTAGTCAATGTTGCCAATGTTGTTGTTATCATTGTTGTCATGGTTTCCTAGTGAAACTCTTGCAAATTCTCCCCGTGAACTAGCAAGGAGCGTGAACACAAGGAAACGACTAAGTGAACGAACGCAGAGATCACACGAGCACACGTGCCTAGCCCGTAGCCTAGCTTCCGTTGCTGCAGTTATCTCCGCATGGTGCGGTGAGCGTGGACGACACCGCGACGTAGTTCAGTCTAGCCGACTTAGCACATACCGATCGTGTTCATAGACCGGCAGCCGTGCAGTCACTAGCGTGCGAGTAGGCGACGCCGAGGTGATGGACACCCTGGAGGGACGGCTGGAGGATGCGAGGAGACGCCATGAGTCCCAGGAGTATGGGGCGATACCCTGGGCAGTCGTCGAAGCCGGACTCCGCTCCGTGTGGGCATCAGAGCACCCCCCTTCTCGACCTTCCTCTCCTCGACCGGTGAACAACGACAGCGGCGTCGATGTGGGCGTCAACGCCGGTGGAGGTCAGGTCGGCAGCAGTGTGGGAGGCACGTCGAGGCAACGAGATGTGATACACGCCGGTGAAGCCGGCGGCGTTCAGGCGCGAGGGATGCAGTCGTCGGCGGCTGCAGGCTCCTCACATGGTGATGTCGGAGGACGACGAAGCGGATTGTCGCCGATGTCAGCGTCCCAGGTGACGGCAGGTGGGATTGCACCGAGCTACGGCTACTTCAAGTTTACGCCGGACAGGATCTCGGTCACCCCTCCGCTGGTCGGTCGACCCGACATACTCACCTGGAAGGAAGCCATAGAGCCCCAGCTGGAGATGGCCGGGCTGATCGGCTTCGCCCGAGGGACCGTGGCGACGCCGGGGGAGCACCACCCCGACCTGCGTGCGGAGTTTCGCGCCGTGCAGCTGTTGACCTTCACGGTCATCTCGCGGTGCTGCTCGCCGGGCGTGCAGATCGCCTTGAAGTGGTGCCGGGAGTACATCGACGCCGGCCACCGGGCGTGGCACTTCATTGAGTCGACGTACCAGGTCACCGACGACCTGTTCATCGCCCAGCTGGAGGGACAACTGACGCACCTGCGTATGGGTGACGAGGAGGCAGCGACTGACTACTGCAACCGAGCCCGGCGAATTCTCGCCACTATCAGGATGGCCGGCGCGCAGTACTCCACGGCGTAGTACATCACCCATGTCATGCAGGGTCTCTCTAGCAGCTACAACCTGCTGAAGCGGCTGTCTATGGCGCTGAGCACAAGGGCGACGCTCAACGAGGACAACCTGACCTCGTATATCCTGCAGGACGAGGCGATGCAGGAGGCTGAGCGGTCGCAAGAGCTCTTGGCGCAAGCGAACTTGGTCACCTCAGCGAAGCAAGGAGGCCGACCGGGGCAGCGCGGGCAGTCTGACGGTGGTGGTAGCAGTGGCTGGAAGCCGGCCGAGGAGGTCGACAAGAAGAAGTCGACCAAGGACAGCGGTCGTGGAGGTGGAGGTCGACGCCGGGAGTGCTGGGTGTGCGGCGACCCCGACCATCTCTCCTTCGAGTGTCCCAACCGCAGTGACTCCGATGACGACGATGCTAAGGGAGGCCGTGGGAGGTCTGGCAGCCGTCGTCCTCGTCGTGGAGGAAACCAGCCGCGCAAGGAGAAGCAGTCGACCAAGACATCGACTTCGGCAAAGGACGTCGACTCCCCTGCTGGCGGCAAGGGGCGAGACGACAAGACGACGTCGTGCTCGCTGGTCGGCGTCGTGGAGCCGACCATCTCTCTGGCACGGGAGGCCGGAGAGGACTTCCAGGCGGTGGCGGCAGCTGTGCAGGCAAACCCGGCGGTGGTCCTGCTCGACAGCGGTTGCTCCCACCACCTGATGGGGACGAAGGAAGCCTTCGTCGACTTGCAGCCGAGCGGCGCCATCAGGCATGTGCGCGGCTTCAATGGGGCGCTGCAGGATGTCCAGGGCCGCGGCACCGTCGCTCTGCAAGGAGAGGCCGGGAAGGAGGTGCTCATCCCCGACGTGCTGTACGTCCCGGGTATGCGAGCAAACCTGCTGTCGGCCGGCCAGCTGAAGGAGCATGGCGTGAAGCTGCAGGAGGACGGAGACGGCATGCTGCTCGTCTCGGCAGCAGGGGAGGTGCTCGGGCGGGCGACGTACTCTGGGCGAGTCCTCTGCACCGACCTGCGTCCCTGCTCAACGAGGTCGACGTCGCCCATGACGGAGGCTGTGGCTCTACGGGCGATCGTCTCGAAGTCGAAGTCGACGCCGGACCGGATGCATGCGAGGCTTGCGCATGTCGGCATGGACACCATACGGAGCTCGGCGAAGAACGAGGTCGCCATTGGGCTGGACCTCAAGTCGGCGACGGACGCCGACTCCCCGTGTGTCTCGTGCGTTGGCGGGAAACTGGCACGGCACACCTTCTCCGACCACGGCTCCGACGCCGACGACGTGCTGGCCGTCGTGCACATCGACCTGTGCGGGCCGTTCCGCGTGACTGCCAAGGATGGCAGCCTCTACTTCTTGCTGCTCAAGGACCGCAAGACCCGCTACGTGTGGGTGAAGCCGGTTGCCAAGAAGTCAGATGCGATGTCGGCGTTCGTACAGTGGCTGGCGGTGGCTGAGCGGCAGACAAAGAAGTCGGTGTTGTTGCTGCGCTCTGACCGGGGAGGGGAGTTCCTCGGGAAGCAATTCACCAACTTCGTGAACGGCAAGGGGATCGTCCACGACCTGACCTGCCCATACACCCCGCAGCAGAACGGCATGGCGGAGCGGGAGAGGACGGTGGTGGAGTCGGTGCGGACAATGCTGCTGCACATGGGTGTGCAGCACCACTGGTGGCACCTCGCTCTACGGCAGGCCGTCTGGGTCCGCAACTGCCTTGAGAGGTCGACGCTGCCCTCGGGGACAACGCCGTACTAGCTGCTGACCGGGAAGAAGCCCGACTTGTCGCTGGCGCGGGTGTGGGGCTGCATGGCGCAGTTCCTTGTCCCTGAGCAGCAGCGTGGTGGGAAGCTGAAACCGAAGGCCAGGTGGGGCCTGCACCTCGGCGTGTCAGAGGCGAGCAAGGGCTGGGAGCTCCTCGACGTCAACACTGGCCGAGTGGTCACCACGTCGGACGTGGTGTTTTACGAGGAGATGTTGCTGGCCGAGTGGAAGACGGACCATGGGCCGGTGTCCGGCCGCTCGCCGTCCACCTCGCCCTCTGACACCTCGTCGGCGACGCTGCCGCTGCTTTGCCGAGGTCGGTGAGCTTGCTACTGAGGACGTCGAGGACGTCCACACCCCTGCCCCTCACCCTCTGACCCCTGCCCCTCCCCTCATGGCCGACCTGCGTGGGCTGACCTCGCTGTCGGCCTCCGGCGATGAGGGGAGTCGTAGGACGCCGCCTTCGGCGCCGGCCAAGTGCATCCCCGGTGGCCGACGTGACAAGCGGCGAATCGACGTGGGATTGCAGTCGACAGGGGAGAAGCAGGTCGAGGAGCAGCAGCCGACAAGGGAGCAGGCTGCCGTGAAGCCGACCACGGAGCAGTCGGCGACCGGGCCGTCGGCAGGGAGAGCCGACCACAGGGGAGAAGTCGGCTGGGAAGCCGACCGCAATGGAGCAGTCGGCTGGGACGCCGGCTGAGGAACAGCAGGACGCCGAGGGCAGCGACGACAGCGACGATGGAGGGGATGCCGAGGAGGCCCAGCTGGGACCACGGCGTTCACGCCGACTTCGTAGGCCGCCTGACTTCTTCGTCCCCGCTGCCTTCACCACGGTGTATGACGTGGACGATGACGACGACCTGCTGTACGATGACACCGAGGATGATGAGGAGTTTCCGGAACTCGACCCCGACATGCTAGCCGACCCCGAGCACCGTTGGGACATCTCGACGATGACGGTGAAGGAGGCGTTGGCGAGCTGGAAGGGCCCAGCGGTGAAGGCCGCCATGGAGGAGGAGATTCGCAGCCTCATCAACATGGGCACTTGGGAGCTGGTCGAACGCCCGCCGGGGGTGAACGTCATGAAGAACCGGTGGGTGTTGACGACGAAGTACCACATCGACGACCCCGTCGAGCGAGAGAAGGCGAGGCTGGTCGTGAAGGGCTTCACACAGGTGTACGGCGCCGACTACGACGAGACGTTCGCGCCGGTGAGCAGCTACGTCACGTTGTGGATCTTCCTCAGCATCGTCGCTGTCCTCAACCTCAACCTGATGCAGCTCGACATGAAGAACGCCTTCCTGCAGAGCAAGCTGGATCGGGTGCTGTACATGTCTCAGCCGGACTACTTCAACGACGGAACCGGCCGGGTGTGTAAGCTGCTGAAGAGCCTGTACGGGCTGAAGCAGTCGCCGCTGTTGTGGTACTTGGCGCTCAACGATGTGCTGATGGGCGCCAGGTGGAAGAAGAGCCAGGCTGACGAGGCTCTCTACTTCAAGGTTGGCGAGGGTGAAGTGGCCTGCTGGGTGCTGGTCTACGTCGACGATCTGCTTGCCGCCAGCAGCAGCGCCGCGATGCTGAAGGAGCTGAAGGAGCTGCTGGAAGCCGCCTTCGAGCTGCGCGAGATCTCGCCGGTGCAAAAGTACCTCGGGCTGGAGATCGTGCGCGACAGGTCGGCGGGGAAGCTGTGGCTGCACCAGCAGGGCTACGCCGACAAGCTGCGTAGGTGCTTCATCGACGAGGAGGAGACCGGGCGCACCCCGAAGACGCCGGTCTCGGTCGGCGCCTACGCCGAGCTCACATTCGATGACGAGGAGGCACAGGAACGGTAGGAGGAGGAGTACCGGCAGAAGGTCGGCTCGCTGCAGTTCGCGGCGACGACGACGAGGCCGGACATCGCCTTCGCCTGCAGCAAGCTGGGGAGCGGCCTCACGGTGAGGAGCGACCAGCACTGGCGCGAGGTCGACCGCTGCCTCGCCTACCTCGCCAACACACGTGACACTGCCCTGGAGTTCGGCGGTGGACCTGAGTCGCTGGAGCTGGTCGGCTACGTGGACGCCGACGATGCCGGTGACAAGCAGAACACGACCAGCACGAGCGGCTACGTGTTCGTCTACGGAGGGGCTGCAGTCTCCTGGTCGAGCAAGCGCATCAAGTGCGCGACGTTGTCGTTGACTGAGTCGGAGTACGTGGCGGCCACTGAAGCTGGCAAGGAGGGACGCCGCCTTCGCTTCCTCCTCGCAGAATTCCAGCAACTGGACGCCGGGAAGCTGACTATCCTGCGCGTGGACAACAAGTCGGCCATCACGGTCGCCGAGGGCATGGGGTTGACAGGCAACCTTAAGCACATGGAGCGGCGACAGGCCTGGCTGCAGCACATGGTGAAGCGCAGGAAGTTCTCGCTGCAGTACATCCCAACCGCTGAGCAGCCGGCCGACTTCCTGACGAAGGCGCTGCACTATCCGGCCTTCAACCGGTGCTCCGTCGCAATCGGTCAGGTGCGCTTGGCCGACGTGAGCGACGGCGACAACGACGTGCAGCAGTAGGTGCCATGCCCTCTTGCATGGCTGGTGCGGTGACCAGCGTGCTGTGTGTTGGGTGCACGCCGACGGGCTATTCTCGGAGCTGTACTGTCGGGTGGGCTAGGGGGCCCAAGCGTGAACGCGGCACGGGAGTGTCAACGGGAGCGTTGTAAGGCCCCGTCCTCGCTTGGGCGGAGCCAACCTTGTGGTCGGATGTGCAAGGGTTGCAGCCGACCTGCAGCAGTGGGCACTGGGGCCACTTCAATGGCGCCGAGCAGGAGGACGCCACCCTGGAGGCCTGGTTGGCGTCCCGGAAGCCTGGACGGCGTGGGCGTGGACGTCGTGGGCGTCTGCACGGCGTCCGGGGGGGTCCGGACGCCGACCTGGGCGTCGGGTCCCGACACCGACCCGGGTGTCTAGTCGGCGTCCTGGGAGGAGGGACGCCGCTCTGGAGGCTTTGGTCGGCGTCCTGGGCGTCTGGACGCCGATCTGGGGGTCCAGAGGCGTCCTGGGCGCGCCTGGACGCCGGACTGGGGACGCCGGGCATGCGTGACCGGCTACGGACTGCGCGGGTCGACCAGGCGTGGTTGCCCGGTCGATCGGGATACCCGGGCGACGTGCGCGAGCGTCGCCAGGGTGGAGACTGCGAGGCCGACCTCGGGGGTGGTATCCCGAGGTCGACGTGGCTGGTAGACACAGTCGCTGGCGTGGAGTCTGCCAGGCGTCTGCGTTGTGCACGTGACAAGGAAGTGCGCACCAACCAGCGGCGCGCACCTGCGAAGCAGGTGCACCGTTGTCCTGCGGGTGCAACGCTGTGCAGCCGACTTGGTGCAGCGCTGGCACACCGTGGACTTGCAACATTGGCAAACCGCTACCCTGCTACGCTGGAGCGGTGCGAGCGATGCTGCACTGGAGTGCGGTCGACCGTGCTGCGCTGGAGGTCGACCAGCAGCCTAGCTAGCTCTGATGTAGTCAATGTTGCCAATGTTGTTGTTATCATTGTTGTCATGGTTTCCTAGTGAAACTCTTGCAAATTCTCCCCGTGAACTAGCAAGGAGCGTGAACACAAGGAAACGACTAAGTGAACGAACGCAGAGATCACACGAGCACACGTGCCTAGCCCGTAGCCTAGCTTCCGTTGCTGCAGTTATCTCCGCACGTGGTACACGAGCCGCAATATGAGTCATTGTTTTAAGGTGGATGGGTCGTTTGAGCTAAATATATGTGCGGCCATGGCGTGCACGTGGTGAACAGACACTGGTTCTTTAGTCTTATGGGGCCGAGGGCAGTGACGCTTCGCGAATTCCTGGACTTGAGATCTCATGTGGCCGGTGGTAGGGCAAGTGGCCCCAATCATGTGGTGGGCGAGACCAACCCCCGCCCCAATCATGTGGTGCGAGAAACCAACCACCGAGCAAGTGAGTTGCACCACTGAGAAGGTGGCTTGGTGGTAGATGGCGTAGAAGGGGTACAGTGCGAGTGCCATATCTCGTGCAGGCAGGAATGGTAACTCAACCTTGAAACAAAAGGAACGGAACTACTGCTAGTATGGTTCTTAACTTTTGATCGCAGATCCCGCACGAGTTCGCAACATTATTGTGGGCAACTGGCTCTATCACGAGCGTAGTAATCCTGAAACAAGTTAGAGAGGACGCACGCAAATATGTTAACAGAAGGGATGCGCAAGGCCATCATCATGCTGTGGGGGAGGCCGAAACCCGAGAATGATGTGGTGTGCGTAGTTCGCGATTACATGTCCGGTGAATTCAGGGCGTTGGTGTGAGAAGACTCGCTTCGGTAAAGCGAGGTTTTAGGCGCCACTGGAGCATAATTGTAGTTTAAAATGTCCGATAGTAGCGTAGAGGGTGATTGAAAGTGAGGAAGGGTTTCCACCCTCGCCAGGTTGAAGTCCGAAAAAATCGGGAGGGGCATCACAAAAAACCTTAGTTTTTTAAGGGGGTTCGAAGGGGGGTACAGTTCAGGTGTTTTGGTTGGCGAAGTTCCGAAACAAAATCGCGACCAATCACGGGATGAAATCGGACTGCGTTTGTTTATCGGAGTCGAAATTAAATCCGCGACTTCGGTACATTGTCGTTTATTTGGAGCGTGCCAAATTTGTTCTCAATTTGTAATTGGTTTTATTAGCTTTGACTTCTGTAAAATGCGACTGCTGGAAAAATAAGCTGGCCATTTTATTACAAGATAAATGCATCACATTTGATACTTATTAAGGAGATAGGTCCTGTCTAGATGGAATGCCTTCACCACATAGACGTGGCGGAGCAGCGCTTCAATCGGAATCACGGAGTACGCGAACATTCCTGTCGTCCACTTAAGGCAAAGGCATCTTGTTGGAGCATCCTCTCCGCTTGCATTCCAATATCTAACGTAATCCAGCTCCTCCCTCTCTCCACGTATTTTTGTATGGAACAACAGAAGCAAACGTGCATACCACTCCTCTCTCCGACCATACCTTACACCCTCCATTGCATCCGAGTACCATGGCCTCTCAAAATAGTTAGGGGTCGCTCGAACAAAGTGAGAAACGCTCGGCCAGCAATGCATGGGCCTGCATACCAATTGATGTTAGTCATGTATGATACGAGCCAGCCAAATAATGGTTGATTGCATAAACTTTCAATTACTTACTCGAATCTTGGTGACGCATCCTGCATAACGTATAAGCGCATCCTTGAGGGCAGCTTGGGCACCAGGGTGTTGCTTGGCCCCCTTCCTTGCAAACAAGTTGGTGGAGGTGAGTTCTTCTGGTAACTCCACAGGGAGGAAGTATGACTTCTTGATAAGAGTCTGTGTGTCAGTCTCAATTGCCTGCCAACATATGCTATTGATATGATTACATTCTGCATTCACATCCATGCAATCCAAGCACTAAACAGATTTACCTGCCGCATGGCGGTGTCCTGGCCAGCAGGATCATCCACCGGCACCATATCCGGAATGCGTCTAGCATGGAACTTCATGATCTACCCATCTACATTGCGCTTGTTGGACCGACGGTAGATCCTCTTTACCAACGGTCCGTGCAAGTGCTAAAAAATGTTGGTGCTGAATTCGGTCACATGACCCGCACGACAAATGGAGTCGATGTACTGCGACATCAGATGTGTTTTCACAAGGCACCAAGAGGATGGCTGCTTTGGAAAGGCAACCTGCAACTGCTCAACCTAGCCTGAAGGGAGGGGGAGATAACAACACGTGCAATCACATCAGAGTCGACGTATTCATATGACTTTCCTATTCCTGAGCCTTTCCTATCAAAGTTAGCAGCAACATCATCACAAGATTGCCTACTACAAGAGCACATTTACAGTAGCCAAGCATTCTTCCCATGCAAAGGGTTTTACATGCGTGGTATTAGTACCGGGAGGTCGTCTTCTTCAGCTCTCGGAGGTACCGCTCAGTGTGCCCCTGTGTGGCTGGGAGCACAGGAGGTACCAGCCAAGATAGGCACGAATGGCATCCATCTGGGGCTAGCGAAGCAGGCCGGAAAAAACAAACACCATGACCTGCAAAGTTCGTGGATAGCAGCAAAGGGGAGGGTGAGCACAGATGGTGTGAGGAGTAGGGACAAAGAGTGGCAGCATGAGCAGACTGGTTGAGGGGCGGTCGGGACAAGCAAGAGGGAATGGAGGAGGGGGCAGGCAGCAGGGTGTGTGTTGTAACATGGATTCAACATGCTGTGTGTATCGTGTGCAGCCTATCGCACAAGATGATAACATGCAAGACTTTCATACTTGCATGACGGCCCTGTGCTCTTAGGCCGCGACACATGCTCCGGTCTCAAAGTAGGTGCTCTCCGGCATGTGATTCAAGTGCATGCGGTCGCGGATGAGTGACAGACGCCTGCTCATACACATCAGTTCAACGGTGGCACAAGGGCAGAAACATGTCAGTAAGAGCACAATACTTAAGCTTTGCAGTTGACGTGACCAAGAGCAACGAATCCAACCCCCAAACACTGACCTATCCATCTGCTTCACACGCCACTTCTTCATCTTGCGCACGATAGTCACAATGTGGCTCATGATGCCCAGGTCCGCATGGTGCATGATGTCAGGCATGACAACGAGGTAGGGATTGCCCCACGTGGTCCCTGTGACATCCCACTTCCAGAGCACGCACTGAAAATGGGGATGTGGTTTGGAATGAAGGAGAAATGTACTTGTGAGACTGGATAGCTAACGTAAACCACATGTGAGTTCAATGGGGCAGAGCACATCTGACACTTCCTAAGGGTTTTGGAGTGCATAGACTACACAGTTCCACGAAAACATGTCACTCACCTCAATAGGGTAGGTAGAGTAGGTCTTGCATGGGTTGTCCTGACTAGTTGTTGTCCCAGCCGCCTCGGTAACAATCCATTTCTGCTGTTCAGGCGTGCGCGGCGTGTTCCTGATGTAGCACGGGGGTGAGGGATGGGATACAAAGGTAAGGGTGGTAACTATATGGGTTCTATTAGGCGACATTAACGACAATGTATTTGAAGGCACGCACATGGCATGTAACCTCACCTTTGCAGCATAGCAGATGCTGCACGGCATCCAGGATCCATGCGAGAATGTGCAACTGATCTTGCCGCTCTCGGGGTCGTTGCACACCCAGGCGTACAGCAGAGGCCGCACGGTTTGCCAATCACCGAAAGGGTCCCTGAGACGGAACCCGCTGCAAGGAACAGGTAGAGTGGCAACAAGAACTCGGAGGACAGGTTTTAGTAGGAACGAAGAGGGGCAAAGGGGCATGCTACATACAGAGACGCTTTGCTTACTATGCAGGTGATTGGGTAATGACATAGCAAGATGCAAACCAAGTACTTACCTTTCCATGCCATCAAGAAGCGGTTGCAGCATGGTGATGACGCATTGCTAAAAGAGCATCACCTTCTCCACGGCAGACATTGCAGACGGGAGGATAGGAAGGAGGGCAAGTAGTCTGTGCCCGGCTTTCCCCCATCGCTTGGCCCGGGAAATGTTGGCCAGCGTCATCATGAGCGGCCACGCCTTCTTCCGGCCGTTGTTGCTCATGTGCGTCACATCCGAAGTGTTCCTGCAATGCACGACAAAGCGGCAACAGACACACGGTCAAACACTCAAGATGCTCCAGACACATCAGTGCAGCAATGGAGGCATGAGCAAGGATTGGGTTTGGGGTGGCAACGTGGTTCCCTGAGCATCATTCCACGACGTTCCTGTTTCAGGATCCTGTATAGCGACGGTCGCCTGTGTCAGGGTCACCACGATCCTGTATAGCGACGGTCGCCTGTGTCAGGGTCCTCATCAATACGCGTGTTGAGCTTGAAGCCGGGCGCGTTGTTGGGATGCCCAAACATTTCAGCGAATGCCTTGCGGAGATAACTGCAGCAACGGGAGCTAGGCTACGGGCTAGGCACGTGTGCTCGTGTGATCTCTGCGTTCTCTGTTCCTTAGTCGTTTTCCTTGTGTGCACACTACTTGCTAGTTCACGGGGAAAGTTGGCAAGAGTTCCACTAGGAAAAGTTCAGAACAATGGTTACAATGAAGTTGGCATAGCAAGACTACATCAGAGCAAGCATTCAGGTCGGCCAACTGCCAGCGCAGCTTGGTCGACCGCGTTCCAGCACGACTTGGTCGACCGCGCTCCAGCAAGGCAAGGTCGACATCGTTGCTCACGCAGGACAGCAGTGCACCCTGCTTCGTAGTTGTGCGCAGATGATTGGCGCGCAGAGTCCTGTCACCTCTGATCCGCCACGACGACCTCGGGATACCACCACCGAGGTCAGGCTCGCCAACTTCGCCTGGGCGACCGTCGCACTCCTCCGCAGCACTTCGTCACCCAGGTAACCTGGTCGACCAGCTTCACGTCGACCAGCAGCTCCCGTACGTGCCCGTCGACCTCCCAGGTCGACGACCACCTCCACGTCGACCTCACCAGGTCGACAACACCATCGGTCGACCTTCTCCAGGTCGACGTCCCCTCTGGTCGACCAGCTTCACGTCGACCAGCACAGTCGTTGGCCGACCACCCACGTCGGCCACCCGAAACTGGCGTCACGAAGTTGACGCCCCACTATTCGACGCCCAACTACTCGGCGTCCTGAGTCGAGGTCGACGTCGGCCCCTCCTTCATCGACCACCAGGTCCGACTGCCGAAGTCGGCTTCGCCAAGTTGACGTCCTCCGCAGGTCGACTCCCAAGTCGACCTCCCTGAAGTCGGCGCCACCCTGAAGTCGGCGCCCGTGCAGTGGTCCCCCGTGCAGGTCGACCTCCTCGTCGACCAGCTCACCCACTGCGGCAGGTTGGCTGCTCCCCTCACACCCGACCACGGAGTCGGCTCCGCCCAAGCGAGGACGGGGCCAATACCCAACTCCCGTTGACATGCCTGGTGTACGGTGGCGAAGGCAGGTGAGGAGGACATGGTTAGTGGCGGTGAAGGTGGGTGTACGATTAATATAAGGATAACTTTATACACGCAAACCCTGTTTGTCTCATCAGCATTTCACAGCCAAGAATTTAGAGTCTTCTTACCTAAGCTGAGTTTTGGAAGAGCAAGCGCTGTGGTGGATGACCGGCAATTTTGAAGGTCGCCACAGACCATCCGCGAGTGAGCCCTGCCAAGCGCTCCATCTCGAACTACTCCAGATCCTTACAGTTCTCGAGCTCCGAGGTCACAAGAGGAGCAAGGCCGGGCTCCAACACGAGCTGAATTAGGCCGTTGATGACAACCTCCGCCATTCCCATTCCGCCATTCACGCGCCGAACGAAATGCAGCAGCTTCAACGCGAGCGGATTGAGGGGCGTGGCATTGCTCTGTCTTGAGATGATCGTCGGCAGTGCGGCATGACTCCCTTCAAGGCGGCTCTCAGGATGGTCACTCGTGTCAGCTGCAGGTGTTCCTGGTGGTGGTTGATGTTCATCTTCAGGAGGCCCCTCGTTCACAGCCGAGGGAGTTTCGTCAACGTGATCTTCAGGCACGCGAGGAGGACCGCTCGCACTGACGGAGTTGGATGCGTTAGGCACTGTAGATGACGCGGGAGCATCTGGAGCGTCCGACAGAATGTTGTGGACGAATAGCAGAGCGTGTACACCGGCGGACGGTGCAGATCGCGAGGGCCTTGCCACGGCAGAAAGCCCTTGACAAGGGGTCCGCCGTGACTTATGACCGCCATAAACTTGGGCGTTGGGGAACCATCTGTTGCAGAACTCGTAGACAACTCCTGGCAAAGAGCCCATGTGTTACGAATCCGTCTAAGAGTCGAGAAATGGCCTATGAAGAAACTAGCATGTTTGAAGCTTGTGAGTGCATTAAGTACACCGTCAAAGAAGGCTGTGACTACAACACGGTCATCGCCAAAGCACAAACAGTCCATGGCGCCTTGTATCACTGCACGACTGGCACTTGAGCGTGGCGCTAATGTTAGGGACTGGCTAACGATGGTCGAGCAGCCCGGCAGTGACACGGCACGATACAGACCGCCCACAGCATGGCATTCTCCTTTCCTACAAGGCGTGTCGCCCCCATTAAGAGTGACCACGTCATGAGCAGAGGCATATGCACTAGACTTTAAGACGGTTGGTCGTGTGTGTGCGTCACGAGCACGGTGAGAAGTACGTGCTTCTTGATTTAAATACTCGGGTTTTTGAACCGTGCGTGAGAGTCGAGGGGGATGAGGAAGAGCGGTATGAGATCCGTTTGGTGCTATGATTCTTTCGAGAATCGCTATAGGGGGGAAATCGCAATCACATAGGTGAGCCCAAAGTGGTGCGCACCTCGAGAGCCTTAATCCAAACCAGGTAATGACAATGTACAGCTTAACTAGAGACTCAAGTCATTGATAATTATTCAACAATCATACTTTAAGGCCTGCTCAAGAACAGCCCGTGCAAGACAACGGTAATGTTTAAAAATCCTCCAAGTTCTCCAGTGTGGTCTGGAAATATACGGGAAGTACCCAAGAACTCCGTGCCCAAATGTATGATTGTTGCATGTACCGCTTTTCCGTTGGGCCTGTGCTTCATACCACTCCTTCTAAGCACCTTGTTGAATGTCCGTGCAAGAATGGAGCCCAATCCAACACCAAACCACAACTGATTCACCATGTCGCGCAACACATAGGCCTGAACGCTGCAACATCACCCTGTCTAAACATGGCTATCGATAACGCATCACCGCTTGTGCCGTGGGCCTGTGCTTCATACCACTGCTTCCAAGCACCTTGTTGAATATCCGTGCAAGAATGGAGCCCAATCCAACACCATACCACAACGGATTCACCATGTCGCGCACCACATATGCCTGAACGCTGCAATGTCGCCCTGTCTAAACATTTCTGTCGATAATGCATCACCGCTTGTGCGTTGGGCCTGTGCTTCATACCACTCCTTCTAAGCACCTTGTTGAATGTCCGTGCAAGAATGGAGCCCAATTCAACACCATACCACAACGGATTCACCATGTCGCGCAACAAATATGCCTGAACGCTGCAACGTCGCCCTGTCTAAACATTTCTGTCGATAATGCATCACCGCTTGTGCGTTGGGCCTGTGCTTCATACCACTCCTTCTAAGCACCTTGCTGAATGTCCGTGCAAGAATGGAGCCCAATTCAACACCATACCACAACAGATTCACCATGTTGCGCAACACATATGCCTGAATGCTGTAACATTGCCCTGTCTAAACATGGCTGTCAATAACGCATCACCGCTTGCGCGTTGCGCCTGTGCTTCATACCACTCCTTCTAAGCACCTTGTTGAATGTGTATGCAAGAATGGAGCCCAATCCAACATCAAACCACAACAGATTCACCATGTCGCGCAACACATAGGCCTGAACGCTGCAACGTCGCCCTGTCTAAACATGGCTGTCGATAACGCGTCACCGCTTGTGCGTTGTGCTTGTGCTTCATACCACTACCTTTAGGCATCTTGTTGAAGGTCCATGCAGAATTTATAACAACCCAGAACAATACCACAACTGTTTCTCGTTTAGCACTATTGATCGTCGTGTTAGAATATCGTCTGCTAGCGCGTCACCGTTGTGGCATAGCCTAAAAGTGCTTAGTACAATTGTCAGAAGTAATACTTCTGGATGCTCTTTGTGTGTGTGACATGAGACAAACCCACTACCTTACCACAACCCCATATTGAAACATTAGCAACATAGTCTTTTATGTAAAGATTCGTTGTATTTTGAAATTGATTTATCTCCTATGTGGAACACTGTGCGTTTGCGACAGCACTGTACTTTGCAGGGATTTGGTTACATTCTCACTATTGGTTCCAAAACCGTTCCACCATCCGGAGTGATTGATGCGTTGGCAACAGTAATTGGCCGACGCATCTCAAAGGATTCCCCCCGCAACACAAGCACCAGCCAAGAGGTACTTTCGCCATTGAGCGGCTGAGATCGAGCGGTAGGTGGGTTTATGATCGGGTGGCTACACGTAACCGTCCGATATAGCCTAATAGGGTTACAGTAATCTCCCTAGTCTCGCAACCCACCCCAACCACCCTCGTGCCCCACCCACCTGCTTCCGTCACCCTCTGCACCAATACTTCGACGCTGCTCGCTGTTTGACACAGGCGTTTCCAGATCGCACCTGACTCACCAGTATACTAATTCATGGGCCGTAGCTTTCTGCTTAGTGGCTACTGTTTCACTTTCAGTTGAAGCGGAGCTTTTCAGAGAAAGATAACAGTGATAGGCCGTCAATTATCCCTTCGTGGGATTCAGTTGCGGTACCCCTTGGAAACCGGCTCAACTGTTCCGCGTGGTAGAAATTAGCATTCCTACAACAACCATGACACGTGCAAGACTGTCAACAAACAAAGGAGGAGGAACAAGCGGGAAGCCACGCGACAAGGAGGCTGTCTCTGAGAAAACTGAAACGAGAATGAATCAACTATGAATGAAGTGAGTACAAGTACTAACCCTTATTGGGTTGTACCCCATATGGGCTACCCCACTACAGCCTACACAAAAGCATAAGCTATAATGTTCTGACACACCCCCATAGGCAAAGTGGGGGAGAACAAGGGGTCACAAGACCAGTCAAGCAAAGCAAAGCAAAGCAAGCTCAGTGTGGATCACAAAGTCACCACACATTCCCAGCACAAGTTCAAGGCCACAAGGCCAGTTCACATGCAGGAGTACATATATATAAAAGACTAGACAAGCAAGAGCAGGTGTATATATATGTAACAGTACAAGCAAGGTCAAGAGGAGAGTAAGTGAAGCAAGACAGGAACAAGACCCAGCTGCGTGCAGAAGCGCTGATGATCACAAGGCGCAAGTGCCTTGGTGAAGACATCAGCAGTGTTGGCCTCAGAGGCCACGTACGCAAGCCGCAACTGACCACGCTGCTGTAGCTCACGAGCAAGGAAGTAGCGAAGAGCAATGTGCTTTGTTCTATGCTCCAATCCCTGCTCTCGACAGAAGGCCAGCATGGCCTTGTTGTCTACGTACAGGACTGGAGGAGAACGAGGCGGCTCTCCAAGTTCGGTCAGCAGGTAGGTGAGCCAGCGAAGCTCCAGTGCAGCCATGGCCCCTGCGTAGATCTCAGCCTCACAACTGGAGCCGAGAACAGAAGACGAGCGAGTAGCCCGCCATGAAACAGAGCCGGAACCAAGGCTGAAGGTGTAACCCTGTGACGACCACTGCGTAGCCTGGTCGTTAGCCTAAGAAGCGTCCGCGTGTCCAGTGAGGACCACTGGACTCCGCCCTCCAAGCACTAGCCCCATGCCCGACGTACTGCACAAGTAGCGCAACACCCTCTTCGCTGCAGCCATGTGCTCTGGTCGGTGTCTCCCAGGAGCAACATAGCGTGCAAGAATGCTAAGAGGGTATGCAAGGTCAGGTCGAGTGCCGGTCATCAGGTACATGAGGCAGCCAACAAGCTCTGGGTATGGGCCACTCGACTCTACGGACTCATCCGAAGGCAGAGCTGAGAGCGAGTGGCGAGTAGGCAGAGGAGTGGCCTGAGGCGAGGAGTACGTGAAGCCGAAGCGCTGAAGGACCTGCTGCACCATGTGTGACTGAGTTAGGGTAGTGGTGCAGCGTGCTCTGTCCCGGGTGATCTGCAAGCCAAGGTAGCTACGCAGTTCACCCAGGTCTGTGCACGTGTGTCTCTTCTGCAGCTCGGACTTCACGTAGGCGAGTCCAGCAGTGTCAGCTGTGGCAAAGACCAAGTCGTTGACGTACACGAGGATGTAGAACGGCGGCAGAGAAGTGTCGGTGCGTAGAAACAGAGACGGGTCAGCAGTAGAGGGAGTAAACCCAAGAGCCGCAAGTGTAGTCTTGAGTGTGTCGTGCCACTCACGCGGAGCCTGGCGGAGACCGTAGACTGGCCGCCGGGGCTCCACTAGGTGCCAGGAGGAAAAGACCCAGTGAAGCCAGGTGGGCGGCGCAGCCAGATCTCCTCGTGCAGGCTGCCCTGCAAGAAAGCAGTGCTGAAGTCCAGAGAGTGTAGCTCGTAGTCACGGTGAGCAGCTACGTGCAGCAGTATCCGAAGAGTGGTCATCTTCGGGGTAGGGGAGAAGGTCTGAAAGTAGTCAACTCCCTGCCGCTGACTGAAGCCACGAGCCACATAACGCGCCTTGAAGACAGGCGGAGAACCTGGCGGCCGCTTCACCCTGAAAATCCACATGCCACTGACGATGTTCGCCCCACGAGGGGGGACAGCGTCAACGTAGGTGCCTGTGGACTTCCAGGATGCCATCTCTGCATCCATAGCTGCCTGCCACTGAGAAGAGTAGGGACCCTCTATCGCCTCCGCGTAAGAGCGCGGAGTCGGGATGTCAAGTGCATCTGGGTCTCCCTCACGGGTGAGCAGTACGGACACGAGATGAGGTGAAGCAGCAGCAAAGCACTGGAACTCCTTCTGCCTGTCCTCTAGGACGTCCGTGCCAAGGGCACGCTCACCCCCGACGGACGGAGGACAGACAGACTCGGACTCAGAGACAAGACTAGCAGCGTAGTCTAGGCGACAGCGAGCAGCAAAGTCGACGAGCTCAGTAACGAGGGCAGACGCAGCAGTGGACTCGAAAGAAGGGTCAGTGACAACAGTAGCAAGGAGACGCGTGACAGTAGGACTCGCAGCACGAAGAGAGTCCGACTCCGGGTCGGCAAGAGCAGGAAGAGAGGACTCAGGAGGAGAAGGCAAAGGGGCACGCAGAGAAGCAGTGGACGGACGCAGAGACATCCAGTGCGTGCCAGGGACAGGCGGAGGACGCTGACGCGAACCGCGACCACTAGTGCGAGCAGCACAAACCGGTGACGCAGGGCGAGACGCAGGCTCACGACGCTCAGCAAGACCTCCAGTAGGACCAGTGTAGGGAGAAGGAGCAGGCAAAGGGGAGGTAGGCTGCAACTGTAACTGTGACGGGACAGGCTGTGGACACGCTAAAGAGGGAGGAGGACTAGTAGAAGGCGGAGAACCAAGAACCTGCTCCAGGAGTGGAACGAAGTACGGTCGAGGCCGCGCGGCGACGCCAGACATAGCAGGGACAGCACCAGTACCCCCAGCAGGAGCACCCGCTCCAGCAGCACCTCCAGAAGCTCCAGAACCACCACTAGCACCAGTAGTGCCCTCAGCTGGTCCGCAAGCAGTAGTCTCAGCGCCAATACCCTCAGCAGCACCAGCTCCAGTCGAACCCGCAGGCCCAGTAGCTCCAGTACTCCTAGTACGAGCACCTCCCGGGCCCGCGACAGCAGCAGCCTCAGAAGTCGAAGAACGTCCAGCTCCAGCAGCACGGCTCCAGCGCCGGGCAAACCACTCACGCAGCTCCTGTGAAGAGAGCGGCTCCCGCAGAGACGAAGCACCCGGAGAACCTCCAGGCGTAGCACCTCCAAGCTCAGCACCCCCAGGCTCAGCACCTCCTGGTGTAGCACTCCCAGGCAAAGCACCCCCAGGCTCACCACCCCCAGGCTCAGTACCCCCAGTCGCAGCACCCCCAGGCTCAGCACCTCTAGTCGCAGCACCCCCAGGCTCAGCACCCCCAGGCGTAGCACCCCCAGGCTCAGCACCCCCAGGCTCAGCACCCTCAATCTCAGCACCCCCAGAGTCAACACCTCCAGGCTCAGCACCCCCAGCAGCACCTGAGTCACTAGTAACCTCGACAGGCTTGAGTGCGTCTACCTGGGACACACCTGAAGGAGCAGGACCCTGAGGGGGGAGGGGGTCTACCGGTGGGGGACCTGGTACAAGGAAGAGCGAGGGGGGTGGGGGAGGGACGGAGTGCGGTAGGGGAAGAGGCGGTAGTAGGGGACCGACTCGTCAAACGTGACATCCTGGGAGGACAGAACACGGCGAGAGGTGGGGTGGTAGAACTGCCACCCAAGCGCGCCAGGGGGGAACCCCAGGAAGACGCAAGGAGCAGCACGAAGGGACAACTTGTCCGCAGACAAGTCGCGGACAAACGCCCGAGATCCCCAGACCCGGAACGCCGACGCATCGCCAACCTTCCCCGTCCACAGCAAGGCTGGGGAGGTCTCCGGCCTGGAGACCCTGGGGTGAAGGTTGATCCGATGCGCCGCGTACCTCACCGCAAACAGCCACAGAAAATGGGGGGTAGCCGCATGCATCATAGGACGTACGAGCGACGTCCATGACCATGCCAATGCAGCGCTCAGCGATCCCATTTTGCTGCGGAGAGTCCGGAAGCGTGAAGGTCTGACGGATGCCTCGTGCGATACAGTAGGCTCGCAGAAGGCCAGAGGAAAACTCTCCGCCTCTGTCCGAGTGCAGACGCAGAACAGGAAAGTCCGAGCCAAAGCTCTGCCTGAGTTGGAGACGAGCTGCGCGGATCCAGTCGATCAGCACCTCAGTGACATCACACTTGCTGCGCAAGGGGAAGACCGCGGTGTAACGCGAGTAGTCGTCAACAACGAGCAGGAAGTAGCGCTCGTGACCCTGTCCACAGACGCGGGCTAGGCCCCACACGTCCATGTGAAGCGTCTGCAGCGGGGCCTCTGTCGGAGGAAACTGGGAGGAGTGAGGGGCAGCCCGCTGCCGCCCCTCGACACAGGGGACACAGGTAGGGCCAGGCCCCGGAGGAAGGGGAGGGAGGGACCGGGGGAGACCAGAAACAAGAAGACGGGAGGCCATGCCTCTGAGACGAAGCAGAGAGGGGTGACCAAGGCGGTGGTGCCAGAGGAGAGTCTCGTGAGACAAGAGACGACACGAACAGGGGGCAGACTCAGGACCAGACCTGGACGCTACAGCAAACACCTGACCCAACGCAGCTACCCTACCAGACTCAGCAACTGGAGGAGACGCGGTGGTCAGTGTGTACAGGCTCGACCCCGGCTGACGTGTAAACGTAGCCAAGTGTCGGCCTGTGCTAGCCTCTGTGCAGTGCGTCACCCGCTGACACGCAGGAGTGAACTGGTGTACTCCCCCATCCTGTAGGTCAGCACCACTCACCAAGTTCGTAGAGAACGAGGGGAGGTAAAGACCAGACAGGGTGCCAGTGGGAGCCGCCGGACACGGGAGGACTGTGGAGAAGTGAGCCAGGACAGGACCCCCAGAGGGGTCAGCCAGAGACACCGCAACCAGCCGACTAAGCGGCGCGAGTGTGGTGCGGTCCCGAAAGAAGGAGCGAGAAGCACCAGAGTCAAGGGTGAAGGTGAGGGAGGCCGAAGCCGACGCAGTACCTGAGAGCGCAGACTCACCAGTACCTGAGGACGCAGACGCACTAGCATCTAGAGCAGCCGCGTCACAAGCACCTAGGGCAGCAGCCTAACCAGTACCTAGAGCAGCAGTCTCAATGCCCGGATCGGGCGGGAAACACCGGTAACAGTCACCCTCATCACTAATAGACACAGCATACATGGCAGAAAGAATAGCATCAAAATCAAGATCATAGATGGCAACTCCCGCCCTAGACAGCTCACCCCAGCGAGGGATCTCTGTGGCCTCCGGGAACTGGCGACGCCACGCGTCCGTGAGGTGGCCAAAGCAGCGCAGGGTGGGGTGCGCACCCCCACACTGCTCACCCGCACGGTCGCCGGTGCGCAGGACGTTGGTGCACGGACCAAAACCCCCACCCCGCTGGCGTGTAGTGTACCACTCACGGAGCTGCTGAGGGGACAGGGTCTGACGACCGCGCTGCTGCTGCTGGCGCGGACCACCGCCGGAACCACTCCTCTGCGTAGACCCGCGACCAGCTCCACCGCCACCCCCGCCGCCTCCGCCGCCTCCGCCGCCTCTGCTACCACCGCCGCCTCCGCCGCCGCCTCCACCGCCGCCACCTCCGCCACCTCCGCTCCCACCACCACCGCTGCCGCCTGCCTCCGCCTCCACTGCCGCCACCGACACCTCCTCCCCCACCTCCACTCCCACCACCAACCCCACTCCCCCCGCCGCCTCCACCTCCACCTCCACCGCTCCCGCTCGCTCCTCCAGCGCCTCTGCCCCCCTTGCCCTTGCCAGAGCGGCGTCTCCCGCTAGGGGCAGACGCCGCACCGACCGACTCAAGACTAAGGAGGTCGGCCGTAGCAGCAGAGGCAACAGAGGGCAGAAGGGGGGAGGGGGAGCACCCCTCAAAGATGGGGGTGCGCGGGTCACCACGAGAGGCCCCTACAGCGACTATGCTCTTCTCAGCCGCTAGAAGGGACTTCTCGAGGAGGTCAACAGTGAGAGTGGTGGGACAGACTGAGAGGAAGTGGTCCCTGACTACGCGAAGGGAGTCAGGGAGGCGAGTGACTATGTAGTAGAGAGTGATGTACATGGGGGGGAGGTTCTTGGCGCAGAAGTCAGCAGGAAGCGAAGCGCGGTAGCGAGTGTCACTAGTGCGGAGGTGCGTAATGAGGTCAGCGACTGTAGGAAAGGCAGCAAGGACATGGAAGAGGTACGGTAGCATGAGACGGCTCAGTGCAGCAGTGGCAAGGGAGGAGTAGCGCGCAACTACAGCGTCGTACAAGGTCTGAGCACTCTTGTACTGACTAAAGTGCGCACGCTCGGAGGTAGGGAGGTGGCGACGCACAGCAAGACGTGCAGCAGCGTCGCGTATGGCCGACTGGGAGCGAACAGTGGCATCAGCATCAGCAGCAGGGGCAGGAGAGGCGCCAGAGGTGAGGTCAAAAAGAGAGAGACCGTCTGCCATGTCGCACTGTAAGAACAGCTGCAGGTCGTCTACTCAGACGTCAAAGTCAATGGCTCGACCCTCAGCGTCAAAAGCGAGGACACTAGGGGTAGCCATGACAACAGTAGACTAGTAGGGCAAACAGTTTGGAAAGGGCAGTGCAGTGACAGAGGCGCTGTGCTCACCGGACGGGGCTGCTCGGGCGGCTCGGAGGTAGGGCGGCTCGGCGGCTCGGCTGCACGGCGGCTCGGCTGCTAGGCGGCTCGGCTGCAGGGCGGCTCGGCTGCTCGGCTGCTCAGCTCCTGGGCGGCTCGGCTGTGCTGCTGCAAGGTGACGCGGCGGTCGGCTGCTCGGCTAGGTGAGGTGGCTCGGGCGGCTTGGGTGGCGGGCAGCGCTGCAGCAGGTGACGGGGCCGCAGGGAAGGGCGGCAGGGCCGCAAGTGAGGGCGGCGGGGCCGCAGGTGTGGGCGGCGGGGACCGAAGGTGAGGGCGGCGGGGCCGCATGTAAGGGCGGCGGGGACCGCAGCTGAGGGCGCCGGGGCCGCAGGTAAGGGCGACGAGGCCGCAGTTGAGGGCGGCGGGGACCGCAGGTAAGGGCAGCGGGGACCGCAGTTGAGGGCGGCGGGGCCGCAGGTAAGGGCGGCGAGGCCGCAGTTGAGGGCGGCGGGGACCGCAGGTAAGGGCGGCGGGACCGCTGGTAAGGGCGGCGGGGCCGCTAGTAAGGGCGGCGGGGCCGTTAGGAGACGGCGGCGGGGCCGCAGGTAAGGGCGACGGGCCGCAGGTAAGGGCGGCTGGCCGCAGGTAGGTGGCGAGGCCGCTACGAGAGGGCGGCGGGGCCAGCAGGTAAGGGCGGCTTTAGGGCCGGGTAGGGGCGGCGCGAGGGCCGCGGGGTGGGCGACGAGGCCGCAGGGCGGCGGGTCGGGTCCAAGAAGGGCGGCGCGAGGGCCGCGAGGTAGGCTACGGGGCCACTAGGGCGGCGCGACGGGATCGAGAAAGGGGAGCGCGACTCGGGCTAGGGCTGAGCGCGCTCCGGGAAGGAAAAAAATATATCGATTTGGTGGGCCTAGGAACAGTTCCCACGAGGGAACCTGCTCGATACCATGAGAAAACTGAAACGAGAATGAATCAACTATGAATGAAGTGAGTACAAGTACTAACCCTCATTGGGTTGTACCCCATATGGGCTACCCCACTACAGCCTACACAAAAGCATAAGCTATAATGTTCTGACAGTCTCAACAGATCGATAAGGAGGGTGGTGGTGGCGCTAAAAAAACTAATGCATCCGTCGCGTGTGGCATTGGGCCCAAAAAGGTGGCGGCAAAAAAGGCCGCGCTTGGTCAAGAGAAGTCTGGCAAGAAGGCGGAAGACAAGGGGAAGCAACCAACGCCACGCAAGCGTGTTTCTACAGTGAACAAAGATGTGGATGTTGCCTCTACTGGAACCGAGCCCGGTCCGACTAACGACGGCACCAATGGCAGCAAAGAAGATCTGGGGCGAGGGAGCATGAGTCTTGCAGTCCCGTCGGCGGAGAGAGAGGGATCAACGACATGGGGAAACCACGGAGACGATCCCCGCGCCGAGCAGGCCGCAACCCAAGAGTCTGAGGCGGAGGCATCGCAACACCATCTGACGCTGCTCCCGCCGACCGTGGTCGAAATGTTTGCTGCCGTGCTGGATAAGGACAAGGCGGGGGAGCACGATTCGGTGGAGGATCCTAAACACATCATTGCTAACGTCGGTGGCTCTCCTCCATCTGGTGGACGTGGGAGGCGTAGGCAGAGGAAGAGCGATGGGGAGGACGATTATGACACCGCCGTGCCCGGGGACATCACCACGCGGCCGAAGAGGCGGCAGACGATAGGCAGTGCTGACGACGCCGATGGCACGGAAGTTGGGACAACACGAGGCGCCAGGGAAGCATGTGGCAAGGCGACGGGTCATGCATTGCACCACAAGGGCCGACCCGCAGCAAGAGAAACATCCGGCGGAAGGAGGGGCAAGAAAGCAGCGATGGGGATGAGGCCGAAAACGGGGCGATGAAGATCCTGGTGATGTGGAGGAGGAGGAGGAGGATGAGGAGGAGGATGAAGAAGAAGAGGAGGATGAAGAGGATGCGGAGGAGGAGGACGCGGATGTTAGGGAGAATGAAAAGATGGGAATGATGACGAGGAGGATGAAGAGGAGGAGGAGGAGGAGGAGGAGGAGGAGGAGGAGGAGGAGGAGGAGGAGGAGGAGGAGGAGGAGGAGGAGGAGGAGGATGTGGCGGGAGTAAAGGGACGGGGCGGGCGAGGTAGACTGGTGGATGGTACAGGGAAGGTGGGGGGCCGGACTCGCCATTCCCGAAAACGTGGGGCAGTTGACGCCCCGCGCGGCGAAGCAGCGGGCAAACCGAAGGCGTCTAAGGTGAAGGTTGAAAGTGAAGGGGGTTGTAAAAAGCAAGGGAGCCAGGGAGCAAAAGGAGATGGAGAAGGAAAGGGTGGCCGCGCCAAAGGGGTTCCAGTGGGTACCGGCAAGAAAAAACCTGCCGGTAAACGTCGCAGCGGCCGCCACAGCACCCCACGGAAAGGTGGCAACGAGAAGGCACAGGCAGCATAAAAATCGAAGGGACAGCAGAAAGGTGAGCACTGTGGCCAATACACATGGCAACCCTGTTGTACTCTCTGCTCAACCGTGCCAAATAACACCATTCTTCAAATTGTTTCTCCCCTGCAGGGAAGGGGAAGGTCGACGAATCTGCAAAGCAAGGTAAAGCCTCTTGTTACAAAATAGTACCCTTCTAAACCCGACTTAAATTCAAATTGTTGATCTTATGCATGCATGTGTGCCCCTGTATTGAAACAAATCGACTCTAATTTTGTGATCCTGCTCCCTCTAAAACCCAGCCCCTTGCGTTACAGACATTGGGCCGCCGGTAAGCATGCAACGAAGAAGGCTGGATGAGTGAGTGTTACACCGCTATCCACAGGAGCCCCAAGGTTCTACACGCCATACTCCGGCCCGAGCAAAGTCGATGCGACAGCACCCGGCGCACCAAGAGGAGAGGAATCTGACTCCCCTTCACCAGACCACATCACGCACTCCCCACTCGCCTCACCCTCATACCCATTTCGGCAATTCCACGCTTCTCCTGTCCGAGGCAGGGCGGTCTCCCCCCTCTCTGGTCCTTCGCGCGGGCATCAGCCAAGCACTTCTGCCAATCCTTTCCCTGAGCTCCCCTTTTCCCGCCAGCGTGATAGTGTGAGGGCACACGGGACGGCTGCAGAAGACGTTGATCCCCTTGGCCAGAGGGGGGATTCTTCACACCCTTTTCCTCCGCTCATGGGTGCCCTAGGTGAAAGTGCGGAGCACGAGCAGTTTGTTACACAGGAGGAGTTCCAGGCGCTGCGGTCTGAGATGTACGCCATGTTTGCTCAGCTCAGCCTGCGTCGTGAAGTACTTGCTAGTTATGCCGGGGGTTCCGCAGCCGTGCCTAGGGCTGGTACCCCACCGCCGATGAGTGCCGTGGACAAGGCACCATTGCTAGTGTTGCAGGAGACAAACCCATTCCCGGTATGTGACGGGTCAGATGGGGCGGGTTGGGGTTGACGTGGCAACCAGGGCGGGGTTGGGGCTGACATGGTGGCTTGGAAGGGTACACGGGAGCGGCGCGTGACGATGCGACGCGTGTCAGGTGGGTGGGGGGTGACATGGCATGGGGTGGGTGGTTGTGACATGGCAGGTGGGGCGGGTTGTTGGTGGACGTGGCGGACGGAGGAGGGTGTGACGTGGCAGAATGTGAGGGTTGGGGCTGACGTGGCGGTTTCGAAGGGTGCACGGGAGCGGCGCGTGACGAGGTGACGCGTGTCAGGTGGGTGGGGGGTGACGTGGCATGGGGTGGGTGGGTGTGATGTGGCAAGTGGGGCTGGTTGCTGGTGGACGTGGTGGATGCGGGAGGGTGTGGCGTGGCAAGTTCACATAGCCCATCCTGGGGTCACACGGCCACAGTCATAACTGATGGTCTCTCTCTCCCATCTCGTGTTGTATACCCTACACCCCTGCGTAGAACAAAGCCTACTTAGTGTGCTCTCAGCTCATGTTTCTGAACCCCCCAGAACAAATCCAGTACTACACTGCACCGGAGGAAGTGTTCGAAGCGTTCGCTGTCCACTTGTCTGCAGAAGGGCTCGAGACAATGAAGCTGCTGTGGTTGCACAATGGCAAGTCAACCATGGGAGTCTTCAACCACCAGATGTCGTCAACAAGGTCAACCATCAACTCCACCCTCAGGCTAGCAGCATGCACCGGCATGGGCCTTGCCGACTACAGCCATCTTGTGGATAGCCTGCCCACTGAGCTACACGCAGCAAGGTGGTTCGACGATGAGCAAATCCTAGCGGAGTACGGAGATGGTATGTGCACCTTGAAAACACCATATGCCCAACCATATGCCAGTTGGCACCTACATATCACCATGTGCGATGTACACCGCCTTTCCAACCCATACCCTCCCTGCCACCCTGCAGAACAGTGGGCCCTCAATATGCACTTTGACAAGGCCATCGGGACGCCCTTCAGCAACCCCTTGTTTGCTTATGCGTTCAAGGTCTCCTTCAAGAGGGGCGGGGTCGTGTTCACCAAGTTCAAGAGCCGCATGGTGGCATGGGGCCTGTTTTTGGTAAGGATGTAGATATTTGTTTGTACCCCCATGCGTCATCCCCTTAACCCCTTGCCTATACTTCAGCTAAATACCTGGTCGCTTAAGCCTTTGCAATGATGTAGATAGTGACGACTAAATCACCGCTTTTAGTTGGCTCCTTTACCCGTAACCCCCCCTCGTCACCAACCATCCACCCAACCCTACACCACATTGCACATCGAATGGCCCCTTCTGCAGGATAAACGACGCAAGCGAATTAGTAACTAGCCAGAACAAAACAGGCCAAACTACCAGGAGTGGTGCGAAAAAAGGTCAAACAGATGATCCACTTTGCTGTCGTGGAGCAAAGGATCCCCCACGATTCGGCGCAGGGTGCGTTCGTCTTCCCGAACAAGTTCCTCATCGACGATGGCGGCCTTGGAGAGGTCGTCCTTGCCCACCGGGCGCTTGCAAGGCCGAGCAGTGCATAGGCTATGTGACCTGGTGCTAAGACTGCTTGTTGGTAGGTTGCTGAACAATAGTTGATGTAAACCAGAATAATAAATGACATAAAAAAAATCCCTAACATCCAAAATGTGTTGGGTGCAAAACACTATTTTTGCACTGCAACCAGCCGCCTGCATGATGTTATGCATTTTGTGTATGTTATGTGTGCATTCGTTTTCTCATTTCATTTCGTGTGTTGTTGCTGTGGGATCATGATGGGTCGTGACGGATCATGACGAGACATATTCGTTCATGTCGGCTCATGTTCGTTCATGTCGGCTCATGTCCGCTCATGTTTGTTTTCATCGACGAACATGTGCGTTCATGAAAGTTATGTGTTTCATGAATGTTTTGTATTTCATGAATGTCTAGTTTTTTCATGAAGGTTGGTTGTGAGTTTCGAGTGTGTCGGGGAGAACTGGGGCTCGAGACTTTGACCAGGCCCTTTGACTTTTTTTCGCGTAAATCAAGTGCGCAAAGGTCAGGACCCACGCGTGGGGTCCTGACACACGCGCGTGTGGCATCATAAAACATGCGCGTGTGTCGCCACTGTTTCGATCGTGCACAAAGCGCACGATCGATACAGGACGGAGCGACATGATCGCTCCGTCACGCGCAGGACAACGCACGATCGCGTCAGCGATCGTCTTGTCCTGCACGACCGAGAAATGTCTCGGTCGTGATGAAAGGCACGTGGGGCACGAGGGGCACGCGAGACTTTGCAGTTGACTAACGGAACTTTCGCGTTGACTCGGCGAGGAGGAAAATTTGCCAGAAAGTCGCGCTGCTTTGTGTTATTATTTCGATAGAGGTACAAAACGGTAATGTCCGTTTGTAACTGAAAAACGGGAATCTCACACGGGCGTTCATGATCGCACACGAGTAAACATGAATGTTCGCGAGGAGAGTCAGCAAGAGAATTTGGCAGCAATGCAGGTCGAAGACAGTTATTATACAGCGGCAAATCAAGCCAAGTTCTAAATCAGTTTTACAACCGTTTTTCAATGACAGCAAAGCGAAGACCTGGACGACAGTTAGACAACTGTTTTGTGTGTTTTCATTTGCATACCTAGGACCTCTCTTATATGTGTGCTTGTATTTGCTTTCAACAACAATGCTTTCATGATTTCAAACTTACAATCTACTACTCCGTATTGACGAGAGTAGATACACAACGAAGTATTGCCGAAACTCCGATCAACCAGGATACTCACTCTACAAGATAAGCTTGGCATAACTACTCACTTGGTTCACAAGTGATGTTAAGTGTTGCCTAGTTTATGTTTGTGGCATTGAGTTAATCGCTTCCGCATAGTACTAAGAGTTAACACGTGGTATCAGAGCTGGTCCTTAGTCATTCTCAATGTATCCATCCATGGGGTCGCCTGGAGAAGAAGGGAACTCAGCCCCTACAAGTAGTGGCAGCCATGAATCTGGTGTCTCTGCGCCTAGGATAGCCCGGACGAACCAGGGCCCGCTACTAAGGGAAGTGCTGAAGAACTTCTCAGTCGACAAGTTCAGTGGAGAAGGCTATGATGACTGGTCCTGGAAGATGCAGCTGTACTTTTGGCAGATAGGCCTTTTGAAGCTGATGATAGGAACCGAGGAACGACCTAGTACCCCGGAGCTGCAGAACGAATGGGACGAGCGCTCATCTGCCGGGTACTACATTCTGTCCCTGAGTTTGGATCTCGCCCAACGCCAACACATCATGCACCTCCTCCCGGAGGACGAGTGTGGACCGAAGGCATGGAGAGTGCTCAAGGATCTGCATGCCCCCACATTAGTTGTAGCTACCCTTATGCTGGAGAGGGAGCTCTCCACCCTTCGCCTCAGTAAAGGAGAACCCGTCCAACCCGTCCTTGACAAGCTGAGAGACCTCTACGCCAGGCTCGCCATCGCTGGAATTGTCTACCCCGAACAAACCAAGTGTATGAAGATGCTGTCGCTGCTGCCGGAGTCATGGATGATCTTCACAAGTGGCCTGAGTCTTCCTCAAAACCAGAGCTCCTGGACCTTGGAGTGGATTCGCACCAAGATTCTCGAGGAGGACTTCAGGAGGCGCCAACTGAGGGGAGGTGAAGAGGGGAGCAGCAGCTACGCCATGCAGGGAGGAAAAAGGGGTAGAGGCAAAAAATGGCAAGGTGCTGGGAGAGGGGCGTCTAAGGAGGAGGAATCCTCCAACCAGCAAGGCGGTAGAGGAGCAGGACGTGGTGGAGGCCGAGGTGGCAGAGGGGGAGGAAGGGGACTCGGGAGAATGGAGGGCAAGTGTTGGTATTGTGAGAAGGTGGGTCACCCGTGGTTAAATGCAGAACTAAACCCTCTTGGTGGACCCCCTCCAACAGGTCACAAGATGGGAGCGGCGCCGGAGCTGTTGCCGATGATGAACCGGCCGAACAGGAAGAGAGGGAAGCCGGTTAGTTCTTCCACGTTGGAGAGCCGGATAAGGACGCAGTGGCTGCCCATGCTGGAGCTGCACTGCACCCGCTCAACACGTGGATTCTGGATACAGGAGCGGCATGGACCATGACTCCAAGGGCCGACCTCCTTGACAAAGTGGGGACTGCACCGATCGCGAAGGTGAAGTCGGCATCCGGGCACGCTCTCAAGGTGACGGGGGTGGGACGTGCTGCATTCAAAGGAGCCGATGGCAAACCAGTGGTGCTAAGTGACGTGCTTCTTGTCCCTGCTCTTAAAGCTAACCTTATCTCCCTCAGGAAACTAGGCAAGTGCGGGGTCAGCACCTCCACCGAAGGAGCCAAGACATTCACAGGGCAGCTGGGAAAGCGGGTGCTGTGGGACCTTCACGAGAGACGTGACATCTGCAACTCCATGTGGCAGCTTCCTGTGATGACATGGGGCAAGGAAGGTGGATCCGAGGGGGAGTGCAATGCTGTAGCTGCAGATGAGATGAAGGTTTCAGCAAGGAGCGGTGAAACAGACTGGATGACAGCTCACCGTCACCTCGGGCACATTGCAATGCCCGCACTGCAACAACTGCAAAAGGAGGAAGGAGTTAAGAGACTGAAGCTGACAGGTGCAGCAACAACCCACAAGTGTGAAACTTGCTTGCTAAGCAAGTTTACTCGGTTCCCGTTCCATTCAACCGAGGGTGGCGGCAAGAAATTGCTGGAGCTGGTGCACATGGATGTGGTGGGGCCGCTACCGGTTGTGGGGGAGCGTGGGGAGAAGTAATTTCTCACCATCGTGGATGAATGGAGCCGAGTTACCTGGGCATACTCCATCAAGAAGAAGGACCATGTGTCGTCCACCATACGCGATGAACGGCTGCCATTCGTGGAGAAACAATCCGGGCAAAAGGTGAAGCGGATCAGGACTGATAGGGGTGGGGAGTTCCTTGGGGAAGAATTGATTGCATGGCTAAAGAAGCAGGGCATTATTCGAGAGCTCACAACCTCTTACACTCCACAGTCCAACAGCATAGCGGAACGGGCAAACCGCACGGTGTTAGAAACGGCACGAGCACTTCTCATTGAGTCGGGGTTTAGGGAACCCAAAGTGGCCACATGCTGTGCGCCACGCCGCGGTGGTCAAGAACAGGGTGTTCACCAACGTTGGTGGTGAGTCATGGGTCTCCATGGAGAGGTGGCTTGGGAGGAAGCCGCCCATTGACATGCTGCGTGTGTTTGGTTGCATGGCTGTGGCCCATATCCCCAAGGCACATCGCAACAAGTTGGGTGCAACGGCGGTGTGGTGTGTGCATTTGGGGTTGGCAGCGGAAAGCAAGGGGTGGCTGCTGTGGGAGCCGAGCAAAGGAGTGGTGTTTGACAGCAGAGATGTCAAATTCATGGAGGACATCACCTACGGGAGCTGGTCCAAGCAGCCGAAGGAGAAACTCGTGCAGCAGCTGGAGCAAACATCGATGGGGTTTGATACGGAGGAGTGGGTAGAAGCGGAAGGTGCAGCGGCACCTGAAGAGGAGGGTGCAGCAGAGCTTCCTGTGGTCAAGGACGTGGAGCCAAAGGCTGTACCTGAAGAACCTCACCCCATAACACGTGTGCTTCCCCCCACTCTTCCCCCAAGAAGGACCCAAACCAAATCCCATCCCACAGGACGTGCTCTTTCACCCATGATCGCAAGTCAGATGCGAGCAGCCGCATTGAAGCTGAGGGACTATGGAGGAGCAAGGGGAGAGCAGCAGCAAAACAACGCATTGCTGGTGCTGCAAATTAGCTGTGACCCTGATGAGGAAGAGGAGGAGGAAGTCTATTGCTTCATGGCACCTGCACCAACTCAGCCACTGACCATGGAAGAAGCCCTTAACGGACCAGACCGGGATAAGTGGCTGGCATCAAGAGATGCTAAATATAATAGCCGGATGGAGAATGGGACATGGGAGTTGGTGCCACTGCTGGAGGGGAAGAACGCCATAAGCTGTAGCTGGATTCCAAGGATTAAAACTGACAACAAAGGCGCCGTGTCAGTTTACAAGAGCAGGCTGGTGGCAAGGGGTTAACAACAGAAAGAAAGGGAGAACTTCAAGGAGACCTTTGCAGCAACTACTAAGTCATCAACTTTGTGTGTTCTCCTCGCCGGTGCAGCCGTATGTGGGTGGGTGATAGTCCAGATGGGCATCACCACAGCCTTCCTCTATGGGCTGATAGATGTGGAGGTGTTCATGTCGCAGCCGCCGGGTTATGAGGATGACACCGGGCGTGTGTGCAAGCTGAAGAAGGCCATTTATGGCCTCAAAGAAGCACCACGCTGCTGGTACAAGAAGCTGTCTTCGGTTTTAGAGGAGATAGGGTTCAGGGCAAGTGCATGTGACGAGGGCCTTTTCCTCATGGGGGAGAAGGAGAGCCTTGTCATGTTCCTGGTATATGTGGACGACATCCTCTTGTTTGGGAGCAGCAGGCAGGAGGTGATGAAGGGGCAGCAGAAACTGATGCAAAATTTCAAGTGCAAGACCTTGGGGGAGGCAAACTTGGGCTGGTGTAACTTGGGCTTTGGAAAAGGAGGACATGTCTTCAGTGGGAGGATATGTGTGCGTGATTGGTGGTGGGCCCGTGAGCTGGAGGTCAAAGAAACAGGTGGAAACGGCGGATTCATCAGCTGAAGCAGAGTATATGTCAATGTACCATGCAGCCAAGGAGCTGATTTGGCTGAGGAAGCTGCTGGAGGAGATAGGGCATGAGCAGAAGACTGCCACACCATTGTTTTGTGACAACTCCAGTGCCATAGCAATGCCCAAGAACGCTATGCTGCATGGGCTCACATAGCACATGCAGATCAAGTGGCATTAGCTACGCAAGGAGGTGCGGAGGGAATCCATTCAGCCCCTCTATGTGAAGACACAGCAGCAGCCGGCAGATTTTCTCACGAAGCGGCTGGCTGAAGAACGCCACTGGCGATGTGCTAAGTTGTGCGGCATGAGCCTTAACTAGGCTCACGCAAAGGGAGTGCAAGCAGGCGACTGCTTGAGGGGGAGTTTGTTGGGTGCAAAATACTATTTTTGCACTACAACCAGCCGCCTGCATGATGTTATGCATTTTGTGTATGTTATGTGTGCATTCGTTTTCGCATTTCATTTCCTGTGTTGTTGCTGTGGGATCATGATCGGTCGTGACGGATCATGACGAGTCATGTTCGTTCATGTCAGCTCATGTTCGTTCATGTCGGCTCATGTTCGTTCAAGTCGGCTCATGTCCGCTCATGTTTGTTTTCATCGACGAACATGTGCGTTCCTGAAAGTTATGTGTTTCATCAATGTTCTGTGTTTCATGAATGTCGAGTTTTTTCATGAAGGATGGCTGTGAGTTTCGAGTGTTTCGGGGAGAAGTGGGGCTCGAGACTTTGACCGGGCCCTTTGACTTTTTTCGCGTAAGTCAAGGGCGCGAAAGTCAGGACCCACGCGTGGGGTCCTGACACACGCGCGTGTTGTCAAACTTATAAGATCTAGCCTGTGTAGGCTGTAGCGGGTTAGATACTAAGGGGTACACAATTCTAGGGTTTCATATTTGTATCAATTTCATTCCTTAGTCAATTCATTCTCGTTCTAAGTTTCTCATGGTATCGAGCAGGTTCCCTCGTGGGAACTGTTCCTAGGGCCCACAAAGATATTTTTTCCTACCCGGGGCGCGTGCCGCCCCTGCCCGAAGCGCGCCTAGTGTCCCGCCCTTAGCGACGGGTCGCGCCCTTCTTAGCGGCCACTCAAGCCCCGTCGCTGCCCTCTCTAGGCCCCGCGTGGCCCCTTAGCGGCCCCATCGCTGCCCCTTACGGCCCCGCGACCGCCTCTTACGGCCCCGCGACCGCCCCTTACGGCCCCGTCGCCGCCCCTCACGGCCCCGCGACTGCCCCTTACGGCCCCGTCGCCGCCCCTCACGGCCCCGCGACCGCCCCTTACGGCCCCGTCGCTGCCCCTTAAGGCCCCGTCGCCGCCCCTTACGGCCCCGTCGCTGCCCCGTACGGCTCCGTCGCCACCCCTTTTGGCCCCGTTGTCGCCGAGCCGTGACCCCGTAGCCGCCCTTCGCGGCTCCGTCGCCTTCCCCCCCTCCCCTCGGTCTCGTCGCCGCCCTTCAACGGCCACGTTGCCACCCCTCCGCGGCCCCGTCGCCGCCCTTCAGCGGCCCCATTGCCGCCCTTCCGCGGCCCCGTCGCCGCCCTTTCGCGACCTCGTCGCCGCCCTTCAGCGGCCCCGTCGCCGCCCCTCGGCGGCCTCGTTGCCGCCCCTAGCGGCCCCGTCGTCGCCCTTCGCGGCCCTGCCGCCCTTCCTCGGCCCCTCAGCCGCCCTTCCCGACCCCGTCGAGCAGCCGAGCCGCCGTCACTGCCGAGCCGCCGAGCCGCCGAGCCGCCGAGCTGCCGAGCCGCCCAGCCGCCGAGCCGCCCTGCAGCCGAGCCGCTGAGCCGCCGAGCCGCCGAGCCGCCACGCCGCCGCAGCCGAGACGCCGCAGTTCCTCCCGTCGCGGCCCTGTCACTGCCGGCCTGCCTCGGCCCCCCCCACCTGCCTGGTAAGAGCAGCGCCTCTGCCACTGCACTTCCCTACCCCGCTGCTCTCTCTGCCAGTCTACTGCTGTCATGGCCACCCCCAGTGTTCTCACCTTTGACGCTGAGGGTCGGGCTGTTGTCTTTGAGGTATGGGTAGATGATCTGCATCTTTTCCTACAGTGCGATAGGGCAGACGGTCTCTCTCTGTTTGACCTCACCTCTAGTGCCTCTCCTGCCCCTGCTGCTGATGTTGACGCCACAGTTTGCTCACAGTGGGCCACGCGCGATGCTTCTGCTCGCCTTGCTGTGCGCCGCCACTTATCGACCGCTGAGCGCGCGCATTTGAGTCAGTACAAGAGTGCTAAGACCTTGTACGACGCTGTCGTTGCACGCTACTCTTCCCCTGCCACTGCTGCCCTTAGCCGCCTCATACTGCCGTACCTCTTCCCTGACCTCGCCGCTTTTCCCACAGTCGCTGACCTCATTACGCACCTTCGCACTAGTGACATTTGCTACCGCGCTGCGCTTCCTGCTGAGTTCTGCGCCAAGAACCCCCCCCCCCCATGTACATCACCCTCTACTACATAGTCACCCGGCTCCTTGACACCCTTCGCTCGGTCAGGGACCACTTCCTCTCTGTTTGCCCCACCACCCTCACCGTTGACCTCCTCGAGGAGCGCCTCCTAGCAGCAAAAAAGAGTATAGTCGCCGTAGGAGCCTCTCGTGGTGACCCTTGTACCCCTGTCTTTGAGGGGTGCTCCCCCTCCCCCCTTTTGCCCTCTGTTGCCTCTGCTGCTGCGGCCGACCTCGTTGATCTTGAGTCGGTCGGCGCGGCGTCTGCCCCTAGCGGGAGACGCCGCTCAGGCAAGGGCAAGGGGGGCAAGGGCGCTGGAGGAGCTGGCGGGGGCGGTGGAGGCGGCGGAGGGGGTGGGGGTGGCGGTGGGAGTGGTGGCGGGAGTGGGGGCACTAGTGGCGGCAGTGGAGGCGGAGGAGGCGGTGGTGGTGGCGGTGCGAGCGAGGTGGTTGAAGTGTAGGCGGTGGTGGAGGTAGCGGCGGCGGAGGTGGAGCTGGTCGGGGCGGCTCTTCGCAGAGGGCCGGCTCCGGTGGTGGTCAGCGCCAGCAGAGCAGCAACAGCGCACTCGTGAGACCCCTTCCCCCTGGCAGCTTCGTAAGTGGTACACTGCACGTCAGCGGGGTGGGGGTGCTGGCCCCTGTACCTACGTTCTACGTACAAGTGACCGCACGGGTGAGCAGTGTGGGGGTCCGCACTCCACCCAACGCTGCTTCGGCCGCCTGACGGACGCTTGGCATCATCAGTTCCTCGACGCTACTGAGATCCCTCACTGGGGCGAGCTGTTTAGGGCGGGTGTTGCGATCTTTGATCTTGATTATGATGCTATTCTTGCTGCAATGTATGCTGTGACTATTAGTGATAAGGGTGACTGTTACCGGTGTTTTCCGCCTGACCTGGGCATTGAGGCTGCTGCTCTAGGTGCTGGTAAGGCTGCTGCTCTAGGTGCCAATGAGTCTGTTGCCCCAGGTGCTGGTGAGTCTGCGCTCTCAGGTACCGCATCGGCTCTGGCCACCCACACCTTCATCCTTGACTCAGGTGCTTCCCGCTCCTTCTTTCGAGACCGCACCACGCTTACGCCGCTTAGTCGGCAAGTGGAAGTCTCCCTGGCAGACCCCTCTGGGGGCCCTGTCCTTGCCCACTTCTCCACTGTTCTACCGTGTCCGGCGGCCCCTTCTGGCACCCTATCGGGTCTTTACCTCTCCTCGTTCTCTACGAACTTGGGGAGTGGTGCTGACCTCCAGGATGGAGGGGTTCACTAGTTCACTCCTGCGAGTCAGCGAGTGACCCACTGTACCTGTACTCGGACGGGCCGTCACTTGGCCATGTTTACCCGTCAGCCGGGGTCGAGCCTGTACACACTGACTACTGAGTCTCCTCCGGTCGCTGAGTCTGCTCAGGTAGCCGCGTCGGGTCAGGTGTTTGCTACGGCGTCCAGGTCTGGTCCTGAGTCTGCCCCCTGCTCGTGTCGTCTCCTGTCACACCAGACTCTCCTCTGGCACCACCGCCTTGGTCACCCCTCCCTGCCTCGTCTTCGAGGCATGGCCTCCCGTGTCCTTGTCTCTGGTCTCCCCCGGTCCCTCCCTCCCCTTCCTCCGGGGCCTGCCCCCACCTGCGTTCCCTGCGTCGAGGGGCGGCAGAGCGCTGCTCCTCACTCCTCCGAGTTTCCTCCGACATAGGCTCCGCTGCAAACGCTTCACATGGACGTGTGGGGTCCAGCCTGCGTCCGTGGACAGGGTCACGAGCGTTACTTCCTGCTGGTGGTTGACGACTAGTCGCGTTACACCGCAGTCTTCCCCTTGCGTAGCAAGGGTGAGGTCACTGAGGTGTTGATCGCCTGGATACGCGCAGCTCGTCTCCAGCTCAGAGAGAGTTTCGGCTCGGACTTTCCTGTTCTGCGTCTGCACTGTGACAGAGGCGGAGAGTTTGCCTCTGACCTTCTGCGAGCCTTCTGTCATGCACGAGGCATCCGCCAGACCTTCACGCTTCTGGACTCTCTGCAGCAAAATGGGATTGCTGAGCGCCGCATTGTGAAAAAATGAGAAATGAAGAAGAGAGAAGGGGTTTCACTAGCAGTAGTTGGGATACATATAGCAAGCCCTAACAGGGTTGTACTCACTATAGAGCACCCCACTACAGGCTAGATAATTACATTATGACACGCATTGGCATGGTCATGGACGTCGCTCGTACGTCCATGGTCCATGCGGCTGCCCCCCATTTTCTGTGGCCGTTTGCGGTTCGGTACGCGGCGCATCAGATCAACCTTCAGCCCCGGGTCTCCATGCTGGAGACCTCCATAGCCAAAGTGGGGTGTAATCAGCACAATGAGCAAGCAGGCATAGAGGAGGAGTTTACAATAGCGAGCAAAGCTAGAGTTAATCACAGCGGGCAAGTGAGGAGGAGGAGGAACTGTGGAGGGAGAGAAGATGGGAGGCAACGACTGAAGCTGCAGAGGCACGGGCACAGGAGCGGCTGACTCAGTGGCTACCGAAGCAAGGGCGACGGACTACTGGAGTAACTAACTTCGCGGCTATAGACGAGCGGCAGGAGCAACGGACCCACTGGCGACTGGTGCAACAGGCTCACTGGCTACCGAAGCAAGGGCGACGTACTACAGGCGCTCCAAGTGACACGACAACTACCTTCACACAACCTCCTCCAACTGCCCCACACCCTCGACACACACCCCCTGCTCAAACCCTAGCTCCACTCCCACAGCACCACCCTTAAACCCTAAACCCCAGGCTCCCACACAGCCACCCTCCTCAGCGACAGCTGCAGCAGTGGGAGACGAAGGAGGAGGAGGAGCAGGGGAGACCGCACACTCGTCACCCCCTACTCGCCACCCGCAGACCCTAACACGAGGCAGGGCGGGACGGCGGGTACGGAGGTTAGGGGGGGGGGGGGGGGGACCTAGGCGCGGCCTCCCAGGGCGCCAAAACAGGCAGCAGAAGGGGCGACGCTCGCCCCCCCCCCCCAGGTCGCGCGGCCCCCCAGGGAGCCGCGACGGGCGACGGGAAAAGAGGGGGGGGGGGGGGGGGGGGTGCACGGGCCCCCGGTGCGCCGCGACAGGTGACGGAGCATGGCCGGGGCGGGGCCGGGGCAGGGGCGAGGCAGGGCCGAAAGGGGCGGCGACGGGGCCGCAAGTGGCGGCGACGGGGCCGCTGGAGGCGGCGACGGGGCCGATAGGGGCGGCGACGAGGCCGCTAGGGGCGGCGACGGGGCCGCTGGAGGCGGCGACGGGGCCGATAGGGGCGACGACGGGGCCGCTAGGGGCGGCGACGGGGCCGCGAAGGGCGGCGACGAGGCCGTGAAGGGCAGCAACGGGGCCGCTAGGGGCGGCGACGGGGCCGCGAAGAGGCCGCGAGGGGCCTCGAAGGGCGGCAACGGGGCCGCGAGGGGCCTGGAATGGCGGCAACGGGGCCGCTAGGTGCAGCGACGGGGCCGCGAAAGGGCCGCGAGGGGCCTGGAAGGGCGGCAACGGGGCCGCTAGGGGCGGCGATGGGGCCGCGAAGGGGCCGCGAGGGGCCTGGTAGGGCGGCAACGGGGCCGCGAAGGGGCCTCGAGGGGCTGAGAAGGGCGGCGACGGGGCCGCTAGGGGTGGCGACGGGGCCGCTAAGGGTCGCGCGAGGGGCACGCCACGGGGCGTGCAGCACACATAGTAGCAGCGGAAGCAGTAGGGTGGGCCCACAGGCCAGGAGCGTAGATGCTCTGATAGCATGTGAAGGAATGAGGAATGAAGAAGAGAGAAGGGGTTTCACTAGCAGCAGTTGGGATACATATAGCAAACCCTAACAGGGTTGTACTTGCTATAGAGCACCCCACTACATGCTAGATAATAACATTCTGACACGCATTGGCATGGTCATGGACGTCGCTCGTACGTCCATGGTCCATGCGGCTGCCCCCCATTTTCTGTGGCCGTTTGCGGTTCGGTACGCGGCGCATCAGATCAACCTTCAGCCCCGGGTCTCCATGCTGGAGACCTCCCCTGCTTTGTTGTGGACGGGGAAGGTTGGCGATGCGTCTGCGTTCCGTGTCTGGGGATCTAAGGCGTTTGTCCGCGACTTGTCTGCCGACAAGCTGTCCCCTCGTGCTGTTCCCTGCGTCTTCCTTGGCTTCCCCCCTGACGCGTCGGGCTGGCAGTTTTACCACCCCACCTCGCACCGTGTTCTGTCCTCCCAGGACATCACGTTTGACGAGTCGGTTCCCTACTACCGTTTCTTCCCCTTCCACGCTGCGTCCCTCCCCCCACCCCCCGCCGCTCTTCCTTACGCCAGGTCCCCCTCCGGTAGACCCCCTCCCCCCTCAGGGTCCTGCCCCCTCAGGTGTATCTCAGGTAGACGCACTCGACCCTGTCAAGGTTGCTGTTGACTCTGGTGCTGCTAGGGGTGCTGAGCCTGCGGGTGCTGGGTCTGGGGGTGCTGAGAATGGGGGTGCTGACTCTGGGGGTGCTGCGCCTGGGGGTGCGGAGCCTGGGGGTGCTACGCTTGGGGGTGCTGCGTCTGGGGGTGCTGAGCCTGGGGGTGCTGCGTCTGGGGGTTCGGAGTCTGAGGGTACTGGACCTGCTTGTGTGGCGTCTGGCGGTGCTGGGCCTGGAGGTTCCTCGGGTGCTTCGTCCCGGCGGGAGCTACTCTCTCCACAGGAGCTGCGTGAGTGGTTTGCCCGGCGCTGGAGGCGAGCTGCTGGAGCTGGAGGTGCTGCGGGTGCTGGAGGTTCTGCTCCTTCTGAGGGTGCTGGTGCCGCGGGTCCTGGAGGTGCTCGTACTGGGAGTACTGGAGCTGCTGGGCCTGCGGGTGCTTCTCGTATTGGAGCTGGTGGTGCTGCGGGCGTCGGTGCTACTGAGGGTGCTGGAGCTGGACCTGGTGCGTCTTCTGGTGGTCCGGCTGGAGCTGGAGCTGCTGGGGGTGTTGGCGCTGAGGGTGCCTCTGGTGCTGGTGCCTCTGAGGGTACTGGAGTGGGCACTGCTGGAGCTGGGGGTGCTGCCGGCGCTGGTGCTGTCATTCGGGGTGCTGGTGCTGTCCCTTCTGGTGCTGGTGGTGCTGAGCGGCCGCGGCCGTACTTCGTTCCGCTCCTTGAGCAGGTTCTTGGTCTTCCGCCCTCTGCTAGTCCGACCCGTCGCTGTTTCTGCGCACCCACACCTCTCTGCCGCCGTTCTACATCCTCGTGTACGTCGACGACCTGGTCTTTGCCACAGCTGACACTGCTGGACTCGCCTACGTGAAGTCCGAGCTGCAGAAGAGACACACGTGCATAGACCTGGGTGAACTGCGCAGCTACCTTGGCTTGCAGATCACCCGGGATAGAGCACGGTGCACCATCACCCTGTCTCAGTCACACATGGTGCAGCACGTCCTTCAGCGCTTCGGCTTCATATACTCCTCGCCTCAGGCCACTCCTCTGTCTACTTGCCACTCTCTCTCAGCTCTGCCTTCGGATGAGTCCGTAGAGTCGAGTGGCCTGTACCCAGAGCTTGTTGGCTGCCTCATGTACCTGATGACCAGCACTCGACCTGACCTTGCATACCCTCTTAGCATTCTTGCACGCTATGTTGCTCCTGGGAGACACAGATCAGAGCACATGGCTACAGCGAAAAGGGTGTTGCGCTACTTGTGGAGTATGTCAGGCATGGGGCTTGTGCTTAGAGGGCGGAGTCCAGTGGTCCTCACTGGTCACGTAGACGCTTCTTGGGCTGACGATCAGGCTACGCAGCGGTCGTCACACGGTTACACCTTCAGCCTTGCTTCCGGCTCTGTTTTGTGGCGGTCTACCAGCTCGTCTTCTGTTCTTGGCTCCTGTTGTGAGGCTGAGATCTACGCAGGGGCCATGGCTGCACAGGAGCTACGCTGGCTCACCTACCTGCTGACTGACCTAGGAGAGCCGCCTCGTTCTCCTCCAGTTCTGTACGTAGACAACAAGGCTATGCTGGCCTTGTGTTGGGAGCACAGACTTGAGCACAGAACTGAAGCACATCGCTCTTCGCTACTTCCTTGCTCGTGAGCTGCAGCAGCAAGGTCAGCTGCGTCTTGCTTACGTGGCCTCTAAGGCCAATACTGCTGATATCTTCACCAAGGCACTTGCGCCTTATGAGCATCAGCGCTTCTGTACTCTGTTAGGTCTTGTACCTACCTTGCCTCACTTGCTCACTTCTTGACCTTGCTTGTACTGTTACATATATATATACATGCTCTTGCATGTTTAGCGTTATATATAATTGTGTACTCATGCATGTGAACTGGCCTTGTGGCCTTGAACTTGTGCTCATTATATGTGGTGCCGTTGTGATCCACCCTGAGCTTGCTTTGCCTTGATTTGCTTGACTGGTCTTGTGACCCCTTGTTCTCCCCCACTTTGCCTATGGGGGTGTGTCAAACTTATATGATCTAGCCTGTGTAGGCTGTAGCGGGTTAGATACTAAGTGGTACACAATTCTAGGGTTTCATATTTGTATCACTTTCATTCCTTAGTCAACTAATTCTCGTTCTAAGTTTCTCACGTGTGGCACCACAAAACATGCGCGTGTGTCGCCACTGTTTCGATCGTGCATAGTGCGCACAATCGATACAGGACGGAGCAACATGATCGCTCCGTCACGTGCAGGACAACGCACGATCGCGTCATCGATCGTCTTGTCCTGCACGACCGAGAACTATCTCGGTCGTGAAGAGGGGCACGTGGGGCACGAGGGGCACGCGAGACTTCGCAGTTGACTAACGGAATTTTCGCGCTGAGTCGGCGAGCAATTAAATTCGCCAGAAAGTCGCGGTGCTTTGCGTCATTATTTCGACAGAGGTACAAAACGGTAAAATCCGTTTGTAACTGAAAAACGGGAATCTCACACGGGCGTTCATGATCGCACACGAGTAAACATGAATGTTCGTGAGGGGATTTAGCAGGAGAATTTGGCAGCAGTGCAGGTTGAAGACAGTTATTCTACAGCGGCAAATCAAGCCAAATTATAAAGCAGTTTTACAACCATTTTTCAATGACAACAAAGCGAAGACCTGGACGACAGTTAGACAACTGTTTTGTATATTTTCCTTTGTGTATCTAGGACCTCTCATATATGTGTGCTTGTATTTGCTTTCAATAACAATGCTTTCATGATTTCAAGCTTACAATCTACTACTACGTATTGACGAGAGTAGATACACAACGAAGTACTGCTGAAACTCTGGTCAACCAGAACACTCACTCTACAAGCTAAGCTTGGCATAACTACTCACTTGGTTCACAAGTGATGTTAAGTGTTGCCTAGTTTATGTTGGTGCAACCCTACGGTTTGCACTCGGCTTGTTGTCCATGTGCGTACATGTGTGTGTGTATGAAATGGTATGAGGGCATGGGATAATATATATTTCATGCTTATAATTGTGTGTGAATGTCGAGTCATGATGTCGAGTGTGTGTGTCGAGTCAATAGCGAGTTATCGCTAGACGCGTGTTACGCGGTCGTTTGTGTCTCGCGCGCGGTTTCTATTTTGTCGTGTGCGGTTTCTATTTTGTCCTGTGTCGAACGTTCGGCGTGTCGCAGGTGTGTGCAGCAGACCTATCAAGAACTCAAGGATGAGTTTGTGATGAAGAGCCCGAGCCTTGGTGTCAAGCCTCAAGTGATTTCGAAGCTCGCCAAAAGGGTACACCTCAAGATATTGAAGATAGTTACATTACTTTGTGTAGTGTAACATTTCACTTGGTGTAGGCCCTAGTGAAGGGTAGTTTCGAGACCCTTCGTGGTTGGGGACAGTGTGGCACTGTTTCACATCGCTTGTACCTCGCCTCTTGGGGTTTGTAGGAGCTGGGAGTCATTCCCAACTCGTAACTCTCCCTAACTCTTCCTATCTTGTGTTCTAAGACTATAGTGGCTGCCATAGTGCCGTTCGTTCAAACCAACGCTGGATCGTCAATACTTGGTCAAATCGTGCGATCTAAATTGTCTAGTGTAGGCGACAATAAGACGCTCCAGATCCAAGTTGAATCAAGTCATTTGAAGCTGTGACGAGAACGCTATGAACGTTTGAAGCCGCTGTGCAGAAATCCGACTGTGCACTCTATCTTTCGTTTTAGGCGCATTGGAGCCTACTGTGACTATAACAGTTTATGTTTGGGGCACTGAGTTAATTGCTTCCGCATAGTACTAAGAGTTAACAAAATGAACAAAACCAGAATGTAGTTCTGAATAATTTGGTCACGAATTTGCAACAAAACGGATTGCGCCCAAATGTCATCCAGAAAAGCTCGCGTGGCAAATTGGAACTTGACCAGAGCCAAACCTTGTCGCGAGATGTGTCGCGGAGCTCCTATCAAATGACTCCAACCGTTGGTCCAAATTGGCTCCGTAATTTTATACGCGAAGACAATCAAAATCAAAATTCGTCCAAACCTTGCATAGGGTTTTTGTGATGGGACTCGGAACAGGAAATTGAACTTGAGGGATTGTAACAATGAGAGACGTGGGTGGTAGAAAAATGACCCCCAACCCACATTGTATCTTCAGAGAAGGCGAGTATCGTGCTTCGATGATGGAAAAAAATGTATTACAGCCAGCCTCGCTTTCTCAATACACAAATTTGAAAGCGATAAGCGCTTTACGATTTTTTTCCCATATTTCCAATTAAAATATACACATGTACCAAATCATGCTTATTTAAGGGATGTGCTCATAATTGAGGGCCGACCATAAGAGCAGTGCTACAGACAGAAGCGCACACACTTTCAATAGGCATGTGATGCACTTATCTATGGGGCCTTACGCTAGTATATTCGGGGTGGTGGACGAATCCTGAAGTGGCCCAGTCAATAGATTGGGCACTTCTGAAGGATGAGGTTCTGGGCTAAAACCCCTGTGCCAACGAGTTTTGCCAGCCCCTGAGAAGGGGGTTTCGAACTGCTCATCTGAAAGTGGATATTCCTTACCTCGAAATGCAGCGAGGCGTATAAATAAATGGGTATGCGGATTACGATTGACAGCCGGGGTAATACCAAAGGTGGTTTCCACTATAACCTTAATCCTTTACCTTTACCTTCAGTATGGTGGAAAAATCACAGCTTACTGGTGGGAAGTATGGGTAACACACTATGGTGCTATACATAATGCATGGACTCGGTCGGTAGGGCATTCATGGACCTCCTGAAACAATAGGATCTGTCAGAACATTATAGCATACTTATTTGTGTAGGCTATAGTGGGGTATCCCATAGGGGGTACAACCCAATTAGGGTTTCATATTTGTACTCACTTCGTTCATGTCATTCTCATTCTCGTTCACTTCTTCTCATGGTATCGAGCAGGTTCCCCTGTGGGAACTGTGCTTAGGGCCCACCACCACTACCTCAAACTTTCTTTTCTGCCCGGAGCGCGCTCCGGGCTCTCTTCTTTCTCTTGACCAGCCCTTCGCCGCTAGCGCGCCGCACGCCCTAGAGCCTGAGTGCCGCCATTAGCAGCCCGCGAGCCGCCCTTCGCAGCCCGCGCGCCGCCCTAGCGCCCGCGCTCCGCTCGCCGCCCTAGCGCCCTAGCGCCCTAGCGCCCGCGCGCTGCCCTACGCAGCCCGCGCGCAGCTCGCGTGAGCCGCCCGTGCGCCGCCCGTCAGCCGCCCTCAGCCGCTCGACTCGCCGCCCGTGCGCCGCCCTCTGCAGCTCGTGAGCCGCCCGTGCGCCGCCCGCTAGCCGCCCGACGCGCCGCCCGTGCGCCGCCCTTCGGCTGCCCGTGAGCTGCACGTCCACTGCACGTGCGCCACCCGTCCGCCGCCCGTCAGCCGCCCGCGGCTGCTCGACGCGCCGCCCGTATAGCTGCCCGTGAGCTGCCAGTGCGCCGCCCGTCAGCCGCCCTCAGCCGCCCGACGTGCCGCCCGTGCAGCCGCCCTCGGACGCCCGTACAGCCGCTCATGCAGCCGCCCGTGCAGCCGCCCGTTCAGCCGCCCGCGAGCCGCCCGTGAGCCGCCCGTCACGACGCCCGCGCCGCCCGTGTCACCCGCGTCACCCGAGCCGCGCGAGCCGCCCGAGCAGCAGAGCCGCCCGAGTCGCTCGTGCCGCTGAACGCCCGAGCCGACCGAGCCGCCCGAGCCGCCCGAGCCGCCTGCGGTGCCGAGCGCCGGGTCCTGTGGGGCTGCTGCTACTCCTGGGCCGGCGGAGTTGCTGAGCTGCCGTGTTGCTGTCCTGCTGAGCTGCTCGACCTTTCCTCTCTGGTGAGACTGTCGGCTGCTATCATGGCCACCCCTAGTGTCCTGGCCTTTGACGCTGAGGGTCGCGCCATTGACTTTGCGGTCTGGGTCGAGGACCTGCAGCTGTACTTGCAGTGCGATTCAGTAGATGACATCTCTCTCTTTGAATTTGCCTCTGGCGCTGTCCCTGCCCCTCCTGCTGATGCTGACCCCACTGTTCGCTCCAAGTGAGCCACACGCGATGCTGCTGCACGTCTTGCTGTGCGTCGCCACCTCCCTTCCTCCGAGCGTGCACACTTTAGTCAGTGCAAGAGTGCTCAGGCCTTGTACGACGCTGTAGTTGCGCACTACTACTCCCCTTCCACTGCTACACTAAGCCGCCTCATGCTACCTTACCTCTTCCCTGACCTTGCTGCCTTTCCTACAGTCGCTGACATCTTTACCCACCTTCGCGCGAGTGACACTCACTACCGAGCTGCGCTTCCTGCTGCCTTCTGCGCCGAAAACCCCCGTCCCATGTACATCACCCTCTACTTTCTAGTCACCCGTCTCCCTGAGTCCCTTAGTGCAGTTAGGGACCACTTTCTCTCTGTCTGTCCCACCACCCTCACTGTCGACCTCCTCGAGAAGTCCCTGCTAGCGGCCGAGAAGAGCATAGTCGTTGTAGGGGCCTCTCGTGGTGACCCTCGCACCCCCATCTTTGAGGGGTGTTCTCCTTCCCCCCTGTTACCCTCTGTCGCCTTTGCTGCTGCGGCCGACCTCGTTGGTCTAGAGTCGGTCGGTGCGGCGTCTGCCCCCAGCGGTAGGCGCCGCTCTGGCAAGGGCAAGGGGGGCAAGGGAGCGGGTGGTGCTAGCGGGGGCGGTGGCGGAGGCGGTGGGGGCGGCGGGGGGAGTGGGGGTGGCGGTGGAGGTGGTGGCGGGGGTGGAGGTACTAGTGGCGGCAGTGGAGGCGGAGGTGGCTGCGGAGGTGGCTGGTGGAGGTGGCGGTGGGAGCGGCGGGGGCGAGGGTGGCGGTGGCGGCGGTGGCGGCGGAGGCGGGGGTGGCGGTGGTGGAGGTGGTCGGAGTGGCTCGTCCCAGCGGAGCAGCACTGGGGGTGGTCAGCGCCAACAGCAGCAGCATCGCTCTAGCAGCAGCAGCAGCATCGCTCTCGCGACATCCCCGCCCCTCAGCAGCTCCGTGAGTGGTACTCGCAGCGTCAGCGTGGTGGGGCGTTCGGTCCCTGCACCTACGTCCTTCGCACCGGCGACCGCGCGGGTGAGCAGTGTGGGGGCACCCACACCGCTCGCCGTTGCTTTGCCCGCCTGACCGACGCTTGGCTCCAGCAGTTTCCGGAGGCCTCTGAGATCCCCCACTGGGGAGAGCTGTCTAGGGCTGGTGTAGCTATATTTGATCTTGACTTTGATGCTATCCTTGCTGCCATGTATGCTGTGACTGTTAGTGATGAGGGTGACTGTTACCGGTGTTTCCCGCCCAACCCGGGCATTGGTACTGCTGCGCTAGGTGCCAGTGAGGCTGCTGCTCTAGGTGCCAGTGCGTCTGTGCTCTCAGGTACTGGTGAGTCTGCACTCTCTGGTACTGTGTCGGCTTCGGCCTCTCACACCTTCACCCTTGACTCTGGGGCGTCTCGCTCCTTCTTTCGGGACTGCACCACTCTCACGCCGCTTAGTCGGCCGGTTGCGGTGTCCCTGGCTGACCCCTCTGGGGGTCCTGTCCTGTCTCGTTTCTCCACAGTCCTCCCGTGTGCGGCGGCTCCCTCTGGCACCCTGTCTGGTCTCTACCTCCCCTCGTTCTCTACGAACCTGGTGAGTGGTGCTGACCTACAGGATGCAGGTGTCCACTAGTTCACTCCTGCTCGTCAGCGGGTGACACACTGCACAGAGGCTAGCACAGGTCGCCACCTGGCTACGTTTACACGTCAGCCAGGGTCGAGCCTGTACACACTGACCACTGCTTCTCCTCCAGGTGCTGAGTCTGGTAGAGTCCCTTCGTCTGGTCAGGTGTTTGCTGCAGCGTCCAGGTCTGGTCCTGAGTCTGCCCCCTATTCGTGTCGCCGTCTGTCTCACGAGACCCTCCTCTGGCACCACTGCCTTGGCCACCCCTCTCTGCTTCGGCTCAGAGGCATGGCCTCCCGTCTTCTTGTGTCTGGTCTCCCCCAGTCCCTCCCTCCCCTTCCTCAGGGCCCTGGACCTGCCTGTATCCCTTGTGTCGAGGGGCGCCAGCGTGCTGCCCCTCACTCCTCCCAGTTTCCTCTGACAGAGGCTCCGTTGCAGACGCTTCACATGGACGTGTGGGGCCCTGCCCGCGTCCGTGGACTCGGTCACGAGCGCTACTTCCTGTTGGTGGTTGACGACTACTCGCGTTACACCACAGTCTTCCCCTTGCGCAGCAAGGGTGATGTCACTGAGGTGCTGATCGACTGGATCCGCGCAGCTCGTCTCCAGCTCAGGCAGAGCTTTGGCTCGGACTTTCCTGTGTTGCGTCTGCACTCGGAAAGAGGCGGAGAGTTCTCCTCTGGCCTTCTGCGTGCCTACTGTCGTGCGCGAGGCATCCGTCAGACCTTCACGCTTCCGGACTCACCGCAGCAAAATGGGATTGCAGAGCGCCGCATTGGCATGGTCATGGACGTCGCCCGTACGTCTATGATGCATGCGGCTGCCCCCCATTTTCTGTGGCCGTTTGCGGTCAGGTACGCGGCGCATCAGATCAACCTCCACCCCTGGGTCTCCAGGCCAGAGACCTCCCCAGCCCTGCATGTGGACGGGGAAGGTTGGCGATGCGTCGGCGTTCCGGGTCTGGGGATCTCGGGCGTTTGTCCGCGACTTGTCTGCGGACAAGCTGTCCCCTCGCGCTGCTCCCTGCGTCTTCCTGGGGTTCCCCCCCGACGCCCCTGGGTGGCAGTTCTACCACCCCACCTCTCGCCGTGTTCTGTCCTCCCAGGACGTCACGTTCGACGAGTCGGTACCCTACTACCGCCTCTTCCCCTACCGCACTCCGTCCCTCCCCCCGCCCCTGCTCTTCTTGGTACCAGGTCCCCCCCCGGTCGACCCCCTCCCCCCTCAGGGTCCTGCCCCTTCAGGTGTGTCCCAGGTAGACGCGGTCGAGCCTGTCGAGGTCACTGGTGACTCTGGTGCTGCTGCGGGTGCTGGGCCTGGGGGTGCTGAGACTGGAGGTGCTACGCCTGGGGGTGCTGAGACTGGGGGTGCTGAGACTGGGGGTGCTGAGCCTGGGGGTGCTGAGCTTGGGGGTGCTGAGCCTGGGGGTGCTGAGCCTGGGGGTGCTGAACCTGGGGGTGCTGAGCCTGGGGGTGTTGAGCCTGGGGGTGCTGAGCTTGGGGGTGCTGAGCCTGGAGGTACTACGCCTGGAGGTGCTTTGCCTGGGGGTGCTGAGCCTGGAGGTTCTTCGTCTGGAGGTTCTCCGGGTGCTTCGTCTCGCCGGGAGCCACTCTCCCCACAGGAGCTGCGTGAGTGGTTTACCCGTTGCTGGAGGCGTGCTGCTGGTGCTGGAGGTTCTTCGACTTCTGAGGGTGCTGCTGCCGCGGGTCCCGGAGGTGCTCGTCCTAGGAGTACTGGAGCTCCTGGGCCTGCGGGTTCGACTGGAGCTGGTGCTGCTGAAGGTGTTGGCGCTGAGACTGTCACTGGCGGTCCGACTGGCGGTGCTCCTGGTGCTGCTGGGGGTTCCGGTGCTGCTGGAGGTGCTACTGGGGGTACTGGTGCTGTCCCTGCTTTTTCTGGCGTCGCCACGCGGCCCCGACCGTACTTCGTTCCGCTCCTGCAGCAGGTTCTTGGTCTTACACCTTCTTCTGGTCCTCCTCCTTCTCCCTTAGAGGGTCCAGAGCCTGTCCTGTCGCAGTCACAGCTACAGCCTGCCTCCCCTTTGCCTGCTCCTTCTCCCTACGCTGGTGCGACTGGAGGTCTTACTGAGCATCGTGAGCCTACGTCTCGTCCTGCGTCGCTTGTTCGTACTGCGCGCACTAGTGGTCGCGGTTCGCGTCAGCGTCCTCCTCCTGTCCCTGGCACGCACCGGATGTCTCTGCGTCCGTCCACTACTCCTCTGTGTGCCCCTTTGCCTTCTCCTCCTGCTTCCTCTCTTCCTGCTCTTGCCGACCTGGAGTCGGACTCTCTTCGTGCTGCCAGTCCTACTCTCACGCATCTCCTTGCTACTGCTGTCACTGACCCTTCTTTCGAGTCTTCTGCTGCGTCTGCCCTTGTCACTGAGCTCGTCGACTTCGCTGCGTGCTGTTGTCTAGACTTCGCTGCTAGTCTTGTCGCTGAGTCTGAGTCTGCCTGTCCTCCGTCCGTCGGGGGTGAGTGTGCCCTTGGCACGGACGTCCTTGAGGACAGGCAGGAGGAGTTCCAGTGTCTGGCCGCCGCTTCACCTCATCTCGCGTCTGTACTGCTCGCCCCTGAGGGAGACCCGGATGCACTAGACATCCCGACTCCGCGCTCTTACACGGAGGCGATAGAGGGTCCCTACTCCTCTCAGTGGCAGGCAGCTATGGATGCAGAGATGGCTTCCTGGAAGTCCACAGGCACCTACGTTGACGCTGTTCCCCCTCCCGGGGCGAACATAGTCAGTGGCATGTGGATCTTCAGGGTGAAGCGGCCACCGAGTTCTCCTCCTGTCTTCAAGGCGCGTTACGTGGCTCGTGGCTTCAGTCAGCGGCAGGGAGTTGACTACTTTCAGACCTTCTCCCCCACCCCGAAGATGACCACTCTTTGGGTACTGCTCCACGTTGCTGCTCACTGTGACTACGAGCTGCACTCTCTCGACTTCAGCACTGCTTTCTTGCAGGGCAGCCTGCACGAGGAGATCTGGCTGCGTCGCCCACCAGGCTTCACTGGGTCTTTCCCTCCTGGTACCCAGTGGAGTCTCCGGCGTCCAGTCTACGGTCTCCGCCAGGCGCCACGTGAGTGGCACGACACACTGAGCACTACGCTGGCGGCACTTGGGTTTGCTCCTTCTACTGCCGACCCGTCGCTGTTTCTGCGCACCGACACCTCTCTGCCGCCGTTCTACATCCTCGTGTACGTCGACGACTTGGTCTTTGCCACAGCTGACACTGCTGGACTTGCCTACGTGAAGTCCAAGCTGCAGAAGAGACACACGTGCACTGACCTGGGTGAACTGCGCAGCTACCTTGGCTTGCAGATCACCCGGGACAGAGCACGCCGCACCATTACCCTGACTCAGTCACACATGGTGCAGCAGGTCCTTCAGCGCTTCGGCTTCACGTACTACTCGCCTCAGGCCACTCCTCTGTCTACTCGCCACTCGCTCTCAGCTCTGCCTTCGGATGAGTCCGTAGAGTCGAGTGGCCCGTATGCAGAGCTTGTTGGCTGCCTCATGTACCTGATGACCTGCACACGACCTGACCTTGCATACCCTCTTAGCATTCTCGCACGCTATGTTGCTCCTGGGAGACACCGACCAGAGCACATGGCTGCAGCGAAGAGGGTGTTGCGCTACTTGTGCAGTACGTCGGGCATGGGGCTAGTGCTTGGAGGGCGCAGTCCAGTGGTCCTCACTGGGCACGCGGACGCTTCTTGGGCTGACGACCAGGCTACGCAGCGGTCGTCACAGGGTTACACCTTCAGCCTTGGTTCCGGCTCTGTTTCGTGGCGGGCTACCCGCTCGTCTTCTGTCCTCAGCTCCAGTTGTGAGGCTGAGATCTACGCCGGGGCTATGGCTGCCCAGGAGCTTCGCTGGCTCACCTACCTGCTGACCGACCTTGGAGAGCCGCCTCGTTCTCCTCCAGTCCTGTACGTAGACAACAAGGCCATGCTGGCCTTGTGTCGAGAGCAGCGACTGGAGCACAGGACAAAGCACATTGCTCTCCGCTACTTTCTTGCTCGTGAGCTACAGCAGCGTGGACAGTTGCGACTTGCGTACGTGGCCTCTGAGGCCAACACTGCTGATGTCTTCACCAAGGCACTTGCGCCTTGTGATCATCAGCGCTGTTGCACGCAGCTGGGTCTTGTGCCTGTCTTGCCTCACTTGCTCACTTCTTGACCTTGCTTGTACCTTCACCTATATATACTCTTGCTCTTGCTTGCTTGACTCTTGTATATCTCTATATATGATCTTGCATGTGAACTGGCCTTTTGGCCTTTGAACTTGTGCTCGGAATGTGCGGTGACTTTGTGATCCACCTTGAGCTTTGCTTTGCTTTGCTTGACTGGTCTTGTGACCCCCTGTTCTCCCCCACTTTGCCTATGGGGGTGTGTCAGAACATTATAGCTTACTTATTTGTGTAGGCTATAGTGGGGTATCCCATAGGGGGTACAACCCAATTAGGGTTTCATATTTGTACTCACTTCGTTCATAGTCATTCTCATTCTCGTTCACTTCTTCTCAGGATCTTCAAAGACGGCATTGATCGACAGCTCCTCATGCTCGCTTAAACGTGGATGCAGCTATCCTTTATGCTGGCGTCGTGCTGTGTTTAAGAGGACGACCTGGAATGAATGTGGATGCCTGTAAAAATGAACAAATATACATATATAAATAAATGCTACGATGAGTGTGCTTATATTTGTATCAACATTCTCTTCTCGACATGGTATTCAAGTAGGTTTCTCCCTCCCACGCTTCCGCTCCATTCCCTGGCTTGTGCTGAGTTCTTTTCAGCTGCCCGTCCCTTCGGCTCGATTTCATCGCCTTAGGGTAGGCCCCCGCGGACTCGTTGCGTCACAGTTAGGACGGGCCTCACAGGCCTTGTTTTGGTAGCGCTTTGAAATGCCTCCCTACGGGCCCACTTTGTCGCGTTCAAAGGCCCTTCGTGTGCCTTATTTTTGTAGCATTAAGGAAGTGTTGGGTGCAAATATTATTCATGCACATCAACCAGCCACCTGCGTGACGTCCCGCATTTTGTGTGTATTCTGTGCGCATTCGTTTTTTTGCATTCTATTTCATGTGTTTTTGTTGTGCATTCATGACAAGTCGTGGCAGATCATTACGCGTTGTCGCGAGTTTTACCGAGCAGGGAAGTGAGTGTACATATTGTATATTTGTACATTTTGCTGCGTACCTGAATACCGAGGACGAGAAGCGAGGTGTGGTTGATGGCTTGGGGCCTGAGGGTTGCTGTGTCAGCAAAGAATCGCATGGGCGAAGTGGGGCAGGGTAACAGCTGGAAGGAGCTTTTGTTTCGTATGAAGTGTGCATGTTTTGTTTCCTTGCAGGTTGAATGCTCGAGCCAGCTGGAGTTACAGGCACGCACTTGAGGACAAGCGGCAGGGCGGCTAAGTGGCGGTGGCAGAAGGGGTTAAGGGTGGCCCTTTGCTTCGGCGGAAGGCTTTCATCTTCAAGGGGATCTAAGGGTGTAGCAATAGGGGGAGGGTGTGCAGGCACGGATATAGGGGGTACGGGCATTTGACTCCGCATTGTTTGTATGTTCTGTAATACTCATGTGATTGCCTCAGAATCATGTGGGAGTGAGTGTCAGGCCATAACAAACTCTGGAGATATGGAGGGAGCGCTGTAGGCGGAGATCGTTAGCAGATGTGAGTAAGCTGAATGGGCTTATCACATACAAACAATCTTTGGCGGTAGTAGTATGCGTACACGAGGAGGGACGGAATACGGCTTAGAAGAAGAGAACGAGAACGCGGAGACGGCGGCAAATAGACTACATGGTGTGATGAACCAGGGAACGGACATGGGGGTTGATGAGCCCCGAGACGATGGCTCGCCGAAGCGGGACGCAGAAAGAGCGGATCGACCCGAAGGCGAGGAAAAGGAATCCCAAGGGACGGCAAGGAAGGATGTGCGATCAAAAGGAAGACCAATGCGCACAGCGGGGGGAGAACGATCGACCATCTCTTATCAGAGGAGCGTGTCGTGGCAAGAGGTTGCGTCAGCGCAGCGGTGGAAATACACGCTGCTACCGAAAATTGAGGCCCCCGAGCGTTTCTCTGGCGATATACGGCGAGGATCAACGATCAAGAATTATGTGATGCCGTTGGATAACCTGCGGGCCCGGTGGGAACGAGATCGGCTGGATCCAGAGGAGTTTTCCAGGGGACTCGCTAATGCTCTGACCGGAGAAGCGGAAACCTTCTATCGCCACAGCAGGAGAGAGTTGCTGGAGTGGACGGTGCATGCAGCACCGGGAGAACGAGATCCTACGACACGTTTCTTGAGTATGCTAGCAGATCAATTCCCAGCGCAGACATTGGAAAGGGTAGCAGAATTCCGGGAGTTCCACCGTCGCATAGGGGAGTCGCTACTGGCATACTACAGCAAGCTGGTAGAACTGGCAAAAGATATAAGTTGTCAAGACACGAGTCGGCTGGTTAGCAAGTTTCTGAACGGACTGCACTATGAACTACGGCGAGATGTGGCAGTCCGGGTCTTCGAGATGGGGGCACAAGCTACACTGAAGGAGGTCTACGAGATGGTGAAACGAGTGGAGATCGGTCGTCGGCTGTGTGAAATCGAGAGAACTACGGAAAGGGGAAGCGAGCGGAGGAGGCCAGCCTGGGCAGCGACGCCAGCGGAAAGAGAGAAGCCACCGCGAGGGGCGGGAGATGAACGGTGTTGCCACAACTGTGGCCCGCCAGGGCATTTGAGGAGGGATTGTCGTAATCCGCCGACCTGTTCAACCTGCGGGAGTGAAGATCACCTGAGAAGGGATTGCCCCGACGCACCGGTGTGTGACCGCTGTGGAAGAAACGGACATCAAGGGAAAGACTGCTACGCCTTCCGAAGGGAAGGACGAATGAAGAAAGATCCGGAGGAAGTAAAGGCACACATCGCTCGACTACAGCGGCAGCTGGAGGAGATGGCCGGACCGGAGCAAAAGGGAAACGCAATGCTAGCAAGGATGTAGGAAGAAGATGAGGAAAGAAGCGAGGCCAGCTTTGCGCTGATGGCACGACCTGTGCGGGAGAGGGGGGAACTTGGGCTACAAGCACAACACCGGTACTTCCCGCGAGAAACCCCAGTGTGGGAGCAAGGACCGAGGAGAGATACCACGGAGACAAGAACTGCTGGAGCAGCACGACGCCATCCCCTAGAGAGAATGGCATGTCAGCCGTCAGTATTGGTGGTGGAATCGGGGGTGATGAGTGTGGGCGGCGTCAAAGTCAAGCAGACGATTGTGGATACAGGAGCGCACAATGTGCTAATCGGAGCGCCTACGGCCAGGCTGCTGGGATTGGACAAAGAGGATCGAGTGATACCCAAAGGCTACCTACTGATGACCGCGGAAGGGGGTACGGTGAAGTGGATGCCTAAGACCCGCAGCACGGTGGAAATCGTGATACGGCCCGGACATCAAGACGAGTGCGTAGTGCGGATGCACTTTGGAGTGTCTACATCAGAAGACTACGATCTACTGCTGGGAGTGGAGTATTTGTTTGCCATCGGTACCACCATGTGCATGTGGGAAGAACGGCTGAAGTATCGGGTGACCTATTGGGAGCACGACAGTGAGCTGGCAGAGCTTCCGGTGCGGTTCATCAGAAGGGAGCCAAGGGAGGCCTATAAGGCGATGGAAAAACCGCTAGAAGAGGAGCTGGGCGTCATGACGTGGAAAGAAATGGGGCAAACGGAGTCTGCCAGGAAGCAGTACGAAGAGATCTGGGGGGCCAGTGACAACCTGCAAGAACCTGTCCTGAACCTGCGAGCACTCCAGAAGCCGTTAGTGATACTGTAGCTGTATGGCGGGATAGCCACCGGACTGGCGGCGGTGCTAAAGTCAAGACACACAGTGGCCAAGTACCTATACGTGGATAATGATGGCGGCGTGAACTTGATGGCCTGGCACCATCTCAAGCTGCTCAAAGCCAGGTATCCTGAACATTTGATGGAAGAAGCGGCAGAAAGGGGAGCAGAGTTGTGAGGATCTAGGATCGAGCTCAGAAAAGAGAGTTTGAATTGAATCGAATTGAATGATCACCTGGGTACAACACGAGGCTATATATAGGCTCGACACAAGGCCCCGTAACAAGGTGTTACGCGAAGGTTCCGCGGGTGGCGAAGCGTCACGAACAGATCCTTCCCGAATTCGGTAGAAGGCAATTCGGTGGCAACCGAAAAGCCAGAATTCGGTGCACGCAACCTAGCTCGGTGCTATAACTATAATAAAATATAGGAAAACACCTAGCCTAGGAAATCAAGCAATTCATGCATGCATATGATTATCCTATGCTAGAAATAGCATAATAAAGTAAAGGCAAGCAAGCATAGCTGGCATAAGCCGTCGTACTCTCACACGTCCCCCCCTCAAAGCTGGGTGGCGTGAGAAACACCCTGCTTGACAAGATAGGCCTTGAGAGCACGGCGTGCATTGCCCATATCAGCTTCTGCAACCCAACTGTCCTCAGTGGGGTCGTATCCCTTCCAGCGTATCAGGAACTCGAGGGTCTTGCCGCCGCGGCGCCGATGAGTGAGAACACGCTCCACTTCGTACTCGGGTTCATCCTGTATGAGAACAGGTGGTGGTGGCGGTAGCTGCCGTCCCTGGAACTGTTGGTTGGGGTCCTTGTAGGGCTTCAGTAGCTGAACATGGAAAGCGTTCTGAAGCTTCCATGTATCTGGTAAGCGCAAGCGGAATGTAACTGGTGTCACCTGTGTCTCAACGAGAAAAGGACCACAGAAGCGAGGCCGGAGTTTGGATGGGAGGTGAGACAGGTTCAAGTTGCTCGTGTCAAGAAGCACCTGATCTCCGACTGCTACCGAGTGATCACGTCGCTGACGATCGGCATACTGCTTCTGGGAGTTCTGCATCGTGGTGAGTCGTCGCTGAGTCTTCTCCCATAGCTGCTGCATGGTGGTGACGAAGTCATGTGCGGCTTGGACGTGTGCCGGTGTGGTTGGCTGCTGTGGTGTGAGTGGTTCCCGTCCGTAACACAGGAAGAAAGGAGTTTTCCCTGTGGCCGCATGTGATGCGTTGTTGTAAGCGAACTCTAGGGTCGGTAACTGTGTGTCCCAGTGGCTGACGCCGTCCTTGCAAGCTGTGCGCAGTAACTGTTCAACCACTTGATTGAGTCGCTCTGTCTGTCCGTTAGTCTGGGGGTGGTATGCTGAAGACATTGCAAGCTTTGTCCCCAACAGTTCCATGAGCTCCTTCCAGAACTTACTCGTGAATTTGGGGTCTCTGTCTGAGATGAGTGTAGCGGGGATGCCGTGGATGGTGATGATGCGGTCGAAGAAGAGGCGAGCAGTTGCTTCAGCTGTAGCTGTGGCGTTGGTCGGTGTAAAGTGACCCATTTTTGAGAACTTATCGATGACTATGAGGATGGAATCGTGCCCTCGTGAGGTCGAAGGAAGTCATGTGATAAAGTCGAGGCTAACGACCTGCCATGGCTGCTCCGGTACAGGTAGAGGCTGAAGTAACTCTGCTTTTTTCTGCTTGCTGCTCTTCATCCGCTGGCACGTGTCGCATGAGGTGACGAACTGCTGCACGTCTGCTGCCATCCCGGGCCAGTAGTAATACCTAGCTATCCCTGCTAACGTCTTGTTGCTCCCGAAATGTCCCGCGTAAGGTACGTCGTGAAACTCCTCCAATAGGATCTGCCGTAGCGGGGCGTAATTCGGTACCCAAATCTTTCCTGAACCCTTCCTTACAGCTAGGTCTTTCTCCCACTGTAACAACTTCTTGGTCTGTGCTGTAGCAATCTCTGCGTCCACGGAGTACCCATGTTGGAATAGACCCTTGAGCAGAGGGTTCATCCCGTCAAGCTGGATGCCTGCTACATGTCCGGGGCGGCTCAACGCGTCTGCCTTGTTGTGTAGCCCGGGCTTGTAGACGATGTCGTAGTGGAAGTGAGTTTCCAGGAAGTCCACCCACCGCACCTGTCGTCGTGAGAGCGTCGGCTGCGACTTCAGGTATTTGAGACTGCAGTGGTCAGTATAGACTGTAGTCTTGGCTCCCTCTAGGTAACACCTCCACGCCTTGAAGGCTATGACGATCGCTAAGGCTTCCTTGTCATGGATGGGGTAGTTCAGTTCTGCTCCGTGTAGCTTCTTACTGAGGTAGGCGATGGGCTGCAAACGGCGTCCGTGATCCTGCATCAGTATTGCTCCGACTGCTTGGTCACTAGCGTCTGCTTCCACCACGTAGTCCTTGTCTGGATCTGGTAGGATGAGTACTGGCGCTGTAGTTAGTGCTGTTTGTAGCTGCTCCATGGCTTGCTGATGAGGCGTATCCCATTTGTAGGGCGTATCCTTTTTCAGTAGGTCGGTCAGTGGCGCTGCTATCTTAGCGTACTGCGGCACGAACCTGTTGTAGTAGTTGGCGAAGCCTAGGAACTGTTGCAACTCCTTCACGTTCTCCGGTACTTTCCATTTCTTGACGGCTTCGATTTTCCGCGGGTCCACGTGTACGCCCTTGGCACTCACCATGTGCCCGAGAAACTGCACCTTCTTCAGGGCGAAGTCGCTCTTCGACAGCTTCACGTAGAACTTGTTTTTCCGCAGGATCTCGAACACCTTCCGCAGATGCTCCACGTGCTCCTTCATGTTCTTGGAGTAGATAAGAATGTCGTCCAGGTACACCACCACGCACTCGTCCAGCAGGGGTCGTAAGATGTGATTCATCTCCGCCTGAAACGTTGCTGGTGCGTTGCAGAGTCCGAACGGCATCACCAAGTATTCGTAGAAGCCGTATCTGGTACGGAACGCCGTCTTGTGGATCGAGTTGTCCGCCATCTTGATCTGCTAGTAACCCGACCGTAGGTCCAGCTTCGAAAAGACTGTTGCACCACGCAGTTGGTCCAGTAGGCCGTCTATGCGCGGTATGGGGTATTTGTTTTTTATTGTCTGTTTGTTAAGTGCGCGGTAGTCAATGCACATCCTTAGATTGCCATCTGGTTTTGGAGTGAAGAGGACTGGTGCACCGTAGGGAGAGGTGGATGGGCGGATCAGTTGTCTGTCCAGTAGATATTCTATCTGTTTCTTCATGTCTGTTAGTTCGGTCGGACTTAGTCGGTATGGTGCACGTGAGACGGGTTTCGCACCTGGTTCCTCCACGATCTCGTGCTCGTGGGTGCGTGCTGGAGGTACGCCTGCGAGTAGGTCGTCGGGCATTATATCCTTGTACTGCTCCAAGACCTCCTTCACTGCTGCAGGTAGCTCCGAACTCGGCTTCTCCTCCTCTGCTGCTGCCACGACCAGTGCTAAGTAACCCGTGCAGTGTCGTTTCAGGTACGCTCCCTGTATCCGTCCAGCTTTGCAGCTCCACTCGTTTCCCGTTGTTGTAGATGCACGCCTTCCTGTTGATCCAGTCGATCTCGGGGTTGAACCGCTTCAAGAAATCTCGCCCCAAGATGAAATCCGATCCCTTGATGTTCGTGATCGGCAACGTCGGCTTCCACCTTAGCGCCCCTATGTGCAGCTGCAGTGATGCTTCGCCGTGGATGGGAAGTTTCGTACCGTCCACCATCGTTGCCGTGAACTTGGTCTCCTCTGAAGATTCTCCAATTTTCTCCAACGTCCCGCGGTCGCACACCGAGTGAGACGCACCGCTGTCCACCAGTGCCTGGAGGCGTCGCCCGTTGCAGATCACCTCGAGTAGTAGTGGTTGTTGCCGCTCCGAGTAACCATAGATGGTCTCGCTTATAGGATCGTAGGGTACGTCGAATATATCATCCCTCGGTCCTGCGCTCGAAGCTGCTGATTCCATTTCAGTTTCCATCTGAGCAGGGTTAGAAGGATTTATCCGAGGCCGATTCAGCTTCGTCTTGGCCTGGAACCTTCTCTTAAGCCTTTGCAGCTGTGTAGGCTTCTCCTGTGGGCAATGGTGAGCCTTAACACTATGCTGCGGGGAGAGAATATGAACTCCTTGGAACGCACGACCCTTTTCAACGCTCCGGAGTGGTTTGCCCAACTTCTCAGGTACCTGAATAATGTCTGAAGGCTTTTTCTTGGCCTTGAAATCTCCCCTGAATTTTTTGAAGGCTTGAAAACCTCGAGAGGGAATATTCTTACTCTCGGGGGTGTTCAGCTGGAGTTTCCCGGTCGGTGCAGAGTCTTGTTTCGCGGAGCCTCCATTTGTCTCGGCGATTTCCCCTGTTGCCGACCGGTCGTGGCGTTTTAAATTCGCGCCATCGTATCCTCCCATTTTCGCCATCGTTGATGTCGCACTGTTGTTGCCCTGCAGCTCCGCTCGTGCCTTCTTCATTTTCCAACACGCCAAGAGTCGATGTCCTGCTGCGCCGCAAAATTCGCACTTCTCATATTTTGTCGGCTGCTGCTTCGCGTCGATCTTGTCGATATCCATTGGGTCGGCGGTCGTGGGTGGTGCCGATCGCTTCGTGCCAAATGATCGGTTTGGCACGTGGCGTCGTGTCTCGGGTTCACATCGCATCAGCGCATCGAATCTCTCTGCTGCACACACCATGTCGTGGTAATTGTTGTAGTTCGCGGCAATCACTTGTTGGCGGACTTCCATCTTTAGCCCCTCAGTATACGCTTGGATTTTTTCCCCTTCGCTCAGGTCGGTAATTCGGTTCAAGAGGTTCTCCATCTGCTGCGTGTACTGTGTTACACTGCCGAACTGTTTATGCCGATGAATCTGCTGCCGCGCCATGTAGCTGTAGTTGATTGGCTCGAAACGTTGAATTAAAGCTTCCCGAAACTGCATCCATGACCCCTCGCCTTGGATCTTATTGCTGTTGTAAATCCACTCGAGCGCCGGGCCTCGTAACAGTGTCCCTGCGAGCCGAATCCGCATTGCATCGTGTCTCGGGGTTGTACAGCCAACGGCCTTGAAGTAAATTTCGAGGGTCGCAACGAATCGACGGACGTCGGTGTCTCTAGCATTCGGATTGAATGTCTCCGGTAGCCTCAGACGTGCCGCCTCAAGATTCACTGTAGCTGCTGCCGCTGCTGCTGGGTGAAGTATCGGTGTCGCTGCTGCTGCTGCTGGCGTCGCTGCTGCATTCGCTGCTACGTTCGCTGCTGCTGTGGTGGCTACCAACTGGTTCGCGAGAAGCTCCTCTATTCGCTGGAGTGCCGCTCGCGTCTGGTCCAGGCCGGTGTGTAACTCCGTATTTTTTCGTACGGAATTATCACCGTTTTCCTCCATTTGGCGATTTACAGGAAAATGTGCGACGAAATTTTTTGAATTCTAGGCGCTGGTCATCTTACTGTGAGTCGAATCGACTGTAGAATTGACGAGCGCTGATTCTGTAGGTCGTGTAATTCTCCCTTAGTTGAAATTCGCGTCCGATCTCGGCCGTTGAGAAGAAATTCGATCCGACGCTCCAAATTCCAACCCTTTTGGTCGAAATTCTCAGGGCCGTTGAGATTCGAATCGATCCGACGGTCAAAATTCCAACATTTTCGCCACTGGACCTGAGGAGTGTTGGAAAACCGGTTCGAGGGGGACGTTAGAAAATAGCGCGGAACTGGTTTACGTACCCGAAATCGGCGCTTTCCGTCGTCGCCCCCGCGGTTTTAAAAGCTAGGTTTTAGCGGTAGAAAAACTTCGCTTCGAACAGGCTCTGATTACCAAGTGTGAGGATCTAGGATCGAGCTCAGAAAAGAGAGTTTGAATTGAATCGAATTGAATGATCACCTGGGTACAACACGAGGCTATATATAGGCTCGACACAAGGCCCCGTAACCAGGTGTTACGTGAAGGTTCCGCGGGTGGCGAAGCGTCCCGAACAGATCCTTCCCGAATTTGGTAGAAGGCAATTCGGTGGCAACCGAAAAGCCAGAATTCGGTGCACGCAACCTAGCTCGGTGCTATAACTATAATAAAATATAGGAAAGCACCTAGCCTAGGAAATCAAGCAATTCATGCATGCATATGATTATCCTATGCTAGAAATAGCATAATAAAGTAAAGGCAAGCAAGCATAGCTGGCATAAGCCGTCGTACTCTCACAAGAGTGGTTATGCAGCGGAGTGGAGGAGATTGACGATGACATGCTCACACTTTTCTCTCTTTGAAATCCATAGCCCTGCCCAGCGCCGCCTTCCTCTCTTTCTCTGTCATCTGCTCACATGCCGTTGCGCCTGCCAGAAACCCCATGGGCATGGCCAACCATCTCGAGAGGAAATGGCTGGAGAGGCGCATCGGCAAGGCAACGGCAGTCAGACCGCAGACACAACTGGCGGCGAATAAGGAGACGGAAGCATGGACAACGCTGGGAGGACTGGAAGAGAAAGAAGAGAATCAGTGGTGGAGGGGGATCTCGGAGGAGCACAGGCGAGCCAACTGGAGGGATGACAGAGAAGCCATACCTGGACGATATGCAGACCCACAGGAGAGTGAGGAAGATTGGGAAGAAGAGGCAGAGGAAGAAATGGAAGAAGAATCGGGTGTGGGCAGAGGGGATACCCCAAAGGAGTTTCATGACTCAGACTTTGACATGGGAGAGGGATTCTACGACTATTTCGACCCACCAGACTGGCCACCTGTAGGGCCAGCATTCATGGCGCTGGACGCAACGCCAACCGAGGCAGACCCGCAGACACCAAGAGGAGAGGAGACCCACGAGAGGACAACAGGCGGAGCAGCAAGACCGGAGGAGGAGCAGTGATCGTGGGACGTGGGAGAAGGACTGCAAGGGGAACATCGGCAAGCAGTAGAAGCTCTCCTGGCATCACATCGACAGACGTTCGCTTACTCGCTGAAGGAATTGGGATGCTGCAACTGCGCGGTCATGACACTCGAGTTAACCAGTACGGTGCCGGTATACCAGAGGAGGCGCAGAATGAGCCCGCATGACTTGGAGATATGCAAAGAAAAGTGCATGGAACTGTTGGAGGCAGGGCTCATACGTCGGTCAGAATCAAAGTATGCGGCGGCGACAGTGGTGGCGGCTAGAATGGATCTCACCGGGACCGTGCTGGCGCGTCGCATGTGCGGTGACTACAGGGACTTGAACAAGGTGACAGTCCATGAAAGGTATTCCACTCCCATGGTGGACGAGCTCTTCGACCAGTTGGCGGAGGCGCGGGTGTTTTCCATGCTGGATATGAGGCAAGGATTTAACCAAATCCCCATCGCGGAGGCAGATAAAGCGAAGACTGCCTTCTACGGACCGGACGGCGCGTACGAGTGGAACCAGATGCCTTTTGGCCTCAAGAACGCTTTGCTGCTGTTTCAGAGAGTGATGGATGCGGTGCTACAAGGGATGGAGGGGGCCCTGTGCTACATTGACGACGTCATAGTGTTTAGCACTACGCCAGAAGAGCATGTGGAGCGCTTGGCCGAGGCACTGCGAAGGATAAGGGAAGCAGGGTTGACCTATCACCCGAAGAAATGCCGCTTCGGGCACACTGCAGTGACGTACCTGGGATTCGAAGTGGTGGGAGGGAAACTGGTGATTCAGCAAGCGAAAGTGGCCATTCTGGATCAGGTGTTCCCACCTAAGAATAAGAGCGCGCTCAGGGCCCTGCTGGGGTTTTTAAACTACTACCGCAAATTCGTGGAGAGCTTCAGCAAGAGGGCGGCACCATTGAACAAGCTGCTGAAGGATGACGTCAAATGGCAGTGGGGGGCACAGCAGAAGGACGCTCTCAAGGATCTGATGGAGGCAGTGAAGAGAGGAGCAGTGCTGCAGCTGCCGCGGGCAGACATGCCGTTTGTACTCTACACAGACTGGAGCAGCACAGGCATGGGTGCTATTCTCAGCCAACATGAAGGGGGGGAAGAGAAGGTCGTGGCGTTTGCCAGCCGATCATGCAACCCAGCAGAGGCTAATTACTTTTTGTACGAGGGCGAAGGACTAGCCGCAGTATGGGCAGTGGGGCACTTCCGTGTGTACCTGCAAGGTAGGCCCTTCACGCTGGTCACTGATCACCAGCCGCTATTGTGGCTAATGCAGAACCAGAGTCTAACGGGGAGGAACGCCAGGTGGGCGATGAAGCTACAGGAGTATCAGTTTACCATACGGCGTTGCACGGGAAAGACCATGCAGCATGTGGACGGCCTCTCCAGGAATCCGCCGGTAGTAGCACCAGAGATGGCATTGGCAGCCCTGGTGGCAGATCCCGTCACACCGCTGCGTAGGGAGCAGTAGGCAGGAGCCACGGATGTTTGGGAAGACCCGGAGACATTGGCCTGGCTACGGGGAGAGACTGCAGAAGGAGTGGTGGTCTCAGCGAGAGCTCGAAGCAGGGGGCAACATTATCGCTGGTATAAGATCAGGTGCAGATCAGGACACAAGATGGATGGAAAAGGGTGCCTGAGCCAAAGGAGAGAGAAGGAGTGGTACAGGAGGTGCACAACAAGCTGGGGCACTTTGGCACGCACACAGCAACTGCTGCAGACAGGATGGTGGTGGGCAGGGATGCGCCGAGAGATCAAGGACTGGGTTGCCAAATGCCCAGCGTGCATGAGGAACCGAGCAGCATTCGAGAGGAGCAAGGCGGAGCTGCAGCCCCTGCTAGTCGTGGGGCTGGGCTATCGGTGGTCACTGGATTTGGCGGGGGAGCTGCCCCTAACCAAGAGAGGGCGACGATACGTGGTGGTCATGATAGAGCACGTGAGCAAGTGGGTGGAGGTGCGGGCAGTAAGCCACAAGACAGAAGAGGCCGTGGCAGAGGCTTTTAAAGAACAAGTGCTCACACGCTTTGGGGCGTGCGGGGAAGTGTTGACGGATCAGGGCACCGAGTTCCAAGGGGAATTTGAAGAATTACTGGCCTCCTTCCTAATTCCCCACCGCATCACGTCCAGGTACCACCCGCAGAGCGATGGCCTGACGGAGCGGCTCATTCAAACCTTGAAGCGCGGACTGCGGGCATACGGCGAGACACGGAAGAGGAACTGGGACCGGCACCTCCACTGGATCATGGCGGGGTATAGGTTCAGTAAGCAGGCGGCACTCAGGGATCTGTCACCCTATCATCTGCTCTTTGGTAGAGAGGCAGTGCTGCCAGTGGGAGCATCACGCGTGCTGACGGATGTGGTAATGGCTGGCACCTCTGAGAAATGGGCAGCGCTGGCTGCCGTGAGAGGAGAGTATCAACGGCGCTTGTTGCTAGCGGCCCTAGAGAGTCTGCACGTGGCACAACTGCGGGACATCCACCGCTACAGGCAGCGCCAGGAGCAGAGGGCGAGTGGAGCGCCGCAGGCACTACAGCAGGGACAGGAAGTGTATATCCGAGAAGGATGGCCTGGATGTGGGGCTGTCACAGCAACGTTGGACGGTGAAGGAAGTGGGAGAGTCAGGAGTGCTGGTGCTGGAAAGTGAAGCCGGGGTGCGCGCCGTGGATCACATTACCAACGTGGCTCGCGCGGGAGGCGGAGCGGCAGGATATCAGGGTCCCGTGACCAGGGCGAGGGCGGCGCAGAGTCACGGGAGGGGGCAGGGGAATACCCAGCATAAGAAGAAGTAGAGTCAGCAGGGAGGTACCACCAAGCAGCAGGAAGGAACAACTTTAGAGACAGGAGTCAGCATGGCCAGAAAGCAACAAGGGAGTGATACACACAAGACAAGAGAACCAGCAGAGAGTGGGGAAGAAAGGAGGGAGAGACAGGAGAGGGACACCAGGACAGGGAGAGGTAAGGGAATTTCCGACGGCTGTCGCGAGTTTTACCGAGCAGGGAAGTGAGTGTACATACTGTATATTTGTACAGATCGCCGCGTACCTGAATACCGAGGACGAGAAGCGAGGTGTGGTTGATGGCTGGGGGCCTGAGGGTTGCTGTGTCAACAAAGCGTCCCATGGGCGAAGTGGGACAGGGTAACAGCTGGAAGGAGCTTTTGTTTCGTGTGAAGTGTGCATGTTTCGTTTCCTTGCAGGCTGAATGCTCGAGCCAGCTGGAATTACAGGCACGCGCTGGAGGATAAGCGGCAGGGCGGCTAAGTGGCGGTGGCAAAAGGGGGGAAGGTTGGCCCTTCGCTTCGGCGGAAGGCTTTCATCTTCAAGGGGATCTAAGGGTGTAGCAATAGGGGGAGGCTGCAGGCACAGATATAGGGGGTACGGGCATTTGACTCTGCATTGTTTGTATGTTCTGTAGTACTCATGAGAATCATGTGGGAGTGAGTGTCAGGCCATAACACACTTTGGAGATATGGAGGGAGCGCTGTAGGCAGTACTCGTTAGCAGATGTGAGTAAGCTGAATGGGCTTATCGGGGAATACCCAGCATCAGAAGAAGTAGAGTCAGCAAGGAGGTACCACCAAGCAGCAGAAAGGAACAACTTCAAAGACAAGAGTCAGCATGGCCAGAAAGCAACAAGGGTGTGATACACACAAGACAAGAGAACCAGCAGAGAGTGGGGAAGAAAGGAGGGAGAGATAGGAGAGGGACACCAGGACAGGGAGAGGTAAGGGAATTTCCGACAGCGTCATGAACGTTTATCTGGAGTCATGTAAGTTCATTAATTTTCATGAATAAAAAGGACCGCTCATGAAAGTTCCAAGCCTCATAAAAGCTCATCTTTTATGTTGATTGCTATATACTATGCGGAAGTGTTTGACACCACTTTGCATTGCCAAATCCGGATTCGATAAAAAGTGCAAGTGCTGTTTCTAACACCGTGCGATTTGCCCGTTCTGCTACGCCGGTAGATTGCGGTGTGTAGGAGGTGGTGAGTTCACGGATGATGCCCTGCTCCTTTAACCATGCAATCAGCTCCTCCCCAAGAAACTCTTCTCCCCTATCATTCATGATCCACATCACCTTGTGCTCGGAGTGTTTCTCCACCAACGGCTGCCACTCATCACGTATAATTGACGGCACATGGTCGTTCTTCTTGATAGGGTATGCCCAGGTAACATAGCTCCACTCATCCACGATGGTGAGAAAAAAAAAATCACCACGCTCCCCCAACACCGATAGCGGCCCCAGCACACCCTGTTACACTAGCTCCAGCAACTTCTTTCCACCACCCTTGGTTGCATGGAATGGGAACCGAGTGAACTTGCTCAGCGGGCAAGTTTCACACACTCGAGGGTCGCTGCTGCACCTATCAACTTCAACCCCTTAACCCCCACTTGCTTGTGCAATTGCTGCAGTGCGGGCATAGCAATGTGCCCGAGGCGACGGTGAGCTGTCATCTAGTCAGTTTCACCTCCCCTTGCCAAAATTTTCAGCTCCTCTGCAGCTACAGCGTTGCACTCCTCCTGAGAAACATCGGCTTACCATCCGATCCCTTGAATGCAGCGCGCCCCGCTCCCCACCTTCAGCGCATGTCCAGAAGCTAACTTCACTTCCTTAAGTGGTGCTACCCTCACTTTGTCCAGGAGTTCGGCCCTTGGAGTCATAGTCCATACCACTCCTGAATCAAGAATATGCGCGTTGAGCGGGTGCAGCTCGTCTCCAGCGTGGGCGAGCACTGCATCCTCTTCATGCTCTCCAACGTGGAAGAACTGACCGGCTTCCCTCTCCTCATGTTCAGCCGGTTCGTCATTGGCTGCCGCTCCAGCGCCGCTCCCATCTTGGGTCCAGTTCGTCGGGGTGCTCCAATCTTGGGTTTAGTCCTGCAGGTAAACCACGGGTGACCCACTTTTTTAAACTGCATGTTCATATATTTTATAAGCTACAGCGGGGCTAGGGGGTAGATCTTTCTAGGGTTTCCTACTTGTACTCCCATTCTGTTAGTCAAACACCATTCCGATATTCACACTTGTTGACTTAGTATCCGTCGCTAGGTTAGGTCCGTACCTACCGCTCGTTACCTGTGCCTGCCCGTGCGCACTGCCCTGTCCGTTGTTCAGAATCCGTCACTTCGAGAGCTTACGACGAACTCATTTCTCAACTAAACGCAAATCCGCTCGACAGGATGTTGCGCCTTAGGCTTAGCTACCATCTCCAAGTTGAATCATTTAAAAAGATGGTCTAAAGAGTGAGAACCACTTGAAAACGTATAGCTGCTGCATGACTAGAATAGTGGAGGAAGTACAAGCATGTAGGCATAGAAAGTTGGAGTTGGGGACTCCAAGAGAACCATGAGAGGGAAGGGGTTCTCCAAGAGCTAGGGAAGGATGGTAGGAACCTTCCTAGCAGCAAGGATGCAACCCTCATCATGAGTTCCTTGAGGTGTCACATGCAAAATCCAATCTAGTTGGATTTTGCCTAGGTGTTTCAACATCTGCAACCCATGCTAGAAACTTCTAGCCACCCCAATCCAAAGTCAAAGTTTCCTTCCCTAACCACCCAACCAAAGATCCCTTTATATTCATGTCCAAGTAATCACCCAAATTAGATATAACCCCAAAATGTAATAAGAAATCCAAGTCTTGGAAATCTTGTAACTTGGGCGATCTTGGTCGGAATAAGGTGATCTTGGTATCGTTGGAAAGCTCTGGATTTCTCCTGCACGATCAAGCATTTAAACTTGGAGAAAAACACAGATGAAAATATCCAACAGCCATGCACAATAACATATGCTCATGCAAACAATGCACGTATGAATAGCACGAACACTCGGCAAGACGTTAGGATGACATGCACTCAGAATGACGTGCATCCAACACTGTCCATGCACTGCCCCGCGCGCACTGCCTTGCCCGTGCTCTGCCCCGCAAACTGCACCTGCCCGTACGCTGCCCCGCGCGCCGCACCTGCCCGGGCACGCTGCCCTGCCCGCGCACTGTTCCGCGTGCCGCACCTGCTCGTACACTGCCCCATGTGCCACGCCTGCCTGCACGCGCTGCTCTGCCCGTGCACTACCTCGTGCGCCGTGCCTGCCCGCACGCTGCCCCGTATGCTGCCTCGCGCACCGTGCCTGCCCGTGCGCGTTGCCCTACCGTCGCTACCTGACGTGCAGCTGCCCGTGCGCTGCGCCTGCCCGTCTACCGCCCTCCTGCGCCTGCCTGGGCGCTGCCACGCGCACCTCCGCCCCACGCGCCGTGCCTTCCCGACTGCCCTGCCGCCGTTGCCCTAGGTGCAACTACCCGTGCGCCACGTCTACATGTGCCGCTACTGCCCGAGCACCACTGCTGCACTGGGCCAAACTACCACTCACCTTTTGCAAGACTGTATCCTGAGCCGCCGTCCGTGCCTAGATTAGTTCTTGTCATGGCCACTATCACTGTCGTAGCAGTTGACGCAGACGGGCGCCCTTTTGAGTCGAAGTCGTGGCTCGAGCACCTGCGTTTCGGGTTTAGGGTTGAGGGTTCTCGCGGTGACCCCCGCACCCCTGTCTTTGAGGGGTGTTCTCCCTCCCCCCTCTTGCCCTTTGTCGCTTCTGCTGCTGCTGCCGACCTCGTTGGTCTCGAGTCGGTCGGCGCTGCGTCTGCCCCTTCGGGGAAGCGCCGCACAGGCAAGGGCAAGGGGGGCAAGGGCGCTGGAGGAGCTGGCGGGGGCGGTGGAGGTGGCGGTGGAGGCGGCGGAAGGAGTGGGGGTGGTGGAGGGAGCGGTGGAGGGGGTGGGGGTACAGGTGGCGCCAGTGGTGGAGGGAGCGGAGGAGGCGGCGGTAGCGGAGGCGGCGGTGGTGGTGGAGGCGGCGGTGGTGGCGGAGGCGGCGGAGGGGGCGGAGGTGGAGGTGGAGCTGGTCGCGGGTCTACGCAGAGGAGTGGCTCCGGTGGTGGTCCGCACCAGCAGCAGCAGCGTGGTTGTGAGACCTTGTCCCCTCAGCTGCTCCGTGAGTGGTACACTGCACGCCAGCGGGGTGGGGGTTTTGGTCCGTGCACCTACGTCCTGCGCACCGGCGACCGTGCGGGTGAGCAGTGTGGGGGTGCGCACCCCACCCAGCGCTGCTGTGGCCGCCTGACGGACGCGTGGCGTCACCAATTCCCTGAGGCCACATAGATCCCTCGCTGGGGCGAGCTGTCTAGGGCGGGAGTAGCCATCTATGATCTTGATTTTGATGCTATCTTGTCTGCCATGTATTCTGTGACTATTAGTGATGAGGGTGACTGTTACCGGTGTTTCCCGCCCGATCCGGGCATTGAGACTGCCGCTCTAGGTACTGGTGCGGCTGCTGCCCTAGGTGCTTGCGACGCTGCTGCTCTAGGTGCGAGTGCGTCTGCGTCCTCAGGTACTGGTGAGTCTGCGCTCTCAGGTACTGCGTCAGCTTTGGCCTCCCTCACCTTCGCCCTTGACTCTGGAGCTTCTCGCTCCTTCTTTCGGGACCGCACCACACTCACGCCGCTCAGTCGGCCGGTTGCTGTGTCTCTGGCTGACCCCTCTGGGGGTCCTGTCCTGTCTCACTTCTCCACAGTCCTCCCGTGTCCGGCGGCTCCCTCTGGCACCCTGTCTGGTCTCTACCTCCCCTCGTTCTCTACGAACTTGGTGAGTGGTGCTGACCTACAGGATGGGGGAGTCCACCAGTTCACTCCTGCAAGTCAGCGAGTGACGCACTGTACAGAGGCTCGCACAGGCCGACACCTGGCTACGTTTACACGTCAGCCGGGGTCAAGCCTGTACACACTGACCACTGCGTCTCCTCCAGTTGTTGCGTCTGGTAGGGTGTCTGCGTCAGGTCAGGTGTTTGCTGCAGCGTCCAGGTCTGGTCCTGAGTCTGCCCCCTGTTCGTGTCGTCTCCTCTCTCACGAAACTCTCCTCTGGCACCACCGCCTTGGTCACCCCTCTCTGCTTCGGCTCAGAGGCAAAGCCTCTCGTCTTCTTGTTTCTGGTCTCCCCAGGTCCATCCCTCCCCTCCCTCAGGGGCCTGGCCCTTCCTGTGTCCCCTATGTCGAGGGGCGCCAGAGGGCTGCCCCTCACTCCTCCCAGTTTCCTCCGACAGAGGCCCCGCTGCAGACGCTTCACATGGACGTGTGGGGCCCAGCCCGCGTCCGTGGACAGGGTCACGAGCGCTACTTCCTACTTGTTGTTGACGACTACTCGCGTTACACCGCAGTCTTCCCCTTGCGCAGCAAGGGTGATGTCACTGAGGTGCTGATCGACTGGATCCGCGCAGCTCGTCTCCAGCTCAGGCAGAGCTTTGGCTCGGACTTTCCTGTTCTGCGTCTACACTCGGACAGAGGCGGAGAGTTTTCCTCTGGCCTTCTGAGAGCCTACTGTCGCGCACGAGGCATTCGTCAGACCTTCACGCTTCTGGACTCTCCGCAGCAAAATGGGATTGCTGAGCGCCGCATTGGCATGGTCATGGGCGTCGCTCGTACGTCCATGATGCATGCGGCTGCCCCCCATTTTCTGAGGCCTTTTGCGGTGAGGTACGCGGCGCATCAGATCAACCTCCACCCCAAGGTCTCCAGACCGGAGACCTCCCCAGCCTTGCTGTGGATGGGGAAGGTTGGCAATGAATCGGCGTTCCGGGTCTGGGGATCTCGGGCGTTTGTCCGCGACTTGTCTGCGGACAAGCTGTCCCCTCGTGCTGCTCCTTGCATCTTCCAGGGGTTCCCCCCTGACGCCCCTGGGTGGCAGTTCTACCACCCCACCTCTCGCCGTGTTCTGTCTTCCCAGGACGTCACGTTTGACGAGTCGGTCCCCTACTACCGCCTCTTCCCCTACCGCACTCCGTCCCTCCCCCCGCCCCCGCTCTTCCTTGTCCCAGGTCCCCCCCCGGTAGACCCCCTCCCCCCTCAGGGTCCTGCCCCTTCAGGTGTGTCCCAAGTAGATGCAGTCGAGCCTGTCGAGGCTACTGGTGACTCTGGTGCTGCTGAGGGTGCTGAGCCTGGGGGTGCTGAGCCTGGGGGTGCTGTGACAGGGGGTGCTGAGCCTGGGGGTGCTGAGCCTGGGGGTGCTGCGACTGGGGGTGCTGAGCCTGGGGGTGCTACGCCTGGGGGTGCTGAGCCTGGGGGTGCTGAGCCTGAGGGTGCTGAGCCTGGAGGTGCTACGCTTGGAGGTCCTCCGGGGGCTTCGTCTCGCCGGGAGCCACTCTCTCCTCCGGAGATGCGCGAGTGGTTTGCCCGGCGCTGGAGGCGTGCTGCTGGAGCTGGAGGTTCTTCGGCTGCTGAGGGTGCTGGTGCTGCGGGTCCTGGAGGTGCTCGTACTGGGAGTACTGGAGCTGCTGGGCCTGCGGTTTCGACTGGAGCTGGTGCTGCTGCGGGCGTTGGTGCTGAGCCTACTGCTCGCGGTCCTGCTGGGGGTACTACTGGTGCTGCTGGAGGTTCTGGAGCTGCTGGAGGTGCTGCTGGAGCGGGTGCTCCTGCTGGGGGTACTGGTGCTGTCCCTGCTGTGTCTGGCGTTGCCGCGCGGCCTCGACCATACTTCGTTCCACTCCTGCAGCAGGTTCTTGGTCTTCCGCCTTCTACTGGTCCTCCTCCCTCCTTAGAGTGTCCACAGCCTGTCCAGTCACAGTTACAATTGCAGCCTACCTCCCCTTTGCCTGCTCCTTCTCCCTACACTGGTCCTACTGGAGGTCTTGCTGAGCGTCGTGAGCCTGCGGCTCGTCCTGCGTCGCCTGTTCGTGCTGCTCGCACTAGTGGTCGCGGTTCGCGTCAGCGTCCTCCCCCTGTCCCTGGCACGCACCAGATGTCTCTGCGTCCGTCCACTGCTCCTCTGCGTGCCCCTTTGCCTTCTCCTCCTGCGTCCTCTCTTCCTACTCTTGACGACATGGTGTCGGACTCTCTTCGTGCTGCCAGTCCCACTATTACGCGTCTCCTTGCTACTGTCGTTACTGACCCTTCCTTTGAGTCCACTGCTGCGTGTGCCCTAGTTGCTGAGCTCGTCGACTTTGCTGCTCGCTCTCGCCTAGACTACGCTGCTAGTCTTATCGCTGAGTCTGAGTCTGTCTGTCCTCCGTCCGTCGGGGGTGAGTGTGCCCTTGGCACGGACGTCCTTGAGGACAGGCAGGAGGAGTTCCAGTGCTTGGCCGCTGCTTCACCTCATCTCATGTCCGTACTGCTTACCCCTGAGGGAGACCCGGATGCACTTGACATCCCGACTCCGCGCTCTTACGTGGAGGGAATAGAGGGTCCCTACTCCTCTCAGTGGCAGGCAGCTATGGATGCAGAGATGACTTCCTGGAAGTCCACAGGCACCTACGTTGACGGTGTCCCCCCTCCTGGGCCGAACATCGTCAGTGGCATGCTTGGCTTCCCCCCTGACGCGCCTGGTTGGCAGTTTTACCACCCCCCCTCGCGCTGTGTTCTGTCCTCCCAGGACGTCACGTTTGACGAGTCGGTTCCGTACTACCGTCTCTTCCCCTACCGTGTTCCGTACTGGAGGTTCTGGAGCCACGGGTCCCGGAGGTGCTCGTACCGGCGGTACTGGAGCTGCTGGGCCTGGTGGTGCTTCTGGTGCTGGAGCTAGAGGTGCTGCTGTTGTAGGTACTGCTAAAGGTACTACTGGAGCTGGTGCTGCTGAGTCTTCCGATGGTCCTGCTGGAGCTGGAGCTGCTGGAGGTGTTGCCGCTGCTGGAGCTCCTGGGGGTGCTACTGGAGCTGGTGGTGCTGCTGGCGTTGGTGCTGACGCTGGGGGTGCTGATGTTGTCCTTGCCGGTTCTGGAGGCACTGCTCGGCCGCGGCCATACTTCGTTCCGCTCCTTGAGCAGGTTCATGGTCTCTTGCCTTCTACAAGTCCTGCTCCCTCCTTAGAGTGTCCACCGCCTGTCCAGTCCGAGTCACAGTTACAGCTCGCCTCCCCGCTGCCTGCTCCTCCTCCCTATACTGGTCCTACTGGAGGTCTTGCTGAGCGTCGTGAGCCTGAGTCTCATCCTGCGTCGCCTGTTCATGCTGGTCGCACTAGTCATCGTGTTCCACGCCAGCGTCCTCTTGCGGTCCCGGGCACGCACCAGATGGCACTGCGTCCTTCCACTGCTCCACTGCGTGTCCCTTTGCCGTCTCCTCCTGAGTCCTCTCTTCCTCCTCTTGCTGACTCGGCGTCTGACTCCCTTCGTGCTGCCAGTCCTACTGTCACGCGTCTCCTGGCTACTGTTGTCACTGACCCTTCCTTTGAGTCCATTGTTGCGTCTGCCTTAGTTGCTGAGCTTGTCGACTGCAGAAGAGACACACGTGCCCAGACCTGGGTGAACTGCGCAACTACCTTGGCTTGCAGATCACCCGAGAATGAGCACGGCGCACCATTACCCTGACTCAGTCACACATGGTGTAGCAGGTCCTTCAGCGCTTCGGCTTCCCGTACTCCTCGCCTCAGGCCACTCCTCTGTCTACTGGCCACTCGCTCTCAACTCTGCCTTCGGATGAGTCCGTAGAGCCAAGTGGCCCGTACCCAGAGCTTGTTGGCTACCTCATGTACTTGATGACCTGCACTCGTCCTGACCTAGCATACCCTCTTAGCATCTTGGCACGCTATGTTGCTCCTGGGAGACACCGACCAGAGCACATGGCTGCTGCGAAGAGGGTGTTGCGCTACCTGTGCACTACGTCGGGCATGTGGCTCGTGCTTGGAGGGCGGAGTCCAGTGGTCCTCACTAGTCACGCAGACGCTTCTTGGGCTGACGACTTGGCTACGCAGCGGACGTCACAGGGTTACACTTTCAGCCTTGGTTCCGGCTCTGTTTCATGGCGGTCTACCCGCTCGTCTTCTGTTGTCGGCTCCAGCTGTGAGGCCGAGATTTACGCAGGGGCCATGGCTGCACAGGAGTTACGCTGGCTCACCTACCTGCTGACTGATCTGGGAGAGCCGCCTCGTTCTCCTCCAGTTCTGTACGTAGACAACAAGGCCATGCTGGCCTTGGGTCGGGAGCACAGACTGGAGCACAGAACGAAGCACATTGCTCTTCGCTACTTCTTTGCTCGTGAGCTGCAGCAGCGTGGTCAGCTGCGCCTTGCTTACGTGGCCTCTTGGGCCAACACCGCTGATATGTTCACCAAGGCACTTCAGCCTTGTGATCATCAGCGCTTTTGTATTATGCTAGGTCTTGTGCCTACTTGGCCTCACTTGCTCTCTTCTTGACTTTGCTTGTACTGTGATCTATATATACCCGCACCTGCATGCTTATCCTTGCTAGGTTGAGATCACTGCCGTGCTTGTTCACCTTGATATATAACTCTGCTTGTGAACTGGCCTTGTGGCCTTGTGCTTGTGCTCAGAATGCGTGGTGACGTTGTGATCCACCCTAAGCTTGTTTTGCTTTGTTTCTTCTCTTAACTGGTCTTGTGACCGTTTCTTGTGTTGGCTATCCCCCACTTGGCCTATGGGGGTGTGTCAAATTATATGTTTAATTTTATCTAGGCTGTAGTGGGTTTAGCCTTAGGGGGTACAGAATTTTGCTCGACACTTCTTTGTATCCCCCCTTCTTTCCCTAATCCAATCATACCTTCATACTACTCTCACAGTATATTGCAAGCTTGTAGGACAAGTCTTGTATCATTCGCAGCAACTGGTCGGAATATATGATGTTTCGAACATTTGTTAAGGGAAAATTGTGCAAGGATCGGCTTGTACGACACGTGATGCCGCCTCGACATCTGATTATTATTTACTACAAGGTTTGTTGTCATCATTCAGACATGTACTATATCCCAAGCATGCAGTATAAATTTTGTGCAACCCGGACACTTGAAGAAAAAACATTAATATAGTTAATGCAACACGTTAAGTTGCAAAATATCCATACTCTTGGAAAATCGTGGCTGAAAATTGGGAGGTTTGTTCATAGTACCATTTAAAACATAGAACAAGACTTGATGGTAACGTCGCTAGGGTTGCGTAGATGTTACATTCTTGATTGAAATCAAAACAGGCAATATAATGTAATCTATACAGTGTCAAACTCTGGTTTTTTTTTATTAAGGAAAATGAAAAGCTTATCAGTTCGTGATGATGCAATCTATTCATTTATGGGTTTGTTTATGACTAATCATTACTAATAGGCGACGATTTAGACACATTGATTGTTTTTTTATGTACTTGGTGAACAATGATGTTTTCTATCCTCAAATATGATTTTTTGTAACATTATAGTATGAATTTCTTCTTAGTGCGTTGTTTTCCAGCCCACTATGGGCACCTTTAAAACTGACATTGGCTACGTTAGCCAGCCAGGTGTGTCACGTGATTATCCGTGTGTTCTCACGTGACGCAATCTGGCTCATTTTTTCAACAGCCCGAGCTCTGTTCATGTTGTCAGATTGTATTCGTGTTTCAACACACTAAGTGTTCAATGCCTCGTCATTTTCAGGCAGTTGCATAATATTCCCAGTTATCCATAACTCCTCAATTCTCCCAGTTCTTCAAATTTGCCTACTGCAGTTACTGCAATTTTCCGTTGGCACTTCACCAAACCAACCCAAATATCCCCTCCCCACCACCTGTTGCCTCTCCCTCCAACCCATCCACCTCGACATTGCCCCTCCCTCCCACCCACCCACCTCGTCATCCCTTTCCCTCCCTCTTTTCCATCGCTGCTCTCCTCGACCCCACCATCCACTCTCTATCCCACCTCGCCTTCCCCTCTCCCTCCCATCCCGCCGTCGCCGCTCCCTCCTACCCGCCGTCGCCGCTCCCTTCCTACCGCCGTCTCCGCTCCCTCCTCCCGCCGTCGCCGCTCCCTCTGTGAGAGTACAACGGCTTATGCCAGCTATGCTTGCTTGCCTTTACTTTATCATGCTATTTCTAGCATAGGATAATCATATGCATGCATGAATTGCTTGATTTCCTAGGCTAGGTGTTTTTCTATATTTTATTATAGTTATAGCACCGAGCTAGGTTGCGTGCACCGAATTCTGGCTTTTCGGTTGCCACCGAATTGCCTTCTACCGAATTCAGGAAGGGTCTGTTCGGGACGCTTCGCGACCCGCGGAACCTTCGCATAACACCTGGTTACGGGGCCTTGTGTCGAGCCTATATATAGCCTTGTGTTGTACCCAGGTGATCATTCAATTCAAATCATCTTTTCTGAGCTCGATCCTAGATCCTCACACCCTCCCTCCCGCCGTCGCCGCTCCCTCCTCCCGCCTTCGCCGCTCCATCCTCCCGCCGTCGCCGCTCCCTCCCTCCCGTCGTCGCCTCTCCCTCCTCCCGTCGTCGCCACTCCCTCTCTCCCGCCGTCGCCTCTCCCTCCTCCCGCCGTCGCCGCTCCCTCCACCTGTTGTTGCCGCTCCCTCCCTCCCGCCGTCACCACTCCCTCCTCCCGCCGTCGCCGCTCCCTCCCTCCCGCCGTCGCCTCTCCCTCCTCCCGCCGTCGCCGCTCCCTCGTTGCCTCTCCCTCCCATCCCCGCCGTTGCCTCTCCCTCTCACTTCGCTGTCGTCCCAGGCAACAGGTCACGAGCAAGCTGGTGCACGAGCGGGAGCTGGTTCGCGGTGCGCGAGCGCAGATTGGGTCTTTGAGGCACCGTGATTTGCAGGTGCGTTTACCTTTCCCCGTCCATTTTTCCGTCCTCCCCCCTCAAATTCTATTGTTTTCCTACATTATTTGTATTTTCTGTGTATCAGTTAGTCTCCTCTTGCGTTGCAATACTATTTGAAGTAGGGGAAAAGGGAGGGTGAGGGAGAGCGAGCGCACTGGAGGGAACGCCCAGGAGAGTGCGCGTGAGGGAGCGCGTGCGAGAGGTAAGGAATAGCTGGAGGGAGACAGGGTGGCAGAGCGTTCAGGAGTGAGCGTGGGAGAGTGAGCGCCGTTGGCGCTTAAACTTACGGCGCTGGTGCCGTGGGCACAGGCGCCAAGTGTGAGAAACTTAGAACGAGAATGAATTGACTAAGGAATGAAATTGATACAAATATGAAACCCTAGAATTGTGTACCCTTTAGTATCTAACCCGCTACAGCCTACACAGACTAGATCATATGAGTTTGACACACCCCCATAGGCAAAGTGGGGGAGAACAAGGGGTCACAAGACCAGTCAAGCAAAGCAAGGCAAAGCAAGCTCAGGGTGGATCACAACGTCACCACACATTCTGAGCACAAGTTCAAGGCCACAAGGCCAGTTCACATGCATGAGTACACACATATATATAATGCTAAACAAACAAGAGCGGGTATATATATGTGTAACAGTACAAGCAAGGTCAAGAAGTGAGCAAGTGAGGCAAGGTAGGTACAAGACCTAACAAAGTACAGAAGCGCTGATGGTCACAAGGCGCAAGTGCCTTGGTGAAGATATCAGCAGTGTTGGCCTTGGAGGCCACGTAAGCAAGGCGCAGCTGACCTCGCTGCTGCAGCTCACGAGCAAGGAAGTAGCGAAGAGCGATGTGCTTCGTTCTGTGCTCCAGTCTATGTTCCCGACATAAGGCCAGCATAGCCTTGTTGTCTACGTACAGAACTGGAGGAGAACGAGGCGGCTCTCCTAGGTCAGTCAGCAGGTAGGTGAGCCAGCGTACCTCCTGTGCAGCCATGGCCCCTGCGTAGATCTCACCCTCACAACTGGAGCCGAGAACAGAAGACGAGCGGGTAGACCGCCACGAAACAGAGCCGGAACCAAGGCTGAAGGTGTAACCCTGTGACGACCACTACGTAGCCTGGTCGTCAGCCCAAGAAGCGTCTGCGTGACCAGTGAGGACCACCGGACTCCGCCCTCCAAGCACAAGCCCCATGCCCGACGTACTGCACATGTAGCGCAACACCCTCTTCGCTGCAGCCATGTGCTCTTATCTGTGTCTCCCAGGAGCAACATAGCGTGCCAGAATGCTAAGAGGGTATGCAAGGTCAGGTCGAGTGCAGGTCATCAGGTACATGAGGCAGCCAACAAGCTCTGGGTATGGGCCACTCGACACTACGGACTCATCCGAAGGCAGAGCTGAGAGCGAGTGGCGAGTAGACAGAGGAGTGGCCTGAGGCGAGGAGTACGTGAAGCCGAAGCGCTGAAGGACCTGCTGCACCATGTGTGACTGAGTCAGGGTAATGGTGCGCTGTGCTCTGTCCTGGGTGATCTGCAAGCCAAGGTAGCTGCGCAGTTCACCCAGGTCTGTGCACGTGTGTCTCTTCTGCAGCTCGGAATTCACGTGGGCGAGTCCAGCAGTGTCAGTTGTGGCAAAGACCAAGTCGTCGACGTACACGAGGATGTAGAACGGCGGCAAAGAAGTGTCAGTGCGCAGAAACAGCAACATGTCAGTAGTAGAAGGAGCAAACCCAAGAGCCGCAAGTGTAGTCCTCAGTGTGTCGTGCCACTCACGAGGTGCCTGGGGGAGACCGTAGACTGGCCGCCGAAGGCTCCACTGGGTACGATGAGGAAAAGACCCAGTGAAGCCAGGTGGGCGGCGCAGCCAGATCTCCTCGTGCAGGCTGCCCTGCAAGAAAGCTGTGCTGAAGTCAAGAGAGTGAAGCTCGTAGTCACGCTGAGCGGTTATGTGCAGCAGTATCCGAAGAGTGGTCATCTTCGGGGTGGGAGAAAAGGTCTGAAAGTAGTCAACTCCCTGCCGCTAACTGAAGCCACGAGCCACGTAGCGCGCCTTGAAGACAGGCGGAGAACCCGGCGGTCGCTTCACCCTGAAAATCCACATGCCACTAACGATGTTCGCCCCAGGAGGAGGAACCTCGTCAACGTAGGTGCCTGTGGACTTCCAGGAAGCCATCTCTGCATCCATGGCTGCCTGCCACTGAGAGGAGTAGGAACCCTCTATCGCCTCCGCGTAAGAGCGCGGAGTCGGGATGTCAAGTGCATCCGGGTCTCCCTCAGGGGCAAGCAGCATGGACACGAGATGAGGTGAAGCAGCAGCAAAGCACTGGAACTCCTCCTGCCTGTCCTCAAGGACGTCCATGCCAAGGGCACACTCACCCCCGACGGACGGAGGACAGGCAGACTCAGACTCAGCGACAAGACTAGCAGTATAGTCTAGGCGACAGCGAGCAGCGAAGTCGACAAGCTTAGAAACTAAGGCAGACGCAGCAGCGGACTCAAAGGAAGGGTCAGTGACGACAGTAGCAAGGAGACGCGTGACAGTAGGACTGGCAGCACGAAGGGAGTCCGACTCCGGGTCAGCAAGAATAGGAAGAGAGGACTCAGGAGGAGAAGGCAAAGGGGCACACAGCGGAGTAGTGGAGGGACGCAGAGACATTCGATGCGTCCCAGGGACAAGGGGAGGACGCTAACATGAACCACGACTACTAGTGCGAGCAGCACGGACAGGCGACGCAGGATGAGACGCAGGCTCAGGATGCTCAGCAAGACCTCCAGTGGGACCAGTGTAGGGAGAAGGAGCAGGCAGAGGAGAGGTAGGTTGTAACTGTGACTCGGACTGGACTGGCGGTGGACACTCTAAGTGAGGAGCCGGACTAGCAGACGGCGGAAGACCAAGAACCTGCTCAAGGAGCGGAACGAAGTACGGCCGCGGCCGCTCAGCACCACCAGCACCAGAAGGGACAGCACCAGCACCCCGAACGACAGCACCTGCGCCAGCAGCACCCCTAGATCCAGCAGCGCCAACTCCAGTACCCTCAGAGGCACCAGCACCCGAGGCACCCTCAGCGCCAACACCCCCAGCAGCTCCAGCTCCAACCGGACCACCAGAAGACGCAGCGGGTCCAGCTCCAGCACCCTCAGTAGCACCAACGCCCGCAGCACCACCAGCTCCAGTACAAGAAGCACCCGCAGGCCCAGCAGCTCCAGTACTCCCAGTACGAGCACCTCCGGGACCCGCGGCACCAGCACCCTAAGCAGCAGCAGAACCTCCAGCACCCAGAGCACCTCTAGCTCCAGCAGCTCGCCTCCAGCGCCGGGCAAACCACTCACGCAGCTCCTGTGGAGAGAGTAGCTCCCGCCGGGACGAAGCACCAGAAGAACCTCGAGGCCCAGCACCGCCAGACGCCACACGAGTAGGTCCAGTACCCTCAGACTCCGCACCCCCAGACGCAGCACCCCCAGGCTCAGCACCCCCAGACGCAGCACCCCCAGGCGTAGCACCCCTAGGCTCAGCACCCTTAGGCGTAGCACCCCCAGAGTCAGCACCCCCAGGCGTAGCACCCCCAGAGTCAGCACCCCTGGGCTCAGCACCCCCAGACTCAGCACCCGCACGCTGAGCACCCCTAGCAGCACCAGAGTCAACAGCTACCTTGACAGGGTCGAGTGCGTCTACCTGAGACACACCTGAGGGGGCAGGACCCTGAGGGGGGAGGGGGTCTACCGGAGGGGGACCTGGCGTAAGGAAGAGCGGCGCGGGGGGGAGGGACGCAGTGCGGTAGGGGAAGAGACGGTAGTAGGGAACCGACTCGTCAAACGTGACGTCCTGGGAGGACAGAACACGGCGCGAGGTGGGGTGGTAGAACTACCAGCCCGGCGTGTCAGGGGGGAAGCCAAGGAAGACGCAGGGAACAGCACGAGGGGACAGCTTGTCCGCAGACAAGTCGCGGACAAACGCCCGAGATGCTCAGACACGAAACGCAGACGCATCGCCAACCTTCCGTGTCCACAGCAAAGCAGGGGAGGTCTCCGGCATGGAGACCCGGGGCTGAAGGTTGATCTGATGCGCCCCGTACCGAACCACAAACGGCCACATAAAATGGGGGGAGCCGCATGGACCATCGACGTACGAGCGACGTCCATGACCATGCCAATGCGGCGCTCATGAATCCCATTTTGCTGCGGAGAGTCCGGAAGCATGAAGGTCTGGCGGATGCCTCGTGCACGACAGAAGGCTCGTAGAAGGTCAGAGGAGAACTCTCCACCACTGTCAGAGTGCAGACGCAGAACAGGAAAGTCCGAGCCGAAACTCTCTCTGAGCTGGAGACGAGCTGCGCGGATCCAGGCGATCAACACCTCAGTGACCTCACCCTTGCTGCGCAAGGGGAAGACTGCGGTGTAACGCGAGTAGTCGTTAACCACCAGCGGGAAGTAACGCTCGTGACCCTGTCCACAGACGCGGGCTGGGCCCCACACGTCCATGTGAAGCGTCTGCAACGGAGCCTCTGTCGGAGGAAACTCGGAGGAGTGAGGAGCAGCGCGCTGCCGCCCCTCGACGCAGGGAACGCAGGTGGGGGCAGGCCCCGGAGGAAGGGGAGGGAGGGACCGGGGGAGACCAGAGACAAGGACACGGGAGGCCATGCCTCGAAGACGAGGCAGGGAGGGGTGACCAAGGCGGTGGTGCCAGAGGAGAGTCTGGTGTGACAGGAGACGACACGAGCAGGGGGCAGACTCAGGACCAGACCTGGATGCCGTAGCAAACACCTGACCCGACGCGGCTACCTGAGCAGACTCAGCGACCGGAGGAGACTCAGTAGTCAGTGTGTACAGGCTCGACCCCGGCTGACGGGTAAACGTGGCCAAGTGTCAGCTCGTCCGAGCACAGGTACATTGGGTCACTCGCTGACTCGCAGGAGTGAACTAGTGAACCCCTCCATCCTGGAGGTCAGCACCACTCCCCAAGTTCGTAGAGAACGAGGAGAGGTAAAGACCCGACAGGGTGCCAGAAGGGGCCGCCGAACACGGTAGAACAGTGGAGAAGTGGGCAAGGACAGGGCCCCCAGAGGGGTTTGCCAGGGAGACTGCCAATGGCCGACTAAGCGGCGTAAGCGTGGTGCGGTCTCGAAAGAAGGAGCGGGAAGCACCCGAGTCAAGGGTGAAGGTATGGGTGGCTGGAGCCGGCGCGGTACCTGAGAGCGCAGACTCACCAGCACCTGGGGCAGCAGGCTCACTGGCACCTAGAGCAGCAGCCTCACGAGCACCTAGACCAGCAGCCTCAATGCCCGGGTCAGACGGAAAACACCTGTAACAGTCACCCTCATCACTAATAGTCACAGCATACACTGCAGCAAGAATAGCATCATAATCAAGATCAAAGATCGCAACACCCGCCCTAAACAGCTCGCCCCAGCGAGGGATCTCAGTAGCGTCGGGGAACTGATGACGCCAAGCGTCCGTCAGGCGGCTGAAGCAGCGCTGGGTGGAGTGCGGACCCCCACACTGCTCACCCGTGCGATCGCCTGTACGTAGAACGTAGGTACAGGGGACAGCACCCCCACCTCGCTGACGAGCAGTGTACCACTCACGAAGCTGCTGGGAGGAAGGGGTCTCACGAGTGCGCTGCTGCTGGTGCTGCTGGCGCGGACCACCACCGGAGCCGACCCTCTGCAAAGAGCCGCCCCGACCAGCTCCACCTCCGCCGCCGCTACCTCCACCACCGCCTCCACCTCCACCACCTCCGCTCGCACCGCCACCACCGCCGCCTCCTCCGCCTCCACTGCCGCCACTTGTGCCCCCACTCCCGCCACCACTCCCACCGCCAACCCCACCCCCTCCGCCGCCTCCACCGCCGCCTCCACCGCCCACGCCAGCTCCTCCAGCGCCCTTGCCCCCCTTGCCCTTGCCTGAGCGGCGTCTCCCGCTAGGGGCAGACGCCGCGCCGACCGACTCAAGACCAACGAGGTCGGCCGCAGCAGCAGAGGCAACAGAGGGCAAGACGGGGAGCACCCCTCAAAGATAGGGGTACGAGGGTCACCAAGAGAGGCTCTTACAGTGACTATACAATTTTCCGATGCTAGGAGGCGCTCCTCGAGGAGGTCAACGGTGAGGGTGGTGGGGCAAACAGAGAGGAAGTGGTCCCTGACCGAGCGAAGGGTGTCAGGGAGCCGAGTGACTATGTAGTAGAGGGTGATGTACATAGGGGGGGGGGGGGGTTCTTGGCGCAGAACTCAGCAGGAAGCGCAGCGCGGTAGCGAATGTCACTAGTGCGAAGGTGCATAATGAGGTCAGCGGCTGTGGGAAAAGCGGCGAGGTCAGGGAAGAGGTACGGCAGTATGAGGTGGCTAAGGGCAGCAGTGGCAGGGGAAGAGTAGCGTGCAACGATAGCGTCGTACAAGGTCTTAGCACTCTTGTACTGACTAAAATGCGCGCGCTCAGTGGTCGGTAAGTGGTGGCGCACAGCAAGGCGAGCAGCAGCATCGCGCGTGGCCCACTGTGAGCGAACAGTGGCATCAGCATCAGCAGCAGGGGCAGGAGAGGCACCAGAGTTGAGGTCAAACAGAGAGAGACCGTCTGCCCTATCACACTTTAGGAAAAGCTGCAGATCATCTACCCAGACCTCAAAGTCAATAGCTCGACCCTCAGCGTCAAACGTGAGAACACTGGGGGTGGCCATGACAGCAGTAGACTGGCAGAGAGAGCAGCGGGGTAGGGCAGTGCAGTGGAAAAGGCGCTGCTCTTACCAGGCAGGTGGGGCGGGCCGAGGCAGGCCGGCAGGGAAAGGGCCGCGACGGTAGGGACTGCGGCGTCTCGGCTGCGGCGGCGTGGCGGCTCGGCGGCTCGGGGGCTCGGCGGCTCGGCAGCTCGGCGGCTCGGCGGCTCGGCGGTGACGGCGGCTCGGCTGCTCGACGGGGCCGGGAAGGGCGGCGACGGGGCCGCAAGGGGCGGCAACGAGGCCACTGAAGGGCGGCGACGAGGCCGCTGAGGGGCAGCGACGGGTCCGCTGAAGGGCGGCGACGAGGCCGCGAAAGGGCGGCGACGAAGCCGCGGAAGGGCGGCAATGGGGCCGCTGAAGGGCGGCGACGGGGCCGCGGAGGGGCGGCGACGGGGCCCCTGAAGGGCGGCGATGAGGCCGAGGTGAGGGGGGGAAGGCGACGGGGCCGCAAAGGGCGGCTACGGGGTCGCGGCTCGGCGGCGACGGGGCCGAAAGGGGCGGCGGCGGGGCCGTCAGGGGCGGCGACGGGGCCGTAAGGGGCGGCGACGGGGCCTTAAGGGGCGGCGACGGGGCCGTAAGGGGCGGTCGCGGGGCCGTGAGGGGCGGTGAAGGGGCCGTAAGGGGCGGTCGCGAGGCCGTGAGGGGCGGCGACGGGGCCGTAAGGGGCGGTCGCGGGGCCGTAAGAGGCGGTCGCGGGGCCGTAAGGGGCGGCGACGAGGCCGCTAAGGGGCCACGCGGGGCCTAGAGAGGGTAGCTACGGGGCCTGAGGGGCCGCTAAGAAGGGCGCGACGGGTCGCTAGGGGTGGGACACTAGGCGCGCTTCGAGCAGGGGCGGCACGCGCCTCGGGTAGGAAAAAAAAAAATCTTGGTGGGCCCTAGGAACAGTTCCCACGAGGGAACCTGCTCGATACCATGAGAAACTTAGAACGAGAATGAATTGACTAAGGAATGAAAGTGATACAAATATGAAACCCTAGAATTGTGTACCCCTTAGTATCTAACCCGCTACAGCCTACACAGGCTAGATCATATAAGTTTGACACTGTGCGCTTGCGCCATTGGCGCGGACCCGTGGGCGCGAGCGCCGAGAGTGTTGGCGCCTAAGGCGTTTCGCTTAAGGTGCTGGCGCCTTAGGTGCTGGTGCTGTGGGTGCGGGCGCCCTGGGCGCTTGCGATTAGGGTACTGGTGCCTTGGGCACGGGCGACGTGAGGGCGACACTTGTATGTGCGCATGCACTTGCGGGTGAGTGCGGTTGTGAGCGCAAGGGCGAGGCGAGGGCGAGTGTGAATGAAAGAGCAAGTGCGAGCGTGAATGTGCAAGTGAGTGCAAAAGAAAAGTGTGACAGTGAGCGCAAGCGTGAGTGTGAGGGCAAGTTTGTGGGTGAGCGCGAGCGTAAGTAAGTTTGTGAGTGCGAGGTTGAGTGCAAGGATGCTGGTGTGAGAGCAAATGGGAGTGCGAGAGTGCGTTCGAGTGTGTGGTAGGCTGAGAAGATGAGTGCGCGTGTTTATGTGTGTATTTCTGTGATTGTCGAAGAAGATTTGACAGTATATGTGTGTGATTGAAGAGTGGGTGCAAGAGCAAGTGTGAGGGTGAGAACAATGGTGATTGTCGATGTGAGTGCGGGTGTGAGTGCGAGAGTGAGGCGAGGGTGAGTATGAAGGTGCCTGCGTTGCGGAGATAACTACTACAATGGGAACTAGACTACGGGCTAGGCACGGATGCTCGTGTGATCTCTGCGTTCGTTGGTCCTTAGTCGTTTTCCTAGTGCACACACTTCTTGCTAGTTAACGAGGCAAGTTGGCAAAAGTTTCACTAGAGAAAGTTGACAACAATGGTACAATGAAGTTGGTATGGCAAGACTACATCAGAGCTAGCATTCAGGTCGCTCGACTGCCAGCGCAGCATGGTCGACCGCGTTCCAGCACGACTTGGTCGACCGCGCTCTAGCAGTGCAAAGTCAACGGCGTGCCAACACTGCAGGTTGGCGGCGTGCCAGCGTTGCTCCCGCAGAACAACAGCGCACCTACTTCGCAGGTGCTCGCAGAAGATTAGCGGGCTAAGTCTCGTCACTTGCACAACGCACACACCAGGTCGTCCTCGTGCTAACGACCGCGCCTGATCCGCCATGTCGACCTCGGGATACCACCACCGAGGTCGGACTCGCCAACTTCGCCTGGGCGACCGTCGCACTCCTCCGCAGAACCTCGTCACCCAGGTAACCTGGTCGACCGGGCAACCACGTCGACCAGCTGCTCCTGTATGTGCGCGTCAACCTCCCAAGTCGACGACCACCCCAAGTCGACCTCACCAGGTCGACCACACCCCTGGTCAACCAGCTCCAGGTCGACCAGCTCCACATCGACCAGCACTCCTGGTCGACCAGCTCCATGTCGACCAGCGCAGGTGTCAGCCGACCACCGAAGTCGGCTACCCGAAGTCGGCGTCACCAAGTTGACGCCCAGCTACTCGACGCCCAAATGCTCGGCGTCCTGAGTCAAGGTCGACGTCGGCCCCTCCTTCGTCGAACACCAGGTCAGGTCGACCACCAGCAGGTCAACCAGCAGGCCTAGTCGACCAACCACCAGGTCGACCAGCAGTCCGTCAGCCGACCACCCAAGTCGGCTGCCCCAAGTTGGCGTCACCAAATTGACGCCCGCAGCAGGTCGACTTCCCAGGTCGACCTCCCTTAAGTCGGCGCCGCCCTGAAGTCAGCGCCCGTGCAGTGGCCCCCGTGCAGGTCGACCTACTTGTCAACCAGCTCGCCCTTTGTTGCAGGTCGGCTGCTCCCCTCACACCCGACCACGAAGTCGGCTCCGCCCAAGCGCGGACGGGGCCAACACACAACTCCCGTTGACATGCGTCAGTGTGTGCGAGAGATAGTGGGAGAGTGAACGCGAGTGTGAGTGCGAGGGCGAATTTGAGCGTGAGTGTGGGTCTGAGTGTGAGTGCGAGTTCACTTCGAGGGTGTGCGCAATTGTGTGGGTGTTCCTAGTGAGCGTGAGCACGAATTCAAGGCTGAGTGCGAGGGTTTGTGCATGTCTCAGTGAGTGTGTCTAAGTCTTTACGAACAGTTGAAAGCATTCGAGTGTTTGTGAATGACTGCGAGCGTGTGCAAGAGGGTGAGCGCGTGTTTGAATTCAAGAATGTGTTGCAAGAATTCCTATGAGGTGCTGCATGCATTCTGGCGTGGATCTTTGACTTCGCAATATCAAATATCGAGTCACCTTTGTAAGATGTCAAGTTCTATGATTCGTATCACTCATGTTTAGTGTATTTACTGCATTACTCATCAGTTTTTGGTGCATCGTGTAAGCTGCATTCTCTGATTCTGTTCTCTTGTGTAGCTCATGCAAGTTGTACTCTCTGCTTTGCTTTTGTTTGTGCAGGGAGTGTGAGTTGCATTTGCTGTTTTTTCTTTCCTGTGCAACGATTTCAAGCTGCATTCGTTGTTTCTTGCGGAAGAAAAACGGGGGGGAGGGTGGAGGGGATGAGGGGGTGGGGGGGTGGGAGAAGGGAGATCAGGAAGGGAGGGAGGGGAATGGGGACAAGCTAGCAATAATTTATACATACCGGTAGTTGAACTTCATAATCTTGCATGTTGATTAGCTGTATGTTTTTGCGTTTGTCCGTATGTGTGTGCGTTTGTGTGTGAGCCTGTATGTATGTGTGCGTATATGTACGTACTGTTTTGTGTGTCTGTTTCGAGGTGAGTGCTAAGTGCCTTGTTAAAGCATTTGGGGTTGTGATCGTTAGTGGGGCAGCTTAGCTTGCCCAGATCGATCGAAGTTGCATCAACGATGCATTCTAGCATTAGCTTTGAAGCATTCACAACTGTTATCCCTTGTTTTTGCATGGGTTTGTGTGATGCTGCCGTTTGTGTTTGTTTTGGGGTGTGGTGCTAAGTGCATCGTGTATGCAACTGGGGTTGTCATCGTCGGTGGGGCAGCTTTGCTCGCCTCTTCCGTACCATATCAATCTCAGTTGCAACATTGATGCATTTAGTATTCACTTCGAAACATGCACGCTTTTCTTGTGGTACCGTATGGCCCCGGATATAGGCGCCGTCTGATTAAAGGCGCCGGCGCCTATATCTGGAGCATGGCGCTTATGGCCGTTCCTCGATTATAAAGCCCCCCCCCCCCCCCCTGTAAAACCCTGATTTATTATAAGCGCATGCATAATTTTATTCTTTCAATCCTGATTAAAACAGTAATGAATTTCGAATTTCAAACGAGTCAGCACCCATTTTCACTTTGTTTGACTTTCAAGGTCCTGACTGGTTTCGCGTCCAGTCAGGATGAGGTGGCACGCGGGCAAACTGACGTGCGAAAAGCTATGTGCAGCGTCAGAGATTCGCCCTCACGCGATTCAAAATCAGGACGCTATAAAATGTCGACTCGATTGAACTTACGAGGTGGAAATGTACATTTTGATGCGTTTAAGTTGTATTTCTGTATTTGTCGTTATATAAGCGCCGGCGCTTATGGCCGATACTCAATTAAAAGCGCCACGCCCCAAAAAAACTGATTTTATTATAAGCGCATATGCGCTACTATCCGGGGTAATACGGTATGTGGTTTTTGTACATGTTCCAGTATGTGGTAATTTGTTTGAGGGTGTAATGTGTCCGTTTAGTCCTTGTTTGCGTGTCTTAGGGTGTTGTGTCAGAATATGTAGTTTGTCTAGCCTGCAGTGGGGTACTCTATAGCGAGTACAACCCAATTAGGGTTTCCAATATGTATCTCAACTGCTGCTAGTGCAAATCCCTTTTCCTGGTCTATCTTTCTACTTACTATCTTTGACATGCTATCAGAGCGGTCACGCTCCTAGCCTGTGGGCCCACCGTTAGCTTCCGTTGCTGTCCTGACTGTCGCGCGCCCCGTGGCGCGCGACGTTTTTTCTTCCCGCCACGCGCTCCTAGCGCATGGCGGTTTTCTGCCCGCCGAGCGCTCGGGGCGCGTGGCGGTTTTCTGCCCGCCGTGCGCCCCGAGGCGCGCGGCGGTTATCTGCCCCGTCGAAGCGCCCCCGGGGGCCCGCGCGTCGTCCTCTCCCGTCGCCTCGTCGCGGCACTTTGGGGGCCCGCGCGCCGCCCTCTCCCGTCGCCTCGTCCCGGCGCCTTGGGGGCCCGCGCGTCGCCCCCTCCCGTCTGTTAGAGACTAAGGACGGAGTCTATGAAGATTAGGAGCCGAAATATCACAAAATCGTTGGTCTCAATTTCTGGAAAGAATCGTTGCGCTCACAAGAAACGTCTGTCAGAACATATCTATAGCTTATACTGCTGTGTAGGCTGTAGTGGGGTATCCCATAGGGGGTACAACCCAGTTAGGGTTTCATATTTGTACTGCTTTCATTCATAGTTCATTCATTCCTGTTTTCCTATTATCACATGGTATAGAGCGGGTCCTACCTTAGGACCGTTGTCTGGGCCCACCGACGCGCGCCCCGAGGCGCGCCCTTTTTTTTAGCGACCCCTCGGGTCGCCTTTTCACTCGCGGCCCCGCCGCCTCCTCTGACGCGGCTTTGCCGCCTCCCCTGACGCGGCCCAGCCGCCTCCCTTGACGCGGCCCCGCCGCCTCTTTTAACGCGGCCCCGCCGCCTCCCTTGACGCGGCCCCGCCGCCTCCCTTGACGCGGCCTCGCCGCCTCCCCTGCCGCGGCCCCGCCGCCTCCCCTGACGCGGCCCTGCCGCCTCCCTTGACGCGGCCCCGCCGCCTCCCTTGACGCGGCCCAGCCGCCTCCCCTGACGCGACTCCGCCGCCTCCCCTGACGCGGCCCCGCCGCCTCCATTCACGCGGCCCCGCCGCCTCCCCTGACGCGGCCACGCCGCCTCCTCTGACGCGGCCCCGCCTCTACTGCCGACGGCCCCGCCGCTGCACTCTACGGCCCGCCGCTGCACCCTGCCGGCCCGTCGCTGCTCCTGCCGGCCCGCCGCTGCACCCTGCCGGCCCGCCGCTGCTCCTGCCGGCCCGCCGCTGCACCTACCGGCCCGCCGCTGCACCCATCGGCCCGCCGCCTCTTACGGCCCGCCACTTGCACCTGCCGGCCCGCCGCTGCACCTACCGGCCCGACGCTGCACCTGCCGGCCCGACGCTGCATCTCCCGCCCGAGCCGCCCCAGCAGCCGAGCCGCCCGGGACCCGAGCCGCCCTGCCGCCGAGCCGCCCGGGAGCCGAGCCGCCCTGCACCCGAGCCGCCCAGCAGCCGAGCCGCCCTGCACCCGAGCTGCCCAGCCGCCGAGCCGCCCGGGAGCCGAGCCGCCCTGCGCCCGAGCCGCCCAGCCGCCGAGCCGCCCGGGAGCCGAGCAGCTGTGCACCCGAGCCGCCCGGTCGCTGAGCCGCCCTTCTGCTGACTGCACGACCTGCCCTGCCTGGTGAGCACTGTCCCACTGACACTGCGAGCTCTTTCCCTACTGCTTGCACTGCGTCGCTGTCGTCACCATGGCTACCCCTAGTGTCCTAGCTTTTGACGCTGAGGGTCGCGCCATTGATTTTGAGGTCTGGTTAGACGACCTGCAGCTGTTCTTACAGTGCGACAGGGCTGACGACCTTTCTCTCTTTGACCTCACCTCTGGCGCCTCTCCTGCCCCTGCTGCTGATGCTGATCCCGCTGTCCGCTCTAAGTGGGCCACCCGCGATGCTGCTGCACGTCTTGCTGTGCGTCGCCACCTCCCTACCTCTGAGCGTGCGCACTTTAGTCAGTACAAGAGTGCTCAGACCTTGTACGACGCTGTAGTTGCGCGCTACTCCTCCCCTGCCACTGCTGCACTGAGCCGTCTCATGCTTCCCTACCTCTTTCCTGACCTCTCTGCCTTTCCCACTGTCGCTGACCTCATTACGCACCTCCGCACTAGTGACACTCGCTACCGCGCCGCCCTTCCTGCTGAGTTCTGCGCTAAGAACCCCCCCCCCATGTACATCGCTCTCTACTACGTAGTCGCACGCCTCCCTGACTCCCTTCGCGTCGTCAGGGACCACTTTCTCGCAGTCTGTCCCACCACTCTCACCGTCGACCTCCTCGAGAAGGCCCTCCTTGCAGCGGAGAAGAGCATAGTCGCTGTAGGTGCTTCTCGTGGTGACCCTCGCACCCCCATCTTTGAGGGGTGCTCTCCTTCCCCCTTGCTGCCCTCTGTTGCCTCTGCTGCTGCTGCCGACCTGCTTGGTCTTGAGTCGGTCGGCGCGGCGTCTGCCCCTAGTGGGAGACGTCGCTCCAGCAAGGGCAAGGGGGGCAAGGGCGCGGGTGGAGCTGGAGGGGGCGGTGGCGGTGGCGGCGGTGGCGGCGGAGGGAGTGGGGGTGGCGGCGGGGCTAGTGGCGGGGGTGGTGGTGGTGGTGGCGGCAGCGGCGGCGGAGACGGTGGTGGTGGTGCCAGCGGTGGTGGTGGAGGCAGCGGCGGAGGTGGAGGCGGCGGAGGTGGAGGCAGTGGAGGCGGCAGCGGAGGAGGCAGTAGTGGTGGAGGAGGTGGAGCTGGTCGGGGTGGTACCCAGCAGCGTAGCGGCGGTGGTGGTGGCCAGCGCTCGCACCGGCAGCAGCAGCAGCGCTCGCGGGACATCCCTTCGCCTCAGCAGCTTCGTGAGTGGTACGCTGGGCGTCAGAGGGGTGGGGGTACTGGTCCCTGCACCTACGTTCTTCGTTCCGGCGACCGCGCGGGTGAGCAGTGTGGGGGTGCCCACGCCACCCAGCGCTGCTTTGGCCGCCTGACGGACGCTTGGCGTCAGCAGTTCCCTGGGGCTAGTGAGATCCCTCGCTGGGATGAGCTTCTCAGGGCTGGTGTAGCGATCTTTGATCTTGATTTTGATGCTATCCTTACTGCTATGTATGTTGTGGATTATAGTGAGGAGAATGAGGGTTACCGGTGTTTTCAGCCCGACCCGGGCATTGGTACTGCTGCGCTAGGTGCTTGTGAGGCTGCTGCTCTAGGTGCCAGTGCGTCTGCGCTCTCAGGTACTGGTGAGACTGCGCTCTCAGGTACTGAGTCGTCCTCGTCCTCCCTCACTTTCACACTTGACTCCGGAGCTTCTCGCTCCTTCTTTCGAGACCGCACTACCCTTTCGCCGCTCGCCAGGCCGGTTGCGGTCTCCCTTGCTGACCCCTCTGGGGGTCCTGTCCTGTCTCACTTCTCCACTGTCCTCCCGTGTCCGGCTGCCCCTTCGGGCACCCTGTCGGGTCTGTACCTTCCCTCGTTCTCTACGAACTTGGTGAGTGGAGCGGACCTGCAGGATGGGGGTGTTCACCAGTTCACTCCTGCGCGTCAGAGGGTGACCCACTGCACGGAGGCTCGCACAGGCCGACACCTGGCCACGTTCTCACGTCGGCCGGGGTCGAGTCTCTACACCCTGACCGTTGAGTCTCCTCCTGTCCCTGCGTCTAGTCAGGTGGCTGCGTCGGGTCAGGTACTTGCTGCTGCGTCCCGGTCAGGTCCTGAGTCTGCCCCCTGTTCTTGTCGCCTCCTGTCTCACGAGACTCTCCTGTGGCACCACCGTCTTGGCCACCCCTCCTTGCCCCGTCTTCGGAGCATGGCTTCCCGTGTCCTTGTCTCTGGTCTTCCCCAGTCTCTCCCTCCTCTCCCCTCCGGGCCAGGACCTTCCTGTGTCCCCTGTGTCGAGGGTCGCCTCCGGGCTACTCCTCACTCCTCCCACTTCCCCCCGACAGAGGCTCCCCTGCAGACGCTTCACATGGATGTGTGGGGCCCAGCCCCCGTCCGTGGGCAGGGTTACGAGCGCTACTTCCTGTTGGTGGTTGACGACTACTCGCGTTACACCACAGTCCTCCCCTTGCGCAGCAAGGGTGCGGTCACTGAGGTGCTGATCGACTGGATCCGCGAGGCTCGTCTCCAGCTCAGGAAGAGCTTCGGCTCGGACTTTCCTGTTCTGCGTCTGCACTCTGACAGAGGCGGAGAGTTCTCTTCTCGCCTTCTGCGAGACTACTGTCGTGCACGGGGGATCCGCCAGACCTTCACGCTTCCGGACTCACCACAGCAAAATGGGATTGCTGAGCGCCGCATTGGCATGGTCATGGATGTCGCTCGTACGTCCATGATGCATGCGGCTGCCCCCCATTTTCTGTGGCCGTTTGCGGTGAGGTACGCGGCGCATCAGCTCAACCTTCACCCCCGGGTCTCTCGGCCAGCGATGTCCCCAGCCTTGCTGTGGACGGGGAAGGTTGGTGATGCGTCTGTGTTCCGTGTCTGGGGATCTCGGGCGTTTGTCCGCGACTTGTCTGCGGACAAGCTGTCCCCTCGTGCTGCTCCCTGTGTCTTCCTTGGCTTCCCCACTGACGCCCCAGGGTGGCAGTTTTACCACCCCTCCTCTCGTCGTGTTCTGTCCTCCCAGGACGTCACGTTCGACGAGTCAGTCCCCTTCTACCGTCTCTTCCCCTACCGCACTCCTTCCCTCCCCCCTCCCCCGGACTTCCTTGTGCCGGTTCCCCCCCCGGTAGACCCCCTCCCCCCTCAGGTTCCTGCCCCCTCAGGTGTGTCCCAGGTAGACGCCGTTGACCCGGTCGAGGTTACTGGTGACTCTGGTGCTGCTGCGGGTGCTGAGCCTGGGGGTGCTGACTCTGGGGGTGCTGTGCGCGGGGGTGCTGAGCCTGGGGGTGCTACTGCTGGGGGTGCTGGGCCTGAGGGTGCTACTGCGGAGGGTGCGGAGCCTGGGGGTGCTGAGCCGGGGGGTGCTGTGCCTGGAGGTGCTGGGTCTGGGGGTGCAGGGTCGGGAGCTGCTGAGCCTGGGGGTGCTGAGCTGGGAGCTGCTGAGCCTGGGGGTGCTGCGTCTGGAGCTGCTGAGCCTGGGGTTTCTCCTGCTGCTGCGTCTCGTCGGGAGCCCCTCTCTCCACAGGAGCTGCGCGAGTGGTTCGCTCGCCGCTGGAGGCGTGCTGCTGAGTCTGGAGGTGCTGCTGGAGCTGGAGCTGGAGCTTCTTCGACCGTCGAGGGTGCGGGTGCAGCCGGTCCCGGAGCTGCTGGCCCTGCAGGTCCTCCTGGAGCTGGAGCTGCTGAGGGCGTTCGTGCTGAGCCTGCTGCTGTTGGTCCTGCCGCTGGAGGTGTGGGTGGCGCTGGTGCTGTCGCTGAGGGTGCTGGTGCTGTCCCTGCTGAGTCTGGAGCTGCCGCGCGGCCTCGGCCGTACTTCGTTCCGCTCCTTCAGCAGGTTCTTGGTCTTTCTCCTCCAGTAGAGGGTCCACCGCCTGTCCAGTCGCAGCCCCTACTGGAGCCTTCCTCTCCACTGCCTGCTCCCTCTCCTTACACTGGTCCTACTGGAGGTCTTGCTGAGCGTCGTGAGCCTGCGTCTCGTCCCGCGTCGCCTGTTCGTGCTGCTCGCGCTAGTGGTCGCAGTTCGCGTCAGCGTCCTCCTCCTGTCCCTGGCACGCACCGGATGTCTTTACGTCCGTCCACTGCTCCTCTGCGTGCCCCTTTGCCTTCTCCTCCTGAGTCCTCTCTTCCTGCGCTTGCGGACCCTGAGTCGGACTCTCTTCGTGCTGCCAGTCCCACTGTCACGCGTCTGCTTGCTACTGTCGTCACTGACCCCTCTTTTGAGTCCACTGCTGCGTCTGCTCTAGTCGCTGAGCTCGTCGACTTTGCTGCTCGCTGTCGTCTCGACTACGCTGCTAGTCTTGTTGCTGAGTCTGCGTCTGTCTGTCCTCCGTCCGTCGGGGGTGAGTGTGCTCTTGGCACGGACGTCCTAGAGGACAGGCAGGAGGAGTTACAGTGTCTAGCGGCTGCTTCACCTCATCTCGCGTCTGTACTGCTTGCCCCTGAGGGAGACCCGGATGCACTAGACATCCCGACTCCGCGTTCTTACGCGGAGGCCGTAGAGGGTCCCTACTCCTCTCAGTGGCAGGCAGCTATGGATGCAGAGATGACTTCCTGGAAGTCCACAGGCACCTACGTTGACGCGGTTCCCCCTCCTGGGGCGAACATCGTCAGTGGCATGTGGATCTTCAGGGTGAAGCGGCCGCCGGGCTCTCCACCTGTCTTCAAGGCACGGTACGTTGCTCGTGGCTTCAGTCAGCGGCAGGGAGTTGACTACTTTCAGACCTTCTCTCCCACCCCGAAGATGACTACTCTTCGGGTGCTGCTGCACATAGCCGCTCAGCGTGACTACGAGCTTCACTCTCTCGACTTCAGCACTGCGTTCTTGCAGGGTAGCCTGCACGAGGAGATCTGGCTTCGCCGTCCACCTGGCTTCACTGGGACTTTCCCTCCTGGCACCCAGTGGAGCCTCCGACGGCCAGTCTACGGTCTCCGCCAGGCACCGCGTGAGTGGCACGACACACTGAGGACTACGCTTGCGGCTCTTGGGTTTGCTCCTTCTACTGCTGACCCGTCGCTGTTTCTTCGCACCGACACTTCCCTGCCGCCGTTCTACATCCTCGTGTACGTCGACGACCTGGTCTTTGCCACAGCGGACACTGCTGGACTCGCCTACGTGAAGTCCGAGCTGTTGAAGAGACACACGTGCACAGACCTGGGTGAACTGCGCAGCTACCTTGGCTTGCAGATCACTCGGGACAGAGCACGCCGCACCATTACCTTGACTCAGTCACACATGGTGCAGCAGGTCCTTCAGCGCTTCGGCTTCACGTACTCCTCGCCTCAGGCCACTCCTCTGCCTACTCGCCACTCACTCTCAGCTCTGCCTTCGGATGAGTCTGTAGAGTCGAGTGGTCCGTATGCGGAGCTTGTTGGCTGCCTCATGTACCTGATGACCTGCACACGACCTGACCTTGCATACCCTCTGAGCATTCTTGCACGCTATGTTGCTCCTGGGAGACACAGACCGGAGCACATGGCTGCAGCGAAGAGGGTATTGCGCTACCTGTGCAGTACGTCAGGCATGGGGCTAGTGCTTGGAGGGCGGAGTCCAGTGGTCCTTACCGGCCACGCGGACGCTTCTTGGGCTGACGACCAGGCTACGCAGCGGTCGTCACAGGGTTACACCTTCAGCCTTGGTTCCGGCTCTGTCTCGTGGCGGTCTACTCGCTCGTCTTCGGTTCTCGGCTCCAGTTGTGAGGCTGAGATCTACGCCGGGGCCATGGCTGCACAGGAGCTTCGCTGGCTCACCTACCTGCTGACTGACCTTGGAGAGCCGCCTCGTTCTCCTCCAGTGCTGTACGTAGACAACAAGGCTATGCTGGCCTTGTGTCGAGAGCAGCGCTTGGAGCACAGAACGAAGCACATTGCTCTCCGCTACTTCCTTGCTCGTGAGCTGCAGCAGCGTGGTCAGTTGCGACTTGCGTACGTGGCCTCTGAGGCCAACACTGCTGATGTGTTCACCAAGGCACTTGCGCCTTGTGACCATCAGCGTTTCTGCACCCAGCTGGGTCTTGTGCCTGTCTTGCCTCACTTGCTCTCCTCTTGACTTCACTTGTACTGTGACATATATATATACCTGCTCTTGCTTGTCTAGCTTTATATATATGTCTGTACTCTTGCTTGTGAACTGGCCTTTGGCCTTGCTCTTGTGCTCGGACTGTGTGGTGACTTTGTGATCCACCCTGAGCTTTGCTTTGTCTTGCTTGACTGGTCTTGTGACCCCTTGTTCTCCCCCTCTTTGCCTATGGGGGTGTGTCAGAACATATCTATAGCTTATACTGCTGTGTAGGCTGTAGTGGGGTATCCCATAGGGGGTACAACCCAGTTAGGGTTTCATATTTGTACTGCTTTCATTCATAGTTCATTCATTCCTGTTTTCCTATTATCACAACGTCGTCGACAAAATACGCACCGTCACAACTTCATAAATTTCGGATATTTTGTCGCTCTAGTCCGTAGCTACAATTCCCAAGTTGAATCGTACAAAAAGATGAAGTATTTCTCGAGTTATCAATTTTGGCGCACAGGGGGGTATGCTGCCATAAGAACTTAACTCAATCACAAGAGTCCCACAATTACACAATTACTACACAAGAGAGTTAGAGTAGCTAGAAACCAGGTGGGAGGGAAGAGGAGGACGAGAGTGAAGGTTCCAAGGAGTCCCCAACCAAAGGAAACTCCATGCCACACAATTTCCTTCCCCATAGGCAACCCAACTTTGACCTTTGTCAATATCCCAACCTCCACAATCCACCTCAACCCAACTTGGCCACACTTGCCAACCTGGTTCGGCTTCTCCCAACCATTTGGTAGCATCTACCGTGATGGGGACGAATTTCCCAACTCCCAAAAGTCTGTACCCCATATAGAGTCATTCCCTCAACTTCCCATAGTCGCCACAACCAAACCATCACAAAAACCCTATGCCAAGTTTGGACAAATTTTGATTTCGATTGTCTTCGCGTGAAAACATACGGAGCCAATTTGGACCGACGGTTGGAGTCATTTGATAGGAGCTCCGAGACACATCTCGCGACAGGGTTTGGCTCGGTTCAAGTTCCAATTTGGCACGTGAGCTTTTCCGGTTGACATTCGGGCGCAATCTGTTTTGTTGCAAATTCGTGACCAAATTATTCAGAACTAAATTCTGTTTTTGTCCATTTTGGATATTGAGGATTTCAAAATTGCATTTATTATTACGGTTTACAAGAACCATTATTCAGCATTCTAGCAACAAGCAATCTTAGCACCAGGTCAAATAGCCTACGCACTGGCGGGCCTTGAAAGCGCCCGGTGGGCAAGGACGACATCTCCAAGGTCGTCGTCGTCGATGAGGAACTTGTTCGGAAAGACGAACGCACCCATAGCCGGATCGTGGGGGATCCTCCGCTCCACGACAGCAAAATGGATCATCTGTTTGACCTTTTCGCACCACTCCTGGTAGTCTGGCCTGTTTTGCTCCGGTAGGCTACTGATTCGCTTGCGACGCTTATCCTGCAGAAGGGGCCATTCGATCTGCAATGTGGTGTAGGGTTGGGTGGATGGTTTATGAGGAGGGTAGGTTACGGGTAAATGAGGCAACTGAAAGCGGTGATGCAGTCGTAACTATCTACGTAACTGCAAAGGCCTTATCTACCAAGGTTTTAGCTGAAGTACAAGCAAGGGGTTAAGGGGATGAGGCATGGGGGTACAAACACATATCTACATCCTTGCCGAAAACAAGCCCCATGCCACCATGCAGCTCTTGAACTTGGTGAACACCGCCCCGCCCCTCTTGGAGGAGAGCTTGAATGCATAAGTGAACAAGGGGTTGCTGAAGGGTGTCCCGGTGGCCTTGTCAAAGTGCCAGTTGAGGGCCCACTGTTCTGCTTTTTGGCAGGGAGGGTATGGGTTGGAAAGGGTTTTGTAGAGAAATCAAATGGGGGGATGAGAGTCAGGGTGAGCCACATCGCACGGTGATATGTAGCTGCCAAGGGGCATATGGTAGGGCATATTGTGTTTTTGAGTTGCACTGCACATACCATCTCTGTACTCGGCTAGGAGTTGATCGTCGTCGAACCAGGTCGTTGGGTGTAGCTCAGTGGGCAGGCTATCCACGAGATGGCTGTAATCGGCAAGGCCCATGCCGGTGTATGCTGCTGGCCTGAGGGTGGAGTTGATAGTTAACCTTGTTGAGGACAGCTGGTGGTTGAAGACTCCCATGGTTGACTTGTCATTGTGCAACCACAGCAGCTTCGTTGCCTCGAGCCCTTCTGCAGACAAGTGGATAGAGAACGCTTCGAACACTTCCTCCGGTGCAGGGTAGTACTGTATTTTCTCCGGCGGGTTCAGAAACATGAGCTGAGAGCACACTAAGTAGGCTTTGTTCTGCGCAGGGGTGTAAGGTATACAACACGACATGGAAGAGAGAAACCAGCAGTTATGAGGGTGGCCGCGTGAACATGGGATGGTGACTAGCAACACTGTATGAACTTGCCACGTCACACCCTGCGCCATCCGACACGTCCACCAACAACCCGGCCCACTTGCCATGTCACACCCCCCTACCACAAGCCATGTCACCCCCCACCCACCTGACACGCCTCGCTTCGTCATGCGCAGTGGTCACATGTACCATTTCTAACCGCCACATCATCCCCAACCCTCACCTTCCGCCACGTCACACCCTCCTTGTCCGCCACGTCCACCAACCAGCCCCACGTGCCACGTCACACCCTCCTGCATCCGCCACGTCCACCAACAACCAGCCCCACGTGCCACGTCACACCCTCCCACCCCATGCCACTGTTAACGGGAATGGAGTGTTGGCCCCGCCCTCGCTTGGGCAACGCCGACAACTTGGTCGGATGTATGGAAGTAGCAGCCGACTGCTCACAGTGGGATAGCTGCTCGACAGGTTACGTCGAGCTGCAGCGGACCACTGTGGTGTTGCTATCGACCAGGATGCTCGACAGCTGCACCTGACTGTCCTGGGCGACGGGTGAACAGCCCGGGAGGTCGACGAAGCAATCCGTCGACCTACAGTTCGATAGGGAGGACAACGTAGCGTCCCGTCGAACTGCAGCTCGACCGGGAGGACGACGGCACAGTTCCGGTCGACGGAAGGGGTCCGTCGACCAAGGGGTAGCTTGACGGGAGGTGTGGTCGACCAGGAGCACCCGGTGGTCGACCAGAGGGACCCAGTGGTCGACGGGAGGCATCCAGGAGTCGACCAGAGCACCAGGGGTCGACCAGGTCGACCGGGTAACCTGCTCGACGAGTTCTGCGGAGGCACGCGAACGTCGTCGAGATCGCGATGGCGCAGGCGACTTCGGGCTGGTATCCCGAAGTCGATGTGGCTCGTCAGGCGCAGACAACAGCCGACGGATGCCCAACGTGGCAAGTCGGGCCAATCGTCTGCACACACCTGTGAGCGCGCGCACTGCTGTGTTCTACGAGGTCACCCTTCTGCAATGCTGGCGCGGCTCCTCTACGCAATGCTGGCAGGCGGTCGACCGAGCTGCGTTGGCGGTCGACCAGGCTAACTGCAGGATTGCTAGGTGCCTGATATAGTCATTGTTGTCATTGCTCCTTCAACCATTATGTAATTCCAACTTTGCTAGTGGAAACTCTTGCCAATTTCTCCTGTGAATGTGCAAGCACTAAGGAACCAAGCAAAGCTGCGATCACCTCTAGTAGCTCGTGCTAACCCCTGTAGTCTAGCTCACTACCATTGTATAGTTTATCTCCACATGGTGCGGTGAGCGTGGATCGAACACGCGACCTTCAGATAGGAGCCGACTATTGCACCTACTAAGTCGTTCGTAGGCCGTCAGCAGCGAGAGTCGCCATGGTCGACCCCGTAGTTGATGCGGGTGTAGCGGACACCTTGGAGGCACGCTTGGCTGACGCGAGGAGACGCCATGCAAATGGCGAGTACGGGACGATCCCCTTGGTGATCGCCGAGTTGGGCATCCGATCGCAGTGGGCGACGGAACACCCTTCCCGTCCTACTTCTCCTCCACCGGTGCGCAACGAAGGTGGCGTCGACGACGATGTCGACGGTGGTGCACGAGTCAACGGCAGCGAAGGCACGAGGCAGAGAGGAGTGATCAAAGTCGACGGTGGTGTCGACGGAATCCAGGCGCGAGTGCAGCGATCGACGGCCACTGCAGGAAGCTCGAATGCCGACGTCGATGTTCGACGCCGTTCTCCCCCACGAGGTGGTGGAGGGCTCTCGGTGATGACACATGTGACAGCGGGCGGGATTGGACCGGCGTATGGCTACTTCAAGTTCTCGCCGGACCGGATCGCCGTCGCTCCGCTGCAAGGTCGACGGGACCTCATCACCTGGAGGGAATCGATCGAACCTCAGCTGGAGGTTGCCGGGCTGAAGGGCTTCGCCGACGGCACCGTGCCAATTCCGCCCGAGGAAGACGTCGGGCTGCGCGGGGAGTTTCGCTCTGCTCACCTGCTCACCTTCATGGTCATCTCGAGGTGCTGCTCGGCGGTGGTGCAGCTAGCGTTGAGGAGCTGTCGAGAGCGACTGGATGCTGGCCACCAGGCATGGCGCTTCATCATGTCGACGTACCAGGTCAGGGACGACCTGTACATCGGGCAGCTGGAGGAGAAGATGACCCACATTCAGATGGGCGAGCAGGAGTCGGCGACGGATTACTGCAACCGTGCTCGACGGATCCTGGCTGAGATGCGAATGGCGGGCGCCGAATACTCGACGGCATCCTACATCACCCACATCGTCAAGGGCTTGCCGCGCAGCTACAATCTCATGAAGAGGATGATGATGGTGCCCGGCACTCGTGAGTCCCTCGACGAGGACTCCATCACCACCTACATTCTCCAGGATGAGGCGATGCAGGAGGCAGAACAGCCAACGGAGTTCCTTCCGCAGGCGAGTTACGCTGCGCCGACGAAGCCGAATTATCAGCAGGAGCAGCGCGGGAAACAAGGCGGAGGTGGTAGCGGAAGTGGGCGGTCGACAAAGGACGTCGACGAGAAGAGGTCGACGCGGGACAAGGGTCGACGAGGTGGTGGCCGACGGTGGGAGTGCTGGATCTGCGGCGACCCCGACCATCTCTCCTTCGAATGCCCCGACTGCGATGACAGCGACGAGGACGACAACGAGGAAGGCCACGGTCGATCGGCCAGTCGTCGCCCCCGTCAAAATGAGAAGCCGCGCAAGGAGAAGCAGGCGTCGAAGAAAACGTCGTCGACGAAGGACGTCGACAGCTCCAGCGGCAAGAGCCGAGGCGACGGGGAGGCGTCGTGCTCGATGGTCGGCGCGGTGGAGCCGACGGTCTCGCTAGCACCGGAGGCTGGCGAGGACTTCCAGGCGGTGGCAGCAGCTGTGCAGGCCAACCCGATGGCGGTGCTGCTCGACAGCGGGTGCTCCCACCACCTGATGGGGACGAAATCGGTCTTCGTCAATATGAGGCCGAGCGATGGAGTGAAGCACGTGCGTGGGTTCAACGGGGCATTGCAATCTGTCGAGGGTCGTGGAACTGTTGCTCTGCAAGGGGAGGCCGGGAAGCGGGTGCTCATCCCCGACGTGCTCTACGTTCCGGGTGTTCAGGCGAACCTGTTGTCTGCTGGCCAGCTGAAGGAGATCGGCGTGCTACTGCAGGGCGATGGCGATGAGATGCTGCTTGTCGCCGCGACTGGAGAGGTGCTCGGTCGAGCACGCTACACCGGACGAGTCCTCTGCACCGACCTTCGCCCCTGCTCGACGCAGTCGCAGTCGACCGAGGTGGTGGCTCTACGGACGATCGTCTCGGCGATGGAGACCACCCCCGATAGGATGCATGCACGGCTTGCCCACGTCAGCGTCGACACGATCAAGAGCTCGGCGAAGCACGAGGTTGCTACTGGGCTCGACATCACGTCATCAACCGGAGAAGACTCGCCATGTGTCTCGTGCGTCGGAGGAAAGCTGGCGCGGCACACCTTCCCCGCCAAGGGCTCGGATACAGCGGAGGCGCTGGCTGTCGTGCACATTGACTTGTGCGGGCCATTTCGGGTGGCTGCCAAGGATGGCAGCCTGTACTTCCTGCTGCTGAAGGATCGCCATACTCGATTTGTATGGGAAATGCCAGTCGCTAAGAAGAGCGACGTGCTGCGGGAGTTCGAGCGGTGGCTGGTTCTGGTGGAACGGCAGACGAAGAAGTCGGTGCTGTCGCTTCGCTCCGATCGAGGCGGGGAGTTCCTCGGGCAGGCGTTCACTGACTTCGTCGACGGGAAGGGCATCGTCCACGACCTGACGTGCCCCTACACTCCGCAGCAGAATGGCATGGCTGAGCGGGAGATGCGCACGGCCGTCGAGTCCGTGCGGACGATGTTGCTGCACATGGGCGTGCAGCACCACTAGTGGCACCTTGCTCTACGACATGCTGTCTGGGTGCGCAACTGCTTGGAGCGGTCGACGACGCCACCGGGGACGACTCCGTACCAGCTGCTAACCGGGCAGAAGCCCGACCTTACGCTGGCACGGGTGTGGGGCTGCATGGTGCAGTTCATGATTCCCGAGCAGCAGCGTGGTGGGAAGTTGGCGCCGAAGGCTCGCTGGGGACTTCACCTGGGTGTGTCGCCAGCAAGCAAGGGCTGGGAAGTGCTCGACCTGACCGACAACAAAGTGGTCACATCGGTCGAGGTGATCTTCTACGAGACGCTGTCGCTGGAGGTGTGGAAGGCGAAGGATGGGCCGGCGTCGCAGCGGACGCAGGCGCACCCGCCAACGGATACATCGACAGCGCCGGTTCCGTTGCTCGCCGAAGTCGACGGACCCGGTGATGAGGATGTTGTGGAGGCTCTTTCCCCTTCCCCTGTCTTTGCTCCTCTGTTCCCCGTCGCAGATCGGCCTGGGTCGGCACCAGTGTCGCCACCGTCGATGAGGGGAGCCTTGAGGCGTCGCCTGTGGCGCCGGCCCATGGCATCGCCGGCGGTCGACAAGGCGCCAAGCTCGTCGACCAGGATGGGAAGTCGTCGACGACAGGGGAGCACCAGACAGGGGAGCCGGCCGAACAGGAGGCAACGGCAGGGGTACACTCGACAAGGGAGCAGCAGTCGGATCGGCCGACAGGCGAGTTGTCGAAGGCAGCAGCAGACGAACAGCCGGTCGAAGGGTCGAAGCAGCTGGTCGATGACGTTCTCGTCGACGAGAAAGGGGAGCAGTCGGCGGGTGAGGAGTCCACCGACAGCGATGTGATGGAAGTGCCGATCACGAAGCCCGAGCTGCGACGCACAGGTCGACCCCGACGGCCGCCGGAGCGGTTGAGCTTCCACGCCTGCCTACCGCCGGCTGCCTTCACCACGGTGTACGACGAGGTCGACGACGACCTGCTGTACGACGATACCGAGGAGGATGAAGACCTGCCGGAGCTCGACCCCGACGTGCATGCTGACCCCGAACACCGCTGGGACATCGCCACGATGACGGTGAAGGAGGCGCTGTCGAGCTGGAAGGGCGAGGCAGTGAAGGCCGCCATGGAAGAAGAAATTCGTAGCCTCATCGCTATGGGGACTTGGGAGCTGGTCGAACGCCCGTGCGGGGTGAACATTATGAAGAACCGATGGGTGCTGACGACCAAGTACCGCATCGACGACACCGTCGAGCGCGAGAAGGCGAGGCTGGTCGTAAAGGGCTTCACGCAGGTGTACGGCGCCGACTACGACGAGACGTACTCACCGGTGAGCAGCTACGTCACGCTGAGGATCTTCCTCAGCATCCTCGCCGTCCTCGACCTCAACCTGATGCAGCTCGACATGAAGAACGCTTTCCTGCAGATCAAGCTCGATAGGGTGCTCTACATGTACCAGCCGGACTACTTCGACGACGGGACCGGCCGGGTGTGTAAGCTGCAGAAAAGCCTCTACGGGCTGAAGCAGTCGCCGCTGCTGTGGTATAGGGCTCTCGACGGTGTGCTGCTGGGCGCTGGCTGGAAGAAGAGCCAGGTCGACGAGGCGCTCTACTTCAAGACTAGCGACGACGGTGTGACCTGTTGGGTCTTGGTCTACGTCGACGACCTGCTCGCCGCTAGCAGCAGCACCGCGATGCTGAAGGAGCTGAAGGAGCTGCTGGAGGCCGCCTTCGAGCTGCGTGAGATCTCGCCGGTGGAGAAGTACCTTGGGCTGGAGATCGTGCGCGACAGGCCGGCCAGGAAGTTGTGGCTGCACCAGCAGGGCTACGCCGACAAGCTGCGCAGGCGCTTCGTCGACGAGGAGCAGGGCGGTCGAGTCCCGAAGACGCCGGTCTCGGTCGACGCCTACGCTCAGCTGACGTTCGACGACGAGGAGGCTCAGGAGCGCGAAGAGGCGGAGTACCGGCAGAAGGTCGGCTCGCTACAGTTCGCGGCGACGACGACGAGGCCGGACATTGCGTTCGCCTGCAGCAAGCTGGGGAGCGGCCTCACGGTGAGGAGCGACCAGCATTGGCGTGAGGTCGACCGTTGCCTCGCCTTCCTCGCCGACACCCGCGACACTGCCCTGGAGTTCGGCGGTGGACCAGAATCGTTGGAGCTGATCGGCTATGTCGATGCCGACGACGCGGGCGACAAGCAGAACCGGACGAGCACGGGAGGCTACGTGTTCGTCTATGGAGGGGCCGCCATCTCCTGGTCGAGCTCGCGCATCAAGTGCGCGACATTATCATCGACCGAGACGGAGTACGTGGCGGCCACGGATGCCGGCAAGGAGGGCCGTCGACTTCGCTTCCTCCTTGCGGAATTCAAGCTGCTCGATGCTGGTAAGCCGACCATCCTCCGCGTCGACAACAAGTCGGCAATCACTGTCGCTGAGGGCTTGGGGCTAACGGGCAACCTCTAGCACATGGAACGACGCTACGCGTGGCTGCAGCACATGGTGAGGCGCGGGAAATTTGTGCTGAACTACATCCCGACCACCGAGCAGCCGGCGGATTTCCTGACGAAGGCGCTGCATTTTCCGGCTTTCAACCGGTGCTCTGTCGCCATCGGACAAGTTCATCTGGTCGACGTCGGCGACGGCGACGACGAGGTGCAGCAGTAGGTGCCGTGCCCTTCTGCACGGCTGGTGCGGTGACGGCGTGCTGTGTGTGGGGTGCACGCCGAGGACGAGTTCTCTCCGTGGAGTACTGCCGTGAGGGCTGGAGGCCCAAGCGTGAGCGCGGCAGGGGAGTGTTAACGGGAATGGAGTGTTGGCCCCGCCCTCGCTTGGGCAACGCCGACAACTTGGTCGGATGTATGGAAGTAGCAGCCGACTGCTCACAGTGGGATAGCTGCTCGACAGGTTACGTCGAGCTGCAGCGGACCACTGTGGTGTTGCTGTCGACCAGGATGCTCGACAGCTGCACCTGACTGTCCTGGGCGACGGGTGAACAGCCCGGGAGGTCGACGAAGCAATCCGTCGACCTACAGTTCGATAGGGAGGACAACGTAGCGTCCCGTCGAACTGCAGCTCGACCGGGAGGACGACGGCACAGTTCCGGTCGACGGAAGGGGTCCGTCGACCAAGGGGTAGCTTGACGGGAGGTGTGGTCGACCAGGAGCACCCGGTGGTCGACCAGAGGGACCCAGTGGTCGACGGGAGGCATCCAGGAGTCGACCAGAGCACCAGGGGTCGACCAGGTCGACCGGGTAACCTGCTCGACGAGTTCTGCGGAGGCACGCGAACGTCGTCGAGATCGCGATGGCGCAGGCGACTTCGGGCTGGTATCCCGAAGTCGATGTGGCTCGTCAGGCGCAGACAACAGCCGACGGATGCCCAACGTGGCAAGTCGGGCCAATCGTCTGCACACACCTGTGAGCGCGCGCACTGCTGTGTTCTACGAGGTCACCCTTCTGCAATGCTGGCGCGGCTCCTCTACGCAATGCTGGCAGGCGGTCGACCGAGCTGCGTTGGCGGTCGACCAGGCTAACTGCAGGATTGCTAGGTGCCTGATATAGTCATTGTTGTCATTGCTCCTTCAACCATTCTGTAATTCCAACTTTGCTAGTGGAAATTCTTGCCAATTTCTCCTGTGAATGTGCAAGCACTAAGGAACCAAGCAAAGCTGCGATCACCTCTAGTAGCTCGTGCTAACCCCTGTAGTCTAGCTCACTACCATTGTATAGTTTATCTCCACAGCCACTTCACCCCCCACCCACCTGACACGCATCGCCTCGTCACGCGCCGCTCCCGTGTACCATTCCAAACCACCACGTCAGCCCCAACCCTCACATTCTGCCACGTCACACCCTTTTGCATCCGCCAACAACCCGCCCTACTTGCCACGTCACACCCCCCACCAAGAGCCACGTCACCCCCCACCCACCTGAAACGCCTCGCGCCGTCATGCGGCACTCCCTTGCACCCTTTCACACCGCCACGTCATATCCCAACCCTCACCTTTTGCCACGTCACACACAACCCGCATCCGCCACATCCACCAACAACCCGCGCCACTTGCCACTTCACACCCACCCACCCCATGCCACGTCATCCCCCACCCACCTGATACGCGTCGCCTCGTCACGCGCCGCTCCCGTGTTCCCTTCGAAACCGCCACGTCAGCCCCAACCCCGCCCTTGTTGCCACGTCAACCCCAACCCTCCCCATGTGGCCCGCCACATACCGGGAATGGGTTTGTCTCCTGCAACACTAGCACTCGTGCCTTGTCCACGGCGCTCATCGGCGACGAGGTACCAGCCATAGGCAGGGCTGCCGACCCGCCGGCATAGCTGGCAGGTACTCCACCACGCAGGCCAAGCTGTGCAAACATGGCGTACATCTCAGACCGCAGCGCCTGGAACTCCTCCCGTGTAACAAACTGCTTGTGCTCCGCACTTTCACCTAGGGCACCCATGAGCGGACGAAAAGGGTTTTTTAGAATCCCCCCTCTGGCCAAGGGGATCAACGTCTTCTGCAGCAGACCCGTGTGCCCTCACACTATCACGCTGGCGGGAAAAGGGGAGCTCAGGGAAGGGATTGGCATAACTGCCTGCCTGATGCCCGCGCGAAGGATCGGCGAGAGGGGAGACCGCCCTGCCCCGGACAAGAGAAGCGTGGAGTTGCCGAAATTGGTACGAGGGTGAGGCGAGTGGGGACTGCGTGACGGGGGCGGGTGGAGGGGATTCAGATTCCTCTCCTCTTGGCGCGCCTGGTGCCGTCGCAGCGACTTTGCTCGGGCTGGCCCATGGCGTGTAGTACCTTGGTGCTCCGGAGGAGAGCGGTGTAACACTCGCTCTTCCGGCAGCCTTCGTTAGATGCATTCGTTGCACGCTTACGGGCGGCCCAATGCCTGTAACGCGAGGGGCTGAGATGTAGAGGGAGCCGAAAAAAAAAAATTAGAGTCGATCGGTTGCAAGGCGGGGCCAGACATGCATGCATATTCAGAAAGGTTTGAATCTAGATCGGGTTCAGGGTTGTACTGGTTTGAGACAAGAGGGTTTACCTTGCTTGGCAGATTCGTCAACCTTCTCCTTCCCTGCATGGGAGAAACAATGTGAAAAAAGGGTGTTTTTTGGCACTGTTTAGCAGATGGTTCAACACGTCACGCCAGTTTTATTGGACACAATGCTCACCTTTCTGCTGTCCCTTCGGTTTTGGGGCAGCCTGCGCCTTCTCGTTGCCACCTTTCCGCGGGGTGCTTTGGCGGACGCTGCGACGTTTACCGGCAGGTTCTTTCTTGCTGGTACCCACTGGAACCCGGGAGGCGCGGCCACCCTTTCCTCCTCCCTCCCCTTTTGCTCCCTGGCTCCCTTGCTTTTTACCAACCCCTTCACTTTCAACCTTCACCTTACGCGCCTTCGGTTTGCCTGATGCTTCCCCGCGCGCAGCGTTTACTGCCCCGCGTTTTCGGGAAGGGCGAGTCCGGCCCCCCTCCTTCCCTGTACCACTCACCCGTCTGCCACGCCCGCCTCGTCCCTTCACTGGCGCCACATCCTCCTCCTCCTCCTCCTCCTCCTCCTCCTCCTCCTCCTCCTCCTCCTCCTCCTCCTCCTCCTCCTCCTCCTCCTCTTCCTCCTCCTCCTCCTCCGCTGCCTCCTCCTCCTCCTCCACATCCTCCTCCTTGTCGTCACCCTGCTCCTCCTCCTCCTCCTCCTCCTCCTCCTCCTCCTCCTCCTCCTCCTCCTCCTCCTCCTCCTCCTCCTCCTCCCCCTCCTCCTCTGCCTCCTCCTCCTCCTCCTCCTCCTCCTCCTCCTCCTCCTCCTCCTCCTCCTCCTCCTCCCCCTCCTCCTCCTCCTCCTCCTCCTCCTCCTCTTCGTCCTTCCCGCCATCATTCTCATCTTTTTCATCCTCCCCAACATCCGCGTCATCCTCCTCCGCTTCCTCTTCATCCTCCTCTCCCTCCGCACCCTCCTCATCCTCCTCCTCCTCCTCCTCCTCCGCATCACCGGGGTCTTCATCGCCCCGTTTCGGCTTTGTTCCCGTCGCTGCTTTCTTGCCTCTCCTTCCGCCGGATGCTTTTCTTGCTGCGGGTCGGCCCTTCTGGCGCAATGCTTGACCGCCCGCCTTGCCACTAGCTTCCTTGGCGCCTCGCGGTAACCCAACTGCCGCGCCTCCGGCGTCGTCAGCACTACCTGTCATCTGCCGCCTCTTCGCCCGCGTAATGAGGTCTCCGGGCACGGCGGTGTCATAATCGTCCTCCCCATCGCTCTTCCTCTGCTTACGCCTCCCCCGTCCACCAGAAGGTGGAGAGCCACCGACCAGCCCCACCGACTCGTGCTCCCCCACCTTGTCCTTATCCAGCACGGCTGCAGAAACTTCGACCACGGTCGGCTGGAGCAGCGTCAGATGGTGTTGCGTTGCCGCCGCCTCGGACTCCTTGGTTGCGGCATGCTCGGCGCGGGGATCGCCTCCGTGATTTCCCTCCGTCGCCGATCCCTCCATCTCCACCGACGGGAATGCAAGACTCGCGCTCCCTCGCCCCGGATCTTCGTTGCCGCCAGTGGTGCCGTCTTTACTCGGACCGGGCTCGGTTCCAGCAGAGGCAACATCCGCATCTTTGTTCACTATAGAAACACGCTTGCGTGGCGTTGGTTTAGGCCCCTTGTCTTCCGCTTTCTTGCCGGCCTCCTGTTGACCGCGCGCGACTTTTTTTGCCGCCGCTTTTTTCTGCCCAATGCCACGAGCGACGGACGCATTAGTTTTTTTAGCGCCGCCACCACACTCCCTATCGATTTGTTTAGACGTCCTCCTTGTCGCGCGGCGGCCGGCCTGTTCCTCCTCCATTGCTTGGTTACGTGTTGCACGTGTCATGGTAATTGTAGGAGGAGCAAAGTTGCAAATCGCGCGGAAGGGTTGAGCCGGTTTCGAAAGGGTTCTGCAACTGAATCCCACGATGGGATTATCGACAGTCTATCACTGTTATGTGTTTCCGAAAACCGCCGCTTCAACTAAATCTGTCATAGTAGCCACTATGCTTCGCGCTAAGGCCGATCTGGAGAGGCGTGTGTCAAGGCAACGAGCAGCGTCAAAGTGTTGGTCCAGGGAGTGACGGAAGCAGGTGGGTGGGACACGAGGGTGGTTGGGGTGGGTTGCGAGACTAGAGAGAGTAATGTAACCCTATCAGGCTATATTGGATGGTGTACGTGTAGCCACCCTAGCATAAACCCACCTACCGCTCGATCTCAGCCGCTCAATGGCTGAAGTACCTCTTGGCTGATGACTGTGTTGCGGGGGGAATCGTTTGAGATGCGTCGGCCAATCACGGTTGCCAACGCATAGATCACTAAATTTTATTCAAACATACAACAATGCATTTCATCAGACTCTAAGTTGCAGATGGTTTACCACGGGGTTGGGGTAAGTTAATCGGTGATTCTTACGTCACACACACAACGACCGTCCAGAATTATTACTTGTGACAGATGTACTGTGCACTTTTAGGCTTTGCCATAATGGTTTAGGGCCAGCGGACGACATTCTAACACGATTATCAATAGTAACAAACGTGAATCCGTTGTGGTATGGTGTTGGATTGTCATCCATTCTTGCACAGACATTAAACAAGGTGCTTAGAAGGAGTGGTATGAAGCACAGGCCCAACGCACAAGCGTAGATGCGTTATCGACAGCCATGGTTAGACTGTGCGACGATGCAGCGTTCAGGCCTGCGGGTTGCGCGACATGGTGAATCCGTTGTGGTATGGTGTTGCATTGGCATCCATTCTTGCACAGACATTAAACAAGGTGCTTAGAAGGAGTGGTATGAAGCACAGGCCCGACGCACAAGCGTAGATGCGTTATCGACAGCCATGGTTAGACTGTGCGACGATGCAGCTTTCAAGCCTGCGAGTTGCGCGACATGGTGAATCCGTTGTGGTATGGTGTTGCATTGGCATCCATTCTTGCACAGACATTAAACAAGGTGCTTAGAAGGAGTGGTATGAAGCACAGGCCCAACGCACAAGCGTAGATGCGTTATCGACAGCCATGGTTAGACTGTGCGACGATGCAGCGTTCAGGCCTGCGGGTTGCGCGACATGGTGATTCCGTTGTGGTATGGTGTTGCATTGTCATCCAACATTGCATGGACATTGAAACCGTTGTGTTATTGTACGACATTGTCATCCATTCTTGCATATTCATTCAGCACGGTGCGTAGAGGTACACTACACCTCGAGAGAAGACACGCTATAGGTATTCGCTCCACGCAACAATCATACGTTAGGGCATGGAGTTATTGGGTACTTCCCGTATCGTTATCAAGTAAGGGTTGTTCAACATCAGTCCTAAGGATATGAATGTATACTAGTTATGAATGACTTGAGTGTCTTGTTAAGTTGTAATTGTACATGTGCACTTCCATGTTTGTTTGAAGCCTCTTGAGCTCACCTACGTGATTCTGATTTCCCCCCTATATCGATTCGCGACACAATCACAGATCCAAACGAATCTCTTCCCGCTCTTCCTCATCCCCCTCGACTCTCACGCACGGTTCCTAAAGACAAGTTCTTGATTCAATAGGCACGTCCTTCTCACCGTGCTTGCGACGCACACACACGACCTTGAGACTTAAGATCCTCCGCATTCTCCTCTGCTCACGTCGTGGTCACTCTAAACGGGGGCGACACGCCTTGTAGGGAAGACGGCCCGTGAGGTGGGCGGTCTATATCGTGCCTGGTAACGACCACGCGACTCGACATCGTTAGCCAGTCATAAACATTAGCGCCAATGTCAAGTGCCAGTCGTGCAGTGATACAAGCCGCCCACCACAGTGCACGCATTGGCGATCATCGTGTAGCTGTCACAGGCTTCTTGAACGGAGTACTTAATGCGTTCACAAGCTTCATCACGGCTAGTAGCTTCATAGGCAATTTCTCGACTCTACAACGGATCCGTAACACATGGGCTCTTTACCAGGCGTCGTCTGCGAGTTCTGCAATAGATGGTTCCCCAACGCCCAAGTTTATGGCGGTCATAAGTCACGGTGGACCCCTTGCCAAGGACTATCCGCCGTGGCAAGGCCGACGCGATCTGCACCGACCGCCGGTCTTCACGCTCTGCTATTCGTCCACGACATTCTGTCGGACGCTCCAGCCGCTCCCGGTTCACCTACAGCGTCTAACGCATCCAACGCCGTCAGTGTGCGCGGTCCTCCACGCGTGCCTGAAGCTCACGTTGACGAAACTCCCAACGACGTGAACGAGGGGCCTCCTGAAGATGAACATCAACCACAACCAGGAGCTCCTGCGGCTGACACGAGTGACCATCCTGAGAGCCGGCCCGAAGGGAGTCATGCCGCGCCGCCAACAATCATCTCCGGACAGAGCAATGCCACGCCCCTCAATCCGCTCGCGTTGAAGCTGCTGCATTTCGTTCGGCGCGTGAATGGCGGAATGGGAATGGCCGAGGTTGACATCAACGGCCTGCTTCAGCTAGTCGTAGAGCCCGGCCTTGCGCCTCTTGTGATCTCGGAGCTCCGGAACTGTAAGGATCCGGAGCGGTTCGAGATGGAGCGTTTGGCAGGGCTCAATCGCGGATGGTTGGTGGCGACCTTCGAGATTGACGGTCATCCACCACAGCGCTTGCTCTTTCAGAACTCAGCCCAGGTAAGCCGACTTTGCATTCAAGGCCATGAAATGATGATGAGGCACACAGGGTTTGCATGTACGTAGTTATCCTTGTATTAACCGTATACCCACCTTCACCGCCACTAACCATGCCTCTCCTCTCGCCTGCCTTCGCCACCGTACACCACACATTTGCTGAAATGTTTGGACATCCCAACAACGCGCCCGACTTCAAGCTCAAGGCGCGTGTTGAGGAGGACCCTGACGAAGGCAACCGTCGCTATACCAAGCCTGAAACAGGAACGTGGTGGAATGATGCTCAGGTAAGGAAAGACCACGTTGCCACCCCAAAACCAATCCTTCCTCATGCCTCCATCGCTGCACTGATCTGTCAAGAGCATCTTGAGCCCTAAGCCGTATGTTAGTTGCCGCTTTGTCGTGCACTGCAGGAACACTTCAGTTGGTCCGAAGTTGTGGGGGGGATCATCTTATATTCGGATGTGACGCACATGAGCATTAACGGCCGGAAGAAGGCGTGGCCGCTCATGATGACGCTGGCCAACATCTCCCAGGCCAAGCGATGGGGGAAAGCTGGGCACACACTACTTGCCCTCCTTCCTATCCCCCCGTCTGCAATGTCTGCCGTGGAGAAGGTGATGCTCTTCCAGCGTTGCGTCATCACCGTGCTGCAGCCGCTTCTTGATGGCATCGCCAGGTCCGTACTCGGTTTGCATCTTGCTAAGACATCATCTTACCACCTGCATAGTATGCAAACCCTCTCTGTATGTAGCATGGCCCTTTGCCCCTCGTCGTTCCTCTCTAAAAGCCGTAACCCGAATTCCTGTTGCCCCTCTACCTGTTCCTTGCAGAGGGTTCCGTCTCAGGGACCCTTTCGGTGATTGGCAAACCGTGCGGCCCCTACTGTAAGCCTAGGTGTGCGACTACCCCAGAGAGCGGCAAGATCATTTGCACACTCTCGCATGGATCGCGGATGCCGTGCAGCATCTGCTATGCTGCAAAGGTGAGGTCTCATGCCATCTGCACGCATTCAAATACATTCTCGTTTGTGGGTCGCCTGATAGAACCCACATAGCTACCACCCTTACCTTTTTTATCCCATCCCTCACCCCCGTGCTACAAGAGGAGCATCTGAGTGCTGTCAAGGCACGGAACACGCCGCGCACGCCTGAACAGCAGCAATGGATGGTTAACAAGGCGGCTGGGACGACAACTAGCCAGGCTGACCCGTGCAAGGCCTACTCTACCTACCCTGTTGAGGTGAGTGACCTGTTTCCCCGGCCCATGAGTAGTCTATGCTCTCGCCCGCCCCGTCATGAATTGCCAGATGTGCTCTGCCCCATTGAACTCACCCCACTTGTGTTTTAGGTTAGCTATCCACTCTCACGTACATCTCTCCTCCATTTCCCACCACATCCCCATTTCCAGTGCGTGTCCTGGAAGTGGGATGTCCCAGGGACCGCGTGGGGCAATCCCTACCTCGTGGTGATGCTTGACATCATGCACCAGGCGGACCTGGGCATCATGAGCCACATTGTGGCTGTCGTGCGCAAGATGAAGAAGCGGCGTGTGAAGCAGATGGACAGGTCAGTGTTTTGGGGATTGGATTCGTTGCTCTTCGTCACATTTACTCAAACCATAAGTTCTGTCCTATTGCTGACATGTTTCTGCCCTTTTGCCACCGCTGAACTGATGTGTATGGGTAGGCGCCTGTCTCTCATTCGCGACCGCACGCGCTTGAATCACATGCGCCTGCCGGAGAGCGCCTACTTCGAGACCGGAGCATGTGTGGCGGCCTATGAGCACAGGGCCGTCATGCAGGTATGAACCCTCCATTCCCTGTTGCTTGTCCTGGCCTAAACCCTCAAGCAGTCTGCTCATGCTGCCATTGTTTGTCCCAACTCCTCACACCATCTGTTCTCACCCTCCCCTTTTCTGCTATCCACATTCTTTGCAGGTCATGGTGTTTGTTTTTGCAGGCCTGCTTCGCCAGCCCCAGATGGATGCCGTTCGTGCCTATCTTGGCTGGTACATCATGTGCTCCCAGCCTCAGGGGCACGCTGAACGGTCCCTCCGGGAGCTGAAGAAGATGACCTCTCGGTAATAATACCACGCATGTAAACCCCCGTGCATGGGATGAATGCTTGGCTACTGTAAATGTGCTCTTGTAGTAGGCAATCTTGTGAGGATGTTTGGTGCTAAACTTTGATAGGAAAGGATCAGGAATAGGAAAACCATATGAATAAGTAGACTCTGTGATTGCATGTGTTGTCATCTCCCACTCCCACTAGGCTGGTTGAGCAGTTGCAGGCTGCGTTTCCAAAGCAGCCATCCTCTTGGTGCCTTGTGAAAACACATCTCATGTCGCACTACGTTGACTCCATACGTCGCGCGGGTCATGTGATTGAATTCAGCACCAACATGTTCGAGCACTTGCACGGACCGTTGGTAAAGAGGATCTACCGTCGGTCCAACAAGCGCAATGTAGATGGGCAGATCATGAAGTTCCATGCTAGGCGCATTCCGGATGTGGTGCCGGTGGATGATCCTGCTGGCCGGGACACCGCCATGCGGCAGGTAAATCTGTTTAGTGCTTGAATTGCATGGATATGAATGCAGAATGTAATAATATAAATAGCATATGTTGGCACGCGATTGAGACCGACACACGGACGCTCATCAAGGAGTCATACTTCCTCCCTGTGGAGTTACCACAAGAACCCACCTCCACCAACTGGTTTGCAAGGAAGTGGGCCAAGCAACACCCTCGTGCCCAAGCTGTGGCCCACTTGGAGCGAACAGTGGGGTCAGCATCAGCAGGAGGGGCAGGGACAGCGCCAGAGACAAAGTCAAAGAGAGAAACCTCATCGATTGCATCGCACAGTAAGTACAGCTGCAGGTCCTCAATCCAGACTGCAAAGTCAATGGCGCGACCCTCAGCGTCAAAAGCCAGGACACTGGGGGTGGCCATTGTAGCAGCTGACAATCTCACCGGGCAGGAAGAGTCGGGAAGCACAGCGGCACAGCAACACGGCAGCACAGTAACTGCGCCGGCCCAGGAGCAGCAGCAGCCCCACAGGAGCAGGAGCTCGGCACCTCAGGTTGCTCAGGCGGCTCGGGTGGCTCGAGCGGCTGGGGCGGCGCGGGCGGCTCAGGCGGCTCGGGCGGCTCGGGCGGCTCGGGCGGCTCGGGCGGCACTGGCGGCTCGGGCGGGTCTGCTGCACGGGCGGCTCGGGCGGCTCTGCTGCACGAGCGGCCCGTTCGGCTCGGGTGACGCGGGTGGCACGGGTGGCGCGGGCGTCGCGACGGGCGGCTCGCTGGCGGCTCGTGGGCGGCTGCACGGGCGGCTCACGGGCGGCTGCGGGCGGCTGCACGGGCGGCTCACGGGCGGCTGCGGGCGGCTGCACGGGCGGCTCACGGGCGGCTGAGGGCGGCTGCACGGGCGGCTCACGGACGGCGCCCTGGGCGGTCGCGGGCGGCTCATGCTGGGCGGCTGCACGGGCGGCCGCACGGGCGGCTGCACGGGCGGCTGCACGGTCGGTTCGTCAGGCGGCGCACAGGCAGCTCACAGGCGGCTGCACGGGCGGCGCGGCGAGCTGCTGAGGGCGACGCACGGGCAGCGCACGGGCGGTGCGACGGGCGGCTCGCGGGCGTCGGGCGCTAGGGCGCTAGGGCGACGACGGGCGGCGCTCAGGCCCTAGGGCGGGCGGCCGTCAGGCTCTAGGGCGGGCCGCGCTTGAGCTCTAGGGCGGGCAGCGCGCGGGCGCTAGGGCGGGCGGCGCTCAGGCTCTAGGGCGGGCGGCCGTCAGGCTCTAGGGTGGGCCGTGCTCAGGCTCTAGGGCGGGCAGCGCGCGAGCGTTAGGGCGGGCGGCGCGCGGGCGTCTAGGGGCCGCTAGGGCAGATCGAAAAAAAAGGAAGTAAGAGGGCCCGGAGCGCGCTCCGGGCAGAAAAAAAAGTTACGAGGTAGCGGAGGTGGGCCCTAAGAACAGTTCCCACAGGGGAACCTGCTCGATACCATGAGAAGAAGTGAACGAGAATGAAATGACTATGAACGAAGTGAGTACAAATAGGAAACCCTAATTGGGTTGTACCCCCTATGGGATACCCCACTATAGCCTACACAAATAAGTAAGCTATATGTTCTGACACAAGCTGCCCTCAAGGATGCACTTATGCGTTATGCAAGATGCGTCACCAAGATTCGAGTAAGTAGTTGCAAGTTTATGCAATCAACCATCATTTGGCTGGCTCGTATCATACATGACTAACATAAAGTGTTATGCAGGCCCATGCATCGCTGGCAATCCCTGCAGCAGACGACGCCAACTTCTCAAGAGTTTCTCACTTCATTCATGCGACCCTTGAGTATTTTGAGAGGCCATGGTACTCGGATGTTGCAGTGGAGGGTGTAAGGTATGGTCGGAGAGAGGAGTGGTATGCAAGGTTGCTTCTGTTGTTCCATACAAAAATACGTGGAGAGAGGGAGGAGCTGGCTTACGTTAGATATTGGAATGCAAGCGGAGAGGATACCGCAACAGGATGCCTTCGCCTCAAGTGGACGACAGGAATGTACGCGTACTCCGTGATTCCAATTGAAGCGCTGCTCCGCCACGTCCATGTGGTGAAGGCATTCCACCTGGTCAGTACCTATCTCCTTAATGAGTATCAAATGTGATGCATTTATCTTGTAATAAAATGGCCAGCATATTTTCAAGCAGACACATTTTAGGGAAGTCAAAGCTTAAAAAACCAATTACAAAATCACAATAAATTTGGCACGCTTCAAATAAACGGCAATGTACCAGAGTCGTGGATTCGATCTAGACTTCAACAAACAAACGCGGTCCGATTTCATTTTGTGATTGGTCTCGATTTGGCTTCGGAACTTCGCCAACCAAAACACCTGAACTGTACCCCCCTTCGAACCCCCTTCAAAAACCAAGGTTTTTTGTGATGACATGAAAGGCATACGAACTTCGAACGTTCGTAACTTTCTCGTTCGTGCTCCGATTGAAGCGATCCTTGGCTCGTCGGAAAGCACTTGAGCAGTGGAGTCACTTCAGATATCTGCTCAAGCCAAATAACATTCACACATACTCAGAGAATCCAAACCACAGAGAACATAAATTCTTGCACACGCTCACACCACGCATGCAACGCACGAACATATGATGGGAGGCAGACATACGTGAATGCAGATGATAGCATCACATAACAAACTCCCCCTCTGGCTGCCTACCATCATCCCACATGCCATAGCTCAAGCATGCACCCTCAATGCACACTCATCCCAGCAAGCTTCATGCCCTTCCAATGCTCAGATTCAGCCAGGCGCTTGGTGAGAATGTCAGCCGCCTGCTGCTGGGTCTTCACAATCTCCAGCCGCACCTCCTTGTCTACGAGCCTCCTCGTCCAATGCCACTTAGGCCTGATGTGCTTGTCTTCGCAAGCTTCACCGCCGACTCATTGTCACAGAATATCACAGTTGGCTCCCTCTGACCAACTCCAATCTCCTCCAACAAACGCCTCAGCCACACCACCTCCTTTGCCCCGTGATGCAGGGCCATTAACTCTGTCTCACACGAGGACTGCCCCACCTCATTCTGCTTCTTGCTGCGCCAGCTCACTGCACCACCTCCAAACATGCACACATAGCCTCCAATGCTGGTGCCATCTGTCTTCACAGAGTTGAAGCTAGTGTCAATGTAGCAGGTCAGGAGCATCTCCCCCTTGCTCAAATCAGCTGCACCCCTCTGCAGCCTCTGCCTCACAGCACTGTACTCCAAACCCACTGATGCCGTTGCACTCACATAGCGGACCAACCTCTTGGCCGCTTCTAGCTGCTCATGACTGGGGCGTGAGACCACACTGGCAAGCCTGGATGTTGCAAAGGCAATGTCAGGCCGCGTGTGGTTAGCCGCATAATTGAGCGCCCCAACCATGGAATGAAACAGCTTCCTGACACTCTCACCCACCACATCCTCATCAGCACAGGGCTCCACAGTGAACCCCGAAGGCAGTGGGGTTGCTGGCTTTCCTCGAACTTGCAGCCCATACTTCTCGGCCAGCCCCTCACAGTACTTCCTCTGGAGCAACCTCAACACTCCCTTGTCGAGGTCCCTCTCCACATGCATCCCCAGGTAGTACTTCACATCTCCCATCATCGAGCACTTGAACTGCATCTCCAGCATCTCCTCCCACGCTCAATCATCGCAGATGACTCGGAGAAAAGAAGGATGTCGTCCACGTACACCAGGAGCATGAGGAACTGCTCCTTCTCTTGCAGCAGGAACAAGCTATGGTCGCACTCACTCTTCTTAAGCCCCCCAGCCAGCAGTTTCTCCTCCAGCTTGTGGTACCATGCGCGAGGAGCCTGCTTCAGGCCATAGATGGCCTTCTTCAGCCTACACACCCTGCCGCTCCCATCATCCAACCCCTCAGGCTGTAACATGTACAGCTACTCCAGAATGATCCCATTGAGGAAGGCGGTGGTAATGTCCATCTGCTTCACCCGCCATCCACGGTTTGCTGCCATTGCCAATGACACCCGCAGTGTTGTGCCTTTCCCCACAGGAGCATAGAGCTCGTTGAAGTCCTTTCCCTTCGTCTGCTGAAACCCCTTTGCCACAAGCCTTGACTTGTAGCGAGTCAGCGCCCCATCAGGTCCGTACTTGTGCCTGAAAACCAGCTTGGAAGAAATGGTCTTCTTCCCATGTGGCAGCTCATACAGCTCCCACGTCTCATTCTCCAGCAGAGAATCATACTCCTCCTTCACACTCTGCTTCCACTTTTCAGCATCGGGCCCGCTCAATGCCTCAGCTAGCGTCTTGGGCTCAGGGACGACTGCCCAGTGGCAGTGTGCTATCTCTTCCTCATCACACTGCTCAGCCACACTCCCAGCCCTTACCACCTTTGGCTTGCCAAAGCTCGGATAGGTCAGCCGGTTAGGAGGGCGCACATCCCTCCTAGGATGGTCAGCCGGACGTGCGGCACCTTGTGGAGCACCTTGCAGCTGCTGCTGTGGCTGCTGCTGCTGCTGCTGCTGCTGCTGCTGCTGCTGCTGCTGCTGCTGCTGCCGCTGCTGGTGCTACTCCTCCACCTCAAGTTCTCCCCCATCCTCAGTCACCCAAGAAATCTCCTCCTCTGAGACAGTGACCTGCACTTGCCTCGAAGGCCGCTGCACCTCATCGGCCTCAATGATCAGCGGTGTAGTAGGGAGCTTCTGCTGCTGCTGCTTCCTCTCCTTATTGTACAAGGACTCAAGGAACTTCACATCCCTTGATACAGTCAGCTGCTGGCTGGTCAAGTCCCAAATCAGCCAGCCCTTGAGATCCTTAGCAAGCCCCAAGTGCACACCCCATCTCCCAAAAGCTTCCAGTTTTTCCCTCTTCTCCTTAGGCACATGAAACACCACCATGCAGCCGTAGGCTCTCAGCATGTTGACTACTAGTGCACTCCCATACCACTTGGTGTAGGGAACCCACTTCTTATCCCCCACAGTCGACAGCACCCTGTTCTTCACAAGGGTGACCTACCGCAGTGCTGTCACCCAAAACGGATCCGGCAGCCCTGCACGCCCAAGGAGAGTGCGAGCACCTTTCTGCAGGTGGTGCCTTGGCTGGTCCCGTGCTGCTGCTGAAGGGAAACTTCGTAAATTTGGTCTCAAGGCAGGTAGGGCAGCTCCCAATCTCCTTTGCTGCCCCCTTCACCTCCAGCCCCTTCAAGAACCCTTCCTTTACCAACTTCTGCAGCATAGGAATGTTCACATGGCACATCCTCTCATGCCACGTCTCCCAATCAGCCTCACCACTCCCAGATGAAGCCTTTGCCCATGCAGCTGTCGCATCCACACCAGCAAGCACCTCACCATGTGGCTGCTGTGGCTGCTGCACCTTCTTGACTGCATCCAAGGCCCCAGCAGTTGGTGCAGTCTCCTCTCCTCCCGCATTTTCTTTAGCCGCTGCCGCTGCCTTTGCCGTTGCTGGTGGTTTCCCTTTCCATGGGATGATGGGCAGCTGCCACAGGTCCTTGATGCAGCTGCTCTTCTCCTCCAAATCCCACAGCAGCAACTTCCCAAGCTTTGCATGGCAGCTGGTTGGGCCGAATGTAACCTTTGCCTTGCTTTTCTGCAGCCGGCGCACAGAGAGGAGGTTAACGGATAAACCTTCAACCAACAGGACATTCCCAAGTCCCACAAGCCCCCCATTGGCTCCCATCACCTTGGCATTCCCAACACCAATCACAGGGAGCAAAGCACCTGAAGCGGCAGCCACAAACTTGATCTTCCCAGGGGGCTTCACCTCATCAAGCAAATCTGCCCGTGGGGTCATGTGACTCGTGCAACCTGAATCGATCACCCAGTGAGTGAGGGGGTGCATCACAACCTTCCCAACTGAACCCACATCACCCCCAATCCCTTGCACATCCTCAACCATGAGGAACATCCCAGGGTCGGCTTTACCTTGTGCACCATCACCTTGTGCACCTGATCATTGCATAGTGCCACCTCGTGCACGTTCACCACTTGGCGGCTTCATGCCTAGAGGCGCCCATCCTTCAGGCCGGCTGAAACACTTGAACCGTGAGTGTCCAGCCTTTTTGCAGTACCAGCACGCACCCTCCATTCGGGTGCTCCCATTGCCTCCAGAGCTCCCATGCCCTTCATTGTAGTCACCTTGGTCTCTCCCTCTGCCAAAGCCTCTCCCACGGCCTCGGCCTCTCCCACCCCCTCTTCCTCTGCTGCCTCCTGCAGCTCCATACCCCTCAGCAGTTTTGTTGGCAGCACCACCTCCCGTGTGGCGCCTGCGGAAGTCCTCTTGCAGGATCTGGTGCCGTAGCCACTCAAGCGTCCATTTGTCCTGCTGAGCGTTGAGGGTGGGTTGTCCCACGAGTTGTCGAGCACCGAGATGATCTTGGTGCACTGCTGCATCTCCGACACCTTGCTGCCCGCCGCTGCCATCCTCGCATAGGTGTCCTTGATCTTGTCAAGGGCCGGCTTCACATCATCTTCCGGCCGCATGGAGAGGGCAGCCAGCTCCTTCTCCAATACGATCACCATCGGCAGCGTGTTGGGTTGAACCACGTCGCGTAGCAGCTTCCACGCCTTCGGTCCCGAGTCATCAAGCTCCACCAAATCCTTGATGTGCTGGAACATGTCGTTGTTGACCGACTGTAGAATCAAGTCGTACAGTACCGCGCTCTGCTCAATCCACCGATCGCGGGCATCCCCTTCCTCGGGCATCTTCTCCTCTCCCATAGCCAATTTTGAGCAGCTTGTAGCGCTTGAAGGTGCTCCTCATCTGCCCACTCCATTCCTCATAGTTGGAGCCATCCAATGCCTCAATCTTGGATGGTGGCGGCTCACTCTTTTTCTCAGCTCCTTCTCCACTCCCTTGACTCATCTCCTCTGCTCCCAATCACAGGTTCGAGCTCCCACTTTGCTGTCCACACCGAACTCCCACAATATTTTCACAAGTGTCGACGCCAATGAAATTTCGGCAGAGTTTCCCCTTAGCGGAAGTCACATCCAGCCTCCAGAACTCCACTTAGGCACGCCCACATGTCATGGTGGGTCTAGGAGGGTCTTCACACTTCAGTAGACTCTCCACAAAGTCCTTAATTGGCTCTGATACCACTTGCTAGAGACTAAGGACGGAGTCTATGAAGATTAGGAGCCGAAATATCACAAAATCGTTGGTCTCAATTTCTGGAAAGAATCGTCGCGCTCACAAGAAACGTCGTCGACAAAATACGCAATGTCAGAACTTCATAAATTTCGGATATGTTGTAGCTCTAGTCCGTAGCTACAATTCCCAAGTCGAATCGTACAAAACAATGAAGTATTTCTCGAGTTATCAATTTTGGCGCACAGGGGGGTATGCTGCCATAAGAACTTAACTCAATCACAAGAGTCCCACAATTACACAATTACTACACAAGAGAGTTAGAGTAGCTAGAAACCAGGTGGGAGGGAAGAGGAGGACGAGAGTGAAGGTCCCAAGGAGTCCCCTGTCGAACTTATATGCTATAGTCTGTTTAGGCTGTAGTGGGCGCTCTCCTCTCACGCTGCCCGTGTGCAGCCCGCTAGCAGCCCGAGCGCGTCCCCGCCGTTTTAGCGCGCGTAGGAAAACCGCCGCCTAGGGCGGCCCGATTTTTTTTCTCGCGAGCCCCAGAAGGCCGTCGCCCGTAGGCCCTGCTCGCCCCTAGGCCGACGCACGACCCTCAGCCGCCCGCGCGCAGGTCGCAGCCAGCGCGCCCAGAGCTACGCAGCCCCGCCCGTAGGCCGCCGCGACGCTCCTCTAGGCCGCCGCCCACGCGCTAGTCAGGCCCACGCACAGCCGCGGCCTGCCGAACTTATATGCTATAGTCTCTTAAGGCTGTAGTGGGGTAGTCAATATGGGGTACAACACTTTAGGGTTTCCTACTTGTACTCCTCTTGCTGCTCAATGCAATCATTCCTCGTTTTCATTCTCACATGGTTTCAGAGCAGGTTCCCTAGTGGAACACTCTATTGGACCCACCACGATATATATTTTTCCTGTCCGGAGCGTGCTTCGCTCCTGCCCGAGTCGCGCCGCCCTTAGCGGCCCCTCTCACGGCCCCTTGAGCCACCCTCACGGACCCGCGCGCCGCCTTTGGGGCCCCTCGCGCCACCCGTCGACCCCGCGCGCCGCCCTTTCGGCCCCGTGAGCCTCCCTTGCGGCCCCGCGCGCCTCTCGTCGGCCCCGCGCGCCGCCCCTGCGCCCCTACGCGCCTCTCGTCGGCCCCGCGTGCCACCCTTGCGGCCCCCTTTGCGCCGCTCCTCGGCCACGCCGCCGCCCCTGCGGCCCCTCGTGCCGCCCTCCGCGGCCCTGACGCCGCCCTTGCGGCCCCTTGCGCTGCTCCTCGGCCCCTCCCGCTGCCTTAGCGGCCCCTTGTGCCGCTCCTAAGCGGCCCCGACGCCGCCCTTCGCGGCCCCTTGCGCCGCTCCTAAGCGGCCCCGACGCCACCTCCTAAGCGGCCCTGACGCCGCCTCTACCGAGCCGCCCAGCGACAGAGCCGCCGAGCCGCCCGACAGCCGAGCCGCCCGACGGCCGAGCCGCCTAGCCGCCTGACAGCCAAGCCGCCCAGCAGCTGAGCCGCCCAGCAGCCAACCCGCCCGACAGCCGAGCCGCCTGACAGCCGAGCCGCCCAGTAGCCAAGCCGTCGAGCCACCCGGCAGCCGAGCCGCCCAACAGCCGAGCCGCCCGATAGCCGAGCCGCCCAGCAGCCGAGCCGCCGAGCCGCCGAGCCGCCTAGCCGCAGAGCCGCCCGACAGCCGAGCCGCCCAGCAGCCGAGCCGCAGGCCGCTACCAGTCCTTCCGATGCGCCCCGGCCCTACTTACTAGTACTGGTGGGCCCCCTCCTCGCTAGACCTCTGCGGTCATGGCTACCCCCAGTGTCCTTACCTTTGACACCGAGGGCCGTGCTGTTGACTTTGAGGTCTGGGTCGATGACCTCCAGCTGTTCCTCCAGTGCGATAGGGCAGACGGCCTCTCTTTGTTCGACCTCACATCTGGTGCCTCCCCTGCCCCGGCTGCTACTACTGACAGCACTGTTTGCTCACAGTGGGCGACTCAAGATGCTGCTGCCCGTCTTGCTGTGCGTCGCCACTTACCGACCACTGAGCATGCGCACTTTAGCCAGTACAAGAGTGCTCAGACCTTGTACGACGCTGTAGTTGCACGCTACTCTTCCCCTGCTACTGCTGCACTGAGCCGCCTCATGCTACCGTACGTCTTCCCTGACCTTGCTGCGATTCCCACAGTCGCTGACCTCATTACGCACCTCCGCACTAGTGACACTCGCTACCGCGCTGCGCTTCCTGCTGAGTTCTGCGCCAAGAACCCCCCTGCCATGTACATCACCCTCTACTACATAGTCACCCGGCTCCCTGACTCTCTCCGCGTAGTCAGGGACCACTTCCTCTAAGTTTGCCCCACCACTCTCACCGTTGACCTCCTCGAGAAGGCCCTCCTAGCAGCAGAGACGAGCATAGTCACTGTAGGAGCCTCTCGTGGTGACCCTCGCACCCCCGTCTTTGAGGGGTGTTCCCCCTCCCCCCTCTTGCCCTCTGTTGCTTCTGCTGCTGCTGCTGCTGCCGACCTCGTTGGTTTCTACGGGGTCGGCGCTGCGTCTGCCCCTAGTGGGAGACGCCGAACCAGCAAGGGCAAGGGGGGCAAGGGAAATGGAGGGGCTAGCGGGGGCGGTGGAGGTGGTGGTGGAGGCAGTGGAGGGAGTGGGGGTGGTGGTGGGAGTGGTGGCGGGGGCGGTGGCGGCGGCGGCAGCAGTGGAGGCGGAGGAGGCGGCGGTGGTGGCGGAGGGAGAGGAGGCGGCGGAGGTGGAGGAGGAGGCGGCGGTGGAGGAGGCGGCGGAGGCGGCGGCGGAGGCGGTGGTGGAGCGGGTCGCGAGTCTACGCAGAGGAGTGGGTCAGGTGGTGGTCCGCGCCAGCAGCAGCAGCGCGGTCGTGAGACCCTGTCCCCTCAGCAGCTTCGTGAGTGGTACGCTGCTCGTCAGCGTGGTGGGGGCACTGGTCCCTGCACTTACGTCCTCCGTACCGGCGACCGAGCTGGTGAGCAGTGCGGGGGCCCGCACTCCACCCAGCACTGCTTCGGCCGCCTGACGGACGCGTGGCGTCACCAGTTCCCTGAGACGTCAGAGATCTCTCGCTGGGGAGATCTCTCTAGGGCGGGGGTTGCCATCTTTGATCTTGACTATGATGCTATCCTTGCTGCCATGTATGCTGTGTCTACTAGTGTTGAGGGTGACTGTTACCTGTGTGTACCGCCTGACCCAGGCATTGAGGCCACTGCTCTAGATGCTGGTGAGGCTGCTGCTCTAGGTGCTAGTGCGTCTGCTGCACCAGGTGCTAGTGCGTCTGCTGCCCCAGGTGCTAGCGCGTCTGCTGCCCCAGGTGCTACTGCATCTGCTGCCTCTGGTGCTGGTGAGTCTGCTCTCTCAGGTACTACGTCGGCTCAGGCCTTGCACACCTTCACCCTTGACTCGGGTGCGTCCCGCTCCTTCTTTCGAGACCGCACCACTCTTACGCCGCTCAGTCGGCCGGTTGCAGTCTCCCTGGCGGACCCCTCTGGGGGTCCTGTCCTTGCTAGCTTCTCCATTGTCTTACCGTGTCCTGCAGCCCCCTCTGGCACTCTGTCAGGTCTCTACCTCCCCTCGTTCTCTACGAACTTGGTGAGTGGAGCGGACCTACAGGATAGGGGGGTTGACCAGTTCACTCCTGCGAGTCAGCGGGTGACCCACTGCACGGACGCTCGGACGGGCCGACACTTGGCCACGTTTACCCGTCAGCCGGGGTCGAGCCTGTACACACTGACCACTGAGTCTCCTCCTGTTTCTGCGTCTGGTCAGGTAGCTGCGTTGAGTCAGGTGTTTGCTGGAGCGTCGAGGTCTGGTCCTGAGTCTGCTCCCTGCTCGTGTCGTAACCTGTCCCACCAGACTCTCCTTTGGCACCACCGCCTTGGTCAACCCTCCCTGCCTCGTCTCGGAGGCATGGCCTCCCGTTTCCTTGTCTCTGGTCTCCCCCGGTCTCTTCCTCCCCTACCTCCGGGGCCTGGCCCTACCTGCATCCCTTGCATCTAGGGGCAACAGCGTGCCGCCCCGCACTCCTCCGAGTTTCCTCCGACAGAGGCTCCGCTGCAGACTCTCCACATGGACGTGTGGGGCCCCGCCCGCGTCCGCAGACAGGGGCACGAGCGTTACTTCCTGTTGGTGGTTGACGACTACTCGCGTTACACCACAGTCTTCCCCTTGCGCAACAAGGGTGGCGTCACTGAGGTGTTGATTGACTGGATCCGCGCAGCTCGTCTCCAGCTCAGGGAGAGTTTCGGCTCGGACTTTCCTGTTCTGCGTCTGCACTCTGACAGAGGCGGGGAGTTTTCCTCTGCCCGTCTGGGAGCCTTCTGTCGTGCACAGGGCATCCGCCAGACCTTCACGCTTCCGGCCTCTCCACAGAAAAATGGGATTGTTGAGCGCCGCGTTGGCATGGTCATGGACGTCGCTCGTACGTCCATGATGCATGCGGCTGCCCCCCATTTTCTGTGGCCATTTGCGGTTCACTACGCCGCGCATCAGCTCAACCTTCACCCCCGAGTCTCCTTGCCAGAGACCTCCCCCACCTTGCGGTGGACGGGGAAGGTCGGCGATGCGTCTGCGTTTCGGGTCTGGGGTTCTCGGGCATTTGTCCGCGACTTCTCTACTGACAATCCGTCCCCCCGTGCTGTTCCCTGCATCTTCCTTGGCTTCCCCCCTAACGCGCCTGGTTGGCAGTTTTACCACCCCGCCTCGCGCCGTGTTCTGTCCTCCCAGGACGTCACCTTTGACGAGTCGGTACCTTACTACCGTCTCTTCCCCTACCGCACTGTGCCCGTTGGGAGTACTGGTGCCGTCCCTGCTGTTTCTCGAGTCGCTGCGCGACCGCGGCCGTACTTCGTTCCGCTCCTTGAGCAGGTTCTTGGTCTCCCGCCCTCTACTGGTCCTGCTCCTCCCTTAGAGTGTCCAATGCCTGTCCAGTCGCAGTCACAGTTACAGCCCGCCTCCCCCCTACCTGCTCCTTCTCCCTACACTGGTCCTACTGGAGGTCTTGCTGAGCGTCGTGAGCCTGCGTCTCGTCCTGAGTCGCGTGTTCGTGCTGCTCGCACTAGTGGTCGTGCTTCGCGTCCGCATCCTCCTGCAGTCCCCGGCACACACCAGATGGCACTGTGTCCTTCCACTGCTCCTCTGCGTGTCCCGTTGCCGTCTCCTCCTGAGTCCTCTCTTCCTACTCTTGCTGACCCTGAGTCTGACTCCCTTCGTGCTGCCAGTCCTACTGTCACACGTCTCTTGGCTACTTTTTTCACTGACCCTTCTTTTGAGTCCACTTTTGCGTCTGCCTTAGTGGCTGAGCTGGTCGACTTTGCTGCTCGCTGTTGTCTGGACTACGCTGCTAGTCTTGTTGCTGAGTCTGAGTCTTTCTGTCCTCCGTCCGTCGGGGGTGAGTGTGCTCTTAGCACGGACATCCTTGAGGACAGGCAGGAGGAGTTCCAGTTTTTTGCTGCTGCTTTGCCTCATCTCGTGTCCACGCTGATTGCCCCTGAGGGAGACCCGGATGCACCAGACATCCCGACTCCTCGATCGTACGCTGAGGCGATCGAGGGTCCCTACTCCTCTCAGTGGCAGTCAGCCATGGACGCAGAGATGGCTTCCTGGAAGTCCACAGGCACCTACGTCGACGAGGTTCCCCCACCTGGGGCGAACATCGTCAGTGGCATGTGGATTTTCAGGGTGAAGCGGCCGCCGGGTTCTCCGCCTGTCTTCAAGGCGCGTTACGTGGCTCGAGGCTTCAGTCTGCGGCAGAGAGTTGACTACTTTCATACCTTCTCTCCCACCCCGAAGACGACCACTCTTCGGGTACTGCTGCACATAGTTGCTCAGCGTGACTACGAGCTTCACTCTCTTGACTTCAGCACAGCTTTCTTGCAGGGCAGCCTGCATGAGGAGATCTGGCTGCGCCGCCCACCTGGCTTCACTGGGTCGTTTCCTTCTGGTACCCAGTGGAGCCTCCGGCGGCCAGTCTACGGTCTCCGCCAGGCGCCCCGTGAGTGGCACGACACACTGAGGACTACACTTGCGGCTCTTGGGTTTGCTCCTTCTACAGCCGACCCGTCGCTGTTTCTGCGCACCGACACCTCTTTGCCGCCGTTCTACATCCTTGTGTACGTCGACGACTTGGTCTTTGCCACAGTTGACACTGCTGGACTCGCCCACATGAAGTCCGAGCTGCAGAAGAGACACACGTGCACAGACCTGGGTGAACTGCGCAGCTACCTTGGCTTGCAGATCACCCGGGACAGAGCACAGCGCACCATTACCCTGACTCAGTCACACATGGTGCAGCAGGTCCTTTAGCGCTTCGACTTCACGTACTCCTCACCTCAGGCCACTCCTCTGTCTACTCGCCAGTCGCTCTCAGCTCTGCCTTCGGATGAGTCCGTAGAGCCGAGTGGCCCATACCCAGAGCTTGTTGGCTGCCTCATGTACCTGATGACCTGCACACGACCTGACCTTGCATACCCTCTTAGCATCTTGGCACGCTATGTTGCTCATGGGAGACATCGACCAGAGCACATGGCTGCAGCGAAGAGGGTGTTGCGCTACTTGTGCAGTACGTCGGGCATGGGGCTAGTGCTTGGAGGGCGACGTCCAGTGGTCCTCACAGGTCATGCGGACGCTTCTTGGGCTGACGACTAGGCTACGCAGCGGTCGTCACAGGGTTACACCTTCAGCCTTGGTTCCGGCTCTGTCTCGTGGCGGTCTACCCGCTCGTCTTCTGTTCTCGGCTCCAGCTGTGAGGCCGAGATCTACGCAAGGGCCATGGCTGCACAGGAGCTACGCTGGCTCACCTACCTGCTGACTGACCAGGGAGAGCCGCCTCGTTCTCCTCCAGTTCTGTACGTAGACAACAAGGCCATGCTGGCCTTGTGTCGGGAGCACAGAACGAAGCACATTGCTCTCCACTACTTCCTTGCTCGTGAGCTGCAGCAGCGCGGTCAACTGCGCCTTGCCTACGTGGCCTCTGAGGCCAACACTGCTGATATCTTTACCAAGGCACTTCCGCCTTGTGATCATCAGCGCTTTTGTACTTTGCTAGGTCTTGTGCCTACTTGGCCTCACTTGCTCACTTCTTGACTTTGCTTGTACTATGATCTATATACACCTGCACTTGCATGCTTACCTTTGCTAGGTTGAGATCACTGCCTTGCTTGTTCTTCTTGATTTATAACTCTGCATGTGAACTGGCCTTGTGGCCTTGTGCTTGTGCTCAGATTGTGTGGTGACGTTGTGATCCACCTTGAGCTTGCCTTGCTTCTCTTGACTGGTCTTGTGACCCCTTGTTCTCCCCCACTTTGCCTATGGGGGTGTGTTGAACTTATATGCTATAGTCTGTTTAGGCTGTAGTGGGGTAGTCAATATGGGGTACAACACTTTATGGTTTCCTACTTGTACTCATCATGCTGCTCAATGCAATCATTCCTCGTTTTCATTCTCACATCCCCAACCAAAGGAAACTCCATGCCACACAATTCCCTTCCCCATAGGCAACCCAACTTTGACCTTTGTCAATATCCCAACCTCCACAATCCACCTCAACCCAACTTGGCCACACTTGCCAACCTGGTTTGGCTTCTCCCAACCATTTGGTAGCATCTACCGTGATGGGGACGAATTTCCCAACCCCCAAAAGTCTGTACCCCATATAGAGTCATTCCCACAACTTCCCATAGTCGCCACAACCAAACATGAAAGGCATACGAACTTCAAACGTTCGTAACTTTCTCGTTCGTGCTCCGATTGAAGCGATCCTCGGCTCGTCGGAAAGCACTTGAGCGGTGGAGTCACTTCAGATATTTGCTCAAGCCAAATAACATTCACACATACTCAGAGAATCCAAACCACAGAAAACAGAAATTCTTGCACACGCTCACACCACGCATGCAACGCACGAACATATGATGGGAGGCAGACAGACGTGAATGCAGATTATAGCATCACGTAACACCGTCGCCTCATCGCGGCGCCCTGGGGGCCCGCGCGCCATCCTCTCCCGTCGCCTTGTCGCGGCGCCTTGGGGGCCCGCGCGTCGCTCCCTCCCGTCTCTTGTCAAGGCGCCTGGGGGCCCGCGCGCAGCCCCTCCCGTTGCCCGTCGAGGCGCCCTCGGGGGCCCGCGCGGGGCCCCCTTGCCGTCACCCGCCGTGGCGCCCTCGGGGGGCCCGCGCGCTGCCCCTCCTGCAGCTCGCGAACCGCCCCTGCAACCCGCGAACCGCCCCTGCCGCCTCCTGCCCTCGTGCAACTGCGGGGTGGCGGGTATGGGGGTGGCGGATGTGTGTGTCGTCACTTGCTCCTCCTCCTCCTCCGTCTCCCACTACTGCAGCTGCCGCTGAGGGGGGTGGATGTGTGGAAGCCGCGGGCATGGCGCTAGGGGGGGTGTCGTGGGTGTGGAGCTAGGGTTCATCAGGGGGTGTGTGAACGGGAGTTTTGGGACAATGGAGGAGGTTGAACGGGGGGTGGCCGCCTTAAGCCAGCAGCTCCAGTCGCCCGTGAGACCGTTGCGCCAGTCGCCCGTGAGCCCGTTGCTCCAGTTCTCTCGTGAGCCCGTTGCTCCAGTCGCCCGTGAGCAAGTTGCTCCTTCTGCTCGTCTAGCCGCGGAGCCAGTTGCTGCACTTGCCCGTCTGCCAGTTGCTCGAGTTGCCAGTGTGCCAGTTGCTCCAGTTGCCCGTGTGCCAGTTGCTCCAGTTGCGCCGTGTGCCAGCAGCTTCAGCTGTAAGACATACATGATATAGCCTGTGTAGGCTGTAGTGGGGTAGTCAATAGGGGGTACAGCTTTTCTAGGGTTTCATACTTGTACCTTTCTCATTCCTAGTCAATTCATTTTCCTCGTTCTTATTCGCACATGGTATTAGAGCAGAATCGTTCCTAGGGCCCACCGAACGTTCCGCCCTGCCCTAACTGATTTTTTTTTTTTTCGCTGCCCCTGCGGCCGTGCTGCCCTTGCAGCCCGGGTGCTGCCCCTGCGACCTTGCTGCCACTGCATCCGTGCCTGCCCCTGAAGCTGTGCCTGCCCCTGCAGCCGTGTCTGCCTCTGCAACCCGTGGGAGCTGCCCCTGAAGCCCGCGCGCCGCCCTCCCGAGCAGCCGTGCCTGCCCCTGCAGCCCGTGGGTGCTACCTCAGCAGCCGTGCCTGCCCCTGCAGCCCGTGGGCGCTACCCCTGCAGCCGTGCCTGCCTCTGCAGCCCATGGGAGCTGCCCCTGCAGCCCGCGAGCCGCCCTAAACTGTGCTCGTCGCGACGCCCCTGCGGGACCCGCACGGCGTCCCCCTCTTGCTCGTTGCGACGCACCCAGGGCGTCACCCGTGCTCGTCGCGGCGCCCCCTGGGCACCGTCCCTGCTCGTCGCGACGTCCCCGGGCGTCGCCCCTGCTCGTCGCGGCGCCCTCTAGGCGCCATCCCTGCTCGTCGCGACGCCCCTGGGGCGTCGCCCCCGCTCGTCGCGGCGCCCCCTGGGTCCCGTTCCTGTTCGTCGCAGCGCCCCCTGGGCGCCTTCACTGCTCGTCGCGGCGCCCCCGCGGCGCCTTCCCTGCTCGTCGCGGCGCCCCCCCCCCCCCCCCCCCCCCCCCCCCTGCAGCAGCTGCCTCGGAGCCCCGCCCTGCAGCAGCTGCCTCGGTGCGCCGCCCTGCAGCAGCTGCCGCGGAGCCCCTCCCTGCAGCAGCTGCCTCGGAGCCCCGCCCTGCAGCAGCTGCCGCGGAGCCCCGCCCTGCAGCAGCTGCCTCGGAGCCCCGCCCTGCAGCAGCTGCCGCGGAGCCCCGCCCTGCAGCAGCTGCCTCGGAGCCCCACCCTGCAGCAGCTACCTCGGAGCCCCGCCCTGCAACAGCTGCCGCGGAGCCCCGCCCTGCAGCAGCTGCCTCGGAGCCCCGCCCTGCAGCAGCTGCCGCGAAGCCCCCCCCCCCCCCCCCCCTGCCGCCGTAGAGGCCCCGCCCTATAGCAGCTGCCGCGGAGCCGCCTGCAGTAGTCGCGGCCCCACCCTGCAGCAGCTACCGCGGAGCCCCCCTGCCGCCGTCGCGGCCCCGCCCTGCTGCAGCTGCCGCGGAGCCGCCTACAGCAGCCGTGGCCCCGCCCTGCAGCAGCTGCCGAGGAGCCCCCTGCCGCTGTCACGGCCCCGCCCTGCAGCTGTCCCGGCCCCGCCGTCGCCGCCGTCGTGCGCCTACCGTGCTCGCCTGGCGAGCGACTGCCCTTCCCACCACTGGTGAGCACTTGCCCTACCCGCGCTTCCCGCGCGCCTGCCTTACTAGCGCGCTGCCACCCTGCCCTGCCCGTGCTGCTACTACTGTTTCTGCTGCTACTACTGCTGCTACTGCTTCTCCTGCTACTGCTGCTCCTGGCGGTGGCCAGATGCAGCTCCAGCGACGTCCGCGTGAGTCTCTCATGCCCCAGCAGCTTCGTGAGTGGCACACTAGTTGGGGTTGTAGGGGTGGCCGCGCTGCTACTGCTGTTACTGCTGCTACTGCGGCTACTACTGCTAGTGCTGCTCCTGGCGGTGGCCAGATGCAGCTCCAACGACGTCTGCATGAGTCTCTCATGCCCCAGCAGCTTTGTGAGTGGTACGCTACTTGGGGTTGTAGGGGTGGCCGTGGTGGGAGTCGCACTAGAGCGGGTCGTTCGGGAGCTTCTTGTAGTGACCAGGTGCAGTGACAGCGGCGTCTGCGCGCGGTCCTTTCGCCCCAGCAGCTTCATGAGTGGTACGCTCAGAGTGGAGGGTCACGGAGTACTGCTCGCTGCCCATACGTCATTCCCTCTGGTGCTCGGGTTGGTCAGCCTTGCGTGACGATTGGTCACACAGAGTCCCGCTGCTTCTCCCGTCTGAGCGACGCCTGGCGTACGGGTTTTGGCGACGCGGCTGAGCTCCCCGACTGGGTGGAGCTGCTTAGGCAGAGGGTAGATATCTTTGCTTTTGACTATGATGCTATCCTCACTACCATGTATGCATTGCCTACTAGTGCTGAGGGTGCCTTTAACCTGTGTGTGCCGCCTGACCCATGTATAGAGTCTACTGCTCTAGGTGCTGGTGAGGCTGCTGCTCTAGGTGCTGGTGGGTCTCCTTCTCCAAGTGCCGGTGAGGCTGCTACTCTAGGCGCTAGGGAGTCCACTCCTCCAGGTGCTGGTGAGTCTGCTCTCTCTGGTACTACGCCTGCTGCGGCCTTGCACATTTTCACCCTTGACTCGGGTGCTTCCCGCTCCTTCTTTCGCGACTGCACCACACTCTCGCCGCTCGATCGGCCAGTGGAGGTCTCTCTGGCTGATCCCTCTAGAGGTCCGGTCCTTGCACACTCCTCCACGCATCTGCCGTGTCCGGCGGTCCCGTCTGGCTCTCTGTCTGGCCTCCACCTCCCCTTGTTCTCCACGAACTTGGTGAGTGGAGCTGACCTTCAGGACGCGTGGGTTGACCAGTTCACCCCTGGAGGTCAGCGGGTGACCCACTGTTCGTGTACTCGGACGGGCCGGCACATGGCCACGTTCACCCGTCAGCCTGGGTCGAGCCTGTACACCCTGACTACCGTGTCTCCTCCGCTTGCTGAGTCTGGTCAGGTAGCTGCGTCGGGTCAGGTGTTTGCTGCAGCGTCCCGGTCTCGTCCTGAGTCTGCCCCGTGCTCGTGTCGCCTCCTGTCTCACCAGACTCTCCTCTGGCACCGCCGCCTTGGTCACCCCTCCCTGCCTCGTCTCCGAGGCATGGCCTCCCGTATCCTTGTCTCTGGTCTCCCCCGGTCCCTCCCTCCCCTTCCTCCGGGGCCTGCCCCTACCTGTGTTCCCTGCGTCGAGGTCCGGTAGCGCGCCGCTCCTCACTCCTCCAAGTTTCCTCCGATAGCGGCTGCGCTGCAGACTATCCAAATGGACGTGTGGGGCCCAGCCCGTGTCCGTGGACAGGGTCACGAGCGTTACTTCCTGCTGGTTATTGACGACTACTCGCATTACACCACAGTCTTCCCCTTGCGCCGCAAGGGTGAGGTCACTGAGGTTTTGATCGACAGGATCCGCGCTGCCCGTCTCCATCTCAGAGAAAATTTCGGCTCGGACTTTCCTATTCTAGGGCTTCACTCCAACAGAGGTGGTGAGTTTTCCTCCGACCTTCTGCAAGCCTTTTGTCGTGCGGAGGGCATCCGCCAGACGTTCACGCTTTTGGCCTCTCCACGGCAAAATGGGATTGCTGAGCGCCGCATTGGCATGGTCATGGACGTCGCTTGTACGTCCATGATCCATGCGGCTGCTCCCCATTTTCTGTGGCCGTTCGCGGTTCAGTACGCGTCGCATCAGATCAACCTCCAACCCCGGGTCTCCATGCAGGAGACCTCCCCTACTCTGCGGTGGACGGGGAAGGTTGGCGATGCGTCTGCGTTCCGTGTGTGGGGATCTCGAGATTTTGTCCGCGACTTGTCTGCGGACAAGCTGTCCTCCCGTGCTGTTCCCTGCGTCTTCCTTGGCTTCCCCCCTGACACGCCTGGTTGGCAGTTTTACCACCCCACCTCGTGCCGTGTTCAGTCCTCTCACAACGTCACGTTTGACGAATCTGTTCCTTACTACCATCTCTTCCCCTACCGCACTGCCCCCCTCCCCCCCCCCCTCCGTGTCAGAATCCCAGCCACTAGACCACTGGGATAAAAGGGCTTGTTTAAGTAGCGGGTCAGTGCGCCCATAGCCCCCCAGGCCAACGTGCCTGTAACCCTTCCCTAGGATCAATCGGGGATCACCAGTGGACCTCTGACACCCCCCCGCACTGGGATGCCCGAAGTGCATACACCGGGACTCGAACCCGAGACCTTGACTCTGATACCATGTCAGAATCCCAGCCACCAGATCATTGGGATAAAAGGGCTTGTTTAAGTAGCGGGTCAGTGCGCCCATAACCCCCCGGGCCAACGTGCCTGTAACCCTTCCCTAGGATCAATCGGGGATCACCAGTGGACCTCTGACACTCCGCTCTTCCTCGCGCAAGGTCCTCCCTCAGTAGACCCCCTCCCCCCTCAGGGTCCTGCCCCCTCAGATGTGTCCCATGTAGATGCAGTCGAGCCTTTCGAGGTAGCTGTTTACTCTAGTGCTGCTAGGGGTGCTAAGCCTGTGGGTGCCGGGTCTGGGGGTGCTGAGCCTGAGCGTGCGGAGCCTGGGGGTGCTGAGCCTGATAGTGCGGAGCCTGGGGGCGCTGAGTTTGGGGGTGCTGAGCTTGGGGGTGCTGAGCTTGGGGGTGCTGAGTCTGGGGGTGCTGAGCCTGGGGTTGCTGAGTATGAGGGTGCGGAGCCTGAGGGTGCTGAGCCTTCGCGTGTGGAGTCTAGAGGTGCTGCGCCTGGAAATCCTTCGGGTGCTTCGTCCCGGCGGGAGCCACTCTCTCCACAGCAGCTGCGCGAGTGGTTTGCTCGCCGCTGGAGCCGTGCTGCTGGAGCTGGTGGTGCTACGGGCACTGGAGGTCCTGCTGCTGCTGGAGCTGCTGGGGGTTCTGGAGCCACTGGTCCCGGAGGTGCTCGTAATGGAGGTACTGGAGCTGCTGGGCCTGGTGGTGCTGCTGGGGCTGGAGCTGCTGGAGGTGCTGGAGTTGGCGGTACTCCTGGACCCGGTGCTGCTGGAGGTGCTGGCCCTGGCGCTGCTAGGGCTGCTGGGGCTTCTGGTGGTGCTACGGGCACTGGAGGTCCTGCTGTTGCTGGAGCTGCTGGGGGTTCTGGAGCCACTGGTCCCGGAGGTGCTCGTAATGGAGGTACTGGAGCTGCTGGGTCTGGTGGTGCTGCTGGGGCTGGAGCTGCTGGAGGTGATGGAGCTGGCGGTACTCCTGGACCCGGTGCTGATGGAGGTGCTGGCCCTGGCGCTGCTAGGGCTGCTGGGGCTTCTGGTGGTCCTGCTGGAGCTGGAGCAGCTGGAGGTACTAGATCTAGAGGTGCTGCTGGACCCGGTGCTCCTGGGGGTGCTTGAGTTGGCGCTACTTGAGCTACTGGAGGTACTGCTTGAGCTGTTGCTGCTGGAAGAGTTGGAGCTGATGCTGGGGATGCCGGTGTTGTCCCTGCTGGTTCTGGAGGCGTTGCGCGGCCGCGGCCGTACTTTGTTCCGCTCCTTGAGCAGGTTCTTGGTCTCTTGCCTTCTACTGGTCCTGCTACTTCCGTAGAGTGTCCACAGCCCGTCCAGTCCGAGTCACAGTTACAGCCCGCCTCCCCACTGCCTGCTCCTTCTCCTTACACTGGTCGGACAGGAGGTCTAGCGGAGCATCGAGAGCCTGAGTCTCGTCCTGCGTTGCCTGTTCGCGTTGTTCGCACTGGTCGTCGTGCTCCGCGTGAGCGTCCTCCTCCTGTCCATGGCACGCACCAGACGGCTCTACGTCCTTCCACTGCTCCTCAGCGTGTCCCTATGCCGTCTCCTCCTGCATCATCTCTTCCTGCCCTTGCTGACCCGGTGTCTGACTCCCTTCGTGCTGCTAGTCCTACTGTCACGCATCTCCTGGCCATTGCCGTCAGTGACCCTTCCTTTGAGTCAGCTGCTGCGTCTGCCTTAGTTGCTGAGCTTGTCGACTTTTCTGCTCAGTGTCGTCTAGACTACGACGCGAGTCTGAGTCTGGTGTCGAGTTTGCTTGTCCTCCGTCCGTCGGGGGTGAGTGTGGTCTTGGCACGGACGTCCTTGAGGACAGGCAGGAGGACTTTGAGTGGTTTGCAGCCGCTGTACCTCATCTCGTGTCCTTGCTGATTGCACCTGAGGGAGACCCGGATGCACCAGACATCCCGACCCCACGCTCGTACGCAGAGGCGATAGAGGGTCCCTACTTCTCTCAGTGGCAGTCAGCCATGGACGCAGAGATGGCATCCTCGAAGTCCACGTGCACTTACGTCGACGAGGTTCCCCCTCCTGGGGCGAACATCGTCAGTGGCATGTGGATTTTCAGGGTGAAGCGGCCGCCGGGTTCTCCGCCTGTCTTCAAGGCGCGTTACGTTGCTCGAGGCTTCAGTCAGCGACAGGGAGTTGAGTTCTTCCATACCTTCTCCCTGTCCCCGAAGATGACCACTCTTCGGGTTCTGATGCACGTCGTTGCTCAGCGTGACTACGAGCTTCACTCTCTTGACTTCACCACTGCTTTCCTACAGGGCAGCCTGCACGAGGAGATCTCGCTGCCCCGCCCACCTGGCTTCACTGGGTCGTTTCCTCCTGGTACCTAGTGGAGCCTCCGGCGGCCAGTCTACGGCCTCCGCCAGGCGCCCCGTGAGTGGCATGACACATTGAGGACTTCGCTTGCGGCTCCTGGGTTTGCTCCTTCTACTGCTGACCCGTAGCTGTTTCTGCGCACCGACACTTCGCTACCGTCGTTCTACATCCTCGTGTACGTCGACGACTTGGTCTTTGCCAGTGCTGACACTGAGGGACTCGCCCACGTGAAGTCGGAGCTGCAGAAGAGACATACGTGCACAGACCTGGGTGAGCTGCGCAGCTATCTCGGCTTGCAGATCACCCGGGACAGAGCACGGCGCACCATTACCTTGACTCAGTCATGTCAGATGATTATATTACTGATGCATATATTTAGGCTGTAGTGGGGTAGCCCATAGGGGGTACAACCCAATTAGGGTTGGTACTTGTACTTGTTTCATTTCATAGTGCACTCATTCCTCGCCTCTATCTCAACATGTTATCGAGCAGGTTCCCTAGTGGGAACTGTTCCTAGGGCCCACCTACTATTCCGTCCTGCCCGGAGCGCGCTCTGCCCTAGCCCGAGTCGCGCTGGGCCTTTTTTTTTCCTTTGGCGGCCCGATCGCGTCGAGCCGCCCGCGAATGTTTGACGCGCCACCTACGCGGCCTCGTCGCGCCGCCCCTAGACGGCCGCGCCGCGTCGCGCGTGCCGCCCTCCAGTCGCGCGCCGCCCCCCCTCTGACCCTCGCGGCGCCGGCGTTGTCCCTGACGGCCCCGCGATCGCCTGCGGCGGCCCCGCCGTCCCCTCTATCGGCCCCTCCGCTGCGCTTGACGGCCCCGCCGTCCCCTCTGCCGGCCCCGCCGCTGCGCTTGACGGCCCCGCCGTCCCCTCTGCCGGCCCCGCCGCTGCACCCGACGGCCCCGCTGTCCCCTCTGCCGGCCCCGCCGCTGCTTCAGACGGCCCCACCGCTGCACCTGACGGCCCCGCCGTCCCCTCTGACGGCCCCGCCGCTTCACCTAACGGCCCCGCCGTCCCCTCTGACGGCCCCGCCACTGCACCTACCGGCCCCGCCGCTACCCCTGACGGCCCCGCTACTGCATCTGCAGGCCCCGCCGTCTCACCTGCCGGCCCCGCTGCTGTACCTGACGGCCCCGCCGCTTCACCTACTGGCCCCGCCACTACCCCTAACGGCCCCGCAGCTGCATCTCCCGGCCCCGCCTCCCCAGCAACTGCGCCGCCCCAGCAGCCGAGCCGCCCCAGCAGCAGAGCCGCCCCAGCAACCGAGCCGCCCCAGCAGCCGAGCCGCCCCAGCAGCCGAGCCGCCCCAGCAGCCGAGCCGCCCCAGCAGCTGAGCCGCCCGAGCCGCCCGAGCCGCCAAGCCGCCCGAGCCGCCCAGCAGCCGACCCGCCGAGCCGCCCGAGCCGCCCGAGCCGCCCGAGCCGCCCGAGCCGCCCGAGCCGCCCGAGCCGCCTGCACTGCCCTGTCTGGTGAGCACTGAGCTTTCCTCTGCGCACTGCCCTTACCCCACTGCTGTCATGGCTACCCCCAGTGTCCTCACCTTCGACGCTGAGGGCAGAGCCATCGACTTTGACGTGTGGGTAGACGACCTGCTGCTTTTCCTATAGTGCGACAGAGCTGACGGCCTCTCTCTCTTTGATCTCACTTCTGGTGCCTCTCCCGCCCCTGCTGCTACTGAGGATGCCACTGTTCGCTCAGTGTGGGCCACACGCGATGCTGCTGCACGTCTTGCTGTGCGTCGCCACCTCCCTCCCTCTGAGCGTGCACACTTTGGGTCGTACAAGAGTGCTCAGACCTTGTACGACGCCGTTATTGCACGCTACTCTACCCCTGCCACTGCTGCACTGAGCCGCCTCATGCTACCGTACCTCTTTCCCGACCTTGCTTCTTTTGCCACAGTCGCCGACCTCATTACCCACCTGCGCACTAGTGACGCTCGCTTCCGCGCTGCGCTTCCTGCTGAGTTCTGCGCCAAGAACCCCCCCCCCCAGTACTTCACTCGGTACTACATTGTCACCCGCCTCCCTGACTCCCTCCGCGGAGTCAGGGACGACTTACTCTCAGTCTGCCCCACCACTCTCACTGTTAACCTCCTCGAGAAGTCCCTCCTAGCAGCCGAGAAGAGCATTCTCGCTGTAGGGGCCTCTCGTGGTGACCCGCGCACCCCCATCTTTGAGGGGTGTTCCCCCTCCCCCCTCCTGCCCTCTGTCGCCTCTGCTGCTACGGCCGACCTAGTTGGTTTTGAGTCGGTCGGTGCGGCGTCTGCCCCCAGTGGGAGACGTCGCTCTGGCAAGGGCAAAGGGGGCAGGAGCGGTGGTGGAGGCGGCGGGGGCGGTGGGAGCGGCGGTGGAGGCAGCGGAGGAGGTGGGGGTGGTAGCGCGAGTGGTGTCGGGAGTGGAGGTGTCAGCGGCGGCAGTGGAGGCGGGGGTGGCAGCGGCGGTGGTGGTGGGAGTGGAGGCGGAGGCGGCGGTGGCGGCAGCGACAGTGGGAGTGGCGGTAGCAGCGGAGGTGGTGGCGGCGGAGGCGGAGGAGGCGGCGGAGGTGGTCGTGGCTCATCGCAGAGGAGTGGCTCCGGTGGCGGTCAGCGCCAACAGCAGCGGCAGCAGCGTGGTCAGGAGACCCTCTCCCCGCAGCAGCTCCGTGAGTGGTACGCTGCACGTCAGAGGGGTGGGGGTACTGGTCCGTGCACCTACGTCTTGCGCACGGGCGACCGTGCGGGTGAGCCGTGTGGTGGTCCACACCCCGCCCAGCGCTGCTTCGGCCGCCTGACTGACGCTTGGCGCCGCCAGTTTCCTGACGCCTCTGAGATCCCTCGCTGGGACCAGCTGTCTAGGGCAGGAGTAGCTATCTTTGATCTTGACTTTGATGCTATTCTTGCTGCCATGTATGCTGTGACTATTAGTGAGGAGGGTGACTGTTACCGGTGTTTCCCGCCCGACCCGGGCATTGGTACTGCGGCTCTAGGTGCTGTTGAGGCTGCTGCTCCAGATGCTGGTGAGGCTGTCGCTCTAGGTGCCAGTGAGTCTGTGTCCTCAGGTGCTGGTGAGTCTGCTCTCTCAGGTACTGCGTCGGCTCCGCCCTCTCTCACCTTCACTCTTGACTCAGGGGCGTCTCGCTCCTTCTTTCGAGACCGCACCACACTCACGCCGCTTAGTCGGCCAGTGGCGGTCTCCCTGGCGGACCCCTCTGGGGGTCCTGTTCTGGCTCGCTACTCCACTGTCCTGCCGTGCCCTGCGGTCCCGTCTGGCGCCCTGTCCGGTCTCTACCTCCCCTCGTTCTCTACGAACTTGGTGGCGGGTGCTGACCTACAGGATGCAGGGGTCGACCAGTTCACCCCTGCACGCCGACGGGACACCCACTGCACGGACGCGGACACGGGTCGACACTTGACCACGTTCACACGTGGGCCGGGGTCGAGCCTGTACACACTCACTGTTCCGTCTCCTCCTCCTGCGTCTGGTCAGGTAGCTGCGTCGGGTCAGGTGTTTGCTGCAGCGTCCAGGTCTGGTCCTGAGTCTGCCCCCTGCTCGTGTCGCCTCCTGTCTCACGAGACCCTCCTGTGGCACCACAGGATGGGTCACCCCTCCCTGCCTCGTCTCCGGGGCATGGCCTCTCGCCTTCTTGTCTCTGGCCTTCCCTGGTCCCTCCCTCCCCTTCCTCCGGGGCCTGGCCCTCCCTGTGTCCCCTGTGTCGAGGGTCGCCTGCGGGCTACCCCTCACTCCTCCCCGTTTCCTCCGACGGAGGCCCCGATGCAGACGCTTCACATGGACGTGTGGGGCCCAGCCCGCGTCCGTGGACAGGGTCACGAGCGCTACTTCCTGCTGGTGGTTGACGACTACTCGCGTTACACTACAGTCTTCCCCTTGCGCAGCAAGGGTGAGGTCACTGAGGTGTTGATCGACTGGATCCGCGCAGCTCGTCTTCAGCTCAGGCGGAGCTTCGGCTCGGACTTTCCTGTTTTGCGTCTGCACTCGGACAGAGGCGGAGAGTTCTCCTCCGGCCTTCTGCGAGCCTACTGTCGGGCACGAGGCATCCGCCAGACCTTCACGCTTCCGGACTCTCCACAGCAGAATGGGATTGCTGAGCGCCGCATCGGCATTGTCATGGACGTCGCTCGTACGTCCATGGTGCATGCGGCTGCCCCCCATTTTTTGTGGCCGTTTGCGGTTCGGTACGCCGCACATCAGATCAACCTTCAGCCCAGGGTCTCCAGACCGGAGACCTCCCCAGCTTTGCTGTGGACGGGGAAGGTTGGCGATGCGTCGGCGTTCCGTGTCTGGGGATCTCGGGCGTTTGTCCGCGACTTGTCTGCGGACAAGCTGTCCCCTCGTGCTGCTCCTTGCGTCTTCCTGGGTTTCCCCCCTGACGCACCTGGGTGGCAGTTTTACCACCCCACCTCTCGTCGTGTTCTGTCCTCCCAGGACGTCACGTTCGACGAGTCGGTTCCCTTCTACCGGCTCTTCCCCTACCGCACTCCGTCCCTCCCCCCGCCGCCCCTCTTCCTGGTCCCAGGTCCCCCCCCGGTAGACCCCCTCCCCCCTCAGGGTCCTGCCCCTTCATGTGTGTCTCAGGTAGACGCGGTCGAGCCTGTCGAGGTCACTGGTGACTCTGGTGCTGCTGCGGGTGCGGAGCCTCGGGGTGCTGAGACTGGGGGTGCTGAGCCTGGGGGTGCTGAGCCTGGGGGTGCTGCGACTGGGGGTGCTGAGCCTGGGGGTGCTGAGCCTGGGGGTGCTGAGCCTGGGGGTGCTGAGCCTGGGGGTACTGCGTCTGGGAGTACTGCGCCTGCTGCTTCTGTTCCTGGTGGTTCTCCGGACCGTTCTTCGCACCGCGAGCCGCTCTCTCCTCTGGAGCTGCGTAAGTGGTTTGCCCGGCGCTGGAGGCGAGCTGCTGGAGCTGGGGGTGCTGCGGGTGCTGGAGGTTCTGTTGCTGCCGAGGGAGCTGGTACCACGGGTCCCGGAGGTGCTCGTACTGAGAGTACTGGAGCTGCCGGGCCCGGGGGTGCCTCTGGAGCTGGAGCTGCTGCGGTTCCTGGCGCTGAGGCTACGACTGTCGGTCCTACTGAGGGTACTTCTGGCGCTGCTGGAGGTGCTGGAGTTGGAGCTGCTACTGGTGCTGGAGCTGCCTCTGGACGTGTTGGTGCTGTCCCTGCTGTCTCTGGCGGTGCTGCGCGGCCCCGGCCGTACTTCGTTCCGCTCCTTCAGCAAGTTCTTGGTCTCCCGCCTCCCACTAGTCCTTCTCCTCCCGTAGAGTGTCCACAGCCTGTCCCGTCGCAGTCACAGTTACAGCCCGCCTCTCCCCTGCCTTCTCCTTCTCCCTACACTGGTCCTACTGGAGGTCTTGCTGAGCGTCGTGAGCCTGCGTCCCGCCCTGCGTCGCCAGTCCGAGCTGCTCGCCCTAGTGGTCACGGTTCGCGTCAGCGTCCTCCTCCTGTCCCTGGCCCACACGGGATGTCTCTGCGTCCGTCCACTGCTCCTCTGCGTGCCCCTTTGCCTTCTCCTCCTCAGTCTTCTCTTCCTACACTTGCCGACCCGGAGTCGGACTCTCGTCGTGCTGCCAGTCCTACTGTCACGCGTCTTCTTGCTACTCTTGTCACTGACCCTTCCTTTGAGTCCGCTGCTGCGTCTGCCCTAGTTGCTGAGCTGGTCGACTTTGCTGCTGCGTGTCGTCTAGACTGCGCTGCCAGTCTTGTTGCTGAGTCTGCTGAGTCTGCTGAGTCTGCGTCTGCTGCGTCTGCGTCTGCCTGTCCTCCGTCCGTCGGGGGTGACTGTGCTCTTGGCACGGACGTCCTTGAGGACAGGCAGGAGGAGTTCCAGTGCTTTGCCGCCGCTTTGCCCCATCTCGTGTCCATGCTTGTTGCCCCTGAGGGAGACCCGGATGCTCTAGACATCCCGACCCCACGCTCTTACGCAGAGGCGATGGCCGGTCCCTACTCCTCTCAGTGGCAGTCAGCCATGGACGCAGAGATGGCTTCCTGGAAGTCCACAGGCACCTACGTTGACGCTGTTCCCCCTCCTGGGGCGAACATTGTCAGTGGCATGTGGATCTTCAGGGTGAAGCGGCCGCCGGGTTCTCCGCCTGTCTTCAAGGCGCGCTACGTGGCTCGTGGCTTCAGTCAGCGACAGGGAGTTGACTTCTTTCAAACCTTCTCCCCGACCCCGAAGATGACCACTCTTCGGGTTCTACTGCACGTCGCTGCTCAGCGTGACTACGAGCTACACTCTCTTGACTTCAGCACTGCTTTCCTGCAGGGCCGCCTGCACGAGGAGATCTGGCTGCGCCGCCCTCCTGGCTTCACTGGGTCGTTCCCTCCTGGTACCCAGTGGAGCCTCCGGCGGCCAGTCTACGGTCTCCGCCAGGCGCCGCGTGAGTGGCACGACACACTGAGGACTACACTTGCGGCTCTTGGGTTTGCTCCTTCTACTGCTGACCCGTCGCTGTTTCTGCGCACCGACACCTCGCTGCCGCCGTTCTACATCCCCGTGTACGTCGACGACTTGGTCTTTGCCACTGCGGACACTGCCGCACTCGCCCACGTGAAGTCCGAGCTGCAGAAGAGACACACGTGCACAGACCTGGGTGAACTGACAAGCTATCTTGGCTTGCGGATCACCCGGGACAGAGCACGCCGCACCATTACCCTGACTCAGTCACACATGGTGCAGCAGGTCCTTCAGCGCTTCGGCTTCACGTACTCCTCGCCTCAGTCCACTCCTCTGCCTACGGGACACTCGCTCTCAGCTCTGCCTTCGGATGAGTCCGTAGAGTCGAGTGGTCCGTATCCAGAGCTTGTGGGCTGCCTCATGTACCTGATGACTTGCACTCGACCTGACCTCGCATACCCTCTCAGCATCTTAGCACGCTATGTTGCTCCCGGCCGTCACCGGAAGGAGCACATGGATGCAGCTAAGAGGGTGTTGCGCTACTTGTGCAGTACGTCGGGCATGGGGCTAGTGCTTGGAGGGCGTGAGCGGCCTGTGCTCACTGGGCACTCAGACGCTTCTTGGGCTGACAACCAGGCTACTCAGAGGTCGTCTCAGGGTTACACCTTCAGTCTTGGCTCTGGCTCTGTCTCTTGGCGCTCTACTCGCTCTTCTTCGGTTCTCAGCTCCAGCTGTGAGGCTGAGATCTACGCCACGGCCATGGCTGCCCAGGAGCTTCGCTGGCTCACCTACCTGCTGACTGACCTTGGAGAGCGGCCTCGTTCTCCTCCAGTGCTGTACGTCGACAACAAGGCAACCATTGCCTTGTGTGAGGAGCACAGACTGGAGCACAGGACGAAGCACATTGCTCTGCGCTACTTCCTTGCTCGAGAGCTGCAGCAGCGTGGTCAGCTTCGCCTGCGTTTCGTGGCCACTGAGGCCAACACTGCTGATGTGTTCACCAAGGCACTTCCGCCCACTGGGCCTCACTTGCTTACCTCTTGACCTTGCTTGTACTGTTGCATATATATCCTTGCTCTTGCTTGTTTAGCACTGTTATATATATATGCTCTGCTGTATGTGAACTGGCCTTGTGGCCTTGACCTTGTGCTCGGAATTTGTGTGGTATCCTTGAGATCCACCCTGAGCTTGCTTTGCTTTGTTTGACTGGTCTTGTGACCCCTTGCTCTCCCCCACTTTGCCTATGGGGGTGTGTCAGATGATTATATTACTGATGCATATATTTAGGCTGTAGTGGGGTAGCCCATAGGGGGTACAACCCAATTAGGGTTGGTACTTGTACTTGTTTCATTTCATAGTGCACTCACTCCTCGCCTCTATCTCAACAAGTCACACATGGTGCAGCAGGTCCTTCAGCGCTTTGACTTCACGTACTCCTCGCCTCAGGCCACTCCTCCGTCTACTCGCCACTCGCTCTTAGCTCTGCCTTCGGATGATTCCGTAGAGTCGAGTGGCCCGTATTAGAGCTTGTTGGCTACCTCATGTACCTCATGACCTGCACTCGACCTTACTTGGCATACCCTCTTAGCATCTTGGCGCGCTATGTTGCTCCTGGAAGACACCGACCAGAGCACATGGCTGCAGCGAAGAGGGTGTTGCGCTACCTGTGCAGTACGTCGGGCATGGGGCTCGTGCTTGGAGGACGGGCTCGAGTTGTCCTCACTAGTCACGCAGACGCTTCTTGGGTTGACGACTTGGCTACGCAGCGGTCGTCACAGGGTTATACCTTCAGCCTTGGTTCCGGCTCTGTCTCGTGGCGGTCTACCCGCTCATCCTCTGTTCTCAGCTTTAGTTGTGAGGCTGAGATCTACGCTGTGGCCATGGCTGCACAGGAGTTACGCTGGCTCACCTACCTGCTGACCGACTTGGGAGAGGCGCCTCGTTCTAATCCAGTTCTGTACGTCGACAACAAGGCCATGCTGGCCTTGTGTCAGGAGCACAGACTGGAGCACAGAACAAAGCACATTTCTCTGCGCTACTTCCTTGCTCGAGAGTTGCAGCAGCGTGGTCAGCTTCAACTTGCTTACGTGGCCTCTCGGGCCAATACTGCTCATTTCTTCACCAAGGCACTTCAGCCTTGTGATCATCAGCGTTTCTGTACTATGCTAGGTCTTGTGCCTACCGGTCCTCACTTGCTTACCTCTTGACTTTGCTTGTACTGTGACCTATAGATACCTGCTCCTGCATGCTTACCTTTGCTAGGTTTTGATTACTGTCTTGCTTGTTCACTTTGATTTATAATCCTCCATGTGAACTGGCCTTGTGGCCTTTGAACTTGTGCTTGGAATGTGTGGTGACGTTGTGATCCACCCTGAGCTTACTTTGCTTTGCTTGACTGGTCTTGTGACCCCTTGTTTTTCCCCACTTTGCCTATGGGGGTGTGTCAGACATGATATAGCCTGTGTAGGCTGTTGTGGGGTAGCCAATAGGGGGTACAGATTTTCTAGGGTTTCATACTTGTACATTTCTCATTTCTAGTCAATTCATTTTCCTCGTTCTTTTTCTCACATCAGCTGCCGCCCACCACCTCCTCTCCTCTCATAGTCCCTCCCAGGGCTGATTTTATCAGGGTAATTGCCCTGATTTTAGGGTGATTTCAGACTTGTCACATTCTGGTCCCTGTAATTTCAGGTTTATCGTCTTCTGAACATTGATCTTGTCAGAGTAGTACTTTAGCGAACCCTGGAATTTTGTATACACTCACAGAGTAGTGTTCTTAAGGACCCTGTCCATACAGAGTATGCGTCTTGTTGACCCTGAATGCAACGTTATCGGGATGAAGCTTCCAGGAACCTTCGTCACGACAACCCCCATGTGCATAATCATGATGACGCTTGCACCCATCTTAGAGACTCCATGCGCGCTATCCAGGTTATCGCAGTACACTACGTTTCTGTTAGGGTGACTAAAACTTTGGTTTCTGATTTGTGTTGGCTGTAAACTTAAACCGAGAAACAAATCGCGATCTGGCGGATCGCAAAATGATTCGGCAGGAGATTAGAAAAAACCATCGGTAGTGAAACACCATATTGCCGTGTGACTGATAATTTATAGTCATCAGCTGTTTTTCGTTAACTTTTGAGAGAAAGACATGTGTAAATTATAATAATTGTGAAACTAAACGAGACATAATATTGAAAAACGTCTCCCCCCACCAAAACCAGGTCGAGTCTCGACACCCCTCCCATGAGCAGTCCGTTCCCCCATTTCCTCCCCCCCTTCTGTTAGTAGAGCTACACTGTGAGATCCCCGATCGATCCTAGGGGGGGTTACAGGCACGTTTGCCTGGGGGGTTATGGGCGCACTGACCCGCTACTGAAACAAGCCCTTTTATCCCAATGGTCTAGTGGTTGGGATTCTGACATGGTATCAGAGCGGTCTCGGGTTCGAATCCCGGTGTATGCACATGTTGGCCGTTGCCAGTGTGCTCATTCCTGGGCCTCCCAGTGTGGGGGGGTGTCAGTAGAGCTACACTGTGAGATCCCCGATCGATCCTAGGGGGGGTTACAGGCGCGTTTGCCTGGGGGGTTATGGGCGCACTGACCCGCTACTGAAACAAGCCCATTTATCCCAATGGTCTAGTGGTTGGGATTCTGACACCTTCTCCCCCTTTTGTGCGGACGACTCACGGTCACGAAATAGCCCCCACCCACCCCACTCACTTGCTCCCTCCCCCTTTGCACACCCCTCGCTCTCGCCCCTGCGCCCCTAGGAGATCCTCCCACGCCACATGCACTCCCTCCAGCCAATCCGCCAATCCAGCTAGATTTCTCACGTCAAACACGTCGCTGTTTTTCTCGCCAAACTAGAAAGAAGAAAAAAATCAACCCTAATTTCAATTCGCCAACTCTGACAGCCCAGACTTACGATTTCGTGAACCCTGAACATCGTAAGAAGGCTCAGGCTTGGCGTTTTGCGGAAAATGTGCCTTCAGGGTAAATCTCTTTTTGGGGGATTGAAAACAGGGTACCCATATTTGAATCGTCAGCCCTGGTCCCTCCTCCTCCTCTCGTGCCCTCTGTGAAAGCCTCTAGTTTTGCTTATATTTGTGAACTGTGAACTGCTGCTTTTAATGCTGATCATACCCCACTTTGATTATGGGGGTGTGTCAGAATGTGTATTTTGACTAGCCTACATTGGGGTACTCTATAGCGAGTACAACCCAATTAGAGTTTCCTATATATATCTCAACTGCTGCTAGTGCAAGTCCCATTTTTGGTTTTATCTTTCTACTTACTATCTGAGAAAGTACGAACGAGAAGTGGATGACTATGAAAAAGAAGTGGGTACAAATAGGAAACCCTAATTGGGTTGTACCCCCTATGGGATACCCCACTATAGCCTACAGAAATAAGTAAGCTATATGTTCTGACACACCCCCATAGGCAAAGTGGGGGAGAACAAGGGGTCACAAGACCAGTCAAGCAAAGCAAAGCAAAGCTCAGGGTGGATCACAAAGTCACCACGCATTCCGAGCACAAGTTCAAAGGCCAGAAGGCCAGTTCACATGCAAGATCATATATAGAGATATACAAGAGTCAAGCAAGCAAGAGCAAGAGTATATATAGGTGAAGGTACAAGCAAGGTCAAGAGCAGAGCAAGTGAGGCAAGACAGGCACAAGACCCAACTGCGTGCAACAACGCTGATGATCACAAGGCGCAAGTGCCTTGGTGAAGACATCAGCAGTGTTGGCCTCAGAGGCCACGTACGCAAGTCGCAACTGTCCACGCTGCTGTAGCTCACGAGCAAGAAAGTAGCGGAGAGCAATGTGCTTCGTTCTGTGCTCCAGTCGCTGCTCTCGACACAAGGCCAGCATGGCCTTGTTGTCTACGTACAGGACTGGAGGAGAACGAGGCGGCTCTCCAAGGTCGGTCAGCAGGTAGGTGAGCCAGCGTAACTCCTGTGCAGCCATAGCCCCAGCGTAGATCTCAGCCTCACAACTGGAGCCGAGAACAGAAGACGAGCGGGTAGCCCGCCACGAGACAGAGCCGGAACCAAGGCTGAAGGAGTAACCCTGTGACGACCGCTGCGTAGCCTGGTCGTCAGCCCAAGAAGCGTCTGCGTGCCCAGTGAGGACCACTGGACTGCGCCCTCCAAGCACTAGCCCCATGCCCGACGTACTGCACAAGTAGCGCAACACCCTCTTTGCTGCAGCCATGTGCTCTGGTCGGTGTCTCCCAGGAGCAAAAAAGCGTGCGAGAATGCTAAGAGGGTATGCGAGGTCAGGTCGTGTGCAGGTCATCAAGTACATGAGGCAGCCAACAAGCTCTGCAAACGGGCCACTCGACTCTACGGACTCATCCGAAGGCAGAGCTGAGAGTGAGTGGCGAGTAGGCAGAGGAGTGGCCTGAGGCGAGGAGTACGTGAAGCCGAAGCGCTGAAGGACCTGCTGCACCATGTGTGACTGAGTCAGGGTAATGGTGCGGCGTGCTCTATCCCGGGTGATCTGCAAGCCAAGGTAGCTGCGCAGTTCACCCAGGTCAGTGCACGTGTGTCTCTTCTGCAGCTCAGACTTCACGTAGGCGAGTCCAGCAGTGTCAGCTGTGGCAAAGACCAAGTCGTCGACGTACACGAGGATGTAGAACGGCGGCAGAGAGGTGTCGGTGCGCAGAAACAGCGACGGGTCGGCAGTAGAAGGAGCAAACCCAAGTGCCGCGAGCGTAGTCCTCAGTGTGTCGTGCCACTCACGTGGCGCCTGGCGGAGACCGTAGACTGGACGCCGGAGACTCCACTGGGTACCAGGAGGGAAAGACCCAGTGAAGCCAGGTGGGCGGCGCAGCCAGATCTCCTCGTGCAGGCTGCCCTGCAAGAAAGCTGTGCTGAAGTCGAGAGAGTGCAGCTCATAGTCACGGTGAGCAGCAACGTGCAGCAGAACCCGAAGAGTGGTCATCTTCGGGGTGGGGGAGAAGGTCTGGAAGTAGTCAACCCCCTGCCGCTGACTGAAGCCACGAGCCACGTAGCGCGCCTTGAAGACAGGCGGAGAACCCGGCGGCCGCTTCACCCTGAAAATCCACATGCCACTGACGATGTTCGCCCCAGGAGGGGGTACAGCGTCAACGTAGGTGCCTGTGGACTTCCAGGAAGCCATCTCTGCATCCATAGCTGCCTGCCACTGAGAGGAGTAGGGACCCTCTATCGCCTCCGCGTAAGAGCGCGGAGTCGGGATGTCTGGTGCATCCGGGTCTCCCTCAGGGGCTAGCAGTACAGACGCGAGACGAGGTGAAGCGGCAGCCAGACACTGGAACTCCTCCTGCCTGTCCTCAAGGACGTCCGTGCCAAGGGCACACTCACCCCCGACGGACGGAGGACAGGCGGACTCAGACTCAGTGACAAGACGAGCAGCGTAGTCGAGACGACAGCGCGCAGCAAAGTCGACAAGCTCAGTGACAAGGGCAGACGCAGCAGACGACTCGAAGGAAGGGTCAGTGACAGCAGTAGCAAGGAGACGCGTGACAGTAGGACTGGCAGCACGAAGAGAGTCCGACTCCGGGTCGGCAAGAGCAGGAAGAGAGGAAGCAGGAGGAGAAGGCAAAGGGGCACGCAGAGGAGCAGTGGACGGACGCAGCGACATCCGGTGCGTGCCAGGGACAGGAGGAGGACGCTGACGCGAACCGCGACCACTAGCGCGCGCAGGACGAACAGGCGACGCAGGACGAGACGCAGGCTCACGACGCTCAGTAAGACCTCCAGTCGGACCAGCGTAGGGAGAAGGAGCAGGCAAAGGGGAGGCAGGCTGTAGCTGTGGCTGTGACTGGACAGGCTGCGGACCCTCTACGGGAGGAGGAGAAGGTGTAAGACCAAGAACCTGCTGAAGGAGCGGAACGAAGTAAGGTCGGGGCCGCGCGGCGACGCTAGAAACAGCTGGAACAGCGCCAGCAGCCCCGGCCGGAGCACCCACTCCAGCAGCACCTCCAGCAGCACCACCAGAGGCCCCAGAAGCAGCACCAGGAGTACCCGCAGGCGGACCGCCAGCGGCAGGCTCAGCGACAACACCCTCAGCAGTACCAGCTCCAGGAGAACTCTCAGACCCAGCAGCTCCAACACCCAAAGGACGAGCACCGTCGGGACGCGCGACAGCAGTACCCTCTGCAGCCGAAGAACCACCAGCACCAGCAGCACGCCTCCAGCGCCTGGCAAACCACTCACGCAGCTCCGGTGGGGAGAGTGGCTCCCGGCGAGACGAAGCACCCCCAGGCTCAGCACCCCCAGGCTCAGTACCCCCAGGCTCAGCACCCCCAGGCTCAGCACCCCCAGGCACAGCACCCCCAGGCTCAGCACCCCCAGGCTCAGCACCCCCAGGCTCAGCACCCCCAGGCTCAGCACCCCCAGCAGCACCAGAGTCCCCAGTGACCTCGACAGGCTCGACCGCGTCTACCTGGGACACACCTGAAGGGGCAGGACCCTGAGGGGGGAGGGGGACTACCTGGGGGGGGCCTGGGACCAAGAAGAGCGGGGGTGGGGGGAGGGACGGAGTGCGGTAGGGGAAGAGGCGGTAGTAGGGTACCGACTCGTCGAACGTGACGTCCTGGGAGGACAGAACACGTCGAGAGGTGGGGTGGTAGAACTGCCACCCAGGGGCGTCGGGGGGGAACCCCAGGAAGACGCAGGGAGCAGCGCGAGGGGACAGCTTGTCCGCAGACAAGTCGCGGACAAACGCCCGAGATCCCCAGACCCGGAACGCCGACGCATCGCCAACCTTCCCCGTCCACATCAAGACTGGGGACATCGCGGGTCGAGAGACCCGGGGGTGAAGGTTGATCTGATGCGCGGCGTACCTGACCGCAAACGGCCACAGAAAATGGGGGGGCAGCCGCATGCATCATGGACGTACGAGCGACGTCCATGACCATGCCAATGCGGCGCTCAGCAATCCCATTCTGCTGTGGTGAGTCCGGAAGCGTGAAGGTCTGACGAATGCCTCGCGCACGACAGTAGGCACTCAGGAGGCCAGAGGAGAACTCTCCGCCTCTGTCCGAGTGCAGACGCAAAACAGGAAAGTCAGAGCCAAAGCTCCTCCGAAGCTGGAGACGAGCTGCGCGGATCCAAACGATCAACACCTCAGTGACCTCACCCTTGCTGCGCAAGGGGAAGACTGTGGTGTAACGCGAGTAGTCGTCAACCACCAGCAGGAAGTAGCGTTCCTGACCCTGTCCACAGACGCGGGCTGGGCCCCACACGTCCATGTGAAGCGTCTGCAACGGGGCCTCTGTCGGAGGAAACTGGGAGGAGTGAGGGGCAGCACGCTGGCGCCCCTCGACACAGGGGACACAGGCAGGGCCAGGGCCCGGAGGAAAGGGAGGTAGGGACCGGGGAAGACCAGACACAAGGACTCGCGAGGCCATGCCTCTGAGCCGAAGCAGAGAGGGGTGGCCAAGGCGGTGGTGCCAGAGGAGGGTCTCGTGAGACAGACGACGACACGAGCAGGGGGCAGACTCAGGACCGGACCTGGACGCTGCAGCAAACACCTGACCAGACGAAGGGACCCTACCAGACGTAGTACCTGGAGGAGAAGCAGTGGTCAGTGTGTACAGGCTCGACCCTGGCCGACGTGTGAACGTAGCCAGGTGGCGACCTGTATCCGCCTCAGTGCAGTGAGTCACCCGCTGACGAGCAGGGGTGAACTGGTGGACACCCGCATCCTGGAGGTCAGCACCACTCACCAAGTTCGTCGAGAACGAGGGGAGGTAGAGACCAGTCAGGGTGCCAGAGGGGGCCGCCGGACACGGGAGGACAGTGGAGAAGCGAGACAGGACAGGCCCCCCAGAGGGGTCAGCCAGGGACACCGCAACCGGCCGACTCAGTGGCGTGAGAGTGGTGCGGTCCCGAAAGAAGGAGCGAGACGCTCCAGAGTCAAGGGTGAAGGTGTGAGAGGCCGAAGCCGACACAGTACCTGAGAGGGCAGACTCACCAGCACCTGAGAGCACAGACGCACTGGCACCTAGAGCAGCAGCCTCACTAGTACCTGACGCGGCAGTACCAATGCCCGGGTCGGGCGGGAAACACCGGTAACAGTCATCCTCATCACTACCAGTCACAGCATACATAGCAGAGAGAATAGCATCAAAGTCAAGATCATAAATGGCTACACCAGCCCTAGACAGTTCCCCCCAGCGGGGGATCTCAGCGGCCTCCGGAAACTGCTGACGCCAGGCGTCGGTCAGGCGGCCAAAGCAGCGGCGCGCTGTGTGGGTGCCTCCACACCTCTCCCCCGCACGGTCGCCGGAGCGAAGAACGTAGGGGCAGGGACCAAACGCACCACCACGCTGACGCTGCAAGTACCACTCACGGAGCTGCTGAGGGGCGGGGACGGTGCGAGACCGCTGCTGCTGCTGCTGCTGCTGCTGGCGCTGACCACCCCCAGAGCTGCTCCGCCGGGACGAGCCACTCCGACCCCCGCCGCCTCCGCCACTCCCGCCTCCACCGCCACTCCCACCTCCACCGCCACCCCCGTCTCCACCTCCACCGCCCCCACCGGTACCCTCGCCCCCGCCTCCTCCGCTGCCGCCTCCGCCGCCACCTCCGCCTCCACCTCCTCCACCGGTACCCCCACTCCCGCCACCACCTCCACCGCCACCCCCACTCCCCCCGCCACCCCCACCTCCTCCGCCACTGCCTCCTCTAGATCCACCCGCTCCCTTGCCCCCCTTGCCCTTGCCAGAGCGGCGTCTGCCGCTGGGGGCAGACGCCGCACCGACCGACTCAAAACCAGCGAGGTCGGCCGTAGCAGCAGAGGCGACAGAGGGCAGCAGGGGGGAAGGAGAACACCCCTCAAAGATGGGGGTGCGAGGGTCACCCCTAGAGGCCCCTACAGCGACTATACTCTTCTCAGCCGCTAGCAGGGACTCCTCAAGGAGGTCGACAGTGAGGGTGGTGGGACAGACAGCGAGAAACTGGTCCCTAACGACACGAAGGGACTCAGGAAGACGGGTGACGAGAAAGTAGAGAGTGATATACATGGGAGGAGGGTTTGCGGCGCGGAACTCAGCAGGAAGGGCAGCGCGGTAGCGAGCGTCACTAGTGCGGAGGTGGGTAACGAGGTCAGCGACAGTGGGAAAGGAAGCGAGGTCAGGGAAGAGAAACGGTAGCATGAGGCGGCTAAGGGTAGCGGAGGAAGGAGAGGAGTAGCGTGCAACTACAGCGTCGTACAAGGCCTGAGCGGTCTTGCACTGACTAAAGTGGGCACGCTCAGAGGAAGGGAGGTGGCGACGCACAGCAAGACGTGCAGCAGCATCGCGGGTCGCCCACTTGGAGCGAACGGCAGAGTCAGCATCAGCAGGCGGGGCAGGGACAGCTCCAGAGACAAAGTCAAAGAGAGAGACCTCATCTATCGCATCACACAGTAAGTACAGCTGCAGGTCTTCAATCCAGACGGCAAAGTCAATGGCCCTCCCCTCAGCGTCAAAAGTAAGAACATTGGGGGTGGCCATGGCAGCAGCTGAAAGTCTCACCGGGCTGGAAGAGTCGGGTAGGTCAGCAGCAGAGGAACACAGCTCAGGGACAGCAGCACGGCTCCTCAGGTGGCTCGCGTGGCTCAGGCGGCTCGGGCGGCTCGGGCGGCTCGGGCGGCTCGCGCGGCTCGGGTGGCGTAGGGGCTGACGGGCGGCGCGGGCTGCTGGGGCTGCTCACGTGCAGTACGGCGGGCTGCAGCAGGGCCGGTGGTGGGCTGTAGCAGGGCCGGTGGTGGGCTGTAGCAGGGCCGGTGGCGGGCTGCAGCAGGGCCGGCGGCGGCTGTAGCAGGGCCGGTGGCGGGCTGTAGCAGGGCCGGTGGCGGGCTGTAGCAGGGGCCGGTGGCGGCTGTAGCAGGGCCGGTGGCGGGCTGTAGCAGGGCCGGCGGCGGGCTGTAGTAGGGGCCGGTGGCGGCTGTAGCAGGGCCGGTGGCGGGCTATAGCAGGGGCCGGTGCGGGCTGTAGTGGGGCCGACGAGGGGCCGAAGTGGGGCCTAGGCGGGCCGGCGGGCTGTAGGCGGGGCCGACGCGGCGGGCTGTAGCAGGGGCCGGTGGCGGGCCTAAGCGGGGCCAGCGCGGGGCCGACAGGGCGTAGGTGGGGCCGACGCGGGGCCGAAGAGGGGCCTAAGCGGGGCCGACGGAGCCTACGCGGGGCCGACACGGGGCCGAGACGGGGCCTGGGCGGGGCCTACGCGGGGCCGACGAGGTGTACGCGGGGCCGACGAGGTGTACGCGGGGCCGACGAGGTGTACGCGGGGCCGACGAGGTGTACGCGGGGCCGACGGGGCCTACGCGGGGCCGACGAGGTGTACGCGGGGCCGACGAGGTGTACGCGGGGCCGACGAGGTGTACGCGGGGTCGACGAGGTGTACGCGGGGTCGACGAGGTGTACGCGGGGCCGACGAGGTGTACGCGGGGCCGACGAGGTGTACGCGGGGCCGACGAGGTGTACGCGGGGTCGACGAGGGGTACGCGGGGCCGACGAGGGGTACGCGGGGCCTACGCGGGGCCGACGAGGGGTACGCGGGGCCTACGCGGGGCCTACGTGGGGCCGACGAGGGGTACGCGGGGCCTACGCGGGGCCGACGAGGGGTACGCGGGGCCGACGAGGGGTACGCGGGGCCTACGCGGGGCCGACGAGGGGTACGCGGGGCCGACGAGGGGCCTAAGCAGGGGCCGACGAGGGGCCTAAGCGGGGCCGACGAGGGGCCTAAGCGGGGCCGACGAGGGGCCTAAGCGGGGGGCCGACGAGGGGCCTAAGCGGGGGGCCGACGAGGGGCCTAAGCGGGAGCACGACGGGAGGGGCGACTCGGAGGGTCGCTAAAAAAAATGCGCGCCTCGGGGCGCGCTTCGGTGGGCCCTAGGAACAGGCCCTAGGAAGGGACCTGCTCTGATTCCATGAGAAAGTACGAACGAGAAGTGGATGACTATGAAAAAGAAGTGGGTACAAATAGGAAACCCTAATTGGGTTGTACCCCCTATGGGATACCCCACTATAGCCTACAGAAATAAGTAAGCTATATGTTCTGACACTATCTTCGACATGTTGTCGTTCGTGATTTGGTACAACCAATTGTTCCATTCGCCGTATTTATCGACGATTATGGAATGATTGGTTATGTACATTTAGTTTCACATTTCGCGAAACTGACGTGAACAATGAGTTCTTCCAAAATTGAGGGGGAAAACACTGTTTTCGCCAGTCAACCGAAAAGTGAAAACGAATGTATAAGGTTGCTACGCAACCCAAAAAATGTCATGCATAGATACTTGTATTGTCTGGTATTTTTCTAGAACAAATATTTTGTGTAGTGGGTAACCTGTGTGTTAGGCCCGACGGCCTAAGTCCGCGAAAGAATTAGCGGGGTCGACTAAGTCGAGGATGAAACGCGGCGGAAGACTTTGGCGAAAGAACTAATGGCGAAATAGGCGAAGAAGTTACTAAGTAATTGAAGAAGAGTTGAATGAGAATTGATTGATAATGGCAAGTACAAGCAAGGTTTATATAGCATGCAAGAAACAAGGTTGGAAAGTGGAATGTGGGACCAAGAATTGGAGTGCAAGAAAAGTAGAGTGCCACGTGGCACTAGAGAATCTGAGAAGATAAGGATAATGGTGACTAGGAATGTACTGTTCGGAATGAACAGTAAACACCCCTCTAACACTACCCCCCGCCCAAGGAGGCGACGTCCGCGGCGCCTGCAGACTGAAGGTACGCTTGGAGGCAAGCGTTGTCAGGAGACAGCGAGGACGAAGGAACCCAGCTGTCGTCTGCTGCGTCGTAACCACGCCAACGAACCAAGAAGTCGATGAAAGTGACACCCCCCTGGAGACGGCGACGGTGCCTGAGGATGCGCTGGATCTGGTAGTCGGGCTCGTCGGTGTCAACAGCTACCGGCAGTGGAGTGCGATCACGGCCCGAGAAGGTGGCATTGGGATCGGTGTATGGGCGAAGGAGAGACACGTGGAATGACGGGTGCATGCGGAAATGTGCGGGAAGGCGAAGGCGGTATGCGACTGGACCTAGTGCGCGCTCAATGACGAATGGACCAATGAAACGTGGACGAAGCTTGCTGTCCTGTGGCAGTCGGAGGTTGCGGCTATCCAAGAGAACACGGTCGCCGACTGCGAACGACACCTCACGACGACTGCGGTTGGTGGTGCGTGCCATGCGTGCATTTGCGAGCTCAAGGTGCTTCCTCACGTGATCATGAATGAAGGTGAGATGCTGGTGGAAGTTGTCCGCACGAGGGACTGTGGGTGTGAGATCGACACGAGTGGGGACATTGGGGTGCTGACCGTAAAGTGCAAAGAACGGTGACATGCTTGTGGCGGAGTGGTGCGTGTTGTTGTAGGCGAACTCTGCCATGCTCAGCTTCTTGTCCCATGCGGCTGCGTCGTGCATCGTGATGCTGCGAAGGATCTGCTCCAAGGTCTGGTTCACACGCTCGGTCTGTCCGTCTGTCTCTGGGTGGTACGCAGACGACATGGCTAAGCGAGTCCCAAACAGTGCGAAAAGCTGCTTCCAGAACTTGGAGGGAAAAAAGGGTCGCGGTCTGAGATGATGGAATCTGGAACCCCGTGCAGTCGGACTACGTTATCTACGAACAGCGTCGCGGCTTCCTCTGCTGTGACCTTGCCGTGCGTGGGGATGAAATGCGCTGCTCGAGAAAACTTATCCACTACTACGAAGATGGCGTCGTGACCCCTAACTGTGCGCGGTAAAGCCATGATGAAGTCCATGGTAACTACCTGCCAAGGGCGGTCGGGCGGTGGAATCGGCTGCAAGAGTCCTGCTTTGCGCTGGCGAGAGGACTTCGTACGTTGACACGTGTCGCACGAGCGAATGTAATCCTCTACGTCTGCTGCAAGCCCGGGCCAGTAGTACGTGCGACTAAGCGTCTTAGCGTCTTATCTGCTCCGAAGTGCCCTGCACTAACTACGTCGTGCGCCTCTGAGAGAAGGAGCTGTCGAAGAGGGCGGTAGGCTGGAACCCAAATCCGTGTGGTACCCTTCCGTATGTAGACACTTCCCTGCACCTCTGCTCCTGCGGGCGGCTGCGGTGTGAAGTCGGGATCTACTGTGTAGCCGTGCTCGAAGAGTGCTGTGAGAAGTGGGTGGCCAGCAGTGACTGTGAGACTGGCGAGCTGACAACTAGGGCGAGTGAGCGGATCTGCTGGGTTGCGCACGCCTGGCTTGTACTCTATCCTGTAGTGAAAGCTCCTTTCCATGAACTCCATCCACCTAGCCTGGCGACGACTCAGCTGCGGCTGCGACTTGAGGAAACGAAGCGAACAGTGGTCCGTGCGTATAACACTATCTGCCCCCTCTAGGTAGCACCTCCACACCTTATACGCATGGATGATCGTGAGCGCCTCCTTGTCGTGTATGGGATAGTTCAACTCCGCTCCCCTAAGCTTACGCGACTCGTACGCGATCGGCTGCAACCCGCGTCCCTGGTCCTGAAGAAGCACTGCTCCTATGGCCTGATCGGAAGCGTCGGTCACTACAACGTATGGGCGAGTGGGATCAGGGTACGACAGTGTCGGTGAAGACGTGAGCGACTGCTTCATCTGCTCGAACGCCTGCTGCTGCGCTGGACCCCAAACGTACTCTACGCCCTTCCGAAGTAGGTCGGTGAGTGGACTAGCGATCGATGCGTAACCCTGAACGAAACGACGGTAGTAGTTCGCGAAACCGAGGAAGCTCTGCAACTCCTTGACTGAGGTCGGTGCTACCCAATCCTGTACTGCTGCGATCTTCTTCGGGTCAGTCCTAATGCCACTAGCGGATACGACGTGTCCTAGGAACTCGACCTCTTGAAGGAAGAACTCGCACTTCGACTGCTTAACGTATAACTGCTCCCTCCGTAAGACCTCGAAGACCTTCTGCAAGTGCTGCACGTGCTCATCTTTCGTCTTAGAGAACACTAGGATGTCGTCTAGGTAAACGACAACGAACGACCCTAGGAACTCGGAGAGGACTGTGTTCATGAGCGTCTGAAACGTCGCTGGGGCGTTGGTCAATCCGAACGGTAGAACCCTAAACTCGTACAACCCCTGCTTCGTACGAAACGCCGTCTTGTGCTGGTCCTCTGGAACTACTCGAATCTGGTGGTAACCCGAACGAAGGTCGATCTTTGAGAAGACTCTAGCGCCCTGCACTGCATCGAGAAGATCCTCTACTCTCGGCACCGGGAATCTATTCTTGACGGTGGCGGCGTTCAGTGCGCGGTAATCTATGCACATCCGTAACCCTCCGTCTTTCTTGGGTGCGAAAAGTATCGGTGCGGCCCAAGGCGATCTAGATGGCTGTATGAAACCCTGTGCGAGAAAGTGCCTAACTTGCTGCGTCATCTCCTCTGTCTCCGCTGGACTCAACCTCCACTGCGGCTTCGCTACTGGCCTGCTCCCCGGCTCCAATTCTATTCGATGGTCTACTGCTCGGCTGGGAGGCAACCCTGGGGGCAACTCGTCGGGGAAGACGTCTGCGAACTCTGCTAACAGTGCACTCACCTCAGCAGGAAGAGTCGCCTTCTCACTAACTGCTGCACTCCCTCCTTTCCCCTCCTCAGCTTCCACCTCCTCAAGAAAAACCGCGAAGATCCGTGCCGCACGCTTCACTAACTGTCGCACACGAACAGCATTAATGATAGCTGTGGATGATGTGGCCCCATCGCTCCACTGTGGCAGCTCTCGGAACTTCCCGTCTACCTTGACGCTGCAGCTTCCCTGAGCCCAATCGAACTGAGTACTAACCGTCCGTAGCCAATCTCTCCCGAAGATGAAATCGTATCCGTCCAGCGTCGTAGAGTCGAAATCACGCCTGACTGTGATCGGTCCTAGCACTACGCGCAACTTGCGGATGATCGGTCCTATGTGAAGTGGCGTCCCATCTACCATGCGAGCGTCCTTGAAGTTGACTGCTGAATCTGCTTCGAGATGGAGACGAGAAACTAACGATGAAGAGACGAACGAGTGGCTAGCTCCGCTATCTACGAGAATCTTAACAGGAACTCCGCGAAGCTTCCCTAGAAGCACGACTGGACGATCAACAGTGTCTACCTCGTTCTCCGTAGATGACTGCTGCAAAGCCGTCTCCTCTACGTTGGTAGACGTGGCGGGTACGGGAACCTCCACACCAGCTAGCGACCCGCTATCTACTGGCGGTTTCCGTTTCCCTGCTGCCGCACCTTAAGCTGTGGGCAGTCTCGCTTCATGTGTCCCGGGCTTTTTGCAGTAGTGACAGTTCCCCCTAAATCCCATTTTCTGTGAGCCGTCACTGTTAACTGCACCAATCTCCATGGGCGATGGTCCGTCCCTCGATCGAGCGTCGTTGATCGGTCTGTTGTATCCCCTATCGCGATCGTCACGACCCCGTCGGCTTCGTACTGCGTCGACGCGTTCTGCTGCTGCGACTACCGACTCGAAGGTGGACAACCCGTGAATCGCAATGACTTCCGCTATGTCCGGCTTCAACCCTTCGAGGTAGCGATCGCGCATCTCTGCTTCCGTGATATCGTCTATCTCGTTGCAGATGCTCAAGAACCGTCGTATGTACTCCTGGACGTTGCCTATCTGTCGGAAATGACGCAGACGCTTCCTAGCAGCTTCGGAGGCGTTCACCAAATCGAACCTACTTTTCAGCGCCGCTTCAAATCCTTCCCATGTGGTCGGAACCGTGGTAACACCCAAAGCTAAACTCCCTAAGCTCGAAGTTGCAGCTGCATGCCCCACGCCCTGTTGATGCCCGTCCGTCTGAGCCCTTCTTACAGCAGTTTGAGTGAGTTGGCGCCACCACTCCAAGGCCGGGCCCCTCAGCAGTGTAACAGCGTACTCGATCCGCTGCTGCGCGTCCGCCTCTTGCACCCCGCTCGCGGCGAAGTAGTTGTTCAGCATGAAGAGCCACGTCCGCACGTTCGCGTCGCGTTGACTTGGGTCGAACGACTCGGGTTTCTGCGGCTTGAGTGCGCTTCGACGTTCCGGCAGCGCTTCCGCGCCAGTCGACGTGTTGGGCGCAAGAGTTGGCGTGGCATGACCATGGGGGCTAGAAGCCAATTCACGAAGCTGTTGCATTTCAGCTCGTACCTGTCGATTTTCCAGCGTCAACTCTTGAAGTTGGCGCATGAGTTCGGCAAGCGTATTGCCCATGTCGTGGGGGACTGCGTGCATGGTTTCGTCCATGTTCGCTCAACGACTCCAAGTCTGCAAGTCGGCACCGCGGGACGATGACGTCGTAGTCTCGTCGTCGACGGTCGCTCGTTGGAAGTCGCTCCCCGCGAAGGCTCTTGATACCAAGTGTTAGGCCCGACGGCCTAAGTCCGCGAAAGAATTAGCGGGGTCGACTAAGTCGAGGATGAAACGCGGCGGAAGACTTTGGCGAAAGAACTAATGGCGAAATAGGCGAAGAAGTTACTAAGTAATTGAAGAAGAGTTGAATGAGAATTGATTGATAATGGCAAGTACAAGCAAGGTTTATATAGCATGCAAGAAACAAGGTTGGAAAGTGGAATGTGGGACCAAGAATTGGAGTGCAAGAAAAGTAGAGTGCCACGTGGCACTAGAGAATCTGAGAAGATAAGGATAATGGTGACTAGGAATGTACTGTTCGGAATGAACAGTAAACACCCCTCTAACACTGTGAGTACTGAAAGGTATAGTTTTCAATGCAGAAAACGAGCACAACTCTGTAACCCACTGACAAGCAGATATCGCGTCACCAGGGAGGGAAACAATTTCGCGCCAGTTCAGCACCAAACGTAACTGGTCGTGGTGCAAACGTGACGCGCGCGACAAAACATGCTGCAAGCAGATTGGCGCCAAGCCAGAGTCATGAAGTCCCAGACCAAAAACGAAGCACCGTTCGGAATGCAGGTTCAGTGGGGACTCATTTCGGAACCCCGCGCAGCTCAATTGCCTGGCGAAAGTTACTTCGCTGAAGTAACTAAAATTGAAGTTACTTGTAGGAAGGCATCAATTTTGAGATGTATTTTACGCTAGCTTTCAGGACGTATCTGTGACGTGGCACGATCAGCGGCTTACTCCGACGTGGTTTGCAGCGAGAGGTGGTTCACTGACGCGGACGACGATGCGGAAGATGCTTGGCTTGTCGGCCAAGGCCAAGCGGGCGGATGCAGCGAGGCCATCCTTACCGAACTATGTTGGTAATTTTCTCAACGCCAGCGATAGCCAAGCCATCCTTGTTTCGCGACGCCTCAAGGCGACTCGCCCGCCGCACGTCCTCGTCACCCGCCATCTGTCTGCTCGTTCCGCCCTCTCTCGCTTCTGTCCCTTCTCTTTGTGTATCTTTCTCTCACGCCGCTCTGCCTCCCACGCTAGTCCTCCCCCTCTTCCTCTCCCCCCCCTCTAACTTGCTCTCCCCTTTACATCCCCCCTCCCCTTCCCCTCCCCCCCCCCCCCCCCCCCCCCCACAACCCCCCAACGTGACTTCTCTCAGCTTCCCCCATCCAGGGCGCTTGTGCGCGGTTTTCCCTGGCGGACATGCTAACCGCAACGAACCACTGGGCACCGCAGTTGCTGGTGGGCGACGGCCACCGCGTGCTGTTCAAGGGCGTGGATCCGCGCGACGGTGTCACCCCTTGGCTCCTCAAGCGCTGCCGCGCGCGCGAGTCTGAAGAGTTCCACGCGGAGGTGCGGGGGGAAGTGGGGGGGAGGGGGGGGTTGTGCGGGGGAGGTGAGGTGGGGATCTAGGGGGAGGTGAGGGGGGGGCGTGCGGGGGAGGGTGAGGTGGGGAGTGCAAGGGAATGGGACGAAAGAGTGTGGTGTTGGAGAGCAGAGAATAGGGATGATGGGGAGGAGAGGGGAAAGGTTTGATAGGCAGAGGTGTAAGGAGGGAGGGAAGGAAAGCAAGGCGGGGGGATTCTGGAGCCTCTTCAACCGGGCTGTGTAGAAGGTTATCTGTTGGATTTGCTTGTTCATCGGCACGCACCCCTCACACTCACGCATTTCCCTCTCTGGGAAGCAGCTCTGCATTGTCGTCTCGCCCCCCACTGGAAGTCTGTCTGATTCTGCCATGCCAATGCCATACTGCCATACCGTCACAATACCAACCCCAACCCTTGGAGGGATGGTAGACCCAACCCGTCACGCCATATCCGTTCCGTCAAAGCAAGTTCCTCAGTGGGGCAGCATACAAGTCGCCGTGGACCCAGCCATTGGTGGGCCGTCTAAGTCGCTGCTAGCGGTGACGGGCGAAGCATTGGGGACACTTATTATTGCTGCACTGGTCACACACAGTGCTGATATACTCACATCGTTGCGCGCGATTCACTAGAAGAGTGCTATGAACAAGATGGGTTTGGGAGGTGGTATGTGGTGATGAGTGGTGAAGGAAAATGGCAGGGTAATTGAGTTGCTTGCATGCACCAAAATCTGGGTTGGGCTTGGGAGGTGGTGTGTGGTGATGAGCGGTGGATGAGGGGGGGGGGGGATGACGGGGACATTGAGTTACGTGCACGAGAGTTTGGGATCGCTGATCGCAACCTTGGCGGAATTTTTTTGACCTAATTTTTTTTTTCGGGCTGCCCGACCAAGCAGCATACAACGTATACCGAAGCGCATCACGTTTTTTGGTATATACGTCTTCGTATATACGTCATACGAATTCTGGGCGGGGTGTGTATATTCCAGTATAGGAAAGGACATGTGTGAAGCTTTGCTGGTCATGAAGCACTGTTTGTCTTACCCTCCCCTCCTACCCGGCCCCCACCCCACCCTCTGCCTTGCCTGCCCCCAGGTGGCGGAGATGGGCAACAAGAACCACCCCAACCTGCTGCGCCTGCTGGGGTACTGCAATGAGCAAGACAAGCTGTGGCGGTGGGAGAAGGTGGTGGTGTATGAGTGCATGCCTGGTGGCAGCCTGCTCGACAAGTTTGGACCGCACGGTGAGGCATGCCGCATCACACACCTCACCTCTCTTTCTGACCGACCGAGCCCATGTCGCTGCTAGTGCTGTACCATGCCAGCCAGCCAACTCCAAACATGTACATGCGTGCCTGTTCGTCCATATCCTCTTGGAGGCATGGCATGTAGCTGGCATGGGTGCTGCATTGCACCCATGTTTAGAGTCCTTGTCCTCGTGTACTCCGTCTGTTAGTCTTTGCTGGGTCTGCCTGCCTGCCTAGTAGCCGTCCATCGCACGTGATTTCAATCCACCTCACAGGGTATTCTTCCTCTTCTTCTCGCAGGTTCCACCGCCAGAGTGCCGTTGACCCTGCAGCAGCGGCTGGGCATTCTGATAGGAGTGGCGCGCGGGCTGGAGTATCTGCACAGCTTTGGCCTCGTGCATCGCTCTGTCAGCCTTAGAAGCATTTCTCTGGATGGCAGCATGCAGGTGAGAGAGTGTGCTGTGCTGTGAGGGCACCATCCCTCTCCACACCACATGACAGGATGCGACACGACACGACACGACACGACATGACACGACCCGCAAACATGCTGCACAGTCGTGCTGTGTGGAGCAACATCCATATAGGATTGGGTGTCCCTGCCTGTTATAACTGTTGCTGCAAGGCATTCCCACCCTCTTCCTCCCGCCCCCTCATGCCATGTGAGGCCGCCCCATCCCGCACGTCACTGCACCACATTTTCCAACACCATCACCACGCCAGGCGAAGCTTGCAGGGTTTGACTATGTGACGCGCAGTGAGGCAGCAGCAGGTCGCGAGCACGCGGTGGTGGGCGAGCCTGGGTATGTGGACCCGCAGCTGGAGCTCACCAGGGAGCTGACACCCACCAATGACCTCTACAGGTGTCCATCTCTTCTCCCTAATCCGCCCACTCCCCTCCAACACGCCCACTCCCCTCCAATACGCCCACTCCCCTCCAATCCGCCCAGCTCATTCCCTCAGTTCTCCCATTCCCCTCAACCCGCCCATCTATCCTGCACGATGCGCTGAACATGTTCGTGTTCGTCCTTTGCTCAAGCCTGCCCCTTCACATTCCTCCAAGCTAGGCAGTTGATGGCGGCATTTGATGGTGGCAGCTGATGGTGGCTATGATGTCTGACCTTCCTTGGTCAACGCCTAATGCAATGCAACTCCATGCAATGTCGAATTATATTCTCCCTGCCCTAGAGTCTTGTTCACCTACCCGCCTGAACGTACTTCTATCTAGTGTTTATCCTCCTCCTCCTCCTCCGCACCATCCTCCTCGCTACCACTATCCACAGTGGCAGTACGCGTCTGCCCCTCTGCAGGGGGCGTCGGTCCTCTGTACCGGTACGTGTGACGGGAGGTCGGTGATGGCATGGATAAAAGGCCACCAACAAAACAAGCCCCGGGTGTCGCAGGCCCGTCCCGTATTCGACCCTAGAGAGGTCGACGTGCTGGAGTCGAAGGAGCACCGCCTAAACCACCTACCACTCCCCCGCCTGCTGGTGCTTGTTGTGAGGCCATTGCTCTAAGCTAAAACTCCCAAACACTAGGTCTACCTAAACTAACCCTAAACTGCGACCCTCTGCCGCCTAGCGGCTACTGATTTCTGATAAGGTTGGTGAAACCGGGTTCCTTGTGATTCCATGCTGGTTTGTATACTATAGCGCCAAGACTAACCGTTGACGCCATCCTTAGTCTAGTCTAGTCTAACCTAGAGATACTAATTACGCTAAGGGATAATGAGTTGATAAACCTCCTGATTTGTGCTCCTTGTGGTAGTAAGGGCTGCTGGTGTCTAGAGCGACTAAGTTTGAGCTAAAGAATGAGCTCTAACAAAAAGTCTTGTCGACCTAAACTGTAGGTCGCGGGACATTCGCGACGAACATATTTGTGTTCGTCGGTCACATGAAACGAACTCGAACGTGTTCGTGTTCGACACGCCTCGGGCTTCTGCGACGAACCGAACACGAACATGTTCGCCACGAACAATCTAGGCCAAAATTCGAGGCGAACCGAACAGGTGGCCGCCGTGGTGCTCATGAGAAAAAGAAAGGCTGAAATGAAGTTGATGATTTGATAAAGAAACAAGGGGGGTATACATAGTAAAGGGGTTGGATGCTAGCCTAAGGTACCATTATTGGACCCCAACCAAGAAGTTGGGTTGGGAGATTATTGGTGGGGTCCAATAATGTTGGCCAAGTTGGGGTAGGGCCAACATTGTTGGAGGGGGCCAATAATTCTACCCAACCCAACCTTTTGGGGTCCAATAATTGGACCAAGGTTGGGTTCCAACCTCCAAACTGGGTTACCCCTACTTGTACACCCAAACTCTGTTTGGGTGCTTATCTCTAGCCTATAACATGTATGCAGGTTACAAGAGGAGATATATTCTAACACAACCCCTTAACCCGCATATATGTGGAAAGGCTTGAGGGTAGCAACCCCTGAATCAAGGCGCGCCAGGAGGGGCGAGGCCGATGAGGCGGAGAAGAGCAGAGTGCGCAGGGCGGAGAAGGGCTTTGGTAAAGATATAAGCCAAGTTGGCTTCAGCAGTGATCTTGCGAACGGCAATGAGGTTCTGGTGGACAAGGTCGCGGATGAAGAAATAGCGGAGCTCAATGTGCTTTGAACGACCATGAAAGACGGGGTCCTGGGTGAGATGGATGGTGCTAGCGTTGTCACACCAGAGCGTGGGACAGCGCTGGGGTGCTCCAAGCTCTGCGAGAAGAAAGCAGAGCCAGCGGGACTCTTGCGCGGCCATGGTGCCAGCATAGAGCTCAGCTTCGCAGGAGGAGAGGGCAATGGCAGAGGAGCGAGTAGAACGCCAGCTGATAAGCCGCTGCCGAGTGTGAAGCCATAGCCTTGCGAGGAGCGGCGGTCTGGCTGGGAGTCTGCCCAAGAGGAGTCGTTGAAGCCAGAGAGAAGGGGAGGGGAGGATCCACCCAGGGTGAGGGCGTGATCCTTGGTGCCACGGAGATAGCGGAGGACCCGCTTGGCGGCAGCCCAGTGTTCCTCAGTGTGGCGGCCGGAGCCGACGAACCGAGCAAGGACGCAGATGGGGTAGGCGAGGTCGGGACGAGTGCACATCATCGCGTACATCAGCGACCGAACAAGCTCGGCATAGGGTCGGAAGGAGGTGGAGGGGGAGGTGGGTGGCGCAAGCTGGTGACCGAAAGGGAGGGGGGTGGAGACCGGTTTGGCCTGCGCCATCTCGAACTTCTCCAGGACCTGGCCGATGTAGTGGCACTGGGAGAGGGTGATGGTGCGGGCGGATCGATCACGAGTGATAGCCATGCCGAGGTAGTTCTGCAGTGGACCAAGGTCCTTGCACTTGAGACGTTCCTGAAGTGACCGCTTGACTTGCTCCATGTCGGCCTTGGTGTCAGCGAGCAGGATCATGTCGTCGACGTAGACCGAGATGAAGAAGTGACGGGGGGAAGAGCGGATGAAGAGGCTGGCATCGGAGTGGGAGGCGGAGAAACCAAGGGACTGGAGAGTGGTAGACAGCTTTGCATGCCATTCTCGTGGTGCCTGCTTCAGGCCATAAACAGGCCGCCGAAGTTGCCATACGGTGTTGTCAGGGAAAGCAGCATGAAACCCGGGAGGCCGACGGAGGAAGATGCGCTCGTGCAGTTCGCCTTGCAGGAACGCGTTGGAGACGTCCATGGAGTCAATCTCCATGTCGTCACGCGCACCAATATCCATGAGGGTGCGTAGGGTGGCCTGCTTGACAGTGGGGGCAAATGTGAACCAGTAGTCTTCAGCCCAGGTCTGGGTGAACCCCTTGGCAACGTAGCGGGCTTTGTAGACCGGTTCTTCTCCCGGCAGCTGCTTGACTCGAAAGATCCACTTGCCCTCGACAAGGTTGGCGTCAGGGGGGAGGGGAACGTCAATGAAGGAGTCGTTGCGGATAAATGCCTCACATTCCAGGAAGATGGCGGCTACCCACTTGTCAGCGTCAGGGCAGGTGATAGCCTCCTGGAAGGTGGAGGGGACGAAGATGGTGGGAGAGGAGGGAGGGGGGGCTGCGGAGTGTGCAGGGGATGCGGGAGCAGTGGGATCGTAGATGTCGGTAGATGAGGGTGGCGGAAGCGGAGTAGGGAGAGGTGGGAGAAGGGGTGCAGGAGGGAGGAGGGGAGGGAGCACAGTGTCGGTCCAGGTGAGAGGACGTGAAGGAGGAGGGAGGGGGTCTGGTGGTGAAGAGGAGTAATAGGGGGTCGTTTCGTCAAATACGACGTCAATGCTGCGGATAAGGCGTCCAGAGGGAGGGTGAAAGAAGAGGTAGCCAGGCGAGTCGCGGTTGTGCCCGAGGTAGACACACTCGAGGGCTCGAGAAGCGAGCTTGCCGTGGGTGCGATCGGGTGGAGGGATAAGGACATATGCCTTGCAACCCCAGACACGGAGACCAGCAGCGTCAGGTTTGGTGCCCGACCAAAGCTTCGTGGGGGTGGTGGTGGTATGTTGAGGATGGGAGTGAAGGTTGAGGAGGAGGGCAGCATGGAGCAAAGCATAGCTCCAGAGGGAAGGGGGGGTTGAGGCGTGAGCGAGGAGACAGCGGGCGATCTTGGTGATTTCGCGAATCCGGCTTTCTGCGACGCCATTCTGCTGCGGGGAGTGGGGGAGGGTGTGAGTCTGTTGGATGTAGGGTTGAGCAAAAAAAACGAACACCTGTTGGGTTCGCCTCGAACACGTTCGAGGCGAACCGAACAGGTATTTTTTTTTGGCTTAAAATGTTCGCCGAACAGTGTTCGATGTTCGCCCGAACACGTTCGTGTTCGGGCCGCTGCTGCAATTTGCCCGCGACGAACACGAACAGTGTTCGAGGTTCGCCCGAACACGCCTTCACAGGCGAACGGCGAACACCATTTTTTGCTCAAAGTGTTCGCCGAACCGAACAGTGTTCGGTTCGGCAAACGAAGGTGTTCGTGTAGGGGCGAACACGAACACGTTCGTGTTCGCCACTTGCTCATCCCTAGTTGGATGCCATGGGTGGTGCAATAATGGGAGAGAGTGCGATTGAGGAATTCGCCTCCCCCATCAGAGTGTAGGCGGCCGATGGGACGCTTGAAGTGGGCGCGGCATTGCTCGGCCCAGTTGATGATCATGGTCGGCGCCTGGTCTTTGTGTGGAGGAGGAAAATGGAGGAGTAGCGGCTGTGGTCGTCTACGAGGACCAGCATGTAGCGATGGCCCTGACGAGAACGAGTGGGGGAGGGTCCCCAGAGGTCCATATGGACGAGGTCAATTGGAGCGGGAGCAAAGGATGGGTGGCTGTGGTGGGGGGACTGTTTGAGTTTGCCGTGGATGCACGAGGGGCATGGAGGGGCTGGAAAGGAAGGGAGGGGGGGGAGAGTGAGAGGGAGGCTGTGAAGGAGGCGAGAGGTGATGGCAGTGCGGAGAGCGGCGAAATTGGGGTGGCCGAGACGGTGGTGGAGCAGCACAGCGGGGTGGAAGAGATGATCGGAGTTGGAGGGGGTTGGAGTGAGTGAGAGAGGGGGGGGTGACTGCTGCTGTTGCTACTGCGGCTGCCCCTGTTCTGGCGGCTGCTGCTGCTGCTGCGGCCCCTCCTGCTGCCTCTGCAGAGGCGGCTGCTGCTGCTGTTGCTGCGGCCCCTGCTGCGGCGGCTGCTGCTGCTGCTGCGGCCCCTGCTGCTGCCTCTGCTGCGGCGGCTGCTGCTGCTGTTGGTGCGGCCCCTGCTGCGGCGGCTGCTGCTGCGGCCCCTGCTGCCGCCTCTGCGGTGGCTGCTGCTGCTGTGGCTGCCCCTGCTGTTGGCGTGGAGGTGAGGTAGGGGGATGGGGAGGGTTAGTGGAAGTGCCAGCACGAGTGGTGACATGGCAGAAGGATGGCCAAGGGGTGCGGAGAGTGTAGAGGCGAGTGCGGGGGCAGAGGGGAATGCGTAGAAGGAAGCGACCAGTGGCGGTGTGGTAGAGGTCATAGTAGGTGGCATTACCTGGATAGACGGCAGTGATACCTGCATTTTGGATTTCGCGGTGGGAGAGGAGGTTGTTTCGGAGGGTGGGGATGTGGAGACCAGCTACCTTACCAGAGGGGAAGAGTGTGCAAGGGAGAGTGGAGAGGTGTGTGCATGGGATGGTAAAGCTGCTGTCAGCGCCGTGAACTTGCGTGGGAGGAGAGAGGGGTGTGAGTGTACCAGCATCCTTGAGAGCGGTCTCAGTGGCCCCACTATCGAGGACAAAGTCCAAAGTGGGTGAGGAGGAGGAAGAGACGGGGTACTGGAAAGTAGTTTCATTAATGGTGGATGGGTACATGGAAGGAAGTGAGGGTGAGATAGCAATGTTGCCAAAAAAGCTCTCTTGGGTAAGAGGAGGGGCAGTGCTACTAGGGGGTGGAGCACCCCAAAGGGGGGGCAGTGAGGCTTGAGCGGCTATGGCAGCTGTGCCAAAATTCAGCTGCTGCTGCTGCCAAGGAGGAGGGCTGGGTCCCCACTGGGGTAGGAGTCCAGTTCCCCATGGGTGCGGCTGGGGCTGCGGCTGCTGCTGCTGCTGTGGCTGCTGATGAATCAGCTGCTGCTGCTGCTGTTGCTGCTGCTGCTGGTGCTGCTGCAGGAGGTGCTGCTGGTGGAGATTAAGGAGCGGTGTGGGGGGAGCAAGGAGGCGGAGGTGGGCAGGGAGGTAAGTGGGGTTGGTTTGGATGTCGGCAAGGGAGGGACGTGGGGAGATCGTTCCCCACTTGGGAGGAGTGCCAACATTGCCCCGCGCGTACCAGGCATCATCGAGAGCCTTGAAGCAAGTGCTAGAGGGATGGTTGGTCTGCCCGCAGGGTGTTCCAGCCCGGGGACCATAGCGACGGACATAGGTGCAGGGCGGAAGAGTGCCAGGACGACTCCCGCGGCCTGCAGAGGCTCCGCCCGAGTTAGTGGTGCCATGCTCATCCCCAGTGGTGCCGCCACGGCTGTTTGTACTGCCGTTGCCCTGACCGCCACCTCCCTTGCCCCCACCTCCCCCTTTACCGTTGTTCCTAGCCTGCTTGCGGGGCTGGGTAGCGTTGAGGGAGGAGGGGGAGGGTTGGGAGGAGGCGAGGTTGACAATGGGAGTGCGAAGTTTGACTTCGGTGTCTATGATCCACTGCTCAACGGAGGCGAGATCGGCCATGGGATTGGCTTCGGTAAAGGCGTGATTCATAGTCTGGGGTGAGGTTAAACAGGAGGCGATGGATTTGGAGGGGTTCGGAGAGGCCGGCTTGGCGGGCTTCGAGGCGATCAGCTACTTCTCTCATATGTCCGACATAGTCGACCGCTCCGTCACATGTAGCGAGGGTGATTGAAAAGTACTCTTGAAAGAGGATGCCAACCAAGCTGATGTCGCGGCGCTCGAACATGGCATGGAGTTCGGCCCAAATGACCGAGGCACGGAGTTCCCGAGCCTGGAAGCGGCGCATGAGGGAGTCAGGGAGAGCACCGAGGAGAATGGTGCAGGCGCGGGTGTCAGCAGTTGTCCAGGCGATGAGGTTTGGGGTAAAGGTAGCCAAGTCGTCGTTGTATTTGGCAACGACGGCAAGATGAGCATTGCGGCCAGCAACTGCCTGGTCATAGGCTTCAACTGCTGCATCGTACTCGGCTTTGCGGATAAGGTATACACGGCGGCGTAAGATGAAGTCTGCATCAGCGGTGGCTTGGTCGACGGTGAGTTGGAGGTCGGGTTCACGAAGAGGATCGCCAGGAGAGGGAGGGAGAGGAGGGGTCTCGCCGGGGTGGTCAGGAGCGGTGGGGGGAGAGCATGGGGACGGCGGAGGACGACGTCAAGGACGCGGTAGGGGGAAACCCATGCATCGGAGAGAACTCGACGAATGCTGCCGATGAAGGAGTGCCAGTTGACGGCGGATTTGTCCGCGGCGAGCTGCAGCTTATCAATAGAGGAGGTATCGATAGGAGGAGGGAGGGTGGAGGGGGAGGGTGTGGCGTGAGCCATGATGGACGGCCGCGGGTGGACCCGCAGTGGTCCCGGAGGGGCGTGAGGAGAGGCGGCGACGAGTCCGTATAGGGGAAGGGCGCGGGCGGCAGTGGCTGTTGAGGCCGCGGGGGCGCTGGTGCGGAGGCGGCGTGGAGGCCGCGGAGGGGAAGGGCGCGGGCGGCAGCGGCTGGCGAGGCCGCGGCGGCGCTGGCGCGGAGGCGGCGTCGAGGCCGCGGAGTGGCGCGGGCGGCGGCTGGCGAGGCCGTGGCGAGGCGCGGAGGCGGCGTCAAGGCCGCGGAGAGGAAGGGCGCGGGCGGCGGCGGCTGGCGAGGCCGCGGCGGCGCTGGCGCGGAGGCGGCGTCAAGGCCGCGGAGTGGCGCGGGCGGCGGCTGGCGAGGCCGCGGCGAGGCGCGGAGGCGGCGTCGAGGCCACGGAGGGGAAGGGCGCGGGCGGCGGCGGCTGGCGAGGCCGCGGCGGCGCCGGCGCGGAGGCGGCGTCGAGGCCGCGGAGTGGCGCGGGCGGCGGCTGGCGAGGCCGCGGCGAGGCGCGGAGGCGGCGTCGAGGCCGCGGAGTGGCGCGGGCGGCGGCTGGCGAGGCCACGGCGAGGCGCGGAGGCGGCGACGAGGCCGCGGAGGGGAAGGGCGCGGGCGGCGGCGGCTGGCGAGGCCGCGGCGGCGCTGGCGCGGAGGCGGCGTTAGGGATGAGCAAATGGCGAACACGAACATGTTCGTGTTCGCCTGGGCTCGAACATGGCTGTTCGGCGAACCGAACACTGTTCGGTTCACCGAACACTTTACACCAGAAAGGGTGTTCGAAGTTCGCCAAGAGAGGCGAACATTTCGTACGTTTTGGCGAACACGAACACGTTCGCCCAGAACATGTTCGCGTTCGCCTTAAAGGACCTTCTCAGATCCAAGTAGAGTGAAATCCAAATGTTTCACATTCCCTCCCCCCACCCCGCAAGCCAGTCCCGCCCTGCTAGAACCGCCCATGCTAGATCTACGCTTAAGCAACGTCGAAATGCTAGATCTACGCTTAAGCAACGGCGAAATGCTAGATCTGAGCTTAAGCAACGGCGAAATGCTAGATCTGAGCTTAAGCAACGGCGAAATGCTTGATCCGCACTTAAGCAACAGCGAAATGCTAGATCTACGCTTAAGCAACGGCGAAATGCTAGATCTACGCTTAAGCAACGGCGAAATGCTAGATCTACGCTTAAGCAACGGCGAAATGCTAGATCTGAGCTTAAGCAACGGCGAAATGCCTTGATCCGCACTTAAGCAACGGCAAAAGGCCTTGATCCGCACTTAAGCAACGACAAAAGGCCTTGATATGAGCCCAAACACCAAGGCCCGCGCCCTAAAAATTGGTCGCGGGCCTATTCGTCGACGAACACATTGGCGTTCGTCGAAGGCCCGTGTCGATCACGAACACGTTCGTGTTCGTCGCGCCTCGGCCAGCTGAGCCGGGTGAACGGCGAACGTGTTCGGGCGAACACCGAACACGTTCGCCCCGAACAATTTTGGCCAAAAAAAAATATTGTTCGGTTCGCCTCGAACGTGTTCGAGGCGAACCGAACAGGTGTTCGTCATATTGCTCATCCCTAGGCAGCGTCGAGGCCGCGGAGTGGCGCGGGCGGCGGTTGGCGAGGCCGCGGCGAGGCGCGGAGGCGGCGTCGAGGCCGCGGAGGGGAAGGGCGCGGGCGGCGGCGGCTAGCGAGGCCGCGGCGGCGCTGGCGCGGAGGCGGCGTCGAGGCCGCGGAGTGGCGCGGGCGGCGGCTGGCGAGGCCGCGGCGAGGCGCGGAGGCGGCGTCGAGGCCGCGGAGGGGAAGGGCGCGGGCGGCGGCGGCTGGCGAGGCCGCGGAGTGGCGCGGGCGGCGGCTGGTGAGGCCGCGGGGAGGCGCGGAGGCGGTGGTGAGGCCGCGGAGGGGAAGAGCGCGGGCGACAGCGGCTGGTGAGGCCGTGGCGGCGCTGGCGCAGAGGCGGCGTCGAGGCCGCGGAAGAGAGTGGCGCGGGCTGCAGCGGCTTGGGAGGCCGCGGAGCTGCGGAGGGAAAGGGCGCTAAAGGGGGGAGGAAGGCGGCGGGATAGCCGAGAGGAAAAAAAATTGAGGGAGGAGGCCGGGGGTTGCGGCGGCCGGGTGGGCTTTTTGAGAGGAGTAGGCCTAGGAATGACAGCTCTATACCATGAGAAAAAGAAAGGCTGAAATGAAGTTGATGATTTGATAGAGAAACAAGGGGGATATATATAGTAAAGGGGTTGGATGCTAGCCTAACGTACCATTATTGGACCCCAACCAAGAAGTTGGGTTGGGAGATTATTGGTGGGGTCCAATAATGTTGGCCAAGTTGGGGTAGGGCCAACATTATTGGAGGGGGCCAATAATTCTACCCAACCCAACTTTTTGGGGTCCAATAATTGGACCAAGGTTGGGTTCCAACCTCCAAACTGGGTTACCCCTACTTGAACACCGAAACTCTGTTTGGGTGCTTATCTCTAGCCTATAACATGTATGCAGGTTACAAGAGGAGATATATTCTAACAGCTCAAGCCTTGGGGGGGGGGGGGGGGGGGGGGGGGGAGGGGGTTTTAGCGCATGGATTAGGTGTGCTGTGGTTGCGGCTGGGTAAGTGTGAGAAGTGAGAGCGAGGTGGTGCCGCAACTTGTTGCTTGGGGCCTGGTTGCTGTGAACAGACTTTTCTGCAGTGGAATCTCTTGTTCCTTCTCCATCCCTCCCTTCGCCCCTACGTGGCGCTCCCCTCCTCCCCCTTCTTCCCACGCATCCCTCCCTTTGCCTGCCGCCACCAGTCTGGGAGTGGTGCTGCTGCAGCTGCTGTCAGGCCGCATTTTTGACACTTCAGGAAGGCCCATGCAAAAGTTTTTCAGAGACACTGTGAGTGCGAGTGTGAGTATTGTGTTCTGAGAGGTAGACATGGACAAATTTCCGACGCCTGTTCGGTTTGTCCGAACCTAAGTTGGTCATTTACGCCATTTCACCCACGTACACGTAACGTACGCGTACATGTACGTTTACGTGTACGTACGCGTACGTACGTGTACGTACGCCGGGCAGGTCAGAAAAAAAAATCCGCGATAAAATTTCTTTGAAAATGGTTTTCGAAAAACTAAAGAATAAAAAAGCTTTCGACGACCCGTGCTCTGTTTGCGTGTTAGCAAAACGGCGCGACGTTTTTCAAAGTAGTAATGTAAGAAACAGGAATGTTGCTAGCCAGGGTTGCTATGGTGTGGCGACTACCCTACGTACTATGTCGACTAAGGCGGTAGAAACTACTTTAGCTAAGTCCGTCGAGAGAGAAAGGGAGGAAATTGTGGTGGGAGTAGATCTGAATGTGTGCAAACTGTTAGCGATAGAACATTGCGAACAGTTTGACTCAGATCGCGATTGCTTTGTTTGCAAGGTAAGCGAATGTCGCCCGCTCGGCAGTTTCGTCACCGCCGAGCTTCACTGGGTCCGGCAAATCCCAACTTCGAGTCAAACCAATTCGCCGAGTCGAATCTAAATTTACACTACAGGATGGAATGTTTACACTATATGATGGAAATCATGATTACGAGGGAGAAGTATAGAGAAAATATACATATTCGGGCAGCCCAGATTCTTTTCACCTGCCCGTACATTAGGCCTCCAACCCAACAGCCGCGTAAACGTACGTACCCGTACACGTACGTACGTAAACGTAAACGTAAATCCATGTTGGAATATACGCGTTTAGCGTATATTTGCGTTTCGTATATACGCTAACGTGTATACGCCATACGCTTAAGGGTCAGATTGGGCATACGCTTTTCCGGGCAGGGAAAACACCTTCCCGGGCAGGGTGAAAAAAACTGCGTGCTCAACATCCGGGAAGGAAGGTACTCCCTACCCTATTCCCAGTAAGACTTCCCTAGCCTTTTCCCGAGTCTGAATGGTGGTTGCGGTGGGATGCGGAGTAGATCGCTAGAAGTAGGAATTGGAAGGAAAGTTGTTGGGAAGCGGGAATGTAAAGTTGAAATCTCGAGTGCAGTTGGGCTGGCTGGCTGGCTGGTAAGTATCGTGAGTGTGAGGTGGTTGGGGGAACACTTTTGACAGGTTGGAGTTTGTAGATAGGATGGGTTTCAATGCGGTACAAATCGAAAGGTCAAGTTGGAACTACCAGAATACTTCAAAAGCACATTCCCGCTTCCCTAGACCGCCGAACTGCATTTCGACTTCGGCAAAATGCTCACAAGGAGAATCCGCAACTTCTCGTATACTTACGATTTTTTTCCCGGGCAGCCCCAAAAAATTCTGAGTGCGTATAGCGTTTTGTGTATATACGCAAGCGTATATACGCATACGCTTATGGGTCTGAGCGTATATTCCAACATAGACGTAAATGACCAACTAAGGTCCGAACATGTTCTTGACCGAACATGTTAGATGTTCGGAAGCCAGAGGGGGGGGGGGGAGGAGGTGGGGTGGGGGGGGTGGGGTGGGGTGGGGGGGGGGAGGGGATGGGACGGGGGAGGTGCTGCCCCCCTGAAAACACACTCACAAACCTCGAACATGTTTCGGGTTCGCCCCGAACATGCAGTGTTCGCCCCCCTATCACTAACCTCGAACACCCTAAATGATCCCCAAGAATGTTCAGGGGTTCGGGCGAACATGTTTGGTGTTCATCCGATGCTCATGCCTCTCAGTGAGAGGCATGCCAGCAGCGCAGTACCTCCATTGCTGGCAGAGTTTCAAGTGGGTTTCTGGTCCGCAGAATTCTCAGAAATTTCCTTCCATTCACCACAGTGATAAGGGAGCAGAAGGCTCAACTAGGCATGATCATCCTGCCCCGGCGGGTCGGGTCGACCCGACCCGACCCGGGTTTTGACCCGGGTCGGGTCAGGCATTTTGAAGCGCTGACCCGGCCGGGTCGGGTCGGGTTTACCCGGTCGGGTCGGGTCGACCCGACACCCGAAACCGGGTCGGGTCGGGTCGGGTCAGATTTAGACCCGAAGTCGTACCCAACCCGGTTTCGGGTACCGCGCCCTAAGTCGGGTCGAGTATTTGGCCCAACCCGACTTTTCCTCCCTCGACAAGTTGCACTAAAGCAGATCGCGAAGTCAATGTCTAGGGTTTGTTTGTTCCCTCGACATTGACATTCCCTCGACAAGTTGCACTAAAGCAGATCGCGAAGTCAATGTCTAAACCCTAGACCGGAGCTGCTGTAGTAATCCATTACCTAACTGCTGCTGTAGTAGGTCATCGTCAAAGTGAAGAGGAAGAAATCGAACGCAAAGATTATTGAAGGGAAAAGCGGCCTGACATTGAGTGAGTCTGGTAGAAGTTGGCAACAAATTGGATGGGGTGAAGGTGGGTTGTGAGCGGTGGATAAGAGGGAATGATCCACCAACAATCTCGAAATTCAGATCTGAAGTTGCTTTAGCAATGCGCGAACTCAGATCTGAATTTCGAGACTCAAATTTGAGTTCGCCAGATCGCGAACTCATCTTATTATTTTTTCTGGTCACCCGAGCCAAATTTGGCGAATTTTAGAAAAATCCGCAGCGTACGAATTCTAAATGCGTATAAACTCAATACGCAACTTGAAACTAGCGTTTTTTTCCAACTTAGGAACCTCTTACCCTGCATATGGGGTCCTGGCCCGACCCGACCCGACCCGGCCCCTACCCGACCCGACCCGGGGGCGGGTCACGCCTGACCCGGCACCCAATACCCGGGTCGGGCCAGGATTTTTTGAAGTTTCGACCCAACCCGACCCGACCCTGAACCCGGCTGGCCCGCCCAAGTCGGGTCGGGTCGGGTCGGGTCGGGCCTAATGATCATGCCTAGGCTCAACCACCCACAGGTGCGGCCAACAGGAGACCCCTCCTCTCCTATCTTTCCTTACCGCTAGTGGATTTTTGGGTTGCGAAGCAACCCTTTACAATCGATTTTGACAAATTTTCTTTTCATGTTTTTATTTAACATGAAAATAAAATTCGTAAGCTACAGTACCACCCTTCCCATTGTGCATATATTAATTTCTTTTTTTTATTATAGTAGTTTTTTGCCTATATGCTATACTGTTTGCGTTTTATGTTTTACTGCTTGCCGTTGTTGTGATAATTGCATGTAAAAAAAATTACGAATATGAGTAATGAAGTACATACCACGCATGCTTAAATGAATGTAATGCGGCAAGATATATAGATGCATAATACTGATACATGGATGAAAATGCTTTTCCATGAAGCGAAATGCTGAAATGCAACATACGGGATATCATACAAATGCGTGATAGTTAACGACCCAAAAACTAGGCTACCGCATCCCCTGCCTAGCATGGGGGGGAAGTCAATAGCAAAGTCTTTGAATAATAAACCAACACATGAAAAAATGCAATCTGTTAACTCTAAAAAAGAGGTTCACACTATCAAATCCAGTTCGAAGTGGCAAACACACGAGTCACTGAGTGCGCCAATGAACCAATGAGAAATGATAGAAATGAACCCCTTTTTTTAAATTGACAGACATGCATTAATATTGCAATGATCAATGAGATGAATGCACTCTCACAATCAAACACATTCACACAATCAAAAGCACAAACAACAGCAAACCCAGCCAAAACACGCGATAATAAATAACATGCAAATCAACATTAAATGGACAATATGACAAGATAAATCCTGAAAGTGACCGATACACATTTTCCAGATTCAAATCCCCTTCCTGAGCAGCAAGACTCCTGAGAAACGGGTTTAGAATGTAGAAAGGAGGAACGAAAGAAATAGTCGGTACAAAAAAAAAACAGAAAAGGAAATGAGGTGTGATGAAATGACGAGATGCAGGAATAACCAAGAAACGAATGAAACAATACAAGGGCTAAGAAAAACGCCGTGAGCATTGAAAGGTTAGAGCCGACAAATAGAAAGGAGGTACAGAGGCATAAAACGAAAGTAAGGAACGGGAACAGAGGGAAAACACATAAGAGCTAGGTCGTACGGAATGAACGAACGAAGGAGGACATGAAGACCATGCAAGAGGATGTGAAACCGAAAATTAGAGAAAATAGGATGTGAGATGACGGACTGAAAGAAGAAGAGAAGAGATTAGGAAGAAATACGAACTGGAATATCTAAATAAAAAAACGGAATATGTAAACGGAGAATGCGCAGGACGCTGAGTGTCATCATCGGCATCTAAGAATAGAGGAAGTAAAGCTTACCTAAGAAGCTGTAGGTGAGAGTGGCGGCCTCTCCCTTAGCGCGCCTGGCACGAGCAAAAAGTCACCAACGCGCCAAGCACAAGCAGAACGATTCCAGCAAGAAGTTACAAGAGGGAAAACAAAAGAGAAACACGGACGGAGAGAAAATGAGAAGAGAGATAACAATAGCGGATGGAGAGAGAAGGAAAGGAGAAAGACATACGGAACCTTGAATATGCAACAAAACAGGAGTAACAAGGTAGCAAAAACGAAGGCATGATACAAAAAAAACGGAAAGGTAGTCTTCACATGACGAAGGCATGATCTCGAGTTAACTTTCTCCTAGTCAACTTAAGTAGGCTAACGATAGTCTTAACAAACTAGCAACACTTGCTATTCCTACTCTTCCAGCTGCTGCTACTCTCTTACCTAGAAACTGGAATAGCGTGACAGACAGGAGTGGTTGGAGAAGAAGCAGAGGAAAGGAAAAGAAGGAACGTGAAAAACCTAACCACCTCATTCGTCGCGTAAAAATCATCTAATGAAAATACGAATGAGTATCGACGGGTTTAACACAATGGTTTGAGTTTGGCCTCAGAATCGGAAGGTTGCAGGATCGATTCTGGTAGTCGAAATTTACCCACAGAAAATTTTGTAGTTAAATCTCAATGAAGATTGTTCAGTTTTTGAACATCAAATACAACGTATACAACTAGACAAATAGCTTCGCAACCCTAGGTCGACTTTGTCGCCTCTTGTTTTTGTTTTTTTTTTCACTGCCTGCCTTTTCCTCCTCCTATCCCTCGTGATCCTCCCCTCATTCTCCTCCCCTCGTGCTCCTCTCCTCGTGCTCCTCCCCTCATGCTCCTTCCTCCATGCTCTACCCTCAATCTGTGTTGGAAACCATGCGTCTCACGTGTTATACCCTGGCGTATATACGTTGGCATATAATTCGTGATGCACTCGTTCAGGGGTATGGCAGTACGCCCGAAATATGTTCCGCATGCAGGGTTTTTTTTTTTCGGGGAAGAATATAGAAGATACTTCGTCGAGTTAGAAGCCTCAGGTGAAGGACCAGCAGGCACATCCATACTTGGTGCTAGGCTTGAGAAGCCAAGCTGTAGCTAGGAAGATCTAGCTGTTGTGTTTGGGTTGGAGTTGGGAGATATGGTGAGATTTTGTGCGGTTGGATGAAGCCCACGTTTAGGGCTCAACAAATTTGAGATTTGTATTCGAGTCCGCACAATTTGAGTCGTGTAGGAAACTTGAAATACGCCTTTTTTGTTTTTTCCCTCCCTGCAGCGCGCACATTTTCGAGCGTATTATCATTTGTATGGCGCATGGCATATATACGCCATGCGCCTTACGTGCCTACCGAATTTTTTAACTTAGCCCTCAATACCCCACCCTCCGTGCTCCGGCCCCTCGATAATCCATCGCCTATGTTCCTCCGCTCCCCCCTTGCTCCGTCTTCCCTGCCTCTCCCCCTCTCTCCATGCTTCTCCACCATCATGTTTCCCAGCATCTACCCACTCTAAGTCATACTTTGTCTGCCTTTGGGTTCATGAGTCTGAAGTCAGCTTCTGACTTCCCTCCCTGCCCTTCACCCCACCCCACGTTGAAAAGCAGCTTGAAGCCAACAACTTGGCTGCTCTATTTGATCCTGCCCTCGCCTCCTCCTTCCTCCCATCCACCACCAATACCAGCACCAGCATCCCTAGCAGCAGCCCCACCAGCAGCTCCAGCACATTCTCTAGCGCTGCCAGCACTACCACGGCAAGCACAGAAGCTGCCAGTGCTGCTGATTCACTGGGCGTTCCCATACCGAATGTTCTTATACCCAGTCTGAAGCGGCTGGCTCGTGTCGGGCTTGCATGCACAGACATGCCGGCCTCCACCCGGCCCTCCTTGGGAAAAGTTATTGCTGAGCTGGAGATTGTGCAGGATGATGTGGCAACAGCACTGATGAAGATGGAGGAAGAGTTGAAAGAGGGAGAATGGGGATGGCAGAGAGGGAGGGGTGCTGTGGTCGCCCGCTCCTCCTCCCCGGCGCCGCTGCTGTGCCAGCAGGTGGCCATGGCGGACGTGCTGCGTGCGACGGCCGGGTGGGCGAAAGAGAGGTGCATTGGCAGCGGCGGGTTTGGTGACGTGTATCGCGGAGTGAGCCCGCTTGATGGCCGCACGTCCTGGGCTGTGAAGCGCTCCAGAGTGTTTTGTAACGACTTCCGCCGCAAGGTGGGTTGGTAGTGATATGTGTATTGTCAGTCGACTCAAAGTGCGCATGATGGCCGCACGCCCTGGGATGCCCACTAGAGTGATCATTAACGACTTCCGCCGCGAGATGGGTTGGTGGGATGGTGTGGTTGGTGGGATGGTGTGGTTGGTGGGATGGTGTGGTTGGTGGGATGGTGTGGTTGGTGGGATGGTGTGGTTGGTGGGATGGTGTGGTTGGTGGGATGGTGTGGTTGGTGGGATGGTGTGGTTGGTGGGATGGTGTGGTTGGTGGGATGGTGTGGTTGGTGGGATGGTGTGGTTGGTGGGATGGTGTGGTTGGTGGGATGGTGTGGTTGGTGGGATGGTGTGGTTGGTGGGATGGTGTGGTTGGTGGGATGGTGTGGTTTGTTGGTGTGATGGGTGGGATGGTGAGGGTTGATGTGAATGGGATGGGGGTGAGAGTAGGGGTGGAGTAATGAGGGCTGTGAAGCACGCCAGAGTGCTCACCAACAACTTACGCCGTGAGGTGTGGTTGCTGGGATGCTGCGGATTGATGGTTTTGGGATGGGGGGTGAAAGCAGGGGCGGAGTCATGAGAGATGTAGTGCCCAGCAGCAATGAGAGATGTAGTGCCCAGCAGCACTGAGAGATGTAGTGCCCAGCAGCAATGAGAGATGTAGTGCCCAGCAGCACTGAGAGATGTAGTGCCCAGCAGCACTGAGAGATGTAGTGCCCAGCAGCACTGAGAGATGTAGTGCCCAGCAGCACTGAGAGATGTAGTGCCCAGCAGCAATGACGGCGGAGGCCAACGGCTTCAGATAGAGGCCAATATGCATATAGATGGAGCGGAGTTAGGGAATAAATGACGCGAAATGCATGAGGCATGAACCATTGATTGATTATGTGTTCTGCCTCTGCGTGCCCCTCCCCCACCCACCCTCCTCAACCTCTCCCCCCATCGTACCCTATCCATGATTCCCCCCCCTAACTCTGTTCGGGTGGTGCCTCACTCCATGCCTCACTTTAGATCGACGAGATAGCATCGAAGCACCACCCTCACCTGGTGCGGCTGCTGGGCTATTGCGTGGACTATGACGCGGCGGCGGAGAGCATGGAGCAGATCGCCATCTACGAGTTCATGCCCAACGGGGACCTGCACCACCGCTTGCATGGCGATGGTGACACAGGTGAGCACCACCTCATGCATGGTGATGACATAAGTGGGCATGCATGGACTCTTAGGCTTCTCACAAGTGGGCACCACCGCATGTGCGGCGAACACACGGGCACATACGGACTCCCAGGTGTCTTACGGGTGTGGGATCAACAGCGAGTTGGAAGCTGTGCTGTGCTGTGCTGCAGCAGAGGGTGTGGAATCAATTGTGAGGGAGTGGGAGCGAGAACAAGGGGGGGGAGGCGAGAGAGGGATGTGGGAAGGAAGGGAATGCAAGCTTTTTGGAGGAGAGGGAGGCAAGGCTGATGGTGACGGTGCCCCTTGTATGGTGAAGGTGTTGGATACATAAGTATTTTTTTTGTATTTCAATCTGCCGATGTCATCGTATGCGGCGTGTTTTAGAAGCTTAGTTTGATTGAGCTGATGAGTAAAGCGAGTCGTCTAGAATCGTGATGAAGTCAACTCTTCCTTCGGCCAATAGGAGCTGCTGGTGGTGTTCACAGATCGAGATTGACCCTCGAGTGTTATTGGTGAGAAGATAACTACTACAACGGGAGCTAGACTACGGGCTAGGCACGGGTGCTCGTGTGATCTCTGCGTCCGTTGGTCCTTAGTCGTTTTCCTAGTGGACACACTGTTTGCTAGTTCACGGGGCAAGTTGGCAAGGGTTTCACTAAGAAAGGTTGACAACAATGGTACAATAAAGTTGGCATAGCAAGACTACATCAGAGCTAGCATTCAGGTCGGTCGACTGCCAGCGCAGCTCGATCGACCGCGTTCCAGCACGACTTACTCGACGCCCAACTACTCGGCGTCCTGAGTCAAGGTCGACGTCGGCCCCTCCGCCGTCGACCACCAGGTCAGGTCGACCACCGGGTCAGGTCGACCACCAGCAGGTCGACCAGCAGGCCTGGTCGACCAACCACGAGGTCGACCAGCAGTCCGTCAGCCAACCACCGAAGTCGGCTTCCCCAAGTTGACTTCACGAATCAGTAAAGAAACTGACCCTAAAACACGTTTTTGCTATTTTTTTTTTTTTTTTTTTCTGAATTGTTGAATACATCAAAGGGACAATGTATACAAACAATAGCAGTCGTAACTGACGTTAAGAAATCGCTAACTGCAAAACCGTATACAACAGTCAATGTTGTAAATTTTGAGCAACTGCCAAGTTAGGTTACAGGTGCATGTGCGTGTGGTTTCACCTGTCGTTGCTGACTAAGCAAGACACCGGCTTAGTCCCTGCAGAGGTTCATTGTTTTTGCTATTGGTTCTCCTTGCTTGTACCATATTCTTGTTCGATCAATTTTCCTAGTGAAACTATGATTGAATTGTACAAGGGCAACCAAACACTCTGTCGAGAATCACTGACAAAGCTCTGTCCGTGCGCATCACGCTATCCAGCTCTCCTGTAAATTAGCATTCTTTGCAGTGGGGAGTGACGCGAGTGTTACCTGATCACGGATCGAGCTCTGCTTCGGTGGCGAAATCAGCGAAGTGATCAACGTGAGCTTTGTTACTCGCGTCTGAACACTGCTGAGACATTGAACTCGCAAAACCGTTCGATCATCGCACGTGTCGAGCAATATTTCGTCAACGGCGTGAGAAGTTCCATTGTTCGCGACCCCGCAATTCAGCTCGCGCGGTTGGGCCAACAGAGCTTGCTACTGGAGCGACGAGTTACCCTGCACACAGTTTGAACAGACTGATCCAAACCGGTTTAGAAACGGCACAAATATTATACTTGGATCGGGACCGTCAAAATAAAAGCCACGCGAACATTTGAAACAATGTCTCGCTGGCGAACCGCGAGCCCGGCAGGTCACGAAACATGAGGCTGCAATTTGTAGTTTAGCACTTATGGTAGACTATATGCTTTGAATTGTATGCCTTGCAAAATTGAAAAATACAACTTGGTTGAAAAAGCTCTCCTCGAAACCGTGCTAAAGTTAACCGAGCTACAGATATTCTGCCCACGCCGACGAAGGAGAAGAGCTGACTTGCTACTCAGGACTCGTATTCTCTCGACACATTCGGACCCTTTGATTAGGGGCTGACTTCGGTCAGGCACCCAGGGACCCTTGAAGTTGACCACAAGGAGAGGAGTTTCTTGAGCTATTAAGGTTGGCAGTAGTGGAAAATTGTAATTTTTACTTTTTATGAACAACAGGAAGGGCAACTTTGCCTGCCCCAACTCTTGCTGCTCTTGCTCCTCTCGATATAGGCTTGTCTGAATTTTCTTCCGACCCCTTTCCATTTCTTCTCTTTTTTCAATTTGCATCAGGTAATAGCACCCCCCTGACCCTGCAACAGCGGTTGGACATTCTGATAGGAGTGGCGCGCGCGCTGGAGTATCTGCACAGCTTTAACATCGTGCATCTCAACATCAAGCCCGCCAACATCCTCCTGGACTCCAACATGCAGGCAAGTGCGTTTTTCGAGTGCGTGCGCTGATGGGCATTTCGTGAGGAGCAAAACCTCATGCTGGTGCGTTCTCTCCACTAAAAGCCAATGTTCTCTGCATCTGGACAAGCCGTGACTTCGTAACACGTCACTCCATGAGGATCACTCTGTCACTGATTCATGCAGAGCACGGTGCTCTCTTCTCCCTCCTGCAGGCAAAACTGGCAGACTTTGGCTTGCCGATAATGGACGAGGGCAGCGGGTCACCGGAGTCCACAATAGTGGTAGCACGAGGGCGCGTCTTTGGCTGTGCACTGGGCTCTGTGGTGGACTTTGACGATTCACGCAACGCCACTCCGCGTGCCGATGTGTACAGGTAGGAAGACGTGTGCATTTGCACATGTGCATATGCTGCCCTTTTATGCTCTCTGCCCAAGTATGCCTGTCGTCGTCTCTCGTCCACTCAGGTGCTCTCTTCTCGCTATAGTGCTTTCGTTGCACATGGTTGCTTGCTTGCCTTCATTGCTCATGGTTCCATATGGGAAAGATCAGCAAGAGAGGCATTATACACCTCTCGAATGGTCCTAATATTGATTTTTCGACAAGTACAGGCATTATATACCTCTCTCTCTCACTAATGGTCCTGATATTGATTGTTCAAACATAGTGCAGGCGGAGGGATGGGCATGCAAGGTGAATCGTTCTAGTCTAGCTTATAGTAAGCATCAAAGCCACCTACGCTACGCCCAGTACTGGACTCAACAAGGGGTTCCAGCACGTCAAAGCAGTCCCCAAGGGACAGTTTGGCCTCTGTTCCTCCTACAGCCGGGTTTTTTTGCCACCGCTGCCAAGTTGGATTTGATGAGGTAGCCAACGGACTGGCACTCCTGCCAAGTTGGATTTCCGCACGTGGCCATCCGCATGTCTCTACGGCTAAGGGGAAGAAGCCGACGTCATCAGTTCAGTTCCCGCACTGGGAGATCTTCTTAGCCGCCTGTTCTCTCTAGCCCATTCCCTCCCTTTGGTTGCCTCGGGGTCTATTGTGCTGATTGGGTCTGTGATTGTCACGTCACCGACCCAAACCGCTCCCAAGCTCTTTTCTCGGATTGCAAGGTATGTGTTTTGTTCCTCGACCGGACAAAAGGCTGTCGTTTCCTATGGACGGTGAATCCTGTATCCTTTTGCCATGCTGATGCATGTGTCCCTCAGTTCGTTGTGGGTGGTGGTCCTGGCCTTGCTGGTGCCGCATCGGAACAGGTTGGTTGGGCAGCCGTCGGTCTGGCATGGCGACTTGCTTTGCGCGGCCACACTTGTTTGGTGCTGAGAAGGGCAAACCGAGTCTGAACTAAACTGCATTTGCAAAGCGCTTCGGGCTCGATCTCCTGGACGGCACTATGGTATGACGAGCAACCAGTCCCCGGCTCCGCATCCAGCGAGTGAGAACAGGCGTTGTGTATGGCTTGAGAGGGGGTTCAGCCGCGTGCGCCTCAACACTCAAGGTGAGTGCGTGTTGTAGCTTCATTCCCACCGGCTCACTCATGCCTCTCTTTTTGAATGAGTTCCAGCACGTCTGCTGGTAGGCCAGTTCACATTCCGCGAGCCAGGCGTGAAAGGGGGTAGTGACATCACGCGGTAATGTCAGCAGTGTCTTGACCATGCCCAGTGGCCCATCTGGCGTCAGCGATAGTGACTTGAGTAGGTGTGCCGCCTGAGTGAAGCTCACTAAGAAACCGCACAGCCCTTCAACTGTGGGGTCCAACAGGCCCCTCCGAGCGAGGGCGGGAGTGATGCCTGCTCCCAAACTCCCTTCAAGTGTGGGCTCTGACATCGCCGTGGGGAAGGCGGGTGCCGCACGCTGTAAGTAGTGTGGTAAGGAGGTCCTTCCTCCATTGTGACCACGTGGCACGGGGAGGGAGGTTGAGGGGGGTTGTTTGTGTGAGGTATGACACTCGCCGAAAGATGCAGTGGGTAAGTAGTAGGGATGCCAACTGTGGGTCTGTCTGTGCCAGGGGGGGAGGAGGCTTCGCCATTCCCCTCAGTTGGCAAGACAACTGCGCCCGCGTTGGTCCCGATGCAGTTGGGGCTCCACCACAATGTGTGCCGCGTGGACGTAACACAGCCCAGCCCCACCAGCAGACACCTGGACGTAACACAGCCCAGCCCCACCAGCAGACACCTGGACGTAACACAGCACAGCCCCACCAGCAGACACCTGGACGTAACACAGCCCAGCCCCACCAGCAGACACCTGGACGTAACACAGCCCAGCCCCACCAGCAGACACCTGGACGTAACACAGCCCAGCCCCACCAGCAGACACCTGGACGTAACACAGCCCAGCCCCACCAGCAGACACCTGGACGTAACACAGCCCAGCCCCACCAGCAGACACCTGGACGTAACACAGCCCAGCCCCACCAGCAGACACCTGGACGTAACACAGCCCAGCCCCACCAGCAGACACCTGGACGTAACACAGCCCAGCCCCACCAGCAGACACCTGGACGTAACACAGCCCAGCCCCACCAGCAGACACCTGGACGTAACACAGCCCAGCCCCACCAGCAGACACCTGGACGTAACACAGCCCAGCCCCACCAGCAGACACCTGGACGTAACACAGCCCAGCCCCACCAGCAGACACCTGGACGTAACACAGCCCAGCCCCACCAGCAGACACCTGGACGTAACACAGCCCAGCCCCACCAGCAGACACCTGGACGTAACACAGCCCAGCCCCACCAGCAGACACCTGGACGTAACACAGCCCAGCCCCACCAGCAGACACCTGGACGTAACACAGCCCAGCCCCACCAGCAGACACCTGGACGTAACACAGCCCAGCCCCACCAGCAGACACCTGGACGTAACACAGCCCAGCCCCACCAGCAGACACCTGGACGTAACACAGCCCAGCCCCACCAGCAGACACCTGGACGTAACACAGCCCAGCCCCACCAGCAGACACCTGGACGTAACACAGCCCAGCCCCACCAGCAGACACCTGGACGTAACACAGCCCAGCCCCACCAGCAGACACCTGGACGTAACACAGCCCAGCCCCACCAGCAGACACCTGGACGTAACACAGCCCAGCCCCACCAGCAGACACCTGGACGTAACACAGCCCAGCCCCACCAGCAGACACCTGGACGTAACACAGCCCAGCCCCACCAGCAGACACCTGGACGTAACACAGCCCCACCCGCACACCCGTCACCGCAACATAGCCCAGCCCCACCAGCAGACACCTGGACGTAACACAGCCCAGCCCCACCAGCAGACACCTGGACGTAACACAGCCCAGCCCCACCAGCAGACACCCTATTAACGGGAGTCCCCTTTTCGCGAAATGTGTGATGGGAAGGCCGATGCACCTGAGGTACGCTCGCCGTGGAATGTGACGTCATCAGCCTGATGCCAGGCTGAGCACCGACGGGTAAGCTGCTGGCGCGTAGTGCTGGGTGAATGCCGGCTGCGGAGAGCAGAGGTCCCAAAGGATCTTCTTGGCACACGCCGTGTTCACTGCTTAGGGGTGTGCTGTTGCCGGCGGCAAGATGTAGCAGTGAGGGATGGCCGTAGGGCAAGCGCGCCAAGGGCAGCGAAGGCCTAGGAGCAGAATCCTTGAGGGCTGAGACTATGCATGGCTTGGCGTGAAATGCTGTTGAAGGTGTTCGCAAGGTCAGTTTGGAGGACGACGCACTCTGGGTCAGCGTCCGCGCCAAGTGTACTATTGCTTCTCCGCCACCTGTGACTGCTACTCCAAACTGCAGCGGGAGGAAGTAGCTTCTTCCATCAGGGTGAGTGCTGCCTTGGCAGCAAGGCGCATGATGCTCTACCCTATGGCAATTGGACGTGCGTCTACATCTGGGTTGACTAGTGCTATGAGGCGGGACGAAGTCAGGAGTTTGGCGACTGGTTGTGACAATTGCCTCCTAACAACGTGTTTGTCAGCGCATGCAGGTGGGTGCAGACTGAGTCTTTTCTCAGTGAGGCATCGCGAAGGTGCTCAAATGTCATTCCTGATGGCACTAACAGCAGGTCGTCGTTAACGGCTAGGTCGTCGCTCACCATCTGGATACCGGCTCACCATTTGGTTACCGGCTCACCATTTGGTTACCGGCTCACCATTTGGTTACCGGCTCACCATTTGGTTACCGGCTCACCATTTGGTTACCGGCTCACCATCTGGATACCAGCTCACCATCTGGTTACCAGCTCACCATCTGGTTACCGGCTCACCATCTGGTTACCAGCTCACCATCTGGTTACCAGCTCACCATCTGGTTACCAGCTCACCATCTGGTTACCAGCTCACCATCTGGTTACCAGCTCACCATCTGGTTACTGGCTCACCATTTGGTTACCGGCTCACCATTCGGTTACCGGCTCACCATTTGGCTATGTTAGGAAAGACGTGTCCTGCGTCCTGGACGAATGCGTCCAGACGCAGGACGTGTCACCTGGACCTGTAAGACGCACCAAAAGACGCAATCTCGGGCAGGGCAAAAAAAAACCCCCGGGCAGGCCAAAAAAAAGTGTATAGGGCTTGGCAGAGGGGGGGGGGGGGACGTACCACACTTTTCAATGCAAATTTTTCCCCAACCTCAATTTTTTCCCCCAAAATTTTTTTACTAAGGTGAGTCACGCGTCACGCATGGGTTGTGAGTGAATTCTCAATTTGCATGAGTTGTTATGAAATGTTGGGGGGGGCTGGTTTACAATGGCGAATTGGGCTTTGGGGGTCGAAATTTCGCGATTTCCACATTCGTGCCGAAATCGCGAATGTCGAAATCGCGGAAAACAATTTTTTTTTTCGGGCTGCCTGAAATTTTTTTCGCCGTGCGTCCTGCGTCTGGACGCGCGTCCTGCGTCCTAGCGTCCGGACGCTGCGTCCAGACGCAGGACGCAGCGTCCTGGCTGCGTCTTTCCTAACATAGCCATTTGGTTACCGGCTCATAATTTGGTTACCGGCTCACCATTTGGTTACCGGCTCACCATTTGGTTACTGGCCCTAGTGCTTCCTCTCCAGCCCGCGGTGTTCGCAACTCCAGTTCAGGGCATTATGAACGGATGTTTCTACAGTGGAATCACTTGGTTCCAAAGTTTTTCTGAATAACCAACTGAGTGCACATGAAGGCTGGTTTGTTGCTCTCATTGTCATGCCCAGCACCATACTCCGCTCTCAACTCTCTGTACTGCCCTACACTTGATCCCCCTCCCTTCGCCCCTGTGTTCCACTCCCCTCCCTTTGCCCCTGTGTCCCACTCCCCTCCGCCCCCTTCATCCCCGCTCCTCCCCTAATTCCGCCCATCCCCTGCCCGTCGCCTCCAGTCTGGGAGTGGTGCTGCTGGAGCTGCTGACAGGCCGCAGTGCCGTCACTCCAGGGAATGCCATGCGAAAGAATCTCAGAGACAGTGTGAGTGCGAGTGGAGCATTCTGAGAGGAATGGCAGCAGCTCAGTACCTCCATCGCTACGTGTTTCAAGTGTGATTTTGGCCCGGCAATTTCTCAGAATCCTCCTTCCGTTCACAACAGTGGTTAGGCAGCAGGAGACCCAACTAACCACTGGTACGGCCAACATGCACCAGAAATATGTGCGCTGCATTTTTTGTGTAAACGCTGGAGAAAACGCTTGGGCGGACTGGGAAACAAAAAACACAGCAGAAGCTGGGTTTGAGCTCGCGACATGGTGAACTAAAATTCGGCCTTTGTAAATCGCGGTCTCAACTTCGAATTTGAGTTTCGAATCAGATCCACAACAAAGCTGTTTACCATTGTGCAACCCACTCCACCCCATTCATCCAATTCCTTCCAACTCATAGCATGAATGTGGCTCATTCCTCCATTTGGTAATCATCCTTTGGACTTTTTCCCTCGTTCCTATCGACGAGTATTACTAAAGTTCCTCCGAATCCTATCTTTCCTTATCGCAACTGGGAACTGTTTTTTTTTTGTTTTGCTTTGTTTTACTGCCTGCCTTTGCTTCCTCCCATCCCTCATGCTCCTCCCCCAATGCTCCCCCCTCCATGCTTCGCCTCCAACCTGTTTCCCAGCATCACCCACTTCTCTTGGTCATAGTGTCCCTGTTTTGGGGTTCATGTTTTGGGGTTCATGTTTTGGGGTTCATGTTTTGGGGTTCATGTTTTGGGGTTCATGTTTCAGTTCTCAAGTCAGCATCTGACTTCCACTTCCTGCCCTTCACCCCACACCAGGTTGAATTGCAGCTTCAAGCCAACGACTTGGCTGATCTATTTGATCCTGCCCTCGCCTCCTCCTTCCTCCCATCCACCACCAATACCAGCACCAGCATCCCTAGCAGCAGCCCCACCAGCAGCTCCAGCACATTCTCTGGCGCCGCCAGCACCACCACGGCAGGCACAGCAGCTGCCAGCGCTGTCGGTACTACACTTGGCGTTCCTATACCGAATGTTCTTATACCCAGTTTGAAGCGGCTGGCTCGTGTCGGGCTCGCAAGCACAGCCATGCCGGCCTCCACCCGGCCCTACGTGGGAAAAGTTATTGCTGAACTGGAGATTGTGCGGGATGACGTGGTAACAGCACTGAGGCAGATGGAGGAAGTGGTGGAGAGGCAGAAAGGGGAATTGCAGGAAGGGAGGGATGCCATGGCAGGCAATCTGGGAAATGAGCATTTGGACTCGCGGGGCAATCCTTCCCACACTAACCCTTCCTCCACATCTCCCACTCCTTCCACTCCTCCTCCTCCTCCTCCTCCTCCTCCTCCTCCTCCTCCTCCTCCTCCTCCTCCTCCTCCTCCTCCTCCTCCTCCTCCTCCTCCTCCTCCTCCTCCTCCTCCTCCTCCTCCTGTGGTCGCCCGCTCCTCCTCCCCGGCGCCGCTGCTGTGCCAGAAGGTGGCCATGGCGGACGTGCTGCGTGCGACGGCCGGGTGGGCGAAAGAGAGGCGCGTTGGCAGTGGCGGGTACGGCGACGTGTATCGCGGCGTGAGCCCCTTGGATGGCTGCACGCTCTGGGCTGTGAAGCGCGCTAGAGTGCTCACCAACGAATTCCGACGCGAGGTGTGGTTGGTGGGATGGTGGGGATTGATGTCAATGGGACGGGGGTGAGAGTAGGGGCGGAGTAATGAGAGACGTGCCCAGCAGCAATAACGTCAGAGGGCAACGGCTCCAGAGAGAAGCCAAGATGGACTTCAGTGGTAGCCAAGTTGGCGAATGAATGAAGGGAAATGCGAGAGGCATGAGCTATAAATCTAATTCTGTGGTTCGCCCCTGCGAGGGTTCCTTCCCACTCCATGTCCCCCTTTTTCCCCTACCCTCTTCGATCTCTCCTCCCATTCTACCTTATCCTTCCCCCCGTGCCTCACTTCATTGGGGTGGTGTCAGATCGACGAGATGGCATCGAAGCACCACCCTCACCTGGTGCGGCTGCTGGGCTATTGCGTGGACTATGACGCGGCGGCGGATCACATGGAGCAGATCGCCATCTACGAGTTCATGCCCAACGGGGACCTGCACCACCGCTTGCATGGCGATGGTGACACAGGTGAGCACCACCTCATGCACGCCCGTGACACAGATGGGCACCCTCGGGCTCTTACGCGTCTCACAAGAGGGCGCACACGGACAGGCACTGAGGATAGAGCTGATTGCAGCGTGGGGTGTGGGACCGACAACAAGGGGGGGAGTGGGAGCAAGAAGAAAAGAACGGAGGAGAGGAGAGGGATGAGGGACGGAAGGGAATGCAAGCTTGTAGGAGGAGAAGTGTCAAGGTTGATAGTGGCTGTGCAAATTATGTGAAGGGACGGCAAGTTTGCCTGCTCCACCTCCTCTTGCTGCTTTAGCTCCTGCCTATGTTTTCTTCTGATCCCTTTCCATTTCTTCTCTCTTATCTTCCTCTCTTCTGTTTTGCTTGTTAGGTAATATCACCCCCCTGACCCTGCAGCAGCGGCTGGACATTCTGATAGGAGTGGCGCGTGCGCTGGAGTATCTGCACAGCTTTGGCATCGTGCATCGCGACATCAAGCCCGCCAACATCCTCCTTGACGCCAACATGCAGGCGAGTGCATGTGCTGATGGGCATGCAGGCGAGTGCATGCACTTATGGGTATCACATGAGAAGCCAACATCTCATGCAGGTGCCTTCTCTCCACGAACCACCAACTCTCTTTGGATTTGGATAAGCAGTGACTCTGCAACAGTGCGGATCCCTCTGTGTCTGTTTCTTCCTTCTCCATCCTGCAGGCGAAACTGGCAGACTTTGGTTTGCTGAGGGTGGGCGAGGGCAGCTGCTCACTGCAGTCCACACAAGTGATGGGCACACCGGGCTATGTTGACCCCGTCTATAGTATCACTCATAAGGCCACTATAAGTGCTGATGTTTACAGGTGGGAAGGGGTGTGCACACGTGCATATGCTGTCCATTTATTTTTTTCTTAATTTGCCCAAGTACGCATGCCCTCGTCTCTTGTCTCACTCAGATGCTCTCTTTCACTATGGAGCGTTCGTTGCACATAGTTGCTCGTTAAGAGCCACTCATTCGACCTGTCCTGCACACCTCTTTCTTATCTTGTTTGAACCTCCTTTCTGCTTTCTACCCTCTCTCTCTTTCGCTCTTGCTCCGTCACTCTCTCCCCTCCTGCCTTCGTCCGTCTGCTCACTCCCCCGTCCCTCTCCCCGCCACTGCTCTCCCCAGCTTTGGAGTGGTCATGATGGAGCTGCTCACCTGCAAGCGTGTCGTGATGCCATGTGAAGATGGATCACACATCCACATCAAGGACTGGGTACGCTGCTAATTCTTCTTTCTTACAACTATCAATCCCCTTCCCTGACTTTCTGTGTGTGGGAAAATGTTCGTTCACACCGCAGTTGTTTGTTTCATGGAAACCCTTCAATACACCCTCCCCTCTCACTCTCTCCGTCTCACTTCTTTCTTCCAACCCCCCCTCACTTTCCTCCTTGTCCTTCTCCCAATGCCCCTTCCTTGTCCACTCACCCCCTCCTTCCAACACCTTCTCTCACCCTCCCCCTTTCTCTTCCTCCCTTTATTGACAGGTAGAGCAGCAGGTGGAGGGAGGGGACATTGCGTCTGTTGTCAACAGGGGTCACAATGCACCGCATGCCGCGGCCTCCAAGCTAGTAGAGATATCTCTCTCATGTGTTGCAGGGCTTGTATCAAATCGACCCAGTATGAGCCATGTGCTAGTTCAGCTCGAAACTCTGCGCAGAGGGCTGATGGGTGGAAAACAGGAGAGGGCAGCCAGGCTGTTAGATGCAGAAGTTCAACAAGCTTCAATGGATTCTAGGGGACTTCACGAGGAGCTTGAGATCATCAACGGTATGTCTCTTGATTGAGAGACCCCATTTAATTTGCGTTGGGGCTTTACGCGAGGCAGAGGTGCGATACTGCACACCCCCTACATGGGCGCAAATGCGCTTATAATAAAACATCGAAACATGGGAAGGGGTGAGGGGAGATGGTGGGGGGGATGGTTGCGGGGTGTGGAGGAGTGCTCATTTTAAAGCCAGTACCTAAAATAGTGACCCCCCCCGCACCCCCCCCCCCCCCCCTTCTAGTTCGGTCCACTTGAATTTCTAGTTTTTTTGTGCTTTGGAAAGTTGGAAATGTTCTGTTTCATTTTTTTGTCTGCGTCCATGACACTGGAGTCTTCACGTTCTGATCACATAAAAATTGTCGCATCCATGGGCAATTGAGTCGCAGGTAAGCAATTCTCACTCAACGCGCCGATCGGCATGGGCCTGGGAACACGGCTAAAACAGAGAGAAACAAGAGGGAAAAAACAGAGAGTTTCATGGTGATGGTAGAGACAGAGATAGACTCAGGAGGGATCTGGTGAGAGAGATGTGTGGGAAACATGTACCGTAAATGTTAGGGTGATGCGAGGGGCATTGGAAAGGGTGACGTGACTCGCGCTTGTTGTTTCTTTCCGTAAGATTGCAGGTGGTGACAAAAGTGATGAGAGGTGGGGCAATGAAGCGACGCCGACGAGACGGAGAGCACGAGGGCGGCAGGACGGGAGGGGTGAACACGAGGGGCGACGGAATGAGACGGATATGTCAAAATACCGTATTCTCCCGGATAAAACACCCTAGGGTATTATGAAAACCACTGGAAAAAAATGGGGAGGGTCTCCTCAAAGGAAAATCCTACATAATACCCGGGTCTTATTATATGGTACATTTTTTATCAAGCAGAAAAGATGTGAAACAAAATCAGGGGTCTGACTTCACTTCAAGATTGTTGATCAATGCCGCAAAACCGAGTACGAGGATATCGTGGGCCACTTGGGCCACTTCACCTCTTGGACCACTTGCAGTGGAAGATTCGCCAGCGTGGCGACAGGGAGATTGTGGGCGGGGGGAAATCTCGGAAGATTCTAAGTGAAAGTACATGCAAAATTTCTTCTAGGGGACGATTCTCACGATATCCTTTTGTAAGGAATCGGACTCGATAATAGCTATAATAGGAATCTATGAGAAAAGGGGGGTGTAATAGAAAATCACCCCAAAAGGGGGGGTATAGTACAAACGAGGTCGATTATAACACCCACCCTGCACAAGCTACCCAGGGGTGTACAATTTAGGGGGGGTGTTTTATCCGAGAGAATACGGTAGTAGCTATAGGCAGGGCCTCAGATGTCAGGAATTTTACCCTGAATTCCTGAAGTTTGACCCCCGTTTTTTATCATGACCCTGATGCATCAGCCTTTTTTTTTCAACGACCCTGATGTTTCAGTGTTTTTAAATTTCGAACTCTGATTTTCCAGTGTTTTGTGTTTGAGGACAATGACGAGTCAGTGTTGTATCGGGGTCTACCCTGAAACTGAAAACTCCTTGTTTTGGCGCGCCGTCACTGTGCACCGTGCACCAAGGGGATTTCTGGCGAAACATGCTCTGACAGGGCGAATCTCTTGTGTGAGGGGCGAATCTTCTGCTGTGTCAGGGCAAATCTGCTGTGATTGGGCAAATTTGCTCTGCTGCGACAGCGCGTAACGACTGTGCGAGGTCGAATTTGCCGTCAGGGCGAATCTGCTATGACGAACCAAGTCCGAATCATCAGTCAAGTACACAACCAGAGATCAGAAACAATTCTTAACAGTTGTCCTATTCAATTGGTCAGACAAGATTTCTAACCAATCAGACACGGAAATAGCAGAATCCTGACCGAATTTGGGAATTGTAAAGTGAGGGAAGTCTGATTCGCTGTGTTATGACAGCATACCAGTAAAGCAACTATGGTGATCAGTGTTGAAGTTGTAGAAACCCTGATTGATCAGCGTTTTATTTCTAACAACCCTGTAAATTCAGTGTTTCACACTAGACGACACTGAAAATCAGTGTTACCCTCCTAGGGACACTGAGTGCTCAGGGTACACAAAAACCAATCTGAGGCCCTGGCTATAGGCTAGGGTTTTGGGAAGAGAAAGTTGGCCAAGAGAAGAGAGGTTGCAATAACCATGGGAGTACAAGATATAGGAAGGGGAGGTGGTGAAGGGAGGTAGACCACCTAAAAACAAGATAAGGTGATACTACACTACTAGCCAGCAATGCAATTATATACTGTAAGAATGTTACATATTCTAACATCCCCCCTGAATTGCATGCTAGTAGCTAGTGTAGGGGCTCATCTCGAAGCACTGACGCCACCATGCCGATAACTGCTCTCACGGCCGGGTATGGTGGAATGCTCGCCTGCGGGTGTGCGCAACGAGGAACGACGGCGCCCGGATACAATGGATAGAGAATAGACAAGGAAAACAGTACATGCAAATCTCTCTCTCAAGCAGTCCTTACATTTATAGGTTCATACGGGTACAAGCAATACAGACAGGGATGATAAACAGGGGTAGGCCTAGAAGTACCAAGCATCCCTAGTTTGTAGGTAGCCACTGGTGGGGTTTCTGTACATGGGCAGGCATGAGATGCTGCCGGGCAAAGACTGACAAGGCATGGCCTGGCAGGGCAACTGGACAAGGCACGGTAGGCAGGCATCCAAGCAGGCCAGCAAGTATAGTGCCACCACTCAGGCACAGCAGGACAGGCAGAGCATGCTATCACGCTACCCTAGGCATTGAACCGTACCCGTACCGCCTACTCATCAAGAACCTCCTCCCTCTCATCCTCCAGCACTGTCCACAGGTCCCCGAGGGTAGGCTCCCAGGGGTCCCTTGCAGCCTGCGGGAAAGTTGGCTCATCCACTAGCCTCGACTTGTTCAGGAAGGATGTCGCCTGAGAACGTTGCAACATGACAGACCAACACTGCCTGTAATGAGCCGTTAGCCACGCGGTCGTGGTTGTAAGCTTTGTCTGGCGGAACTTTTTCTTGGCTGCCGATGTTGCTAGCAGCCGCAGGAACTGCTGTGTATCTGTGGCTAGGGCATCGTACGTCTCTACCGCCAGCCCGAAGAATCCCACATAGTCTGGGCGGCGCTCATAGAGTCTATGTTTCATCTCTGATGCTTCCTTCGTTGCCCACCCCGGAGGTTTCTTTGCCCTCACGTCTCTCCGCTGCAGGACAGGGTCCGTGACCGTCACGTTTGTCACCCAAGTCTCGTTAGACTCCTTGTTCCTGAACGCCAAGACCCCTCTCTTTTTTACTACCGGCAACGAGAAGGCTGTTGTTTCGTGGAACACTGTAAAGTCGGCTTCCCGGGCCATCCTCAGCGCAGCGTATTCCAGGGCATTGTGTGTCCTCACCACATCTCCTCCCACTCCGCAGTGTAGCAGATGATTCCGCAGGCTTGTATCCGCTATGTCTGAATTGTCTCGGTTGCATATGGCATTTTAGAGTGACTGGTAGCGACATGCCAAGGCAGAAGCCTAAAGCCAACGAGAATTGACCAAGGGCAAATGTAAGGTCGCTTCTCGTTGGCACGGCATGCAGCCAATCACCCGCCCCTACTCCCTGTAGGCTGATTAGGCGCACCACGTGCCCTCTGCCCGTACCCAACCTGTCCTCGATTGTATCTGCCACAAGCTCAGCTGCCCGCCTCTCGTTGATGTGGCGTGATAGCACCAGCTGCAAGGCTTCTCCCTGTGTACCCGTAGTGCTGTCTTGCAGCTGCTGGCAGTCTGCCTTCCAATGCCGTGAGCGGGTTGACCCCTGGTGGGTCCGGGGTCCACTTATGATCCAACAGCGTGGCTGCCCGGCTTACAAGGTGTGTCTCGGGTAGGTTTATCTGGCGCAGGAGTTGTTGTGCCGCCGTAACTTAAGCTATGTAGGCGGCCGGTGCTTCCGAGGTCGGATCTATAATGCCCAGCCCTCCCAGCCGAACCGGGAGTGTCCCTTGTCACCACATTCGCTCGCTGGTGTCCTCAGCTTAGCTGCTGCCAGCGCCGCCGCTAGCAGTGTTTCGCTCCATGCTCTCCACTCGTGCCTGTTTAGTACCCCGGCCGGGGCTGTTCGCAGCAGGTATGAGATTCTGCGCGAAATGCTCCACGAGATAATGAGCATGGCGTATTGCGGGTGTAGCTGAGCGACTAGGGGAAGCAGCAATGATGCGTCGTCAAGCCACATTTGTGCCTGGCTTGCGTAGAAGGCGACTGATCCGATCAGGCTGCCCAGCACTTGAATTCCTTCGTCCGTCATTCGCAAGCCAAATATTGTTGTTGCGTCGCTCGCCTCCGTCTCTTCTTGGCCCCATGCCGTCGATTTGGCGATGTTGCATCGGAGTCCTAGTGCCCCCAGCTCCCTTGTGATAGCGTTGAAGGCTTCGAATGCCGCTTCTTTAGGACCAATGATAGTTATATCGTCCGTGTAGGCTGCGATCGCCACGTCAGGCATGAGCGTTGCAGTGCTCTGTAGGACAGGCTGTATGGCCGCTGCAAAGAGCGGTGGGCCCAGCGGGTCGCCCTGGCGGACTCCTCGAGTGCTGACCAAGTCGGGGGTCCACCAGAAGTCATGAGGGGCCTCCGTAGAGTGTCAGGACCAGGGGTAATAGCGGCAGCACGCTGGATTGCGAGAGCGCTGTGAAGAAAGCCGCCCTCTTTGCACTGCAGAATGAGCCATCCTATACCGAGTCACCATCTGGTTACCGGCTCACCATCTGGTTACCGACGGCCTCCACTGGTGGGGGTCCTTGTATTGATATAGCCGTGGGTCCTTGTATTGATATAGCCGCGGATACCGACGGCCTCCACCAGTGTCCACCCGTCTGTTCCTCGATGGGGCAGTGGGCGGCCGACTCGTTGTGAACGATAAACCCCGCATCCTTCGCCATGCTAATGCATGCGACCCGCAGCTCATTGTGGGTGTTGATGCGGTGTTTTCCCGTACCGCAGCGGAGGAGGTGGTTCGGGAGGCGGGGGTCAGTGATAGCCGTGTGGTCAGAGCAGTCGCACTTCTTTGGCGTTGAAAACGGGAGGCCGAGCCGAAAGCGCACAGCGTTGGCGAATTGCACGGGTCTTATACGTCTGTTCGGGGCAATGGGGATTGCAGTCAACCAGTCATCGATGCCGTATCCTGTCAGCGAGAACATCCGCTGTGTATGGCCTGAGAGGGGGTTTGAATTCATGCGCCTCGTGTCCAGGACCTGCACGGCGTATCTGCTACCGTGGACCTTCAAATTGAGCACGTGCTGGAGCCTTATGTCCGAAGGTGATAGTCGCTCTTTTTCCAGAATCTCCCGCGCATCCCCTGGCAACGCCGATTCGCACTTGGTAAGCCATGCATGCAGTGGCGTTGTGTCGTCCCATGGCAAGAGCATGTGGTTCCTTGCCTGGGTTAATGCATTTTCTGGGTGTAGCTCGAGGGTGGAGAGAATCCTGGGAAAAACTTGCAGGGAAGCCTTATACCCCTTCTATTAAGGGGTCCGTGATGCCGATGCCACCTAGCGACGGTGGCAGGGAAGCTTGCGCCCAGACACGTGTTTGCTTAGCTCTGCACGCTGGAACGCGGATATCGCACGATACTAGCAGTGCTGTTAGCAGGTCCTGTCCCCACTGGCTCCAGCTGTCGCGGGGGAGTAGGTGGAGTGGCGTCGTTCTAATGAGGTAGGCCACGCGCCTGGAGATGCAGCGCGTGACTAGCAGCGAGGCTACATGGGGGTCAGCTCGTTCAAGGAGGGGCAGTGGCTTCGCCATCTCTTCTAGCTGTCCAGATAGGAATTTGGCCGCCTCAGAGTCGGGCCCCAGGTAGCTGCCCAGGAGTCGCACACCGTCTGTTGAATACGGCACTCCTGCCGGAAGTTCCGTCTGTTCAACAGTGCATGAGCTCCAGGCCGCGCACTTCTGAGGGCTGTGCGCCAGGCCCAGGCGTGCCAGCTTGTCAGTGAAGAACGTAAAAGCTGCTACAGTTTGAGGTGTCTCCCCAAGGAAAGTGACGTCATCCGCGTATGCTAAGCAGAGTACGTCCGGATGTGCCTCAGCTGTTTCTTGGAGTGTGGGGTGTATTCCCGCCACGAACAGTAGTGGTCCGAGTGGGTCGCCCTGGCGAACCCCGCATTCGTTTTTTAAAGGTTCGCTGTTGAAGTTAGCGTCCAGGTGCAGCAGCGACGGGTTATCGTAGGTCAGTTTGACTAACGGCAGCTGTAGCGAAAGGCCGGGGTCCTGTAACGCAGTGGCGATGGCTTGTCGTCAAATACTGTTGAATGCGTTTGAAATGTCCGTTTGCAGTACTAGACTATTGGGACGGCTGCATGGATGACCGCCTCCGCTCCCCATGGCACCGCCACACCGTATTGTAGGGGTAGGAAATACTCGCGGGCAGCTTCTCCCATGGCTATAAGGGCAGCCTTGGCCGCCAGCCTAGTCAGACATTCGCCTATCGCGATTGGCCGGGCGCCCCCTCCTGGTTTGGCCAGAGCGATGAGTCGCGACGCCGTCAGCAGGTCTGCCACCGAGCCTGGTAAATTTCCTCCCAGCATTGTGTTTCAAGGCGTGCAGATGGGTGCTGACCAGTGCGTTGGCTACGGCCGCGTCGCGTAGGTGTTCGAATGTCGTGCCACACGGCCCGACCCCCACTCCGTTGTCACATCTTCCCAACATTTTTGCGAATTCAGCGGGGGTGATGGTCAACTTTGACCCACGTGTCTCTGGCCAGGTCGTCGTCGCGTGTGCAGCTGGCGGGTGTTTTTGGTGAAGTTTGACGGTCCAGGATTTCTGGACTGGGTGTGCAGACTGGAGTTGACTCCAGCGCCAACACGGCACGTTGGAGACTGCCGCATTTCGCCAGGCCCTCGGCTCGGCTGATGATTCCAGTCGCGTCGGGCTGGTGTCGTGGGGGTGGAGGGGTGTTGACTGCCTCGATTGCGTCTCCGTACAGCTGCTCCCATTCGCCACGCTGGAAAGCTCGGAGCCGAGCCTTGATCTGGGGCCAGTTCGGGCGTCGGGGTGAGGTTTGGCGAAGTGTAAGGCGCGGGAGAAAAAGCAGCAGGCGCCACCCAGCTTCGGACTCTGGGTTCCGCGACAGGTGGAGTAACGGGGTCAATAGTGCCAGCGAGAACTGCTGGCACAGATTTGGTGGTAAACGCCGTGACAGAGATGGTTGTCGACTGTCGCTCAGTGCTGAAATGCCCCAGTTCGCGATGTCAACGAACAAGTCTGCTCGCTTCGCCAGTTCGTCAGCTGAAAAATAGCAAGGGTTTGGGGGAGTCTGGCGGGCCGCTGTATGTGCATTCGCGCTTCGATTTCGTCGTGCGCGGTTCGTCCCCGTGGTCGATGGGACGCCCGTTCGATCGACATCTGACGGTCCCTATTCAGCTTTCTGGCGGTGCACGGCCTCCTCTCTCATCCCCCTCGTTGTCTCCCTCGTCCCGTCTTCTTCCTCCGCGTCACCATCTTCACTCGATGGGAGGGTCTCTTCCCTATATGTAGGGTCTGCATTTTCGTCGACTTCATTAGTTGTCTCTAGTGCTATTAAAGCCAGTCGTCCCACCGCCTGGTATCCGTTCTCCGGTCCTTCGCCCGTCCCGCTAGCCGTCTGTCTCCTAGCCCCGTGGTCTCCTTGCTCTTGCGATGGTGATTGCTGGTGCGCCTGAGCCGTCGCTAGAGCTCGCTGCCGCTTGGTCAGCTGTGGTCGCCAAGCCCCGGTCGGAACCCAAAAAGGCGACCACGGCGATGAAGCCCCCTCTCCCGCCTGCTCCGAAGCCCGCGTTAGCATTCTCTGAAATGCCTCCTCCCCTCGCACCCGAGGCTCCTGGTGCCATGACTGCCCCTGTCCAGTCTGAGCCTGTTGCTGCTCCCTCCGCTCCGGCTGCTGTTCTTGTTCCCCCGGCTCCCTTTATTGAACCGCCAGTACCTGCACCTGCTACAGTCGTTGCTGATCCCCCGGTTCCTGTCCCTGGCGCAACCGTTGTGCCGTCCGCTTCCGAGCCTGCTCCGGCTTCTGCTTTGTCGCTGAAGGCGGTGTCCGCCACCACTGGCGTCCCGGCTCCGTCGGTTTTGCCCGCAGTGGCGGGTCTATCCGCGCCTGCTGTGACGCCGATGGCTCCGGCAGGTCAGCCGTCACGTCCCCCGTCACCCGACCGTCGCCCGTCTCGGCCCCATTCCCCCGCGCCCCACCAGGAGCGCAAGTCGTCTCGCCGCCGGCGCGACTCTCCCCGGTGTTACCAGCAGCAGACGCACTGGTTTGCTCACCCGGGTGGTCAGGGGGACTGGAGGGGTCCCCGCGGGCGTGGCGGTGGTGGGGGGTACCACCCGCCTGTGACGATGGCGGATCTACAGCGGGAAGTCTCGAGGGCGGTTCGTGAGGAGCGGGCGGCGCAGAGCCAGAGTAGTTTGATGCGCGCCTCGCCAGCCCTTGAGGCTCCTCGACATGCTGTGCTCCCCTTGAGTCCGCCGCCTGTCGCTGCACCCCCGCCTCCGGTTCATGTCCCGCCGGCTCCCGCTCCCGCTGCCTCGGCACCTCCCCCCGGTTCTCGTCTTCATCTGCCACCGGTTCCGCCTGTTGCGGGAGTGGAGTTTGTTGCTGCGGGTGGTGGCGCTGCGGCTGCAGTATTCACACCACGTTGCTGCGGATGAGCCGCTTCTGTTCCTGACGGAGGCACTTCAGCCTCCGCAGACGCGTGTTCCTGAGGCGACACTTGGTCAGCTCCACCGCCTCGCGGAGAGTCTCCACGCATTGCTGCTGATTCAGGTGCTTGCTCACTCTTCCCTTCCCGTGATTCCCTTTGAGACTTTCCATGGCCTCCAGTGTGACACTTGCTTGGACGCGGCGGACCAGCTCGCAGCGCTGTTGGCGCCCGTGCTGGCTGCGCCCGCAGAGGGTGGCGCTGCTGCTGCGGGACAGCTTGACGAGGCTGTCCGGGGCCTGAGGCGGCATTTGCGCGCAGGATCTGGAGCCGCGGCGATCGGCGCAAGCAGGCTTGTGGTCCGGAAGCTGTGGCGCACCCCTGACGGGCGTTCTTCACGCCTTTGGAGCTCACCGCATGTAGACGCGGGCTCCGCTTGTCCCGTCGATGCCATGCTTGCCTAGACTGTAGCCGATCTTGTCATTGCGTGTATTTCCCTTCTTATAGTCACTTGCATGTTTTATGTCTTGCCGCCCCTAGCACAAGCCGGCGCGAGCCCCTAAACAGGGCTATATACTAGGTTGGAGAGGGCTGGAGAGGCTAAGGATCATTATTCAGTTCCTAGTTCACTTTTCTCTCCTAGCCGAGCGGCTCGCGAGAGGAGAGAGAGAGAGAGAGAGAGAGAGAGAGAGAGAGAGAGAGAGAGAGAGAGAGAGAGAGAGAGAGAGAGAGAGGGTCCTAGCCTCTGCCCTCTCCCATAGCCCTCTGCCCTCTCCTCCAGCGAGCTACTTTAGAGGCATCTCTTGGCCTCTCTTCCTCATTATTCAGTGTTGGTTCAGAAATTTTCGCTCGTTCGAGAGAGCAAGAGAGAGAGGGTAGCCTCTGCCCTCTCCCATAGCCCTCTGCCCTCTCCCCCAGTGAGCTACTTAAGAGGCATCTCTTGGCCTCTTCGGCCGCGCGTGAGGGGACGGCAAGTGCACAAGAGGCAACAAGAGCAAATATAGCATCTGCATATATGGATGGCGATTGTGGAGTACAACTAACGGGGAGGAAATGGGGCAACAGGAGAAAGCAAACGGTGAAGAAGCACCGGCGGATACTAGAATTGATCCGCGTCATGAACCGCAAGGAGCCCAGTCTGAGAGCGGTGAAGCTCCCGCACCACCGCCGCGCTTGCACCGATCACTTCGTCTCCAGTACCTGCGCGCAGGACCCGCTTCAACCCACGGACAGCCGTACCAAGCTGCCCAACACCCGCAATTACACCCCGCGCAGGCGCAGTCAGCACGGGCGCCAGGATCTCGGCGAGCCAATCCGCCGCATCGAGGCACTCGTCCCGAGGGCCTCCGTCCAGGGAATTCCCCTGGAACAGAGCAGCATGACCGTACACCTGGATCAGGTGAACGGCGCGAAGAGCCTCACAGAGCCGCCACAACTGCGCCAGGCTCGCTTCCGGGACCTCAGCCATGCGAGGGGGCCCAGGCAAGGTCGGGAGTATCGGTGCATCAAGAGCGGATGAGGGTGCTGGATCAGCAGGCAGCAGAGGCGGGTACTGTGCAGTCACCGCTCCTCCTGCCGCAGTCACAAATTCCAGTCCCGCCATCGGGGGAACCCTTGGTAGCCGCAAGCGACGATCTCGTGTGGCAGCAGACGCGGCATGGACGGAGGGAGCCGGAGCAGGAGCAAGAGGAACGGGAGCAACAGCCTGACGGGGTGGAGCCGCAGCCACGGGAGAAACGGCCGGAGGAGGGGTGGCTAGAGCAGGAGCACGGCGCTGCACCGCCCTCTCCTCGCGTATCGCCGCTGAGACAACACGCTGCACATCCGCCAGTGAAATCGGGTGAACATACACCGAGCCGCCGCCATAACCGCGACCTCCCGCCCATCCTCCATGACCGCCATGTTGCGCATGCCAGTTCGCCTGTGAGCAGTTACGCCGGGGGGAATCGCGACGGCGTTGGGATGACTCCCGCTCCTCACGGGGCGCAGGAGAATGCGGGCGAGAGGAGCGTTGGCCCTGCTGATGACCCGCATATGCAGCAACAAGCGCCGGCTGGACGGCCCCCGCTGGCGCCACATTCGGGCCCTGGCCGCCAGTGGTGGCGGACACCGCCATCGGCGACGAACCAACAGCCGCGTCGGTCGCAATAGGGACAACAACGGCGGGCAGTGCCGCAGGGAGCTCAGGCATGGGCGGCGCAACACCAGGATCGGCAGCGGCAAGCGGCGCCGCAGGATTCACAGGGACAACCAGTGGACCAGGGGCATCTGGTGCGGGACCCGCGACAGGAGCAGGATGGCCCGGCTCAGCAACAAGGGCCGACGGGGTGGGCACGGGAGACACTGGAGCCCCACACGTCTCGAGGTCCGGAGTCGGAGGGGCAGAGACACCAGCGAGCGGGGGCGTTGGCTTCGGGGCAGGGGGGACTCGCGGCTTCATTGCGGCAATCCCCGAGGCAGACACCGGCGGTGACCTTTTGCGCGCCGATGGCGCAGCGGCAGCGGGCTTTGGCGATGGCCACGGGTCTCCAGCAATCACCATCACGAGGCAGGAGGAGGCGAGGAGCAGGGTGCCGTGAAGGACGCAGAATTGAGGGAGGACCGGAGGACGCGTTTCAAGCGGCGGCATGAAGGGCTTTAACACAGCTGGATGAGAATACTGACCCAGAGGAGCAAAACGACCCGCCTTATAGGGAGGAGGCACAACCGCCGAGCGAGGAGGACGACGAGGATGAAGAGAGCGAACGACAGGCAAGACGTAGTGGAGGGAACAGGAGAGGAGTAGCAGGGCAAGCAGGAGGTACACGGGTGCCACAAGATGGGGATCCGACAGTCATCATTCCAACCCCGCCCTCTACACGTCCTACGAGCTGCGGACGAACAAATCGATCACGGAGGGTCCAGGAGGGTGCGGCTTGCCAGTCCCAAAATGCCCGCTATTTTTCTCCAGAAGAACTGGCAAGGCAGACAGACAAATTCACCGAAGTGGCGGACTAGGACATTTCGCCTCTATGCGACGGTCGCCAACCTACGCTGTTACGACGACTACCACCAGAACTGTGTGAGATCTTTTCGCTCGTCATACTAACACCACTTCTACACCTCTCGCGAAACCCGTGACTTCCATCGCGGGATGGAAGTTACTTCTATTTCTCCCGCGCCTGACTCTGCGACAAGGTTCAGCGAAATGACCCGATTGGTCCAAAATCAAAGCCCGGCTCCGGGCATTTCAACGTGGCGAGTGGCAGCAGCTGTACTTAGACACAGTTGAAGCGGTCAACACACCACCCCCGCCACGTCACCAGCCTGACGACGTGGGCACCATCAGCAGAGCGGAGGGACTGGCAAAGAAAGGAAGCCTGCGCCGAGCCGTGTTGGCGCTCGAGTCAACGCTAGTCTGTACACCGAGCCCAGAGATTTGGACGAACTCCGCCGAAAGCACCCCGCAACCGAACCTGACCCCCTGACCTGGCCTGCCATCACCGAACCTTCCACCCTCGAAATTTCCTACGCGGATTTTTCGAAGATGCTCGGCCGATGCGAGAATGGTGTTGGGGCTGGCCCGAGTGGAATGACATTCGAACACCTACGCGATTCGCCAGTAACAAATGCAACCGTCTCAACCTATCTGCACGCCTTAGTAAACACGATCCTGAGAGGAAAACTGCCACAGCCAGTCGCAGAACTACTCACTTCATCACGACTGGTAGCCCTGGCCAAGCCAGAAGGTGGGGCCCGCCCAATAGCAATTGGCGAGAGTCTGACTCGCCTGACGGCAAAAGCTGCGCTGTCAGCCCTAGGCGAGGCTGCTCGGGGATATTTTCTCCCTCTACAGTATGGTGTAGCTGTGCTAGGGGGAGCGGAAGCAATCATTCACAGTGCCCGAGCATACACGGATGCACACCCCAACTGCCTTATCCTACAGACCGACATCTCCAACGCCTTCAACAGCATATCGAGACAAGCCATAGCCACTGCTTTACAAGATCCGGCCCTATCACCACTATTACCGCTAGTTCAACTGACCTACGGCCACCCATCATCACTTTTCCTGGACGCTAGCTTCAATAGCGCACCACTCACTAGTGAACGCGGAGTACGACAGGGGGACCCCTTGGGTCCACTTCTATTCGCGGTCGGAATCCATCCCGCATTAAGAGCAATAGCTATAGCACATCCCGGCGTACTATGCCTGGCATACGCCGATGACATCAGTTTCCTAGGCGAACACAGTGAGACCATCGCGGCCTTTTCCTTCTTCACGACTCAACTATCCCACGTAGGCCTGCGACACAATCCTGAGAAATGTGTCGCATGGAGTAGCCGCCCGATAGACCAGGAAGTACAGCTGCCGCCCGGGTGCCGACTAGTACTGAGGGAGTTCGGCTTCTCGGTAGCTTTCTAGGAACACCAGACGGCGCCGCTTTGTTCCTATCCGCGCAGCTACAGGCCATGTCCAAACCACTACCTCTGATAGAGAGAATGGACCCACAGATCGCATCCCTCCTACTCACCCGCTGCATTTCACGACGAGTAGCATACCTCACACGAACTACTCCTCTCCACGTACTAGACACAAACACTTGGTCCCAGTGGGGTAGGGACCTGCTGTCCACACTACCTACAGCATGCGGCATTCGCCTACCAATTGACGACACGGAACAGACTCGGGTCTGGAAGCAGTCGTCACTCCCACCGTCATTAGGAGGCATCGGCCTCACAAATCCCACGGTAGAAGGAACGTTCGGCTTCCTAGCTAGTTTAACGCAAGCTTCACATCTCCTTAAAGGCGTACCTCTGGAGTCAGAAACGGCCCTGATGGCGGTTAGAAATCACATGCTGCTACCGCAAGACGTCAACACTGCTCTACACCGCTGGCTAACCGAATGTGAGAGGGCACTGCCGCAGGAGGCCAGGGTCATCCTAGACAAGGAAAGGCTCGAGCCCTCAGATTTAAAGCTACAGCATGAGCTCGGGGTGAGAGTGCAGGGGAGCAGATTTTCCACACAAGTACAGGCAATACGGCTCATGCGGCTGAACCCACTCTCAGGCCATACCCAACGGTTCTTCTCTCTCTCTGGCTACGGCACGGGGGACTGGCTGACGGCATTCCCAATAGAACACACCCGCCGCGTAGGTCCCGAGCACTTTGCCAATGCCGTCCGCTTCAGGCTTGGGCTTCCGTTCTCTACACCTAAAAACTGTGACTGTTCTAAGCATGTCGAGATCAAAGACCCACGACTGCCAAACCACCTATTTCGCTGCAGCACTGGCAAGCACCGCATCAACACGCATAACGAGCTGCGGGACGCATGCATTACAATGGCGGAAGATGTTGGCTTCATAGTCCACAGTGAATCGGCCGCCTACTGCCCTATTGAAGAACAGACCGCCGATTGGGAGCGGTCTATGCCTGTGATGTCACCATCACAGATCCCATCAGCACCCGGGATCCCAATGCTACTAAGGGGAGGGGATGGGCAGCAAGAGAGCAGGCGGACAAGAAAATCGGTCACTACGCTAACCGGCCTGACACGGTCGGCTTCTTCCCCCTTGCAGTTGAGACATATGGCTGCCCATGTGCGGAAGTCCCACAGTTTTTGAAGTTATTGGCGGACACAGCTGCTAGGCGTCATTTCAACGCCCAACCGACCTCCCACCATGCAAGGAGGTTCCTACACCTCTCCAGGCAGCGCTGGTCCGTGGCTCTGCAACGAGCACAGTCAGTGAGATACCTTATCAAGTCCTCTCAGACGGCCGTAGCTGAAAACCCCCCAGTGGGGGGGGTGCAGTCCGAGCTCCACCTGGGGGACTGCTGTGCCGTGCTAGAACCTCTCATGGAGGTGTAGGTAGATAGTTGTGTGCAGAAATATAGTTGTTTGCTTTTTGTTTGCATCCCTAGCATCTATACCTTGCATGTTTGTACCCTTTCGATATATCAATACACGGACCATTAGAGAGAGAGAGAGAGAGAGAGAGAGAGAGAGAGAGAGAGAGAGAGAGAGAGAGAGAGAGAGAGAGAGAGAGAGAGAGAGAGAGATGGCATAGGCTTAGTCCTTAGCCATTTCTAGGCCTCTCTACTCTGGGACCTAGTCCTTAGCCATTTCTAGGCCTGTTTCCCTAGTATAAAGGCCCTGGATCTAAGCTAGTGGGCTCATTATTCACTGGTGAGTTAGGATCACTCTCAAACCTGCCGGCTCGCGTGAGGGGTGGCAAGGATAGTGGCAGAACAAGTCATTTAGCAGCATGTGGTACACCAGGAGCCACTAACAAGGAAGGACAACAACACCACCCTCAGGCCGGAGGATTCCAGCATGGGGAAGCCCAAGGCAAGGCCCAGCACCACGGGAGCCTGCAAGGGAAAACCACCTGTTACTCGGCGAGGATCCAGCACAGCCTCCCGTCCATCCAGCGTAGGACGGATGCGGCTGCTGATACAAGACCAAGTGGACTCCCCCGGGCAGACTCAGCAAGCCTTACCATTGCCCGGGGGCCTGGCCCGAGCGCGGCACCTGGAGCACCCTGCACAAGGCCGATCAGGGGTAGATAGTGCAGCATCTCCGTGGCCGCTGCCACCGCCGCAGACTGCTCCGCCGGCAACATCCCCCCAATCTCCAAGCCCTGCCGTACCAAACACACGTGGAGCTGGTCCAGTATGTACGACAGCAACGTCAAGCACGTCCCCACGTGCACAACGCGCTGCTCGATGAGGGGAGGTGTTGCGGCTGCAAGAGCAGCAGCAAGAGGAGCAGGCGGGACAGGAGGGAGTGGCGGCACTGGGGGAGCTGGCGGATGGTGCATCTGAGGCTAGGGCAAGGGAAACTGGTTTATGGGAGGATGCTGCTGCTGTGGGGCCAGGTGTGAGGCTGCAGGGGGGGGCGCTTGTGGCCGTGGTGGCAGATTCGACGGAGTTGGGGCAGATGTCGCGCCGGCCTGCTGCTGGGACTGCTGCCGCCTCTGACGACGGCTTAGTCTTGCTCCCACTGTCGGAGGAGGGGCCGGCTGCGGAGGAGTTACAAGGGGAGCCGGGACTGGCGGATTCACCGGCGCCAGTAGGGGCAGAATCCCCGCCAACTCTCGAAGCGCCTGTGATTGCTGCGGCTGTAGCTGAGGTGGTGGGGCGGTAAGACCAATCCCCGATCGAACCGTCGACGCCGGCCGCCGCGGAGTCCGCCGAAACGCCTGCAGCTGCCGCGGGCGCAAGCATGCAGGGGCACGGCCACGCGGAGGGTGATACTGAGGGTCCCGCGGTCGTCGCCGCTGCCGGCGCTACCCCGGCGAGGAGGAAGCAGAGGCTGCGCGCCCAGCCAGCACCGAGGCGGCCTGGAGCAGGGCTGGGACCTGGGGCCCCGGGACCCCTCCGGGGCTGGCTTCGGCAAGAGCAGTCGCCACCAGGGCAAGCGCGTTTGATGTCATCTGCTCCCCAGCCTGCAACGGGACCCAGCGAGAGGATCAACACAGGAGAGGCGGGTCAGGCACAGCACGGAGCCAGGCAGCCAAGTCAGGGGCCTCAACAAGTGGAAGGATTGCCCACCACCCGGCTAACAACTCACCGAGAAACACGGAGCGCAGCGAGGGGTCGGGGAATCGTGTGGGGTAGGCCGACTGGCGCATGGCGGGCAACTATGGCGACCCCCTGGGTTCCGGCCGGCAGGGGTTTAAGGCCAGCATTGGAGAGAGGTGGCGGTGCCGATGTTCCACTAGTGGGGCCACGTGGTGGGAGAGGCGGAAGGGGAGGCACGCGAGGGGGAAGGATCCCTCTGCTAGAGGGAGAAGCCGCGATCTTGAGATCGGGCACGTGGCGAGATCGCCACGATCGTCCAGAGCAGGTGGCTGCGCCTGCCGCCGAGGAGGATGTGGGCTCTGACAACTCTCAGAACGGGAGTGACTTTATGCCCTCTGGCTCAGTGGCATCGGAGGAGGTCTCCCTGGGTGACGAAGAACACGAACATACGTCAACCAGGAGGCAAAGGAGAAGGGAGAGAGCAGGTGGTCTACCACCACCCACCGACGAGGGAGCAAATCGGGCGGCAGGCGCGGAACCACAGCCATCCGAGAAATCTCCCGCTGACCTGGCAAAGGATGACCCCATCTGGCATCTGGCTGGCGCTTGGGACACTGCACCACTACAGCGAATGGACCAACCTTTCCTAGTTCGGCGGTTGCCCCCAAAGGTCTTGGAGAGCTACACCCGGTGCCTGCTGGCACCCCTCCTGCGATTGGCTACGAAACCGGACTGCGTAGGAGCCTGGACGGTGCTGCAATATCTACCCCGGCTGACCCTTCAACCCCTGCCGGAGCCAGTGGAGGGGAACCGCTGGATAAAGATCGAGACGAGGCTGCACCACTTTAGGCTCGGGGAATTTGCTGACCTCTACACTGAGGCATGCGCTATACCCGTTACAGAGGCCCCGACACGACACCAACCTGATGACGCTGGGCTGTGTGCAAGAGCGGAGGGGTTGATTAAAAAGGCGAACATTTCCAAGGCAGTAGCCGCGTTACAAGTGACCCCGCTGGCAGAAGCAACACCAACTACACTTGCGGCCCTACAATCGAAGCACCCAATTGGGGAAATACCAATCCCGAGCTGGGTTACCAGCCGCACAGTCTCGCCAATCTCGTCAGTTAGCCTGACCCCTGACGATGTTCGCGAAGTACTGGCGAAATGTCCGAACGGGGTTGGAGCGGGCCCGTCCGGCACTTGTTTCGAGCATCTAAAAGACCAGCCCACTGCAGCGAGGAGGTCCTCATACTCCTTACTAAGGTTGTCCGCCAGCTACTAAACAGTGTGCAGACAAAAGAAGTACGCGACCTACTCCTACCGTCGCGGCTGATAGCCCTCGAAAAGCCAGGAGGGGGGGTACGTCCTATCGCGATAGGCGAGGCACTACTTAGGGTGGCGGCTAAGGCAGCACTACGAGAGCTAGCACCGGCGATTCGAGAGTTTTTCCTTCCGGTCCAGTTCGATGTCTCACTTCCCGGCGGTGCGGAATGCGTCATCCACGCAGTACGCGCCCTGCTTCGTGAGAACGAGAACCACATCGCCCTCCAGCTCGATATTGAGAATGCGTTCAATTCAGTCGAGCGGGAGGCCTCCTTCACGGCGCTGCAGCTGTCCGATCTCCATCAGCTCCTGCCATTCGTAGGGACGCTATATGACTCCCCATCGCGGCTCCTGGTCGACCCGGCTATGGGAGTCGACCACATCATCAGCTCCCGTGGTGTGCGTCAGGGGGATCCCCTCGGCCCGCTCCTGTTTGCGGTGGCGATCCAGCCGATCTTGATGTGCATAGCATCCACTCACCCAGGGGCGGCTGTCATAGCGTACGCCGACGACATCACAGTGGTGGGACCGCGGGAGGAGGTGTTCAAGGCGTTTGACGTCATTGCCACCGAGCTCGCGAAGCAGGGACTTCGATGCAACGTGGCGAAGTCATCGGCATGGGGACCGTAGGAGGGAGATGAGGGGCTGGCAGGGCCACCACACGGCCTGCTAATGAGCACGGAGGGGATCACGGTGTTGGGAAGCCCTATCGACACACAGGAGTACTGCACCGCACAGGTTCGGCAGGCGCTCAACAAAGCGGCGGCACCCGTCCCCTTGATCGCGCAACTACACCCACAACACGCCCTGCTCTTACTCACCCGCAGCATCTCCCGCATGATCTCTTAACTGCTCCGCACCACTCCGAGCGGCACACTGGAACGGGAGGAGTGGAGGGCGTGGAGCGAGTCTCTGTTAGGGGCGGCGCTGACAGCAGCCAAGCTCAGGATCCCCTCGACTGAATTGGAGCAGAGCCTCCTCTGGCGACAAGCGACACTGCCTGTCCGCCTGGGAGGTCTGAGCATCATCGATCCCCTTTCAGAGGCACCGGCGGCGTACATCGCCTCCCTCACAGCGGCGCACCACCTGCTGCAGCAGATGAACCTGCGGGAGATGTAGCTACTATCACGGGCAGTAACCCTCCTGTCCAGGGACTGGGTTCCCCCGCCCCCGGAGACGAACGTGCTTGTGACACTAAAGGAGGGCTTGCCGGCAGATGCACAGACAGTACTCCAGGCCTACAGAGCAGGCCCGGCGGGCCAGGATAACCTGCAGCTGATTTTGTCGAAGCACATCAATATCACACGTGCACGGGAGCTACTGGCCAATACATTAGTTGACAGACCAGGGGAGGACTAGGGACATGGAGTCAGACTGGTTAGCCTAAAGGGGGTGGGGGCTGGAGATTGGCTTCACGCGGTGCCGACGAGATCTGACCTTACATTTGCCCCTGGTCAGTTCTCGCTAGCCCTCGGTTTCCGCCTAGGGATGGCCCTTCCAGTCACAGTCAACTGCCCCTGTAAGCATGACAATTCAGAGATTGCGGACAGCAGCCTAGCCAATCACCTGCTCCGTTGTGGTGAGGGGGGGGGGATGTGGTGAGAACACACAACGCGCTGGTCTATACGGCTCTGAGGTTGGCACGAGAAGCGGGCTTTAACACATTCCATGAGACGGCGACATTCTCTCCCCCCGTCCTCCGCAAGCGGGCGGATCTAGCGTTTTAGGATAGGGAGTCTGCAGAGACCTGGGTCACCGATGTAACAGTGACAGACCCGGTACTGCAAAAGCGGGACCCACGAGTACGGAAGCCGCCGTGGTGGGCGGGCAGGGAAGCTTCCAAGAGGAAGCATCGCCTGTATGAGGGCCGGCCAGACTATGTGGGGTTCTTCGGCCTAGCAGTTGAGACCTACGGGGCACTAGCAACGGACACGGTGCAGTTCCTACGACTGTTGGCGGTGGCCATAGCGAGGAAAAAGTTCAGGCAGGGGCCACTCACAACCACAGCCTCCCGCCTCAACGCGCACTACGGCCAACGCTGGTCGGTCATGCTGCAACGCTCGCAGGCCATCTCGTTCCTCAACAAAAGCAACACGGCGGCTGAAGCAGCCTTCCCCCAAGCACCTACGGACCCCTGGGAGCCGAGCCTAGGGGACCTCTGGCAGGTGCTTGACGATGACCTTGCAGGGGTGTAAACACAGGGGAGGAAGTAACAAAGGCGGCAGGGGCGGAGTAGGGCTGGCTGTAGTGGAGGTGTGAGTTGAACATTAGGGGTTAGAAGGAATGAACCCGCAGCTGAGAGTCCTTGGTAGGGGCGACGCTCACTGCTGCCAAGCTACGGATCCCGGCCAGTGAGCTGGAACAGAGCCTCTTGTGGCGACAAGTGACCCTGCCCGTGCGCCTCAGGGGTCTGGGCATCATTGATCCCGTTTCTGAGGCACCGGCAGCGTATATTGCATCCCTGACAGCAGCGCACCACCTGCTACAGCAGATGAACTTGCGGGAGCAGGAGCTGTTGGCACGGGCCGAGACGCTGCTGTCCAGAGAATGGGTCCCCCCGCCCCCAGCGTCAAACTATCTGGTGGTACTAGAGGAGGGGCTGCCGACAGAGGCACGGACAGCACTACATACCTACCGGGAAGGCCCCCAGGGGCAGGGTAACCTGCAGCTCCTCTTGTCCAAGCACATCAACGCGGTAAGGGCCAGGGAGTTGCTAGCCGACACTGTGGTTGACAGACCGGGGGAAGACCAGGGGCACGGGGTCCGGCTAGTGAGTTTCAGGGGAGTGGGGGCCGGGGATTGGCTACACGCAGTGCCGACGAGATCTGACCTTACATTTGCCCCTGGTCAGTTCTCGCTGGCACTCGGGTTCCGCCTCGGGATGGCCCTACCAGTCACGGTCAAGTGTCCCTGCAAACACGACAACTCGGAAATCAAGGATACTAGTCTGGCGAATCACCTGCTCCGGTGTGGGGAAGGGGGAGATGTGGTGAGGACGCATAACGCCCTGGTCTACACGGCTTTGAGATTGGCGAGGGAGGCGGGCTTCAACACCTTCCATGAGACATCGGTGTTCTCCCCCCCGGTCCACGGCAAGAGGGCAGACATGGCGTCCAGGATAGGGAATCAGCGGAGACCTGGGTCACGGATGTAACGGTGACTGACCCAGTGCTGCAGAAGCGGGACCCCAGGGTGCGGAAGCCACCGGGATGGGCTGCCAAGGAAGCTTCCGAGAGGAAGCACCGCCTGTATGACGGCCGCCCTGACTATGTGGGCTGTTTTGGCCTGGCAGCTGAGACCTATGGGGCGCTAGCTACTGATACTGTGCAGTTTCTTAGGCTGTTAGCGGTAGCCACAGCAAGGAAGAAATTCAGGCAAGGGCCGCTCACCACCACCGCCTCTCGCCTCAATGCACACTACCGCCAACGCTGGTCAGTCATGCTGCAGCGATCCCAGGCGATCTTGTTCCTTAACAAGAGCAACATGGCAGCCGAGGCAGCCTTCCCCCAAGCCCCTGCGGACCCCTGGGAGCCGAGCCTAGGGGACCTCTGGCAGGTGCTTGATGATGACCTTGCAGGAGTGTAAGCACAGCCAGGAGTGAACCAGGGATGTAGGGTTGAACAGGAGGTTGGGGGGACCTTGGAAACTCAACTGATAGCGCCAGGCCGCCTTGGCAGTAGCCACTTGGTGAATTTCCTTAGCATCTTAAGGCTGGTCTTGTTTGCATGCTGGTTTATGTGCCCTGCTTGTTGCCTGCCTAGGTTAGCCTATCGGCCAGAACCGAATCCTACATGCTTGTACCTTTTCCACCAACATTAATGCATGACGTAGGGCTGACCCACAATCCTGAGAAGTGCGCTGCATAGAGTGCAGCGGCCACAGATCCCCAGCAGCTGCCCCAGGGGGTCCCATTTCGCACGGAAGGGCTGAGGGTGCTGGGAAGCTTCATTGGTACGGCGGAAGGAGCAGCAGCCTTTTTACGGTCTCAGCTAGAGAATATGTCGTCCCCGCTACCCCACATAGCGTGCATGGACCCACAGGTGGCAGCGCTGCTGCTAACGCGTTGCATCTCCAGGCGCATCTCATACCTTGCCCGCACCACCCCCCTGTACCTCCTTCCCGAGGCCGAGTGGTCAAGGTGGGGCCGTGCTCTGCTGTACACGCTGTTGGATGCTTGCGGGGTGTGCCACCCGAGGGGCGAGACAGAGGATGGCCGGATCTGGGACCAAGCCTCACTTCCACCTAGCCTAGGCGGCCTGGGCCTCGCCGACCCTACTGTGGAGGGCCGATACAGCTTCCTGGCCAGCTTTGTGCAAGCCCACACGCTGCTTGGCGGATTGGGGGGACAAGCAGGGACCACCCTGGCAGCAGCACTAGACAGCTCAGAACCGGCCGACCACAGCCCCAATGAGCTACAGGGGTGGATTAAGGACTGCAGTGACAGCCTCACACAGGAGGGGAGGGAACTGATCTCGGTGGAGAGAGCGAAACCTAAGGGCCAACTTCAGCACCGCCTAGCCCTCCTAGTCCAAGGGGGGCAGAGTGCCGCCCAGATTGCCGCTTCTAGACAGATGGAGTTGAACCCACGGCTAGGCCACACCCAGCGCCTCATGTCCCTCACGGGCTATGGGGCAGGGGACTGGCTCATGGCGATTCCCTACATGCCTTCCCTACGCCTATACCCCTGCCACTTCAAGTTCGCGCTCCAGTTTAGGCTCGGCCTGCCACTGTCTGTACCCGACTGCTGTGACTGCACCAAACGGGTCCCCATCCTGGAAAAGAGGCTGCCGAACCACTTGCTTGGGTGCGTTACAGGGCACGGTCGGACCAACACCCACAATGAGCTGCGCGACGAGTGCATCCGCATGGCGCAGGATGCAGGATTTGCCGTGCACAAGGAGTGCACGGCTTTCGCCCTGTAGACAACAAGAAGGCCGACTTGGCCTTCAGGGATGGGAGCTCGGGGGCGGTATGGCTGGCGGACATCACCATAACATACCCCATCAGTAAGTGGGATGAGACCGCAAGGAAGGGGAGGGGTTGGGCAGCACGGGAGGCAGCGGACAAAAAGATAGACCTCTACCACGGCAGGGCTGAGTTTGCTGGATTTTTCCCCTTGGCGGTAGAGACCTACGGCTGCCCCTGTGACGAGGTGCCCACGTTCCTGAAGCTGCTGGCGGACAAAGCTGTACGGAGAATCTTCAACACGGACCCATCTACCTACCAGGCCGTGAAGATGCTCCACCAGTTCCGCCAGCGCTGGTCGGTCGCACTCCAGAGAGCCCAGGCGGTGAGCTTTCTCACAAAGCTGAACCAGGCGGCAAGGGCAGAAAACCCCCCACTGGGGGGACCAGAGGGGGAGGTGAACCCGGGGGACTGTTTCGCAACGCTCGAGGTACCTTAGATAGGAAAGGGTGGGGGGGGGGGGGGGGGGGGTTGGGGAGGGACTAGGGGTGTGTGTTCTGAAGGTTTTTGTATTATCGTTGCTTGACCCCGTTTGCTAGTCTTCATGCTAGACATGCCCTGCCTTAGAGTATGCATGTTTGTACCAATCCACACTTATCAATACAAAGGACCATTAGAGAGAGAGAGAGAGAGAGAGAGAGAGGCCTAGTCCTTAGCCTCTCCACCCTCTCCTTTTCCAGTATTTCTAGTGCGTCTATCGGTAGAGCCTCTTCGCAACACGTGAGCCAGGTATGTAGTGGGGTATTGGTGTCATGTGGCAGCAACTTGTGGTTCGTGGCGTTCGTCTGGATATCGTCAGGTGCTAGTGAAATGGAGCAGAGGAGTAGGGCAGCCTGCGTGAAGCTGGCAAGGAAACCGTTAGTGCCCTCAACTGTGGGGTCGGTATCCCTATCCCTCCAAGCGAGGGGGGTAGCGATGATTGTTCCTAGACTCTGGTCTGCTCATCATCACTCGTTGGATAGCGGATGTCGCATGCTGCAAGAAGGGTGGCTAGAAGGTCCCGCCCCCATTGTGCCCACGTGCTGTTAGGCAGGAGATTGAGCGGCGTTGTCCGTGTGAGATAGGCTACATGGTGAGATATGCAGCGTGTGAGAATCAGTGAGGAAATCTGAGGGTCCATGCGCTCTAGCAGTGGCAGCGGTTTTGACATGGCCCTTAACTGGTCGGTCAAGAATGTGCTCGCGCCGTCTGTCGTGCCTAAAAAGCTGCCCGGCAAACGAATGTCGTCGTCTCGGAAAGGAAATCCTGGCGGCAAAATTCCCGTACTAGCAATTCTATTTCTGCTCCAGGCGCCGCATGTCTCGGGGTTGTGATGGAGGCCTGCACGCTCTAACTGGTCGGTAAAATGTGTGAAGGCAGCTACTGTCGCGGCTGTCTCGCCTAGGAAAGTTACATCGTCAACATAGGCCAGGCATAGGATGCCTGGGATGGCTGCCGAAGTCGCCCGTAGGGCTGGGTGTATTCCGGCAGTGAACCCCACGTTCACTAGTGAGTGGTGCGCGGTTGAAATTGGCGTCGAGGTGTAGAAGCGATGGCTGGCCATAAGTGAATTTGACTAGGGGCAGTAATGGTAACAACGCATCGTCTTGCACCGCTGCTACGATCGTCTGTCTGGAGATGCTGTTGAAGGCGTTGGATATGTCGGTCTGCAGGATCAAGCTGTCTGGTCGGCCGTCTATGAAGGTAGCAGGCAGAAACAGAATTGAAGAAAGGAGGAGTTTCACTAGCAGCAGTTGGGATACATATAGCAAACCCTAACTGGGTTGTACCCGCTATAGAGCACCCCACTACAGGCTAGATAATAACATTCTGACACACCCCCATAGCCAAAGTGGGGTGTAATCAGCACAATGAGCAGGCATAGCAGGAGTTCACAATAATAAGCACAGCTAGAGGTAATCACAGCAGGCAAGTGAGGAAGAGGAGGAACTGTGGAAGGAGAGAAGATGGGAAGCAACGACTGAAGCTGCAGAGGCACGGGCACAGGAGCGGCTGACTCAGTGGCTACCGAAGCAAGGGCAACGGACTACTAGAGTGACTGGCTCCGCGGCTAAGACGAGCGGCAGGAGCAATGGACCCACTGGCGACTGGTGCAACAGGCTCACTGGCTACCGAAGCAAGGGCGATGGACTGCAGGCGCTGCAGGCAACACGACAGCTACCTCCACACAACCTCCTCCAACTGACCCACACCCTTGAGACACACCCCCTGCTGAACCCCTAACTCCACTCCCACGTCACCCCCCTAGCACCACTCCTTCGGCTCCCACACACCCACCCTCCTGAGCGGCAGCTGCAGCAGCGGGAGACGGAGGAGGAGGAGTAGGGGACGGGGCACACAACCGGCACCCCCACAACCGCCACCCCCACACTCCCCACCCCCAAACCCTAAAACGGGTGGCACGGGGTAGGAGCGCGGGGGAAGGCGCGCGGCCCCCAGGGCGCCACCATGGGGCAGCGAGGGGCTGCGCGCGGCCCACCAGGGCGCCGCGACGGGGCAGCGGGGGGGGTCGCGCACGGCTCCAGGGGCGACTCTCGGGTCCCCGGGGTCGACGCGAGGGTCGACAGAATGCCGCGCGCGGGTCCAGCGGGTCGACGCGACCGTCGACGGGGCAGCGGGGGGTCGCGCGCGGCTCCCTAGGGCGGCGCGACGCGGTGGCGGGGCGACGCGACCACCGACGGGGCAGCAGGGGCAGCGCGCGGGTCCCCCAGGGCGACGCGACGGACAGGGCGGGGGTGCGTGCGGGTCTCCCACGGTAGGAAACCGCCGCGCGCCTCAGGGCGCACGGCAGGAAGAAGACGGCCCGAGAAGCAGAACAGCAGTGGAAGAAGTTAGGTGGCGGGCCCACCCACAGGATCGACCCAAGGGGGTCGACCTGCTCTGAAACCATGTCAAAGTCAGCAGGCAGAAACATAATTGAAGAAAGGAGGAGTTTCACTAGCAGCAGTTGGGATACATATAGCAAACCCTAACTGGGTTGTACCCGCTATAGAGCACCCCTCTACAGGCTAGATAATGACATTCTGATAGATGGTTGGCGAAGAAGGCGGCGGATCTCCCCGCGGGCTTCCGATCCTTTTGGGCGCACGAAGACTTCCTGAACGATTGGAAGGGGCGGAGTGAAAGGTGGAAAAGGACGTGCGAGGCTTTCATGAAGTCCAAGTTAGCGAAAGAAGGTCCGAAGTCAATGTGGGACATCGCGCAAGAACCGCTGCTGTTCAACCGCCAGGTCCTGCCGAACTGGAAGAAGCCGATAGGCCGCCAAAAAGCGGCGGATGGACTGGAGCTGGTTCAGCTGGGTGACTTCATCAGCTGCGCAGAGGATGGGAGATGCTCTCTAAAAAGTGAAGAGGTTCTAACCAGGGAGCTGGGCACAGTCAAGAAGGCGAGGAAGGCGCTAAAAATCTTTGGGTGTATTTCGGATGCGTGGATGGAGAAACTGCTGGCGCCTATCACAGGGAACGAGCTGTTGGAGGCGTCGTCGCATGTGAAAAGGAAAGGCGCAGTGGGCGTTTGGAAGGTGGACGAGGTGGTGCAGGGAAGACTTGCCAGCCGAACATGCGATTGTTTTGGGGAGCCCCTGAAAGGGACCGCAGAACAGTTGTCTGTTTTCGACCTGAACAAAGTGGAGCCGTTGATGATACGAGAAGGAAAGGTGATCGGGGTGGGTGGCCTGCCGGAGGTTCGGTTGCGCTGCTCGGAGCTATGCGCAGGCAGGCAGCTCCCCACTTTCAAGCAGCTGAGAGGGTTGTTTGGCACGCAACACGGTGTGATGCTGCAACAAGAGAAATGGGCGGAAGAATGGGGGTGTGCAATCGACTTGAAGAGGGTAATCAGGGTGCGGGACTCCGCGGTGCTCCCGAATCGGGCTCACGATGTGCTGCTTCGGCTGCACTGCCAGAACCTGCAAGTTGGGGTGCGGCTGAAGTTTCTGGAAGGAGTGGCTTGTCCGCACTGTGGTGGGGTAGAGTCAGCGGAGCATTGTTTGTTCAGCTGCCCCCGCATCCAACCAGTGGTGCAGGGATTGCTTAAAGCTCTCCGCCTTCTCAACCCGGGAAGGAAAATCTCGTCGCTGGGGGACCTTCTATTTCAAAATGAAGGTTCAAGGTCAGGATTTCCAGAGACAACTCTCACCGCTATAGCTTTCCACGAGATCTGGGTGGAAAGGTGTGATGCAGCTTTCGAAAGGGGCCGGTTTCAGTCCAGGAGGGTGCTGCGCAGGGTCGCGGCCGCTTTCTACACACACACGAAGGTTTATCTACGGGCGAAGAAAGGGAGCAAACGGGCAGATGCGATACTGGTGCCGGGGCAGCGCTCTCTCTTGGAGCGGCTAGATCCGGACAAATTCCGGATGCTGGGCAGGGTTTGTGACAGCTCAGCTAGAACGCTTGCGTGGACCAGTGGCTTCACCTCCATCTGGGCCAACCCGCGCACTATTTTCCATCCCCCATAAAGTGTCAGGATGGGTACGATAGCCGATTGCTATCCATGCCTATCGGCTACAGTTACGACTGTTAATGCTTTTATGCACTGCTATAGTGGATCTTGCATTGCCAAAAACAAAAAAAAAAAAAAACAAAAAACAAAAAACAAGAGGCGACGAAATCGTCTTAGGGTTGCGAAGCAACATTACACTGTTATCTTTAGACACACCCGACCAAAAATGATATTGTAACATGATTATGATATTTGACGAATTATTGTTATTTATAGATATGACATATAATATAGTGTAAGGTTCAGTTTATGTGGTTCAGTTCCAGTTTATCGAAGTTCCAGTTTATCGAAGTTCCATTTTATCAAAGTTCCAGTTTATTGAAGTTCCATTTTATCGAGGGAGCTTCGACAGCGCTATGCTAAACAAGCTGTTCGAGTTTGTCGTTGTGTTTCACTGGATGTTCAAAGCTGGAAAAAACGTCCCTTCCCTAGGGTTTCGTCAAATGTTGTGAAGAAATGAGGAAATGAATGAACTAGCAAACAGGTGGGTACAAGTAGGAAAAAGCTAGAAGTGTTGTACCCCATATTGTCTACCCCACTATAGCCTACACAGACTATAGTATAAGAGTTTGACACACCCCCATAGGCAAAGTGGGGGAGAACAAGAGGTCACAAGACCAGTCAAGCAAAGCAAAGCAAGCTCAGGGTGGATCACAACGTCACCACACAGTCCGAGCACAAGAGCAAGGCCAGAAGGCCAATTCACATGCAAGATCATATATAAAGGTAAACAAGCAAGTGCAGGTATAGAAAGATCACAGTACAAGCAAGGTCAAGAAGTGAGCAAGTGAGGCCAAGTAGGCACAAGACCTAGCATCGTACAGAAGCACTGATGATCACAAGGCGCAAGTGCCTTGGTAAAGATATCAGCAGTGTTGGCCTCAGAGGCCACGTAAGCAAGGCTCAGCTGACCACACTGCTGCAGCTCACGAGCAAGGAAGTAGCGAAGAGCAATGTGCTTCGTTCTGTGCTCCAATCTGTGCTCCCGACACAAGGCCAGCATGGCCTTGTTGTCTACGTACAGAACTGGAGGAGAACGAGGCGGCTCTCCTAGGTAAGTCAGCAGGTAGGTGAGCCAGCGTAGCTCCTGTGCAGCCATGGCCCCCGCGTAGATCTCAGCCTCACAGCTGGAGCCGAGAACTGAAGACGAGCGAGTAGAACGCCACGAAACAGAGCCAGAGCCAAGGCTGAAGGTGTAACCCTGTGACGACCGCTACGTAGCCTGGTCGTCAGCCCAAGAAGCGACTGCGTGACCTGTGAGGACCACTCGACGTCGCCCTCCAAGCACTAGCCCCATGCCCGGCGTACTGCACAAGTAGCGCAACACCCTCTTCGCTGCAGCCATGTGCTCTGGTCAGTGTCTCCTAGGAGCAACATAGCATGCCAAGATGCTAAGAGGGTATGCAAGGTCAGGTCGTGTGCAGGTCATCAGGTACATGAGGCAGCCAACAAGCTCTGGGTACGGGCCACTCGGCTCTACGGACTCATCCGAAGGCAGAGCTGAGAGCGAGTGGCGAGTAGACAGAGGAGTGGCCTCAGGCGAGGAGTACTTGAAGTCGAAGCGCTGAAGGACCTGCTGCACCATGTGTGACTGACTCAGGGAAATGGTGCGCTGTGCTCTGTCTCGGGTGATCTGCAAGCCAAGGTAGCTGCGCAGTTCACCCAGGTCTGTGCACGTGTGTCTCTTCTGCAGCTCGGACTTCACGTGGGCGAGTCCAGCAGTGTCAACAGTGGCAAATACCAAGTCGTCGACGTACACGAGGATGTAGAACGGCGGCAAAGAGGTGTCGGTGCGCAGAAACAGCAACGGGTCGGCTGTAGAAGGAGCAAACCCAAGAGCCGCAAGTGTAGTCCTCAGTGTGTTGTGCCACTTACGGGGCGCCTTGCGGAGACCGTAGACTAGCCGCCGGAGGCTCCACTGGGTACCAGGAGGAAACGACCTAGTGAAGCCAGGTGGGCGGCGCAGCCAGATCTCCTCGTGCAGGCTGCTCTGCAAGAAAGCTGTGCTGAAGTCAAGAGAGTGAAGCTCGTAGTCGCCCTGAGCGGCTATGTGCAGCAGCACCCGAGGAGTGGTCATCTTCGGGGTGGGAGAGAAGGTTTGAAAGTAGTCAACTGTCTGCCGCTGACTGAAGCCTCGAGCCACGTAACGCGCCTTGAAGACAGGCGGAGAACCCGGCGGCCGCTTTACCCTGAAAATCCACATGCCACTGACGATGTTCGCCCCAGGTGGAGAAACCTCGTCAACGTAGGTCTTGTGGACTTCCAGGAAGCCATCTGTGCGTTCATGGCTGACTGCCACTGTGAGGAGTAGGGACCCTCGATCGCCTCAGCGTACGATCGAGGAGTCGGGATGTCAGGTGCATCCGGGTCTCCCTCAGGAGCAATCAGCGTGGACACGAGATGATGCAAAGCAACAGCAAAACACTGGAACTCCTCCAGCCTGTCCTCAAGGACGTCCATGCTAAGAGCACACTCACCCCCGACGGACGGAGGACAGACAGACTCAGACTCAGCAACAAGACTAGCGGCGTAGTCTAGACGACAGCGAGCTGCAAAGTCGACAAGCTCAGCAACCAAGGCAGACGCAGCAGTGGACTCAAAGGAAGGGTCAGTGACAATAGTAGCCAGGAGACGCGTGACAGTAGGACTGGCAGCATGAAGAGAGTCAGACTCCGGGTCAGCAAGAACAGGAAGAGAGGACTCTGGAGGAGACGGCAACGGGACACGCAGAGGAGCAGTGGAAGGACGCAGTGCCATCTGGTGTGTGCCTGGGACCGCAGGAGGACGCAGACGCGGAGCACGACCACTAGTGCGAGCAGCACGAACAAGCGACGCAGGACGAGACGCAGGCTCACGACGCTCAGCAAGACCTCCAGTAGGACCAGTGTAGGGAGAAGGAGCAGGTAGGGGGGAGGCGGGCTGTAACTGTGACTGCGACTGGACAGGATGTGGACACTCTAAGGGAGGAGCAGGACCAGTAGAGGGCGGGAGCCCAAGAACCTGCTCAAGGAGCGGAACGAAGTACGGCCGCGGCCGCGCAGCGCCTCCAGACCCAGCAGGGATAGCACCTGTACTCCCAGCGGCAGCACCAGCGCCAGTAGCACCTCCAGCTCCAACAGCGCCAACTCCAGCACCCTCAGACGCACCAGCGCCAGTAGAACCACCAGCGCCAACACCCCCAGCAGTTCCAGCTCCAGCAGCTCCAGCAGCACCAACCCCAGTAGGACCGGTAGCTCCAGTACCACCAGCAGCCCCAGTAGTACCTCCAGCAGGACCAACTCCAGCAGCCCCAGCAGCACCCCCAATCCCAGCAGCTACAGCACCGCCAGTACGAGTACCACCGGTACCAGCAGCAACAGTAGTACCTCCAGCTCCAGCAGCATGGCTTCAGCGCTGGGCAAACCACTCGCGCAGCTCCTGTGGAGAGAGTGGCTCCCGCCTCGACGAAGCACCGCCAGAGGCCACACGAGCAGACCCAGCACCCCCAGGCTCCGCACCCCCAGGCTCAGCACCCCCAGGCTCAGCACCCCGAGACTCAGCACCCCCACGCTCAGCACCCCCAGACTCAGCACCCCCAAGCTCCGCATCCACAGGCTCAGCATCTCCAGACCCGGCACTCGCAGGCTAAGCACCTCTAGCAGCACCAGAGTCAACAGCTACCTCGACAGGCTCGACTGCGTCTACTTGGGACACACGTGACGGGGCAGGACCCTGAGGGGGGAGGGGGTCTACCGGGGGAGGACCTGGCGCAAGGAAGAGCGGAGACGGGGGGAGGGGCGCAGTGCGGTAGGGGAAGAGTCGGTAGTAAGGCACCGACTCGTCAAAGGTGACGTCTTGGGAGGACAGAACACGGCGCGAGGTGGGGTGGTAAAACTGCCAACCAGGCGCGTCAGGGGGGAAGCCAAGGAAGATGCAGGGAACAGCACGGGGGGACAGCTTGTCCGCAGACAAGTCGCGGACAAACGCCCGAGATCCCCAGACCCGAAACGCAGACGCATCGCCAACCTTCCCCGTCCACCGCAAGGTGGGGGAGGTCTCTGGCAAGGAGACCCGGGGCTGAAGGTTGAGCTGATGCACTGCGTACTGAACCGCAAACGGCCACAGAAAATGGGGGGCAGCCGCATGGATCATGGACTTACGAGCGACGTCCATGACCATGCCAATGCGGAGCTCTAGCAATCCCATTTTGCTGTGGTGAGGCCGGAAGCGTGAAGGTCTGGCGGATGTCCTGTGCACGACAGAAGGCTCCCAGACGGGCAGAGGAAAACTCCCCGCCTCTGTCAGAGTGCAGACGCAGCACAGGAAAGTCCGAGCCGAAACTCTCTCTGAGCTGGAGACGAGATGCGCGGATCCAGTAGATCAACACCTCAGTGACGTCACCCTTGCTGCGCAAGGGGAACACCGTGGTGTAACGCGAGTAGTCGTCAACCACCAACAGGAAGTAACGCTCGTGACCCTGGCCACGGACGTGGGCGGGGCCCCACTCGTCCATGTGAAGAGTCTGCAGCGGAGCCGCTGTCGGAGGAAACTCGGAGGAGTGAGGGGCGGCGCGCTGTCGCCCCTCGACGCAGGGGACGCAGGTAGGGGCAGGCCCCGGAGGTAGGGGAGGGAGAGACCGGGGGAGACCAGAGACAAGGACACGGGAGGCCATGCCTCGGAGACGAGGCAGGGAGGGGTGACCAAGGCGGTGGTGCCAAAGGAGAGGTTGGTGAGACAGGAGACGACACGAGCAGGGAGCAGACTCAGGACTAGACCTGGACGCTGCAGCAAACACCTGACTTGACGCAGCTACTTGACCAGACCCAGCAACCGGAGGAGACTCAAGTAGTCAGTGTGTAAAAGCTCGACCCCGGCCGATGAGTAAACGTGGCCAAGTGTCGGCCCGTCCGCGCACACGTACAGTGGGTCACCCGCTGACTCGCAGGAGTGAACTGGTCAACCCCTCGATCCTGTAGATCAGCTCCACTCACCAAGTTCGTAGAGAACGAGGGGAGGTAGAGACCTGACAAGATGCCAGAGGGGGCTGCCGGAGAGGGTAAGATAGTGGAGAAGCGAGTAAGGACCCCCAGAGGGGTTCGCCAGGGAGACCGCAACCGGCCGACTGAGCGGCGTTAGCGTGGTGCGGTCTTGAAAGAAGGAGCGGGAAGCACCCGAGTCAACAGTGAAGGTGTGTAAGGCCTGAGACGACGTGGTACCTGAGAGAGCAGACTTACCAGCACCTGGGTAGCAAACGCACTAGCACCTAGAGCAGCAGCCTCACAAGCACCTAGAGCAGCAGCCTCAATGCCCGAGTCAGGCGGAACACACAGGTAACAGCCACCCTCATCACTACTAGGCAATGCATACATGGCAGTGAGGATAGCATCATTGTCAAGAGTATAGATATCTACCCGCAGCCGAAGCATCTCCACCCAGTCGGGGAGCTCAGCCGCGTCGCCAAACTCTGTACGCCAGGCGGCGCTCAGACGGGCGAAGCAGCGGGACTCTGCGTGACCCAACGTCCCGCAAGGCTGACCAGTCCGAGCACCAGTGCGAATGACGTACGGACAGCGAGCAGTACCCCGTGACCCGTCACGCTGAGCGTACCATTCACGAAGCTGCTGGGGCGAAAGGACCGCTCGCGGACGACGCTGAAGCTGCACGTGGCCACTACAAGCAGCTGCCGAACTACTCACTCCAGGACGACTCCCACCACGGCCACCCCGACAACCCCAACTAGCGTACCACTCACGAAGCTGTTGGGGGGTGGGGGACTCACGCGGGCGACGCTGCGGCTGCACCTGGCCACTACAAGCAGCTGTGGAACTTCTCACTCCAGGACGACTCCCACTATGGCCACCCCGACAACCCCAACTAGCGTACCATGCACGAAGTTGTTGGGGGGTCAGGGACTCACGCGGGCGACGCTGGAGCTGCATCTGGCCACGCCAGGAGCATCAGTAGCAGTAGAAAGAGCAGCAGCAGTAAGAGCAGCAGTAACAGCAGTACAGGCAGGGCAGTGCTCACCAGTGGCGAGAAGGGCAGGCGTACAACGGCAGCAACGGCGAGGCCGCTACCACTGTAGAGCGAGAGCTCCGCGGCAGCTGCAGGGGTGGCTGCTCCAGGGGCGGCAGTTGTAGGGGCGGCTGCTCCAGGGGCGGCTGCTCCAGGGGCGGCTGCTGCAGTGGCGTTTGCTCCGGGGGCGGCTGCTGCAGTGGCGGCTGCTCCGGGGGCGACTGCTGCAGTGGCGGCTGCTCCAAGGGCGGCTGCTGCAGTGGCGGCTGCTCCAGGGGCGGCTGCTGCAGTGGCGGCTGCTCCAGGGGCGGCTGCTGCAGTGGCGGATGCTCCAGGGGCGGCTCGGCTGCTGGGCGACTTGGCAGCTCAGCTGCTGGGCGGCTCGGCGGCTCGGCCGCTCGCTAGGGGCGGCGACGGGGCCGGGTAGGGGCGGCGACGGGGCCGCTAGGGGCGGGGAGCGGCGACGGGGCCGCTAGGGGCGGCAACGGGGCCGCGTAGGCGCGGCTACGAGGCCGCGTGGGGGCGGCGATGGGGCCACGTAGGGAGGGAGGCGGCGACGGGGCCGCTAGGGGCGGCGACGGGGCCGCGTAAGGGCGGCTACGAGGCCGCGTAGGGGCGGCGACGGGGCCGCGTAGGGAGGGAAGCGGCGACGGGGCCGCTAGGGGCGGCGACGGGGCCGCGTAGGGGCGGCGACAGGGCCGCGTAGGGAGGGAGGAGGCGACGGGGCCGTTCGGGGCGGCGACGGGGCCACGTAGGGGCGGCGACGGGGCCGCTAGGGGCGGCGTCGGGGCCGCGTAGGGGCGGTGACGGGGCCGCGTAGGGAGGGGAGCGGCGACGGGGCCGCTAGGGGCGGCGACGGGGCCGCGTAGGGGCGGCGAAGGGGCCGCGTAGGGGCGGCGACGAGGCCGCGTAGGGAGGGGAGCGGCGACGGGGCCGCTAGGGGCGGCGACGGGGCCGCTAGGGGCGGCGACGGGGCGGCGACAGGGCCGCGTAGGGAGGGGAGCGGCTACGGGGCTGCTAGGGGCGGCGACGGGGCCGCTAGGGGCGGCAACGGGGCCGCGTAGGGGCGGTGACTGGACCACTAGGGGCGGCGACGGGGGCGCGTAGGGGCGGCAACGGGGCCGCGTAGGGAGGGAGGCGGTAACGGGGCCGCTAGGGGCGGCGACAGGGCCGCTAGGGGCGGCGACGAGGCCGCGTAGGGGCGGCAACGGGGCCGCTACGGGCAGCGAGGGGCCTGGAAGGGCGGCGACGGGGCCGCTAGGGGCGGCGACGGGGCCGCTAAGGGTGGCGCGAGGGGCCGTGAGAGGGGCCTCTAAGAGAGCTCGACTGAAGGGCGGCCCACAAGGCGCGCCTCGGGCAGGAGCGACTATCGCTCCGGTCAGAAAAAAAAAGGTTTCAGTGGTGGGCCCAATAAAGCATTCCGACTAGGGAACCTGCTCTATACCATGTGAAGAAATGAGGAAATGAATCAACTAGCAAACAGGTGGGTACAAGTAGGAAAAAGCTAGAACTGCTGTACCCCATATTGTCTACCCCACTATAGCCTACACAGACTATAGTATAAGAGTTTGACAAATGTCTCTTCCTCTAGTTCTCGTCCGGCTACTCTAGCTCCACCCGTACCTAACGCCACCCTCGCCACTCACGCCACTCACACCTCACACTAATAGCTCATATTAAGGTAAGCTTTACTCTCTCTTTTCTTAAGCTCGTTCTAGTTGAGGGTGGTTCTTTCTACCCTTTTCTTCCTCCATTACTTCCTCTTCTTCTCCTTAGCGTTCGATAAAGAACTTAAAGTTGTTCTCATGTTTGTCTTTCTGCATTTTCGGGTGCATCCCAATCTTTCATTCTTCCTTTTTCTCTTCGTTATTCGCCGTCATTATTGTCTTAGCATTCGTTCAATGTTTAGCGTCGGAACACTCACTAAGATACCTCATATTTCTCTTGTTTTCGCCCGTGTTTGTTTCTTTGCATAAGTTATGTCGTAGCAGTAACCCGTTTCCATTTATCGTGTATGTCGCTTTTCAAAGACTACAACCCAAGATGCTGCGTCATTCTAAATTGTTGCATCCCGATTTGAATACTACATAGTTTCTTACGAAATCGTAGTTTGTTGAACTCTATCACTCTCTCGTTCGTTCTCTCATTCGTTCTCTCTCGTTCTCTCTCTCTCTCTCTCTCTCTCTCTCTCTCTCTCTCTCTCTCTCTCTCTCTCTCTCTCTCTCTCTCTCTCTCTCTCTCTCTCGTTTGTTTTTTTATGAGCGAAAATTTCTGTTTTCGGTGGGTGCAGAAATGATGCTATTTGTTTCATTTCTGTTTGTATTATGCTTATTTTTCTAGCAATCGTAATGCATGTATGCATGTTTCAAAAATATATCTTGCCAATCATCGTCACAAAAGGTTCAGTGGTCCACCACTATGACAGTGAAGCCATATTTTGCTGGACTTGATCAAGTTAGATATTTTTTTGGGATATGCAGATTGTATTACGTTGTCACGGTACTATCAGAATGCTATGCTCTAGCCTGTAGTGGGGTGCTCTATAGCGAGTACAACCCTTCTAGGGTTTGCTATTTGTATCCCCATTCTTGCTAGTGAACCCCTCTATTGCGTGAACTGTTCTTGCCTAGCTAGGGCTTTCCTAGCTATGGCTCCTAAGACTACTCCTTACTTTCACATGGTATCAGAGCTACATCCTCCGGGCCTGTGGGCCCCACCACTTCACTGCTTCCACTGCTACTGCTACTCCCTGTCCGCCGCGCGCCCCGTGGTGCGCGGCGTCGAAATTAGGGTTTTCATCCCGCCGCGGGCTCGGAGCGTGCGGCGGTTTTCTGCCCGCCGTGCGCCCCGAGGCGCGCGGTGGTTCTCTGCCCGCCGTGCGCCCCGAGGCGCGCGGCGGTTCTCTGCCCGCCGTGCTCCCCGAGGCGCGCGGCGGGTTTCTTACCCGTCACTCGGCGCGTTGCTCCCAGGAGGCGCTGCGACGGGCGACGGGGACCTGCGCGTCGCCCCCCGTCGCCCGTCGTGGCCTGCGCTCGGCCCGTACGACCTGCGCGCGGCCCGTACGGGCTGTGCCAGGCCCGCGCGCGGCCCATACGAGCTGCGCCAGGCCCGCGCGCGGCTCGGGTGGTTGTGCCAGGCCCGTGGGCGGCCCGTTCTTCGCTGCCACTGCCCTCCCCGCTGTCCCCCGTGCTTCTGATGGCGCCCCACCCCTCCTGTTGCCCGTTCTCCTGAATTAGGGTTTGGGGGTGGGGGGTAAGGGGGTGCAGCTTCTGTGTGCCGTTCCAATGCTCCTCCTCCTCCTCCGTCTCCCAGTACTGCAGCTGCCGCTGAGGGGGGGTGGACCTGTTGGAGCCGTTGGAGTGGTACAAAGGGGGGGTGAAGGGGTAGTGGAGCTAGGGGTGTAGCAGTGGGTGTGTGTCAGGGGGGGTGGGACTGTTTGGGGAAGCTGAACGGAGGTTGCCGTCGTGTCGCCAGCAGCACCTGTAGTCCGGGGAGTTGCTCCGGTAGCCCAGTTGCAGCCACCTGTGCCAGTCGCCCGTGGGTCCGTTGCTCGTCTGCCGCTACTTTTAGCCGCGGGGCCAGTTACTCCAGTAGTCCGGAGCGTTGTTCCGGTAGCCGCTGTGCCAGTGTGCCTCCTGTTGCTCGTGTGTCTGCAGCTTCAGCTGTCGCCTCCTATCTCCTCTCCTCTCACTGTCCCTCCTCCTCCTCACTTGCCCGTTGTGACTACCAATAGCTTTGCTCATAATTGTGAACTTTAAACTATTGCTTCTTGAACTTGTGTTCAGAATGTGTGGTGACATTGTGATCCACCCTGAGCTTGTACTGCTTTGCTTGCTCTGCTGATTACACCCCACTTTGGCTATGGGGGTGTGTCAGGAATGCTATGCTCTAGCCTGTAGTGGGGTGCTCTATAGCGAGTACAACCCTTCTAGGGTTTGCTATTTGTATCCCCATTCTTGCTAGTGAACCCCTCTTTTGCCTAAACTGTTCTTGCCTAGCTAGGGCTTTCCTAGCTATGGCTCCTAAGACTACTCCTTACTTTCACAGGTACTAGCTGTTTAATTCAACGTTTATATTGTCAGAACATTATAGCTTATGCTGCTGTGTAGGCTATAGTGGGGTATCCCATAGGGGGTACAACCCAATTAGGGTTTCCTATATGTACTCACTTCATTCATAGTTCATTCATTCTCGTTCTACTTTTCTCATGGTATCGAGCAGGTCCCCCCGTGGGAACTGTGCATAGGGCCCACCACATCGACTTTTTTTTCTGCCCGAAGCGCGCTCATCCAGAGTCGCGCTCCGGGCCCTCACTCTGTCGAGCCGCCCTAGCGGCCTTTCACTGCGGCCCCGCCGCCCTTATCAGCGGCCCAGCCGCCTCTCGTCGCGGCCCCGCCTTTCGTCGCGGCCCCGCCCTACGACGCGGCCCCGCCCTTCGTCGCGGCCCCGCCGCCTTTCGTCGCGGCCCCGCCCTACGTCGCGGCCCCGCCTTTCGTCGCGGCCCCGCCCTACGACGCGGCCCCGCCCTTCGTCGCGGCCCCGCCCTACGCCGCGGCCCCGCCTTTCGTCGCGGCCCCGCCTTTCGTCGCGGCCCCGCCCTAAGTCACAGCCCCGCCTTTCGTTGCGGCCCCGCCCTACGTCGCGGCCCCGCCTTTCGTCGCGGCCCCGCCCTACTTAGCGGCCCTGCCGCCCTTCGTCGCGGCCCCTGCCGCCCTTCGTCGCGGCCCTGTCGCCCCTCGTTGCGGCCCCGCCGCCATCCTCCACCGCGGCCCCGCCACCTCCCTTGCGGCCCTTGCCGCCCGAGCCGCCCGAGCCGCTGAGGAGCCGAGCCGCCCGACCCGCCTGTGCCGCTGAGAACCCCAGCCGCCCAAGCCGCCCGAGCCGCCCGAGCCGCCCGTGCCACCCAAGCCGCCCGAGCCGCTGAGGAGCCGAGCCGCCCGAGCCGCCTGTGCCGCTGAGGACCCGAGCCGCCTGTACCGCTGAGGACCCGAGCCGCCCGAGCCGCCCGAGCCGCCCGAGCCGCCTGAGGAGCTGAGTCGCTGGTCCTACGGAGCTGCTGTTGCTGCTGGGCCGGCCGAGCAGCAGTGTTGCCGTGTTGCTGTACTACTGAGCTGCCCGAACCGCCCTGTCTGGTGAGAACGGCACCTCTGTCACTCCACTGCCCCTGTCCTACAGTCACTACTGCTAGTCCACTGCTGTCATGGCTACCCCTAGTGTCCTAGCTTTTGACGCTGAGGGTCGCGCCATTGACTTTGAGGTCTGGGTCGACGACCTACAGCTGTTCTTACAGTGCGATAGGGTAGACGATCTTTCTCTCTTTGACCTCACCTCTGGCGCCGTTCCTGCCCCTGCTGCTGATGCTGACCCCGCTGTTCGCTCCATGTGGGCCACGCGCGATGCTACTGCACGTCTTGCTGTACGTCGCCATCTGCCTACCGCTGAGCGCGCGCACTTTAGTCAGTACAAGAGTGCTCAGACCTTGTACGACGCTGTCGTTGCGCGCTACTCTTCCCCTGCCACTGCTGCACTGAGCCGCCTCATGCTACCCTTCCTCTTCCCTGACCTTGCTGCCTTTCCCACCGTCGCTGACCTCATTACGCACCTCCGCACTAGTGACACTCGCTACCGCGCTGCGCTTCCTGCTGACTTTTGCGCCAAGAAACCCCCCCCATGTACATCACTCTCTACTTCATAGTCACTCGTCTCCCTGACTCCCTTCGTGTTGTCAAGGACCACTTCCTCTCAGTCTGTCCCACCACTCTCACTGTAGACCTCCTCGAGAAGTCCCTCCTAGCGGCCGAGAAGAGCATAGTCGCTGTAGGGGCCTCTCGTGGTGACCCTCGCACCCCCATCTTTGAGGGGTGTTCTCCCTCCCCCCTTTTGCCCTCTGTCGCCTCTGCCGCTGCGGCCGACCTCATTGGTCTTGAGTCGGATCGGTGCGGCGTCTGCCCCTAGCGGGAGACGCCGCCCTGGCAAGGGCAAGGGCGCGGGTGGAGCTAGCGGGGGCGGTGGAGGTGGAGGTGGAGGCGGAAGAGGGAGTGGGGGTGGCGGTGGGAGTGGTGGCGGGGGTGGAGGAGTCGGTGGCAGCAGTGGAGGCGGAGGCGGCGGAGGCGGCGGCGGTACTGGCGGAGGCGGCGGTGGTGGCGGAGGTGGAGGAGGCGGTGGTGGAGGTGGTGGAGGTGGTCGGGGTGGCGCTTCGCAACGGAGCAGCACTGGTGGTGGTCAGCGCCAGCAGCAGCAGCAGCAGCAGCAGCAGCAGCAGCAGCAGCGTTCTCGTGACATCCCCCCCCCTCAGCAGCTCCGTAAGTGGTACACGCAGCGTCAGCGTGGTGGGGGTTTTGGTCCCTGCACCTACGTCCTTCGCACCGGCGACCGCGCGGGTGAGCAGTGTGGGGGTGCCCACCCCACCCAGCGCTGCTTTGGCCGCCTGACGGACGCTTGGCGTTAGCAGTTTCCGGAGGCCACTGAGATCCCCCGCTGGGGAGAGCTGTCTAAGGCAGGCGTAGCTATCTATGATCTTGACTTTGATGCTATCCTTGCTGCTATGTATGCTGTGACTAATTAGTGATGAGGGTGACTGTTACCGGTGTTTCCCGCCCGACCTGCGCATTGGTACTGCTGCTCTAGGTGACTGTGAGGCTGCTGCTCTAGGTGCCAGTGCGTCTGCGCTCTTAGGTACTGGTGAGTCTGCGCTCTCAGGTACTACGTCGGCTTCGGCCTCCCTTACCTTCACCCTTGACTCTGGAGCGTCCCGCTCCTTGTTTCGGGACCGCACCTCACTTACGCCGCTTAGTCGGCCTGTTGCGGTGTCTCTGGCTGACCCCTCTGGGGGTCCTGTCCTGTCTCGCTTCTCCACAGTCCTCCCGTGTCCGGCGGCTCCCTCTGGCACCCTGTCTGGTCGCAACCTCCCCTCGTTCTCCACGAACCTGGTGAGTGGTGCTGACCTACAGGATGCGGGTGTCCACCAGTTCACTCCTGCGCGCCAGCGGGTGACGCACTGCACAGAGGCTAGCACAGGCCGACACCTGGCTATGTTTACCCGTCAACCGAAGTCGAGCCTGTACACACTGACCACTGCGTCTCCTCCCGTTACTGAGTCTGGTCGGGTAGCTGCGTCGGGTCAGGTGTTTGCTGCAGCGTCCAGGTCTGGTCCTGAGTCTGCCCCCTGTTCGTGTCGTCTCCTGTCTCACGAGACTCTCCTCTGGCACCACCGCCTTGGTCACCCCTCTCTGCTTCGGCTCAGAGGCATGGCCTCCCGTCTACTTGTGTCTGGTCTCCCCCGGTCCCTCCCTCCCCTTCCTCAGGGCCCGTGGCCCTGCCTGTGTCCCCTGTGTCGAGGGGCGCCAGCGGGCTGCCCCTCACTCCTCCCAGTTTCCTCCGACAGAGGCCCCGTTGCAGACGCTTCACATGGACGTGTGGGGCCCAGCCCGCGTCCGTGGACAGGGTCACGAGCGCTACTTCCTGCTCGTTGTTGATGACTATTCGCGTTACACCACAGTCTTCCCCTTGCGCAGCAAGAGTGATGTCACCGAGGTGCTGATCGACTGGATCCGCGCAGCTCGTCTCCAGCTCAGGCAGAGCTTTGGCTCGGACTTCCCTGTTTTGCGTCTGCACACGGACAGAGGCGGAGAGTTCTCCTCTGGCCTTCTGCGAGCCTACTGTCGTGCACGAGGCATCCGTCAGACCTTCACGCTTCCAGACTCACCGCAGCAAAATGGGATTGCTGAGCACCGCATTGGCATGGTCATGGACGTCGCTCGTACGTCTATGATGCATGCGGCTGCCCCCCATTTTCTGTGGCCGTTTGCGGTCAGGTACGCGCCGCATCAGATCAACCTTCACCCCAGGGTCTCCAGGCCGGAGACCTCCCCAGCCCTGCTGTGGACGGGGAAGGTTGGCGATGCGTCGGCGTTCCGGGTCCGGGGATCTCGGGCGTTTGTCCGCGACTTGTCTGCGGACAAGCTGTCCCTTCGCGCTGCTCCTTGCGTCTTCCTGGGGGTCCCCCCTGACGCGTCTGGGTGGCAGTTCTACCACCCCACCTCCTGCCGTGTTCTGTCCTCCCAGGAGGTCACGTTCGACGAGTCGGTCCCCTACTACCGCCTCTTCCCCTACCGCACTCCGTCCCTCCCCCCGCCCCCGCTCTTCCTTGTACCAGGTCCCCCCCCCGGTAGACCCCCTCCCCCCTCAGGGTCCTGCCCCTTCAGGTGTGTCCCAGGTAGATGTAGTCGAGCCTGTCGAGGTCACTGGTGACTCTGGTGCTGCTGAGGGTGCTGAGCCAAGGGGTGCGGAGCCTGGGGGTGCTGAGCCTGGGGGTGCGGAGACTGGGGGTGCTGGGCTTGGGGGTGCTGAACCTGGGGGTGTTGAGCCTGGGGGTGCTACGCCTGGGGGTGCTACGCCTGGGGGTGCTGAGCCTTGGGGTGCTGAGCCTGGGGGTGCTGAGCCTGGGGGTATTCCGCTTGGGGGTGCTTTGCCTTGGGGTTCTGGGCCTCGGGGTGCTGAGCCTGGAGGTGCTCCGCCTGGAGGTTCTCCGAGTGCTTCGTCTCGCCGGGAGCCACTCCCTCCACAGGAGCTGCGCGAGTGGTTTGCCCGGCGCTGGAGCCGTGCTGCTGGTACTGGAGGTTCTTCGGCTACTGAGGGTGCTGCTGTTGCGGGTCCCGGAGGTGCTCGTACAGGGAGTACTGGAGCTGCTGGGCCTGCGGGTTCATCTGGAGCTGGTGCTGCTGAGGGCGTTGGCGCTGAGACTACCACTGGCGGTCCTGCTGGGGGTGCTCCTGGTGCTGCTGGAGGTTCAGGAGCTGCTGGAGGTGCTACTGGAGCGAGTGCTCCTGCTGGGGGTACTGGTGCTGTCCCTGCTGTTTCTGGCATCGCCGCGCGGCCTCGACCGTACTTCGTTCCACTCCTGCAGCAGGTTCTTGGTCTTCCACCTTCTACTGGTCCTCCTCCTCCCTTAGAGGGTCCATAGCCTGTCCAGTCACAGTCACAGCTACATCCTACCTCCCCTTTGCATGCTCCTTCTCCCTACGCTGGTCCTACTGGAGGTCTTACTGAGCGTCGTGAGCCTGCGTCTCGTCCTGCGTCACCTGTTCGTGTTGCTAGCACTAGTGGTCGCGGTTCGCGTCAGCGTCCTCCTCCTGTCCCTGGCACGCATCGGATGTCTCTGCGTCCGTCCACTGCTCCTCTGCGTGCCCCTTTGCCCTCTCCTCCTGCGTCCTCTCTTCCTGCTCTTGCCGACCCTGAGTCGGACTCTCTTCGTGCTGCCATTCCTACTGTCACGCGTCTCCTTGGTACTGTCGTCACTGACCCTTCCTTCGAGTCTTCTGCTGCGTCTGCCCTCGTTACTGAGCTCGTCGACTTTGCTGCTCGCTGTCGCCTGGACTACGCTACTAGTCTTGTCGCTGAGTCTGAGTCTGTCTGTACTCCGTCCGTCGGGGGTGAGTGTTCTCTTGGCACGGACGTCCTTGAGGACAGGCAGGAGGAGTTCCAGTGTCTGGCAGCTGCTTCACCTCATCTCGTGTCCGTACTGCTTACCCCTGAGGGAGACCCGAATGCACTTCACATCCCGACTCCGCAGGCTCTTACACAGAGGCGATAGAGGGTCCCTACTCCTCTCAGTGGCAGGCAGCTATGGATGCAGAGATGGCTTCCTGGAAGTCCACAGGCACCTACGTTGACGCTGTCCCCCCATCGTGGGGCGAACATCGTCAGTGGCATGTGGATCTTCAGGGTGAAGCAGCCGCCGGGTTCTCCGCCTGTCTTCAAGGCGCGTTACGTGGCTCGTGGCTTCAGTCAGCGGCAGGGAGTTGACTACTTTCAGACCTTTTCCCCCACCCCGAAGATGACCACTCTTCGGGTACTGCTGCACGTTGCTGCTCACCGTGACTACGAGCTGCACTCTCTCGACTTCAGCACTGCTTTCTTGCAGGGCAGCCTGCACGAGGAGATCTGGCTGCGCCGCCCACCTGGCTCCACTGGGTCTTTCCCTCCTGGTACCCAGTGGAGTCTCCGGCGTCCAGTCTACGGTCTCCGCCAGGCGCCACGTGAGTGGCACGACACACTGAGGACTACGCTTGCGGCTCTTGGGTTTGCTCCTTCTACTGCCGACCCGTCGCTATTTCTACGCACTGACACCTCTCTGCCGCCGTTCTACATCCTCGTGTACGTCGATGACTTGGTCTTTGCCACAGCTGACACTGTTGGACTCGCCTACGTGAAGTCCGAGCTGCAGAAGAGACACACGTGCACTGACCTGGGTGAACTGCGCAGCTACCTTGGCTTGCAGATCACTCGGGACAGAGCACGCCGCACCATTACCCTGACTCAGTCACACATGGTGCAGCAGGTCCTTCAGCGCTTCGGCTTCACGTACTCCTCGCCTCATGCCACTCCTCTGCCTACTCGCCACTCACTCTCAGCTCTGCCTTCGGATGAGTCCGTAGAGTCGAGTGGCCCGTATCCAGAGCTTGTTGGCTGCCTCATGTACCTGATGACCTGCACTCGACCTGACCTTGCATACCCTCTTAGCATTCTTGCACGCTATGTTGCTCCTGGGAGACACCGACCAGAGCACATGGCTGCAGCGAAGAGGGTGTTGCGCTACTTGTGCAGTACGTCGAGCATGGGGCTAGTGCTTGGAGGGCGGAGTCCAGTGGTCCTCACTGGGCACGCGGACGCTTCTTGGGCTGACGACCAGGCTACACAGCGGTCGTCACAGGGTTACACCTGCAGTCTTGGTTCCGGTTCTGTTTCGTGGCGGGCTACTCGCTCGTCTTCTGTTCTCGGCTCCAGTTGTGAGGCTGAGATCTACGCCGGGGCCATGGCTGCACAGGAGCTGCGCTGGCTCACCTACCTACTGACCGACCTTGGAGAGCCGCCTCGTTCTCCTCCAGTCCTGTACGTAGACAACAAGGCCATGCTGGCCTTGTGTCGAGAGCAGCGACTGGAGCACAGAACAAAGCACATTGCTCTCCGCTACTTCCTTGCTCGTGAGCTACAGCAGCGTGGACAGTTGCGGCTTGCGTACGTGGCCTCTGAGGCCAACACTGCTGATGTCTTCACCAAGGCGCTTGCGCCTTGTGATCATCAGCGCTTCTTGTCAGAACATTATAGCTTACTTATTTATGTAGGCTATAGTGGGGTATCCCATAGGGGGTACAACCCAATAAGGGTTTCCTATTTGTACTCACTTCGTTCATAGTCATTTCATTCTCGTTCTATTCTTCTCATGGTATCGAGCAGGTTCCCCTGTGGGAACTGTGCTTAGGGCCCACCACTACTTCGAATCTTTTTTTTTTTCTGCCCGGAGCGCGCTCCGGGCTCTCTCTTTCACTCTCGTGCGCCGCCCTTAGCTGCCCGCGCGTCGCCCGTTCCGGCCCTTAGCCGCCCGCGCGCTGCCCTTTTCAGCCTGCGCGCCGCCCTTAGCAGCCCGCGCGCCGCCCTTAGCAGCCCGCGCGCCGCCCTAGAGCCCACGCGCCGCCCTACGCAGCCCGCGCGCCGCCCTACGCAGCCCGCGCGCCGCCCTACACAGCCCGCGCGCCGCTCGTCAGGCCCCAGGCCGTCCACGTGCCGCCCGTGCGCCGCCCTTAGCCGCCCGACGCGCCGCCCGTGAACCGCCCGTGCGCCACCCGTGAGCCGCCCGTGAGCCGCCCGTGCGCCGCTCTCTGCCGCCCGTGAGCCACCAGTGCGCCGCCCTTAGCCGCCCGTGAGCCGCCTGTGCGCCGCCCTCAGCCGCCCGTGAGCCGCCCGTGCGTCGCCCTCAGCCGCCCGTGAGCCGCCCGTGCGCAGCCCGACGCGCCGCCCTTGCGCCACCCTTCAGCCGCCCGTGCGCCGCCCGTGAGCCGCTAGTGCGCCGCCCGTTAGCCGCCGGTGAGCCGCCCGTACGCCGCCCGTGAGCCGCCCGTGAGCCGCCTGGCAGCGGCCTGTGAGCCGCCCGTGAGCCGCCCTTCAGCCGCCCGTGAGCCGCCCGTGAGCCGCCCGTCACGACGCCCGAGGTGCCCGTGCCACCCGCGTCACCCGAGCCGCCTGCGCAGCTGAGGAGCCGAGCCCCCCAAGCCGCTCGAGCTGCAGAGCCGCCCGAGTCACCGGAGCCGCTGTACGCCCGAGTCGCCCGAGCCGCCCGAGCCGCCCGTGTCAGAACATTATAGCTTACTTATTTTTGTAGGCTATAGTGGGGTATCCCATAGGGGGTACAACCCAATTAGGGTTTCATATTTGTACTCACTTCATTCATAGTTGATTCATTCTCGTTCAGTTTTCCACATGGTATAGAGCAGGTTCCCCTGTGGGAACTGTGCCTAGGGCCCACCACTCGAAATCTTTTTTTTTCCTGCCCGAAGCGCACTCATCCCGAGTCGCGCCTCGGGCCACTCCTTCCCCGAGCCGCCCTAGCGGCCGGCCTTACCCTCGCGGCCCCGCCACCCAGTGAACGCGGCCCCGCCGCCCAAGCGCTCGCGGCCCCCGCCGTCCCTGATCTCGCGGCCCCGCCGCCCGAGCGCTCCCGGCCCCGCCGCCCCTGATACGCGGCCCCGCCGCCCAAGCACTCGCGGCCCCCGCCGTCCCTGATCTCGCGGCCCCGCCGCCCCAATGCTCCTGGCCCCGCCGCCCCTGATACGCGGCCCCGCCGCCCCAGCGCCCGCGGCCCCGCCGTCCCTGATCTCACGGCCCCGCCGCCCCAGCGCTCACGGCCCCGCCGCCCCTGATCTCGCGGCCCCGCCGCCCCAGCGCTCCCGGCCCCGCCGCCCCTGTTACGCGGCCCCGCCGCCCCAGCGCTCCTGGCCCCGCCGCCCCTGATACGCGGCCCCGCCGCCCCAGCGCCCGCGGCCCCGCCGTCCCTGATCTCACGGCCCCGCCGCCCCAGCGCTCACGGCCCCGCCGCCCCTAATCTCGCGGCCCCGCCGCCCCAGCGCTCCCGGCCCCGCCGCCCCTGTTACGCGGCCCCGCCGCCCCTGGTCTCGCGGCCCCGCCGCCCCAGCACTAACGGCCCCGCCGCCCCTTGCTCTCGTGCCGCCCGACTGCAGCAGCCGAGCCGCCCACCTGCAGCAGCCGAGCCGCCCGGAGCAGCCGAGCCGCCCAGGAGCCGCCGAGCCACCCAGCAGCAGCCGAGCCGCCCAGCAGCAGCCGAGCCGCCCGGAGCCTCCGAGCCGCCCAGCAGCAGCCGCGCCGCCCGGAGCCGTTGAGCCGCCCAGCAGCCGCCGAGCCGCCCAGCAGCAGCCGAGCCGCCCAGCAGCAGCCGAGCCGCCCGGGAGCCGAGCCGCCCAGCGGCCTAGCGGCCGTTTCGCCAGGCGACCTTCCTCCCGAGCCGCCCGACCTGCCCTGCCCGGTGAGCACTGCACTGCTGTCACTGCGTACCCTTCCCCTACTGCTTGCACTGCTCCACTGTCGTCGTCATGGCTACACCCAGTGTCCTCGCTTTTGACGCTGAGGGTCGAGCCATTGACTTTGAGGTCTGGCTCGACGACCTGCAGCTGTTTTTACAGTGCGACAGGGCCGACGGTCTGTCTCTCTTTGACCTCACCTCTGGCGCCGTCCCTGCCCCTGCTGCTGATGCTGACGCCACTGTTCGCTCTCAGTGGGCCACGCGCGATGCTGCTGCACGTCTTGCTGTGCGTCGCCACCTGCCTACCGCTGAGCGCGCGCACTTAAGCCAGTACAAGAGTGCTCAGACCTTGTACGACGCTGTAGTTGCGCGCTACTCCTCCCCTGCCACTGCTGCACTGAGCCGCCTCATGCTCCCCTTCCTCTTCCCTGACCTTGCCGCCTTTCCCACTGCCGCTGATCTCATCACGCACCTCCGCACTAGTGACACTCGCTACCGCGCTGCGCTTCCTGCTGACTTCTGCGCCAAGAACCCCCCCCCCATGTACATCACTCTCTACTTCTTAGTCACTCGCCTCCCTGACTCCCTTCGTGTAGTCAGGGACCACTTCCTCGCGGTCTGTCCCACCACCCTCACAGTCGACAGCCTCGAGAAGGCCCTCCTTGCAGCAGAGAAGAGCATAGTTGCTGTAGGAGCCTCTCGAGGTGACCCCCGCGCCCCCATCTTTGAGGGGTGCTCTCCTTCCCCTCTCCTGCCCTCTGTCGCCTCTGCCGCTGCGGCCGACCTCGTTGGTCTTGAGTCGGTCGGTGCGGCGTCTGCCCCTAGCGGGAGACGCCGCTCTGGCAAGGGCAAGGGGGGCAAGGGAGCGGGTGGGGCCAGTGGGGGCGGTGGCGGTGGAGGTGGAGGCGGCGGAGGGAGTGGGGGTGGCGGTGGAGGTGGTAGCGGGGGTGGGGGTGCTAGTGGCAGCACTGGAGGCGGGAGTGGCGGCGGCGGTGGCGGTGGTAGCGGCGGTGGCGGAGGTGGCGGCGGTGGAGGTGGAGGCGGGGGCGGTGGAGGCGGAGGCGGGGGTGGCGGAGGTGGAGGTGGTCGGAGTGGAGCTTCGCAGCGGAGCGGCATTGGTGGCGGTCAGCGCCAGCAACAGCAGCAGCAGCAGCAGCAGCAGCAGCAGCGTTCTCGCGACGTCCCCACCCCTCAGCAGCTCCGTGAGTGGTACACGCAGCGTCAGCGCGGTGGGGGTTTTGGTCCCTGCACCTACGTTCTCCGCACTGGCGACCGCACTGGAGAGCAGTGTGGGGGTGCCCACTCCGCCCAGCGCTGCTTTGGCCGCCTGACGGACGCTTGGCGTCAGCAGTTCCCGGAGGCCGCGGAGATCCCCCGCTGGGGAGAGCTGTCTAGGGCTGGTGTAGCTATCTTTGATCTTGATTTTGATGCTATCCTTGCTGCCATGTATGCTGTGACCATTAGTGAGGAGGGTGACTGTTACCGGTGTTTCCCGCCCGACCCGGGCATTGGTACTGCTGCTCCAGGTGCCGGTGAGGCTTCTGCTCTAGGTGCCAGTGCGTCTGTGCTCTCAGGTGCTCGTGAGACTGCTCTCTCAGGTACTAGTGCGTCTGCGCTCTCAGGTACTGCGTCGGCTTCGGCCTCCCACACCTTCACTCTTGACTCTGGAGCGTCTCGCTCTTTCTTTCGGGACCGCACCACACTTACGCCGCTTAGTCGGCCGGTTGCGGTTTCCCTGGCTGACCCCTCTGGGGGTCCTGTCCTGGCTCGCTTCTCCACGGTCCTCCCGTGTCCGGCGGCTCCCTCTGGCACCCTGTCTGGTCTCTACCTCCCCACGTTCTCTACGAACTTGGTGAGTGGTGCTGACCTACAGGATGTGGGAGTCCACCAGTTCACCCCTGCTAGTCAGCGAGTGACGCACTGCACGGAGGCTAGCACGGGTCGTCACCTGGCTACGTTTACACGTCAGCCAGGGTCGAGCCTGTACACACTGACCACTGCTTCTCCTCCAGGTGCTGAGTCTGGTAGAGTCCCTTTGTCTGGTCAGGTGTTTGCTGCAGCGTCCAGGTCTGGTCCTGAGTCTGCCCCCTGTTCGTGTCGCCGTCTGTCTCACGAGACCCTCCTCTGGCACCACCGTCTTGGCCACCCCTCTCTGCTTCGGCTCAGAGGCATGGCCTCCCGTCTTCTTGTGTCTGGTCTCCCCCGGTCTCTACCTCCCCTTCCTTAGGGCCCTGGCCCTGCCTGTGTCCCCTGTGTCGAGGGGCGCCAGCGTGCTGCCCCTCACTCCTCCCAGTTTCCTCCGACAGAGGCTCCGTTGCAGACGCTTCACATGGACGTGTGGGGCCCTGCCCGCGTCCGTGGACTCGGTCACGAGCGCTACTTCCTGCTGGTAGTTGACGACTACTCGCGTTACACCACAGTCTTCCCCTTGCGCAGCAAGGGTGATGTCACTGAGGTGCTGATCGACTGGATCCGCGCAGCTCGTCTCCAGCTCAGGCAGAGCTTTGGCTCGGACTTTCCTGTGTTGCGTCTGCACTCGGACAGAGGCGGAGAGTTCTCCTCTGGCCTTCTGCGTGCCTTCTGTCGTGCGCGAGGCATCCGCCAGACCTTCACGCTTCCGGACTCCCCGCAGCAAAATGGGATTGCAGAGCGCCGCATTGGCATGGTCATGGACGTCGCTCGTACGTCCATGATGCATGCGGCTGCCCCCCATTTTCTGTGGCCGTTTGCGGTCAGGTACGCAGCGCATCAGATCAACCTCCACCCCAGGGTCTCCAGGCCGGAGACCTCCCCAGCGCTGCTGTGGACGGGGAAGGTTGGCGATGCGTCGGCGTTCCGGGTCTGGGGATCTCGGGCGTTTGTCCGCGACTTGTCTGCGGACAAGCTGTCCCCTCGCGCTGCTCCCTGCGTCTTCCTGGGGTTCCCCCCCGACGCCCCTGGGTGGCAGTTCTACCACCCCACCTCTCGACGTGTTCTGTCCTCCCAGGACGTCACGTTCCACGAGTCGGTACCCTACTACCGCCTCTTCCCCTTCCGCACTCCGTCCCTCCCCCCGCCCCCGCTCTTCTTGGTACCAGGTCCCCCCCCGGTAGACCCCCTCCCCCCTCAGGGTCCTGCCCCTTCAGGTGTGTCCCAGGTAGACGCGGTCGAGCCTGTCGAGGTCACTGGTGACTCTGGTGCTGCTGCGGGAGCTGAGCCTGGGGGTGCTGAGACTAGAGGTGCTATGCCTGCGGGTGCTGAGCCTGGGGGTGCGGAGTCTGGAGGTGCTGAGCCTGGGGGTGCTGAGCCTGGGGGTGCTGAGCCTGGGGGTGCTGAGCCTGGGGGTGCTGAGCCTGGGGGTGCTCCGCCTGGAGGTGCTTCGTCTCGCCGAGAGCCACTCTCCCCTCAGGAGCTCCGTGAGTGGTTTGCCAGGCACTGGAGGCGTGCTGCTGGTGCTGGAGGTTCTTCGGCTGCAGAGGGTACTGCTGCCGAGCGTCCCGGCGGTGCTCGTACTGTGGGTGCTGGAGCTGCTGGGTCTGAGGGTTCTCCTGGAGCTGGTGCTGCTGAGGGTGTTGACGCTGAGACTGCCGCTGGAGGTCCGACTGGTGGTGCTCCTGGTGGTGCTGCTGGAGGTTCTGGAGCTACTGGAGGTGCTGCTGGAGCGGGTACTCCTGCTGGGGGTACTGGTGCTGTCCCTGCTGTTTCTGGCGTCGCCGCGCGGCCCCGACCGTACTTCGTTCCGCTCCTGCAGCAGGTTCTTGGTCTTACACCTTCTCCTGGTCCTCCTCCTCCTCCCTTAGAGGGTCCACAGCCTGTCTCGTCACAGTCACAGCTACAGCCTGCCTCACCTTTGCCTGCTCCTTCTCCCTACGCTGGTCCGACTGGAGGTCTTACTGAGCGTCGTGAGCCTGCATCTCGTCCTGCGTCGCCTGTTCGTACTGCACGCACTAGTGGTCGTGGTTCGCGTCAGCGTCCTCCTCCTGTCCCTGGCACGCACCGGATGTCTCTGCGTCCGTCTACTGCTCCTCTGCGTGCCCCTTTGCCTTCTCCTCCTGCTTCCTCTCTTCCTGCTCTTGCCGACCCGGAGTCGGACTCTCTTCGTGCTGCCAGTCCTACTGTCACGCGTCTTCTTGCTACTGCTGTCACTGACCCTTCTTTCGAGTCTTCTGCTGCGTCTGCCCTTGTCACTGAGCTCGTCGACTTTGCTGCGCGCTGTCGTCTAGACTACGCTGCTAGTCTTGTCGCTGAGTCTGAGTCTGCCTGTCCTCCGTCCGTCGGGGGTGAGTGTGCCCTTGGCACGGACGTCCTTGAGGACAGGCAGGAGGAGTTCCAGTGTCTGGCCGCCGCTTCACCTCATCTCGCGTCTGTACTGCTAGCCCCTGAGGGAGACCCGGATGCACTAGACATCCCGACTCCGCGCTCTTACGCGGAGGCGATAGAGGGTCCCTACTCCTCTCAGTGGCAGGCAGCTATGGATGCAGAGATGGCTTCCTGGAAGTCCACAGGCACCTACGTCGACGCTGTTCCCCCTCCTGGGGCGAACATCGTCAGTGGCATGTGGATTTTCAGGGTGAAGCGGCCGCCTGGGTTCTCCGCCTGTCTTCAAGGCGCGTTACGTGGCTCGTGGCTTCAGTCAGCGGCAGGGGGTTGACTACTTTCAGACCTTCTCCCCCACCCCGAAGATGACCACTCTTCGGGTACTGCTGCACGTTGCTGCTCACCGTGACTACGAGCTGCACTCTCTCGACTTCAGCACAGCTTTCTTGCAGGGCAGCCTGCACGAGGAGATCTGGCTGCGTCGCCCACCTGGCTTCACTGGGTCTTTCCCTCCTGGTACCCAGTGGAGTCTCCGGCGTCCAGTCTACGGTCTCCGCCAGGCGCCACGTGAGTGGCACGACACACTGAGGACTACGCTTGCGGCACTTGGGTTTGCTCCTTCTACTGCCGACCCGTCGCTGTTTCTGCGCACCGACACCTCTCTGCCGCCGTTCTACATCCTCGTGTACGTCGACGACTTGGTCTTTGCCACAGCGGACACTGCTGGACTCGCTTATGTGAAGTCCAAGCTGCAGAAGAGACACACGAGCACTGACCTGGGTGAACTGCGCAGCTACCTTGGCTTGCAGATCACCCGGGACAGAGCACGCCGCACCATTACCCTGACTCAGTCACACATGGTGCAGCAGGTCCTTCAGCGCTTCGGATTCACGTACTCCTCGCCTCAGGCCACTCCTCTGCCTACTCGCCACTCGCTCTCAGCTCTGCCTTCGGATGAGTCCGTAGAGTCGAGTGGCCCGTATCCAGAGCTTGTTGGCTGCCTCATGTACCTGATGACCTGCACACGACCTGACCTTGCATACCCTCTCAGCATTCTCGCACGCTATGTTGCTCCTGGGAGACACCGACCAGAGCACATGGCTGCAGCGAAGAGGGTGTTGCGCTACTTGTGCAGTACGTCGGGCATGGGGCTAGTGCTTGGAGGGCGCAGTCTTGTGATCCTCACTGGGCACGCGGACGCTTCTTGGGCTGACGACCAGGCTACGCAGCGGTCGTCACAGGGTTACACCTTCGGCCTTGGTTCCGGCTCTGTCTCGTGGCGGGCTACTCGCTCGTCTTCTGTTCTCGGCTCCAGTTGTGAGGCTGAGATCTACGTCGGGGCTATGGCTGCTCAGGAGCTTCGCTGGCTCACCTACCTGCTGACCGACCTTGGAGAGCCGCCTCGTTCTCCTCCAGTCCTGTACGTAGACAACAAGGCTATGCTGGCCTTGTGTCGAGAGCAGCGACTGGAGCACAGGACAAAGCACATTGCTCTCCGCTACTTTCTTGCTCGTGAGCTGCAGCAGCGTGGACAGTTGCGACTTGCGTACGTGGCCTCTGAGGCCAACACTGCTGATATCTTCACCAAGGCACTTGCGCCTTGTGATCATCAGCGTTGCTGCACGCAGCTGGGTCTTGTGCCTGTCTTGCCTCACTTGCTCACTTCTTGACCTTGCTTGTACCTTCACCTATATATACTCTTGCTCTTGCTTGCTTGACTCTTGTATATCTCTATATATGATCTTGCATGCGAACTGGCCTTGTGGCCCTTGACCTTGCGCTCGGAATGTGTGGTGACTTTGTGATCCACCCTGAGCTTTGCTTTGCTTTGCTTGACTGGTCTTGTGACCCCTTGTTCTCCCCCACTTTGCCTATGGGGGTGTGTCAGAACATTATAGCTTACTTATTTGTGTAGGCTATAGTGGGGTATCCCATAGGGGGTACAACCCAATTAGGGTTTCATATTTGTACTCACTTCATTCATAGTTGATTCATTCTCGTTCAGTTTTCCACAGCCCGAGCCGCCCGAGCCGCCCGAGCCGCCTGAGGAGCCGAGCTACTGGTCCTGTGGGGCTGCGGTTGCCCCTGGGCCGGTGGAGTCGCTGTGTTGCCGTGCTGCTGAGCTGCCCGACCCTTCCTGTCTGGTGAGACTGTCGACTGCTGTCATGGCCACCCCTAGTGTCCTGGCTTTTGACGCTGAGGGTCGCGCCATTGACTTTGCGGTCTGGCTCGACGACTTGCAGCTGTACTTGCAGTGCGATTCGGTAGATGACATTTCTCTCTTTGACTTTACCTCTGGAGCTGTCCCTGCCCCTCCTGCTGATGCTGACCCCACTGTTCGCTCCAAGTGGGCCACCCGCGATGCTGCTGCACGTCTTGCTGTGCGTCGCCACCTCCCTTCCTCCGAGCGTGCTCACTTTAGTCAGTGCAAGAGTGCTCAGGCCTTGTACGACGCTGTAGTTGCGCGCTACTCTTTCCCTTCCTCTGCTACACTGAGCCGCCTCATGCTACCGTACCTCTTCCCTGACCTTGCTGCCTTTCCCACAGTCGCTGACCTCTTTACCCACCTCCGCGCTAGTGACACTCGCTACCGAGCTGCGCTTCCTGCTGACTTCTGCGCCACAAACCCCCCTCCCATGTACATCACCCTCTACTTTCTAGTCACCCGTCTCCCTGAGTCCCTCCGTGTAGTTAGGGACCAGTTTCTCTCTGTCTGTCCCACCACCCTCACTGTCGACCTCCTCGAGAAGTCCCTGCTAGCGGCCGAGAAGAGCATAGTCGCTGTAGGGGCCTCTCGTGGTGACCCTCGCACCCCCATCTTTGAGGGGTGTTCTCCTTCCCCCCTGTTACCCTCTGTCGCCTCTGCTGCTGCGGCCGACCTCGTTAGTCTAGAGTCGGTCGGAACGGCGTTTGCCCCCAGCGGTAGGCGCCGCTTTGGCAGGGGCAAGGGGGGCAAGGGAGCGGGTGGAGCTAGCGGGGGCAGTGGCGGAGGAGGTGGGGGCAGCGGGGGGAGTGGGGGTGGCGGTGGGGGTGGTAGCGGGGGTGGAGGCACTAGTGGCGGCAGCGGAGGCGGAGGTGGCGGCGGAGGTGGCGGCGGAGGCGGCGGCGGAGGCGGCGGTGGGAGTGGCGGAGGCGGGGGCGGCGGTGGCGGCAGTGGAGGGGGTGGCGGTGGTGGAGGTGGTCGGAGTGGCTCGTCCCAGCGGAGCAGCACTGGGGGTGGTCAGCGCCAGCAGCAGCAGCAGCAGCAGCAGCGTTCTTGCAACATCCCCACCCCTCAGCAGCTCCGTGAGTGGTACACGCAGCGTCAGCGCGGTGGGGGTTTTGGTCCCTGCACCTACGTTCTCCGCACTGGCGAGCGCGCTGGAGAGCAGTGTGGGGGTACCCACACCGCCCAGCGCTGCTTTGGCCGCCTGACGGACGCTTGGCGCCAGCAGTTCCCGGAGGCCGCGGAGATCCCCCGCTGGGGAGAGCTGTCTAGGGCTGGTGTAGCTATCTTTGATCTTGACTTTGATGCTATCCTTGCTGCCATGTATGCTGTGACCATTAGTGATGAGGGTGACTGTTACCGGTGTTTCCCGCCCGACCCGGGCATTGGTACTGCTGCTCTAGGTGCCAGCGAGGCTTCTGCTCTAGGTGCCAGTGCGTCTGTGCTCTCAGGTACTGGTGAGGCTGCTCTCTCAGGTACTAGTGAGTCTGCGCTCTCAGGTACTGCGCCGGCTTCGGCCTCCCACACCTTCACCCTTGACTCTGGAGCGTCTCGCTCCTTCTTTCGGGACCGCACCACACTCACGCCGCTTAGTCGGCCGGTTGCGGTGTCCCTGGCTGACCCCTCTGGGGTCCTGTTCTGTCTCGCTTCTCCACAGTCCTCCCGTGTCCGGCGGCTCACTCTGGCACCCTGTCTGGTCTCTACCTCCCCTCGTTCTCTACGAACTTGGTGAGTGGTGCTGACCTACAGGATGCGGGAGTCCACCAGTTCACCCCTGCTCGTCAGCGATTGACGCACTGCACAGAGGCTAGCACAGGTCGTCACCTGGCTACGTTTACACGTCAGCCAGGGTCGAGCCTGTACACACTGACCACTGCTTCTCCTCCAGTTCGTGAGTCTGGTAGGGTCCCTTCGTCAGGTCAGGTGTTTGCTGCAGCGTCCACGTCTGGTCCTGAGTCTGCCCCCTATTCGTGTCGTCGCCTGTCTCACGAGACTCTCCTCTGGCACCACCGCCTTGGTCACCCCTCTCTGCTTCGGCTCAAAGGCATGGCCTCCCGTCTTCTTGTGTCTGGTCTTCCCCGGTCTCTCCCTCCCCTTCCTCAGGGCCCTGGCCCTGCCTGTGTCCCCTGTGTCGAGGGGCGCCAGCGTGCTGCCCCTCACTCCTCCCAGTTTCCTCCGACAGAGGCTCCGTTGCAGACGCTTCACATGGACGTGTGGGGCCCTGCCCGCGTCCGTGGACTCGGTCACGAGCGCTACTTCCTGTTGGTGGTTGACGACTACTCGCGTTACACCACAGTCTTCCCCTTGCGCAGCAAGGGTGATGTCACTGAGGTGCTGATCGACTGGATCCGCGCAGCTCGTCTCCAGCTCAGGCAGAGCTTTGGCTCGGACTTTCCTGTGTTGCGTCTGCACTCGGACAGAGGCGGAGAGTTCTCCTCTAGCCTTCTGCGTGCCTACTGTCGTGCGCGAGGCATCCGCCAGACCTTCACGCTTCCGGACTCACCGCAGCAAAATGGGATTGCAGAGCGCCGCATTGGCATGGTCATGGACGTCGCTCGTACGTCTATGATGCATGCGGCTGCCCCCCATTTTCTGTGGCCGTTTGCGGTCAGGTACGCGGCGCATCAGATCAACCTCCACCCCAGGGTCTCCAGGCCGGAGACCTCCCCAGCCCTGCTGTGGACGGGGAAGGTTGGCGATGCGTCGGCGTTCCGGGTCTGGGGATCTCGGGCGTTTGTCCGCGACTTGTCTGCGGACAAGCTGTCCCCTCGCGCTGCTCCCTGCGTCTTCCTGGGGTTCCCCCCCGACGCCCCTGGGTGGCAATTCTACCACCCCACCTCTCGCCGTGTTCTGTCCTCCCAGGACGTCACGTTCGACGAGTCGGTACCCTACTACCGCCTCTTCCTCTACCGCACTCCGTCCCTCCCCCCGCCCCTGCTCTTCTTGGTACCAGGTCCCCCCCCGGTAGACCCCCTCCCCCCTCAGGGTCCTGCCCCTTCAGGTGTGTCCCAGGTAGACGCGGTCGAGCCTGTCGAGGTCACTGGTGACTCTGGTGCTGCTGCGGGTGCTTAGCCTGGGGGTGCTGAGACTGGAGGTGCTACGCCTGGGGGTGCTGAGACTGGGGGTGCTGAGCCTAGGGGTGGTGAGCCTGGGGGTGCTGAGCCTGGAGGTGCTGTGCCTGGGGGTACTGAGCCTGGGGGTGCTGAGCCTGGGGGTGCTTCGCCTGGAGGTTCTCCGGGTGCTTCATCTCGCCGGGAGCCACTCTCCCCACAGGAGCTGCGTGAGTGGTTTGCCCGGCGCTGGAGGCGTGCTTGCTGGTGCTGGAGGTTCTTCGGTTGCTGAGGGTGCTGCTGCCGCGGGTCCCGGAGGTGCTCGTACTAGGAGTACTGGAGCTGCTGGGCCTGCGGGTTCGACTGGAGCTGGTGCTGCTGAGGGTGTTGGCGCTGAGACTGTCACTGGCGGTCCGACTGGCGGTGCTCCTGGTGCTGCTGGAGGTTCTGGGACTGCTCGAGGTGCTGCTGGGGGTTTCGGTGCTACCGGAGGTGCTGCTGGAGGTGCTGCTGGAGCGGATGCTCCTGCTGGGGGTACTGGTGCTGTCCCTGCTGTTTCTGGCGTCGCCACGCGGCCCCGACCGTACTTCGTTCCGCTCCTGCAGCAGGTTCTTGGTCTTACACCTTCTTCTGGTCCTCCTCCTTCTCCCTTAAAGGGTCCACAGCCTGTCCAGTTACAGTCACAGCTACAGCCTGCCTCCCCTTTGCCTGCTCCTTCTCCCTACGCTGGTCCTACTGGAGGTCTTACTGAGCGTCGTGAGCCTGCGTCTCGTCCTGCGTCGCCTGTTCGTTCTGCGCGCGCTAGTGGTCGCGGTTCGCGTCAGCGTCCTCCTCCTGTCCCTGGCACGCATCGGATGTCTCTGCGTCCGTCTACTGCTCCTCTGCGTGCCCCTTTACCTTCTCCTCCTGCTTCCTCTCTTCCTGCTCTTGCCGACCCGGATTCGGACTCTCTTCGTGCTGCCAGTCCTACTGTCACGCGTCTCCTTGCTACTGCCGTCACTGACCCTTCTTTCGAGTCTTCTGCTGCGTCTGCCCTTGTTTCTGAGCTCGTCGACTTTGCTGCGCGCTGTCGTCTAGACTACGCTGCTAGTCTTGTCGCTGAGTCTGAGTCTACCTGTCCTCCGTCCGTCGGGGGTGAGTGTGCCCTTGGCACGGACGTCCTTGAGGACAGGCATGAGGAGTTCCAGTGTCTGGTCGCCGCTTCACCTCATCTCGCGTCTGTACTGCTCACCCCTGAGGGAGACCCGGATGCACTAGACATCCCGACTCCGCGCTCTTACGCGGAGGCGATAGAGGGTCCCTACTCCTCTCAGTGGCAGGCAGCTATGGATGCAGAGATGGCTTCCTGGAAGTCCACAGGCACCTACGTTGACGCTGTCCCCCCTCCTGGGGCGAACATCGTCAGTGGCATGTGGATTTTCAGGGTGAAGCGGCCGCCGGGTTCTCCGCCTGTCTTCAAGGCGCGTTACGTGGCTCGTGGCTTCAGTCAGCGGCAGGGAGTTGACTACTTTCAGACCTTCTCCCCCACCCCGAAGATGACTACTCTTCGGGTACTGCTGCACGTTGCTGCTCACCGTGACTACGAGCTGCACTCTCTCGACTTCAGCACTGCTTTCTTGCAGGGCAGCCTGCACGAGGAGATCTGGCTGTGTCGCCCACCTGGCTTCACTGGGTCTTTCCCTCCTGGTACCCAGTGGAGTCTCCGGCGTCCAGTCTACGGTCTCCGCCAGGCGCCGCGTCAGTGGCACGACACACTGAGGACTACACTGGCGGCACTTGGGTTTGCTCCTTCCACTGCAGACCCGTCGCTGTTTCTGCGCACCGACACCTCTCTGCCGCCGTTCTACATCCTCGTGTACGTCGACGACTTGGTCTTTGCCACAGCTGACACTGCTGGACTCGCCTACGTGAAGTCCGAGCTGCAGAAGAGACACACGTGCACTGACCTGGGTGAACTGCGCAGCTACCTTGGCTTGCAGATCACCCGGGACAGAGCACGCCGCACCATTACCCTGACTCAGTCACACATGGTGCAGCAGGTCCTTCAGCGCTTCGGCTTTACGTACTCCTCGCCTCAGGCCACTCCTCTGCCTACTCGCCACTCGCTCTCAGCTCTGCCTTCGGATGAGTCCGTAGAGTCGAGTGGCCCGTATGCAGAGCTTGTTGGCTGCCTCATGTACCTGATGACCTGCACACGACCTGACCTTGCATACCCTCTTAGCATTCTCGCACGCTATGTTGCTCCTGGGAGACACCGACCAGAGCACATGGCTGCAGCGAAGAGGGTGTTGCGCTACTTGTGCAGTACGTCGAGCATGGGGCTAGTGCTTGGAGGGCGCAGTCCAGTGGTCCTCACTGGGCACGCGGACGCTTCTTGGGCTGACGACCAGGCTACGCAGCGGTCGTCACAGGGTTACACCTTCAGCCTTGGTTCCGGCTCTATTTCGTGGCGGGCTACCCGCTCGTCTTCTGTTCTCGGCTCCAGTTGTGAGGCTGAGATCTACGCAGGGGCCATGGCTGCCCAGGAGCTTCGCTGGCTCACCTACCTGCTGACCGACCTTGGAGAGCCGCCTCGTTCTCCTCCAGTCATGTACGTAGACAACAAGGCCATGCTGGCCTTGTGTCGAGAGCAGCGACTGGAGCACAGGACAAAGCACATTGCTCTCCGCTACTTTCTTGCTCGTGAGCTACAGCAGCGTGGACAGTTGCGACTTGCGTACGTGGCCTCTGAGGCCAACACTGCTGATGTCTTCACCAAGGCACTTGCGCCTTGTGATCATCAGCGCTGCTGCACGCAGCTGGGTCTTGTGCCTGTCTTGCCTCACTTGCTCACTTCTTGATCTTGCTTGTGCCTTCACCTATATATACTCTTGCTCTTGCTTGCTTGACTCTTGTATATCTCTATATGTGATCTTGCATGTGAACTGGCCTTCTGGCCTTTGAACTTGTGCTCGGAATGTGTGGTGACTTTGTGATCCACCCTGAGCTTTGCCTTGCTTTGCTTGACTGGTCTTGTGACCCCTTGTTCTCCCCCACTTTGCCTATGGGGGTGTGTTAGAACATTATAGCTTACTTATTTATGTAGGCTATAGTGGGGTATCCCATAGGGGGTACAACCCAATTAGGGTTTCCTATTTGTACTCACTTCGTTCATAGTCATTTCATTCTCGTTCTATTCTTCTCACTTCTGCACTCAGCTTGGTCTTGTGCCTGTCTTGCCTCACTTGCTCACTGCTTGACCTTGCTTGTACTGTCACTTATATATACTCTTGCTCTTGCTTGTTTAGCCTCTTATATATATACGTGCTCCTGTATGTGAACTGGCCTTTCTGTCCTTGAACTTGTGCTCGGAATGTGTGGTGACTTTGTGATCCACCCTGAGCTTTGCTTTGCTTTGCTTGACTGGTCTTGTGACCCCTTGTTCTCCCCCACTTTGCCTATGGGGGTGTGTCAGAACATTATAGCTTATGCTGTTGTGTAGGCTATAGTGGGGTATCCCATAGGGGGTACAACCCAATTAGGGTTTCCTATATGTACTCACTTCATTCATAGTTCATTCATTCTCGTTCTACTTTTCTCATATATTGCTGACTTCCCCGACATGCTAGGCGGGGGAAGCGGTAGTAAGAAATTAGGACTTCAAATATTCATCAACTCTTTTGATGAATATGAGAAATGCAATTATCGTTTGATCGGTCATTGCAATTCTCCAAAGGTTCTCAAATTTATGAACCATGCGCGTTACAAAAGAACGACGTAGAGTAGCAATCACCAGCAAATAACCAGAAAGCTAAACAAGTACGGTATATCGTTATTTTAAAAAGTAAGGTTTATTGGTGCCCTAAACAAGCATTTTCCAGTTTTTTTACATTTTTTTTGCAGATATTAAACAAGCACGGTATGATCGTTATGAAAAGATTGTCAAATTTATTAGCACCCTAAACAAGCCTTTTCCAGCTATGTTACATTTTCTTTTGCAGATAAATTAAGATTCCCGTGAATTTTTTGGGTTGCGAAGCAACCCTTTACAATCGATTTTGCCAAATTTTTTTCATATTTATATTTATTAAAACATGAAAATAAAATTCGTAAACCTCAGTAATACCCTTCCCATACTGTGCATGTTGAGAAGTTTTAGATATTGTTCACTGTCTTTTGGGGAATGATTTTCCTTCATTGTAATAGTTTGTTGTCCTGTTTGTAGTATATTTTTACCGTGCTGTTCGGTGCAATGATAATTACTTGAGTCATGAATTCCACGCGCATGCTTAGATGAATGTAATGAAACAAGTGGAATAGATGCTTGTGCATGGAGAATGCTTTAGTATGCATAACGTATAATGTGGAATATAAAAACGCACGCGTGCATGATGGTAAATGGATAAAAATGCGTGATAGTTAATTACCCAAAAGCTAAGCTACCGCATCCCCTGCCTAGCATGGGGGGGAGGTCAATAGCTTAGTTTTTGAGTAATCAACTACCACATGAAACAACACAATCTGTGAAGACGAAAAACGAAGTCAACTCTATCAAATCCAGTTCGAAGTGGTCGCACACGAGTCACTGAGTGCGCCAATGAACTTTTTGTGAAATGATAGACCTGAGCTTCCTTTTTAAAAATCAGACATGCATTGTTATTGCAATGGATATGAATGAATGCATACCACACCACACACACACACATACAAATGCATATACAAGATCACACAGATTCACGCAAACACAAAAGCTCAATGCACAAACTGTAAAAAAAATCAAATATCAATACAATACAATACAATATCATACAAACAAGCACCACAACTGCTATCTTTCCACTTCTAAAATTGAACATCCCTTCCCGAAATGTACACCAAAGCCTAGGGGGGGAGGAAAGGGAGAAACAAAAAGGGTGAAAACAGAAGGGAGGGGGGGAAAGGAGGGAGATATTGATGCCAACTTTGAAAAGCAACTCCACAAGCTGGCTTATTGAACACAGATAGCAAGGAAATGCACACGACCTAAACGACATTGTATACCAATATCTAGATGTTCAAATGTCACGATACAAATGAAGGCATAAATTCATAAAGCAACTGATACGTTCCAAGTAAAGAAGTAAACAAAAGTTAGTATACAAAGTCCATAGGAGTATGAAAATGAGTAGGCATATAACAGGGGGGGACATTGTAGTAGATAACAGATGAAAACAGGAGACGATAATAGGGATGGGGGCACAGAAAAGAAAGACAGAAAATATGCAACAAAGAATGACGAAATGACTGAAGCAATAATGAGAGTATGTAGGAAAAAGAAACGAAAAAAGAAACACGTAACAACCAGCAAATACACGCTTGAACATCGGTACATAAAGTTGGAATCAAGAACACACGACTTATAAACCAGATACTAATCTACTGCTACCTATAGCGAGGGAGAGAGAGAGGGGGGGAACGAGAGAGAGGGAGCGTGCTACAGGGAACGAGAGAGAGGGTACGAGTGAGAGGGAATGAGACGGAGGGAACGAGAGAGGGAACGAGAGAGAGGGAGAGAGAATGAAAGAGAGAGAACGAGAGAGAGATGACGTGAGAGAGAACGAGAGAGAGTGAGAACAAGAGGGAGAGAGAGAGAAAACGAGTGAGCGAGAACGAGAGAGCGAGAACTAGAGAGAGAGAACAAAAGAGAGAGAACGAGAGAGAGAAAACGGGAGAGAGAGAAAGAGAGAGAGAAAGAGAGAGAACGAGAGAGAGAACAAGAGAGAGAGAGAGAGAGAGAGAGAGAGAGAGAGAGAGAGAGAGAGAGAGAGAGAGAGAGAGAGAGGTTGACGGGTAGCCGCTACGCCGTGCAAGTACAGGCAACGAAGGACATGGAACTGAATCCGCTAGCAGGCCATACGCAGCGGATGTTCTCCCTAACCGGCTATGGCACAGGGGACTGGCTGACAGCCATCCCTATAGAAGCAACCAGACGCCTAGGCCCGGTACACTTCGCAAATGCCGTCAGATTCAGGCTCGGGCTGCCCTTCTCCACCCCGAAAAACTGTGATTGCTCTGATCACACCGAAATCCTAGACCCCCGCCTCCCGAATCACCTCCTACGCTGCGGCACTGGAAGGCAGCGCATCAACACCCACAACGAGCTCCGAGATGCCTGCATTAGTATGGCACAGGATGCGGGGTTTATCGTCCACAGGGAGTCGGCTGCCCACTGCCCTGTCGAGGAACAAACAGCCGACTTCACCATGTCGGATAGGAGCAGTGGGGCGGTCTGGGTGTGCGACGTGACCGTGACAGACCCCATCAGTACCAGGGACCCACAGGCACGGAAAGGGAGGGGATGGGCAGCTAGGGAACAGGCAGATAAGAAAATCCAGCACTATGCAAACAGGCCTGAGACAGTCGGCTTCTTTCCACTGGCAGTGGAGACCTACGGTTGCCCATGTGCAGAGGTCCCCGTCTTCCTCAAACTGCTGGCAGACACCGCGGCTCGGCGCCACTTCAACGCCGACTCTAACTCCTATCATGCCGCCAAGTTTCTGCATCAGTTCAGGCAGCGGTGGTCGGTTGCCCTTCAGAGGGCGCAGTCAGTGGGCTTGCTTATGAAACTGGGTGAGGCTGCAGCAGCTGAGAACCCTCCGGTAGGGGGTATTGGGCATGAGCTACACCTAGGGGACTGCTTTGCTGTTTTGGAGCCACTGGTGGAACTCTAGAGGGATTAGTCTGAATCTCACATGCTCGTGGAACTATATGTCTGTACCTTTTTGCCATATCAATATACGGACCATTAGAGAGAGAGAGAGAGAACGAGAGAGAGAGAGAACGGGAGAGAGAGAACGAGAGAGGGAGAGTGAACGAACGAGAGAAGGAAGTAGTGTTGAAGTAAAACTTGAGTAAGAAGATACAAATTGAGGCGGACAAAGGAAAGAGGTGAGCGGACAAGGCGGAGGGGGACGAGCGAGAAAGTTGGACAAGGAGAGAGACGCCATACGAGAAAGAAAAGCAATGAGATTATGAAAGATAATGAACAAACCGACAGAAAGGATTTCGCGTCAAATAGGAGGATATGACGGTTCTAGATCTAGGAACAACAAAAAGTGAAAATATGCATACGACGTAGAGACGAAAGGCAGAAACGATGAAGAACAATAGAAATAGATGCTAGATATGCAGTAAGAAACGAAGAATAGGGCCTGAGAAAGGCAAGGAAAAACGGTGAAGTCTAGACAAAGGGCCTCTACCCTTAGCTTAAACAACCCGCATCCCTTCTAAACAGTTAAGACACGAGATTAGGAGATGTTAGTCGATGAAAAACAGAAAAACAGATGCAGGTTTATGGAAAACCTGAAGCTAAAATTTTTGCAGCAAGTTTACAACCTAAGCTTTAACGATTTTCATCCTTTAAAAGCTACCAATACGACCTAGACTAATATGCCTTAGGCCAACATTAGACTAGCTCGTAATCGCGTAACTTAATCTACTTGATGGGTTAAAGAAGTTCTCACCTTAGTAGGAACTCGAACTGGTAGGTAGAGCCAAACTTGAGGGAAGCTCAACTAGCGAGGGAGAAGAAGAGGGACGAACAAACCCTAAAGAGGTGTCAGATTCGTCGCAAATATTATTTACCAATTTTGCAATTCGATTGAGAAAGACAGTATTGTTAGCACAATTGGTTAAAACTCCATGATTAATAGAAAAATCTTGAGTTCAATGCCTGCAGAAGTCGTTTATCAAAACCTGACAAGATCAAGCACACTAACGGTATACTACAGTATTCTGTACAATATATTTGGTGTTTACAAATGCGTAAACACTTCGCAACCCTAAGACGATTTCGTCGCCTCTTGTTTTTCTTTAGGTTGATTGCAATAGGTTGCTTCGCAACCCAAAAAAAAAAAAAAAAAAACGGAAAGCAGCCTCTGTGAAAATCAGCAGTAGAAGTAGGCGCCATAGCTAGGAAAGCCCTAGCTAGGCAAGAAACAGTTTAGGCAAAGAGGAGGTTCACTAGCAGGAATGAAGATACAAATAGCAAACCCTAGAAGGGTTGTACTCGCTATAGAGCACCCCACTACAGGCTAGAGCATAACATTCTGACACACCCCCATAGCCAAAGTGGGGTGTAATCAGCAGAGCAAGCAAAACAGAACAAGCTCAAGGTGGATCACAATGTCACCACACATTCTGAACACAAGTACAAGAAGCAATAGTTTAAAGTTCACAATTATAAGCAAAGCTAGTGGTAGTCACAACGGGCAAGTGAGGAGGAGGAGGGACAGTGAGAGGAGAGGAGATAGGAGGCGACGGCTGAAGCTGCAGACACACGGGCAACAGGAGTCACACTGGCACAGCGGCTACCGGAACAACGCTCCAAACTACTGGAGTAACTGGCTCCGCGGCTAAAAGTAGCGGCAGACGAGCAACGGACCCACGGGCGACTGGCACAGCTGGCTGCGACTGGGCTACCGGAGCAACTTCCCGGACTACAGGTGCTGCTGGCGACACGACGGCAACCTCCGTTCAACCTCCCCAAACAGTCCCACTCCCCCTGACACACACCCCTTGCTTCACCCCTAGCTCCACTCCCCCTTCACCCCCCTTAGTACCACTCCGCGGCTCCAACAGGTCCATCCCCCTCAGCGGTAGCTGCAGCACTGGGAGACAGAGGAGGAGGAGGAGCAGGGGACGGCACACAGAAGCTGCACCCCCATACCCCCCACCCCCAAACCCTAATTCAGGAGAACGGGCAGCAGCAGGGGTGGGGCGCCATCAGAGGCACGGGGGACAGCGGGCAGCGCAGGGGCAGCGAAGAACGGGCCGCCCACGGGCCTGGCACAGCCACCCGAACCGCGCGCAGGCGGCCCGAGCCGCGCGCGGGCCTGGCACAGCCCATACGGGCCGCGCGCGGGCCTGGCACAGCCCGTACGGGCCGCGCGCAGCCTGTACGGGCCGTGCGCAGGCCACGACGGGCGACGGGGGGCGACGCGCGGGTCCCCGTCGCCCGTCGCAGCGCCTCCCGGGAGCGACGCGCGGAGTGACGGGGCAGAAACCCGTCGCGCGCCTCGGGGCGTACAGCGGGCAGAAAACCGCCGCACGCTCCGAGCGCGCGGCGGGATGAAAAATCCGTCGCACGCAACGGGGCGTGCGACACACAGAGTAGCAGTAGTAGCGGAAGCAGTGAGGTGGGGCCCACAGGCCAGGAGCATATCGCTCTAATACCATGAGAAAATCAGCAGTAGAAGTAGGCGCCATAGCTAGGAAAGCCCTAGCTAGGCAAGAAACAGTTTAGGCAAAGAGGAGGTTCACTAGCAGGAATGAGGATACAAATAGCAAACCCTAGAAGGGTTGTACTCGCTATAGAGCACCCCACTACACGCTAGAGCATAACATTCTGACAGCCTCCACTAGGGTCTACCATGTGAAACACGATCAAGTGCCCAACAGTAAATTGGACCCTCACTGAGTAGTTGGTTCAAAGAAACGGATGTTTTTGCTCAGGCAAGTCAGGAAGCACCGCGCGTCCATTCAACCACCGCGAGTGCGAATGCAGAGTTACGCGAGGATTGCCCTCGCCTCCATCCCTTAGCACATTCCAACGTTGATAGACCGCACCACCCTAATTCTTTGCGCGCACCACATCATCATGCCTTGCATGATCTCGTGTTTTAGTGATGTTTGGGACCACCATGCCTCGTCACGACGACGTCAAGGTCTCCAATTCCTTCGTCCACCTCGCCTGACACCCACCGCCATGCACTCTCAAAGGAAACGGGGGCGCGGTGTTTTCCGGATACGTTTGGATGATCTCAGAAGGTTCACGGAAGAAAAGCCTTCATAACAGAGTTTCAACCCAATCTCGTCCCGGCGACGCTGCGCAATAGTGTGTTTATTCTCTCCCCCCCTTCCCCTCCTGCTCCTCGACTTGCGTCGTTTCGGCCCAGCCGCTGATAATCGACTGGCGTGTCTTCTCACCGCGTGACTTCCCTTGTATCTCGGCGCCTGCCGCACCTCATGCTCGCCTCCCTGGAAGGCCAACCAACGCAGCACAGCATAACTGGCACAATCGCTGAGTGCTTCAGGTATGACCGCCATTCCTCGTCTGCTTTAACACAATCTACTCCATCCTTCGTCTACTTTTCGCCTCCCTGGTATCGCCCTCTCTCTGCCCAAAAACCCTTCATTCATCCGCCCTTTCTCTTCCTCCATCGGTGCTCCTGCCCTTGGCCACGTGCCAGGGATTCGTGAAAGCTGAAGGTCATTCGTGTCTGTTCTGAGACATCTCGAAGCAGTTTTATAATTCGTGTAGTGCGAGCTCATTTGTGCCCTGCCCACCCTCTTCTTCACCGTTCCTCTGCATGTGACAATCAACCACAACTGAACCGTTCACAAAAGGCTTCTTCAGGCCTTAAAAAAAACTCAATGAATGTTGTGCGCCCAAGGAATACAGCCGCAATTCCTCTCCCCACCTCTACTACTGCCGCAATTCCCCTCCCCCCTCTTGCTACTTCTGCTATTGCCGCTATTCCCCTATTCCCCCTGTTACTGCCGCCATTCCCCCCCCCCATTTTCCATTGCCGTAGCTTCCCTCCCCCTCTTGCTACTGCCTCTATCCCCCCTACCCCCCCCCCCTTCCTGCTACTGCTGCTCTTCCCCTTCCCCCCTGATACTGCCGCCATTCCTCCCCCCCCCTCCCTCTGATAATGCCGTTATCCCCCCCCCCCCCCCCCTCTCCCCCCCTGCTACTGCCGCTATTCCCCTCCCCCCCTGCTACTGCAGCTTTCCCATTCTCCCCTTCCTAATCATGTTATTTTCCTCCCCTCCCGCTTGTGTTACTGCCTCTGGTCACCTAGCCCCCTGCCACTGCCTCTACTCCCTCCCTCCCTCCCTTCCCTTAACTCGCCTTCCTTCTCGTCCCCATAACCTTTCTTCGAATGTCAACGCTGTGCCGCTTTTGTTCATATTTTGCATGGTTTTTCAGGCCTTTCACCTCTTCCCTAGCCTCAAAATAAGACTTTGTGTCGCGTTTTTTTCAGTCAAATTGATTCTTTATTATGCCCCACCATCCATCTATTGCCTGTATGGTCCATTTTGAGACATCCTCCTGCATGGACTCAATGCATGACGACCTTCCTTCTCTCCTACCCCACTGTTGCCATTCTCCCCCTTCCTCTTGCTGCTGCTCCTCCCTGTTCCGCACCCTGTTGCGTGCTCCTGTTGCTACTCCCCGTGCAGCAGGCTTATTGTGCCTTGCAGTGGGCTCGCCCCATCAGCCATGGCTTGGGTGGCTGCAGTGGCCATGGCCTGTTGCTCTCGGGCGGCCCGCCTTTGCCTGTCCATATGCATCTCTAGTATCAGGTACGCACTGCAGTCATTCACTATGTGGAGTATATTACATATCCAATTGTACACCAGCAAAACCATTGCTTTCTTATGATCTTATCCCACCCCCCCTGTTCTTTTCCTTTCCCCTCCCCCTTCCTCCCTCCCGTCCCTCCTCCCCTCTCTCACACTCGGCTAATTTGCATCGGAGCTGTCAGAGTGTTTCTGGCCGTATGCCCCATGCCCCATGCCACATGTCTAATGCCTCATGCCCCATGACCCATGCCACATGCCTCATGCTCCATGCCCCATGCCACATGTCTAATGCCTCATGCCCCGTGTCACATGCCCCATGCCCCATGTCCCATGCCCCATGCCCCATGTCCCATGTCCCATGCCCCATGCCCCATGTCCCATGCCCCATGCCCCATGTCCCATGCCCCATGCCCCATGTCCCATGCCCCATGCCCCATGCCTCATGCCCCATGCCCCATGCCCCATGCTTCATGCCTCATGCCCCATGCCTGCCTCCGTTGTTGTCCTTGCTGTCTGGCCTCTTCCCCTCCACCCTCCTCCCTCCCATCCCGTCCTTCCTCCCCGTCATTCCACCATTGTGCAGGCACACGCCTTGCAGTGGGCTCACCCCATCAGCCAAGCCTCGCATGACTGCACTGCCCATGCTGCTGCCAGGGCTGCTGGTGGCCCTCGTTCTTGGCGGCGCTGCCATTGCACTCATCCCTATCATCAGCAAGACGCCACTTGGGATGGATGCCTGGCGTGCCACCACCACCGCAGCCGATGTGAGTCATCACTACCAGGAGTCGATGTGAGGCACCGAGTAGTGCTGTTTTGTGTGTCATGCTGCTCTCCCTTTCTCCAGGTGGTTCTCGTTTCCGGCGCTGCCATCCCACACATCACCATCCCACACATCACCATCCCATACATCACCATCCCACACATCACCATCCCACACATCGCCATCCCACACATCACCACATGCCTCCCAAATCCTTTTCACAATGAGCAAGGCACATGACTAACACACGCCTGCACTTATACATGTGCAGAATGCACTTTCAATGCTTTCTTGCCATGTGTAGCCTTGCACCCACCCATCCTCAGACCTTGCTGCAACCAAATTGTTTGGCATAGTTCTGTTGAGCCTGAAATGTCTCGCCCCTCGTATTTGTGATCACTTCTAATCCCCCATCCCCCCACACCTGCAGACTCCTATCTTCGTGCTTGTCTCTGGCATCGCCACTCCCATGGTACTCCTGTGGTGGATGGGCATGACCCTCACGCAAGGCAGAGCATGGGCGCATCAGCAGGGCTTGGCTCTGATGGCTGGGCTGACGGTTGGGCTGTTGAAACTGATGAAGCTGAAGAGTGCAAACAAGTGGCCTGTGGTATGCCCTGCTCTCTGCCCTCCACCACTTCAGCTTGTCATTGTGCTTAATCTTTCTCCCTCTCTCTTCCAAGCTCTGTCTTCCACTCTCCCTCGCTCAATTTACTCTCTCCTTTACTCCCTTTGACACTCATCCCGCCTTTCCTTCCTTGCCCGCACCATGATGCAGCCACGAGGAATCTTCCCTCTACTGCGCAGCACCGTGTGAGTTTGCTCCACCTCACCATCCCTCAGTCCCATCCTGGGGTCCATGTTTGAGTATTCGCATTGCATCCTCTTCTTTCGTTCTTGTTTTATGGCCAACTTTATGTTTGTGCATTCTTATGTCTCCTGTCATCGCCATATAGCCTGTGCACTTAACCTTGAAATTTCGTTTTGTGATCTTTCTTCCTTCTCCCTTGTATGCCCTCCTCTGGCTCTGATAATGTCTGATGGTTTCCATCATTTGCAATTATGATGTTGACAGCAAAACATCCTCGCATTTCACCCGTCTTCCTCACAATCCCTTAACTGTTCCACTTTCTTCTAACCATGTTCGTACCATACCATCTGCTACCACACTCTTGCTGCTACACCCGTCTGTTCTCATGTGTTCCCATGTGCTTCTATGGGCAGAAATCGTGCCAGTGCCTGGATCCAGAGAGCGGGTGAGGTTATTGGGACGGTCACTGTGGGTATGGCTGGGAGACACAAGATGAGTGAGGCGAAGGAGTTGAGCATGAGGGCGATTGGCGTGCAGCTAGAAGAGAAAAGGAGGGAGCTGGCTGTCGCTAGGGAGGAATTGGAGGAGGCTGAGAGTCGGACAGAAGAGGGGTTGAGAGAGTTGCGTGAGTTCAGGGAGGAGCTGGCAGAACTGAAGAGGGCGCTCAGGGAGCAGGAGCTGGTGGTAACTCAGTTGGAGGAGGCTGAAGAAAGAAAGGCAGCGGAATTGAGAGAGCTGAGAGAACAGGTGGAGGAGAGGAAGAGGGGTTTGGAAGAGGCTGAGAGGAGACGAATGGCGGAGATGAGTGAGATGAGAGGGCAGGTGGAAGGGAGGGAGAGGGAGCTGGCTGCAGTGAAAGGGGAGATGAGTGAACACAAGGATGCTGTGAGAGACCTACTAGACATGGCTGAGAGAAGAAGGGAATCGGATTTGAGAGATCTGAGAGAGGAAGCAAGGAAGGGCAAGGATGAAATGAGAGCGGAGTTGGCAAGGGAGAGGGAGGAGAGGAGGAGGGAGGTGCAGGAGCTGAATTGGCCGCGAGCCATGGAGGAGTTGGCAGCGTGCAGGAGCTGGCAGATTGTTGAGCTGGAGATCAGCCAGAGTGAAGGCCATCGGAAGATTGCTTGGGAGGTGCGTGTGGAGCGATTGGTTGACAGGATGCGCACTCTTTTGATGTCGACACTTGATCATTCCCTCTCTTTTGATGTCGACACTTGATCATTCCTTCTCTTTGGATGTCGACACTTGATCATTCCTTCTCCTTTGATGTCGACACTTGATCATTCCTTCTCTTTTGATGTCGACACTTGATCATTCCTTCTCTTTTGATGTCGACACTTGATCATTCCTTCTCTTTTGATGTCGACGCTTGATCATTCCTTCTCTTTTGATGTCGACACTTGATCATTCCTTCTCTTTTGATGTCGACACTTGATCATTCCTTCTCTTTTGATGTCGAGACTTGATCATTCCTTCTCTTTTCATCCATTTCCCTTCCATCTCCATCCATCATCTCCAGCAAATCAAGTCAGCGTCACGGGGGACTGAGTTGAGTCTGAGGACCATCCACGGCCTCTCAGACACCATCCTCAGCCACGTGTCCACCATGACCCACCTCAGGAGCATCGACCTGCAGTGCAGCTCAGGCTTCAGTGCAGAGGGCATGAAGCACCTCTACATGCTGCTACAGCTCGAGAAACTAGACCTCATCGGCACAGACGTCTCAGACAGTGCCTTGGAAGGCATCGGGTCCCTGGCTAGTCTCGGGGACCTCTATCTCAATCGGACCAAGGTCACTGATGCTGGTCTGCCGCACTTGACCGCCCTGTCCTCCCTCCAAGTGTTGTGGCTGTCGTTCTGCCAGGGTGTGACAAATTTTGGCATGGTGCAGTTGGGGAGGATGGCAGGGCTTGATGAGCTTGCTGTGGATGGCACAGCAGTCACGGATGATGGGCTGCTGCACCTCACTGCGCTGACCAAGCTCACAGCCCTCTAGCCGCCGGAAGGGGGCTGCCTTGTGAATGATGATGTGTGTAGGCGGATAGGTAGACTGGATGGTAGGGACTCCTTCCTTGGCACAGTGAACAAGAGCGTATCACCCCTAGAAGCTGCGCTTTGAGCCAATTTTCAAAGGGGTTGATTGATCAGATAGAAGCTTGGTGGTTGTGTTGCATACAAATACGGTACACCAATCTGATGTACTATCAACTACCGGTATGTGTTCCTCTTTTCTAAAACCAAGAGAAGGAACTTTCACAGCGTGGATAAAACAATAAGAGGGGATGTCTGCCAGCGATGCATGGGTCCCGTCGTGGGTTGAAGGAATGTGGGACAATGAAGGGCAGGTGTGTGGTGATTACACGGTATGGTGATTACACGGTGTGGTGATTACACGGTGTGGTGATTACACGGTGTGGTGATGAGACCGTGACCAGGTGACCTTTGAAGTGCGCATGTGTGTCGAAATGGTGTGGCAGTGTAGGGCTGTGGCATGGTGCACTGCAATGCGCTTTTATCTCAAATCACTCAGCAGGGCAGCCGTTGCTAACCTTCTCATTCGTGCTGGAACCAACGGTGATCTTGCAGGGCTGGTAGGAGGGGAGTGAGTGTGATGTAACAGGGTACGGGTGTGGTGCGGTGCAGTGGGGTTTGTCTGCGCCTGACGAGAGGTGTTACTTACTGAGCGGGACAGCCGTTGACGACTTTCTTGGGCGAGTTGGCACCGAATGTGATCCTGCAGGGCTTGCCAGAAGGGATGACGTTGGACCCGCCACACGTGTAGAACGTTGAGAGCGTGGGGCTGTTTGGGTCCATGTTCCAGGTGTTGTTCTCATATGATGCACAGAAGTCATAGCACATGTTCATCTCTGGTGGGGGTGAGGTGGGGCAAGGGGGAAAGGGGGTTGGGTTGGGGAGGAGAAAGGGGGTGGGTCGGGGAGAGAAATGGGGTGGGTTGGGGTGGGGAAAAAAGGTGGGTGTACGTGCAAGGTAAGGCTGTTAGAGTCCACTCCAGGAGTGTCATTCTCGTACAATGCATGGAAGTCATGGCACACGTTCATCACTGCATGGAGTGAGGCGAGGGAGGGGAAAAGGGGTTGGATGGGGGAGGGCTGTAAGCAGTATGGCTGTTGGGATCCCCTGGTATGGCCATATTGCCAAAAGTATCGTTCTCATACAATGCACGGAGAGTCATAGCATGAGTTTATCCCATGCAAGGCCATCTCTGGGCGTGTGAAAGCATGAGCGGGAGATGGTAGGGGGAATGAGGGAAGGGGTGTTGGTAGGGGAAAGGACTGTTGGAGAGGGGTTGGGTTGCTGACAAGAAGAGCGTGGGGCTGTTGGGCACCTGCCGAGAGTCTCGTTCGCATCCGATGCACAGCAGTCGTAACACTTGTCCATCCCTGGTTGGAGCAGCAATGGGCGTGTGAGAGGGTGGGTCTCCAATTGAAACGCATCACCCAATGAGTAGAAGCATTACCTCTACCCTGCTGCTCCCTGTGCACGGGAAGAAGAAGCATTGCCGTGGCCCTGGCGAGCGGGGTAGTAGATGAGGTAGTCAGCACACATCTCGTCTTCTATGGATGGCCCTCCTACCGTCACCTGCATGCACCAACGGACAGAGAGGGACATAAGAGAGGGACAGCGGGCAGAGGAGTTTACTGTAAAGGGGGCTGTCAACATTAGAGTGGAACTGACACCGTACAACGTGAGGTAAGTGCGTGGGAGTGGTGCTCAGCTCGTCCCCTGGCAGCAGCTCAAACTCTGGCGCCACGGGAATGGTCTGCTGCGATGCACCGTCGCTGTTCGGGTGCGGGGGGAGAGGAAAACAGGGAACGACGGAGAGAGGGAGGGAGGGAGGGAAGCAGGGAGGGAGGGGAGCGTGTGGTGAGCTCGCCCCCTGGCAGCGGCTCGAGCTCTGGTGTGAAGGACATGGTCTGCTGCGATGCAACGTGGCTGCGATTGGTTGGGGTGTGAGGGGGATGGGGTGGAGGGGAAGAGGGAAGGAAGGGCAAAAGGAAGGGAAGATGGAGGGAAGGGAAGGTTCCAGTACCCATGGCATGTTGCAACGCAGCAATGCTGCAGGGGTTCGTGTCAGTGGGTGGGGATAGAGATCAGGAACGGTAACAGGGTTTTGAAGGGGGCTAAAGAGGCGTAAAGTGTGGTAAAGACGAGCAAAGGGGGGCGGTGGTTGGGTGAACTAGAGCGGTGGTTGCGCGATAAAGCAAACTCACTAGTAGTCCTGGCGGCTGATGGTGGCGACTTTGCTGCCCTTTCTGAACACATCCGTGTATAACTGCCCATGGACGCGTGGGGGCATGCGGGGCATGGGAGCAATTGAGGCCACTCAAAAGTGCGACTTGCTACCTTTTCTGAACACATCCGAGTATATCTGCTCAGGGGGGGCATGCAGGGATGGGGCCACAGGGGCAAAGTATTGTTGGGAATCTTTTGAGAACTTTCAGAATCGACTCCAAGGGGGCCATGGAGGCATGGGGCACCAGGGGCAAGGTATTGCTGAGAATCCTCAATAATACCAAGCATGGGGGCATGGGGTCAAGGGCAGCATGAGGCATGGGCAGCATGAGGCATGGGCAGCATGAGGCATGGCCAGCATGAGGCATGGCCAGCATGAGGCATGGCCAGCATGAGGCATGGGCAGCATGAGGCATGGGCAGCATGAGGCATGGGCAACAGGGGGGCATGTGAGGGGATACCACACGGGCCCACACCACAGCGCCAGTGCACCTGATTTGCAGCAGTCCACTCATCCCTCACCTGTCGCCCCAGGGTGTGCAGGTGCAGGTGCAGGGCATGAGCTGACTTGCGTCCAGGTCTGGCATTCCACTCCACATACACGAGGCCATACCACCACACAAGGCTATATATATATACTACCACAGGTGCACCTGATTTGCAGCAGTCCACTCATCCCTCACCTGTCGTCCCAGCGAGTGCAGGTGCAGAAAGGACCCGATGATCTTCACACTCTCGTTCTGGAACACGTCAGAGGTGCACTGGCTGGCGCACGTGCTGACTTGCGTCCACGACGGCATGGTGGGCGGGATGCGGATGAGATACTCGTACGAGGCGGGCCCCGCGAGCATGATGAACGCGTCCATGGGGCGCAGCGAGGGGCGCCAGCTTCAGGTACAGCCCAGAGCTGTCGATGAGGTCAGCACGGCCCTTGGGGTTGGTGAAGTGCACCTGAGGGGGAGGGGTGCGGGTAGAGGGAGGGGAAAGGGAAGATGTTTGGTGTGTGATTCTGAGGCATGAGAAGCACAGCGCAAGGCATGTGCGTGGGGCAGGGGAGTAAGAGGAGGAGGCTGGGAAGAGTTTCGTACCAGACATGGTGGGACGACTTGTAAGGAGCCTCCAAAAGGGGGCTTGGACTGGTTAGCGCTAGAAACGGTGGTGGGAAGAACGCTCCAGAAATGTAGTGAGTTCTGCACCGCACTGCACCGCACTGCACCCACCCACCTGCAGTATGAACTTGGTGAAGTAGCCCGGGCCGATGGGGTAGCCGACATTGGGCGGGAAGGTGAAGGGTCTGCCGCCCACAGCCCACACGGCGACAGTGGTGGGGCATGGATTGTCGGCCTGGTGCAGGCAGTCAAACTCGCCCCCCACACCCGTGAGATTGCCGTACTCCTCGCTGTAACGGGGGAGGCGGAGGGAGAGAGAACTCTCATTTCGGAGTTCACAGAAGTGTCATGCTGGCCGTAAAAGGAGGTGGGGGGGTGTGCTATTTGCCCACGGGGGAAATAAAGGGGTGGGGGAGGGGGAGGGGGGTGAGTGGGGAGGATATGTATCGCTTACAGTTTGCAGCCGTAGATTGCAGCACGATGGACGGCTGAGATGTCGCTGGAGTTGCGAATGGCACCCCACTCAACCGCATGACTCTTGGCCTTGAGAGGAATGTCCACCACCTATGGGCGCATAGATGGGCGCAGATGGGTGCAGAACGGTGCAAACGATTGAAGATCAGTGGTGAGGGTCACAGATGGGTGCAGAGAGGGGCGGGAAAGGTGTGCGAGCGTGATTCAGAAACGGTGTCTCACGGAATGCGTGTAGGGAAATGGCGCATGGACGGAGCATTGCAGCAGCACCGCGCACCTTGCAGCGATAGCTCGTGAAGTCGGTTGGCAGCCGGTACTTCGTGAACGTGAAATTCAGCATGCTCTGCTGCTGCTGCTGCTGCTGCTGCTGCTGCTGCTGCTGCTGCTGCTGCTGCTGCTGCTGCTGCTGCTGCTGCTGCTGCTGCTGCTGCTGCTGCTGCTGCTGCTGCTGCTGCTGCTGCACCGGCTGCTTCCCTGCCTGTTGCGGCGCAGCCAGAGACGCAGCGGACGCGGAGGCGGAGGGGGGAGGCGCAGGCGCGACAATGGACGGGCCTGGGGCAGGAGCGAGCACGAGCGCGGAAGCGCCGCGGTCGGAGCTGTGATAGCTGACGTTAGTCGTGGCGCCCATGGCCCAGATGTAACGCCTGTGGGGCTTACACGTAAGGGTATGAGAGCATCCGCTGCGCCTCAGATACAACCCTCGTTTTGACCCAGTGGGTAGCGAGGTGTTACATTTGGTATCAGAGCCTGGGGTTCGATTCCCGGCTGGGTCACATTTGAATGTGCCAGTCGCGAACCCAGTGAACGATCCGCCGCTGGCCTGGCCCACCAGCGAAGTCGCTGTAGAGCGAGATTCAGGTCCTTGCGAGGGCCGACTCCCTGCCCAACGAGGACGTTGGCTCCAGGGGGGGACGAGTGTAACGCCTGTGGGGCTTACACGTAAGGGTATGAGAGCATCCACTGCGCCTCAAATACAACCCTCGTTTTGACCCAGTGGGTAGCGAGGTGTTACACCAGATGATGTTGTGAAGCTTCCCAGGAACAATCGGGCGGTCGTTGCAGTCGCCCGTGTCCAGCTGGCGCCACACGTGCACAGTGGTCCACGTGTCGCCTGTGGATTGGTTCGTGGTCTGGCTGCCACCCAGCACGTGCCAGTCCTGCTTGTCGTCGAGTGCGATTCCTTCAGTCGTCTTGTTGAAGATGAAGCGATCCGTCGCATACGCGCGGGCGTCGGACTGTGCGACCCATGCGACGAGGGCATCTGTTCGCACACGAATGCAGCTGGATGAGCGAGAGAACGATGACGGATGAATCGACGGTCTGATCTGATCCCTACATTCCGTAATCGTCGTGTTCAATCAATCGTTCAATGGAAAGAAACAACACGAATCACACCTAACCCGACCGTATGGATTTCGTACCTGAGCCCACCATGGATCCAATCTCGGAGATGCCTATACCGAACCACCCCGTCGTCTTGGCATTCACTGCCATGTGGATGGTCGCATCGCTATTGTTAACGGTCCAGTAAAGCTCGTAGCGCGGATCCAGCAACGCTACATTGGAGTAGGAGGAGAGCGACTCGAGAAGTCGCGGATGCAGAACGGGTACACAAAACCGTTGAGAATGCCACTGATAGGAGTAGGCAACTCGAGGTTATGGGCGAAGCCCTGCAGCCGTGACGTCTGTGCGCCATTATCTCAAGCTCCTGCTGAGATAAAGTGTTTCAGCGAAGGGAATAGATGAATGTTCCTGTCGCTTAACTGCGGTGCGGTCAAAGGAGACCGAGCACAGTCATCAGGGTTCGCACAGCGCCTACTTAGGCTGTGCTGTGCGTCGAACCGACGGGATTGAGCTTCTCGCGCTGAAGTGAGAGATGGTGGTGGTGAGAGAGTAGTACTGTCACAGGAAATGTCGTAGGTGGATGGATGCGTGTGCCGTGTGGGCCCTGTTCAGCGCGCATCACGCACAGGCCCGGGAACCAGCCACAGAGAAACCACCACCCTCAAATCTTCCTCGATAACGTGCTGGATGACAGCGGAGCAGCCTTTTGGGCCCCATACTGGGAACCGATCGCGCGTTCCAAAAAACGTCCTCTCCTGGCAATCTGCCGCACCACTGATGCCGCGCATAGTGCACCGTCTCGAGGCTGCACCATGCGGGGCAGCCTTGTCAAGCCCGCCAGAAATTATTCAGCGTGCTACCCGCTTTCAGAAACCGAACACCCCCCAACGCCAACATTCCTTCCTTGCTGGCGTGGCGTGTTTCCCCTCTTTGCTGCTGCGTATAGAGGAGAGGCAATTTGTAGGCCAGGGGGGAGAGAGTGGGAGACACAGGATGCCGAGCCCCGAGTCCTATGGTGTACACAGTGTAAGGAGGTTTCGGATATGGTTGTGCTGATTGGTAGCGTGGATCACGGAAGAGGTTCATGCCACCGTGGCATAGGGCTTCATGTTCATAGAAACCAACCAACATTCCAAAAATGGGGGTTCCTGAAAAGTAGGGTTCGTAGGGTTCACACGTCCACTCTAGAGAGGCTCCTCCAGATGCAGTCTTGGTGGGGGTGGCACGTTCGAGCCACACAAAGAGGCAGCGCCAGCTCTCAGCCTCATCAAAATCGACGGTTAGCACTTCCCTTGCACCCAACATCGCTCCATCAGTCCAATCAGCAGCAACAACTCCTGGAAGAAAAAGCATCCACGGAAAAATGCTGCCCGACCACCGTCCTGTTGGACGGGGATGCTTGGAACATCCAACCGTCGCCTCCGCTGACCTGAATGCACATCTTCTGGAAGCCTCCGCCTCCAGGAAAATTTTCGCCGTTTTCTCCCGTCATGAGGTAAGCTGGTTGTTTACTTTCGTGTTCCTCGTTTCCTTTGGTTGGTGTGCAGGTTTGTGTTGCTGTTGCGCTGCCCCGTTTCCTGCCCCAGGCATCTCCACGCTTGGGACCTCTGCTGCCCTCTGCCGCAAATCGGACCTGTCCTTTGCACCGTTGGCAATCGGGCTGAGTCAGCGCACTCGTCGCAATGAATGCCCCCTGCACCGCTGGCTTCTTGGCGTTCATGCATCTGGTGGTGCTGTCGCCGTCAGCCACATCCTCCTGCTCCAGGGCCCGGTGTGGTCCCTGACGGTCCCTCTCGTAGGTGTGCATGAGCTCCTTTCTTGCTCTGCCTTACCTGCCACTCTGTGGTGTGCTGGCTCTCTCCCTCTCACGACGTGTCTCCCTCGACGCCTCGTGCTATGTTCTGTGGACCGTGCTGGGCCCTCACGCCCTCCCTCGGTTGGAAACCATGCCGGCGTTTGCGCCCTCAAGCGCTTACGCCGCGCCTCTCTGGACGGGCCCTCAAGCCCGATCCAGTTGATCGTGTCGCTCGCGCTTCGATCGCCCCGCCCTGGTCTGCTTCCCCCTCCTTTTCCTCTGTTTTGGCTTTCGTCGCGTCTGCCTCTTTCTCCCTTTCTCGTTCCTTTTCTGTGTCCTTGCACGATGGACTCTCAGATGATGCTCGATGTTGACCTTGACGTCTCTGATCATGCGCTAGAAGAATTCTTTGCAGAGAGCGAAGAACTTCAGTCTAAACGCCCTCGTGACGACGACTCTTCCTCTGCTTTCTCCCACCCCCCCAAGCGTGCCTCCTCTCCCGCCCCTAGTGCAGTGATGGCGGATCCGATGCAAGCTGAGCCTGAGGTCCCGCCGCCTCGTCCTGCTGCCTCTCTTCCGCCACGAGCCCCTCTGCCCTCTCGTCCGAGTGGCGGTACCCGCGCGGCGGTGTCGTCTCCGGCGTTGGGTGCGATTGGCGCCCAGCAGGAAACTGAGTCTTCGGCAGACGCGCCGTTCCCTCCCCCCCCTCCGACATCTGCCCCTGTCACCTCCGCTCCTGTCCCTGCTCCTGTTACCCGTGCTGCGGCTCTGCGTGCACGTAACGCCCTTCTGCGCCGTTACACTGACGCTGTCCTCGAGTCTGTCACCAGGGATCCGGCGCTCACTGTCACCATTCTGATGGAAGAGAAGTTCGCAGCGGAAAAGCTTCGGTCTGCGATTCATCTGGCGATCATGGCGAAATTTCGCGACGAACAGTTCCCCGGTGGCGTGATCCCCCTCTACGAGACCTCTTCTGGCGATCTGCTTAAGCTGCCTCGTGCTTCCTATGGTCGGCAGCTCTACGCCTGGCCGACCGCCGCCGATGCTCGTGTCTTCCGCGACTCTTTCCCCATGCGTGTGCGCCTCGCTGACGGGCAATTTGTTGAGCTTCGTGTTTTTCAGGAGACGTCTCCTGGCTTCGCCTCAGCGAAAGCACAGGGTGCGACGACGATCCTGGTCCGTAACCTTCCGGATAACTGTGACATCGCCCGCGTGCGTGCTAAGCTTCTTTCTGGCAGGACCGGCGGGCACAAGTGGCTGGCCACGCTGGAGCATTTTCATCGTGTGAAAAATCCGTTTACGGGTTTCGATCTGCCTCAGTTCGCCGGAATCGTCACGCCGGTCACTGGTGATCCGGACTTCGCTTTCCTCCCCCTTGTCCTGCTTCCCCCTAACCCTCTCCTGGGCGATCCCATGTATGTGCACCTGTCGTGCCATACCTGCGCCATCTGCGCCAGCAACCATCGCACCAATGATCACGAGGTCTTCGCGGTGTATCGCGCTGGCAAAGCTCCCAACCCGTCCCTGCTGACGGTCCTGCAGCTTCAACAGCACAATGGTACCGCCTCTCTCGCCCCGGCGTTCTTCTCTTTGTGTTTTGTCCCTCTGCTTCCATTTCTGCTTTTCTGCCTTCGAAGGTTACGCCTCTTGTTTCTGGTTCGCTTCTCTTCTGCATGGTCTGCTCTTTGCCCCCTTCCCCCCTTTACGTACCTTCCGGCTCTGCTTGGCTGGATGGTCGTCTATCCTGGGCGCTGGGCCCCGGTCTACTTCTCCCTTCCTCCCTGTTCTTCTGGCCCCCTCTCTCTGCTTGCCTCTTCACTCTGCCCCCTACCTCAGGTCAGAATCTTGGACAGACGCCGGCAATCATGGCCTTCCGTGCGGATCCTGGTCTCCTGCTCATCGGCATGGAGTACGCTGTGGAGCCCTGGACCTGCTCCCTCTGTGATTTCGTCTGTGGCCCAGCGTTGGATAGCGCCCTGGACCATCTCCGCTCGGCGGAGCACGTCTCCAAGCTCAACAGCCCGGAGGGTGTGGTGGTTCCCCGCCTCGCCCAAGGGAACCAGAAAGCGGCGCGACTGGTGCAGCACCCTACTGTCGCCGCCTTCCTGGCATCTCAGGCCATGGCCTCTGAGGAGTAGTTGCCTCTTTGTTTGCAGACATACCTTGTGTGTCTTCTGTAGACTCTCCTCTATATGGTTGTTTCAGTACATAATACAATCGGATTTCAGTTGTAACATATTCTTGGTTGGGGATGTACCACAGTTTCATATATTAGTTTATGCCCTGTGGATGGGTATGCTACGGCATATCAGGGCGTTTGCATTTCCTCCATGAAAATCCCCCTACGCATTACCAGCATTAACATCAATGGTCTTAGCACTACTGCTAAAATGGACTTGTTTCGCGCATGGCTAGTTCACCCGCCTGACATCCTCATCCTCATCGACACCCGCGTCACGACCACTTTCCGCGAGCTCTTGTTTAAATTTAAGCCACGAGCGTACGCACACTCTCCGCCCTCTGTAGTCGCTGGGAGAGTACGACCGGGCGGTATCATCGTCCTAGTGTTTAACAAGCGCATCACCATCACTGAGCGAGCACCCTCCTCGGACAATCGCCTCCTGAGACTTCATCTCAGCTTCCTCCAGCTGCATCTGGGCTTGGTCGCAATATACCCCTCCACCCATGCGTCTGTCCGGAGACGTTGGTGGAACGATACTCTGCACCCTGCCTTGACCGCCTGCACCAACTGTGATGGGATCATCTTGGCAGGTGATTTCAACGCTGTTATCGACCATCTCGATCGTAACCGCCCCCTCCTGCAGCATGAGCTAAGCGAAGCCAGCATCCTTAACAACCTCCTCAACACTCACGGTCTCGTTGACTCCTTCAGAATCCACCATCCCTCTCTCCCCTCTTTCTCTTTTGTTTCGCATGCACGCGCTGGTTTGGCGTCCAGCCCGGCCTCTCGCCTGGATAGAATTTGTGTCTCACATGGTTGGCTCTCCCAGCTCCAGTCGGCTGACCTGGTCGCCATCTCCCCCCAACTCTCCGACCATTTTCAACACCCTGTGTGCACCATCCTTGTAGACGACCCCAACACGGCCCCTAGACCCTGGAGGTTTCCTCACTCTCTCCTCCGCAAACACTGCGTTCAAACCCTTGTCCAGAAAGCGGTAGACTCCCTCCCTCTGCTGTTGTCCCCTCTTGATTGGGACTGTTGGAAAGCCCGTCTTTGTACCCGCCTGCGGTCTTTCTCCTCGGAAGAACGCACCCGTGTCCGCAAGACAATGACGCACCTCCAGTCGGTTGTCGCTACGTGCCAACTCTCCCTCCTTCGCTTCCCCCATAACCCCCTTATACAGCACCGTCTACAGCAGGCTTCCCGACAGCTGGAACAATACCTTTCCTCTCGTGCCGCTGATATCGCCTTCAAAGCCAAGCTCAAAGTGGAGGGGGCCCGTGAGATGGGGGTCCCGTCTCTTCTCAGTGGCCTCAACTCTCATATCAAGGCCTCGCAAGTCTCCGCGATCACACTCCCCTCTGGCCGCCTCACCTCCAACCTCGGCGAAATCACCGCCCACTGCACCTCCTTCTTTTCCAACCTCTACGGGGCCCCTCCCCAACCCGCTCGTCCGTCGGATTTCTGGCATCACCTCCCCCCCTCATCCCCACCGTCAGCTTTGTTGCTTCCCTTACAGGCGCCCTTCTCGCTTGCCGAAATTGATCGGGCAATGGCCTCTCTCGCCCCTGGCAAGACGCCCGGCAGCGATGGCCTGCCGGGAGACTTCTTCCGCTTTTACCGTGCTCTCCTCGGCCCGGTCTTCCATCAACTCTTCGCGTCAATCTGGCGCTCTCAGTTGTTGCCCCCCTCTATGAGAGGTGGTCGCACTGTCCTCATCCCCAAACGGCAGGCTTCCTCAATGGTCGAGGATCTTCGCCCTATTACGCTCATGAATGCTGATTACAAAATTCTCGCCATCTGCCTCGCCAACCGTCTTCAACCTGTTCTGCGACACATTATCCACCCCGCCCAGACAGCCTTTGTGCGTGGGCGTAGCATTGGAGATACGATCAACGACACTCTCGACTTAATGGAATGGGCAGTTGCCCGCTCCGTACCCCTCCTTGTACTCACTGTAGACATTCGCAAAGCATACGACCTAGTAGATCGCGAGTTCATGTACCAGTGTTTGTCCTATCTCGGCCTGCCTTCCGACTTCATCACTTGGGTACGCCTCCTCCACACTGACACCTCAACCCGGGTACTGGTCAATAATCATCCAGGACCCGACTTCCCGGTCCGCTCAGGCGTCCGTCAAGGCTGTCCCCTAGCCCCCCTCTTGTTCATCTGTGTCATCGAGGTCCTTCACCGCCATCTGTCCTCTGCCCTCCCGGGTTTCGCCTTCTCTAACCACCAACGGCGTCTGGCAGCATGCTATGCCGATGACATTTCCATTTTCCTCAACTCAGACTCCGAACTTCACACTGCCTCCCAGCTTTTGGACTCCTTTGCCCTGGTCTCCGGGGAACAGCCTAACTGGAATAAGTGCTCCATCCTCCCCTTTAATATCCCGCACCAGCAGATTATGCATGCAGGCCCCATTCCGGTGCGCCAGCCCGAAGACGCTGAACGTATTCTGGGTGTGTTCGTTCAACAGACCCAACCCGGAGTCAGGACGTGGGAACAGATTCTCGCCACAGCCTCATCCACCATCGCATTTCTCTCCAAACTCCACCTCACTGCTTCGTGCCGCGCTGCCCTTGTCACTGAGAGGGTCATCCCCCGGATTGCCTTTGGCGGCCGCTTTCAGCCTCCTCCCCCTCGATTGCTTAAGCAGCTGGACATGCTCGTTGGAAATTTCCTCTCCGCCAGTAAGCATCACTACACAGGCCTCGTCTCCCGGCTTCTCACCAAACGCATCCTCTATAATAAAAAACAACACGGCGGGATCGGCGGTCTCGAACCCTCGCAGTACGTCTCTGCCCTCAACGTCCAGAGAGCCTGCCGCCGTTTCCGGCCCACCCCGTTTGAGGACATCGCACGCAGCTGCTCCACCTTGCCTTTCGGACTTCATTGCTTCCTTCTCCACCCCCTCATCTTGAGACATCTCCATGTCTCCACCCCCGCGCGTGCCAGGGCTGAACTTGAGTCCTTCCTGGCCATGTCCCCGCTCATTCACCCCCCACGCCTGGAACCTTGGGTCCTACTGGCAGAACCTCTCCCCTTTAATCGTTTTCTCCTCAAGCCGGACGGGCAGCCCTTTGGTGGTCTCAAAGAAGAACTGCCTCTCTTCACCCTCCAACTCCGCCTTGGTCATCTCCTCACCCCTACAGAGACTGGTCTTCGTCGCCTCTCCAGAGTTGAAATTTTCCGTCAATTCCCTACTGCTCGTTTCCCCTGCAGCAGACGTATCCTCACTGCCATTATCGAAGCGGTTCCTCTGGACTGGTGGGAGGTCCTACTCCCTTTTCAACGCCCTCTGGGTTCCTTGGCTGCAGGCGATTGGACTGTCCCTGTCTCCCCTCCTCCCCTCTCTCCCCCTCAACTTCTGCAGGTTCGGTTCCCATTACCAGGAGGTCTGGTGGTAGCAGATAGGTATGACATCAGTTGTAGACGTGTAGGCAGGGAACCCGCCAGTTGCAGCATCGTCCCCGAGCGCTCCCTTCTCACCATCCTCGTCCGTGACAGATGGATCCATGGCCCCTTTTGCTCCGGTGCTGGGTTAGCTGATCGCATAGACTTGCTCCGCCCTGAACCACCATCCTTAGCAGTCCTTCGCAAACAGTTCTACCGCCCCCAGCCGCTCTCCATACAGGAAGCCTGGTCGACGGCGTTACAGATCCCTGTCCCTGCACTGCCCTCGCTTAGACACCCCTTTCTCCGCGAGCAGCCCAGTCGCCCCCGTGACCTCCTCCTCCGCCTTTTTGCACGAGCCCTTCCCACAGGTGCCCGGTTCCGCTTCATGGAAGATGGTGGCAGCTGTCGTCGCTGTCAACCCAGACCCCTTGAGACCCTCCTACACGTCTTCAATGAGTGTGGCCCAGCGGCGTCAGTCTCAGCGGCTCTCTGTCGGGTAGCCCGCTCGCACCTGGGAGTGACTGTCCCGGCTCCGCTTGTATTCTTCCCTCTCTCCCACCCTGCTGGACAGATTGCACCTTGGTGTTTGTTGGTGGGCGCTGCTGCCAAGACCCTCTGGGATGAGCGCTGCGCGGCTGTACATCAGCGCGAGTCTTCCTCAGCCATCTCCATCCTGCACCGTGTCCTAGGAGCTTTCCTTTCCGCTTGCAAGCTTTTCTTCTGGCAGCGGAAAGTGCGGTCGATCAAATTCCAAAGAGCAACGGCATCCAGGGTTCGCTACGCCCAGTCTCTCCGCCTCCTGTGCTTTGACTCTTCTTTGTACCCTTCAATACACCCAGCACTACAACGGACCTGGCTCCTGAACGACCCTTTCCGCCCCCCGTGAACGTTGCATCCTCACCTAGGCCTGGTACCGGCCATCAGGTGGTCCCTGGTGCCAGCGGGAGTCCTGCTGGGCAGCTAGCACGATACAGTGCAGGTTGTTTTTACGACCTTGATTCGTCATCATTGCTGTTGCTTGTATCATTTGTATTGGTTACGACCATCAATAAAACTTAAAACTTAAAACTTAAAACTCGTAGGGTTCACACGCAAAATCAAAAGTAGGGTTTGTAGGAAGTAGATTTTGCGTGTGAAAGATGCTTTCGACGCAACGCGTCGAAAAGAAAACAACGCAAGTAGTCTCGGAAACCTAGAAGTTGCTTGGGCAGGTAGGTGTCAGCCCCACTGGTTGAGAGGCTACATTTGCAGGTTCGGCGCCAAATATCAGCTTCGAGAAATGTGCACATGTGTCCCATTGGCTCGAAGTATTGATAGAATCTGCGGTGTTGCCGTTTTCACAATTGTAACAAATGTGTGGGTACATTTTGTAGAATCTCTGAATGTGAAACTCGTATAAATTCCAAACTTCAACCTTTTCTATGAGACATAATTTGCTTGGTTGTACATTCGGTACGATTGACGAATCCAGGTTTGTTCGCGATCCTGATCGAGCTGTGGATGTCGCAGTTCATGTTACGAATATCAAATGCTTAAATGTACTGTGCACTCCTGACAGTACCGTAGCAGCGAAGCACGCAGTGAAGAGTACGAAGACAAAAAGACAGATTGACCGATATGTGGCGTACGGTTACGAAACATCTGGACCGTCAATGCAGACAGCATCGGGAAGCTGCAGTGACAAATATTCTGCCGGAAACCGTTCGTAACTTGCAAAACATCCTCTGCACATAAGACAGACCATTGATTTCAAGCCTCACTCTACCCTCCCAGCAACCTCTCGATGGCTGCTTGCACGTTGCCCCCAGTGGCCCTGAGTGCAGCAATGTTGTCCTGCTCGTTGCCAAACCCCATGTCCCTCAGCTGCCCCAGCTGCGTCGCATAAAACTCCTCCGGCGCTACCCCAGGCGGAGGCACCGCCCCTCCTCCCAACCCTCCCAACCCAGCCAGCCCTCCCAGCCCTCCCAGACCTCCCAGGCCCCCTCCCCCTGCCGCTGCTGCAGCCATGGCTGGGCCCATGAGAGTTCGCATGAGTGCATCCAGATCCCCCACGCCCCCCGCACCTGCTCCCCCTCCTGCTGCTCCTGCTGCCCCTGCTCCACCTGCACCCCCACCTGCTGCTGTCTCCGCACCACCAGTCGCCCCTGCTGCCCCTCCCCCCGCCCCTCCCCCCATGAGGCGCCTGACCATGCCCATGCTGCCAACCAGCTGCCCCTCCGCCACGCCCGCTCTGGTCAGCCCCTCAAGCCCCTCGCCACTCAGCATCTCCCGCAGCGCGGCAGCATCCCCCAGCAGCGAGCGCAGCGCCTCGTTGCCGTCCACCTGCCCCTGCAGCAGGGCGCTCGCCCGCACGGCCTCCGTTACAAATGCAGGGTCGCCCAGGCGCTCCTCCAGCTGCTGGGGCACCCCCGGCAGGCGCAGCAGCAGGTGCAGCAGCAGCAGCGAGCGCAGCACGGCGGGCGGGTGGGAGGAGAGGTCAGCCAGGGCGATGGGCGGGAAGAGCAGGTTCACCGTGTTCAGCCCTGGTAGCCCCCCGCCCAGCCCCGCAGGGGCAGCGCGCTGGGTGCCTGCTCCTGGTGATGGTAGTGGGGTGACGATGGGAGTTGGTGAAGGCGAGAATGGGGGTTGGGGGTAAATGGAGGGGGGATAGGGAAGTCAACTGAGGGCAGATAGAGAAGTGAATAGAGGCCGGATAGGGAAGTGAACAGAGGGGGGATAGGCAAGTGAATAAATGGGGCATAGGGAAGTAATAGAGGGGAAATAGGGAAGTTAATAGAGGCGGAATAAAATGGAGGTGGGTGAGAAAGAGAGGTACACAAATTGGAACCACGAGGTCAAGAAGGTGACGAAACACGGTCATGAATGCGTACACGACGGGAGCATGTGGCATGTGGGTGGGAAGAAAGGTAGGTGAGATCGAAACTGCAAGGACAGGCAGGTGAAGAAACAGGATTGCCCATGCGATGAAAGGGTGTGGCAGGCAGCAACGGTGGTTTGAGTGTGAAAGGGGAGCAAAAGGATGGCAGTGGCTTGATGGATGACAAAATTGTGCAGTCACACAGAACAGCACAAGAGCACAATATTAGACCACAGCACAGCGCAGCACAGAGCACAGCACAGAATAGCACAGAACACAGCACAGCACAGAGCATAGCACAGCACAGAGCATAGCACAGCACAGAGCATAGCACAGCACAGAGCATAGTACAGCACAGAGCATAGCACAGCACAGAGCATAGCACAGCACAGAGCATAGCACAGCACAGAGCATAGCACAGCACAGAGCATAGCACAGCACAGAGCATAGAACAGCACAGAGCATAGCACAGCACAGAGCATAGCACAGCACAGAGCATAGCACAGCACAGAGCATAGCACAGCACAGAGCATAGCACAGCACAGAGCATAGCACAGCACAGAGCATAGCACAGCACAGAGCATAGCACAGCAAAGAACAGGACAGAACACAGCAACAGCATCACACAGCTCCCAAGCTCACCTCCACCACCCCACGGGTTGGGCAGCGGAGCCGTGTTCGCCGGCCCACCAGCCCCCTCCGTCCCTCCTGCCCCCGTCTCCCCACTCCCCGCCGTCCCCGTGGCCCCCCTCCCCGCACCGCCCCCCACACCACCACCCCCAGTGGCAGCATCCATGAGCGGCTCCTGCACGTTATGGTACATGTTGCGCAGCATGTTGAACCCGCCCGGCATCGCCTCAATGTTGCTCATCGCGCGGTCGGTCGTCCTCATCATCTCGCGCATGAGCTCGGGGTTCCGCGCCGCCTCCATGGTCTGCCGCAGCACGGCGGGGTCGTTGAGCACGTGAGCCAGCTCGGGGTTGCGCTCCATGAGCTGCTGCATCTGCGGATTGGCGGCCAGCATGGAGCGCATCACCTCGGGGTTGTCCATGAGGGCGCGCACGGCGGGCAGGTTCATCATGTCGCGGATCATCTCGGGGTTCTGCAGCATCTGCTGTTGGAACTGCTCCAGCCCGGGCAGGCCTCCGCCTGCGCCGTTGTCCAGCCCCAGCCCCCCCAGCCCGCCCAACCCGCCGAGTCCTCCCAGTCCGCCCAGTCCGCCGAGTCCGCCCATTCCGCCTAGGCCTAGGGGGTCCGCGGCCCCGCCTCCGCCCAGCGCCGCCGCCAGCAGGTCCGGGGGGACGCGCTGCGCGCCTCCGGCGGCGGGCGCGCCTGCTGCTGCTGCGGGGTTCGCGGAGGGCGTGGTGGATGTGCCTTGTTGCGCGGCGGCTGGCTGCGCCGCGGATGAGGGGGACGCCGCCGCTGCTGCTCCCCCGCCGCCCCTGACGAGGTGCAGCGTGGAATCCGCCTCTATGCCTGTGGCGCGGAGGGGGGGGTGACGGGGGAGATGAGGTAGGAACGGGAGACAGTGGAGTGCATGGGATGGGATGGATGGGATGGGATGGATTTGATGGGATGGGATGGGATGGGATGGGATGGGATGGGATGGGACGTGATGGGACGGGATGAACTGGGATGGGACGGTATGGGACTGTATGGGTCAGACGGAGAAACTGATAAGAGTCCGGTACTGGGTGGTAAGCGGCAGGTAAATTCGTGAGTGAGACGCGCGAAAAAGCGGCGATGGGGCGCCGCGGTGCGAACGGGCGGAGGGACGGAGAAACGCGGGGACGGCGGGTCAGATCGCGAAGGGACCAAAGCACGGGGGAGCAACCACGCGGGGAGGTCAAGGTGGATCCCTCCCCTTCCCGTTCCCGCTTCCAATTCCCCTCTCCCCCTCCCGGCACTGAACACGCGAGCGCGTCATACTGACGCTCCTCCAAGTCACTCGCGTCTCAAGGAAGGAGCCGGAGTTGCGGCAGCGCGGAATTCACGCACGGAGTAAAAGAGCTGAAGGGAATCCGTTGCGGCAGACTATGCGAACCCTGAGACGTGCAATATTATCGCGTGCGATCCTGACGATGCCGGCGATTTGTTGGCCGGTCCCTACGAATTCGTCGAATCTCGTCGAATGGTTGGACTCGACAACTCCGGATGCTACGACACTGCTTCACCCAGCCCTGCACGCTCTGCACACCTTTCCACCGCGCTAAGCCCCACGGCTATCCTCGTCTACATCGCTCTACGCACATCTACACGGCTCTCCGGCGAATCGCAAACAGCTTTCTAAACGCCGATTGCATCCGAACCGCAGACGACACGTAACCTCGGCAGCGTACCGCAACTCTCGAGGGTGACGTCATCCTTGAGAATCCGTCCTTTGAAGATTAACCGCTGCTGCGGCACGGCGATACCCGACTTGTCGACGAGCTGCTCCTTGAGCTGGCGCACCGTGGCCGTCAGATCCACCTCCAGCGAGTACTTGACGTTCGACAGATGCTTCACGTGAATCTCCACCCCCATCGCCGCGATCGCTCGTCGGAGGAGAAGAGATGATGACGAGAGGCGATGGGATACTGCACTTGCAAATCTAGAAACACCCCTTCACGTGGAATATCCACTATCATAAAACTAAAGTGATGAAGACTCTACGTGACTCTCCATCACGTGGAGCAATAGCTCAGTGGTAGAGCAATCGACTGCAGATCGATAGGTCCCCGGTTCAAACCCGGGTTGCTCCTAATCTATTCCTTCAGTGTGTCATTTGTGATGACCATGCGTGAGGAAATTTCTGGCTTTCTTTTCCGCTCTCTTCAACATCGCGTACAGCAGCAACCGTTGTTCGCCAGCCTGGCCTGGCCTGGCCGAGAACCCGCCTTCTCGTCACTGGAGATTTCTCCGGGCCCCAAACCTGTTTCGGACTATTCCTAACCGGTTTCGGGAATTCCGAGTCGAATTAGAACAGCAGGCCCCTAATCAATATTGCCTGAATGAATACCCACCTTGCCTAAGGCAATCACGGCTTCAGCTCTTTCAGTTCAGGCATTGTAACACACAGAAAGTGATACGGAATTCCCTTCTGCATGAACAACGGGATGCCTTATTCAAGACCACATTGAATAGCTTAGATTAGACCATGCATATTGATCATGCTACACACATCTGTCAGAATCCCAACCAGCGTGACCACTCACTCACTCAGTTTCTGAACCAGTTAAAGCCACCGAGAGTGCCATGTGCAGTGGCACCGGGGAGTTTGAGTCTGCCTGCCTGCTGGCTCCTCTCGAGCATCATCGCCAGCTCCGGCACCAACGGCTGCAGCGAGGTGTCGACTACCATGTCCGTCCCACGCTGGGTGCCTGCTGTGGCAGCAGCGCAGCATGGCAGCATGGTAGCATGACGGAACGGCAGCATGACAGTGTGGCATAAAGGAGAGAGCAAGAATAATTAAGAAAACGTAGAGGAGGGGGAAGCGTGGGAGGGGATATGAGGGGATCCAGACTGCCATGTGAGCTGGAAGGACCGTCTGTAAGGGCCACGAGAGCATGCAGCAGCACTTGAATCAGTGCCGTACCTTCCACTGCTCCCCACCAATGTTCCCACCCAGACGTGCCACCCTCATCGCTTCCATCCTCAATCATGTGCTTTCCACCCAATCATAACAGCACCATCTCTTGCTTTCATTCACACCCAAGCTAGCCACTGCCCACCTCCTTCGCCCCCCTCTCCTCCACCTCCTGCCCTCCTTGCTTCTTTTCCACCCACACGTCCTCATCCATGCTTCAACTATATCCTGCGCGTGCAACCACACCACCCACCCATCCGCTCTCACCTGTGCCTGGCATCTGCTGCAGCGCACTCGCAAATCGGTTCACCCGCATGGCGCCAGCTGGCAGCGCCATAGTGCTGCCACCTGTCATGAGCAGGTGACTCGGGTTGCGCCATAGCACCCGAGCCACCAGGTCCGGCCGGACCACAGGCACGACCCGAGCCTGAGGACTGAGGGACACGCCGTCAGAGTGGTTGGTGCGGCGCTGGTATCGCTGGATGAGGAGAGCAGAGGCGTTCTGAGGGGTTGGGAGGGGTGGGGGACGGGGGTGGGGGAGGATTGGGGAAGGATGGGAGAGTGGAGGGAAGACGTCAGGGTGAGGGATGGTGAACGGGGGTTTTGGGGTGGACGGGGTGTTGGCGGAGAGATTGGACGGGGTGGGGGGGATGAGGAAAGGTGCAAGAAGTGGGAGGATTGGAAGGCCAATGTGGGCGAACAGACATGTGCATCTCGGCATGTGGACTAGCGGGACAAAAATGCAGCTAGAAAATCTTGAGCAGGGAAAAGGAACGGGAGGCAGCACATGGGAGGAAAGGCATTGAGGAGTTGTCAGAGGAGGGGAGGATGGCACGCATTGGATATATCCAAGGCGGTGGGAGGAGGAGGGAGCAATCATGGTATGCGAGAGAAACAGTAAGGAAGGCGAGAGATGAAGAGAGTTGCGCGGTCTGGGATGGAACTTGTGAGGCACCTGGAGAGGGGACCTGTGGAGCACCTGGAGAGGTACCTGGGGGAAACCGAGGAAGAGAAAGGTTTGCAGCAGCAGCTGGGACGCGGATGGGCGGCGGGCCTCGTAGGCACGCAGGAAGCGGTCGGCGAAGCCCGGCTTGATGTCGGGCGGCACAGAGAGGTAGTCCACCGGGGTGAGAGGCAGCAGCCAGACAACAGAGCTGCCGTGGTGCGTGAGGCAGTGGTGCAGCGCCTGGTGGGGATGGTGAGGACGGGGTTGGGGGGGAAGAGGGATGTGTAACACGCATTGAGGTGCCGCGCCGCTGTGGAGTGGTGTGGTGGGGTGAGTGGCAGCAATCACACAGTCGTGGAGGTGCTGTGGTGGGTGAGGGGCAGTGGGGCAGTGTCTGTCTGAGAGGGAAGGTGAGGAAGGGGTGGGGGGGGGAAGGGAGGATGTGGTAGGCGTGTTTGCAAGCAAGTGGTGCAGTGGAGGCAGGCAGGTAGTTGGGGTTGCAGGGATGGATGGAGGGTAGGAGATGCGGAGAGGACAGGGAGGCGTGGATTGATGCTGCTTGGTGACGAGGCACGCTGCGCTGCTGTACTGTGTGAGGGTGACTGAGGTGCCAGGTGTGCGTGGAGAGGAGGGGCGACAATGAGCAGGAGGACGGGTGCGGAAGGGACAGGAGTGGCGAGCGGTGGGGAGGGAAGAGGGGTGGGGAGGAAAGACGGTTGGGGCAGGGAGAGTGGCGAAAAGCGAGCAATGCGTGGCAGTGATGGTTGTGGTGTGCACAGGAGGCAGGCATGGGGCGGGGGGGAAACAGTGGAGCACAGGGAAACCACCTACAGTGAGGAGGGTGAGCGGCACATGTGTGCAGTGCAGGGGGGCAGCGCACCTGGTCGCGGGGACTGGCCCCGTGGTGGGCGGGCAGGGAAGGCGCGAGTGAGGGGAAGTGGTGGTACGTGATGAAGCCGTCCCGCTCGTACCGCTCCAACGCCACCTCCTGCCACACATGGTGAGCGCGGTGAGAGGGGTGAGGTGAGGGGTTGAGAGAGAGGTGAGAGGGGTGGTGGGGTGAGAGGGGTGGGGGGGAGGGTGGGCAAGAGGGAGAGGTGAGAGGGGTGGGGGGGAGGGTGGGCAAGAGGGAGAGGTGAGAGGGGTGAGAGGTGGGGGGGGGGGGGTCTGGGCTAGTGAGGGATGGGGGCGAGAATGGTGGACACGGTTTTCTCAACATGCATACTCTTCATCCCTCCCTCCCCACCACTCACTCTGCTCTCCCCACCACTCCCCACCACTCACACTATTCTCCCCAACCTCCCCACCACTCACACTGCTCTCCCCACCACTCCCTATGCCATGCGCACCACACGGCTCACCATGCGATCCCGCGGGTCGTCCGCCATGTCGTACCAAAACACGTGCGCCACGCCGCTGTAGCGGGCGAACTCCAGCCACTGCGGGCACCGGAAGGAGGGTGCAGGGGGGGGATGGGGAGGGGAGGGGTGGCGAGAACGCAACGAGGCGGGCGAGTGGCGAGTGGTGAGAGGCAGAATGGAGCGACGCACACATGGGAGAAGCAGGGCACGTGGTGACAGGTGCGGAATGGTGCACGCGGTGCAAGCACAAAGTGCAAGCACAAAGTGCAAGCACAAAGTGCAAGCACAAAGTGCAAGCACAAAGTGCAAGCACAAAGTGCAAGCACAAAGTGCAAGCACAAAGTGCAAGCACAAAGTGCAAGCACAAAGTGCAAGCACAAAGTGCAAGGGGCTTGGAATCACTCGGTCATGCAGAACTAGAGAGTCACCTTATGAGCATGAGAGGGCACCTGCAAGGTATGAAAGGGCAGGTGAAAGGCATCTTGAAAGCGCACCTAAAGGCACAAGGCGCACCTGGAAGGTTCAAGGCGCACCTGGAAGGTTCAAGGCGCACCTGGAAGGTTCAAGGCGCACCTGGAAGGTTCAAGGCGCACCTGGAAGGTTCAAGGCGCACCTGGAAGGCGTCGGAGAGGGAGAAGTCGAGGCGAGGCCACGTCTGCATGGCGTGGGCGACGTGCACCGCCACGTACCACTGCCGCCCCGCTCCTGATGGCCCCTCTGCTGTTGCCCCGCCCTTCCCACTCACCTCCCCCCCGGAGGTGCTGATGCACAGAGCCGTTTGGGCAGGCGGGGAAGGTGGCAGGCACGAGGCGGGACAGAGCAGGTGGGAACGATGTGTGAGAAGAGGCAGCACGGGTGAGAAGAGGCAGCACGGGTGAGAAGAGGCAGCACGGGTGAGAAGAGGCAGCACGGGTGGGAGTTAATGCGTCGATTCAAGAATGGGAGACATTCAAAGAATGGGAGACATTCAAAGAATGGGAGACATTCAAAGAATGGGAGACATTCAAAGAATGGGAGACATTCAAAGAATGGGAGACATTCAAAGAATGGGAGACATTCAAAGAATGGGAGACATTCAAAGAATGGGAGACATTCAAAGAATGGGAGACATTCAAAGAATGGGAGACATTCAAAGGATCGGACGGCACAGGGAATGGAACAGCAGCTGGGGAAAAGGAAGAGCTGAAGAGCATGGGTGAGACAAGGGGAACCATGAGTACGGCACTGTGATGTGACCAGCAACTTAGGTAGCTTCCACTTTTGCTGGTGCGCAGCACATTCATTTCATTTCACCAACCAGATCGAACCACAACCGCAACAATGTTTGTGCGACTCACAGGCTATCTCCGTGCAGGGGCGGTGCCGCCGTGCCCACATGCACCTCCAGCCCCGCCTGCTCGTCCCACTCGCCCATCCGCTCGCCCACACTGCTCGCCTCATACACGTCCGTGCCTCGCCGCCCCGCCTCACTCGCTCCCGCTGCACGCCCCAGCGCCACTCGAGGCAAACCCTTTCCTCTCTCGCCCCTCCCCCTCCCCCACCTGCGTCTCCCTGGCGTCAACCCTGCCCCTTGGACCCTTCTCCCCTCCCCTCCCCACGTCCTCACCTCCCCTAGCCCCACTCCCCCCCCGCCCTCTCCTTGCTCCCCACCTCCGCCATCCCCCCCTCCCCACGCCCACAAGGCAGTGAGGGAGGCGAGAGTGGCAGCGAGCAGCAGCAGCGCCAGGGCTGCAAGGCCGCCCTGCAGCAGCAGGGAGCGCCGGGGCTGCAGCCGCCACAGCTGCCACTGCACCGCCCACCACCCTGCCTTGCCTGCTCGCCGCCTCCTCCCCTCGGCGCCTCCTACCTCCGGAGAGCACGCCCTGCCCTTCCTCTCCCCTGCTCCGCCTCTCCCCTCTCCCTCGCCCCGGTCGCTGCCTGAATCCTTCTCGTTCCCCCCTCCGGCCTGTCTCCCCCGCCGCAACCCTCTACTGCCAGGTGCCCCTCCCCTGCCTCCCCCCGGCCCTCCTCTCAACGCATGCACGCCTCCCTCCCCTCCTGCCCCTCCCCATCCCCACCCCGCCGCTCCTCCCCATCCCCCTCCCCATGGCCCAACCCCTGCCCCTCCCCATGCCCCTGCAGCGGTGCCTTGAGGGGGCTGAATCGCGTGTGGGGGCGGACCAGGGCTGCGTGTGAGGGGGGTGTGCGACCCAGAAGCAGGGGCAACAGCGGTGGCAGCAGCAGCAGCAGCGGCAGGGAGGGGGTGGTGAGCGGCAGGGTAAGCCCCCTGGGCGGCATGTGAGTGCGCGCCGTGCTGCTGCCAGGGGTCATGTGGGTGCGAGCCGTGCGCTGCAGGTGAGGGGTGTCCCCCCTGTGCCTGCCTGCCATGTGTCTGCCAGGGATCGTTGGGGCGTTGGTGCTCCCAGGGGTGCTGGAAGGCTGGGTGGGGCGGTGCGTAGTGGTGAGGCGCAGGAGAGGGGTACTGCCCCCACGCTCCTGGCGAGGCTTCACATTCCCACTCCTGCCGTGACTCCCCTGCCCTCTCGCCCTCCCTCGCCTCCCCCTCTGATGCACCATCGCTGCCCTCTCTGCTCCCCTCCCCTTTGCTGCCCTCCTCATCCTCCCCATCTCCTGAACCCACACTCCTCTCTTCTCCCGATTCCCCACTTTCTCCATCCCCGCCGTCCCCTTCCTCACTCCCTGCTCCCCCCGCCTCCACACTCCCGTCCCCCCCCTTAACACTCGCCCTCTCCTCAACACCCCACCCTGCCGCGCCACTGCGGTCGCCTCCAGGGCTCCACGCCTCGTCCTCGTCGTACCCCGACGCCCTGCCATGCACCACGGGCCGCCCCCGCCGCCGCACCTTGAACCCCGCTGTCGTCAGCCCCGTCGTCATCACGCCCTCCACTGCCACGCCTGCCCCTGCCACCCCTGCTGCCCTCGCCGCCTGTGTCTCCGCCCCTCCGATCGCCGTCCCTGCAAGCACCGCTCCGCTGCCCGCACTGCCCTCCCTCTCCTGCCCGCCCACTGCTGCGCCCCCATTTCCCTCTCCTGCATCCCCCACGCTTGACCGCCTTGGCTGCTCCGCCCCTCCACCAGTACCAGCAGCAGAAGCCCCAGCAGCAGAACCGGAAGCACCAGCAGCAGAACCGGAAGCACCAGCAGCAGCAGCAGCAGGGCCGTGAGAAGCACCCAGCTCCGCCACCCCGTTAGATCCCACTTCGCCCTCTCCCCTCACAACGCCGCTGTAATGCCCTGCCTCATGCGCCCCTGCCCATTCCACTTCCCCATATGTACCTTCCCCATATCCCCATGCCCCATTTCCTCCCTCCCCATACCCCTCTGCCCCATATCCTCCTTCCCCATAAGCCCCTGCCCCATACCCCCCTGCCCCGTACATCTCACCACCTCCTCCCGCATGTGTGCCGTATCCTCCCCCCGTATACATGCCATACCCCCACCCTCCCACCTCCTCCCCCATGCCCAATGGGTAGCCCCCATACCCCCCCACGCCCCATTGCTGCCGCGCTTCCCCCCCCTCCCCCGCACCTTCCTCCCACCTTTCTTGTTCGCCTCGCCCCACATCCCCGCCTTTCTCCCCCGTTCCGCCCTTTCTTCCCCCAAACAACCGCCACCAGCCTCCGCCCTTCTTCCCCTTCTCCTCCGCCTCCCCGCCTTCCCCTTCGGCCAGCCCCATCTCCCCATTCCCCCGACGGCGCAGAGAGTCCCCCATGCCTTCCCCACCGTGCCCCGCGATGCCCCCAAGAGCTCCCCCTTCCCCCCTCCCCTCCCATCCACTTCCTTCTGCATATCCCCATTCCGCTCCCATTGCTCCTCTATGCCCGTCCCCTGCCTCCATGCTTCCCCCGTATCCACCCCCGTAGCTTCCCCCATACCCTCCGCCGTATCCCCAGCCAACTTCCCCGCCCCCGTACCTCCCAGCTCCCCGTCCCCCGTATGCCCGTCCGTAAATCTCCTCAGGCGGACACCCGCCGCCTCCGCCATACCCCTCTCTGCCAGTTGCGCCGTAACCCTCGCCGCCGTACATTCTTCCGCCATTCGGTGCGCCATAAGCCCCGCCGCGAGCCTCCTGCTCTCCGCCGGGTTCCGCCTGGCCAAGTCGCGGAGCCTCCCCGCCATCCGTGGCTAAAGCGCCATCGGCTTCCGCGCTCCCCGGACCCTGGCGCAGGGCAGCGGGCGGGGAATTCCCCCCACGTTGGGAACGTGGCGCTCCTCCCGCCGCCTTCCACATGGCGGAAAGACGCAGCAGCGCCGCCACCCGCGCGCGCCAATCGCTCAGCGTCGTATCAACGCAGTGCCGCTAGCAACACAACGGAGACGAGGTTATGCGAGGTGACGACGCGGAAAATGAAGGCACACGAATTGCTGGAATTGCTGATGGATGTGTGTGGACGTGGGACGCGCATGTCACAGCGAAATCTGCTCGTAACTCTTCCTACCGAACCCAAACCTCAACCAAACTCGTCTAAACAGTGTTGTGATAACAAGTTTGACAACATGAACTATGAACTGAGGGCGCGTAACTTTTTCACCTTTCATCGTCCGGACGGAGGCCCTGTCCGGACTTCTGTAGGGTAACTGATTTCGTAGCAGTCCGTTTAGATGTTCGCAAGATCCCCTGTGACGTCGCTACCGTCCGGACACAATCTGACACTTTTTCGCCAAAATGTGGTCCGGACTAACCTGCTGACTCCGTCCGAACGGCATTTCGGACGGTCCGTTTTGTCTGCGCTGTGATTCGGCCACGAAGTGAATGATTTTCCAACCAATAGGATGCCGTCAAATTTTGGTGGCGAAATCTCCAAGTCCTAGACGATTTCTGTAATGCGTGTTATTATTCGTGGCGAGATTCTACATTTACGTTAGGGGAAAAAGTTGCACAATTGTGGTCCGGACGCCCTATTGTCCGGACCTGCTTCCCAAACGTCCGGACGGAGCTCCGTCCGGCCGGTTTGGAGGCTCCGTCCGGACATTTGACGAAAATGGAAAAAGTTACGCGCCCTAAGGGCGGTAACTTTTTACTTTTTGACGGTCTGAACTGTGTGCGAATAGGGTATCCCGCTAACGGTCCTGGTCGTGTCAGCTCGTTATCGAATTGAAGGCCATGCGAGGATCAACGAAAGGGGATACCGTTTTCGTACACGGTTCGGACTATCAAAATGCAAAAAAGGTTACACACTCTAACAATACCATGTTATACCGGATAAAGGCAGCGGTCGACCTCGCGCCAGTGCTGGTCGCTCCTCACCGTCAAACCGCTCCCCAGCTTGCTGCACGCGAAAACGATGTCCGGCCTCGTCGATGTCGCCCAAACTGCAGCGAGCCGGCCTTCTGTCGGTATTCCTCCTCCTTGTGCGCCTGAGAATCTTCATCGTCGAACATCAGCTCAGCGTAGGCGTCGGCGGAGACCGTTGTCTTCGGGACCCGCCCGGTCTGCTCCTCGTCGATGAAGCGCGTGGGCAGCTTGTCGACGTTCGACTGCTGGTGTAACCACAGCTTCCTCGCCGGTCGGTCGCGCACGATCTCTACCCCAAGGTACTTCTCGACGGGGCTCATCTCGCGCAGCTCGAAGGCAGCCTCCAGCAGCTCCTTCAGCGCCTTCAGCGCCTTCAGCGTCGAAGTGCTGCTGCTGGCAGCGAGCAGATCGTCAACGTAGACGAGCACCCAGCACGTCACTCCGTGGTCGCCGACCTTGAAGAACGGCGCATCATCGACATGGCTCTTCTTCCAGTCGGCGCCAGTCAGCACGTCGTCGAGCACCTTGTACCACAACAGCGGCGACTGCTTCAGCCCGTACGAACTCTTCAGCAGCTTGCACATCCGGCCGGTATTGTCATCGTAGTAGTCCAGCTGGCAAATGTATAGCAACCTATCCAGCTTTCTCTACAGGATGGCGCTTTTCATGTCGAGCTGCATCAAGTTGAGGTCGAGGACAGCGACAATGCTGGGGAAGATCCTCAGTGTGATGTAGCCGCTAACCGGCGCGTACGTCTCGTCATAGTCGGCGCCATACATCTGCGTGAAGCCCTTCACGACCAAGGGCGCCTTCTCGTGGACAACCATGTCGTCGACGTGGTACTTTGTTATCAGCACCCAGCGGTTCTTCATGATGTTTACACCGCGCAAGCGTTCGACCAGCTCCCTTGTGCCTATGCTGACAAGGCTGTGGATCTCCGATCCATGGCGGCATTCACCGCCTTGCCCTTCCAGCTCGCCAACGCCTCCTTCACCGTCATCGTTGCGATATCTCAGCGGTGGTTGAGGTGGCGTGCACATCGAGGTCGAGCTCTAGCAGTTCAACATCGACCTCATCGTCATCGAGCAGTGTGGTGAAGGCGGGTGGTTGAAGACAGGCGTGAAAGATCAGCCACTCCGGCGGCTTCCGAATTCGACCCAAGCGTTGCATTTCCAGCTTCTCGGCCATAACCTCCACCACGTCGCTATCGTTAGACTCCTCCCTTGCTGATGGCGGCCCTGCATCATCGACATCCTTGTCGTCGACGAGCTGCTTCACTAGCATCAGCCCCTTGACCGACTGCTTCCCTCCCATCGGCCCGCTTGCCGACCTTGCTTTCGTCGATACCTCCCTTGTCGACTGTCCCGTCTGATGCTCCCCCGTCGGCAGCACTTCTGCAGGTACCCCCTTCTCCACCAGCGCCCCTGTCTGCTGCTCCCCTGTCGACAACGGCTTTACGTCCTCGTTGACGAGCTTGCCGCCTTGTCGGCTGCCGTCGATGTCACTGACCGGCGCCACAGGCGGCGCCTCAAAGCTCCCCTCATCGTCAGCGGGCGACAACAGCGTCGACCCATGCAGATCTGCGACGGGGGTGGGGGTAGCAGAAACAGGAGGAGGAGGAGGGGGTGGGACTTCCTCGAAGTCATCATCAGCAGGCTCGTCAACCACAGCGAGCAGCGGGAACTTCGCCGTCGAGGTGTGCGTCGGCGAGTGTGCCTGCGTCCGCCCCGACGCCGGCCCATACTTCGCCTTCCACGCCTCTAGCGACAACGTCTCGTAGAAGATGACCTCGACCGACGTGACCACCTTGTTGTCGGTCAATTCAAGCACCTCCCAGCCCTTGCTCTCCGGCAACACCTCCAGGTGAAATCCCCAGCGAGCCTTCGGCGCCAGCTTCGTCTGCAGCTCCAACAGCAGGAGTCACTTCTCAAACTCCCGCAGCACGTTGCTTTTCTTAGCGACCAGTTTCACCCATACGAATCGAATGTGGTGGTCCTTCAGAAGTAGGAAAAACAGGCTGTTATCCTTCGCAGCATCCTAGCCCGCACAAGTCAATGCGCATGACAGCCAGAGCATCCTCGACGTCCGAGCCTTTGTCGGGAAACGTGTGCCGTGCCAGCTTCCCTCCGACGCACGAGACACATGGCAAGTTGGCCTCGGTCGAGGGCTTGATGTTGAGGTTGGTGGCAACTTCATTCTTCGCCAAACTCTTGATCGTGTCGATGCCGATGTGCGCAAGCCTCGCTTGCTATCGGTTGGTGACTTCGTCGCTGAGGCGATTTTCCGGAGAGCCACCACCTCGGTCGACGGCGACCGCGTCGAGCGTCGGTGCAGAGGACGCGTCCAGTGTAGCATGCTCCACTGAGCACCTTGCCTGCACCCGACACAAGCAGCTGCTCGTCGTCGTCGTCCTGCAGCTTCACACCGCTCTTTTGGAGCTGGCCGGCTGACAGCAAGTTTGCCTATACCCTTGGAACGTAGAGCATTTCGGGGATGAGGACCTCCCCTTGCAGAGCGACAGTTCCGCGGCCCTCGACGGCCTGCAAAGCCCCGTTGAAGCCGCGCACAAGCTTCACATCGCTGCTCGGTGACATGTCGTCGAAGACTTCTTTCGTTCCCATGAGGTGGTGCGAGCAGCCGGTGTCGAGCAGCACCACCATCAGATTCGTTTGCAAGGCGTCCGCGACCGCCTTGAAGTCCTTCCCAGCTTCTTTCGCAAGCGAGACTGTCAGCTCCACCACGCCGACCATAGAGCACGACGCCTCCCCGTTGCCTCGGCCCTTGCCGTTGGAGGTGTCGACGTCCTCGTCGACAGCGTCTTCTTCGACGTCTGCTTCTCCTTGCGCAACATCTCATATCAACACGGACGACGACTCGCCGAACGCGCGTGGCCTCCTTTGTTGTCGTCCTTATCCTTGTCGTCGCGGTTTGGGCACTTGAAGAAGGGATGGTCGGGGTCGGAGCAGATCCAGCACTCCCGCCGTTGACCACCACCTCCACAACCCTTGTCCCGCGTCGACCTCTTCTCGTCGACGTCCTTCGTCGACCGCCCACCTCCGCAACCACCTCCGCCCAGCTTCCCGCGCTACCCCTGGCGACGACTCGATTCGTCGGGGCAGCGTAGCTCGCTTGCGGAAGGAGCTTCGTGGGCAGTTCTTCCTCTTGCATCGCCTCATCTCTGATGATGTAGCTGGTGAGGGTGTCCTCGTCGAGTAACTCATGCGTGCCAGGCACCACCAGCAGTCGGCGCGTGAGGTTGTAGCTGCTCGGCATACCCTTGACGGCGTATTGTCAAGTTAAAAAACTAGAAGTGTTGACTAAGGAAAGTGAAAACAAGCAAGATATAGCAAGCATAACCCTAACCCTAGGAAAACATTAAGTACACCTAGACTAACACAAATAAGCTATAACAAATATAGCTTGACACACCCCCATAGTCTATGTGACGGTAGTCCTGTGGAAAGCAACACACAACAAGGGTCACAGGACCAGTTCGCAAAAAACACAACAAATCTCGGGGTGGATCTCAAGATCACCACACAGTCCGAGAACAAGCGAGGGGCCACAAGGCCAGTCCACATGCAAGGATATAGCAAACAAAGAAGATGTAAGAGTACACGACAAGCATCTCTACAGAAGCACAAGGCCAAAGAAGATGTAAGAGTACACGACAAGCATCTCTACAGAAGCACAAGGCCAGAAGGCCAGTCTATATGCATATATATAGCAAACATAAAGAGATGCCAGAGTACAAAGCAAAGCATCTCTACACAAGCAAGTGAGGGCCTGTAGACACAAGGCCAAGCTGGGTGCAGAAACGCTGGTGGTCACAAGGCGGCAACGCCTTGGTGAAGATATCTGCAGCGTTGGCCTCAGAGACCACACGTACCATGCGTGCCCTGCCACGCTGCTGCAACTCACGCAGAAGGAAGTAACGAAGCTGGATGTGCTTCGCCTTCCCAACCAGTCGAGGCTCCTCACACAACAGGACAGCTGACCTGTTGTCGGCGAACAAGACTGGGGGAGAGCGAGGCCGCTCACCAAGGTCGGTGAGAAGGAAAGACAGCCAGCGAAGCTCCTGAGCAGCCATGGCCGCAGTGTACACCTTTGCCTCACAGCTGGAACCGGCGACAGACGACGCCCGAGTCGACCGCCACGAAACAGCACCTGCTCCGAGGCTAAAGGAGTACCCCTGTGTAGACCGGCGCGTCTCCGCGTCGTCGGCCCACGACGAGTCTGAGTAACCTTTGAGTGTAACTGGCTGCTTCCCTCCAAGGACAAGTCCCATGCCTAATGTACTCGCCACATACTTCGCCACCCTCTTAGCCGCGTACCAGTGGGAAGGTCGATGTCTCCCATGCGCAACAAAACGCGCAAGGACGCTAAGAGGGTAAGCTAGGTCTGGGCGAGTGCAGGTCATCAAGTACATGAGACAACCCACCAGCTCAGGGTATGGACCGCTGGACTCAAATGGCTCGTCCGAAGGTGGAGCCGTGAGCCCATGGTCCACACCAAGAGGGGTGAGCTGTACCTTGGAGAACGGGAAGCGAAACCGCGTGAGGATCTGCTCGACCATATGCGACTGAGTCAGCGTAATGGTGCGAGCTGCCCTGTCCCTGGTGATCTGTAGGCCAAGGTAGTGCTGCAGCTCTCTACGGTCAGTGCAAGTGTGTCTCCTCTGCACTTCCTCCTTCACGGAGGCCAGCGCGCGTCGATCGGGAGTGGCGAAGACCAGGTTGTCGACGTAGACCAGGACAAAGGACGGGGTCGAGCCACGTCGAACGAACAGTGACGGGTCAGCAGATGACGAAAAGAAGTCAAGAGCTGCAAGGGTCCAGCGAAGTGTGTCGTGCCACTCACGTGGAGCCTGACGCAGGCCGTAGACTGGTCGACGCAGCTGCCACTGGGTCCCAGGTGGGAAAGAGCCAGTGAAGCCAGGCGGGCGACGCAGCCAGATCTGCTCGTGCAGGCTCCCCTGAAGGAACGCGCTGGAAAAGTCCAAGGAGTGCAACTCGTAGTCGCGATGTGCTGCAATATGCAGCAACACCCGAAGAGTGCTCATCTTCGGGGTGGGAGCGAAGGTCTGGAAGAAGTCCAGCCCCTCTCGCTGACTGAAGCCTCTCGCCACATAGCGCGCCTTGAACACATGTGGTGATCCAGGCGGCCGCTTCACCTTGTAGAGCCATCGGCCACTGACGACGTTCGTCCCAGGTGGTGGGACTGCGTCGACATAAGTGCCTGTGGACCTATAAGATGCCATCTCTGCCTCCTCAGCTGCTATCCAGTACGAAGCCCAGGGTCCGAAGACCGCCTCGGCGTGAGTGCGAGGAATCGGGATGTCAAGGGCGTCTGGATCTCCCTCAGGGGCAAGTAGCATGGCGCAGAGATGAGGAACAGCGGCCGCAAGGAAACCAAGCTCGAATTGCCTATCCTTGAGGACCTCCAAGGGAATGAGAGGAGCACCCCCAGAGAACAGAGAACGAGCAGGGCCACTCACCACGTGAGCGGCGTAGTCAAGGCGGTGGGAAGAGGCAAAGCCAGCGACAGTGGTAACAAGAGCTGAGACATACGACAGGGGTGCAGTCGGGTGAGTGACCAACGCGGACAAAACACGGGAGACGACAGGACGGGAGGCACGGAGGTAGTCGGACAACGGGTCGTGAAGCACAGTGAGGGACAACTCAGGGGGCTGTGGAAGGACAGATGGAGGTGGAACATGAGAGCGAAGAACAAGGTGGAACGGACCGTCTGCACGGTAACGGGACCGGCGACGCTCTGGGGACACAGCACGACTGAGGGGAGAACGACGAGTCCACTGGGACGAGGAAAGGGACACAACAGGGGGAACAGGAGGGGACGGTAGGGGACCACGAACAAAGCGTGCAGGTGCTGGGTCGGGGAGGTCGCGTAGTCGCAGTCGCTGCTGCTCCGCCTCCTCTGGCGTCTGCTGCGACGGTACCTGCCCCTGCTGCTGTTGCACCTGTGGCTCCGCCTCTGTCCTCTCCTGCCGCGACTGCAGCTGCACCCGCTGCTCCAACTGGGACTCCTGCACTACCCTTTCCTGCTGCGGCCATGACTCCTCCTCTACTCTCTCCTGCTGGGTCTATAACTGTACCTGCTGCTGCGGGTGGGACTCCTGCGCTACCCTCTTCTGCTGCGGCTGTGACTACTCTGCTACTCTCTCCTGCTGGGTCTGTTACTGTACCTACTGTTGCGGGTGGGACTCCCGCTCTACCCTCTCCTGGTGCGGCGGGGACTGCTCCTCTACTCTCTCCTAGTGTGTCTATAACTGCACCTGCTGCTGCGGGCGGGACTCCTGCTATACCCTCTCCTGGTGTGGCCGTGACTCCTCCTCGACCCTCTCCTGCTGCGGCTGTGACTCCTCCTCTACTCTCTCCTGCTGCTGCTGCTGCTGCTGCAGCTGCTGCTGTGTCCTTTCAAACTGTTCACGCTCCTCCCTCTCCAACCGAAGGAGACACTGCTCACGGGTCAGGAAACGTACAGTGCGCGGTGTAGGCGCCACAGTGCCAGTGCGTCTAGCTCCAGCACCCCCACAACCACCACCTCCACCACTGTCGCTGGCTTTGCTAGGGGGTAGTTCAACTTGCTGGTGGTGCGCTGACGGCAGTGAAGCTGCTGCTGGTGTGATTGGCAGCAGTCTAAGTTGCTGGTGGTGCTCCTGGCGGTAGACTAGGCTGCTGGCGACGGGTGGGGAAGGTAAGGCGGCGGTTCTGTGCGGTTCTGTACGGTTCTGTACGGTTCTGTGCGATTCTGCACGGTTCCGTGCGGTTCTGTGCGGTTCTGCATGGTTCTGTGCGGGTCTGTGCAAGGGAGGGTACTGGGTGAGGTGACTGGAACGGGTGGGGTTGCAGATATGGCTGGGGCGGCGGGCTACAGGTGAGGCAGTGGGAACGGGTGAGGGCAGCAGAACTGGTTGGGGCGGCCTGTTAAGGGTGGGGCGGCAGAACTGGGAAGGGGCGGCTATTCTGGCTGAGGCGGCTTACTAAGGCAGTGGGGACGGGTGGGGCGTCGAGCTACGGGGAAGGCTGTGGGACGGGTTGCAGGTGGCGCGGCGCGCAGGCCGCACGGGCTGCTGTGCGAGCAGACGGGCGAGCAGTTGCGTGTGCTGCTGTGTGTGCCGTCGCATGCGGCTGCGCGCGCGACCGTTCGTACGGGTGCGTGCGACTACGCGAGCGGATGTACGGGCAGCGCGACGGGGGGAAAAGGTAGGGCGCGACGGGGGAAAACGGGCAGGTAGCGACGGGGGGGGGGGGGGGGGGGGGGGGTGGGGAGAGTAACGACGCGACGGATCTGACGAGTGAGGCGACGGGAAAACGGGTGGCGCGCTGGGTACGGGGCACTACGAGACACGGATTGACGGGGCGCTACGGGCTAAGGCGCTTCGGGCTAGGGCGCTTCGGGCTAGGGCACGTTACGGGGCGGTGGGCCCATGGGATCTTTTTTATCGCTCTATACCATCTTTAAAAAAAACTAGAAGTGTTGACTAAGGAAAGTGACAACAAGCAAGATATAGCAAGCATAACCCTAACCCTAGGAAAACATTAAGTACATCTAGACTAACACAAATAAGCTATAACAAATATAGCTTGACACGTATGAGATGTAGGTCGACGTCGAGTATTCGACGCGCGCCATCTGGATCTCGGCTAGGAGTTATCGATCACGATTGCAGTAGTCCGTCGCCGATTCCTGTTCAGCCATCCTGAGGTGTGTTACCTGCTCCTCCAGCTGGCCAATGTACAAGTCGTTCGTCGCCTCGTACGTCGGCATGATGAACCGCCATGCCTGGTGGCCTGCATCCAGTCGAAGTCAACACGTCTTCAGCGCTATCTACACCATCGGCGAGCACCACCTCGAGATGACCATGAAGGTCAGCAGGTGAGCGGCACGAAACCCCCCGCGCAGCTTGACCTCGTCCTCGTGCGATATCCGCTCGGTGCCATTGGCAAAACCCTTCAGCCCGGCGATCTCTAGCTGAGGCTCAATAACCTCCTTCCACGTGAGGAGGTCTCGTCGACCTTGCAGCGGTGTGGTCACGGCGATCTTGTTGTCAGTAGATCTGCACTGTGGATGCCCGATTGATCCTGGAGAGAGTTACAGGCACGTTCGCCTGGGGGGTTATGGGCGCACTGACCCGCTACTGAAACAAGCCCTTTTATCCCAATGGTCTAGTGGTTGGGATTCTGACATGGTATCAGAGCGGTCTCGAGTTCGAATCTCGGTGTATGCACATGTAGGTTGGTGCCGCTGTGCTTAGTCCTGGGCCTCCCAGTGTGGGGGGGTGTCAGTAGATCTGCTCTGTGGATGCCCGATTGATCTTGGAGAGGGTTACAGGCGCGTTCGCCTGGGGGGTTATGGGCGCACTGACCCGCTACTGAAACAAGCCCTTTTATCCCTATGGTCTAGTGGTTGGGATTCTGACACTTGTCCGTTGTCACAAGCGTCGTCAACATGGGCCTCCCACTGCTTTGCTGGGGTGAGCGGCATCGTCCGTCAACGTTGACGTGCAAGCTGCCTGCAGCCGTCGACGACCGCTGACCTTACGCCTGGCTTCCGTAGACGCCACCGTTGACCTTAATCACACCTCTCTTCTTCGTGCCCTGGCTGCTGCCGACTTGAACTCTGCCGACCTCCTCATCGACGCCCCCTTCGTTACGTGCCGATCGAGGAGATGCTGGTCGGGAAGGGTCGCCCACTGCGCCCCAATGCCCAGCTCGATGACTTCCAGGGGAAGGGTCGGCTCGAACTCGCCAGCCTCGTGGCATTTTCTCACATCATCCAACCATTCTTGTAGACTATCCTATACCACGCAGGATCCTACCGGGACGGGCGTCATAGTCTGCACGATCTGCCGGCCTACGAACGACTTAGGTAAGTGATGCGTCGGCTACTGATTTGAAGGTAATTTGCGGGCCGTTCCATGCTCACAGCACCATGCGGAGATTCACTCTACAACGGTCGAGAGCTAGACTACAGAAGGTTGGCTCGAGCTCTAGGAGTGATCGTAGCTTCCTTAGCGTTCTCAAGCACTTGTGAGTTCATAAATCAATTTAACAAGAGTTTCACCAGGGAAAGTTGCATTACAGAATGATTGTGATACCAATGGCAATAATGACTAAATCAAGGCCTAGCAACCTAGCAGGGCAGTTGGTTGACCGCCAGCGCAGCATGGTTGACCGCCTGTGTTTGTTGCATAGAGGAGTCGTGCTAGCACTGCACAAAGGTGGCCTGCCAACGGAGCAGGTCGATGGCGTGCCAACGCTACAGCAAAGCGGTCATCTAGCATTGCACCCATAGATGACAGTAGCGCGCACGCTTGCAAGTGCATGCAGACGATTGGACCGACATGCATCGTCACGGATCTGTTGGCTATTATTTGCGCCTGACGAGTCATATTGACTTCGGGATACCAGCTTGAAGTTGTCTTTGCCATTGCGGCCTCGATGACGTTCGCATGCCTCCGCAGAACTCGCCGAGCATGTTACCTGGTCGACCTGGTCGCCCACCCAATGCTCCCGTCGAGGCCGCACCTCCGTCGAGGATCGCCCTAGTTGACGAGCACCTCCGTCGACCAACAAGGTCGTTTGCAGCCGTTGAGTTCCATGTTCGACAGGTCCTTGACAGACTTGCGCGGGTCGACAAACTACTTTGTCGACCTCCACTGTCGAACTAGGCCGTCGGCTTCCATCGACGGCAGCATTGCAGTGGTCGTCTGCAGGTCGACAACCCCGTCAATCAGCACATCTTGAACCTGCAGACCAGTCGGCCGCACCACCCGCGCGTCCGACCAGGACGTGACTGTCGCCCAAGCGAGGGCAGGACCAACACCTATTATGTCAACAAGTGGGACACTTATTTTAGCAAGTTGAGGGGGGACCCCCCCTTTTCCCGTAAGCATTTCAAGACCCCTCTAGGGGTGTGTTTGAATTTACTGAGGGCATGTTCCTATGGCCCCCTTTCAGGCCCTCCTCGTATCAGAAACAAGAGTATCGAGATTTTTGTTGTCAGACATGAAAAACCTGTCTGGCGTGATGTGAATTCATGCGCGAAACCATTCCAACATTCCACATCAGCAAACCAATTGATTAGTATGGTTTTTATGTTTCATTTCAAACTGAAATCACCACCGTCCACGAAGGCTTGATTGACTCAATTGAATTGTATGGTTTGCACGTTTCATTCCAAACAAAAATACAGTGAAACCGGTTTTGGGCATCACAAAACAATCAGCTATTGTCCCCGGTGTTGATATAACCAAGATATGCAGTGGATATAATAAGTATAGCCAAGTTGTATAATCAGCTATTGTCCCCGGTGCGACTATTGCTATATTTGACACTTACCATGTTGCATCGGGAAACCTCCGAGCACGGTTACTAAGCAATCAACAGTCGCGACCGTTGACTAAGTGTGACTGTTGACCTTTGAGTGGCTGCCGCGTGCTCTATATGAGCTTAACGTGATACTGGTACAAGTGCGCTGCCTCGTTATGAAGCGATGCGCTAAGGGAAGCTTTTAAGAATGTTATAACAACCATCGATTATGCCAACACTCCCCTTTATTCTTGATAGTAAGCCACGTAGGATTTCTTCAAGATCCCGCAGAGGTCGGTGCAGGGCTGAAAGTTCTGACGTGGCAGCTTCTTCGTCAAGAAATCTGCTGCTAGGGCAGTACGTGAGTTTAACTTTGCCTTTTTTCGATTTCGTCCTTGACAAAGAAGTGACGGGGTACGATGTGCTTCGTGCGGTTCGCAAAGTCGGGCTTGTTCACAATTTTGATCGCGCTCTGGTTGTCGCAGAGTGACGTGAAGTGCCCATGCTCGGTTTACTTGCCTAAAGATTGGAGTTGATGAGACAGCGGGGGGCGAATGAGGGGATTGGAGAAAAAATATATGAGGCAGGAGGGAGAATAAAGGGAAATGCGCAAGTAGCGCGTGCAGCCTGGAAACATCTCCGACAAAGAAAACAACAAATTTGAGGGCAGAGATGGGTACGGGGGAGGAGGAGGAGGAGGAGGAGGAGGGGGAGGAGACGAGCAAGAAGGCGCAGGCAATGCATCAACGAACAACCTCCTCTGCCCTTCCGAAACAAAGGTGCAGTTCGGGTTCAACAAAGGTGAAACACAGGTTGTGAGAAGAAACGAGAATGAATGAACTATGAATGAACTGAGTACAAGTACTAACCCTAATTGGGTTGTACCCCTTATGGGCTACCCCACTATAGCCTACACAATAACCACAAGCTATATGTTCTGACACACCCCCATAGGCAAAGTGGGGGAGAACAAGGGGTCACAAGACCAGTCAAGCAAAGCAAAGCAAAGCAAGCTCAGGGTGGATCACAAAGTCACCACACATTCTGAGCACAAGTTCATGGCCACAAGGCCAGTTCACATGCAGGAGTACAATATATATAAAGGACTAGACAAGCAAGAGCAGGTGTATATATATGCAACAGTACAAGCAAGGTCAAGAGGCGAGCAAGTGAGGCAAGACAGGCACAAGACCCAGCTGCGTGCAGAAGCGCTGATGGTCACAAGGCGCAAGTGCCTTGGTGAAGACATCAGCAGTGTTGGCCTCAGAGGCCACGTACGCAAGCCGCAACTGACCACGCTGCTGTAGCTCACGAGCAAGGAAGTAGCGAAGAGCAATGTGCTTTGTTCTGTGCTCCAGTCTCTGCTCTCAACACAAGGCCAGCATGGCCTTGTTGTCTACGTACAGCACTGGAGGAGAACGAGGCGGCTCTCCAAGGTCGGTCAGCAGGTAGGTGAGCCAGCGAAGCTCCTGTGCAGCCATGGCCTCGGCGTAGATCTCAGCCTCACAACTGGAGCCGAGAACAGAAGACGAGCGAGTAGCCCGCCACGAAACAGAGCCGGAACCAAGGCTGAAGGTGTAACCCTGTGACGACCGCTGCGTAGCCTGGTCGTCAGCCCAAGAAGCGTCCGCGTGCCCAGTGAGGACCACTGGACTCCGCCCTCCAAGCACTAGCCCCATGCCCGACGTACTGCACAAGTAGCGCAACACCCTCTTCGCTGCAGCCATGTGCTCTGGTCGGTGTCTCCCAGGAGCAACATAGCGTGCGAGAATGCTAAGAGGGTATGCAAGGTCAGGTCGTGTGCAGGTCATCAGGTACATGAGGCACCCAACAAGCTCTGCATACGGGCCACTCGACTCTACGGACTCATCCGAAGGCAGAGCTGAGAGCGAGTGGCGAGTAGGCAGAGGAGTGGCCTGAGGCGAGGAGTACGTGAAGCCGAAGCGCTGAAGGACCTGCTGCACCATGTGTGACTGAGTCAGGGTAATGGTGCGGCGTGCTCTGTCCCGGGTGATTTGCAAGCCAAGGTAGCTGCGCAGTTCACCCAGGTCAGTGCACGTGTGTCTCTTCTGCAGCTCGGACTTCACGTAGGCGAGTCCAGCAGTGTCAGCTGTGGCAAAGACCAAGTCGTCGATGTACACGAGGATGTAGAACGGCGGCAAAGAGGTGTCGGTGCGCAGAAACAGCGACGGGTCGGCAGTAGAAGGAGCAAACCCAAGAGCCGCAAGCGTAGTCCTCAGTGTGTCGTGCCACTCACGTGGCGCCTGGCGGAGACCGTAGACTGGATGCCGGAGACTCCACTAGGTACCAGGAGGGAAAGACCCAGTGAAGCCAGGTGGGCGGCGCAGCCAGATCTCCTCGTGCAGGCTGCCCTGCAAGAAAGCTGTGCTGAAGTCGAGAGAGTGCAGCTCTTTGTCACGGTGAGCAGCAACGTGCAGCAGTACCCGAAGAGTGGTCATCTTCGGGGTGAGAGAGAAGGTGTGAAAGTAGTCAACTCCCTGCCGCTGACTGAAGCCACGAGCCACGTAACGCGCCTTGAAGACAGGCGGAGAACCCGGCGGCCGCTTCACCCTGAAGATCCACATGCCACTGACGATGTTCGTCCCAGGAGGGGGGACAGCGTCAACGTAGGTGCCTGTGGACTTCCAGGAAGCCATCTCTGCATCCATAGCTGCCTGCCACTGAGAAGAGTACGGACCCTCTATCGCCTCCGCGTAAGAGCGCGGAGTCGGGATGTCAAGTGCATCCGGGTCTCCCTCAGGGGTAAGCAGTACGGACACGAGATGAGGTGAAGCAGCGGCCAAGCACTGGAACTCCTCCTGCCTGTCCTCAAGGACGTCCGTGCCAAGGGCACACTCACCCCCGACGGACGGAGGACAGACAGACTCAGACTTAGCGACAAGACTAGCAGCGTAGTCTACGCGACAGCGAGTAGCAAAGTCGACGAGCTCAGCAACTAGGGCAGACGAAGCAGTGGACTCAAAAGAAGGGTCAGTAACGACAGTAGCCAAGAGACGCGTGACAGTAGGACTGGCAGCACGAAGAGAGTCCGACTCCGGGTCGGCAAAAGCAGGAAGAGAGGACTCAGGAGGAGAAGGCAAAGGGGCACGCAGAGGAGCAGTGGACGGACGCAGAGACATCCTGTGCGTGCCAGGGACAGGAGGAGGACGCTGACGCGAACCACGACCACTAGCGCGAGCAGCACGGACAGGCGACGCAGGGCGAGACGCAGGCTCACGACGCTCAGTAAGACCTCCAGTAGGACCAGTGTAGGAAGAAGGAGCAGGCAAAGGGGAGGTAGGCTGCAACTGTAACTGTGACGGGACTGGCTGTGGACACTCTAAAGAAGGAGGAGGACCAGTAGAAGGCGGAAGACCAAGAACCTGCTGCAGGAGTGGAACGAAGTACGGTCGAGGCCGCGCAGTGACGCCAGACACAGCAGGTACAACACCAGTACCCCCAGCAGGAGCACCCGCTCCAGCTGCACCTCCAGCAGCTCCAGAACCTCTAGCAGCACAAGGAGTACCCGCAGCAGGACCGCCAGCAGTAGTCTCAGCTCCAACACCCTCAGCAGCACCAGCTCCAGTCGAACCCGCAGGCCCAGCAGCTCCAGTACTCCCAGTACGAGCACCTCCGGGACCCGCGACAGCAGCACCCTCAGTAGCCGGAGAACCTCCAGCACGCCTCCAGCGCCGGGCAAACCACTCGCGCAGCTCCCGCGGAGAGAGTGGCTCCCGCAGAGACGAAGCACCCGGAGAACCTCCAGGCGGAGCACCTCCAAAATCAGCACCCCCAGGCTCAGCACACCCAGGTGTAGCACCCCCAGGCAAAGCACCCCCAGGCCCAGCACCCCCACGCACAGCACCCCTAGGCTCAGCACCCCCAGGCTCAGCACCCCCAGGCTCAGCACCCCCAGGCTCAGCACCCCCAGGCTCAGCACCCCCAGGCGCAGCACCTCCAGGCTCACCACCCCCTGTCTCAGCACCCCCAGGCTCAGCACCCCCAGAGGCAGCACCCCCAGGCTCAGCACCCTCAGCAGCACCAGAGTCACCAGTGACCTCGACAGGCTCGACTGCGTCTACCTGGGACACACCTGAAGGGGACGGATCCTGAGGGGGGAGGGGGTCTACCGGAGGGGGACCTGGTACAAGGAAGAGCGGCGGCGGGGGGAGGGACAGAGTGTGGTAGGGGAAGAGGCGATAGTAGGGGACCGACTCATCAAACGTGACGTCCTGGGAGGACCGAACACGGCGAGAGGTGGGGTGGTAGAACTGCCACCCCGGCGCGTCAGGGGGGAACCCCAGGAAGACGCAAGGAGCAGCACGAGGGGACAGCTTGTCCGCAGACAAGTCGCGGACAAACGCCCGAGATCCCCTGACCCGGAACGCCGACGCATCGCCAACCTTCCCCGTCCACAGCAAGGCTGGGGAGGTCTTCGGCCTGGAGACCCTGGGGTGTAGGTTGATCTGATGCGCCGCGTACCTCACCGCAAACGGCCACAGAAAATGGGGAGCAGCCGCATGCATCATAGACGTACGAGCGACGTCCATGACCATGCCAATGCGGCGCTCAGCAATCCCATTTTGCTGCGGGGAGTCCGGAAGCGTGAAGGTCTGACGGATGCCTCGTGCGCGACAGTAGGCTCTCAGAAGGCCAGAAGAAAACTCTCCGCCTCTGTCCGAGTGCAGACGCAGAACATGAGTCCGAGCCAAAGCTCTGCCTGAGCTGGAGACGAGCTGCGCGGATCCAGTCGATCAGCACCTCAGTGACATCACCCTTGCTGCGCAAGGGGAAGACCGCGGTGTAACGCGAGTAGTCGTCAACAACGAGCAGGAAGTAGCGCTCGTGACCCTGGCCACGGACGCGGGCTGGGCCCCACACGTCCATGTGAAGCGTCTGCAGCGGGGCCTCTGTCGGAGGAAACTGGGAGGAGTGAGGGGCAGCCCGCTGGCGCCCCTCGACACAGGGGACACAGGTAGGGCCAGGGCCCTGAGGAAGGGGAGGGAGGGACCGGGGGAGACCAGAAACAAGAAGACGGGAGGCCATGCCTCTGAGCCGAAGCAGAGAGGGGTGACCAAGGCGGTGGTGCCAGAGGAGAGTCTCGTGAGAAAGGACACGACACGAACAGGGGGCAGACTCAGGACCAGACCTGGACGCTGCAGCAAACACCTGACCCGACACAGCTACCCTACCAGACTCAGCAACGGGAGGAGACGCAGTGGTCAGTGTGTACAGGCTCGACCCCAGCTGACGGGTAAACGTAGCTAGGTGTCGGCCTGTGCTAGCCTCTGTGTAGTGCGTCACTCGCTGACGCGCAGGAGTGAACTGGTGTACTCCCACATCCTATAGGTCAGCACCACTCACCAGGTTCGTAGAGAACGAGGGGAGGTAGAGACCAGACAGGGTGCCAGAGGGAGCCGCCGGACACGGGAGGACTGTGGAGAAGTGAGACAGGACAGGGCCCCCAGAGGGGTCAGCCAGAGACACCGCAACCGGCCGACAAAGCGGCGTGAGTGTGGTGCGGTCTCGAAAGAAGGAGCGAGAAGCCCCAGAGTCAAGGGTGAAGGTGAGGGAGGCCGAAGCTGACGCAGTACCTGAGAGCGCAGACTCACCAGTACCTGAGGACGCAGACGCACTAGCACCTAGAGCAGCAGCGTCGCAAGCACCCAGGGCAGCAGCCGCACCAGTACCTAGAGCAGCAGTCTCAATGCCCGGATCGGGCGGGAAATACCGGTAACAATCACCCTCATCACCAATAGACACATCATACATGGCAGAAAGAATAGCATCAAAGTCAAGATCATAGATGGCAACTCCCGCCCTAGACAGCTCGCCCCAGCGAGGGATCTCTGTGGCCTCCAGGAACTGGTGACGCCACGCATCCTTCAGGCGGCCAAAGCAGCGCTGGGTGGGGTGCGCACCACCACACTGCTCACCCGCACGGTCGCCGGTGCGCAGGACGTAGGTGCACGGACCAAAACCCCCACCCCGCTGGCGTGCAATGTACCACTCATGGAGCTGCTGAGGGGACAGGGTCTCACGACCGCGCTGCTGCTGCTGGCGCGGACCACCACCGGAGCCACTCCTCTGCCCAGACCCGCGACCGCCACCCCCGCCGCCCCCGCCGCCTCCACCGCCTCCGCCTCCACCGCCGCCTCCGCCGACTCCTCCACCGCCGCCACCCCCGCCACCTCCGCTCCCACTGCCACCGCCGCCGCTGCCTCCGCCTCCACTGCCGCCACCGACACCTCCACCCCCACCTCCACTCCCACCGCCACCCCCACTCCCCCCGCCGCCTCCACCTCCACCTCCACCGCCGCCGCTCGCCCCTCTAGCGCCCCTGCCCCCTTTGCCCTTGCCAGAGCGGCGTCTCCCGCTAGGGGCAGACGCCGCACCGTCTGACTCAAGACCAAGGAGGTCGGCTGCAGCAGCAGAGGCAACAGAGGGCAGAAGGGGGGAGGGGGAACACCCCTCAAAGATGGGGGTGCGCGGGTAACCACGAGAGGCCCCTACAGCGACTATGCTCTTCTCGGCCGCTAGGAGGGACTTCTCGAGGAGGTCAACAGTGAGAGTGGTGGGACAGACTGAGAGGAAGTGGTCCCTGACTACGCGAAGGGAGTCAGGGAGGCGAGTGACTATGTAGTAGAGAGTGATGTACATGGGGGTGGGGGTTCTTGGCGCAGAAGTCAGCAGGAAGCGCAGCGCGGTAGCGAGTGTAACTAGTGCGGAGGTGCGTAATGAGGTCAGCGACTGTGGGAAAGGCAGCAAGGTCAGGGAAGAGGTACGGTAGCATGAGACGGCTCAGTGCAGCAGTGGCAGGGGAGGAGTAGCGTGCAACTTCAGCGTCGTACAAGGTCTGAGCACTCTTGTACTGACTAAAGTGCGCACGCTCGGAGGTAGGGAGGTGGCGACGCACAGCAAGACGTGCAGCAGCGTCGCGCGTGGCCCACTGGGAGCGAACAGTGGCGTCGGCATCAGCAGCAGGGGCAGGAGAGGTGCCAGAGGTGAGGTCAAAGAGTGAGAGACAGTCTGCCCTATCGCACTGTAAGAACAGCTGCAGGTCATCTACCCAGACGTCAAAGTCAATGGCCCGACCCTCAGCGTCAAAAGCGAGGACACTAGGGGTAGCCATGACAGCAGTAGACTAGCAGTGCGAACAGTAGGGTGAGGGCAGTGCAGTGACAGAGGCACGGCTGTTACCGGATAGGGCGGCTCGGGCGGCTCTGCTGCAGGGCGACTCGGCGGCTCGGCAGCTGGGCGGCTCGGCTGCTGGGCGGCTCGGCTGCTGGGCGGCTCGGCTGCTGGGCGGCTCGGCTGCGGGGCGGCTCGGCTGCTGGGCGGCTCGGCGGCTGGGCGGCTCGGCTGCTGGGCGGCTCGGCTGTTGGGCGCCTCGGCGGCTGGGCGGCTCGGCTGCTGGGCGGCTCGGCTCAGGGCGGCTCGGCGGCGGAGCGGCTCGGCTGCTGGGCGGCTCGGCTGGGCCGCGAAGGAGGCGGCGTAAGGGCCGCTGAGAGGGCGGCGTCCGGGGCCGCTGAGAGGAGGCGGTTGGGCCGCGGAGAGAAGACGGCGGGGCCGCTGAGAGGAGGCGGCGGGGCCGCTGAGAGGACGGCGGTGGGGTCGTGAGAGGGCGTCGACGAGGCCGCTTCCTGGGCGGCGGGGCCGCTGAAAGGAGGCGGCGGGGCCGCTGAACGGAGGCGTCGGGGCCGCTGAAAGGAGGCGGCGGGGGCGCTGAAAGGGCGGCGACGAGGCCGCTGTAGGTGCAGTGGCGGGGCCGCTGAAAGGAGACGGCGGGGCCGCTGAGAAGGGCAGCGACGGGCCGCTGCAAGGGTGGCGACGAAGCCGCTGGAAGGGCGGCGTCGGGGCCGTGCAAGGGCGGCGACGAGGCCGCGGGGTGAGAGCGGCGACGAGCCGCAAAGGGCGGCGGATCGAGGCCGCAAGGGCGGCGGATCGGGGCACTTGAGGCCGATAAGGGGCTGTGAGGGCGGCTAGGGCGGCGCGACGCGGCAGATAGGGCAGCGCGACGGGCCGTAGGGGCGGCGCGACGGGCCGCAAGGGCGACGCGACGGGCCGTGAGGGGGGGGGGGGGGGGGGGCGCTAAGGGGGACGCGACGGGGCCGTGAAGGGCCTAGCGAGGGCGCGACGGTAAGGAGAGCACCCGGGGCGCGACTCGGGCCTGAGCGGAGCGCGCTCCGGGCAAGAAAAAAAAAACGTAGTGGTGGGCCCTAGGAATCGTTCCCGTTAGGGAACCTGCTCGATACCAGGAGAAGAAACGAGAATGAATGAACTATGAATGAACTGAGTACAAGTACCAACCCTAATTGGGTTGTACTCCTTATGGGCTACCCCACTATAGCCTACACAATAACCACAAGCTATATGTTCTGATAGGTTGAACCAAACCACGGAATAAGGACCCTCTCACAAACGCACCTACCCACCAACCCACCCACCCATGCAAACACGATCACCCTCTTCCTCTCCCTCTCATTTCAAACTCAAGAATCTGATTGACCAGACAACCACACACGGACGCATGCCGTACCTGCATTGCTGTAGCAACGCTCGCGAAAGCCGAATGAGGCACAAATTTGCCACGTCATCCGGTAGCCCTGGAAGGAGAGGCTGCCACGTGGCACTGTAGACAGGGCTCCATATTGGTTTTGGGCCACCCTTAGTAATCGGGGTTCTATGTATATTCAGCCCTGATGCGTAGGGTAACTTTTCTGTTTGCTTGACAAATGCAAGGTAAAAAAAATGTTAGTCTGTTTGGCCAGGGTGTTTCTGAAAAATCAGTATGAACTGTGCCAAAATAGTGCAGTTCAGCAGCTAGTGTCAGTTGATTCGATTGCGATTTATATCCGAACGGTCGTAGGTTCGAGTCACGCTGTTGGGTTGGAGCATTTTGCAGGGGCCCAAATGGTCGTTCGTATAGCTACGGAGCTTTCGATATCATTCTATCTGGGATTGTACAATGTTTTAGTCAGAGAACTATGTTCCTTACGCTGTTTTTCAAAGGGTACAAAGAAACTTACACTTTTTGGCCTAGGGTAAAAAATCCAGTGCCCTGCCTGTGAAAGGGTAACTGAAAAAAAGCGGCCGCGAGTCAGTGCAAAAAGGGTATTTTACCCTGATAACGAGAGGCCTGACTGTAGACGGAAAGCGCATCGCCTGTGCGCTTACACAGAGAGGGGGCGCTCTGGTCATTTTGGGAAGGTGTCTTGTTTCTTGGGAGCGTAATTTCTGCGAGCTTTGCGGGCATGAGGCGTAAGCGGAGTAATGACTGCTAGCGTATTTTGTGACAGAAAGCGAGTTGACGGATCGGCTACTACCGGCTCGTGTGGCACTCTGACAAGATGAAGCGCCTCGAAGTTCTGCTCGCCGCGAGCCGTGGCAATGTCAGATGGTTGCTGTGGGGGCGTCGTCTGCTGTAGTTGTCTAGCTGCCCATTTTAGCCAGTTTATTGTAGTTAGCTCACCGAAGACATGCCCTGACTTTCCTATGGGGCTGTGCGGAAGATTCGACGCGGAAAATTGTGAAGATTGCGACGTGAGAGCGGGGCTGTTGGGATTATCGACTTCAGCGGATGACATTAGCGCTGGGTTTCAGCAGGCCGAGCCTTGACGATGTTCGCGCGCCAAATTGAACTACAAGAACGGCTGAGGAGAGATAAACTACAAATGGGCTGGTTAATCGTGAAGAGATGCCGAAATGAAGAATAGTAGAAAGTGAACTACTAATGAGCAGTATTGATTTGATCTTGAGCTAAGATGTTTGAGATGGGTGGTGAGTATGTGAGAAAGGGAATTTGGGTAATTGGAGCAGAGGGGCGGAATAGCTCAGATTGATAGGCCCATGTGGTTGCGACGATTGTCGAGGCTTTTCGAATGCGTCTTCGCAACCAATCACAACTAGAGCCGAAAGGTTTTGCAAGGGGATAATAGGTGTCGCGGGACTCTATGAGATTGCCAAAATGGTCACCGACGGTGACATGCACAGGTTCAGAGAGGTCCTGGATCATGCATGCGACAGACAGACAGAGTTTGTCTAGAGCAAATTATAAGCGGTGAACCTATGAGAGTGTAGAACCTTAGAATTATCCCATCATAACTTTTTAGAGTGTAAATCAAGAACATGTGAGGCACATGCCAGGTGAATCCAGCACACATCCTCCAACGCGTCATCCAGATGGATGGATCCAACCACGTCGACGAAAAATTAACAGCCACACACCGTCACCACGCATCATCATCCATTCACATCCAAACCCACTCACCCGTGCAAACCACTATCTTGAATAATTGACCGTCCGAATTAGCAGAGGCGCTTCCGTGGGACATTACTCACCCTTCATATCCACCCATACGATTAGCATGTGTTTGTGTGATGCGTATTCAAGCCGACGTTCTAGCAAGTCTCACTTATAAACGCCACATCTCCCTTGTGTCGGCTCCTCGCGCCGTCGCCGCCGACGCGTATCCCGCTACCGCCAAGCCGAAATCCGTGTCGCCACTTCTTGCAAGTAGCGTGAGGCTCCGCTCGTCCCTCGGCCCAATCTCGTCGGTGGCTATCAGCGTGTGTGGCGCGGCGCCACTGACACTAATAGGCGACGTGTTCGGGCCGCTGCGTGTAACTTGTTATAGTCTACAGTCCACTTAGGGGTCGCGGATGCCCATGAAACTGCCTAAGTAGAAACTGATGACTTCGAATCGCCTCTGTTCAAAACGCCTTCACGAGCAGCTCCGATACCACACGAGGCTGAAACTTAGACAGCAGTTAGCCTTAGGTGTCTGATTTCCAACGGTGTATTGCTTGCTTTTATCAGAGGTGTATGCGTTACGCAGTGAATGAAAACGTAAGCTCGGCTAAGAAACGTGTATTCTCATTGATGCAAGGAAGAGGTGAGTACAACATAACCTAAGGAAGTCTTAAGAGGTTGGGATCATCCTGGGAACTCAGTGAAGGTTGAGTTTTAGGGGAGAAAGGCTAGAGAAGGCTAGGTCAGCAAAGTCAACCACACTTGGATGTTCAGAGCTGTACCCAAGGCTACCAATGGTGAGTCAAGCCAACCATGAGTCAGCTTGTCTTCCCACTTGCACCCTCTTGCAAGCTGCTTCCAGGAAGACCACACTTCTCAAAAGGAGGGTGGTAGAGTCCCACATGACCAACTGTACTTCTTGTCTCATTCTCTGTCCCTGCACCATTGGCGTGACAACAATGAAAAGGTGGCAAGGGAAATGCTGCTAACAGTGCACCATGACTACAGAACAGTGACTTTCGACAGCTGTCACGCAATGCTCCAATGTTGGATCGTTCTAAAACTTGATGACCACCTGCACAGCGGGGCAAAGGACTGCCAGACCGAATTTCAGACCAATCAAAGCTCTTCAGACGAGTCAGCAGCCGAAATGGTGAACTCGGATGTTACCAAAAAAAGGGTAACACACACTTCCGGGATGCCATAAGTCTTGAAACTTAATATGTTGTCATGCCTTGTTAACTGCTTCAAAAACTCTGAAACTTTGAGGGTTTGAAGAACGAATGTTGAAGAACCTCCTCACAAAATTCCAGAAGCTGAGAAGGCTTGCAGGCCGAATGGGAGTGCGATGACCGTGCCACTGTAATGTGTTGGCACAACATGACTATGGCGAGCGCGTAGATTTGCAGGGACTGCGGGTGAGTGGTTGTGTCTCATTGTTGCCGTGCCACATCGAGGTGACTAAAAAAATGTGAAATGTGCCTCCGCATGTCGCTTCTTCCCCACCTTCACATGTGTCCCTGTCCCCCTTCCCCCTTCTCCCCCCCCCCCCCCCCCCCCCTCCCTTTTTTTCCCTCCTCTTCACGTGGGTCCCTATCTCACCCCCTGCGCGTGCGCCTCTCGCTCCATGCGCAACTTGCTCAGACGATCGGCAGATACATCTACAATTCGAGGGCGCCCTTTGAGAAGCTTTCAGACACCTACAAGTGCCCAAGTGAGGCGCCTCGATGAATTAGACTCCTATTAGTGCCCAGGTGCGACCTTTGTGGCGTCCCGAAAGATTAGATGCTTGCGAATGTTCAGGTGTGTTCCCAAGCCTTTTCAAAGCTAATTAAGAAGTTAACCAAGTGCTTACACGATAATGACCACAAGTTGTGCGGTGTAAGTTCCATGTTGAGCGTCGTTCCCGCTGCAGAAGCTGTCTAACTCATTTGATGTCCTCATTGGTTTTCAGACACCAAGAATTGACACAAGACTGTTAAAGAGGGCCCCTCTCTCCTCCGCAACGCCCTTGTTAAATTCCTTGTGTCACTTTTGAGAAATATCAAAAGTTACACAAAGAGTAGTAAAGAGTGCGAGTCTCCTTCTCTTCGGTATCTTCCGCGTATCTTCAGTAATATCCGTCTTGTGCAAACCGAAACAAGCCAAAAGATGAAAGAAGTAAGAAAAAAAAACTAGAGACGTGCCCTCTCTTGACGCACACCCCCTTTTGCCCCTTTCATCCCTCTCAGCCTTCCAACCGCCCTCACTTTTGCTTCCTGTAGGAGCTCCATTAGGTATAGTCCTTTGCGAACAGCTGTGTTAGAGGCGATGAATTCAGCTTCTACTAACAAATTGGCGATGAGCTCCTGCTTCTGTGAGTTCCGAGAGATAATTTCAGTAGGTTGGAGTTGAAAAACGAAGCATATGCGGAGGCGTTTGTTGTCAATTTCTCCCACATGGTCTGCGTCTACATATCCGTAAAGCTGTAGGGTAGCTGTTAAGTTGGCCGTGTAGGTGAGTTCGACGTCAGGAGTGGAAATGAAGTATTGAAGTGCTCGACATAGGTCTCGCAGATTCTCTTCTTCCGCGAGCTGGCTCGCGACGTAGGAGAGATCTGGCCGGCACATGACGGCGGTGAACAGCAGGCACCCCAGACACCGTTGATAGAGGCAATGATTTTCGATGGAGAGTGGTGTGGGGTCGGGTTCTTGATTAGGAGGAGGAGGAGTGCGGAAAGGGGTGGTTAGGTTGATCGGGGCGATCTCGAATTTCTTTGCGAGGGTCTGTAGACACAAGGCTCAGCTGGGTGCAGAAGCTCTGGTGGTCACAACGCGGTAACGCCTTAAAGAAGATATCCACATTGTTGGCCTCATAAACCATACGTCTCACAAGTGGTTGGCCACGCTGTAGCAGCTTGTGCAGAAGAAAGTAATAAAGTTGGATGTGCTTCGCCTTCCCAACTAGTCGGGGCTCCTTGCACAACAGGAGAGCATACCTGTTGTCAGCGAACAAGACTGGGGGAGAGTGAGGCCGCTCACCAAGGTCTATGAGGAGGCCATGCCTCCAGGCAAAGCCCCTGTGCAGCCATGGCCGCAGCGTACACCTCTGCCTCACAAGTGGAGCTAGCGACAGACGACACCCGAGTTGACCTCTGCGAAACAACTCCGGTCCCAATGCTGAAGCAATAACCCTGTGTAGACCTGTATGGCTGGGTATAGTCCACATACGATGAGTACGAGAAACTTGTGAGTGTAACTGGCTGATTTCCTCCAAAGACAAGTCCCATGCCTGATGTGCTCGCCACAAATTTCGCCACCCTCTTAGCAGCCGTCCAGTAAGTAGGTTAGTGTTTCCTAAGCAGAACAAAGCGTGCCAGGACAATAAGTTGGAAAGCTAGGTCTGGGGGAGTACATGTCATCAGGTAAATGAGACAACCCACCAGCTCAGGATATGGACCAGTGGGCTCAAATGACTCGTCTGGAGGTGTAGCCGTGAACCCATGATCTACAGCAAGAGGGGTGAGCTGTACCTTGGAGAACGAGAAGCAAAACCGCGTTAGGATCTGCTCGACCATCTGCGACTGCGTCAGCATAATGGTGCGAGCTGCCCTGTCCTTGGTAATCAACAGGCCTATGTAGTGTTGCAGCTCACCAAGGTCAGTGCAAGTGGGTCTCCTCTGCAGTTCCTCCTTCATGGAGGCCAGTGTGCTTCGGTCGGGAGACGCGAAGACCAGGTCATCAACGTAAGCCATAATGTATAACGGGGTCGAGGTTCAGCGTACGAACAGCGACGGGTTGGCAGACGACAGTAAGAAGTAAAGCGCTGCAAGACGTACGTAGTGTGTCGTGCCTCTTGCCAGGAGCCTAGCGCAGGCCGTAGACCGGTCGACGCAGCTGCCACTGAGTCCCAGGGGGGAAATTTCTAGTGAAGCCACGCGGTCGACGCAACCATATTTGCTCATGCATCCGTAGTCACGCGGTGTTGCAACATGCAGCAGCGCTCGAAGAGTGGTGATGAGGAATGAGGAGAAATGAGGAGACGACGACGATAGGCAACGCCGCCCTCTCCCAACTACTTCAGCGACTTTCAACTTCGAAGCAAGGACTCCAGACATTGCGGAATGGCGATGCGGGAACATCTTCCCAACTCTCTCTCAACCGGCCGTGAACGACCGCGTTATTGCCCCACACACCTTCTCCCTCAACACAAATGGCTCAACTCCCAAAACTCTGTCAGAGGTCCACTGGTGATCCCCGATTGATCCTAGGGAAGGGTTACAGGCACGTTGGCCTGGGGGGTTATGGGCGCACTGACCCGCTACTTAAACAAGCCGTTTTATCCCAATGGTCTAGTGGTTGGGATTCTGACATGGTATCAGAGCGAAGGTCTCGGGTTCGAATCCCGGTGTATGCACTTCGGGCATCCTAGTGCGGGGGGGTGTCAGAGGTCCACTGGTGATCCCCGATTGATCCTAGGGAAGGGTTACAGGCACGTTGGCCTGGGGGGTTATGGGCGCACTGACCCGCTACTTAAACAAGCCCTTTTATCCCAATGGTCTAGTGGTTGGGATTCTGACAAACTCCCCGTCCCAGCGATGAAATAATTCTCTCAGCTAAATCAAAGTTTTTGAGCATATGAAAACACAAATAAAAACAAGTGCTTGCTTTGACGGCAAGGACTTTTATTCGTGGGGCTTCAAACGGCAGCTGCTGCTGCAAAGCGCACAGATATTTCATTATTTCGACGTGAGCTACGCATGACCCACTAGAAGACACCGTTGACGCCATAACACAATGTTACAGCGAATCGCTGATGGTGTATGGTGTTTTACTACGCAACATGTCGCCGGCGGAGCAGCTAGGAACGACCTCTTCTCCAGCACTTGATGCCTCGCGGCACCTCAACGGTGCGTACCAACTGAAGGATTTGGTTTCATCAAGCCGCCTGCTCCAACAGCTACTAAAGACAAAAATGGCACCAGGGGAGAAGGCCAACAGCTACATCAATTGTTGCCGGAGCTTACGCGATCAAATCGCGAAGAAATGTTCGTGAACATCGTGCTCGCAGGACTCGGCCAAGAATGGCGACCCTGCAAGGCGCTACTCCTGCAACAGGGCGCCCTATGTGCCGCCTTCTGGTCGAACAAAGAGATATGGATCAGCAGCGACTAGCACTGTGACCAGACCGGGAACGTCTCGCCTTCTATACCGACAACACAGAATAGCGACGACCGCGTTGCCTCTACTGCAAAATCTGCAGAAACTTCGTATGGTGAAAATTCTGCCCTCGCCCCCACCAGACCAATCCAAGTACTTGGTCCGGCCGAAAAGACGCACAGCATGAAACGCATCAAGCCCAGGGCCATCAGCCCCCTACGTGCAACCTGTACACAGAGGTTTAGTACCAGCAATAGTAGTCGTCGCAACCTGGATATGAGTGTATTTCGCCGTCGCCGTGTGCATACGCCGTCACTCGAGCTAGCACGCCATCCGATTGGGGCATTCACAAACAACAAGCCGTTCACCCCCCAACACACTTCAGTGACGATGACGACCAGGATTGGACTCTCCCAATCCCGCTGCTTTTGAATTCCTTGCATGCACCTGATCCGCGGATGGCACCTACTGATTGGATCTCGCACGAAAAGTTCCTGCAGTTCGACACTCCGCACATCATCACGCCGTGATTAGCGCTACTCGCGCGCGAGGACAACAAAATTTACAACACCTAGCACCTCGATAGGATTGGACTCTCCCAATCCCGCTGCTTTTGAATTCCCCGCATGCACCTGATCCGCGGATGGCACCTATTGATTGGATCTCGCGCGAAAAGTTCCTGAAGTTCGACACTCCGCACATCGTCATGCCGTGATTAGCGCTACTAGCGCGCGACGACAACAAAAGGTACAACACCTTGCACCTCGGGTGGCATATGGTTGGATCCGAGCGTTTCGTCTCTAACACCATCCCAATCCCCACGGCCACACACATCACCGTGACGAACAACACTCGCTTGCACGCAAGCGCGCAAGGCATCGTCGTGCTCAAAGCACATGGAAGCAGGACACACATTACACTGAATGACGTGCTGATCGTGCAGCATCTCCACTTCAACCTCCTCTCGGCGGCGCAACTCATGGATTGCGGAGTTGGGCTCACCACGGACCTTCAAACGCGCGACATCCTCCTATACTACACGGCGCCAAACAAGCCGCGCAGGCGGATCGGACGAGCACAATCCGAGGACGGCGTGTACATCCTCGTCTTTGGTACTACCGACTGCAGTGGTGACACGAATCAGTTCATCGACCTGATCCCACTCCGTTTCAATAAAATCCACCGCTCTGAGTGGAAGCATCCTGATAGGAGGTCATGGGTGCCGGATCACCCACATCCACGCGAAGTCGCGCTTCACAACCCTGGCTGCAGCTGCAGAGACTGCCACACGCCAACTGCGTCGACAAGCTCCATCACGGGACGAGGTCTCGCTGCAACCGCCGAAGCTAAACGGGGCGTGCCACTGAAAAAGGCATGTCTTTCCTGAAGCTCTAAGTCGTGACGCAATCCATCTTCGGCCCACCAAATCAACCACCAGAACAACCCCTTCCGAGCACACCAGCAGAGCAGCTCCAAGGGATTTTAACACTGACGGTGTCGAGGAACCTTCGATGCGCGCGGAGTGGCGCGCCCCTACACGAAGGAGGAATTCCTGAAGGTTTACCCCCACTCGCGTGCCCCACGAAGAAACTCACCATTGCGCAAGAAGAGAAGTTGGCGCGCCGTGATGTAGAGGAGATTTGCCAGAAGAGCATCGCTGAGGCACGCTGGGACATTCGCATGCAGCGCATGGGACGCAGAAGAGGAGAGCACCTCCAATGAAGGGGGGTGGGGCAACAAAACGGATAAGGAACTAGCAGCGGCGAAACCTAAAGCATCACATGAGGCACCTGGGAAGATGTTGGCGACGGTGGGGGGACCACCGGCGGTTGGGGAATCTCCGGCGAAAGCTGGAGCGCTTGGCGAGGAGAACAAAGGGGGGAAGCGGAAGCAACAGAGAAAAACCGAACCTCCTATGTTCTCCTCGGGCGCCCTCTGCGCCTCCCTACACCTGCGCTATCTCCGCTTGACGCCCAGCCATACCGCGACCCTTGGGGCACCATCGACAGGGTCAATGAGCCCTCGACCATATGTCGCACAGTTTATGGACCTGATCCCGAGCCACGCGAGCCTACCCTTGTCCCTGGAACGATCATTGGGACTAACATTCCCCTCTCCATGATTTCCGACAGAGAATTTCTCATGCTAATCCTAACAACGGTGAACGAAGAAGAAAGAGTAGAAGCAGAAGCGCTGGCAGAACCTACTCCAGTACCTGAAGAAGATCCGAAGCGGTACGCGCTCGCTACATGCGCACTTCCGGACTCCGCGCAAACGATGATATGTGGCATCAGCGCCTCGGTCACCCCTCGTGCGTAACATTGAACAGCTGCATCGAAGCTGGCGTCTTCGCACGTGGCGCACTCCTGCGCTCCGATGGCTCTGAAGTAAGGACAACATCGCAGCCGCGTACCTGCGCCGTTTGCCATATGAAATGGACAGGCAATGTCAGAATTATATTCTTATACCTGCATGTAGTTCTAGCTGTAGTGTAGATATTAACTTTATAGGTGGTGCACCTCTTTGTTCGCTATATGTACCCTAGTGCTATAGTGAACATCTCATCCTCCTCTCATCTCTCCTTGGCACAAACTAGCTCGACCCCCCTTGGCTTAGGCTACTAAGCCTAGGCCCACTTAAACCTAACTACCTACCATTCCTACTCCCACTATTCTAATATGGTATTAGAGCCTGTTAAGTCCTGGCCTGTGGGCCAGCCTCTCGCTTCCGCTGCTGTTTTTCCGGTCACGCGCCTCGGGCGCGTGGCGATTTTCATTCTGTCCCGCGCCCGGGTGGCGCGTGACGTTTTTTCTGCCCGTCGCGGATCCGCCCCTGGCACCCGCGATGGCGCCCTGAGCCGCCGCGGACCCGCCCCTGGCGCCTGCGACGGTGCCCTGAGCCGCCGCACACCCGCCTCTGGCGCCCGCGACGGTGCCCTGAGCCGCCGCGGACCCGCCCCTGGCGCCCGCGACGGTGCCCTGAGCTGCCGCGGACCTGCCCCTGCCCCCCCCCCCCCCCCTCCTTCGTCTCCCTGTAGCCGTGGGGGGAGGTTCTGGGGGTGGCGGGTGTGGGGGTGATGGGTGGTGTGTTTCCCTTCCCCTCCTCCTTTCGTTCCCACTGCTGCAGCTGCCGCTGGGGGGGAGGGTGTGGGGGAGCCAGGGGAGTGGCAATGGGGTGGCGGATGTGAGACCAACCACCCGCCCCTCCTGAGGTTGGGGGGGGGGGGGGGGAGGAGAGTAAAGGGTTGGCAAGAGTGCATGCCCCTTTGCTGTTGTACCTGCTCTGTTGCCTTGCCTGCTGTTGCTGTTTTCTCTGTCTGTGGTGTACCCTTGCAGGTTGTGTTCTGCACTCAGCAATTCCTGCATGCAGTTACGGGGGGATGTCAGAATCATATTCTTATACCTGCATGTATTTCTAGCTGTAGTGTAGATATTAATTTTATAGGTGGTGCACCTTTTTGTTTGCTATATGTACCCTAGTGCTATAGTGAACATCTCATCCTCCTCTCATCTCTCCTTGGCACAAACAAGCTCGACCCCCCTTGGCCTAGGCTACTAAGCCTATGCCCACTTAAACCTAACTACCTACCATTCCTACTCCTACTATTCTGATAGGCAAGAATGGCGACACCTTCATGCTCCTCGTGTGGGGGTGCATGGTGCAGTATTGGCCCTCGACATCAACCATCGGCAAGTTCGCAAGACGCGCGTGCTGGGGAGTTCACATCGGCTTTAGCTACGAATACAAGGCGTGGATTATTCTGGACTTGCTCAGGAGAAGGTCACCAATGTATGCAACGTCATTTTCTACGAGCGGCTCAATCTCGCCCAATTCCGCGAAGACGAGCAAACGAATGCGAAACACGTCTACACGAATGACATGCACAAATATGCTACCCCCGAAGACCAAGCAGCCGCTACCATTCTGGAAAAAGACCGCACAAGCGAGTTTCTCGACATCTGCAGAGACGAAGTTGATGACGACGACAACAACGACTCGCCTCCAGGCCCTTCAGGAGGAGGCACCAGAGGCCCCGCACCGCCACTGCCACCCGAACCAGAGAGCGACGATGACGACGTACAGGAATTCGTCCCACACCATCATCATGACAACACTGTCTCTGGGCTGCAGCTGCTGTATCTCCACACTGCCACTTCCACGGCTCCGCGCATCATCGAGCCTAGGAACGCGCGACAAGCGCTCACGGGTCCCCACAGCAAGGAGTGGCGCAAGGCCATGGACGCTGAGATTAAGGCCCTGGAATCACGGGACACTTGGGTGCTTGTCAATCGCGCCGCAATCAAGGGACGGCGCGTGCTCACTGGGAAGTGGGAATTCCGTGTGAAGACAGCAGCAGATGGGACCATATTGTGTTTCAAGGCACGCTGGATCATACGCGGCTATGACCAGATGCACGGCATTGATTTTGATTAGACATTTGTGCCAGTCAGCCGTCATACCTTCGTCAGAATCCCGCTCGCCATTGCCGCCGCGCGGCACTTACGTCTCCACCAGATCGACGTAAAGAGCTCCTTTCTCTATGCGCTGGTGGATGCGGTGGATGCCCCCACTGGATCGACGAGTCAGTTTGTTGCTACAGGAGTCGCCCCCACCGAGGTTCCGAGGCCTTTTCTGTCAGACTTATATGACCTAGCCTATGTAGGCTATAGTGGGGTAGCACATATGGGGTACAACACATTCTAGGGTTTGTTCTTGTACCCAACTTTTCCCTTAGTCATTCTCATTCCTTGTTCTTTCACATGGTATCAGAGCAAGTTCCCTAGTGGGAACGTTTCCTAGGGCCCACCGAAATTCGGAAACAAAAATTTTCCTGCTCGGAGCGCGCTTCACTCCTGCCCGAGTCACGCCCCGCGTCCCCTGCCCTTAGTGGCCCCTTAGCCGCTCCCTCGCGGCCCCCCTTAGCCGCTCCCTAGCGGCCCCACTCACGGCCCCTCGCGGCCCCTCTATCACGGCCCCTCGCAGCCCCTTAGCCGCTCCCTCGCGGCCCCTCTTACGGCCCCTAGTGGCCCCTCTCACGGACCCTCGCAGCCCCTCAGCGGCCGTTCGCGGCCCCTCGTGGCCCCTCTCGCGGCCCCTCCACGGCCGTTCGCGGCCCCTCGCGGCCCCTCTCGCGGCCCCTCGCGGCCGTTCGCGGCCCCTCGCGGCCCCTCTCCCGGCCCCTCGCGGCCCCTTTCACGGCCCCTCGCAGCCCCTCGTGGTTCGTCGCGGCTCGTCGCGGCCCCTCGCGGCCCCTTTCACGGCCCCTCGCAGCCCCTCGTGGTTCGTCGCGGCTCGTCGCGGCCCCTCCGCGGCTCCCTCGTCGTCCCTGCCCGCCGCGTCGCCCTGCCCTAACCCGCGCCTTGGAGCAGCCGCCGTTGCAGCAGCCGCCCCTGGAGCAGCCGCCCTTGCAGCAGCCGCCACTGCAGCTGCCGCCCCTGGAGCAGCCGCCCCTGCAGCAGCCGCCCCGGGAGCAGCCGCCACTGCAGCAGCCGCCCCTGGAGCAGCCGCCACTGCGGCAGCCGCCCCTGGAGCAGCCGCCCCTGCAGCGGCCGCCCCTGGAGCAGCCGCCACTGCAGCAACCGCCCTTGGAGCAGCCGCCACTGCGGCAGCCGCCCCTGGAGCAGCCGCCCCTGCAGCGGCTGCCCCTGGAGCAGCCGCCACTGCAGCAGCCGCCCCTGGAGCAGCCACCCCTGCAGCAGCCACCCCTGGAGCATCCGCCACTGCAGCAGCCGCCACTGGAGCAGCCACCCCTGCAGCAGCCGCCCCTGGAACAGCCGCCACTTTAGCAGCCGCCCCTTGAGCAGCCGCCCCTGGAGCAGCCGCCCCTACAGCGGCCGCCCCTAGAGCAGCCGCCACTGTAGCAGCCGCCCCTGGAGCAGCCACCCCTGCAGCAGCCGCCCTTGGAGCAGCCGCCCCTGCAGCTGCCGCAGAGCCCTCGCCCTACAGTGGTAGCGGCCTCGCCGTTGCCGCCGTCGTACACCTGCCCCTTCTGCCACTGGTGAGCACTGCCCTGCCCGTACTACTGTTACTGGTGCTCTTGCTGCTACTGCTCTTTCTACTGCTACTACTACTCATGGCTTGGCCAGATGCATGCTCCAGCGACGTCCGCGTGAGTCCCTCACGCCCCAGCACCATCGTGAGTGGTACGCCAGTTGGGGTTGTCGGGGTGGCCGTAGTGGGAGTCGTCCTGGAGTGGGTAGTTCGGGAGCTTCTTGTAGTGGCCCTGTGCAGCAGCAGCATCGTCAGCGCAAGACTCTTTCGCCCCAGCAGCTTCGTGAGTGGTACGCTTAGAGTAGAGGGTCGCTGAGTGGTGCTCGCTGCCAGTACATTATTAGCACGGGTGTACGGACTGGTCAGCCTTGCGGGACGCGTGGTCACACAGAGTCCCGCTGCTTCGCCCGTCTGAGTGACGCTTGGCGTACAGAGTTTGGCGACGACGCTGAGCTCCCTGATTGGGTGGAGCTGCTTAGGCAGAGGGTAGATATCTATGCTCTTGACTATGATGCTATCCTCACTTCTATGTATGCATTGCCTACTAGTGATGTGGGTGACAGTTACCTGTGTGTTCCGTCTAACCCGGGCATTGAGGCTGCTGCTCTAGGTGCTGGTGAGGCTGCTGCTCTAGGTGCTAGTGCGTCTACTCCTCCAGGTGCTAGTGCGTCTGCTGCCCCAGGTGATGGTGAGTCTGCTCTCTCAGGTACCACGTCGGCTCAGGCCTTACACACCTTCACCCTTGACTCGAGTGCTTCCCGCTCCTTCTTTCGAGACCGCACCACGCTTACGCCGCTTAGTCGGCCGGTTGCGGTCTCCCTGGCGGATCCCTCTGGGGGTCCTGTCCTTGCTCGCTTCTCCACTGTCTTACCGTGTCCGGCAGCCCCCTCTGGCACCCTGTCAGGTCTTTACCTCCCCTCGTTCTCTACAAACTTGGTGAGTGGTGCTGATCTACAGGATGGGGGGGTTGACCAGTTCACTCCTGCGAGTCAGCGGGTGACCCACTGCACGTGTGCTCGGACAGGCCGACACTTGGCCACGTTCACCCGTCGGCCAGGGTCGAGCCTGTACACACTTACTACTGAGTCTCCTCCGGCTGCTGAGTCTGGTCAGGTAGCTGCGTCGAGTCAGGTGTTTGCTGCAGTGTCCAGGTCTGGTCCTGAGTCTGCTCCCTGCTCGTGTCGTCTCCTCTCCCACCAGACTCTCCTTTGGCACCACCGCCTTGGTCACCCCTCCCTGCCTCGTCTCCGAGGCATGGCCTCCCGTGTCCTTGTCTCTGGTCTCCCCTGGTCTCTCCCTCCCCTACCTCCGGGGCCTGCCCCTACCTGCGTCCCCTGCGTTGAGGGGCGACAGCGCGCCGCCCCTCACTCCTCCGATTTTCCTCCGACAGAGGCTCCGCTGCAGACTCTTCACATGGACGTGTGGGGCCCCGCCCACGTCCGTGGCCAGAGGCACGAGCGTTACTTCCTGTTGGTGGTTGACGACTACTCGCGTTACACCACAGTCTTCCCCTTGCGCAGCAAGGGTGACGTCACTGAGGTGTTGATCGACTGGATCCGCGCAGCTCGTCTCCAGCTCAGAGAGAGTTTCGGCTCGGACTTTCCTGTTCTGCGTCTGCACTCTGACAGAGGCGAGGAGTTTTCCTCTGCCCGTCTGGGAGCCTTCTATCGAGCACAGGGCATCCGCCAGACCTTCACGCTTCCGACCTCTCCACAGCAAAATGGGATTGCTGAGCGCCGCATCGGCATGGTCATGGACGTCGCTCCTACGTCCATGATCCATGCGGCTGCCCCCAATTTTCTGTGGCCGTTTGCGGTTCAGTACGCAGCGCATCAGCTCAACCTTCAGCCCCGAGTCTCCTTGCCAGAGACCTCCCCCACCTTGCGGTGGACGGGGAAGGTTGGCGATGCGTCTGCGTTTCGGGTCTGGGGATCTCGGGCGTTTGTCCGCGACTTCTCTACGGACAAGCTGTCCCCCCGTGCTGTTCCATGCGTCTTCCTTAGCTTCCCCCCTAACGCGCCTGGGTGGCAGTTTTACCACCCCACCTCGCGCCGTGTTCTGTCCTCCCAGGACGTCACCTTTGACGAGTCGGTGCCTTACTACCGTCTCTTCCCCTACCGCACTACGCCCCTCCCCCCGTCGCCGCTCTTCCTTGCGCCAGGTCCTCCCCCGGTAGACCCCCTCTCCCCTCAGGGTCCTGCCCCGTCAGGTGTGTCGGACTGCGCTTCAGCAGTCAGGTTTGTCTGGCCTCCGGATCCTCTGGCCATCCTTACGCGTGAGCGTGTGCCGGACGCCACCTTAGTTCATCGAAGTTTTCGGAGGTGGCAATGTGAAGGATTCTGAGTCGCTCTCGATACCCATGTTGCAATCTCATGCCTACGGTCACCTCAGGAAGGTTCGCGGTGCTAGAGTGTTGCACCGGAAGATAATGACTATTGGAAACAATTAATCAAACGCTTCTTATGTGTCATAACACCGAACTACAAACGAGGCAAACTACAGAGGAACAACGGCGAGTCAACCATCGGAGGTTGACAAGAGATTGGTGGAGGTTACGCGAAGGTCAAAGGTCAGCAACCCTTGACTTGACAAACACAGCGCGACATCAAGGACAAACAACTGATTCGCTATTGAGCAGTTTCCCGAGTCGTCACTGTATCGAACCGCAACAGCAACAATAAAACGGTTATTAATTGTATCCTTTCATATTCTTCGTACTCTTATAAAACCTTGTATCTTTTTGCTTTAATCAATCTATCTTTTGTCAGACTTGTATGACTTAGCTTGTATAGGCTATAGTTGGGTAGCACATATGGGGTACAACACATTTCTAGGTTTGTACTGTCGAACTTATATGGTCTAGCCTGTGTAGGCTGTAGCGGGTTAGATACTAAGGGGTACACAATTCTAGGGTTTCATATTTGTATCACTTTCATTCCTTAGTCATTCATTCTCGTTCTAAGTTTCTCATGGTATCGAGAAGGTTCGCTCATGGGAACTGTTCCTAGGGCCCACCAAGATTTGATTTTTTTTTCCTACCCGGGGCGCGTGCCACCCCTGCCCGAGTTGCGCCCTCCTTAGCGGCCCCGTCGCTGCCCTCTCTAGGCCCCGCGTGGCCCCTTAGCGGCCTCGTCACCACCTCTTACGGCCCCGCGACCGCCCCTTAAGGCCCCGTCGCCGCCGAGCGGTGACCCCGTAGCCGCCCTTAACAGCCCTGTCGCCGTCCCTCCTCCCCTCGGCCTTGTCGCCGCCCTACAGCGGCCCCTTCGCCACCCCTTAGCGGCCTCGTCGCCGCCCTTCAGCGGACCCATCGCCGCCCCTTAGCGGCCTCGTCGCCGCCCCTCAGCTGCCTCGTCGCCGCCCTTCAGCAGCCCCGTCGCCGCCCCTCAGCTGCCTCGTCGCGGCCCTTCAGCGGCCCCGTCGCCGCCCCTTAGCGGCCTCGTCGCCGCCCTTCAGCGGCCCCGTCGCCGCCCCTCAGCGGCCTCGTCGCCGCCCTTCAGCGGCCCCGTCACCGCCCCTTAGCGGCCTCGTTGCCGCCCCTTACGGCCCAGTTGCCTCCCTTCGCGGCCCTGCTGCCCTTCCTCAGCCCCTCAGCCGCCCTTCCCGGCCCCCTCGAGCAGCCGAGCCACCGTCACTGCCGAGCCGCCGTGCTGCCGAGCCTCCGAGCCGCCGAGCTGCCGAGCCGCCGAGCCGCCGAGCTGCCGGGCCGCCGAGCCACCGAGTCGCCCTGCAGCCGAGCCGCGGAGCTGCCGAGCCGCCGAGCCGCCGAACCGCCGAGCTGCCGGGTCGCCCTGCAGCCGAGCCGCCGAGCTACCGAGCCGCCGCGCCGCCGCAGCCGAGACGCCGCAGTCCCTGCAGTCGCGACCCTGTCCCTGCCGGCCTGCTTCGGCCCGCCCCGCCTGTCTGGTAAGAGCAGCGCCTCTACCACTGCACTGCCCTACCCCGCTGCTCTCTCTGCAAGTCTACTGCTGTCATGGCCACCCCAAGCGTTCTCATCTTTGACGCTGAGGGTCGGGCTGTTGACTTTGAGGTCTGGGTAGATGATCTGCAGCTTTTCCTACAATGCGATAGGGCAGACGGTCTCTCTCTGTTTGACCTCACCTCTGGTGCCTCTCCTGCCCCTGCTGCTGATGCTGACGCCACTGTTCACTCACAGTGGGCCACGCGCGATGCTGCTGCCCGCCTTGCTGTGCGCCGCCACTTACCGACCGCTAAGCGCGCGCATTTTAGTCAGTACAAGAGTGTTAAGACCTTGTAAGACGATGTCGTTGCACGCTACTCTTCCCCTGCCACTGCTGCCCTTAGCCGCCTCATACTGCCGTACCTCTTCCCTGCCCTCGCCGTTTTTCACACAGTCGGTGACCTCATTACGCACCTTCGCACTAGTGACATTCGCTACTGCGCTGCGCTTCCTGCTGAGTTCTGCGCCAAGAACCGCCCGCCCATGTACATCACCCTCTACTACATAGTCACCCGGCTCCCTGACACCCTTTGCTCGGTCAGGGACCACTTCCTCTCTGTTTGCCCCACTACCCTCACCGTTGACCTCCTCGAGGAGCGCCTCCTAGCAGCAGAAAAGAGTATAGTCGCTGTAGGAGCCTCTCGTGGTGACCCTCGTACCCCTGTCTTTGAGGGGTGCTCCCCCTCCCCCCTCTTGCCCTCTGTTGCCTCTGCTGCTGCGGCCGACCTCGTTGGTCTGGAGTCGGTCGGCGCGGCGTCTGCCCCTAGCGGGAGACGCCGCTCAGGCAAGGGCAAGGGGGGCAAGGGCGCTGGAGGAGCTGGCGGGGGCGGTGGAGGCAGCGGTGGAGGCGGCGGAGGGGGTGGGGGTGGCGGTGGGAGTGGTGGTGGGAGTGGGGGCACTAGTGGCGGCAGTGGAGGCGGAGGAGGCGGCAGTGGTGGCGGTGCGAGCGGAGGTGGTGGAGGTGGAGGCGGTTGTGGAGGTAGCGGCGGCAGGAGGTGGAGCTGGTTGGGGCGGCTCTTCACAGAGGGTCGGCTCCGGTGGTGGTCAGCGCCAGCAGCAGCAACAGCAGCGCACTCGTGAGACCCCTTCCCCCCAGCAGCTTCGTGAGTGGTACACTACTCGTCAGCGGGGTGGGGGTGCTGGCCCCGGTACCTACGTTCTACATACTGGCGACCGCGCGGGTGAGCAGTGTGGGGGTCCGCACTCCACCCAGCGCTGCTTCGGCCGCCTGACGGACGCTTGGCGTCATCAGTTCCCCGACGCTACTGAGATCCCTCGCTGGGGCGAGCTGTTTAGGGCGGGTGTTGCGATCTTTGATCTTGATTATGATGCTATTCTTGCTGCAATGTATGCTATGACTATTAGTGATGAGGGTGACTGTTACCGGTGTTTTCCGCCTCACCCGAGCATTGAGGCTGCTGCTCTAGGTGCTGGTTAGGCTGCTGCTCTAGGTGCCACTGAGCCTGCTGCCCCAGGTGCTGGTGAGTCTGCGCTCTCAGGTACCGCGTCGGCTCCGGCCACCCACAACTTCACCCTTGACTCAGGTGCTTCCTGCTCCTTCATTCGAGACCGCACCATGCTTACGTCGCTTAGTCGGCCGGTGGCAGTCTCCCTGGCAGACCCCTCTGAGGGTACTGTCCTTGCCCACTTCTCTACTGTTTTACCATGTCCGGCGGCCCCTTCTGGCACACTGTTGGGTCTTTACCTCCCCTCGTTCTCTACGAACTTGGTGAGTGGTGCTTACCTCCAGGATGGAGGGGTTCACAAGTTCACTCTTGCGGGTCAGCGGGTGACCCACTGTACCTGTGCTAGGACGGGCCGTCACTTGGCCACGTTTACCCATCAGCCGGGGTCGAGCCTGTACACACTGACTACTGAGTCTCCTCCGGTCGCTGAGTCTGCTCAGGTAGCCGCGTCGGGTCAGTTGTTTGCTGCGGCGTCCAGGTCTGGTCCTAAGTCTGCCCTCTGCTCGTGTCGTCTCCTGTCACACCAGACTCTCCTCTGGCACCACCGCCTTGGTCACCCCTCCCTGCCTTGTCTTCGAGGCATGGCCTCCCGTGTCCTTGTCTCTGGTCTCCCCCGGTCCCTCCCTCTCCTTCCTCCGGGGCCTGCCCCCACCTGGGTTCCCTGTGTCAAGGGGCGGCAGCGCGCTGCTCCTCACTCCTCCGAGTTTCCTCCGACAGAGGCTCTGCTGCAGACGCTTCACATGGACGTGTGGGGCCCAGCCCGCGTCCGTGGACAGGGTCACGAGCGTTACTTCCTGCTGGTGCTTGACGACTACTCGCGTTACACCACAGTCTTCCCTTTGCGCAGCACTGAGGTGAGGTCACTGCCGTGTTGATAGCCTGGATCCGCGCAGCTCGTCTCCAGCTCAGAGAGAGTTTCGGCTCGGACTTGCCTGTTCTACGTCTGCACTCTGACAGAGGCGGAGAGTTCTCCTCTGACCTTCTGCGAGCCTTCTGTCGTGCACGAGGCATCCGCCAGACCTTCTCCTTCACGCTTCCGGACTCTCCGCAGCAAAATGGGATTGCTGAGCGCCGCATTGGCATGGTCATGGACGTCGCTCGTACACCATGGTCCATGCGGCTGCCCCCCATTTTCTGTGGCCGTTTGCGGTTCGGTACGCGGCGCATCAGATCAACCTTCATCCCCGGGTCTCCATGCCGGAGACCTCACCTGCTTTGCTGTGGACGGGGAAGGTTGGCGATGCGTCTGCGTTCCGTGTCTGGGGATCTCGGGCGTTTGTCCGCGACTTGTCTGCGAACAAGCTGTCCCCTCGTGCTGTTCCCTGCGTCTTCCTTGGCTTCCCCCCTGACGCGCCGGCCTGGCAGTTCTACCACCCCACCTCGCGCCGTGTTCTGTCCTCCCAGGACGTCACATTTGACGAGTCGGTTCCCTACTACCGTCTCTTCCCCTACCGCACTGCGTCCCTCCCCCCCCGGCCGCTCTTCCTTACGCCAGGTCCCCCTCCGGTAGACCCCCTCCCCCCTCCGGGTCCTGCCCCCTCAGGTGTGTCTCAGGTAGATGCAGTCGACCCTGTCGAGGTAGCTGTTAACTCTGGTGCTGCTAGGGGTGCTGAGCCTGCGGGTGCTGGGTCTGGGGGTGCTGACTCTGGGTGTGCTGAGCTTGGGGGTGCTGACTCTTGGGGTGCTGCGCCTAGGGGTGCTGAGCCTGTGGGTGCTTTGCCTGGTGGTGCTGCGTCTGGGGGTGCTGAGCCTGGGGGTGCTGCGTCTGGGGGTGCGGAGTCTGAGGTTACTGGACCTGCGCGTGAGGCTTCTGGCGGTGCTGGGCCTGGAGGTTCTTTGGGTGCTTTGTCCCGGCGGACCTACTCTCTCTCCATAGGAGCTGCGTGAGTGGTTTGCGTGTCGCTAGAGGCGAGCTGCTAGACCTGGAGGTGCTGCGGGTGCTGGAGGTTCTGCTGGTGCTGAGGGTGCTGCTGCCTCGGGTCCCGGAGGTGCTCCTACCGGGAGTACTGGAGCTTCTGGGCCTACGGGTGCTTCTCGTATTGGAGCTGGTGGTGCTACGGGCGTCGGTACTACTGAGGGTACTGGAGCTGGACCCGCTGAGGGTGCCTCTGGTGCTGGTGCCTCTGAGGGTACTGGAGTTGGCGCTGCTGGAGCTGGGGGTGATGCTGGCGCTGGTGCTGTCGTTCGGGGTGCTGGTGCTGTCCCTTCTGGTGCTGGTGATGCTGAGCGGCCGCGGCCGTACTTCGTTCCGCTCCTTGAGCAGGTTCTTGGTCTTCCGCCCTCTGCTAGTCCGGCTCATCCCTTAGAGTGTCCACCGAGTGTCCAGTCCGAGTCACAGTTACAGCCTACCTCTCCTCTGCCTGCTCCTTCTCCCTACACTGGTCCTACTGGAGGTCTTGCCGAGCGTCGTGAGCCTGCGTCTCGTCCTGCGTCGCCTGTCCGTGCTGCTCGCACTAGTAGACGGGGTTTGCGTCAGCGTCCTCCTCCTGTCCCCGGCACGCACCGGATGTCTCTGCGTCCGTCCACTGCTCCGCTGCGTGCCCCCTTGCCTTCTCCTCCTAAGTCCTCCCTTCCTGTTCTTGCCGACCCGGAGTCGGACTCCCTTCGTGCTGCCAGTCCTACTGTCACGCGTCTCCTTGCTACTGTCGTCACTGACCCTTCCTTTGAGTCCACTGCTGCGTCTGCCTTCGTTTCTGAGCTTGTCGACTTCGCTGCTCGCTGTCGCCTAGACTACGCTGCTAGTCTTGTCGCTGAGTCTGAGTCTGTCTGTCCTCCGTCCGTCGGCGGTGAGTGTGCCCTTGGCACGGACGTCCTTGAGGACAGGCAGGAGGAGTTCCAGTGCTTTGCTGCTGCTTCACCTCATCTCGTGACCATGCTACTTGCCCCTGAGGGAGACCCGGATGCACCAGACATCCCGACTCCGCGCTCTTACGCGGAGGCGATATAGGGTCCCTACTCCTCTCAGTGGCAGGCAGCCATGGATGCAGAGATGGCTTCTTGGAAGTCCACAGGCACCTACGTCGACGAGGTTCCCCCTCCTAGGGCAAACATCGTCAGTGGCATGTGGATTTTCAGGGTGAAGCGGCCGCCGGGTTCTCCGCCTGTCTTCAAGGCGCGCTACGTGGCTCGTGGCTTCAGTTAGCGGCAGGGAGTTGACTACTTTCAGACCTTCTCTCCCACCCCGAAGATGACCACTCTTCGGGTACTGCTGCACATAGCCGCTCACCGTGACTACGAGCTTCACTCTCTTGACTTTAGCCCTGCTTTCTTGCAGGGCAGCCTGCACGAGGAGATCTGGCTGCGCCGCCCACCTGGCTTCGCTGGGACTTTTCCTCCTGGTACCCAGTGGAGCCTCCGACGGCCAGTCTATGGTCTCCGCCAGGCACCTCGTAAGTGGCACGACACACTGAGGACTACGCTTGCGGCTCTTGGCTTTGCTCCTTCTACTGCCGACCCGTCGCTGTTTCTGCGCACCGACACTTCTTTGCCGCCGTTCTACATCCTCGTGTACGTCGACAACTTGGTCTTTGCCACTGCTGACACTGCTGGACTCGCCTACGTGAAGTCCGAGCTGCAGAAGAGACACACGTGCACTGACCTGGGTGAACTGCACAGCTACCTTGGCTTGCAGATCACCCGGGACAGAGCACAGCGCACCATTACCCTGACTCAGTCACACATGGTGCAGCAGGTCCTTCACCGCTTCGGCTTCACGTACTCCTCGCCTCAGGCCACTCCTCTGTCTACTCGCCACTCGCTCTCAGCTCTGCCTTCGGATGAGTCCGTAGAGTCGAGTGGCCCGTACCCAGAGCTTGTTGGCTGCCTCATGTACCTGATGACCTGCACTCGACTTGACCTTGCATACCCTCTTAGCATTCTGGCACGCTATGTTGCTCCTGGGAGACACAGACCAAAGCACATGGCTGCAGTGAAGAGGGTGTTGCGCTACTTGTGCAGTACGTCGGGCATGGGGCTTGTGCTTGGAGGGCGGATTCCAGTGGTCCTCACTGGTCACGCAGATGCTTCTTGGGCTGACGACCAGGCTACGCAGCGGTCGTCACAGGGTTACACCTTCAGCCTTGGTTCCGGCTCTGTTTCGTGGCAGTCTACCCGCTCGTCTTCTGTTCTCGGCTCCAGTTGTGAGGCTGAGATCTACGCAGGGGCCATGGCTGCACAGGAGCTACGCTGGCTCACCTACCTGCTGACTGACCTAGGAGAGCCGCCTCGTTCTCCTCCAGTTCTATACGTAGACAACAAGGCTATGCTGGCCTTGTGTCGGGAGCACAGACTGGAGCACAGAGCGAAGCACATCGCTCTTCGCTACTTTCTTGCTCGTGAGCTGCAGCAGCGCGGTCAGTTGCGTCTTGCTTACGTGGCCTCTGAGGCCAACACTGCTGATATCTTCACCAAGGCACTTGCGCCTTGTGACCATCAGCGCTTCTGTACTCTGTTAGGTCTTTTACGTACCTTGCCTCACTTGCTCACTTCTTGACCTTGCTTAAACTGTTACATATATATATACCTGCTCTTGCTTGTTTAGCATTATATATATGTGTGTACTCATGCATGTGAAATGGCCTTGTGGCCTTGAACTTGTGCTCAGAATGTGTGGTGACGTTGTGATCCACCCTGAGCTTGCTTTGCCTTGCTTTGCTTGACTGGTCTTGTGACCCCTTGTTCTCCCCCACTTTGCCTATGGGGGTGTGTCGAACTTATATGGTCTAGCCTGTGTAGGCTGTAACGGGTTAGATACTAAGGGGTACACAATTCTAGGGTTTCATATTTGTATCTCTTTCATTCCTTAGTCATTCATTCTCGTTCTAAGTTTCTCATGTACTTGTACCCAACCTTTCCCTTAGTCAACCACTTCCTCGTTTTTATCACATGGTATCAGAGCAAGTTCCCTAGTGGGACCGTTTCTTCCTAAGGGCCCACCATTAAATTTGTTTTTTCCTAACCTGCCCGAAGTGCGCCTCGCGCTCTGACCTGCCCTACCCTTTGGCGGCCCCTTAGTGGCCTGCCCTTCTCCTGAGGCCCGTCGCGCCCCCCCCCCTTTACGGCCCCTTTGAGGCCCCTTAGTGGCCTCACTTCGCAGCCCCTTAGCGGCACCTTCGCGGCCCCTTCATGGCCCCTTCACGGCCCCTTAGCGGCCCCTTTACGGCCCCTTCTTGGCCCCTTCGCGGCCCCTTCACGGCCCCTTCGCGGCCCCTTCGCGGCCCCTTCACGGCCCCCTCGCGGCTCCCTTCGCGGCCCCATTCGCGACCCCGCCCCGCTGCCCGTAGCGGCCCCGCCCTGTCGCCAGTTGCGGCCCCGCCCCTTCGCCAGTACCGGCCCTGCCCCGTCGCCAGTCGCGGCCCCGCCCCGTCGCCAGTCGCGGCCCCGCCCCGTCGCCAGTCGCGGCCCCGCCCCGTTGCCGCTCCCTCGTCGCGACGCCTCAATGGGACCCGCGCGTCGCCCCCACCTCGTCGCGTTGCCCCTGCGGGACCCGCGAGGCGCGGCTCCTGCGCGTCGCGACGCCCCTGCGGGACCCGCATGGCGTCACCCCTTCCCGCCGCGGCCCCCTGCCCTAACTCGCGCCCTGGAGCACCCGCCACTGCAGCAGCCGCCCCTGGAGCAGCCGCCCCTGCAGTAGCCGCCCCTGGAGCAGCCACCACTACAGCAGCCGCCCCTGGAGCAGCCACCCCTGCAGCAACCGCCCCTAAAGTAGCCGCCCCTGCAGCAGCCGCCCCTGGAGCAGCCGCCCCTGAAGCAGCCGCCCCTGGAGCAGCCGCCACTACAGCAGCCGCCCCTGGAGCAGCCACCCCTGCAGCAGCCGCCCCTGGAGCAGCCGCCCCTTCAGCAGTCGCCCTTGCAGCAACCGCCATTGCAGCAGCCGCCCCTGGAGCAGCCGCCCCTGCAGCAGCCGCCACTGCAGCAGCCGCCTCTGGAGCAGCCGCCCCTGCAGCAGCCGCCCCTGGAGCAGCCACCACTGCAGCAGCCGCCCCTGGAGCAGCCGCCCCTGGAGCAGCAGCCCCTACAGCAGCCGCCCCTGCAGCAGCCGCCCCTGGAGCAGTCGCCACTGCAGCAGCCGTCCCTGGAGCAGCCGCCCCTGCAGCAGCCGCCACTGCAGCAGCCGCCCCTGGAGCAGCCACCCCTGCAGCAGCTGCCCCTGCAGCAGCCGCCCCTGCAGCAGCCGCCCCTGCAGCAGCCGCCCCTGGAGCAGCCGCCACTGCAGCAGCCGCCCTTGCAGCAGCCGCCCCTGGAGCAGCAGCCCCTACAGCAGCCGCCCCTGCAGCAACCGCCCCTGGAGCAGCCGCCCCTTCAGCTGTCGCGGAGCCCTCGCCCTACAGTGGTCGCGGCCTCGCCATTGCCGCCGTCGTACACCTGCCCTTCTTGCCCGTACTGGTGTTACTGCTGCTCTTGTTGCTACTGCTCTTTCTACTGCTACTTCTGCTCCTGGCGTGGCCAGACGTAGCTCCAGCGCCGTCCGCGTGAGTCCCTCGCCCCCCAACAGCGTCGTGAGTGGTACGCTAGTTGGGGTTGTAAGGGTGGCCGCGCTGCGACTACTGCTATTGCTACTGCTGCTGCTACTGCGGCTACCACTGCTCCTGCTGCTCCTGGCGGTGGCCAGATGCAGCTCCAGCGACATCCGCGTGAGTCCCTCACGCCCCAGCAGCTTCGTGAGTGGTACGCTACTTGGGGTTGTCGGGGTGGCTGTAGTGGGAGTCGTCCTGGAGTGAGTAGTTCGGCAGCTGCTTGTAGTGGCCAGGTGTAGCTGCAGCGTTGTCCGTGCGCGGTCCTTTTGCCCTAGCAGCTTCGTGAGTGGTACGCTCAGCGTGACGGGTCACGCAGTACTTCTCGCTGTCCGTACGTCATTCACACTGGTGCTCGGACTGGTCAGCCTTGCGGGACGTTTGGTCACGCAGAGTACCTCTGCTTCGCCCGTCTAAGCGACGCCTTGCGTACAGAGTACCTTTGGCGACGCGGCTGAGCTCCCCGACTGGGTGGAGCTGCTTAGGCTGAGGGTAGATATCTATACTCTTGACTATGATGCTATCCTCACTACCATATATGCATTGCCTACTAGTGATGAGGGTGACTGTTACCTGTGTGTTCCGCCTGACCCGGGCATTGAGACTGCTGCTCTAGGTGCTGGTGAGGCTGCTGCTCTAGGTGCTGGTGAGGCTGCTGCTCTAGGTGCTAGTGAGTCTGCTGCCCCAGGTGCTGGTGAGTCTGCTCTCTCAGGTACCAGGTCGGCTCAGGCCTCCCACACCTTCACCCTTGACTCGGGTGCTTCCTGTTCCTTCTTTCGAGACCGCACCACACTCACGCCGCTTAGTCGGCCACTTGCGGTCTCCCTGGCAGACCCCTCTGGGGGTCCTGTCCTTGCCCACTTCTCCACTGTCTTACCGTGTCCGGCGTCACCTTCTAGCACCCTGTCAGGTCTCTACCTCCCCTCGTTCTCTACAAACTTGGTGAGTGGTGCTGACCTACAGGATGGGGGGGTTGACCAGTTCACTCCTGCGAGTCAGCGAGTGACCCACTGCACGTGTGCTCGGACGGGCCGACACTTGGCCACGTTTACCCATCGACCGGGGTCGAGCCTATACACACTGACTACTGAGTCTCCTCCGGTCTCTGCGTTTGGTCAGGTAGCTGCATCGGGTCAGGTGACTGCTACGGCGTCCAGGTCTGGTCCTGCGTCTGCCCCCTACTTGTGTCGTCTCCTGTCTCACCAGACTCTCCTTTGGCACCACCGCCTTGGTCACCCCTCGCTGCCTCGTCTTCGAGGCATGGCCTCCCGTGTCCTTGTCTCTGGTCTCCCCCGGTCCCTCCCTCCTCTTCCTCCAGGGCCTGCCCCTACCTGCATTCCCTGCGTCGAGGGGAGGCAGCGTGCTGCTCCTCACTCCTCCGAGTTTCCTCCAACAGAGGCTCCGCTGCAGACGCTTCACATGGACGTGTGGGGCCCAGCCCGCGTCCGTGGACAGGGTCACGAGCGTTACTTCTTGCTGGTGGCTGAGGACTACTCGCGTTACACCACAGTCTTCCCCTTCCTCAGCAAGTTTGAGGTCACTGAGGTGTTGATCGGCTGGATCCGCGCTGCTCGTCTCCAGCTCAGAGAGAGTTTCGGCTCGGACTTTCCTGTTCTGGGTCTGCACTCCGACAGAGGCGGAGAGTTTTCCTCTGACCTTCTGCGAGCCTTCTGTCGTGCACAGGGCATCCGCCAGACGTTCACGCTTCCGGCCTCTCCACAGCAAAATGGGATTGCTGAGCGCCGCATTGGCATGGTCATGGACGTCGCTCGTACGTGCATGCTGCCCCCCATTTTCTGTGGCCGTTTGCGGTTCGGTACGCGGCGCATCAGATCAACCTTCAGCCCCGGGTCTCCATGCCGGAGACCTCCCCTGCTTTACGGTGGACCGGGAAGGTTGGCGATGCGTCTGCGTTCCGTGTCTGGGGATCTCGGGCGTTTGTCCGCGACTTGTCTGCGGACAAGCTGTCCCCCCGTGCTGTTCCCTTTGTCTTCCTTGGCTTCCCCCCTAACGCGCCAGGCTGGCAGTTCTACCACCCCTCCTCGCGACGTGTTCTGTCCTCCCAGGACGTCACGTTTGACGAGTCGATTCCGTACTACCGTCTCTTCCCCTACCGCATTGCCTCCCTCCCCCCGTCGCCACTCTTCCACGCGCCAGGTCCCCCCCCGGTAGACCCCCTTCCCCCTCAGGGTCCTGCCCCCTCAGGTGTGTCCCAGGTAGATGCAGTCGAGCCTGTCGAGGTAGCTGTTGACTCTGGTCCTGCTAGTGGTGCTGAGCCTGCGGGTGCGGGGTCTGGGGGTGCTGAGCCTGCGGGTGCGGGGTTTGGGGGTGCTGAGCCTGCGTGTGCGGGGTCTCGGGGTGCTGAGCCTGCGGGTGCAGGGTCTGGGGGTGCAGAGCCTGGGGGTGCGGAGACTGCGGGTGCCGAGCTTGGGGGTGCTGACTCTGGGGGTGCCGAGCTTGGGGGTGCTGACTCTGGGGGTGCTGAGCCTGGGAGTGCTGAGACTTGGGGTGCTGAGACTGGGGGTGCGGAGCCTGGGGGTGCGGAGCCTGAGGGTGCTGGGCCTGCTCGTGTGGCGTCTGGCGGTACTGGGCCTGGAGGTCCTTCGGGTGCTTCATCCCGGAGCGAGCTGCTCTCTCCACAGGAGCTGCGCAAGTGGTTTGCTCGACGCTAGAGCCGTGCTGCTAGGAGCTGGAGGTACTTCTGGTGTTGACGGTTCTACTGCTGCTGAGGGTGCTGGTGCCACGGGTCCCGGAGGTGCTCGTACCGGGGGTACTGGAGCTGCTGGGCCTGCGGGTGCTTCTGGTGCTGGAGCTAGTGGTGCTGCTGGAGTAGGTGCTACTGGAGGTGCTGGAGCTAGAGCTGCTCCGTCTTCTGGTGGTCCGAGTGGCGCTGGAGGTGCTGCTGGCGCTCCTATTTCTGAGGGTGCTTGAGTTGGCGCTGCTGGAGCTGGGGGTGCTACTCGCGCTGGTGCTGCCGTTGGGGGTACTGGTGCTGTTCCTGCTGGTTCTAGGGGCACTGCATGGCCGCGGCCATAATCCGTTTCGCTCCTTGAGCAGGTTCTTGGTCTCCCGTCCTCTCTTGGTCCTGCTCCTCTCTTAGAGTGTCTGCCGCCTGTCCAGTCCGAGTCACAGTTACAGCCAGCCTCCCCACTGCCTGCTCCCTCTCCCTACATTGGTCCTACTGGAGGTCTTACGGAGCGTCGTGAGCCCGCGTCTCATCCTGCGTTGCCTGTCTGTGCTGCTCGCACGAGTGATCACGGTTCGCAGTCAGCGTCCTCCGCCTGTCCTCGGCACGCACTGGATGTCTGTGCGTCCTTCCACTGCTCCACTGCGTGCCCCTTTGCCTTCTCCTCCCGAGTCCTCTCTTCCTGCTCTTGCTGACCCGGAGTCGGACTCCCTTCGTGCTGCCATTCCTACTGTCACGCGTCTCCTTGCTACTGTCGTCACTGACCCTTCCTTTGAGTCCACTGCTGCGTCTGCCTTAGTTGCTGAGCTTGTCGACTTCGCTGCTTACTGTCCTCTAGACTATGCCTCTAGTCTTGTTGCTGAGTCTGCGTCTGTCTGTCCTCCGTCCGTCGGGGGTGAGTGTGCTCTTAGCACGGACGTCCTTGAGGACAGGCAGGAGGAGTTCCAGTGTTTTGCTGATGCTTTGCCTCATCTCGTGTCCATGGTGATTGCCCCTGAGGGAGACCCGGATGCACCAGACATCCCGACTCCTCGATCGTACGCTGAGGCGATAGAGGGTCCCTACTCCTCACAGTGGCAGTCAGCCATGGACGCAAAGATGGCTTCCTGGAAGTCCACAGGCACCTACGTCGACGAGGTTCCCCCACCTGGGGCGAACATCGTCAGTGGCATGTGGAATTTCAGGGTGAAGCGGCCACCGCGTTCTCCGCCTGTCTTCAAGGCGCGTTTCGTGGCTCGAGGCTTCAGTCAGCGGCAGGGAGTTGACTGCTTTCAGACCTTCTCTCCCACCCCGAAGATGACCACTCTTCGGGTGCTGCTGCACATAGCCACTCAGTGCGACTATGAGCTTCACTCTCTTGACTTCAGCACAGCTTTCCTGCAGGGCAGCCTGCACGAGGAGATCTGGCTCCGCCGCCCACCTGGCTTCACTGGGTCGTTTCCTCCTGGTACCAAGTGGAGCCTCCCGCGGCCAGTCTACGGTCTCTGCCAGGCGCCCCGTGAGTGGCACGACACACTGAGGACTACACTTGCGGCTCTTGGGTTTGCTCCTTCTACAGCCGACCCGTCGCTGTTTCTGCGTACCGACACCTCTTTGCCGCCGTTCTACATCCTCGTGTACGTCGACGACTTGGTCTTTGCCACTGCTGACACTGCTGGACTCGCCCACATGAAGTCCGAGCTGCAGAAGAAACACACGTGCACAGACTTGGGTGAACTGCGCAGCTACCTCGGCTTGCAGATCACCCGGGACAGAGCACAGCGCACCATTACCCTGACTCAGTCACACATGGTGCAGCAGGTCCTTCAGCGCTTCGACTTCACGTACTCCTCGCCTCAGGCCACTCCTCTGTCTACTCGCCACTCGCTCTCAGCTCTGCCTTCGGATGAGTCCGTAGAGCCGAGTGGCCCGTACCCAGAGCTTGTTGGCTGCCTCATGTACCTGATGACCTGCACTCGACCTGACCTTGCATACCCTCTTAGCATCTTGGCACGCTATGTTGCTCCTGGGAGACACCGACCAGAGCACATGGCTGCAGCGAAGAGGGTGTTGCGCTACTTGTGCAGTACGTCGGGCATGGGGCTTGTGCTTGGAGCGCGGCGTTCAGTGGTCCTCATAGGTCAGGCAGACGCTTCTTGGGTTGACGACCAGGCTACGCAGCGGTCGTCACATGGTTACACCTTCAGCCTTGGTTCCGGCTCTGTTTCGTCGCGGTCTACCCGCTCGTCTTCTGTTCTCGGCTCCAGCTGTGAGGCTGAGATCTACGTGGGGGCCATGGCTGCACAAGATCTACGCTGGCTCACCTACCTGCTGACTGACCTAGGAGAGCCGCCTCGTTCTCCTCCGGTTCTATACGTAGACAACAAGGCCATGCTGGCCTTGTGTCGGGAGTACAGACTGGAGCACAGAACGAAGCACATTGCTCTTCGCTACTTTCTTGCTCGTGAGCTGCAGCAGCGTGGTCAGCTGCGCCTTGCTTACGTGGCTTCTCATGCCAACACTGCTGATATTTTTACCAAGGCACTTCCGCCTTGTGATCATCAGCGCTGTTGTACGATGCTAGGTCTTGTGCCTACTTGGCCTCACTTGCTTACTTCTTGACCTTGCTTGTACTGTGATCTTTCTATACCTGCACTTGCTTGTTTACCTTTATATATGATCTTGCATGTGAACTGGCCTTGTGGCCTTGAACTTGTGCTCGGAATGTGTGGTGACGTTGTGATCCACCCTGAGCTTGCTTTGCTTTGCTTGACTGGACTTGTGACCCCTTGTTCTCCCCCACTTTGCCTATGGGGGTGTGTCAGACTTGTATGACTTAGCCTGTATAGGCTATAGTGGGGTAGCACATATGGGGTACAACACATTTCTAGGTTTGTACTTGTACCTAACCTTTCCCTTAGTCAACCACTTCCTCGTTTGTATCACATCTTTCCCTCACAGACTAGCGCAAGGTGGCCCAACACTTGTTATTAAACGCTTCTGCAAATACAACACTTCTACTCAGAGTTTAGCCTTGAAAAGATTCCAAGGGCTTTTCTCAGCCCAACATGGTATGAGAGCTGTCAAGGCAAATTCAACTACATTCAAGTTCCCTACAACATCAGAGAAGCTCTTCTAACGGCTCTCCTGGCACTACTCCTACTCCACCTCTAGCCTCCGGCCTACAGACAGAGAGAGGTACAGCAACGAGACCAGCACCTGAGTCTACTGAGACACCCGCGAACCAAGCGACAGGCTTCGACCCAAGCATGATGAATAATTTTTTCTCCTTCATGTCCTTATACAAACAGCATCAACAAGCGGCGCCTGCGCAGTCAAAACAACAGCAACAACAACAACGATGTTACACCCATGAGTCTCGATGGTTCATCCTATGCACGCGGAAACTAGCAGCACCCACATTTGCTCCGTATGAGCCTCAACGTGGCTCGATCAGCTTCATGCCACACCAACAGCCCCGACCTGGACAGGAGAAGACACTAGATGCGCTTCAGGTTCAATCACACTTCACGCACGTCTTGAAACTACATACATCAACGCCTTTCGACGGCAAAGATTTTGATATTTGGTTTGAGCTGATGATGGAGGGCGCACAGATTCTTGGATTCTTTGACCGATCCCTGCCATACCCAACACACAGGACGCAGTAGGACAAACAACAGTATACATATCATGTCAGAATATGGTTGAAAAATGTTTTGTCTAAGCGCATGTGGTTCTAGCTGTTGTGTAGTCTCATTATTGTCCTGTGTGGTGGTGCACCAATCCTTGCATGCTTCTCCTCTATTTGTACTTGCCATTCTATAGTTGAATCACTCCCTTTTATTTAGACTTCTACTTTGCCTAGGCTAAACCCTAGCTCCTACTCCTAACTATGCATCCTAAGCCCAAACCTAGTTTCCTAGGTGCTTAGTATCTTGACATATCAGTCGATGATGGCATTCACGAATCTGCTGAGGAACATAACTCCGAACCAGCAGCAGAACATCCGGTCTTATCGGGGATACGGCAACTCCGCCGAGCTCGCGTATAGCCACTTGAAGAACCTGTACCAAGCAACAGACAGCGTCAATCAGGGTTGGTTAATGGCACAGTTGACAACAGTGGAAATGAAACCCGGCGAAAAGGGGATGGCGTATATCAGCCGTTGTCGTGGATTGCGCGACAAACTCCTTCAATGCAGAGGATCAATATCTGAAGAAGACTTCGTCACAGTCGTCATTTCCGGCCTTGGTCCTCATTGGCGCTCCACTCGAGCTATACTCCGAGCTCACGGGAAGATCTCCGAAGCGCCACTCTGTGCCGAAATACACGCTGAACAACAAGGCATGGACCTGCACAAGGAGCGGCACAAGAGGAAAACGTCAGTACCCAATCGCATTCCTCACCCAACGGCGCTTCAACAACCCCAACTGACAGAATAAACAACAATAGCAACGACACGTACCGCCGTTCTGTGGTCTCTGCAAAACGTCAGGACATTTTCGGACACACTGCCCAAATCAGCAGCAGTCAACGACACCGCAGCATCAACTTCGGCCTTCAAGCAGTCAAGTGGCCTCCACACAGGCGCACCCCACCAGCCAACCGCAGTCTTCAACAACATCGACGACGCAATCTGCACAAGGAGCAAGAAACATCGTCAGCTGCATGGCGAGATTGACAGATTCCTGCATCACCGAATCATCACCGTACTACTCACTGGAAGAACAACTCGACGAAAGCACCCCTCACCGCGAGTCACTGGAGCCGAACCCGACATACGCAGCCATCACCCAGAGCGAGCCGTCCGGGAAAGACACCTGGTTGTTGGATAGTTGCTGCGGGCAGCACATGTGCTCCTCGGGTCGCTTCGTTCAACGGGAACATCAACGTCAACGCGAAGTTGTAATTATCGTCGCCAACTACCAGAACCTGCGCACACGACAAGGCATCGTTCAACTTCAGTCCAGGGAGACCAATGTCGTACTACAAATGTTGAAGGTTTTAATAGCAGAGGGACTCGGGTACAACTTACTCAGTGTCAGTCCGCTGATGGCGAAAGGAGTTCATCTCGAAGCAGATAGCACCACTCAGGAGTTCAAACTATACCACAGGAGGGGCGGACTCTACATCGGCAAGGCAGTGTTGAAGAACAATGTCTTCGTCCTCGACTTCGTTCCAGATCAAGGCACCGCGACAGCGACGAAATCGTCACCTTCGCTCCCTGGACACATCCGCCGGATCTCGACCCCGAATTCAGCCCCGGCGGCTTCTGGTACTCGAACACCATGCCTGAGGCAGAACGAACACGAGCATTAGTGACAATCCAGCAAGCAGAGACAACATCGGCAGCAGCAGAGATAACATTGGCAGCAGCAGAGACAACATCGGCACTAGTAGAGACAACACCGGCAGCTAACAGAGACAACACCGGTAGCAGCAGAGACAACATCGGTAGCAGTAGAGATAACACCGATCACGACACCAATCGCGGGTCCTTCAACGGCACCAGCTCCAATCGACGATACTCCACCGACTCCTGCACATCAATTGACCCCCACTCCACGAGAAGTCCACAGAAGCGCCAACTTCACCACTGGTTTTTACTCCAACTCTGACTTGTACACGCGTTCACCCGGACATCGCGCTGGCGAAGACATCTGGCACGCAAGAATGGGACATCCGAGCAACACGGCGTAATAACATGATAAGAGAAGGAGTACTTGACAAAGACTCGCTTCTTCTACCCAACGGAAGAGAACTTCAACGAGTTCGAGGAACATGCTTCACCTGCCCTGTGAGAAGAAGTGAACGAGAATGAAATGACTATGAATGAAGTGAGTACATATAGGAAACCCTAATTGGGTTGTACCCCCTATGGGATACCCCACTATAGCCTACACAAATAAGTAAGCTATAATGATCTGACACACCCCCATAGGCAAAGTGGGGGAGAACAAGGGGTCACAAGACCAGTCAAGCAAAGCAAGGCAAAGCTCAGGGTGGATCACAAAGTCACCACACATTCCGAGCACAGGTTAAAAGGCCAAAAGGCCAGTTCACATGCAAGAACACATATATATAGATATACAAGAGGCTAAGCAAGCAAGAGCAAGAGTATATATAAGTGACAGTACAAGCAAGGTCAAGAAGTGAGCAAGTGAGGCAAGACAGGTAGAAGACCCAACTGAGTGCAGAAGCGCTGATGATCACAAGGCGCAAGTGCCTTGGTGAAGACATCAGCAGTGTTAGCCTCAGAGGCCACGTACGCAAGCCGCAGCTGTCCACGCTGCTGTAGCTCACGAGCAAGAAAGTAGCGGAGAGCAATGTGCTTTGTCCTGTGCTCCAGTCGCTGCTCTCGACACAAGGCCAGCATGGCCTTGTTGTCTACGTACAGGACTGGAGGAGAACGAGGCGGCTCTCCAAGGTCGGTCAGCAGGTAGGTGAGCCAGCGAAGCTCCTGGGCAGCCATAGCCCCGGCGTAGATCTCAGCCTCACAACTGGAGCCGAGAACAGAAGACGAGCGGGTAGCCCGCCACGAAACAGAGCCGGAACCGAGGCTGAAGGTGTAGCCCTGTGACGACCGCTGCGTAGCCTGGTCGTCAGCCCAAGAAGCGTCCGCGTGCCCAGTGAGGACCACTGGACTCCGCCCTCCAAGCACTAGCCCCATGCCCGACGTACTGCACAAGTAGCGCAACACCCTCTTCGCTGCAGCCATGTGCTCTGGTCGGTGTCTCCCAGGAGCAACATAGCGTGTGAGAATGCTAAGAGGGTATGCAAGGTCAGGTCGAGTGCAGGTCATCAGGTACATGAGGCAGCCAACAAGCTCTGGATACGGGCCACTCGACTCTACGGACTCATCCGAAGGCAGAGCTGAGAGCGAGTGGCGAGTACGCAGAGGAGTGGCCTGAGGCGAGGAGCACGTGAAGCCGAAGCGCTGAAGGACCTGCTGCACCATGTGTGACTGAGTCAAGGTAATGGTGCGGGGTGCTCTGTCCCGGGTGATCTGCAAGCCAAGGTAGCTGCGCAGTTCACCCAGGTCAGTGCACGTGTGTCTCTTCTGCAGCTCGGACTTCACGTAGGCGAGTCCAGCAGTGTCAGCAGTGGCAAAGACCAAGTCGTCGACGTACACGAGGATGTAGAATGGCGGCAGAGAAGTGTCGGTGCGCAGAAACAGCGACGGATCGGCAGTAGAAGGAGCAAACCCAAGAGCCGCGAGCGTAGTCCTCAGTGTGTCGTGCCACTCACGGGGCGCCTGGCGGAGACCGCAGACTGGACGCCGGAGACTCCACTGGGTACCAGGAGGGAAAGACCCAGTGAAGCCAGGTAAGCGGCGCAGCCAGATCTCCTCGTGCAGGCTGCCCTGCAAGAACGCAGTGCTGAAGTCGAGAGAGTGCAGCTCGTAGTCACGGTGAGCAGCAACGTGCACCAGTACCCGAAGAGTGGTCATCTTCGGGGTGGGGGAGAAGGTCTGAAAGTAGTCAACCCCCTGCCGCTGACAGAAGCCACGAGCCACGTAGCGCGCCTTGAAGACAGGCGGAGAACCCGGCGGCCGCTTCACCCTGAAGATCCACATGCCACTGACGATGTTCGCCCCAGGAGGGGGGACAGCGTCAACGTATGTGCCTGTGGACTTCTAGGAAGCCATCTCTGCATCCATAGGTGCCTGCCACTGAGAGGAGTAGGGACCCTCTATCGCCTCCGCGTAAGAGCGCGGAGTCGGGATGTCAAGTGCATCCGGGTCTCCCTCAGGGGTAAGCAGTACGGACAAGAGATGCGGTGACGCGGCTGCCAGGCACTGGAACTCCTCCTGCCTGTCCTCGAGGACGTCCGTGCCAAGGGCACACTCACCCCCGACGGACGGAGGACAAACAGACTCAGACTCTGCGATAAGACTAGCAGCGTAGTCTTAGCGACAGCGAGCAGCAAAGTCGACGAGCTCAGCAACTAGGGCAGACGCAGTAGAAGACTCAAAAGAAGGGTCAGTGACGACAGTAGCAAGGAGACGCGTGACAGTAGGACTGGCAGCACGAAGAGAGTCCGACTCCGGGTCGGCAAGAACAGGAAGAGAGGAAGAAGGAGGAGAAGGCAAAGGGGCACGCAGAGGAGCAGTGGACGGACGTAGAGACATCCTGTGCGTGCCAGGGACACGAGGAGGACGCTAACGCGAACTGCGACCACTAGTACGTGCAGGACGAACAGGTGACGCAGGACGGGACGCAGGCTCACGACGCTCAGTAAGGCCTCCAGTGGGACCAGTGTAGGGAGAAGGAGCAGGTAAGGGGGAAGGAGGCTGTAGCTGTGACTGGGACGGGACAGGCTGTGGACGCTCTAAGAGAGGAGGAGAGCTAGGAGAGGGTGGAAGACCAAGAACCTGCTGCAGGAGTGGAACGTAGTACGGTCGAGGCCGCGCGGCGACACCAGACACAGCAGGGACAGCACCAGTACCCCCAGCAGAAGCACCCGCTCTAGTAGCACCTCCAGTAGCACCCCCAGCAGCTCCAGAACCTCCAGCAGCACCAGGAGCACCGCCAGCAGGACCGCCAGTGGTAGTCTTAGCGCCAACACCCTCAGCAGCACCAGCTCCAGTCGAACCCGCAGGCCCAGCAGCTCTAGTACTCAAAGTACTGAGCACCTCTGGGACCCGCGACAGTAGCACCCTCAGCAGTAGAAGAACCTCCAGCACCAGCAGTACGCCTCCAGCGCCGGGCAAACCACTCACGCAGCTCCTGTGGGGAGAGTGGCTCTCGGCGAGACGAAGCACCCGGCGAACCTCCAGGCGAAGAAACTCCAGGCTCAGCACCCCCAGGCAAAGCACCTCCAGGTTCAGCACCCCGAGGCTCAGCACCCCCGGGCTCAGCACCCCCAGGCTCAGCACCCCCAGGCTCCGCACCCCCAGGCTCAGCACTCCCAGGCTCAACACCTCTAGGCTCAGCACCCCCAGTCTCAGCACCTCTAGGCGCAGCACCCGCAGCAGCACCAGAGTCACCAGTGACCTCAACAGGCTCGACCGCGTCTACCTGAGACACACCTGAAGGGGCAGGACCCTGAGGGGGGAGGGGGTCTACCGGGGGGGGACCTGGTACCAAGAAGAGCGGGGGTGGGGGGAGGGACGGAGTGCGGTAGGGGAAGAGGCGATATAGGGTACCGACTCGTCGAACGTGACGTCCTGGGAGGACAGAACACGGCGAGAGGTGGGGTGGTAGAACTGCCACCCAGGGGCGTCGGGGGGGAACCCCAGGAAGATGCAGGGAGTAGCGCGAGGGGACAGCTTGTCCGCAGACAAGTCGCGGACAAACGCCCGAGATCCCCAGACCCGGAACGCTGACGCATCGCCAACCTTCCCCGTCCACAGCAGGGCTGGGGAGGTCTCCGGCCGGGGGACCCTGGGGTGAAGGTTGATCTGGTGCGCCGCGTACCTCACCGCAAACGGCCACAAAAAATGGGGGGCAGCCGCATGCATCATGGACGTACGAGCGACGTCCATGACCATGCCAATGCGGCGCTCAGCGATCCCATTTTGCTGCGGAGAGTCCGTAAGCGTGAAGGTCTGACGAATGCCCTGTGCGCGACAGTAGGCTCTTAGAAGGCCAGAGGAGAACTCTCCGCCTCTGTCCGAGTGCAGACGCAGAACAGGAAAGTCCGAGCCAAAGCTCTGCCTGAGCTGGAGACGAGCTGCACGGATCCAGTCGATCAGCACCTCAGTGACATCAGCCTTGCTGCGCAAGGGGAAGACTGTGGTGTAACGCGAGTAGTCGTCAACAACAAGCAGGAAGTAGCGCTCGTGACCCTGTCCACGGACGCGGGCTGGGCCCCACACGTCCATGTGAAGCGTCTGCAACGGGGCCTCTGTCGGAGGAAACTGGGAGGAGTGAGGGGCAGCACGCTGGCGTCCCTCAACACAGGGGACACAGGTAGGGCCAGGGCCCTGAGGAAGGGGAGGGAGGGACCTGGGGAGACCAGACACAAGAAGACGGGAGGCCATGCCTCTGAGCCGAAGCAGAGAGGGGTGACCAAGGCGGTGGTGCCAGAGGAGAGTCTCGTGAGACAGGAGACGACACGAACAGGGGGCAGACTCAGGACCAGACCTGGACGCTGCAGCAAACACCTGACCAGACGCAGGGACCCTACCAGACTCACTAACTGGGGGAGACGCAGTGGTCAGTGTGTACAGGCTCGACCCTGGCTGACGGGTAAACGTAGCCAGGTGTCGACCTGTGCTAGCCTCTGTGCAGTGCGTCACCCGCTGACGAGCAGGGGTGAACTGGTGGACTCCCGCATCCTGTAGGTCAGCACCACTCACCAAGTTCGTAGAGAACGAGGGGAGGTAGAGACCAGACAGGGTGCCAGAGGGAGCCGCCGGACACGGGAGGACAGTGGAGAAGCGAGACAGGACAGGGCCCCCGGAGGGGTCAGCCAGGGAAACCGCAACCGGCCGACTAAGCGTCGTGAGTGTGGTGCGATCCCGAAAGAAGGAGCGAGACTGCCCCAGAGTCAAGGGTGAAGGTGTGGGAGGCCGAAGCCGACGTAGTACCTGAGAGCGCAGACTCACCAGTACCCGAGGACGCAGACACACTAGCACCTAGAGCAGCAGCGTCGCAAGCACCTAGGGCAGCAACCTCACCAGTACCTAGAGCGGCAGTCTCAATGCCCGGGTCGGGCGGAAAACACCGGTAACAGCCACCCTCATCACTAATGGTCACAGCATATATGGCAGCAAGGATAGCATCAAAGTCAAGATCAAAAATAGCTACGCCAGCCGTAGACAGCTCTCCCCAGCGGTGGATCTCCGTGGCCTCCGGAAACTGCTGACGCCAAGCGTCCGTCAGGCGGCCAAAACAGCGCTGGGTTGAGTGGGCACCCCCACACTGCTCACCTGCACGGTCGCCGGTGCGAAGGACGTAGGTGCAGGGACCAAGTCCCCCACCACGCTGACGCTGCGTGTACCACTCACGGAGCTGCTGAGGGGTGGGGACGTCGCGAGAACGCTGCTGCTGCTGCTGCTGCTGGCGCTGACCACCCCCAGTGCCGCTCCGCTGTGAAGTGCCAGTCCGACCACCTCCACCACCTCCACCTCCACCGCCTCCACCTCCGCCACCGCCGCCACCCCCGCCAGTACCGCCGCCGCCGATGCCGCCTCCGCCTCCACTGCTACCACTAGCACCCCCACCCCCACCACCTCCTCCAACGCCACCCCCACTCCCTCCGCCGCCTCCACCTCCACCGCCACCGCTCCCGCTAGCCCCACCTGCTCCCTTGCCCCCCTTGCCCTTGCCAAGGCGGCGTCTCCCGCTAGGGGCAGACGCCGCACCGACCGACTCAAGACCAACGAGGTCGGCCGCAGCGGCAGAGGCGACAGAGGGCAAGAGAGGGGAAGGGGAACACCCCTCAAAGATGGGGGCGCGGGGGTCACCTTGAGAGGCTCCTACAGCGACGATGCTCTTCTCCGCCGCTAGGAGGGCGTTCTCTAGGCTGTCGACTGTGAGAGTGGTGGGACAGACCGCAAGGAAGTGGTCCCGGACTACACGAAGGGAGTCGGGGAGGCGGGTGACTAGAAAGTAGAGAGTGATGTACATGGGGGGGGGGTTCTTGGAGCAGAAGTCAGCAGGAAGCGCAGCGCGGTAGCGGGTGTCACTAGTGCGGAGGTGCGTAATGAGATCAGCGACTGTGGGAAAGGCGGCAAGGTCAGGGAAGAGGAAGGGTAGCATGAGGCGGCTCAGTGCAGCAGTGGCAGGGGAAGAGTAGCGTGCAACTACAGCGTCGTACAAGGTCTGAGCACTCTTGTACTGACTAAAGTGCCCGCGCTCAGCGGTAGGCAGGTGGCGACGCACAGCAAGACGTGCAGCTGCATCGCGGGTGGCCCACTGAGAGCGAACAGTGGGGTCAGCATCAGCAGCAGGGGCAGGAGAGGCGCCAGAGGTGAGGTCAAAAAGAGAGAGACCGTCCGCCCTATCGCACTGTAAAAACAGCTACAGGTCGTCGACCCAGACCTCAAAGTCAATGGCTCGACCCTCAGCGTCAAAAGCGAGGACACTAGGGGTAGCCATGACGAGAGACTAGCAGTGCAAGCTGTGTGGGAAGGGCACGCAGTAGCAGTGGGGCTGTGCTCACCAGACAGGGCAGGTCGGGCGGCTCGGTAGTAGTGCGGCTCGGCTGCGGGGCGGCTCGGCGGTACTGCGGCTCGGCGGCCCGGCGGCTCGGCGGCTGCTGCTGGGCGGCTCGGCGGTACTGCAGCTCGGCGGCCCGGCGGCTCGGCGACTGCTGCTGGGCGGCTCGGTTGTACTGCGGCTCGGCGGCCCGGCGGCTCGGCGGCTGCTGCTGGGCGGCTCGGCTGGACTGCGGCTCGGCGGCTGCTGCTGGGCGGGTCGGCTGCTCCGTTACCGGGCGGCGTGGCGGGCGGCTGCTCGGGCGGCTCGGCAGGAGGGGAGACCGGTGGGGCCGCGAAGTCACGGGCGGCGAGGCCGAGAGGGTGAGGGCGGCGGGGCCGCGTAGGTGAGGGCGGCGTGGCCGCGAAGGTGAGGGCGGCGGGGCCGCGAAGGTGAGGGCGGCGACGCCGCGTAGGTAAGGGCAGCGGGGCCCCGTAGGTAAGGGCAGCGGGGCCGCGTAGGTGAGGCGGCGGGGCCGCGAAGGTGAGGGCGGCGGCGCCGCGTAGGTAAGGGCGGCGGGGCCGCGTAGGTAAGGGCGGCGGGGCCGCGTAGGTGAGGCGGCGGGGCCGCGACGTGAGGCGGCGGGGCCGCTACGTGAGGGCGGCGGGGCCGCGACGTAAGGGCGGCGGGGCCGCGTAGGTAAGGGCGGCGGGGCCGCGAACGTAAGGGCGGCGGGGCCGCGACGTAAGGGCGGCGGGGCCGCGTAGGTAAGGGCGGCGGGGCCGCGACGTAAGGGCGGCGGGGCCGCGACGTAAGGGCGGCGGGGCCGCGTAGGTAAGGGCGGCGGGGCCGCGACGTAAGGGCGGCGGGGCCGCGTAGGTAAGGGCGGCGGGGCCGCGACGTAAGGGCGGCGGGGCCGCGTGGGTAAGGGCGGCGGGGTCGCGTAGGTAAGGGCGGCGTAACGGGCCGCTAGGGGCGACACGAAGGGTCGCTAAAAAAAAAGAACGCGTGCCTCGGGGCGCGCTTCGGTGGGCCCTAGGAACAGTCCCTAGGAGGGGACCTGCTCTGATTCCATGAGAAGAAGTGAACGAGAATGAAATGACTATGAATGAAGTGAGTACATATAGGAAACCCTAATTGGGTTGTACCCCCTATGGGATACCCCACTATAGCCTACACAAATAAGTAAGCTATAATGATCTGACACCCTGAAGCCGACTTATCGCATCAGCCATTTGTCTCTCACCACAACTCAAGTGCGCAGGCATATACACCTCTGGAGAAGGTGTACAGCGACATACTGCATAACCGTGAACCTGGTCAAGGAGCATACAACTATGTCATCACTTTCATCGACGCCGCCACACGATACGTATGGCACCTTAACCTTCCGAGTCGTAACATGGCTTTCGAAGCCTTCGTCGCCTGGCTTCAAGTCGCAGACCGGGAATCAGGAGTGAAGTTAAAAAGCTTCCCTTCAGACTAGGGAGGAGAATACCAGTCCCAGAGGTTCAAGGATTACCTGGCAGAACGAGGCATCAAAAGGCTCATCTTCCCTTCCCTACGCTCATCAACAGCAAGGCGTAGCGAAAATGATGAACAGGACCCTCCAGAACACCATGCGCAAACTGCTACGTGGCATGCGACTACCCAACCACTAGTGGCCTGAGGCGATGGACCACGCTGTCATGCTGCACAACTTGCTCTCGTCATCATCGCTCCCAAACAATGCATCACCGCACCTGCTGTTGACAGGAAAATTGGGAAGCACAAAAATGTTACGAGTGTTCGGCTCCATGGTGCACGGGCAGGTCGCTTCTCCCAACGCGCACAGTGGGGGCTACACCTGGGCATCAAGAAACATTACAACGCATGGAAGATTTTCGACATCAACACGAAGGAAACAGTGGCAGCACATGATGTCATCTTCTACGAACGACTCATGCTTCCGACATACCTTGCCAACCTGGAAGAAGATCGAGACCCCACAGGTGGCTTTCACGTTGACCAAGCCTTTGCTTTGGCAGCGGATGAAGCTGACTGGATGGATGGAGCCTCGGAAGACAACGGACCTCTTCCTTATTCTTCGGTCGATGTTCCGATGGACGACGAAAATCCTCGCGACAGCATCAACGCCGAAACCTACTATCACTTCGCCGACAACGGTTACATTACACCCGCGCAAGTCAACACCGACGAAGCAGAACGCGTAGGACCTAATTTCATACCTAATCCAAAAGTGGGAGACGAAGCAGCCTATCCCGAGGAAACAACTCTCCCTCGCTACACGCAGAGTGGACTCCAGATACTCGGACTCGTCACCGCAGTCCACGGCACGGCGCCACCTAAGGAGCATGCCACAGTTCAGCAGGCTCTGGGGGGGGAACACAGGGAAAAATGGCGCAAAGCCATGGACAAGGAGTTAAAAGCGCTTGAAGAACGAAACACCTGGAAGGTCGTACCTATCGGGGTGGCACGAACAAGACCATTCTCACCAGAAAATGGGTTTTCCGCGTGAAAGCAAAGGCAGACGAAACCATCGACAAATTCAAGGCGCGTTGGGTCATACGTGGCTTCGACCAAGAGCACGGACAAGACTTCACCGAAACGTTCGCACCGGTTAGTCAGCACACCTCACTGCGGATCCTCCTCGCGATAGTCGCCATGAAGCGGAAGAAGCTTCGTCAAATCGACGTCGCCAACGCCTTTATCTACGCACCAGTCGACGCTGAAATCTTCGTCGAGTAACCGCACGGCTCCAACACAGACCCCAACCAAGCCTGTCAGCCATTGAAGTCCCTTTACGGCATCAAATAGGCCCCGAGATTGTGGCAACAGTACCTACACGCCCGGCTAATCCGCATCGGATACAGGCAACTGCCGCACGATCAAGGGATGTACCGCCTCACGAAAGGAGCCGACTACATCCTGCTCATCATCTACGTAGACGACCTACTCTACATTGGCTCGACCGACGGCGTCACAACCTGGTTCGAAGGGGAGCTACAGCGGGACTTAACTCATACCGTCTCATCAATCGTGACGCAGTACCTAGGACTCAACATACGGGACGGCGAGAACACGATCCACCTCAGCGCCGCAAAATACACCGACACCATCGCCAAACGCTTCGAATTAACTCCAACTGCTATCTCCACACCATACCGCTACACCTCCGCAAGTCACGAAGGAACCTTTGCTCCACTCAAGCCCACTGGTATACGCGACTATCAGCAAAAACTAGGATGCCTGCTATTCGCAACCGTCACCTGCCGACCAGACCTAACGTATTCAGCAAGCCAACTCGCCCGCTTAAGAAACCTGAAGCAGAGCATATGGCGGAACTTGACCGCGCACTCCACTACCTCGTCAGCACTCCGACAATCGTCCTAACCTACCACAAAAACGGAACCTCGACACCTAAGCTAATCGGCTATGTAGACGCCGACCACACCGGCGACGTAGACAACAGGCGCTCGTGCACCGGCTACATATACCGACTCTAACCTATTGGGCCTATCTCGTGGCAGTCGAGCAAGCAAGAACTAATCGCTCTCTCCTCAGCTGAAGCAGAATATATTGCACTCTGCTCAGCCACCAAGGAAGGCTTGTATCTTTGCGAACTTCTGGAAGAAGCGACGTTGGCCCAGTTACCCAACTTCTCCCTGTTCTGCGACAACCAATCTACAATTCGCATAGCGAACAAGAACGGGTTCGCGAACCGGAAGAAGCATATCGCCCTGCGATACTTCTTCGTAAAAGATGAGATCGAGAAGGGGAGACTTGAGCTATCTTACTGTCCCACGACCAAGATCGCAGCCGACTATTTGACCAAGAAGCTCGGAACACAGAAATTCGGAGTACTGCATGCTGCTGGCTGGACAAGGCCACGTCACTAGTGAGGAAATTAGAACAAGAATGGAATGACTATGAACGAAGTGAGTACAAATAGGAAACCCTAATTGGGTTGTACCCCCTATGGGATACCCCACTATAGCCTACACAAATAAGTAAGCTATAATGTTCTGACACACCCCCATAGGCAAAGTGGGGGAGAACAGGGGGTCACAAGACCAGTCAAGCAAAGCAAAGGAAAGCTCAGGGTGGATCACAAAGTCACCACACATTCCGAGCACAAGTTCAAAGGCCACAAGGCCAGTTCACATGCAAGATCATATATAGAGATATACAAGAGTCAAGCAAGCAAGAGCAAGAGTATATATAGGTGCAGGTACAAGCAAGGTCAAGCAGTGAGCAAGTGAGGCAAGACAGACACAAGACCCAGCTGCGTGCAACAGCGCTGATGATCACAAGGCGGAAGTGCCTTGGTGAAGACATCAGCAGTGTTGGCCTCAGAGGCCACGTACGCAAGTCGCAACTGTCCACGCTGCTGTAGCTGACGAGCAAGAAAGTAGCGGAGAGCAATGTGCTTTGTCCTGTGCTCCAGTCGCTGCTCTCGACACAAGGCCAGCATGGCCTTGTTGTCTACGTACAGGACTGGAGGAGAACGAGGCGGCTCTCCAAGGTCGGTCAGCAGGTAGGTGAGCCAGCGAAGCTCCTGGGCAGCCATAGCCCCGGCGTAGATCTCAGCCTCACAACTGGAGCCGAGGACAGAAGACGAGCGGGTAGCCCGCCACGAAACAGAGCCAGAACCAAGGCTGAAGGTGTAACCCTGTGACGAGCGCTGCGTAGCCTGGTCGTCAGCCCAAGAAGCGTCCGCGTGCCCAGTGAGGACCACTGGACTGCGCCCTCCAAGCACTAGCCCCATGCCCGACGTACTGCACAAGTAGCGCAACACCCTCTTCGCTGCAGCCATGTGTTCTGGTCGGTGTCTCCCAGGAGCAACATAGCGTGCGAGAATGCTAAGAGGGTATGCAAGGTCAGGTCGTGTGCAGGTCATCAAGTACATGAGGCAGCCAACAAGCTCTGCATACGGGCCACTCGACTCTACGGACTCATCCGAAGGCAGAGCTGAGAGTGAGTGGCGAGTAGGCAGAGGAGTGGCCTGAGGCGAGGAGTACGTGAAGCCGAAGCGCTGAAGGACCTGCTGCACCATGTGTGACTGAGTCAGGGTAATGGTGCGGCGTGCTCTGTCCCGGGTGATCTGCAAGCCAAGGTAGCTGCGCAGTTCACCCAGGTCAGTGCACGTGTGTCTCTTCTGCAGCTCGGACTTCACGTAGGCGAGTCCAGCAGTGTCAGCTGTGGCAAAGACCAAGTCGTCAACGTACACGAGGATGTAGAACGGCGGCAGAGAGGTGTCGGTGCGCAGAAACAGCGACGGGTCGGCAGTAGAAGGAGCAAACCCAAGTGCCGCTAGCGTAGTCCTCAGTGTGTCGTGCCACTCACGTGGCGCCTGGCGGAGACCATAGACTGGACGCCGGAGGCTCCACTGGGTACCAGGAGGGAAAGACCCAGTGAAGCCAGGTGGGCGACGCAGCCAGATCTCCTCGTTCAGGCTGCCCTGCAAGAAAGCAGTGCTGAAGTCAAGAGAGTGCAGCTCGTAGTCACGGTGAGCAGCAACGTGCAGCAGTACCCGAAGAGTGGTCATCTTCGGGGTGGGGGAGAAGGTCTGAAAGTAGTCAACTCCCTGCCGCTGACTGAAGCCACGAGCCACGTAACGCGCCTTGAAGACAGGCAGAGAACCCGGCGGCCGCTTCACCCTGAAGATCCACATGCCACTGACTATGTTCGCCCCAGGAGGGGGAACAGCGTCAACGTAGGTGCCTGTGGACTTCCAGGAAGCCATCTCTGCATCCATAGCTGCCTGCCACTGAGAGGAGTAGGGACCCTCTATCGCCTCCGCGCGGAGTCGGGATGTCTAGTGCATCCGGGTCTCCCTCAGGGGCGAGCAGTACAGACGCGAGATGAGGTGAAGCGGCGGCCAGACACTGGAACTCTTCCTGCCTGTCCTCAAGGACGTCCGTGCCAAGGGCACACTCACCCCCGACGGACGGAGGACAGGCAAACTCAGACTCAGCGACAAGACTAGCAGCGAAGTCTAGACGACAGCGCGCAGCAAAGTCGACGAGCTCAGTGACAAGGGCAGACGCAGCAGAAGACTCGAAAGAAGGGTTAGTGACAGCAGTAGCAAGGAGACGCATGACAGTAGGACTGGCAGCACGAAGAGAGTCCGACTCCGGGTCGGCAAGAGCAGGAAGAGAGGAAGTAGGAGGAGAAGGCAAAGGGGCACGCAGAGGAGCAGTGGACGGACGCAGAGACATCCGGTGCGTGCCAGGGACAGGAGGAGGACGCTGGCGCGAACCGCGACCACTAGTGCGCGCAGTACGAACAGGCGACGCACGACGAGACGCAGGCTCACGACGCTCAGTAAGACCTCCAGTCGGACCAGCGTAGGGAGAAGGAGCAGGCAAAGGGGAGGCAGGCTGTAGCTGTGACTGCGACAGGACAGGCTGTGGACCCGCTAAGGGAGAAGGAGGAGGACCAGAAGAAGGTGTAAGACCAAGAACCTGCTGCAGGAGCGGAACGAAGTACGGTTGGGGCCGCGTGGCGATGCCAGAAACAGCAGGGACAGTACCAGTACCCCCAGCAGGAGCACCCGCTCCAGCAGCACCTCCAGAAGCACCGGAACCCCCAGTAGCACCTCCAGCAGTCCCAGAACCTCCAGCAGCACCAGGAGCACCGCCAGTCGGACCGCCAGTGACAGTCTCAGCGCCAACACCCTCAGCAGCACCAGCTCCAGTCGAACCCGCAGGCCCAGCAGCTCCAGTACGCCCAGGACGACCACCTCCGGGACCCGTGGCAGCAGCACCCTCAGCAGTCGAAGAACCTCCAGCACCAGCAGCACGCCTCCAGCGCCGCGCAAACCACTCACGCAGCTCCTGTGGGGAGAGTGGCTCCCGGCGAAACGAAGCACCCGGAGAACCTCCAGGCGAAGAACCTCCAGGCTCAGCACCCCCATGCAAAGCACCTCCAGGCGTAGTACCTCCAGGCTCAGCACCCCCAGGCTCAGCACCCCCAGGCTCAGCACCCCCAGGCTCAGCACCCCCAGGCTCAGCACCCCCAGGCTCAGCACCCCCAGGCTCAGCACCCCCAGTCTCAGCACCCCCAAGCAAAGCAGCTCCAGGCGTAGCACCTCCAGTCTCAGCACCCCCAGGCCCAGCACCCGCAGCAGCACCAGAGTCACCAGTGACCTCGACAGGCTCGACCGCGTCTACCTGGGACACACCTGAAGGGGCAGGACCCTGAGGGGGGAGGGGGTCGACCGGGGGGGGACCTGGTACCAAGAAGAGCGGGGGCGGGGGGAGGGACGGAGTGCGGTAGGGGAAGAGGCGGTAGTAGGGTACCGACTCGTCGAACGTGACGTCCTGGGAGGACAGAACACGGCGAGAGGTGGGGTGGTAGAACTGCCACCCAGGGGCGTCGGGGGGGAACCCCAGGAAGACGCAGGGAGCAGCGCGAGGGGACAGCTTGTCCGCAGACAAGTCGCGGACAAACGCCCGAGATCCCCAGACCCGGAACGCCGACGCATCGCCAACCTTCCCCGTCCACAGCAGGGCTGGGGAGGTCTCCGGCCTGGAGACCCTGGGGTGGAGGTTGATCTGATGCGCCGCGTACCTGACCGCAAACGGCCACAGAAAATGGGGGGCAGCCGCATGCATCATAGACGTACGAGCGACGTCCATGACCATGCCAATGCGGCGCTCTGCAATCCCATTTTGCTGCGGTGAGTCCGTAAGCGTGAAGGTCTGACGGATTCCTCGCGCACGACAGTAGGCACGCAGAAGGCCAGAGGAGAACTCTCCGCCTCTGTCCGAGTGCAGACGCAACACAGGAAAGTCCGAGCCAAAGCTCTGCCTGAGCTGGAGACGAGCTGCGCGAATCCAGTCGATCAGCACCTCAGTGACATCACCCTTGCCTCGCAAGGGGAAGACTGTGGTGTAACGCGAGTAGTCGTCAACCACCAACAGGAAGTAGCGCTCGTGACCGAGTCCACGGACGCGGGCAGGGCCCCACACGTCCATGTGAAGCGTCTGCAACGGAGCCTCTGTCGGAGGAAACTGGGAGGAGTGAGGGCCAGCACGCTGGCGCCCCTCGACACAGGGGACACAGGCAGGGCCAGGGCCCTGAGGAAGGGGAGGGAGGGACCGGGGGAGACCAGACACAAGAAGACGGGAGGCCATGCCTCTGAGCCGAAGCAGAGAGGGGTGGCCAAGGCGGTGGTGCCAGAGGAGGGTCTCGTGAGACAGACGGCGACACGAACAGGGGGCAGACTCAGGACCAGACCTGGACGCTGCAGCAAACACCTGACCAGACGAAGGGACCCTACCAGACTCAGCACCTGGAGGAGAAGCAGTGGTCAGTGTGTACAGGCTCGACCCTGGCTGACGTGTAAACGTAGCCAGGTGGCGACCTGTGCTAGCCTCTGTGCAGTGTGTCACCCGCTGACGAGCAGGAGTGAACTGGTGGACACCCACATCCTGTAGGTCAGCACCACTCACCAGGTTCGTAGAGAACGAGGGGAGGTAGAGACCAGGCAGGGTGCCAGAGGGAGCCGCCGGACACGGGAGGACTGTGGAGAAACGAGACAGGACAGGACCCCCAGAGGGGTCAGCCAGGAACACCGCAACCGGCCGACTAAGCGGCGTGAGAGTGGTGCGGTCCCTAAAGAAGGAGCGAGACGCCCCAGAGTCAAGGGTGAAGGTGTGAGAGGCCGAAGCCGACGTAGTACCTGAGAGCGCAGACTCACTAGTACCTGAGAGCGGAGACTCACCAGTACCTGAGAGCACAGACGCACTGGCACCTAGAGCAGCAGCCTCACTGGCACCTAGCGCAGCAGTACCAATGCCCGGGTCGGGCGGGAAACACCGGTAACAGTCACCCTCATCACTAACAGTCACAGCATACATGGCAGCAAGGATATCATCAAAGTCAAGATCAAAGATAGCTACACCAGCCCTAGACAGCTCTCCCCAGCGGGGGATCTCAGAGGCCTCGGGAAACTGCTGGCGCCAAGCGTCGGTCAGGCGGGCAAAGCAGCGCCGGGCGGTGTGGGTGCCCCCACACTGCTCACCCGCGCGGTCGCCGGTGCGAAGGACGTAGGTGCATGGAGCGAACGCCCCACCACGCTGAAGCTGCGAGTACCACTCACGGAGCTGCTGAGGGGCGGGGACGTCGCAAGAGCGCTGCTGCTGCTGCTGCTGCTGCTGCTGCTGCTGCTGCTGGCGCTGACCACCCCCAGTGCCGCTCTGCTGGGACGAGCCACTCCGACCACCTCCACCACCGCCACCCCCGCCTCCGCCGCCACCGCCGCCACCGCCACCCTCGCCCCCGCCGCTCCCACCGCCACCTCCGCCGCCACCTCCGCCGCCACCTCCGCCTCCACTGCCGCCACTGGTACCTCCACCCCCGCCACCACCACCACCGCCACCCCCACTCCCCCCGCCGCCCCCACCTCCTCCACCTCCGCCCCCGCTAGCTCCACCCGCTCCCTTGCCCCCCTTGCCCTTGCCAGAGCGGCGCCTACCGCTGGGGGCAGACGCCGCACCGACCGACTCTAGACCAACGAGGTCGGCCGCAGCAGCAGAGGCGACAGAGGGTAACAGGGGGGAAGGAGAACACCCCTCAAAGATGGGGGTGCGAGGGTCACCACGAGAGGCCCCTACAGTGACTATGCTCTTCTCGGCCGCTAGCAGGGACTTCTCGAGGAGGTCGACAGTGAGGGTGGTGGGGCAGACAGCGAGAAACTGGTCCCTAACTACACGAAGGGACTCAGGGAGACGGGTGACGAGAAAGTAGAGGGTGATGTACATGGGAGGGGGGTTTTCGGCGCAGAAGGCAGCAGGAAGCGCAGCTCGGTAGCGAGTGTCACTAGCGCGATGATGGGTAAAGAGGTCAGCGACTGTGGGAAAGGCAGCAAGGTCAGGGAAGAGGTACGGTAGCATGAGGCGGCTCAGTGTAGCAGTGGAAGGGGAGGAGTAGCGTGCAACTACAGCGTCGTACAAGGCCTGAGCGGTCTTGCACAGACTAAAGTGTGCACGCTCGGAGGAAGGGAGGTGGCGACGCACAGCAAGACGTGCAGCAGCATCGCGTGTGGCCCACTTGGAGCGAACAGTGGGGTCAGCATCAGCAGGAGGGGCAGGGACAGCGCCAGAGGCGAAGTCAAAGAGAGAGACGTCATCTACTGAATCGCACTGCAAGTACAGCTGCAGGTCCTCGACCCAGACCGCAAAGTCTATGGCGCGACCCTCAGCGTCAAAGGCCAGGACACTAGGGGTGGCCATGATAGCAGCCGACAGTCTCACCAGAGAGGAAGGGTCGAGCAGCTCAGCAGGACAGCAACACGGCAGCTCAGCAACTCCGCCGGCCCAGGAGCAGCAGCAGCCCCACAGAAGCAGGAGCCGGCACCTCAGGCGGCTCGGGCGGCTCGGGCGGCTCGGGCACGCAGCGGCACGGGCGGCTCGGGCGGCTCTGCTGCTCGGGCGGCTCGTGCGGCTCGGGAGACGCTGGGCCTCACGGGCGGCGCGGGCGTCGTGGCGGGCGGCTCACGGGCGGCTCGCGGGCGGCTCACGGGCGGCTGCACGGGCAGCTGGGGCGGCTCACGGGCGGATCGTTGGGCTGCTGCACGGGCGGCTGCACGGGCGGTTGCACGGGCGGTGCACGGGCGGCTCATGGGCGGCTGCACGGGTGGCGCGTCGGGCGGCAGCACGGGCGGCTGCACGGGCGGCAGCACGGGCGGCTGCACGAGCGGTTCACGAGCGGCTGCACGGGCGGCTGCACGGGCGGCGCGTAGGGCTGCTGAGGGCGACGCACGGGCGGCCCACGGGCGGCTAGCGGGCGTCGGGCGGCGCGCAGGCGACGGGCGGCTAGCGGGCGCCGGGCGGCTAGCGGGCGTCGGGCGGCTAGCGGGCGTCGGGCGGCTGGCGCGTCGAGCGGCTAGCGCACGGGCGGCTTTGGGTGGCGCACGGGCGGCTCTGGGTGGTGCACGGGCGGCTCTGGGCAGCGCGCGGGCGCTAGGGTGCTAGGGCGGGCAGCGGGTCGCGAGGGCGCTAGGGCGCTAGGGCGGGCAGCGCGCGGGCGCTAGGGCGCTAGGGCGCGAGGGCGGGCAGCGGTGCGCGAGCGCTAAGGCGGCGCTCGGGCTGCTAGGGCGAGCGGCGCGCTAAGGCGGCGCTCGGGCCGTTAGGGCAGATCAAAAAAAAAAGTAAGAGCAAGGGCCCGGAGCGCGCTCCGGGCAGAAAAAAAAAGGTTCGATGTGGTGGGCCCTAAGCACAGTTCCCACGGGGGAACCTGCTCGATACCATGAGGAAATTAGAACGAGAATGGAATGACTATGAACGAAGTGAGTACAAATAGGAAACCCTAATTGGGTTGTACCCCCTATGGGATACCCCACTATAGCCTACACAAATAAGTAAGCTATAATGTTCTGACAACTAGTAGCGACACTCTAGAAGCAAAGGGGAGTGTTGGAAAGAATTAATAAAACGCTTCTTATGTGTCGTAACACCGAACTACAAACGAGGCAACTACAGAGGAACAGCGGCGAGTCAACCATCGGAGGTTGACAAGAGAAGTAACTGCTGGAGGTTACGTGAAGGTCAAAGGTCAGCAACCCTTGACTTGACAAATACAGTGCGACAGCAAGGACAAACAACTGACTCGCTATTGAGCAGTTGCCCGAGTCGTCACTGTATCGAACCGCAACAGCAACAATAAAACGGTTATTAGTTGTATCCTTTCATATTCTTTGTACTCTTATAAAACCTTGTATCTTCTTGCTTTAATCAATCTATCTTGCCCTCACACACTAGCGCAAGGTGGTTCAACACTTGTTACTAAACGCTTCCGCAAATACAACACTTCTACTCAGAGTTTAGCCTCGGCTTAGCATATTTGAAGCTAAGTAAATCTGCAGGTATGGGTTTTGTAAAGTATGCATGGATGTTAGATAAAGATGGGGACTCTTGATGCATGCTATCCTCAAGGACCTCGTGTGAGCTAATCCATGTAACACTAGCGGCACCAGCGACACCAGTGAGACTTTGGAATGGTAATACTTGACCCTTGTTATTCTAATGCTGCTGTTGGTGATGTACCTGCTGCCTGAAGTGGCGGATCAGTAGAGATGAAGGAGAGATGATGTTGCTGGTGCTCCCCCTCGTGTGTGGTCTCACCGTGCTGTGGTGCCTGATGTGGTGGCTGCACCCACTCCTGCTGCACTGCTGCCTGGTACAATTGTTGCTCCTGCAGCTCCATTGGCTGTGAAGTCTCTAACTGCCTCACATCAAAAGACCCTATCTCCCGGAAACGCGCCCTTCTCTCCTCCATTAAGGGCGGCACCTGGCCTGTTGGGAGTGGAGAAGGGATTGAAGGCATGAGATCCTTGATGCCACCCCTTTCGGCATCAGCCTCAGAACCACCTGCGCCTCCTCCAACATGCTCATGCGCTAAAACACGCGTGTCCACCGTGGACGGTTCCACGGAGAAAGGTACACTGGTCTGAGGCTCGGCCCAAGGTAGACACGGCAGGTCATGGGTGGCGTTGCTTGGCTCTACAACCTGGTCCCCTGGTGTCCACCCTCCACATCCTACTATTGGCAAGTCACTGTCAGAGGAGGCTCTGGCGGATGGCAGAACCCTCTTTCCATTTTGAGCACGTGGAGGATCCTGGGATGGCTGCTGCTGCTGTGGTTGCAGTGGTGTTGGTTGCTGTTCCTGGTAGTGCTGCTGATAGTGCTCCTGCTGTGGTTGTGGCAGTGGTGGCTGCTGCTCCTGGTAGTGCTGCTGATAGTGCAGCTGCTGCTGTGGCCGCAGCAGTAGCTGCTGCTGCTCTTGGTAGTGCTGCTGATAGTGCTGCTGCTGCTGTGGTTGCAGCAGTCGTGGCTGCTGCTGCTGTGGTTGCAGGAGTTGTGGCTGCTGCTCCTGATAGTGCTCCTGCTGCTGTGGCCGCAGCAGTAGCTGCTGTTGCTCCTGGTAGTACTGCTGATAGTACTGCTGTTGCTGCTGCTGCTGTGGTCGCGGCAGTGGTGGCTGATGCTCCTGGTAGTGCTGCTGATAGTGCTGCTGCTGCTGTGGTTGTGGCAGTGGTGGCTGCTGCTCCTGGTAGTGCTGCTGATAGTGCTGCTGCTGCTGTGGGTGTGGCAGTGGTGACTGGTGCTCCTGGTAATGCTGCTGATACTGCTGCTGCTGCTGTGGTTGCAGCAGTGGTGGCTGGTGCTCCTTGTAGTGCTGCTGATAGTGCTGCTGCTGCTGTGGTTGCTGCAGTGGTTGCTGCTGCTCCTGGTAGTGCTGCTGCTGATGGGGGTGCAGCAGTTGTGACTGCTGCTCCTGGTGGTGCTGCTGGTTGTGCTGTTCTTGCTGCCGATATTGCTGCGGATGCTGTTGTTCAACAGGGCCCGACACGCCAGGCATGCCAACAGCAGTGAACTGCACGTCACTGGGCCACTGCCCCTCCATGGCTTGTGCCTCGGGCACGCTAAATGGGTCTACATCCCCTGTGCTCCATGTGCTCGCAGACTGGTCCCTTGCTGCCTGCACTGCTGTGTTACCATGCAGCTCATTCAAAGTGGGCTCTAACACTACCTCATGCACATGTTGCTCATTCCCCAACAGCAGCCCCCCACTATGCACGCCAGCATCACACATCTCACCCTGCTCTGCCTGGACTTCATACGGCGACACTTGATGCGCTCCTTTGGCCTTCTCGTCTACATGGTCTGGCAACCTGGTAAACATCGTTTTCAATGCATCCATGACAGGTACGTCTTCACTTAGCCGACCGACATGACGGCTCTCGTCCCACGAGATGTTTGCTGCAGCCGATCGATGCCATGGAATCATCACAGAACCCCTCCTGGTCTCCCCTGCCTTTGGTATTGACTGAGCAGAGCTCATGCTATCTCTGCATCTGCCGCTGCCTCTGCCACATTCCTCCACTTCTGCTTCCACTTGCAGCATCGTTTGACTCGGGGGGCTGCTGCGGTGAGCCATGGTCATGGTGAGAGGCGTTGCAGCAGTGATGGCCCACGCGTGTAGAGGGTTTGAGGCAACAGAAATCTGCGAAGGTACTTCCTCAAGGTGCATGGATTCCGCCTCGAGCACCATTTGCAGCTGACTGTGCCACTGTGGCTGCTGCTGCTGCTGCTGCTGCTGCTGCTGCTGCTGCTGCTGCTGCTGCTGCTGCTGCTGCTGCTGCTGCTGCTGCTGCTGCTGCTGCTGCTGCTGCTGCTGCTGCTGCTGCTGCTGCTGCTGCTGCTGCTGCGGCTGCTGCTGCTGCTCCAGCCCCTCCTGCTGCTGCCACCGCCCTTCTTGCCGTGAGACATGTGGGTGAGGGGAATGGAAATACAAATCCACATTTCCGATCTGAAGGTCTCCACCTAATGCCATCTCTGTTCCAAGATACATCTTGTCCTCTTGCACTATCTCTTCTGCAGGCACAAAACCTAAACTTCCAGTCCCCACCTCTTCCAGAGCAAAATCCTCCTGTCCGCATTCCTCCTCCACACCGCCATCGCCAGCAACAGCAACCATGTGTGCAGAAGCGCCAGGGATTGTATTGAAGTTGGAACACGGCTCTCCAGGGAGAAACATGGCCGGAGGGATGGAGAGGATAGAAGCAGGCGCGGAGACAGACGAGGTGGAAGGGCCAGCTCTGCTCGAGCTGCTTCCACTGACAGTGCTGCTGTCTGCACGCGCCCTCAACCCAACAACATCCGTGCCCGATATCGCATGCGCTGCCACTTCAGCTTGGCAGCCCGCTGACTGTGCCTCCATATCCATTGCCTCCTCATAAGCCATTTGCCAGGCTCCATCTTCACACAGCCCCCCACCCGCTGCCTGCTCACAGCCCATTGCCTTTCCATTTTGAGAAAAACTTGTGCCTCCCTGCTTGTCCTGCTCATCAAACATCCTCATCCCCAAGCTAGACGTTTCAATAACCTTCTCTGAAGCAGCTTCCCCATTTTCTTCGCTTACTGCTCCTTCGCCCCCCAGAATCACCAAAGGGAAGTTCAGCTTCGTCTTTGTCCCGCGAATCTCCACTGCAGCTCGATCAAACGCCAGGGCAGCTTCCTCTGCAGTGGCAAACGTCCCCAGCCACTTGCGCACGCCAAAAGTCGTGTCCTTTATCTCGGCGATAAATCGACCCTCACCTCGCTTCCTCACTCCTCGGTACTTCCCTGGTTGCGTATAGCTCCGTGTATGAGCTGCATTGCGCTTGTTCGTTGACTCTGATTGAGATCCGCTTGCGGGAAAATTTGTGGCGCTGGACGTCTGTCGCTGCAGTAGCGGCTGCAGCTGCGCCGACAGTTGCTCCAACCTGAGCTGCTCGTGTGGCTGCTGCACCGGCTGCGCCTCCATTTGTAACTGTGTCTGTAGCGGTTCTTCTGGGCGGGGTGCTGGTTTGAGCTGCTGATGTGGCTCCTGCTGCTGTTGCATCAGAGTGCTTTGTGCCCAATGCACTTGTGGCTGGGATGGCACGTGCATTTCTGAAACTGAAGCGGAAGCTGATATTACGGGGACGTTCTCGGAATGCTTGTTCGGCTGCTCCAGCAGCAGATCATGGTCCTCCTGACATATGCCTGGCTGCAGGGCCTCCGCCATGAGTTGTCGCCGACTATCTGATGGTGGCTGCCCCTGGCCGGGCTGGGCAGATCCCAAGGGTCTGGTAAGCAGGGGCATGTCGTGCTGTTCTTGCTGCTGCTGCTCCTGTTCATGCTGCTGCTCCTGCTCATGCTTATGCTCCTGCCTCTGCTGCTGATGCGGCGGTTGATGGTGATGCATCTGCAGCTGCTCCTGCCCCTGCCCCCGCCCCTGCTGCGTCTGCAGCTGCTCCTGCCCCTGCCCCCGCCCCTGCTGCGTCTGCAGCTGCTCCTGCCCCTGCTTTTCCTGCCCCACCTGTCCAAACAATTCTGGCTGCGATGTCCCAGGCAATATGATCGGTGGTGCAGCCGTCATGCTCCCGTCGAATCCCACCAGAGTGCTTGCTTCCATGGTCTGTTGTGCGCGACGAACATGAGCCTCCAAGAGCCAGATTGACGACCCTTCATGCGTCAGCAGACATGGTGCTGGTTGATCGGCGCGCGTGGGTTCTTGGCCAAAGTTAGAGGAAAATTCATGGTCCGCGAGCTCTTCTTGCCGTGCGTGCTGCATGGGCGCTCCAACTACCTGCTGCCCGTCCGCATCAGGGTCCGACTGCTCTGGAAAGGTGTCCATGCTCCGCTCTTAGGCGGTTGAGATGTTTTACGTTTCGGTAGAACTGATCTTGGGCTTCCTTCGATTTATTAAATCAAATTCCCCCCATTCAGAGGTGGCGCACAGTCGTAAACATCACGTCATCGCAATTTTGCGATCCCAAGTTCTGTCTCGTCACTCGCTTTGGGGACAGTTCATAGTATGATTGACACGGTGTTCTCGCGACTTAGTCCAAACCTGTCTCTACATGGAGGCGAATCATGTGAGTACAACGATGGGGTGACGCTTACTAGGTGCTGCTCTAAATTGGCCGCAAAGTGGCTGATTATAATAGTATGACTAAGCGAGCCGGCGTCGGAGCAGTTACTATGCTGCTGGGAGAAATAAGAAGTCTCGGCTCCCATAACCGCGTAGTAGCCAACTTGACTGCTTACTACTTAGTCAAAACCGTGTTGACTTCAGCTCTTTTGGATTACTTTCGTGGCACAAATTGGCTTCTCGTGTGGTGCAAGGGTTTGTGAAGGAGGAACACAGTGAGTTATTTGACCCAATCCATGGATAAAACCTATATACGTTCGAGCAAGTACAAAGATTGTTGTGCTGGGAATTCCTCCAATTAATTACTGGCGGACTGGATTGTCACCCCCAGCTCATGTGTTCTGACTGGAATTTACACCATTATCGTATACGCAAAGAATTGTCACAATCACCACGTTTCTCACGGTTTGAAACAACGTGTACCAGTCCCGCAACTGTTTTTTTCAAGTAGAAACCAGGGTTCCCTTCGGGTTGGGGGGTATATAGATAGTCTCTCAGGGTTCTGAGTCGGGTTAGAATACATGTATTTTCGCTTTCATCAAACTCCCCCCTTTGCCGGTTTGTCAACTGGCACAACACATCTCAACTTCTCTGTGTTGCCTTTTCAGCGAATCACGCCGCCACCATCACCCCTGATTGTTGCCGTCACGGCTTATTCGACCGGCTGATTGTGACGGCGAGAAACTTATGTACACGTATCACTGTACTACATACAGCATGGCGTGGCATGTATTTTTTGTCCAGTCTGGTCACGTACCCAATCTCACTAACTCTTTAAAAAAAACCAGCCTGTAAACCCACCCCAAAATGGCGTTTCCATTTCATGCCCAGAGATACCTGCCAGGCAGTCGATCAATGAGCTAAGGGTCCGAAGTGAAACGTCGACATCCGCTGACATCAGTTTGGGGATGGGTATAAATCAGCCCTCGGATCGGAGATTCCGACCGTCAGGATTCGCCGACATCCGCCGACATCCATCGACGTTTCACTTCGGACACGCTTAGGGCGGGTCACGGCTAACGTTTTTAGTTCGTGACGGTACACGTTAAACGCGTTTAGCGTACAGTAGTCGGTGAAAACCCAGAGCAGATTTTAACCCTGCTTTAACGTACTGGACCGCGCTGAACAAACGGACCGTGATCCGCTGTGGGCTTGAGCGTCAAACGTTTCTGACAGCAATTTCAGGGCGTGTCTGAAGTGAAACGTCGACGAATGTACAGTTTCGTCGAGGAATGTCGGTGAGTTTCAACCCTCGGATCGAGCGTTTCAACCGTCAGGATTCCTCGACATCCCTCAAAGTTTCGTCGAGGAATGTCGACGTTCACTTCAGACACGCTCTCACTACACACTTCTGTTCCAGCAGATCAGCAGGAAAACTGGGTGGACTCCTCCTGCCGGAGACTTCGATTCTGACTGCGGGCAAGAGATACATGACAATCCAGATGAACGCCATGTACTCTACAGTAAAACTTTGAAATACGCGAGAGAAGATTTCCTTCATAAATGCGTTTCAACTTAAATCACAACTGAGCCTCAGAAAGCTTTCACTCGATCTGCTGTGAATGACCAGAAGAAAAAGGACATGCCCAGCGATGACATGTTTCTTCTTTGGGCGGTGGGGCTTGTTGTCAGCAATCTGAGCTCGCCGGCAATGGCATACAGTACATTTTCTTTAGGCCGGCAATTGCTGTTTTCGGGGAGGTTACATACACGTACACAACACGTAGGTGGGAAAGAGATTACTGTATAGCTGTGATCTTGACACATACACACAGCAATCATTGCACGAAAATGTACAGAAAACATTTTTTCTAGTACATCGCAAACTAAAACTTCTAAAAGGTTCGACTGCATCATCATAACAATCACTCATTTGCCGGCGAAGAAGTCACTGTACCAACCAACCAAGCTGCACCACTAACACTCCTCCCCATTTCCCCCTCCCCCCCCTCCCCACCCACCCCCCGAGTGGCAGGCGGTTGTTGACTCTCGCTCGACTCAAAGCTCTATGCACCAAGTCAGCACAGAAACATCACGGTTTCAAGGGGTGCCTCTGTGGTACAAATGTTCTCGTTTATAGTCCTACGGATCAACATCGCCGCGCGCGGACTATATGGCAAACCCTTCAAACCCCAGGCAAAACGTGATACTTATCGTCACGTTCATGAAAATTGCATGAAAAGAGTGGTTGTTTTGCTACTAGTTTCTGGAGTTTGGCATTTACGTAGATTTGGACCGCACTTGCTTTAACTTCCAGTCGCACGGTTTTCCACGCTGGTCAATGTCGCATGACTAACGGTCAAAACAAAACAAAAGAATATATGGTTTGGAGGTAGAGTAGTAACCCAAAACTTCTTTTCTACCCAATAAGCGAGATAAACGAGATGCCATCGTCGATCGCGCTCGAGACAGCGCGACCGGATTGAGAAGTAGTCGCGGTCAAGAGAAACAATTACGTACAATTTAAAAGTTAAAAGATCGAATTGATGATCCCTTCTTCATCGTTTTCCATGAATGTTGGGCTGGTTCGATATGGAGCCTCTGATTGGCTGCAGAGCTGATTCGTGCAATGATTCGGTCAAGCTGCTAGATTTCCCGCCAAAAATGGGACTATAGGGGTCATGCCAACCCTAGGCGATATCGGAAAATTCTACTCAGGGGGGGAGAGGGACTTTCTTAGCGAGAGCCTCTAACCCGGAACATCTGTACCGATGTGCCTCAGGGTGCATCCAAGTCGAACATCCTAGCCAAGCTCTTGAAAAAACCTTCCGAGGTTGATACGCTACACTTAGTCCGCGGTAATTTAACCACGTGAAATTTTTTGTTTAAAACATCTTGTATGCGTTTTCGTCCAATCGGATGGGCACCCAGAGACTTCGGGGCTATTACAATACAACCGGGACAGTTTTACTTTTGAAAACCCACACTTAGTGCTTCGAGATAGGGGGCGCTTTGCCATCATCAGAGTTGCAACTGACGTGACCTCGCGAAGGGGACGCGTAATACTACCCTCATAAATTAGTTAAACTACCAATGTATTCAATCATGACCACGCAGTAGTACCCCCGCGTGGTTAAGATAGCGGCGGTTAAAATACCGCGGACTAAGTGGATACACCTGAAATACATTCAAACGTCCACATCTGCGAAGATATTAGTTGGCGGATTTTGCGCAAGTGCAGTTGGTACATAGTATCTTGTACAGAATATCGTTGTACTGTCGAGACAAGTCTTGCTACATATGTATGTTGATGCTTGCTATCACGGTTTGGGGGATTCAATTTCAGGGCAGCATGAACATGGAGCTTGACTCACATTTTCCTTTCCACGCAATGCCCTGCTAGTTTTTTGAACTGGCAAGCATGCAAATCTACAGTTACACCGAGAACTCTTCCCGGGTAGGCAACGATTGTGAAATAAGTGAACAGGAATGGAATGACTAAGGAAAGATTGGGTACAAATACAACCCTAGAAACCCTGTACCCCATATGTGCTACCCCACTATAGCCTACAAACATGCATCAGCTATAATACTCTGACACACCCCCATAGGCTAAGTGGGGGAGAACAAGGGGTCACAAGACCAGTCAAGCAAAGCAAAGCAAAGCAAGCTCAGGGTGGATCACAAAGTCACCACACAGTCCGAGCACAAGAGCAGGGCCAGAGGCCAGTTCACATGCAGGAGTACAGACATATATATAAAACTAGACAAGCAAGAGCAGGTATATATATATGTCACAGTACAAGTGAAGTCAAGAGGAGAGCAAGTGAGGCAAGACAGGTACAAGACCCAGCTGGGTGCAAAAGCGCTGATGGTCACAAGGCGCGAGTGCCTTGGTGAACACATCAGCAGTGTTGGCCTCAGAGGCCACGTACGCAAGTCGCAACTGACCACGCTGCTGCAGCTCACGAGCAAGGAAGTAGCGGAGAGCAATGTGCTTCGTTCTGTGCTCCAAGCGCTGCTCTCGACACAAGGCCAGCATGGCCTTGTTGTCTACGTACAGCACTGGAGGAGAACGAGGCGGCTCTCCAAGGTCAGTCAGCAGGTAGGTGAGCCAGCGAAGCTCCTGTGCAGCCATGGCCCCGGCGTAGATCTCAGCCTCACAACTGGAGCCGAGAACCGAAGACGAGCGAGTAGACCGCCACGAGACAGAGCCGGAACCAAGGCTGAAGGTGTAACCCTGTGACGACCGCTGCGTAGCCTGGTCGTCAGCCCAAGAAGCGTCCGCGTGGCCGGTAAGGACCACTGGACTCCGCCCTCCAAGCACTAGCCCCATGCCCGACGTACTGCACAGGTAGCGCAATACCCTCTTCGCTGCAGCCATGTGCTCCGGTCTGTGTCTCCCAGGAGCAACATAGCGTGCAAGAATGCTCAGAGGGTATGCAAGGTCAGGTCGTGTGCAGGTCATCAGGTACATGAGGCAGCCAACAAGCTCTGCATACGGACCACTCGACTCTACGGACTCATCCGAAGGCAGAGCTGAGAGTGAGTGGCGAGTAGGCAGAGGAGTGGCCTGAGGCGAGGAGTACGTGAAGCCGAAGCGCTGAAGGACCTGCTGCACCATGTGTGACTGAGTCAAGGTAATGGTGCGGCGTGCTCTGTCCCGAGTGATCTGCAAGCCAAGGTAGCTGCGCAGTTCACCCAGGTCTGTGCACGTGTGTCTCTTCAGCAGCTCGGACTTCACGTAGGCGAGTCCAGCAGTGTCCGCTGTGGCAAAGACCAAGTCGTCGACGTACACGAGGATGTAGAACGGCGGCAGGGAAGTGTCGGTGCGAAGAAACAGCGACGGGTCAGCAGTAGAAGGAGCAAACCCAAGAGCCGCAAGCGTAGTCCTCAGTGTGTCGTGCAACTCACGCGGTGCCTGGCGGAGACCGTAGACTGGCCGTCGGAGGCTCCACTGGGTGCCAGGAGGGAAAGTCCCAGTGAAGCCAGGTGGACGGCGAAGCCAGATCTCCTCGTGCAGGCTACCCTGCAAGAACGCAGTGCTGAAGTCGAGAGAGTGAAGCTCGTAGTCGCGCTGAGCGGCTATGTGCAGCAGCACCCGAAGAGTAGTCATCTTCGGGGTGGGAGAGAAGGTCTGAAAGTAGTCAACTCCCTGCCGCTGACTGAAGCCACGAGCAACGTACCGTGCCTTGAAGACAGGTGGAGAGCCCGGCGGCCGCTTCACCCTGAAGATCCACATGCCACTGACGATGTTCGCCCCAGGAGGGGGAACCGCGTCAACGTAGGTGCCTGTGGACTTCCAGGAAGCCATCTCTGCATCCATAGCTGCCTGCCACTGAGAGGAGTAGGGACCCTCTACGGCCTCCGCGTAAGAACGCGGAGTCGGGATGTCTAGTGCATCCGGGTCTCCCTCAGGGGCAAGCAGTACAGACTCGAGATGAGGTGAAGCAGCCGCTAGACACTGTAACTCCTCCTGCCTGTCCTCTAGGACGTCCGTGCCAAGAGCACACTCACCCCCGACGGACGGAGGACAGACAGACGCAGACTCAGCAACAAGACTAGCAGCGTAGTCGAGACGACAGCGAGCAGCAAAGTCGACGAGCTCAGCGACTAGAGCAGACGCAGCAGTGGACTCAAAAGAGGGGTCAGTGACGACAGTAGCAAGCAGACGCGTGACAGAAGGACTGGCAGCACGAAGAGAGTCCGACTCAGGGTCGGCAAGCGCAGCAAGAGAAGACTCAGGAGGAGAAGGCAAAGGGGCACGCAGAGGAGCAATGGACGGACGCAAAGACATCCGGTGCGTGCCAGGGACAGGAGGAGGACGCTGACGCGAACTGCGACCACTAGCGCGAGCAGCACGAACAGGCGACGCGGGACGAGACGCAGGCTCACGACGCTCAGCAAGACCTCCAGTAGGACCAGTGTAAGGAGAGGGAGCAGGCAGTGGAGAGGAAGGCTCCAGCAGGGACTGCGACTGGACAGGCGGTGGACCCTCTACTGGAGGAGAAAGACCAAGAACCTGCTGCAGGAGCGGAACGAAGTACGGCCGAGGCCGCGCGGCAGCTCCAGACTCAGCAGGGACAGCACCAGCACCCTCAGTGACAGCACCAGCGCCACCCACACCTCCAGCGGCAGGACCAACAGCAGTAGGCTCAGCACCAACGCCCTCAGCAGCTCCACCTCCAGGAGGACCCGCAGGTCCAGCAGCTCCGGGACCGGCAGCACCCGCACCCTCGACGGTCGAAGAAGCTCCAGCTCCAGCTCCAGCAGCACCTCCAGACTCAGCAGCACGCCTCCAGCGGCGAGCGAACCACTCGCGCAGCTCCTGTGGAGAGAGGGGCTCCCGGCGAGACGCAGCAGCAGGAGAAACCCTAGGCTCAGCAGCTCCAGACGCAGTACCCCCAGGCTCAGCAGCTCCCAGCTCAGCACCCCCAGGCTCAGCAGCTCCCGACCCAGCACCCCCAGACCCAGCACCTCCAGGCACAGCACCCCCCGGCTCAGGACCCCCAGGCTCCGCACCCTCCGCAGACGCACCCTCAGGCCCAGCACCCCCAGCAGTAGCACCCCCAGGCTCAGCACCCCCGCGCACAGCACCCCCAGAGTCAGCACCCCCAGTCTCAGTACCCGCAGCAGCACCAGAGTCACCAGTAACCTCGACCGGGTCAACGGCGTCTACCTGGGACACACCTGAGGGGGCAGGAACCTGAGGGGGGAGGGGGTCTACCGGGGGGGGAACCGGCACAAGGAAGTCCGGGGGAGGGGGGAGGGAAGGAGTGCGGTAGGGGAAGAGACGGTAGAAGGGGACTGACTCGTCGAACGTGACGTCCTGGGAGGACAGAACACGACGAGAGGAGGGGTGGTAAAACTGCCATCCTGGGGCGTCAGTGGGGAAGCCAAGGAAGACACAGGGAGCAGCACGAGGGGACAGCTTGTCCGCAGACAAGTCGCGGACAAACGCCCGAGATCCCCAGACACGGAACACAGACGCATCGCCAACCTTCCCCGTCCACAGCAAGGCTGGGGACATCGCAGGCCGAGAGACCCGGGGGTGAAGGTTGAGCTGATGCGCCGCGTACCTCACCGCAAACGGCCACAGAAAATGGGGGGCAGCCGCATGCATCATGGACGTACGAGCAACATCCATGACCATGCCAATGCGGCGCTCAGCAATCCCATTTTGCTGTGGTGAGTCCGGAAGCGTGAAGGTCTGGCGGATCCCCCGTGCACGACAGTAGTCCCGCAGAAGGCGAGAAGAGAACTCTCCGCCTCTGTCCGAGTGCAGACGCAGAACAGGAAAGTCCGAGCCGAAGCTCTTCCTGAGCTGGAGACGAGCCTCGCGGATCCAGTCGATCAGCACCTCAGTGACCGCACCCTTGCTGCGCAAGGGGAGGACTGTGGTGTAACGCGAGTAGTCGTCAACCACCAACAGGAAGTAGCGCTCGTGACCCTGCCCACGGACGGGGGCTGGGCCCCACACATCCATGTGAAGTGTCTGTAGGGGAGCCTCTGTCGGGGGGAAGTGGGAGGAGTGAGGAGTAGCCCGGAGGCGACCCTCGACACAGGGGACACAGGAAGGTCCTGGCCCGGAGGGGAGAGGAGGGAGAGACTGGGGAAGACCAGAGACAAGGACACGGGAAGCCATGCTCCGAAGACGGGGCAAGGAGGGGTGGCCAAGACGGTGGTGCCATAGGAGAGTCTCGTGAGACAGGAGGCGACAAGAACAGGGGGCAGACTCAGGACCTGACCGGGACGCAGCAGCAAGCACCTGACCCGACGCAGCCACCTGACCAGACGCAGGGACAGGAGGAGACTCAACGGTCAGGGTGTAGAGACTCGACCCCGGCCGACGCGAGAACGTGGCCAGGTGTCGGCCTGTGCGTGCCTCCGTGCAGTGGGTCACCCGCTGACTCGCAGGAGTGAACTGGTGAACCCCCACATCCTGCAGGTCCGCTCCACTCACCAAGTTCGTAGAGAACGAGGGAAGGTACAGACCAGACAGGGTGCCCGAAGGGGCAGTCGGACACGGGAGGACAGTGGAGAAGTGAGAAAGGACAGGACCCCCAGAGGGGTCAGCAAGGGAGACCGCAACCGGCCGGCCGAGCGGCGTAAGGGTAGTGCGGTCTCGAAAGAAGGAGCGAGAAGCCCCGGAGTCAAGTGTGAAAGTGAGGGAGGACGAGGACGACGCAGTACCTGAGAGCGCAGTCTCACCAGTACCTGAGAGTACAGACGCACTGGCACCTAGAGCAGCAGCCTCACAAGCACCTAGCGCAGCAGTACCAATGCCCGGGTCGGGCTGGAAACACCGGTAACCCTCATTCTCCTCACTATAATCCACAGCATACATAGCAGCAAGGATAGCATCAAAATCAAGATCAAAGATCGCTACACCAGCCCTTAGAAGCTCATCCCAGCGAGGGATCTCACTAGCCCCAGGGAACTGCCGACGCCAAGCGTCCGTCAGGCGGCCAAAGCAGCGCTGGGTGGCGTGGGCACCCCCACACTGCTCACCCGCGCGGTCGCCGGAACGAAGAACGTAGGTGCAGGGACCAGTACCCCCACCCCTCTGACGCCCAGCGTACCACTCACGAAGCTGCTGAGGCGGAGGGATGTCCCGCGAGCGCTGCTGCTGCTGCCGCTGCGAGCGCTGGCCACCACCACCGCCGCTACGCTGCTGGGTACCACCCCGACCAGCTCCACCTCCTCCACCACCACCGCCTCCTCCGCTGCCGCCTCCACCGCCTCCACTTCCGCCGCCTCCACCCCCGCCGCTGCCTCCACCACCACCGCTGGCACCACCACCACCGTCTCCGCCGCTGCTGCCACCACCACCACCACCCCCGCCACTAGTCCCGCCGCCACCCCCACTCCCTCCGCCGCCACCGCCGCCACCGCCACCGCCCCCTCCAGCTCCACCCGCGCCCTTGCCCCCCTTGCCCTTGCTGGAGCGACGTCTCCCACTAGGGGTAGACGCCGCGCCGACCGACTCAAGACCAAGCAGGTCGGCAGCAGCAGCAGAGGCAACAGAAGGCAGCAAGGGGGAAGGAGAGCACCCCTCAAAGATGGGGGTGCGAGGGTCACCACGAGAAGCACCTACAGCGACTATGCTCTTTTCCGCTGCGAGGAGGGCCTTCTCGAGGAGGTCGACGGTGAGGGTGGTGGGACAGACTGCGAGAAAGTGGTCCCTGACGACGCGAAGGGAGTCAGGGAGGCGCGCGACTACGTAGTAGAGAGCGATGTACATGGGGGGTGGGTTCTTAGCGCAGAACTCAGCAGGAAGGGCGGCGCGGTAGCGAGTGTCACTAGTGCGGAGGTGCGTAATGAGGTCAGCAACAGTGGGAAAGGCAGAGAGGTCAGGAAAGAGGTAGGGAAGCATGAGACGGCTCAGTGCAGCAGTGGCAGGGGAGGAGTAGCGTGCAACTACAGCGTCGTACAAGGTCTGAGCACTCTTGTACTGACTAAAGTGCGCACGCTCAGAGGTAGGGAGGTGGCGACGCACAGCAAGACGTGCAGCAGCATCGCGGGTGGCCCACTGAGAGCGGACAGTGGGATCAGCATCAGTAGCAGGAGCAGGAGAGGCGCCAGAGGTGAGGTCAAAGAGAGAAAGGCCGTCAGCCCTGTCGCACTGTAAGAACAGCTGCAGGTCGTCTAACCAGACCTCAAAATCAATGGCGCGACCCTCAGCGTCAAAAGTTAGGACACTAGGGGTAGCCATGGCGACGACAGCGACGCAGTGCAAGCAGTAGGGAAAGAGCTCGCAGTGTCAGTGGGACTGTGCTCACCAGGCAGGGCAGGTCGTGCAGCTCCGCAGAAAGGCGGCTCAGCGACCGGGCGGCTCGGGTGCACAGCGGCTCGGCTCCCAGGCGGCTCGGCGGCAGGGCGGCTCGGGTGCAGGGCGGCTCGGCTCCCGGGCGGCTCGGCGTTGGGCGGCTCGGCTCCCGGGCGGTTCGGCTGCTGGGGCGGCTCTGCTGCTGGGGCGGCTCGGCCGGGAGATGCAGGGGCGGGGCCGTCAGGTGCAGCGGCGGGTCGACCGGTGCAGCGACGGGCCGGCAGGTGCAGCGGCGGGGCCGTAGGGTGCAGCGGCGGGCCGACCAGGTGAGGCGGCGGGCCGTAGGGTGCAGCGGCGGGCCGTAGGGTGCAGCGGCGGGCCGACCAGGTGAGGCGGCGGGCCGTAGGGTGCAGCGGCGGGCCGTAGGGTGCAGCGGCGGGCCGGCAGGTGCAGCGGCGGGGCCGTCAGGTGAAGCGGCGGGCCGCTGGGTGCAGCGGCGGGCCGGCAGGTGAGCGGCGGGCCGGCAGGTGCAGCGGCGGGGCCGTCAGGTGAGGCGGCGGGCCGTAGGGTGCAGTGGCGGGCCGTAGGGTGCAGCGGCGGAGCCGGCGGTGGGGCCGCGTCAGTGGAGGCGGCGGGGCCGCGTCAAGCAGGCGGCGGGGCCGCGACGAAGCGGGCGGCAGGGCCGCGTCAGAGCCGGCGGCGGGGCCGCGTCAGTGGAGGCGGCGGGGCCGCGTCAAGCAGGCGGCGGGGCCGCGACGAAGCGGGCGGCAGGGCCGCGTCAGAGCCGGCGGCGGGGCCGCGTCAAGCAGGCAGCGGGGCCGCGATCAGGAGGGGTGGCGGGGCCGCGTCTGAGGGACAGCGGGGCCGCGAGGGAAATGGCGACCCGAGGGGTCGCTAAAAAAAAGGGCGCGCCTCGGGGCGCGCTTCGGTGGGCCCTAAAAAAACGGTCCTAAGGAAGGACCCGCTCTATACCATGTGAAATAAGTGAACAGGAATGGAATGACTAAGGAAAGATTGGGTACAAATACAACCCTAGAAACCCTGTACCCCATATGTGCTACCCCACTATAGCCTACAAACATGCATCAGCTATAATACTCTGACAACGATTGCGCACAGTTTGTCAGAATGAACAACAGAGTGTGCGCTAGAAAAGTGGTGGGTACAAGTAGGAAAACCTAAACTTATTGTACCCCATAATAACTACTGAGAAAAGTAGAACGAGAATGGACGAACTATGAATGAAGTGGGTACAAGTACTAACCCTAATTGGGTTGTACCCCCTATGGGATACCCCACTACAGCCTACACAAAAGTATAAGCTATAATTTTCTGACACACCCCCATAGACAAAGTGGGGGAGAACAAGGGGTCACAAGACCAGTCAAGCAAAGCAAAGCAAAGCAAGCTCAGGGTGGATCACAATGTCACCACACATTCTGAGCACAAGTTCAAGGCCACAAGGCCAGTTCACATGCAGGAGTACATATATATATAAGGCTAGACAAGCAAGAGCAGGTATATATATATGTAACAGTACAAGTAAGGTCAAGGGGTGAGCAAGTGAGGCAAGACAGGGACAAGACCCAGCTGAGTGCAGAAGCGCTGATGATCACAAGCCCCTAAGTGCCTTGGTGAAAACATCAGCAGTGTTGGCCTCAGAGGCCACGTACGCAAGCCGCAACTGACCACGCTGCTGTAGCTCACGAGCAAGGAAGTAGCGAAGAGCAATGTGCTTTGTTTTGTGCTCTAGTCTCTGCTCTCGACACAAGGCCAGCATGGCCTTGTTGTCTACGTACAGGATTGGAGGAGAACGAGGCGGCTCTCCAAGGTCGGTCAGCAGGTAGGTGAGCCAACGAAGCTATGGCGGCTCTCCTGGGCAGCCATGGCCTCGGCGTAGATCTCAGCCTCACAACTAGAGCCGAGAACAGAAGACGAGCGAGTAGCCCGCAACGAAACAGAGCCGGAACCGAGGCTGAAGGTGTAACCCTGTGACGACCTCTGCGTAGCCTGGTCGTCAGCCCAAGAAGCGTCCGCGTGCCCAGTGAGGACCACTGGACTCCGCCCTCCAAGCATTAGCCCCATGCCCGACGTACTGCACAAGTAGCGCAACACCCTCTTCGCTGCAGCCATGTGCCCTGGTCGGTGTCTCCCAGGAGCAACATAGCGTGCAAGAATGCTAATAGGGTATGCAAGGTCAGGTCGTGTGCAGGTCATCAGGTACATGAGGCAGCCAACAAGCTCTGGATACGGGCCACTCGACTCTACGGACTCATCCGAAGGCAGAGCTGAGAGTGAGTGGTGAGTAGGCAGAGGAGTGGCCTGAGGCGAGGAGTACGTGAAGCCGAAGCGCTGAAGGACCTGCTGCACCATGTGTGACTGAGTCAGGGTAATGGTGCGGCGTGCTCTGTCCCGGGTGATCTACAAGCCAAGGTAGCTGCGCAGTTCACCCAGGTCAGTGCACGTGTGTCTCTTCTGCAGCTCGGACTTCATGTAGGCGAGTCCAGCAGTGTCAGCTGTGGCAAAGACCAAGTCGTCGACGTACACGAGGATGTAGAACGGCGGCAGAGGTGTCGGTACGCAGAAACAGCGACGGGTCCGCAGTAGAAGGAGCAAACCCAAGAGCCGCAAGCGTAGTCCTCAGTGTGTCGTGCCACTCACGTGGCGCCTGGCGCAGATCGTAGACTGGACGCCGGAGACACCACTGGGTACCAGGAGGGAAAGACCCAGTGAAGCCAGGTGGGCGGCGTAGCCAGATCTCCTCGTGCAGGCTGCCCTGCAAGAAAGTTGTGCTGAAGTCGAGAGAGTGCAGCTCGTAGTCACGGTGAGCAGCAACGTGCAGCAATACCCGAAGAGTGGTCATCTTCGGGGTGGGAGAGAAGGTCTGAAAGTAGTCAACTCCCTGCCGCTGACTGAAGCCACGAGCCACGTAACACGCCTTGAAGACAGGCGGAGAACCCGGCGGCCGCTTCACCCTGAAGATCCACATGCCACTGACAATGTTCGCCCCAAGAGGGGGGACAGCGTCAACGTAGGTGCCTGTGGACTTCCAGGAAGCCATCTCTGCATCCATAGCTGCCTGCCACTGAGAGGAGTAGGGACCCTCTATCGCCTCCGCGTAAGAGCGCGGAGTCGGGATGTCAAGTGCATCCGGGTCTCCCTCAGGGATAAGCAGTACGGACACGAGATGAGGTGAAGCAGCGGCCAATCCTGGAACTCCTCCTGCTTGTCCTCAAGGACGTCCGTGCCAAGGGCACATTCACCCCCGACGGACGGAGGACAGACAGACTCAGACTCAGCGACAAGACTGGCAGCGTAGTCTAGGCAACAGCGAGCAGCAAAGTCGACGAGCTCAGCTACAAGGGCAGACGCAGCAGTAGACTCGAAAGAAGGGTAAGTGACGACAGTAGCAAGGAGACGCGTGATAGTAGGACTGGCAGCACGAAGAGAGTCCGACTCCGGGTCGGCAAGAGCAGGAAGAGAGGACTCAGGAGGGGAAGGCAAAGGGGCACGCAGAGGAGCAGTGGACGGACGCAGAGACATCCTGTGCGTGCCAGGGACAGGAGGAGGACGCTGACGCGAACCACGACCACTAGTGCGAGCAGCACGGACAGGGGACGCAGGGCGAGACGCAGGCTCACGACGCTCAGCAAGACCTCCAGTAGGACCACCGTAGGGAGAAGGAGCAGGCAGTGGGGAGGCCGGGTGTAACTGTAACTGCGACGGGACAGGCTGTGGACACTCTAAGGGAGGAGGAGGACCAGTAGAAGGCAAAAGACCAAGAACCTGTTGGAGGAGTGGAACGAAGTACTGTCGAGGCCGCGCGGTGACGCCAGACACAGCAGGGACAGCACCAGTACCCCCAGCAGGAGCACCCGATCCAGCAGCACCACCAGCAGCTCCAGAACCTCCAGCAACACCAGGAGTACCCCCAGCAGGACCGCCAGCAGTAGTCTCAACGCCAACTCCCTCAGCAGCACCAGCTCCAGTCGAACCTGCAGGCCCAGCAGCTCCAGTACTAACAGTACGAGCACCTCCGGGACCCGCGACAGCAGCACCCTCAGTAGCCGAAGAATCCTCCAGCTCCAGCAGCACGGCTCCAGCGCCGAGCAAACCACTCGCGCAGCTCCTGTGGAGAGAGTGGCTCCCGGCGAGACGAAGCACCCGGAGAATCTCCAGGCGAAGCACCTCCAGGCTCAGCACCCCCAGGCAAAGCACCCCCAGGCGTAGCACCCCCAGGCCCAGCACCCCCAGGCCCAGCACCCCCAGGCTCAGCACCCTCAGCAGCACCAGAGTCACCAGTGAACTCGACAGGCTCGACTGCGTCTACCTGGGACACACCTGAAGGGGCAGGACCCTGAGGGGGGAGGGGGTCTACCGGGGGTGGACCTGGTACAAGGAAGAGCGGGGGCAGGGGGAGGGACGGAGTGCGGTAGGGGAAGAGGCGGTAGTAGCAGACCGACTCGTCGAACGTGACGTCGTGGGAGGACAGAACACGGCGAGAGGTGGGGTGGTAGAACTGCCACCCAGGCGCGTCAGGGGGGAACCCCAGGAAGACGCAAGGAGCAGCACGAGGGGACAGCTTGTCCGCAGAAAAGTTGCGGACAAACACCCGAGATCCCCAGACCCGGAACGCCGACGCATCGCCAACCTTCCCCGTCCACAGCAAGGTTGGGGAGGTCTCCGGCCTGGAGACCCTGGGGTGAAGGTTGATCTGATGCGCGTCGTACCTGACCGCAAACGGCCACAGAAAATGGGGGGCAGCCGCATGCATCATAGACGTACGAGCGACGTCCATGACCATGCCAATGCGGCGCTCAGCAATCCCATTTTGCAGCGGTGAGTCCGAAAGCGTGAAGGTCTGACGGATACCTCGTGCACGACAGTAGGCTCGCAGAAGGCCAGAGGAGAACTCTCCGCCTCTGTCCGAGTGCAGACGCAGAACAGGACAGTCCGAGCCAAAGCTCTGCCTGAGCTGGAGACGAGCAGCGCGGATCCAGTTGATCAGCACCTCAGTGACATCACCCTTGCTGCGCAAGGGGAAGACTGCGGTGTAACGCGAGTAGTCGTCAACAACGAGCAGGAAGTAGCGCTCGTGACCCTGCCCACGGACGCGGGCTGGGCCCCACACGTCCATGTGAAGCGTCTGCAGCGGGGCCTCTGTCGGAGGAAACTGGGAGGAGTGAGGGGCAGCACGCTGGCGCCCCTCGACACAGGGAACACAGGTAGGGCCAGGGTCCTGAGGAAGAGGAGGGAGGGACCTTGGGAGACCAGACACTAGATGACGGGAGGCCATGCCTCTGAGCCGAAGCAGAGAGGGGTGACCAAGACGGTGGTGCCAGAGGAGAGTCTCGTGAGACAAGAGACGACACGAACACGGGGCAGACTCAGGACCAGACCTGGACGCTGCAGCAAACACCTGCCCCGCCGAGGCAACTCTGCCAGACTCAGTAACGGGAGGAGACGAAGTGGTGAGTGTGTACAGGCTCGACCCTGGCTGACGGGTAAACGTAGCCAGGTGCTGGCCTGTGCTAGCCTCTGTACAGTGCGTCACCCGCTGACGCGCAGGAGTGAACTGGTGGACACCCGCATCCTGTAGGTCAGCACCACTCACCAAGTTCGTAGAGAACGAGGGGAGGTAGAGACTAGACAGGGTGCCAGAGGGAGCCGCCGGACACGGGAGGACTATGGAGAAGCGAGACAGGACAGGACCCCCAGAGGGGTCAGCCAGAGACACTGCAACCTGCCAACTCAGCGGTGTGAGTGTGGTGCGGTCCCGAAAGAAGGAGCGAGACGCCCCAGAGTCAAGGGTGAAGGTGAGGGAGGCCAAAGCCGACGTAGTACCTGAGAGCGCAGACTCACCAGTACCTGAGGACGCAGACACACTTGCACCTAGTGCAGCAGCGTCGCAAGCACCTAGGGCAGCAGCCTCACCAGTACCTAGAGCAGCAGTCTCAATGCCCGGATCGGCCGGGAAACATCGGTAACAGTCACCCTCATCACTAATAGACACAGCATACATGGCAGAGAGAATAGCATCAAAGTCAAGATCATAGATGGCAACACCCGCCCTAGACAGCTCGCCCCAGCGAGGGATCTCTGAGGCCTCCGGGAACTGGTGACGCCACGCGTCCGTCAGACGGCCAAAGCAGCGCTGGGTGGGGTGCGCACCCCCACACTGCTCACCCGCACGGTCGCCGGTGCGCAAAACGTAGGAGCACGGACCAAAACCCCCACCCCGCTTACGCGCAGTGTACCACTCACGAAGCTGCTGAGGGGAGAGGGTCTCACGACCACGCTGCTGCTAGCTGGCGCGAGCCACCACCGGAGCCACTCCTCTGCGAAGACCTGCGACCAGCACCACCCCCACCCCCGTCGCCTCCGCCGCCTCCGCCGCCTCCGCTGCTACCGCCACCTCCGCCTCCGCCTCCACCGCCGCCACCTCCGCCACCTCCGCTCCCACCGCCACCGCTGCCGCCACCTCCGCCTCCACTGCCGCCACTGACCCCTCCACCCCCACCTCCACTCCCACCGCCACCCCCACTCCCCCCACCGCCGCCAGCTCCACCTCCACCGCCCCCGCTCGCTCCTCCAGCGCCCTTGCCCCCCTTGCCCTTGCCAGGGCGGCGTCTCCCGCTAGGGGCAGACGCCGCACCGACCGACTCAAGACCAAGGAGGTTGGGCGTAGCAGCAGAGGCAACAGAGGGCAGAAGGGGGGAGGGGGAACACCCCTCAAAGATGGGGGTGCGCGGGTCACCTTGAGAGGCTCCTACAGCGACTATGCTCTTCTCGGCGAGGCCGCAGGAGAAGGGCTGCGGGGCCGTTGAGGGTGGCGGCGGGGCCACGGGGGAAGGGTGGCGGGGCTGCAGATTAGGGCGGCGGGGCCGCTGAGTAGGGCGGCGGGGCCGCAGGAGAAGGGCGGCGGGGCCGCAGCAGAAGGGGGGGGGCGGGGCCGCTGAGTAGGGCGGCGGGGCCGCTGAGTAGAAGGGCGGCGGGGCCGCTGAGTGGGGCGGCGGGGCCGCCAAGAAGGGCAGGGCCGCAGCAACGGGCGGCGGGGCCGCGAAGACGGGCGGCGGGGCCGCAATGCGGGGCGACGGGGCCGAAGCGACGGGCAGCGGGGCCGCGAAGACGGGCGGCGGGGCCGCAATGCGAGGCGACGGGGCCTGAAGCGACGGGCGGCGGGGCCGCTAGGGGAAGGGGCCGCTAGGGCGTAGGGGGCCGCTAGGGCGGCTCGTCGAGGTGAGAGCCCGTAGCGCGACTCGGGCGGGGCGCGCTTCGGGCAGGATAAAAAAAAGGCCGATGTGGTGGGCCCTAGGCACAGTTCCCACGGGGGAACCTGCTCTGATACCATGAGAAAAGTAGAACGAGAATGGATGAACTATGAATGAAGTGGGTACAAGTACTAACCCTAATTGGGTTGTACCCCCTATGGGATACCCCACTACAGCCTACACAAAAGTATAAGCTATAATGTTCTGACAACTACCCCACTACAGCCTAAACAAACTGTAGAGTATAAGTTTGACACACCCCCATAGGCAAAGTGGGGGATAGCAAAGGGGGGTCACAAGAATAGTCACGAAAAGCAAAGCAAGCTCAGGGTGGATCACAACGTCACCACGCATTCTGAGCGCAAGCAGACGACCATAAGGCCAGTTCACATGCATAGTTATATAGCATAGAACAAACATGACAGTGATCAAAACCTAGCAAGTGAAAGCATGCAGGTATAGATATATAGATCACAGTACAAGCAAAGTCAAGAAGTGAGCAAGTGAGGCAAGGTATGCACAAGGCCTAGAACAGTACAAAAACACTGATGATCACAAGGCGGAAGTGCCTTGGTGAAGATATCAGCAGTGTTGGCCCGAGAGGCCACGTAAGCAAGCAAAGCTGACCGCGCTGCTGCAACTCTCGAGCAAGAAAGTAGCAAAGGGCAATGTGCTTCAATCTGTGCTCCAGTCTGTGCTCCTGACATAAGGCCAGCATGGCCTTGTTGTCGACGTACAGAACTGGAGGAGAACGAGGTGCCTCTCCCAAGTCAGTCAGCAGGTAGGTGAGCTAGCGTAACTCCTATGCAGCCTTGGCCCCTGCGTAGATCTCAGCCTCACAGCTGGAGCTGAGAACAGAAGACGAGCGGGTAGACCGCCACTAGAACCGGAGCCAAGGCTGAAGGTGTAACCCTGTGACGACCGCTGCGTAGCCAAGTCGTCCACCCAAGAAGCGTCTGCGTGACCAGTGAGGAAAACTCGAGCCCGTCCTCCAAGCACTAGCCCCATGCCTGACGTATTGCACAGGTAGCGCAACACCCTCTTCGCTCCAGCCATGTGCTTTGGTTAGTGTCTCCCAGGAGCAACATAGCGTGCCAAGATACTAACAGGGTATGCCAAGTCAGGTCGAGTGCAGGTCATCAGGTACATGAGGCAGCCAACAAGCTCTGGGTATGGGCCACTCGGCTCTACGGACTCATCCGAAGGCAGAGCTGAGAGCGAGTGGCTAGTAGACAGAGGAGTGGCCTGAGGCGAGGAGTGCGTGAAGTTGAAGCGCTGAAGGACCTGCTGCACCATGTGTGACTGAGTCAAGGATATGGTGCGCCGTGCTCTGTCCCAGGTGATCTTCAAGCCAGCTGCGCAGTTCACCCAGGTCTGTGCACGTGTGTCTCTTCTGCAGCTTCGACTTCACGTGGGCGAGTCCCTCACTGTCAGCAGTGGCAAAGACCAAGTCGTCGACGTACACGAGGATGTAGAACGGCGGCAACGAAGTGTCTGTGCGCAGAAACGGCGACGGGTCAGCAGTAGAAGGAGCAAACCCAAGAGCCGCAAGCGTAGTCCTCAGTGTGTCGTGCCACTCACGGGGCGCCTGGCGGAGACCGTAGACTAGCCGCCGGAGGCTCCACAGGGTACCAGGAGGAAACGACCCAGTGAAGCCAGGTGGGCGGCGCAGTCAGATCTCCTCGTGCAGGCTGCCCTGCAGGAAAGCAGTGCTGAAGTCAAGCGAGTGAAGCTCGTAGTCACGCTGAGCAGCGACGTGCAGCAGAACCCGAAGAGTGGTCATCTTCGGGGTCGGGGAGAAGGTTTGGAAGAAGTCAACTCCCTGTCGCTGACTGAAGCCTCGAGCAACGTAACGCGCCTTGAAGACAGGCGGAGAACCCGGCGGCCGCTTCACCCCGAAAATCCTCATGCCACTAATGATGTTCGCCCCAGGAGGGGGAACCTCATCAACGTAGGTGCCTGTGGACTTCCAGGATGCCATCTCTGCGTCCATGGCTGACTGTCACTGAGAGGAGTAGGGACCCTCTATCGCCTCTGCGTAAGAGCGCGGGGTCGGGATGTCTGGTGCATCCGGGTCTCCCTCAGGTGCAATCAGCATGGACACGAGATGAGGTACAGTGGCTGCAAAGCACTCAAAGTCCTCCTGCGTGTCCTCAAGGACGTCCGTGCCAACAGCACACTCACCCCCGACGGACGGAGGACAGACACACTCAGACTCAGTAACAAGACTCGAGGAGGAGTCTAAACGACAGTGAGCAGCAAAGTCGACAAGCTCAGCAACTAAGACAGACGCAGCAATGAACTCAAAGGAAGGGTCAGTAACAACAGTGGTCAGGAGACGCGTGACAGTAGGACTAGCACCACGAAGGGAGCCACACTCGGGGTCAGCAAGGGCAGGAAGAGAGGACTCTGGAGGAGACGGCAGAGGGACACGCTGTGGAGCTGTAGAAGGACGAAGCGCCATCTGGTGCGTGCCTGGGATAGTAGGAGGACGCTGACGCGGAACACGGCGACCAGTGCGAGCAGCACGAATAGGCGACGCAGGATGAGACTCAGGCTCACGACGCTCAGTAAGACCTCCGGTTGGACCAGTGTAAGGAGAAGGAGCAGGCAGCGAGGACGCAGGCTATAACAGTGACTGCGACTGGACCGGCGGTGGACACTATAAGGAAGGAGCAGGACCAGTAGAAGGCGGGAGACCAAGAACCTGCTGAAGGAGCAGAACGAAGTACGGGTACGGTTGCGCAGCGCCTCCAGAACCAGCAGAGACAGCACCTGCACCCCCAGCGGCGGCTCCAACTCCTTGCAGCACCTCCAGCAGCGCCAACTCCAGTAGGACAAGCAGCAGCAGTAGCTACGGTTGCGCATCGCCTCCAGCACCCCCAAGAGCACCCGCACCAGCAGCACCGTCAGCTCAAGCACCTCCAGTAGGACGAGCTTCAGCGCCTCCAGCGCCAGCCCCTGCAGCACCACTAGCTTCAGCACCTCCAGCTCCAGTGGCTCTAGCACCTCCAGCGCCAACCCCAGGGTCGGCAACCACACCAGCGCCAGTAGCTACAGCGCCCTCAGCTCCAGTTCCAGTAGCACCCCCAGCTACCACAGCACCACGTCGGCGGCGACAGTGCTGAGAGTACCACTCACGCAGCTGCAGGGACAAGAGAGCGCCCCTAGGTGCAGAATCGCCAGGCTCAGGACCTCCAAGCTCAGCAACCCCAGGCACAGCACCCCCAGGCTCCGCACCCCCAGGCTCAGCACCCCCAGTCTTAGCACCCCTAGGCTCGGCACCCCCAGTCTCAGCACCCCCAGTCTCAGCACCCCAAGTCTCAGCACCTCCAGGCTCAGCACGCTCAGGCTCAGTACCTCGCGCAGGACCAGAGGCGATAGCTACCTCGATAGGCTCGACCGGGTCTACCTGGGAAACACCTGAGGGAGCAGGACCCTGGGGAGGTAGGGGGTCTATCCAAGCAGCACCAGTCGTGAGGAAGAGCGGCAGAGGGGGGAGCGGGGCAGTGCGGTAGGGGAAGAGACGGTAAAAGGGGACCGACTCGTCAAACGTGACGTCCTGAGAGGGGAAGACACGGCGCGAGGTGGGGTGGTAAAACTGCCAGCCAGGCGCGTCAGGGACAAAGCCAAGGAAGACACAAGGAACGACGCGGGAGGAGAGCTTGTCCACGGACGTATCGCGGACAAAGGCACGAGATCCCCAGACCCGGAACACGGACGCATCGCCAACCTCTCCCGTCCAACGCAGTGTCGGCGAGGTCTCCGGAACGGAGACACGGGGCTAGAGGTTGAGCTGATGCGCTGCGTACCGGACCGCAAACGGCCACAGAAAATGGGGGGCAGCCGCATGGATCAAGGAGGTACGAGCGACCTCCATGACCAAGCCAATGCGGCGCTCAGCAACCCCATTCTGCTGCGGAGAGGCTAGAAGCGTGAACGTCTGCTCAATGCCCTCCCCTTGACAGAAGGCTCTCAAGAGGCCAGATGAAAACTCACCACCTCTGTCAAAGGGCAGTCGCAGGACGGGAAGGTCGTGCGAAAGCGCCTCTCTTGCTGGAGATGGGTAGCGCGGATCCAAGGAATCAAGACATCAGGGACCTCACCCTTGGTGCGCAAGGGGAAGACCGTGGTGTAACGCGTGTAGTCGTCAACTACCAGTAGAAAGTAGCGCTCTCCGCCCTGTCCACGGACTCGGGCTGGGCCCCACACGTCCATGTGAAGGGTCCGCAGAGGAGCCTCCGTCGGGGGGAACTCAGAGGAGTGGGGGGCGGCGCGCTGCCGCCCCTCAACACAGGGAAGGCAAGGAGGGGCAGGGGACGGTGGCAGGGGAGGCAGTGACCTGGGGAGACCAGAGACAAGGTACTAGGAGTGCATGCCACGAAGGCACTTCATCGAAGGGTGACCAAGGCGGTGGTGCCAGAGGACCGTCCGGTGCGACAAGGTGCGACACGAGCAGGGGGCGGACAACTGACCTGACGCTGATGCAGACGCAGCTACCTGAGGGGACTCAGTGGTCAGTGTGTACAGGTCCGACCCCGGCTGCCGAGTGAAGGTAGCCAGGTGACGACCCGTCTGAGCACACGTGCAGTGTGTCACACGCTCATAGGCAGGGGTGAACTGGTGAACACCCACGTCCTGGAGCGCGGAACCTGCCACCAAGTTCATAGAGAACGAGGGGAGGTAAAGACCCGACAACGTGCCGGACGGGACAGCAGGGAGGGCAGTGGTGGAGGTTGCAAGGACCGGACCCCCGGAGGGGTCACCCAGGGAGACAGCAACAGGCCTAGGGAGCTGTGCTAGGGTAGTGCGGTCTCGAAAGAAACAACGGGAAGCACCTGAGTCCAGTGTGAAAGTGTATAGTGCCTTAGTAGACGCAGTACCTGAAGGCGCAGACTCACGAGCACCTGAAGCAGCAGACTCACCAGCACCTAGAGCACCAGCCTCACTAGGACCTGGGGCAGCAGACGCACTAGCACCTAGAGCGGCAGCCTCATTGGTCTTAATGCCCGGGTCGGGCGGGACACGCAGGTAACAGTCACCCTCAACACTAATAGTCAATGCATACATAGCACCAAGGATAACATCAAAGTCAAGCGCAAAGAAATCAATGTTCTTTTTAAGCAGATCAGCCCAGCGGGGCAGCTCAGAGGTGTCAGGGAACTGTACACGCCAGGCGTTGTCGAGACGGGAGAAACAGCGCTGCTGCGTGTGGGGCCTCCCACACGTCTGACCAGCGCGGTCACCTGTGTGGATGACATGCGGGCAGGTACCTCCACCCCCAGACCCCCCATGCTGAGAGTACCTCTCACGAAGCTGCTGGGGCGACGGGGTCTCTCTGAGACGCTGCTGCTGGCGCTGGACACCACCCAAACCTCCACGCTGCGCTGGTCCACCCCGACCACCACCCCAGCCGCTGCCACCACGCCCACTGCCGCCACCACCACCGCCTCCACCCCTGCCTCCTCCACCACCAGTGCCGCCACCACCCTCGCCGCTGCCACTGACCCCCCCAGCCCCGCCACCACCCCCACCACCGCCACCACCCCCACCGCCCCCACCGCCTCCACCTCCACCTCCCCCGCTGTCACCGCCACCACCCTTGCCCCCCTTGCCCCTGCCGCCCTTGCGCCTCCCACTAGGAGCAGACGCAGCCTCGACTTCCTCAGCACCAAGGTAGTCGACAGTGGCAGCAGAGGCGACCGATGGGAAAAGGGGGGGAGGGGAACACCCGTCAAAGAAGGGCGTGCGGGGGTCGCCACGAGAGGCACCTACAGCGACTATTCTAGCCTCAGCTGCAAGCAGGTGCATCTTGAGCAGGTCAACGGTGAGCTCGGTGGGGCAGAGGGCGAGAAAGTGGTCCCTGACTGCGCGAAGATTGTCAGGGAGACGGATGACTAGGTGGTAGAGAACGAGGTACATCGGGGGAGGATTCTTGGCGAGAAACTCAGCAGGAAGGGCGGCTCAGTAGCGAGTGTCACTAGTGCGGAGGTGAGTAATGAGGTCAGCGATTGTGGGAAAGGCGGCCAGATCGGGGAAAAGATAGGGCAATGAGAGACGGCCGGTCGTAGCAGAGGCAGGCGAGGAGTAGAGTGCGACTACTTCATCGTATAGTGCCTTAGCAATCTTGTGCTGGCCAAAATGCGCGCGCTCATCTAACGGCAGGTGACTGTGAATGGCTAGGTGAGCGTGAGCGTCACGACTCTGCCACTGGGAGCGAGCTGTACTGTCAGCAGTTTGAGCAGGTGCTAGAGCGGTTTTGGACGCGTGATCGTACAGCGACTCATCGTCCTTAGCAGTGATATGTAGGAACAGGTGCAGTTCGTCGAGCCAAGAATCAAACTGAATCGGACTGCCCTCAGCATCAAAGGAGAGAACGGTGGGACTAGCCATAGTGGCAGCAGTAGCAGTAGCAGCAGTAGCAGTAGGAACAGTAGCAATAGGAATAGCAGGAACAGCAGTAGCAGTAGGCAGCGCGGCTCGGACGGGGCGGCGCGGCACGGTTCGGGCAGGGCTGCGCAGCGCGGCTCGGGCAGGGCGACGCGGCGCGGCTCGGACAGGGCGACGTGGCGCGGCTCGGACAGGCAGGGTGGCGCGACGGCGGGCCTGCGCGCAGGCTGCTGTTGCACATAGGCCGCGGCTGCGCATGGGCTGCAGTTGCGTGCGGGCAGCGAGCTACGGGCAAGCTGCAGCGGCCGGCGCGCGGGCTGCGCGCAGGCGGTGCTGGTCGCGTGCGTGGCTAGCAGGCAACGCGCGCGGGCGGCTAGCGGGCTGTGCACAGGTTGCGTGAGAAAGAGGGCGCGCGAGGGCGCACTAGCAGAGAGGTGCACAAGGGCGCGAAGAAGGTAGGGTGCACGAGGGCGCTTCTAGCGGAACGGTGGGCCCTTAGGACTAAGTGGTCCTAGGTTCCTAACCTAGGCTCGTAATACCATGTCAGAATGAACAAGAGAGTGTGCACTAGAAAAGTGGTGGGTACAAGTAGGAAAACCTAAACTTACTGTACCCAATAGTAACTACCATGTGGAGAGTCACTACACAACGGGAGTGGACTACGGTGGAGGGCACAGAGTTGTGCGGGTGATCGTAGCTTTGCACTAGCGTTCTTACTGCTTGCTATGTTTACAGAGAAAGTTTGCAAGAGTTTCCACTAAGTTTGAAAAGAACAACTTGCAATGAAAATTTGATAGTACAATTGAGATATGCAGAACAAAAGGAACTAGAATGGCACGCAACACCTAGCAAGGGCGAAATCTGCCAGCGCAAGCAGAAGAGCGGCTTGCCAACGTTGCAGAAGAGTGATCTGCCAACGTTGCACCGCGCACGTTCTGCCAATACTGCAGTCGCAGGTGACTATCTGCAGTCGCAGGTTACTATCTGCAGTCGCAGGTTGTCTATCTGCGCAGATGTGCGCGCCTACCAAGTAGGTGCAGGTTGGCGGTTTCACCGTCAGGCACATTGCGCAGTTGCCAGGTAGAAAACGTGTCGTCGGTTTCGTCAGGTGCGCACCGTCGACTACGTGATGCCGTTTCGCAGGTAGAACTTCGCCAAAATCTCCTGGGCGAATGCTCGCACGCCTCCACAGAGTTTCGCAGAACTCTGCAACTTCGATCGATGAGTTCGGCATCGATCGGCCAAACAACGTTCGCCGAGCAGAGCTCCTCAACCCGAACTCTTCGACCAGAGTTCCTCGACTCGAACTCCTCGACCAGAGTTCCTCGACGGAAGTTCGTCGCGCAGAGATCGTCGACCAAAGCTTGTCGCGCAGAGCTCGTCGACCAGATTCCGTCGAGCAGAGCCTGCTCGTCTGCAACTTCCGTCAAACTGCAGAATACCACTTCTTCTACCAAACCGTCGAAAAAACTTCCCGTCGACGTCGAGATCGGCTGCGCCCAAGCGAGGGCGGGGCCTTTCTCTTCGACATACCCCACTACAGCCTAAACAAACTGTAGAGTATAAGTTTGACACAGTTCAAGTAAAATGCTGATGCTGCAGGTCTCAACGGACCGAGAGAGACGACAAAAACGCTTGCGAAATCAGTCAGCAGTGCTTTCTTGGTTCGGCAAGCACCCACAGATTTTCGCGCAAAAACTCGAGCCGCTTGTCGTTACGAGCGTGGAAACACAAGAAAGTGACATTACACCCTCATTCTCGAGAGAATTACCGCGGCACGGGCTTTGGCTTCGTAATTTTTTTATACCGCGCTTCAATTTTTACAAAACGCGAAACACATTCGATCCACCTTTCATCACCCGACTTCCGCGCTCGCGAGTTTCGATTAATATAAAGAGCCGTAGGATTGTTTTTCCTGGGCTCATTTGTGTCGATGGGCAGTTTGCAGTTTGACTTGAAACATAACTGCCACGCTATGTTAGCTGATTGGTCATTTTGTTCCTCAAAGTGTGGATCGCAGGTTCGGACAGGTTCCAAGCGCAAACAGGCTCGACAAAGTGCATCGGTTCACCGTATCAGACATTCCAGTCGTGTAGGCTTAGACGTGTCGCAACACGACTGGTTTAGATGGATTTTCACTGTACTGCTAAATAGACTCCACATATCTGCGCCCCTTGAGAAAGTGTGAACGAGAATGAATGACTATGAAGTGAAGTGAATACAAATAGGAAACCCTAATTGTGTTGTACCCCCTATGGGATACCCCACTATAGCCTACAGAAACAAGTAAGCTATATGTTCTGACACACCCCCATAGGCAAAGTGGGGGAGAACAAGGGGTCACAAGACCAGTCAAGCAAAGCAAAGCAAAGCTCAGGGTGGATCACAAAGTCACCACGCATTCCGAGCACAAGTTCAAAGGCCAGAAGGCCAGTTCACATGCAAGATCATATATAGAGATATACAAGAGTCAAGCAAGCAAGAGCAAGAGTATATATAGGCGAAGGTACAAGCAAGGTCAAGAGGAGAGCAAGTGAGGCAAGACAGGCACAAGACCCAACTGCGTGCAACAACGCTGATGATCACAAGGCGCAAGTGCCTTGGTGAAGACATCAGCAGTGTTGCCCTCAGAGGCCACGTACGCAAGTCGCAACTGTCCACGCTGCTGTAGCTCACGAGCAAGAAAGTAGCGGAGAGCAATGTGCTTCGTTCTGTGCTCCAGTCGCTGCTCTCGACACAAGGCCAGCATGGCCTTGTTGTCTACGTACAGGACTGGAGGAGAACGAGGCTGCTCTCCAAGGTCGGTCAGCAGGTAGGTGAGCCAGCGTAACTCCTGTGCAGCCATAGCCCCAGCGTAGATCTCAGCCTCACAACTGGAGCCGAGAACAGAAGACGAGCGGGTAGCCCGCCACGAGACAGAGCCGGAACCAAGGCTGAAGGTGTAACCCTGTGACGACCGCTGCGTAGCCTGGTCGTCAGCCCAAGAAGCGTCTGCGTGCCCAGTGAGGACCACTGGACTGCGCCCTCCAAGCACTAGCCCCATGCCCGACGTACTGCACAAGTAGCGCAACACCCTCTTCGCTGCAGCCATGTGCTCTGGTCGGTGTCTCCCAGGAGCAACATAGCGTGCGAGAATGCTAAGAGGGTATGCGAGGTCAGGTCGTGTGCAGGTCATCAGGTACATGAGGCAGCCAACAAGCTCTGCAAACGGGCCACTCGACTCTACGGACTCATCCGAAGGCAGAGCTGAGAGCGAGTGGCGAGTAGGCAGAGGAGTGGCCTGAGGCGAGGAGTACGTGAAGCCGAAGCGCTGAAGGACCTGCTGCACCATGTGTGACTGAGTCAGGGTAATGGTGCGGCGTGCTCTGTCCCGGGTGATCTGCAAGCCAAGGTAGCTGCGCAGTTCACCCAGGTCAGTGCACGTGTGTCTCTTCTGCAGCTCGGACTTCACGTAGGCGAGTCCAGCAGTGTCAGCTGTGGCAAAGACCAAGTCGTCGACGTACACGAGGATGTAGAACGGCGGCAGAGAGGTGTCGGTGCGCAGAAACAGCGACGGGTCGGCAGTAGAAGGAGCAAACCCAAGTGCCGCGAGCGTAGTCCTCAGTGTGTCGTGCCACTCACGTGGCGCCTGGCGGAGACCGTAGACTGGACGCCGGAGACTCCACTGGGTACCAGGAGGGAAAGACCCAGTGAAGCCAGGTGGGCGACGCAGCCAGATCTCCTCGTGCAGGCTGCCCTGCAAGAAAGCTGTGCTGAAGTCGAGAGAGTGCAGCTCGTAGTCACGGTGAGCAGCAACGTGCGGCAGAACCCGAAGAGTGGTCATCTTCGGGGTGGGGGAGAAGGTCTGAAAGTAGTCAACCCCCTGCCGCTGACTGAAGCCACGAGCCACGTAACGCGCCTTGAAGACAGGCGGAGAACCCGGCGGCCGCTTCACCCTGAAAATCCACATGCCACTGACGATGTTCGCCCCAGGAGGGGGAACAGCGTCAACGTAGGTGCCTGTGGACTTCCAGGAAGCCATCTCTGCATCCATAGCTGCCTGCCACTGAGAGGAGTAGGGACCCTCTATCGCCTCCGCGTAAGAGCGCGGAGTCGGGATGTCTGGTGCATCCGGGTCTCCCTCAGGGGCTAGCAGTACAGACGCGAGACGAGGTGAAGCGGCGGCCAGACACTGGAACTCCTCCTGCCTGTCCTCAAGGACGTCCGTGCCAAGGGCACACTCACCCCCGACGGACGGAGGACAGGCGGACTCAGACTCAGTGACAAGACGAGCAGCGTAGTCTAGACGACAGCGCGCAGCAAAGTCGACAAGCTCAGTGACAAGGGCATACGCAGCAGACGACTCGAAGGAAGGGTCAGTGACAGCAGTAGCAAGGAGACGCGTGACAGTAGGACTGGCAGCACGAAGAGAGTCCGACTCCGGGTCGGCAAGAGCAGGAAGAGAGGAAGCAGGAGGAGAAGGCAAAGGGGCACGCAGAGGAGCAGTGGACGGACGCAGTGACATCCGGTGCGTGCCAGGGACAGGAGGAGGACGCTGACGCGACCCGCGACCACTAGCGCGCTCAGTACGAACAGGCGACACAGGACGAGACGCAGGCTCACGACGCTCAGTAAGACCTCCAGTCGGACCAGCGTAGGGAGAAGGAGCAGGCAAAGGGGAGGCAGGCTGTAGCTGTGGCTGTGACCGGACAGGCTGCGGACCCTCTAAGGGAGGAGGAGGAGGTGTAAGACCAAGAACCTGCTGCAGGAGCGGAACGAAGTACGGTCGGGGCCGCGCGGCGACGCTAGAAACAGCAGGAACAGCACCAGCAGCCCCGGCAGGAGCACCCACTCCAGCAGCACCTCCAGCAGCACCACCAGAAGCTCCAGAACCTCCAGCAGCAGCACCAGGAGCACTGTCAGTCGGACCGCCAACGGCAGGCTCAGCGCCAACACCCTCAGCAGTACCAGCTCCAGGAGAACTCTCAGACCCAGCAGCTCCAGCACCCACAGTACGAGCACCGGCGGGACGCGCGGCAGCAGTACCCTCTGCAGCCGAAGAACCACCAGCACCAGCAGCACGCCTCCAGCGCCTGGCAAACCACTCACGGAGCTCCTGTGGGGAGAGTGGCTCCCGGCGAGACGAAGCACCCCCAGGCACAGCACCCCCAGGCTCAGCACCCCCAGGCTCAGCACCCCTAGGCACAGCACCCCCAGGCTCGGCACCCCCAGGCTCGGCACCTCCAGGCTCAGCACCCCCAGGCACAGCACCCCCAGGCGCAGCACCCCCAGGCTCAGCACCCCTAGGCACAGCACCCCCAGGCACAGCACCCCCAGGCTCGGCACCTCCTAGGCTCAGTACCCCCAGGCTCAGCACCCCCAGACTCCGCACCCCCAGGCTCAGCTCCCGCAGCAGCACCAGAGTCACCAGTGACCTCGACAGGCTCGACCGCGTCTACCTGGGACACACCTGAAGGGGCAGGACCCTGAGGGGGGAGGGGGACTACCGGGGGGGGACTTGGTACCAAGAAGAGCGGGGGTGGGGGGAGGGACGGAGTGCGGTAGGGGAAGAGGCGGTAGTAGGGTACCGACTCGTCGAACGTGACGTCCTGGGAGGACAGAACACGTCGAGAGGTGGGGTGGTAAAACTGCCACCCAGGGGCGTCGGGGGGGAACCCCAGGAAGTCGCAGGGAGAAGCACGAGGGGACAGCTTGTCCGCAGACAGGTCGCGAACAAACGCCCGAGATCCCCAGACCCGGAACGCCGACGCATCGCCAACCTTCCCCGTCCACAGCAGGGCTGGGGAGGTCTCCGGTCGAGAGACCCTGGGGTGGAGGTTGATCTGGTGCGCAGCGTACCTGACCGCAAACGGCCACAGAAAATGGGGAGCAGCCGCATGCATCATGGACGTACGAGCGACGTCCATGACCATGCCAATGCGGCGCTCAGCAATCCCATTCTGCTGTGGTGAGTCCGGAAGCGTGAAGGTCTGACGGATGCCTCGCGCACGACAGTAGGCACTCAGGAGGCCAGAGGAGAACTCTCCGCCTCTGTCCGAGTGCAGACGCAAAACAGGGAAGTCAGAGCCAAAGCTCCTCCGAAGCTGGAGACGAGCTGCGCGGATCCAGTCGATCAACACCTCAGTGACCTCACCCTTGCTGCGCAAGGGGAAGACTGTGGTGTAACGCGAGTAGTCGTCAACCACCAGCAGGAAGTAGCGCTCCTGACCCTGTCCACGGACGCGGGCTGGGCCCCACACGTCCATGTGAAGCGTCTGCAACGGGGCCTCTGTCGGAGGAAACTGGGAGGAGTGGGGGGCAGCACGCTGGCGCCCCTCGACATAGGGGACACAGGTAGGGCCAGGGCCCTGAGGAAGGGGAGGGAGAGACCGGGGAAGATCAGACACAAGGACTCGCGAGGCCATGCCTCTGAGCCGAAGCAGAGAGGGGTGGCCAAGGCGGTGGTGCCAGAGGAGGGTCTCGTGAGACTGACGACGACACGAGCAGGGGGCAGACTCAGGACCAGACCTGGACGCTGCAGCAAACACCTGACCAGACGAAGGGACCCTACCAGACGTAGCACCTGGAGGAGAAGCAGTGGTCAGTGTGTACAGGCTCGACCCTGGCCGACGTGTAAACGTAGCCAGGTGGCGACCTGTATCCGCCTCCGTGCAGTGGGTCACCCGCTGACGAGCAGGGGTGAACTGGTGGACACCCGCATCCTGGAGGTCAGCACCACTCACCAAGTTCGTCGAGAACGAGGGGAGGTAGAGACCAGTCAGGGTGCCAGAGGGGGCCGCCGGACACGGGAGGACAGTGGAGAAGCGAGACAGGACAGGCCCCCCAGAGGGGTTAGCCAGGGACACCGCAACCGGCCGACTCAGCGGCGTGAGAGTGGTGCGGTCCCTAAAGAAGGAGCGAGACGCTCCAGAGTCAAGGGTGAAGGTGTGAGAGGCCGAAGCCGACACAGTACCTGAGAGGGCAGACTCACCAGCACCTGAGAGCACAGACGCACTGGCACCTAGAGCAGCAGCCTCACTAGGACCTGACGCGGCAGTACCAATGCCCGGGTCGGGCGGGAAACACCGGTAACAGTCATCCTCATCACTACCAGTCGCAGCATACATAGCAGAGAGAATAGCATCAAAATCAAGATCATAAATAGCTACACCAGCCCTAGACAGCTCTCCCCAGCGGGGGATCTCAGCGGCCTCCGGAAACTGCTGACGCCAGGCGTCGGTCAGGCGGCCAAAGCAGCGGCGGGCTGTGTGGGCGCCTCCACACCTCTCCCCTGCACGGTCACCGGTGCGAAGAACGTAGGGGCAGGGACCAAGCGCACCACCACGCTGACGCTGCGAGTACCACTCACGGAGCTGCTGAGGGGCGGGGACAGTGCGAGAGCGCTGCTGCTGCTGTGGCTGCTGCTGCGGCTGCTGCTGCTGCTGCTGCTGCTGGCGCTGACCACCCCCAGAGCTGCTCCGCTGGGACGAGCCACTCCGACCCCCGCCTCCACCGCCACCCCCGCCTCCACCGCCACCCCCGTCTCCACCGCCACCTCCCCCACCAGGACCGTCGCTCCCACCGCTCCCACCGCCTCCTCCGCTACCACCTCCGCCGCCACCTCCGCCTCCACCGCCGCCACCAGTACCTCCACTCCCGCCACCACCCCCACCGCCACCCCCACTCCCCCCGCCACCCCCACCGCCTCCTCCACCGCCCCCTCTAGCTCCACCTGCTCCCTTGCCCCCCTTGCCCTTGCCAGAGCGGCGTCTGCCGCTGGGGGCAGACGCCGCGCCGACCGACTCAAAACCAGCGAGGTCGGCCGCAGCGGCAGAGGCGACAGAGGGCAGCAGGGGGGAAGGACCACACCCCTCAAAGATGGGGGTGCGAGGGTCACCCCGAGAGGCCCCTACAGCGACACTACTCTTCTCAGCCGCTAGCAGGGACTCCTCAAGGAGGTCGACAGTGAGAGTGGTGGGACAGACAGAGAGAAACTGGTCCCTAACGACACGAAGGGACTCAGGGAGACGGGTGACGAGAAAGTAGAGAGTGATGTAAATGGGAGGAGGGTTCGCAGCGCGGAACTCAGCAGGAAGGGCAGCGCGGTAGCGGGTGTCACTAGCACGGAGGTGGGTAACGAGGTCAGCGACAGTGGGAAAGGAAGCGAGGTCAGGGAAGAGAAACGGTAGCATGAGGCGGCTAAGGGTAGCGGAGGAAGGGGAGGAGTAGCGTGCAACTACAGCGTCGTACAAGGCCTGAGCGGTCTTGCACTGACTAAAGTGGGCACGCTCAGAGGAAGGGAGGTGGCGACGCACAGCAAGACGTGCAGCAGCATCGCGGGTCGCCCACTTGGAGCGAACGGCAGAGTCAGCATCAGCAGGTGGGGCAGGGACAGCGCCAGAGACAAAGTCAAAGAGAGAGACCTCATCTATCGCATCACACAGTAAGTACAGCTGCAGGTCTTCAATCCAGACGGCAAAGTCAATGGCCCTCCCCTCAGCGTCAAAAGTAAGAACATTGGGGGTGGCCATGGCAGCAGCTGAAAGTCTCACCGGGCTGGGAGAGTCGGGTAGGTCAGCAGCAGAGGAACACAGCTCAGGAACAGCAGCACGGCTCCTCAGGCGGCTCGGGCGGCTCGGGCGGCTCGGGCGGCTCGCGCGGCTCGGGCGGCTCGGGCGGCTCGGGCGGCTCGGGCGACTCGGGCGGCTCGGGCGGCTCGGGCGGCTCGGGCGGCTCGGGCGGCTCGCGCGGCTCGGGTGGCGTAGGGGCTCACGGGCGGCGCGGGCTGCTGGGGCTGCTCACGTGCAGCACGGCGGGCTGCAGCAGGGGCCGCGGGGAGGGCTGTAGCGGGGCCGACGGCGGGCCGACGGCGGGCTGTAGCGGGGCCGGGGCGGGCTGTAGCTGGGCCGGCGGCGGGCTGTAGCAGGGGCCGGTGGCGGGCTGTAGCGGGGCCGGCGGCGGGCTGTAGCTGGGCCGGCGGCGGGCTGTAGCTGGGCCGGCGGCGGGCTGTAGCTGGGCCGGGGGCGGGCTGTAGCTGGGCCGGTGGCGGGCTGTAGCTGGGCCGGCGGCGGGCTGTAGCAGGGGCCGGTGCGGGCTGTAGCGGGGCCAACGGCGGGCCGTAGTGGGGCCGGTGGCAGGCTGTAGCGGGGCCAGTGGCGGGGTGTAGCGAGGCCAGTGGCGGGTTGTAGCGGGGCCGACGAGGTCTGGGCGGGGCCGACGAGGGGCCGAAGTGGGGCCTAGGCGGGCCGGCGGGGCCTAAGCGGGGCCAACGCGGGGCCGACGGGGCCTAAGCAGGGCCAACGCGGGGCCGACGGGGTCTAGGCGGGGCCGACGCGGGGCCAAAGCGGGGCCTAAGCGGGGCCGACGGGCCTAAGCGGGGCTACGCGGGGCCGACGTGGGGCCTAAGCGGGGCCGACGGGGGGTTACGCGGGGCCGACGTGGGGCCTAGGCGGGGCCGACGAGGAGCCGACGGGGTCTAGGTGGGGCCGACGCGGGGCCTAAGTGGGGCCGACGGGGGCTACGCGGGGCCGACGAGGGGCCTAGGCGGGGCCGACGAGTGGCCTAAGCGGGAGCACGACGGGGAGGGCGACACGGAGGGTCGCTAAAAAAATGCGCGCCTCGGGGCGCGCTTCGGTGGGCCCTAGGAACAGGCCCTAAGAAGGGACCTGCTCTGATTCCATGAGAAAGTGTGAACGAGAATGAATGACTATGAAGTGAAGTGAATACAAATAGGAAACCCTAATTGTGTTGTACCCCCTATGGGATACCCCACTATAGCCTACAGAAACAAGTAAGCTATATGTTCTGACACCCCTGTGGCACGTAGCCGCCATGCACCCAATCGTTTCCAGCTCATGGCACGCGCCAGGTTTGAAGCTGTGTTGAAAAACTGATCGTAACACTTTGAGAAGGTATTAGCCAATGATTTAGCGCCGTGTCATGTTGTCAAAGCAAATATGCTTAAGTGTATGCTGAAGTGGTAAAAAGGCATTCTTTGTGTGCTCGATACTATATATAGCGACTATTTCACAACAAAGAAATAATCAGTAGATTGTAACTATAAATTAGCATGGAAGTTCAACAATATAAACAACACAGCACCCAACTAGAGATATGAAAACCAAGTTCAAGAACTAGCTCTATGTTATAACACTCAGTTCTATCTAGTAATACTGTGCGATAACGTTGATCACCCTTTTGCAAACTTTTGCATAACTCCAGGGTTTTGGGGGGGTGGGGGGAAGACACACATATGGTGATCTTGTGTGCAAAACAAATCTGTTTGTTGTTGAATGTATTAACACTATTTTAGGTATGTTATTTGTTTAAAAGACTTTCTTCATACTCATCCATTCATTCTATTGGTGCATTTGAGGCATGATTATGATTCTGAAAAAACGGAAAGAATAATGTAATTGCGTGCAGATTTCACAATTTGTGATTTTTAGCTAACATTTTCACAATCATAATCAACCAGCCTTGCTTTAAACCCTGCTAATCTTAATCTATTATGAATGGTCAAGTTGTGCCTGCATTACCGTACGCATTTCAGCCATGCCTAGTTGGCATTGTTATGCCGGGTGATAGACTATAAAACTGTAGAGACAATAAAAATCGATTGCTATGCCTATCTTGTACTACAATTCATTTACAATATCCTAACCATCTGCTATTGTATCTTCAAATATTGAGGTACTTAGCTGAACATAGAGAAAAATATTCTATTGATAAAGAAAGTAGCTATTGACGTATATTATTACACAAATATTTGAGAAAGTATGAAAGAGAATGAATGAACTATGAATGAACTGAGTACAAGTACTAACCCTAATTGGGTTGTACCCCTTATGGGCTACCCCACTATAGCCTACACAATAAGCACAAGCTATATGTTCTGACACACCCCCAAAGGCAAAGTGGGGGAAAACAAGGGGTCACAAGACCAGTCAAGCAAAGCAAAGCAAAGCAAGCTCAGGGTGGATCACAAAGTCACCACACAGTCCGAGCACAAGGTCAAAGGCCACAAGGCCAGTTCACATGCAAGAGTACACATATATATAAAGCTAGACAAGCAAGAGCGGGTATATATATATGTGACAATACAAGCAAGGTCAAGAGGTGAGCAAGTGAGGTAAGACAGGCACATGACCCAGCTGAGTGCAGAAGCGCTGATGATCACAAGGCGCAAGTGCCTTGGTGAAGACATCAGCAGTGTTGGCCCCAGAGGCCACGTACGCAAGCCGCAACTGTCCACGATGCTGTAGCTCACGAGCAAGGAAGTAGCGGAGAGCAATGTGCTTTGTTATGTGCTCCAGTCGCTGCTCTCGACACAAGGCCAGCATGGCCTTGTTGTCTACGTACAGAACTAGAGGAGAACGAGGCGGCTCTCCGAGGTCAGTCAGCAGGTAGGTGAGCCAGCGAAGCTCCTGTGCAGCCATGGCCCCAGCATAGATCTCAGCCTCACAACTGTAGCCGAGAACAGAAGACGAGCGAGTAGCCCGCCACGAGACAGAGCCGGAACAAAGGTTGAAGGTGTAACCCTGTGACGACCGCTGCGTAGCCTGGTCGTCAGCCCAAGAAGCGTCTGCGTGCCCAGTGAGGACCACTGGACTACGCCCTCCAAGCACTAGCCCCATGCCCGACGTACTGCACAAGTAGCGCAACACCCTCTTCGCTGCAGCCATGTGCTCTGGTCGGTGTCTCCCAGGAGCAACATAGCGTGAAAGAATGCTAAGAGGGTATGCAAGGTCAGGTCGAGTGCAGGTCATCAGGTACATGAGGCAGCCAACAAGCTCTGGATACGGGCCACTCGACTCTACGGACTCATCCGAAGGCAGAGCTGAGAGCGAGTGGCGAGTAGGCAGAGGAGTGGCCTGAGGCGAGGAGTACGTGAAGCCGAAGCGCTGAAGGACCTGCTGCACCATGTGTGACTGAGTCAGGGTAATAGTGCGGCGTCCTCTGTCCCGGGTGATCTGCAAGCCAAGGTAGCTGCGCAGTTCACCCAGGTCTGTGCACGTGTGTCTCTTCTGCAGCTCGGACTTCATGTAGGCGAGTCCAGCAGTGTCAGCTGTGGCAAAGACCAGGTCGTCGATGTACACGAGGATGTAGAACGGCGGCAGAGAGGTGTCAGTGCGCAGAAACAGCGACGGGTCGGCAGTAGAAGGAGCAAACCAAAGAGCCGCAAGTGTAGTCCTCAGTGTGTCGTGCCACTCACGTGGCGCCTGGCGGAGACCGTAGACTATACGCCTGAGACTCCACTGGGTACCAGGAGGAAACGACCCAGTGAAGCCAGGTGGGCGGCGCAGCCAGATCTCCTCGTGCAGGCTGCCCTGCAAGAAAGCTGTGCTGAAGTCGAGAGAGTGCAGCTCGTAGTCACGGTGAGCAGCAACGTGCAGCAGTACCCGAAGAGTGGTCATCTTCGGGGTGGGAGAGAAGGTCTGAAAGTAGTCAACTCCCTGCCGCTGACTGAAGCCACGAGCCATGTACCGTGCCTTGAAGACAGGCGGAGAGCCCGACGGCCGCTTCACCCTGAAGATCCACATGCCACTAATGATGTTCACCCCAGGCGGGGGAACCTCGTCAACGTAGGTGCCTGTGGACTTCCAGGAAGCCATCTCTGTGTCCATAGCTGCGTGCCACTGAGAGGAGTAGGGACTCTCTATCGCCTCCGCGTAGGAGCGCGGAGTCGGGATGTCAAGTGCATCCGGGTCTCCCTCAGGGGTAAGCAGTACGGACACGAGATGAGGTGAAGCAGCTGCCAGACACTAGAACTCCTCCTGCCTGTCCTCAAGGACGTCCGTGCCAAGAGCACACTCACCCTCGACGGACGGAGGACAGACAGACTCAGACTCAGAGACAAGACTAGCAGCGTAGTCTAGGCGACAGCGAGCAGCAAAGTCGACGAGCTCAGCAACTAGGGCAGACGCAGCAATGGACTCGAGAGAAGGGTCAGTGACGACAGTAGGAAGGAGACGCGTGATAGTAGGACTGGCAGCACGAAGAGAGTCCGACTCCGGGTCGGGAAGAGCAAGAAGAGAGGACTCAGGAGGAGAAGGCAAAGGGGCACGCAAAGGAGCAGTGGACGGACGCAGAGACATCCTGTGCGTGCCAGGGACAGGAGGAGGACGCTGACGCGAACCACGACCACTAGCGCGAGCAGCACGGACAGGCGACGTAGGGCGAGACGCAGGCTCACGACACTCAGCAAGACCTCCAGTAGGACCTGTGTAGGGAGAAGGAGCAGGCAAAGGGGAGGTAGGCTGCAACTGTAACTGTGACATGACAGGCTGTGGACACTCTAAGGGAGGAGGAGGACCAGTAGAAGGCGGAAGACCAAGAACCTGCTGCAGGAGTGGAACGAAGTACGGTCGAGGCCGCGTGGCGACGCCAGACACAGCAGGGACAGCACTAGTACCCCCAATAGGAGCACCCGCTTCAGCAGCACCTCCAGCAGCTCCAGAACCTCCAGCAGCACCAGGAGTACCCCCAGCAGGACCGCCAGCGGTAGTCTCAGCGCCAAGTCCCTCAGCAGCACCAGCTCCAGTCGAACCCGCAGGCCCAGCAGCTCCAGTACTCCCAGTACGAGCACCTCCGGGACCCACGACAGCAGCACCCTTAGTAGCCGAAGAACCTCCAGCACCAGCAGCACGGCTCCAGCGCCGGGCAAACCACTCGTGCAGCTCCTGTGGAGAGAGTGGCTCCCGACGAGACGAAGCACCCAGAGAACCTCCAGGCGGAGCACCTCCAAGCTCAGTACCCCCAGGCACAGCACCCCCAGGTGTAGCACCCCCAGGCTCAGCACCCTTAGGCTCAGCACCCCCAGGCGTAGCACCCCCAGGCTCAGCACCCCCAGGCCCAGCACCCCCAGGCTCAGCACCCCCAGAGTCAGCACCCCCAGGCTCAGCACCCCCAGGCCCAGCACCCCCAGGCTCAGCACCCCCAGAGTCAGCACCCCCAGGCTCAGCACCCTAAGCAGCACCAGAGTCACCAGTGACCTCGACAGGCTCGACTGTGTCTACCTGGGACACACCTGAAGGGGACGGACCCTGAGGGGGGAGGGGGTCTACCGGAGGGGGACCTGGTACAAGGAAGAGCGGCGGCGGGGGGAGGGACGGGGTGCGGTAGGGGAAGAGGCGGTAGTAGGGGACCGACTCGTCGAACATGACGTCCTGGGAGGACAGAACACGGCGAGAGGTGGGGTGGTAGAACTGCCACCCAGGCGCGTCAGGGGGGAACCCCAGGAAGACGCAAGGAGCAGCACGAGGGGACAGCTTGTCCGCAGACAAGTCGCGAACAAACGCCCGAGATCCCCAGACCCGGAACGCCGACGCATCGCCAACCTTCCCCGTCCAGAGCAAGGCTGGGGAGGTCTACGGCCTGGAGACTCTGGGGTGTAGGTTGATCTGATGCGCCGCGTACCTCACCGCAAACGGCCACAGAAAATGGGGAGCAGCCGCATGCATCATAGACGTACGAGCGACGTCCATGACCATGCCAATGCGGTGCCCAACAATCCCATTTTGCTGCGGGGAGTCCAGAAGCGTGAAGGTCTGACGGATGCCTCGTGCGCGACAGTAGGCTCTCAGAAGTCCGGAGGAAAACTCTCCGCCTCTGTCCGAGTGCAGACGCAGAACAGGAAAGGCTGAGCCAAAGCTTTGCCTGAGCTGAAGACGAGCTGCGCGGATCCAGTCGATCAGCACCTTCGTGACATCACCCTTGCTGCACAAGGGGAAGACTGCGGTGTAACGCGAGTAGTCGTCAACAACGAGCAGGAAGTAGCGCTCGTGACCCTGTCCACGGACGCGGGCTGGGCCCGACACGTCCATGTGAAGCGTCTGCAACGGGGCCTCTGTCGGAGGAAACTGGGAGGAGTGAGGGGCAGCACGCTGGCGCCCCTCGACACAGGGGACACTGGTAGGGCCAGGGCCCTGAGGAAGGGGAGAGAGGGACCGGGGGAGACCAGAAACAAGAAGACGGGAGGCCATGCCTCTGAGCCGAAGCAGAGAGGGGTGACCAAGGCGGTGGTGCCAGAGGAGAGTCTCGTGAGACAGGAGACGACACGAACAGGGGGCAGACTCAGGACCAGACCTGGACGCTGCAGCAAACACCTGACCCGACGCAGCTACCCTACCAGACTCAGCAACTGGAGGAGACGCAGTGGTCAGTGTGTACAGGCTCGACCCCGGCTGACGGGTGAACGTAGCCAGGTGTCGGCCTGTGCTAGCCTCTGTGCAGTGCGTCACCCGCTGACGCGCAGGAGTGAACTGGTGGACTCCCCCATCCTGTAGGTCAGCACCACTCACCAGGTTCGTAGAGAACGAGGGGAGGTAGAGACCAGACAGGGTGCCAGAGGGAGCCGCCGGACACGGGAGGACTGTGGAGAAGCGAGACAGGACAGGACCCCCAGAGGGGTCAGCCAGAGACACCGCAACCGGCCGACTAAGCGGCGTGAGTGTGGTGCGGTCCCGAAAGGAGCGAGAAGCCCCAGAGTCAAGGGTGAAGGTGAGGGAGGCCGAAGCCGATGTGGTACCTGAGAGCGTAGACTCACCAGTACCTGAGGACGCAGACGCACTAGCACCTAGAGCAGCAGCGTCGCAAGCACCTAGGGCAGCCGCCTCACCAGTACCTAGAGCAGCAGTCTCAATGCCCGGATCGGGCGGGAAACATCGGTAACAGTCACCCTCATCACTAATAGACACAGCATACATGGCAGAAAGAGTGGCATCAAAGTCAAGATCATAGATGGCAACTCTCGCCCTAGACAGCTCGCCCCAGCGAGGGATCTCTGTGGCCTCAGAGAACTGGCGACGCCACGCGTCCTTCAGGCGGCCAAAGCAGCGCTGGGTGGGGTGCGCACCCCCACACTGCTCACCCGCACGGTCGCCGGTGCGCAGGACGTAGGTGCACGGACCAAAACCCCCACCCCGCTGGCGTGCAGTGTACCACTCACGAAGCTGCTGAGGGGACAGGGTCTCACGACCGCGCTGCTGCTGCTGGTGCGGACCACTACCGGAGCCACTCCTCTGCGTAGACCCGTGACCAGCTCCACCGCCACCTCCGCCGCCTCCGCCGCCTCCGCCACCTCCGCTACTGCTGCCGCCTCCGCCGCCTCCTCCACCGCCGCCACCTCCGCCACCTCCGCCCCCACCGCCACCACCGCCGCCGCCTCCGCCCCCACTAGCGCCACCAGCACCTCCACCCCCACCACCACTCCCACCGCCACCCCCACTTCCCCCCGCCGCCTCCACCTCCACCTCCACCGCCCCCACTAGCTCCTCCAGTGCCCCTGCCCCCCTTGCCCTTGCCAGAGCAGCGTCTCCCGCTAGGGGCAGACGCCGCACCGACCGACTCAAGACCAAGGAGGTCGGCCGCAGCAGCAGAGGCAACAGAGGGCAGAAGGGGGGAGGGGGAACACCCCTCAAAGATGGGGGTGCGCGGGTCACCACGAGAGGCCCCTACAGCGACTATGCTCTTCTCGGCCGCTAGGAGGGACTTCTCGAGGAGGTCAACAGTGAGAGTGGTGGGACAGACTGAGAGGAAGTGGTCCCTGACTACGCGAAGGGAGTCAGGGAGGAGAGTGACTATGTAGTAGAGAGTGATGTACATGGGGGGGGGGGGTTCTTGGCGCAGATGTCAGCAGGAAGCGCAGCGCGGTAGCGAGTGTCACTAGTGCGGAGGTGCGTAATGAGGTCAGCGACTGTGGGAAAGGTTGCAAGGTCAGGGAAGAGGTACGGTAGCATGAGACGGCTCAGTGCAGCAGTGGCAGGGGAGGAGTAGCGTGCAACTACAGCGTCGTACAAGGTCTGAGCACTCTTGTACTGACTAAAGTGCGTACGCTCGGAGGTGGGGAGGTGGCGTCGCGCGTGGCCCACTGGTAATGAACAGTGGCGTCAGCATCAGCAGCAGGGGCAGGGGAAGCGCCAGAGGTGAGGTCAAAGAGAGAGAGGCCGTCTGCCCTTTCGCACTGTAAGAACAGCTGCAGGTCATCTACCCAGACCTCAAAGTCAATGGCCCGACCCTCAGCGTCAAAGGCGAGGACACTAGGGGTAGCCATGACCACAGAAGACTAGCAGTGCAAACAGTAGGGTGAGGGCAGTGCAGTGAAAGAGGTGCTGTGCTCACCAGAATGGGCACCTCGGGCGGCCCGGAAGCAGGGCGGCTCGGCGGCTCGGTGGCTCGGCGGTTCTGCTGCTGGGCGGCTCGGTGGCTCGGCAGCTCTGCTCCTGGGCGGCTCGGCTGCTTGGCGGCTCGGCTGCTGGGCGGCTCGGCTGCTGGGCGGCTCGGCTGCTGGGCGGCTCGGCTGCTGGGCGGCTCGGCTGCTCGGCTGTCGGGCTGCTCCGTCGCCCGGGCGGCTTCGGCGATGCTGCTGCAGGGCGGCGCTGCGGTCGGCTGCTCGGCTGGGTGGGGCGGGTCGAGCAGTCGTGGTGGCGGGCGGTGCTGCAGCAGGTGAGAGGCGGCGAGGCCGCAGCAGAGGGCGGCGTGGTCACAAGTGACAGCGGGAGGGCCGCAGATGAGGGCGGCGAGGCCGCAGCAAAGGGCGGCAGAGGCCGCAGCAGTTCAGGGCGGCGACGGGCCGCTGGTAGGGCGGCGACGGGGCCGCAGGTGAAAAGGGGCGGCGACGGGCCGCGTTAGGGCGGCGTCGGGCTGCTGTTAAAAGGGCGGCGACGGGCGGCTGCTAGGGCGGCGACAGGCCGCTGTTAGGGCTGCGACGGGTCGCTGCTAGGGTGGCGACTGGCCGCTGCTAGGGCTGCGACGGGCCGCTGCTAGGGTAAGGGCGACGGGCCGCTAAGGGCGACGGGCCGCAAAGGGCGACGGGACGGGCCGCGAAGAAGGGCGCAACCCTAGGCACGCTTCGGGCAGGGGCAGGACGCGCCCTGGGCAGGAAAAAAAAGGTTGGTGGGCCCTAGGAACAGTTCCCACGAGGGAACCTGCTCGATACCATGAGAAAGTATGAACGAGAATGAATGAACTATGAATGAACTGAGTACAAGTACTAACCCTAATTGGGTTGTACCCCTTATGGGCTACCCCACTATAGCCTACACAATAAGCACAAGCTATATGTTCTGACAATATTTTACGCACTACTTAGCAACTGTTACAAAGTATATGTCATACGCTGTTTTGCATGTTGGTTATCCATCATTCAATCGTTAACGGAATGTAATGCTCTGCGTATATCGGCAGTCCTTACTTTCTGAACCCTGAGTTGTTATTCCTGCGAGATCATGAGCTGATGTGTCTAGAGTTCCAAATTCATGTTTACATCGGCTTTTGTTACGTTCAAAACCTAACTGTCAAACTCATATGCTATAGTCTGTGTAGGCTGTAGTGGGGTAGACAATATGGGGTACAACACTTTTAGATTTTCCTACTTGTACCCACCTGCTTGCTAGTTCATTCATTCCTCATTTCTTAACATGGTATAGAGCAGGTTCCCTAGTGGGAACGCTTTCTAGGGCCCACCTCTGAAAATCGATTTTTTTTTTTCTGACCGGAGCGCGAGTCGCCCCTGCCCGAGGCGCGCCCCGTGGGCCGCCCTCTCGTCGCGTCCCCTGCCCTTAGCGGCCTGTCGCGCCCTTCTAGAGGCCCCTCTCACGGCCCCTCGCGCCACCCCTAGCGGCCTCGTCGCCGCCCTTCGCGGCCCGTCGCCGCCCCTCGCGGCCCCGTCGCCACCCCTAGCAGCCCCGTCGCCACCCTTCGCGGCCCTGTCGCCGCCCCTAGCGGCCTCGTCGCCGCCCCTCGCGGCTCCGTCTCTGCCCCTCGCGGCCCCATCGCCGCCCGTTACGGCCCCGTCGCCGCCCTTTGCGGCCCCGTCGCTGCCCCTAGCGGCCCATGTTGCCACCCTTCGCGGCCCCGGCACCGCCCCTAGCGGCCCCGTCGCCGCCCTTCGCGACCCCGTCGCCGCCCCTATCGGCCCCGTCACCGCCCTTCGCGGCCCCGTCGCCGCCCCTATCGGCCCCGTCGCCGCCTTTCGCGGCCCCGTCGCCGCCCCTAGCGGCCCCGTCGCCGCCCTTCTTGGCCCCTTGCGGCCCCTTCGCGGCCCCGTCGCCGCTCCTAGCGGCCCCGTCGCCGCCCCTAGCGGCCCCGTCGCCGCCCTTCGAGGCCCCTCGCGGCCCCTTCTTGGCTCCTCCGCCACCAGCAGCAGCCGCCGCCAGCAGCAGCCACCGTCGGCCGCCAGCAGCAGCCGACAGCAGCAGACGCAGCCAACAGCAGCAGCGGCCACCACCAGCAAGAGCCGTCGCCGCCGACAGCCGCGACTGCCGCCACCACTGTCAGCAGGAGCTACCGCCGCGATCGCGGCTCTGTCCCTGCCGACGCGCCTCGGCCCTGCCCCACCGCTTGCCGGCCCCTACCTACCAGCCCTGGTGAGAGCACTGCCGAGCCACGCCTGCTACTGCTGCCCCTAGCATGCTGCCACTGCTGTCATGGCTACCCCTAGCGTTCTAGTCTTTGATGCTGACGGTCGGGTTGTTGACTTTGAGGTCTGGGTCGATGATCTACAGCTTTTCCTACTGTGCGATAGGAAGGACGGTCTCTCACTGTTCGATCTCACGTCTGGCGCCTCTACTGCCCCTGCTGCCGATGCTGACAGCACTGTTCGCTCACAGTGGGCCACACACGATGCTGCTGCCCGTCTTGCTGTGCGTAGTCACTTACCGTCCACTGAGCGCGCGCACTTTAGTCAGTACAAGAGTGCTAAGACCTTGTACGATGCTGTAGTTGCACGCTACTCTTCCCCTGCCACTGCTGCCCTTAGCCGCCTCATGCTGCCATACCTGTTTCCTGACCTCGCCACCTTTCCCACAGTCGCTGACCTCATTACGCACCTTCGCACTAGTGACATCCGCTACCGCGCTGCACTTCCTGCTGAGTTCTGCGCCAAGAACTAACCCCCCATGTACATCACCCTCTACTACATAGTCACCCGGCTCCCTGACTCCCTTCGCTCGGTCAGGGACCACTTCCTCTCTGTTTGCCCCACCACACTCACCGTTGACCTCCTCGAGGAGCGCCTCTTGGCAGCTAAGAAGAGTATAGTCGTTGTAGGAGCCTCTTGTGGTGACCCTCGTGCCCCCTTCTTTGAGGGGTGATCCCCCTCCCCCCTTTTGCCCTCTGTTGCCTCTGCTGCTGCCGTCGACTTCGTTGGCACCGAGTCGGTCGGCGCTGCGTCTGCCCCTAGCGAGAGACGCCGCACCGGCAAGGGCAAGGGGGGCAAGGGCGCTGGAGGGGCTGGCGGGGGCGGTGGAGGTGGCGATGGAGGCGGCGGAGGGAGTGGGGGTGGCTGTGGGAGTGGTGGCGGGGGTGGGGGCTTCGGTGGCGGCGGTGGAGGCGGAGGCGGCGGCGGCGGTGGCGGTGGGAGCGGAGGAGGAGGCGGTGGCGGCGGTGGCGGAGGTGGCGGTGGCGGAGGTGGAGCTGGTCGGGGTGGCTCTGCGCAGCGGGGCGGCTTCGGTGGTGGTCAGCGCCAGCAGCAGCAGCGCACTCATGAGACCCCGCCCCCCTAGCAGCTTCGTGAGTGGTACGGCGGGCGTCACCGGGGTGGGGGTGCTGGTCCTTGTGCCTACGTCCTGCGTACCGGCGACCGCACTGGTGAGCCGTGCGGTGGCCCGCACACCACCCAGCGCTACTTCGGCCGCCTGAAGTACGCTTGGCGTCTCCAGTTCCCTGACGCCACTAAGATCCCCCGCTGGGTCGAGCTTCTTAGGTCAGGGGTTGCTATCTTTGATCTAGATTATGATGCCATTCTTCCTGCCATGTATGTTGTGTCTACTAGTGATGAGGGTGACTGTTACCTGTGTGTTCCGCCTGACCCGGGCATTGAGGCTGCTGCTCTAGGTGCTGGTGAGGCTGCTGCTCTAGGTGCTAGTGCGTCTGCTGCCCCAGGTGCTGGTGAGTCTGCTCTCTTAGGTACCACGTCGGCCCAGGCCTTACACACCTTCACCCTTGACTCGGGTGCTTCCCCCTCCTTCTTTCGAGACCGCACCACGCTTACGCCGCTTGGTAGGCCAGTTGCGGTCTCCCTGGCGGACCCCTCTGGGGGTCCTGTCCTTGCCCACTTCTCCACTGTCTTACCGTGTCCGGCGGCCCCCTCTGGCACCCTGTCAGGTCTCTACCTCCCCTCGTTCTCTACGAACTTGGTGAGTGGTGCTGATCTACAGGATGGGGGGGTTGACCAGTTCACTCCTGCGAGTCAGCGGGTGACCCACTGTATGTGTGCTCGGACGGGCCGACACTTGGCCACGTTTACCCGCCGGCCGGGGTCGAACCTGTACACACTGACTACTGAGTCTCCTCCGGTTGGTGAGTCTGGTCAGGTAGCTGCGTCGGGTGAGGTGTTTGCTGCAGCGTTCAGGTCTGGTCCTGAGTCTGCTCCCTGCTCGTGTCGTCTCCTGTCCCACCGGACTCTCCTCTGGCACCACCGCCTTGGTCACCCCTCCCTGCCTCGTCTCCGAGGCATGGCCTCCCGTTACCTTGTCTCTGGTCTCCCCCGGTCCCTCCCTCCCCTCCCTCCGGGGCCTGCCCCTACCTGCGTTCCCTTCGTCGAGGGGCGGCAGCGCGCCGCCCCTCACTCCTCCCATTTTCCTCTGACAGAGGCTCCGCTGCAGACTCTTCACATGGACGTGTGGGGCCGCGCCCGCGTCCGTGGCCAGGGTCACGAGCGTTACTTCCTGTTGGTGGTTGACGACTACTCGCGTTACACCACGGTGTTCCCCTTGCGCAGCAAGGGTGACGTCACTGAGGTGTTGATCGATTGGATCCGCGCAGCTCGTCTCTTGCTCAGAGAGAGTTTCGGCTCGGACTTTCATGTTCTGCGTCTGCACTCTGACAGAGGCGGGGAGTTTTCCTCTGCCCTTCTGGGAGCCTTCTGACGTGCACAGGGCATCAGCCAGACCTTCACGCTTCCGGCCTCTCCACAGCAAAATGGGATTGCCGAGCGCCGCATTGGCATAGTCATGGACGTCGCTCGTACGTCCATGATCCATGCAGTTGCTCCCCATTTTCTGTGGCCGTTTGCGGTTCAGTACGCAGCGCATCAGATCAACCTTCAGCCCCAAGTCTCCTTGGCAGAGACCTCCCCCACCTTGCGGTGGACGGGGAAGGTTGGCGATGCGTCTGCGTTTCGTGTCTGGGGATCTCGGGCGTTTGTCCGTGACTTGTCTGCGGACAAGCTGTCCCCCCGTGCTGTTCCCTGCGTCTTCCTTGGCTTCCCCCCTGACGCGCCTGGGTGGCAGTTTTACCACCCCACCTCGCGCTGTGTTCTGTCCTCCCAGGACGTCACCTTTGACGAGTCGGTGCCCTACTACTGTCTCTTCCCCTACCGCACTGCGCCCCTCCCCCCGCCGCCGCTCTTCCTTGCGCCAGGTCCCCCCCCCAGTATACCCTCTCCCCCCTCAGGGTCTTGCCCCGTAAGGTGTGTCCCAGGTAGACGCAGTCGAGCCTGTCGAGGTAGCTGGTGACTCTGGTGCTGCTAGGGGTGCTAAGCCTTGGGGTGCTGAGTCTGGGGGTGCTGAGTCTGGGGGTGCTGAGCTTGGGGGTGCTGAGCGTGGGGTTGCGGAGCCTGGGGGTGCGGAGCCTGGGGGTACGGAGCCTGGGGGTGCTGAGCCTAGGGGTGCGGAGCCTGGGGGTGCTAGGTCTGCTCGTGTGGCCTCTGGCGGTGCTGGGTTTGGGGACTCTTCGGGTGCTTCGTCGAGGCGGGAGCTACCCTCTCCACAGGAGCTGCGCGAGTGGTTTGCCCGGCGCTGGAGCCGTGCTGCTGGAGCTGGAGGTGCTACAGTTGTTGCTGACCCTGGGGTTGGCACTGGAGTTTCTGGAGCCACAGGTCCTGGAGGTGCTCGTACTGGCGGTACTGGAGCTGCTAGTACTGGGGGTGCTGCTAGTGCTGCGAGAGGTACTGGAGGTACTGAAGCTACTAGGCCTGGAGGTGCTCATGGTGCTGGAGCTGCTGGCGGTACTGGAGCTGGCGGTCCTACTGGAGTTGGTCATGCTGGAGCTGCTTGAGCTGGAGCTGCTGGAGCTGGAGCTGCTGGGGGTGTTGGCGCTGGAGGTGCTGCTGGCGCTGGTGCTTCTGAGGGTGCTGGAGTTGGCGCTGTTGGAGCTGGAGGTGCTGCCGGCACTGGTGCTGCTGCCGGGGATACTGGTGCTGTCCCTGCTGGTTCTGGAGGCGCTGCGCGGCCGCGGTCGTACTTCGTTCCGCTCCTTGAGCAGTTTCTTGGTCTCCCGCCTTCTACTGGTCCTGCTCCTCCCTTAGAGCGTCCACAGCCTGTCCAGTCGCAGTGACAGTTACAGCCCGCCTCCCCCCTGCCTGCTCCTTCTCCCTACACTGGTCCTAGTGGAGGTCTTGCTGAGGGTCGTGAGCCTGCGTCTCGTCCTGCGTTGCCTGTTCGTGCTGCTCGCACTAGTGGTCGTGCTCCGCGTCCGGTCCTCCTGCGGTCCGAGGCACACACAGATGGCACTGCGTCCTTCCACTGCTCCTCTGCGTGTCCCGTTGCCGTCTGCTCCAGAGTCCTCTCTTCCTGTTCTTGCTGACCTGGAGTCTGACTCTCTTCTTGCTGCCAGTCCTACTCTCACGCGTCTTCTCGCTACTGTTGTCACTGACCCTTTCTTTGAGTCCACTGCTGCGTATGCCTTAGTTGCTGAGCTTGTCGACATTGCTGCGCGCTGCCGTCTAGACTACGCCGCTAGTCTTGTTGCTGAGTCTGAGTCTGTCTGTCGTCCGTGCGTCGGGGGTGAGTGTGCTCTTAGCACGGACGTCCTTGAGGACAGGCAGGAGGAGTTTCAGTGTTTTGCTGCTGCTATGCCTCATCTCGTGTCCACGCTGATTGCCCCTGAGGGAGACCCGGATGCACCAGACATCCCGACTCCTCGATCGTACGCTGAGGCGATCGAGGGTCCCTACTCCTCTCAGTGGCAGTCAGCCATGGACGCAGGGATGGCTTCCTGGAAGTCCACAGGCACCTACGTCGACGAGGTTCCCCCACCTGGGGCGAACATCGTCAGTGGCATGTGGATTTTCAGGGTGAAGCGGCCGCCGGGTTCTCCGCCTGTCTTCAAGGCGCGTTACGTGGCTCGAGGCTTCAGTCAGCGGCAGGGAGTTGACTACTTTCAGACCTTCTCTCCCACCCCGAAGATGACCACTCTTCGGGTGCTGCTGCACATAGCCGCTCAGCGCGACTACGAGCTTCTCTCTCTTGACTTCAGTACAACTTTCTTACAGGGCAGCCTGCACGAGGAGATCTGGCTGTGCCGCCCACCTGGCTTCACTGGGTCTTTTGTTCCTGGTACCCAGTGGAGCCTCCGGCGGCCAGTCTACGGTCTCCGCCAGGCGCCCTGTGAGTGGCATGACACACTGAGGACTACACTTGCGGCTCTTGGGTTTGCTCCTTCTACTGCTAACCCGTCGCTGTTTCTGCGCACCGACACCGAGCGGCTGGAGCAACTGACCCACGGGCGACTAGTGACTACCGAAGATTGTAGCCTCCGGACTACTGGCGCTGCGGACGACAAGACGGCTGCCTCCACTCAACCTCCCCCTACTGTCCCACACCCCTTTCACTCACCCACTGCTGCACCCCTAGCTCCACTCCCACGGCACCTCCTTAGCGCCACTCCTCCGGCTCCCACACATCCACCCCCCTCAGTGGCAGCTGCAGTAGTGGGATACGGAGGAGGAGGAGGAGTGAGTGACGACGCACACACACCCGCCAACCCCAGAATCGGCACCGCGCAGTTGCACGAGGGCAGGGAGCGGTGCGCGGCTCCACAGGGCAGCACGCGCGGGCTGCAGAGGTGGCTCGCGGGCTGGTGGTGCGGCTCGCGGGCTGTAGGGGCGGCTCGCGAGCTGCAGGGGGGGCAGCGCGCGGGCCCCCCGAGGGCGTCACGGCGGGTGATGGGAGGGGGGCCACGCGCGGGCCCCCGAGGGCGCCTCGACGGGCGACGGGAGGGGTTGCGCGCGGGCCCCCAGGGCGCCTTGACGGGCGACGGGAAGGGGCGACGCGCGGGCCCCCAGGACGCCGCTTCGAGGCGACGGGAGGGGGCGACACGCGGCCCCCAAGGCGCCACGACGAGGCGACGAGAGGGGGCGGCGCGTGGGCCCCCAAGGTGCCGCGACGAGGCGACGGGAGGAAACGGCGCGCAGGCCCCCAGGGCGCCGCGACAAGGCGACGGTAGGGAGCGACGCGCGGGCCCCCCGGGTGCCGCGATGAGGCGACGCGAGGGGGGGGGGGGGGGGGGGGGGGGGGGGGCGCGGGTCCCTGGGGGCGCTGCGATGGGCGACGATAAGCAGTGCGCGGGTCCCCGGGGGCGCCGCGACGGGCAGGGCAGGGCGTCGCGCGACGAGCAGGGCGGCGCGACGGGCGGAAAACCGCCGCGCGCCCCGAGCACACGGCGGGAAGAAAAAAACGCTGCGCACCCCGAGCGCGCGGCAGGCAGGAAAGGTCGCGCGCCCGAGGCTCGCGATAGGAAGGACATCAACGGAAGACGTAGGTGGGCCCATCCACAGGATCGACCCGAGAGGGTCGACCTACTCTGATAGCATGTCAGAGATAGAACACGAAAGAGGGTTTGAACTAGCAGGCAATTGAGTACATATAGGAAACCCTAAATTGGGCTGTACTCGGTATAGAGTACCCCACTGCAGGCTAGACAAATACAACATTCTGACACTTTATAGTGAGAATTTGACCCAAGGCGTTTAGGCAAGTTTGTATACGTTTTAGCATGGTACTGTTCTTTTTAAAGCGGTTGGGATGGTTTTTCAGGGTTAACGATTTTTTACAACCTTAGGCTTGTTTCGTCGCCTCGTGCGACTTTGCCCGCAACTAAGTTATCGCACCAACCCGCTACGTCCAAACACTGTAGCCAGTGCTTCCGCTGTTGTGAAGGACTCTCCTCTACTTTGCAGGAACTAGAATTTGTTCTATACGATTTAGCACTCTGTTGGCTTTCCAACGAGCCGTCAAACACGCGATTCGCCCAAGTAACGAGGGAGTTCTAGGCATTTATGCGCTTGCTAGTGCTCTTAAAACAAAGAAAAGGAGCTCTCTGGATTTTGTAGTCGAGTGTATCACATACAAAATGATTCAGGTTTTCAGTATTTGCATGCAATACAAAGAAAACAGATTCATAGCATGCAAACAAGATCGAGTCACACAAGTAACCTCGAACCACTACACTCGCGAATGTTAGAGAAACATTTTGAAGGGGTGAAATTCGACACTCGAATTTCACCAAACCGAATGTCACTTCAATCTTGAATGATCCTGGTGCTGCCATGTGGCACCGAATCGAGTGGGTCTTCCGAAGTCAACCCACACACTTCGTGAAACCTGCAGCTCACTCAAACGGTGAGCACCGAAACACATTCGGTGGGCTGGGGGCATACAACCAACCCACCACCGTTTCCTTCAACCACACTCAACCTCCATCACTCCCCCTTGCACCCAACCCACTAGGTGTGCAATCCAACATGCTCGTCGCATGCACGGGATTTCCTTACAGCTAAGCCTTTCTCTCACTGTAACAACTTATGTTTTCTGCTGTTGCTTTCTCTGCGTCCACGGAGCACCCATGTTGTTATAGTCCCTTGAGCAGAGGGTTCATCCCGTCGAGCTGGATGCCTACTACATGTCCGGGGCGGCTCAACGCGTTTGCTTTGTTGTGCAGTCTGGGCTTGTAGATGATGTCGTAGCAAAAGTGAGATACCAGGAAATCCACCCACCGCACTTGTCGACGTGAGACCGTTGGTATTTGAGACTGCAGTGGCCAGAATAGACTGTAGTCTTGGCTCCCTCTAGGTAACACCTCCACGCTTTGAAGGCTATGACTATCGCTAAGGCTTTCTTGTCATGGGTGGGGCATTTCAGTTCTACTCCGTGTAACTTTTTACCGAGGGAGGCAATGGGTTGCAAACCGCGTCTGTGATCTTGCATCAGTATTGCTCCGATTGCCTGGTCACTAGCTTCTGCTTCCACCACGTAGTCTTCGTCTGGATCCGGTAGGATGAGTACTGGGGCTGTGGTCAGTGCTGTCTGTAGCTGCTCCATGGCTTGCTGATGAGGACTATCCCATTTGTAAGGCGTATCCCTTTTTCAGTAGGTTGGTCTGTGGCGCTGCTATCGTAGCGTACTATGGCACGAACATGTTGTGATAGTTGGTAGAGCCTAGGAACTGCTGCACTCCTTTATGTTCTCTGGTACTTTCCATGTCTTGACGGCTTCGATCTTCTGCGGGTCCACGTGTACGCCCTCGGCACTCACCATGTGCCAGAGAAAGTGCACCTTCTTCAGGGCGAAGTCGCTTTTTCGACAGCTTCACGTAAAATTTATTTTCCCGCAAGATCTCGAAGACTTTTCGTCCAACAGGGGCCGTAGGTATGATTCATCTCGGTGGAGAAGACTAGGAAGGTATGTCGATTAGGTAAGGGGAGGAGGAACAAGACAATCGAGAGAATTGGGTTGTACCCTCTAAGGAATGACCCTTAAAGAACCTAGAGAGAAATAACTAGAAGTATATAATTTGACACACCTCCATAGGTGAAGTAGGGGATAGCCAAACCTAACAGTGGTCACAAGACCAGTCAAGCAGCAAAACAAACAAGGCAAAGCCCAGGGTGGATCTCAAGGACACCACACAATCTGAGCACAAGCAGGTGGCCACAACGTTCACATGCAGTTTTATAAAAGAGCAAGTAGTACAATGATTACAACCTAGCAACCAGAAACATGCAAGGTGTATATATCAGAGTACAAGACAAAGTCAAGAGATGAGCAAGTGAGGCCAGGTAGGCACAAGACATAACAGAGTACAAAAACGCTGATGATCACAAGGCTGAAGTGCCTTGGTAAAGATATCAGTAGTGCTGGCCCGAGTGGCCACGTAAGCAAGGCGAAGCTGACCACGCTGCTTCAACTCTCAAGCAAGGAAGTAGCGCGGAGCAATGTGCTTCGTTATGTGCTCCAGTCTGTGCTCCTGTTACAAGGCCAGCATGGCCTTGTTGTCGACGTACAGAACTGGAGGAGAACGAGGCTGCTCTCCCAAGTCGGTCAGCAGGTAGGTAAGCCAGCGTAAATCCTGTGCAGCCATGGCCCCAGCGTAGATCTCAGCCTCACAACTGGAGCTGAGAACAGAAGACGAGCGGGTAGACCGCCACGAAACAGAGCTGGAACCAAGGCTGAAGGTGTAACCCTGTGGCGACAGCTGTGTAGCCAAGTCATCAACCCAAGAAGCGTCTCCGTGACTAGTGAGGACAACTCGAGCCCATCCTCCAAGCACGAGCCCCATATCCGACGTAATGCACAGGTAGCGCAACACCCTCTTTGCTGCATCCATGTGCTCTGGTCAGTGTCTCCCAGGAGCAACATAGCGTGCCAAGATGCTAAGAGGGTATGCAAGGTCAGGTCGAGTGCAGGTCATCAGGTACATGAGGCAGCCAACAAGCTCTCGGTACGGGCCACTCAGCTCTACGGACTCATCCGAAGGCAGAGCTGAGAGCGAGTGGCGAGTAGACAGAGGAGTGGTCTGAGGCAAGGATTACGTGAAGTTGAAGCACTTAAGGACTTGCTGCACCATGTGTGACTGAGTGAAGGTAATGGTGCGGCGTGCTGTGTCCCGGGTGATCTGCAAGCCAAGATAGCTGAGCAGCTCACCCAGGTCCGTGCACGTGTGTCTCTTCTGCAGCTCCGACATCACGTGGGCCAGTCCAGCAGTGTCAACAATAGCAAAGACCAAGTTGTCGACGTACACGAGGATATAGAATGGCGGCAGAGTAGTGTCGGTGCGGAGAAACAATGACGGGTCAGCAGTGGAAGGAGCAAACCCAAGAGCTGCAAGCGTAGTCCTCAGTGTGTCGTGCCACTCACAGGGCGCGTGGCGCAAACCGTAGACTGGCCGTCGGAGGCTCCACTGGGTACCAGGAGGGAACGACCCAGTGAAGCCAGGTGGGCGGCGCAGCCAGATCTCCTCGTGCAGGCTGCCCTGTAGGAAGGCTGTGCTGAAGTCAAGAGAGTGAAGCTCGTAGTCACACTAAGCAGCGACGTGCAGCAGTACTCGAAGAGTGGTCATTTTCGGGGTGGGAGAGAAGGTATGAAAGTAGTCAACTCCCTGCAGCTGACTTAAGCCTCGAACCACGTAGGCGCCTTGAAGACAGGCGGAGAACCCGGCAGCCGCTTCACCCTGAAAATCCACATGCCATCGTCAATGTTTGCCCCAGGTGGGGGAACCTCGTCGACAAAGGTGCATGTGGACTTCCCGAAAGCCGTCTCTGCGTCCATGGCTGTCTGCCACTGAAAGGAGTAGGGGCCCTCTATCGCCTCTACGTAAGAGCGCGGAGTCGGGATGTCTGGTGCATACGGGTCTCCCTCAGGGGCAATCAGCATGGACACGAGATGAGGTAAAGCAGCAGCAAAACACTGGAACTCCTCCTGCTTGTTCTCAAGGACGTCCGTGCTAGGAGCACACTCACCCCCGACGTACGGAGGACAGACTGACCCAGACTCAGCAACAAGACCTGCGGCGTAGTCCAGACGACAGTGAGCAGCAAAGTCGACAAGCTCAGCAACTAAGGCAGACGCAGCACTGGACTCAAAGGAAGGGTCAGTGACAACAGTGGCCAGGAGACGGATGACAGTAGGACTAGCAGTACGAAGGGAGTCAGACTCCGGGTCAGCAAGGGCAGGAAGAGAGGACGCGGGAGGAGACGACAGAGGAACACGCTGTGGAGCAGTGGAAGGACGCAGAGCCATCTGGCGCGTGCCAGGGACAGGAGGAGGACGCTGACACAAACCACGCCGACTAGTGCGAGCAGCACGAACAGGCAACGCAGGACGAGACTCAGGCTCACGACGCTCCGTAAGACCTCCGGTCGGACCAGCGTAAGGAGAAGGAGCAGGCAGTGGGGGTGGGGGTGGCGGCGGCGGTGGTGCTGGTCACGAGGGTCACCACGAGAGGCTCCTACAGCGACTATACTCTTCTCAGCTGCAAAGAGGCCCTCCTTGAGGAGGTCAAAGGTGAGCGTTGTGGGGCGAAGGGAGAGGAAGTGGTCCCTGACCGAGCGAAGGGAGTCAGGGAGCCAGGTGACGAGGTAGTAGAGAGTGATGTACATAGGGGGGGGGTTCGCGGCCCAGAACTCGGCAGGAAGCGCAGCGCCATAGCGGGTGTCACTAGTGCGGAGGTGCGTAATGAGGTCAGCGACTGTGGCAAAAGCGGCTAAGTTAGGGAGCAGGTATGGCAGCATGAGGCGGCTAAGGGCAGCGGTGGCAGGGGAGGAGTAGCGCGCAACAACAGCGTCGTACAGAGTCTGAGCAGTCTTGTACTGGCTAAAGTGTGCGCGCTCAGCAAACGGCGGGTGCATTTTCTCCTTTTTTCGCCCGCTCCGAAGTCGCCACATCGTCACGCGTTTTCTCTTTTTGGATCTTTACGCGATCGCCAGGTCGATCCGCTTCTACAGGCGAGACCCGTTTTTTTACTTCGGAGGTGCTGCACTGTTGCCGCCAGCAATTCCGCATTTGTTTTTCTTTTAAAATTTGTGGCACGACAGGATTTGATGTCCGGCTGCGCCGCAATGATCGCATATTGTTGTCCGCAGCTTAGCGCCGATTCTGTCGATATGCATCGGTTCGGCGAACGGGGGGTGCTGATCGCTCCGTGCCGAAAGATCTGATCGGCACGTGGCGTCGTGTTTTGGGTTGACCACACATCAATGTGTCGTATCGCTCGGCTGCACGTACCATGTCACGATAGCTACTGTAGTTCGCGGCGATGACCTATCGGCGAATCTCGATTTTCAGCCCTTCAGTATACACTTGGACTTTTGGCCTTCGGTCAGGTCGGTGGTTCGGTTGAATAACTGCTCCATCTGCTACATGTACTGTGCTACACTCCCGTATTCTTTATGTTGATGAATCTGCTGCCTTGCCATGTACGTCAAATTCACGGGTTCAAAACTTTCGATGAGTTCTGCCCAAAACTGCGCCCACGTTCTCTCCCCATGGGCCACGTCACTGTAGTATCTCCACTCGAGTGCCGGGCCTCGCACAGTGTTGTTGCGAGCCGAATTCGTGCTGCGTCGTGCATCAGGGTCGATCAGCCAATGGCATCGAATTAAATTTCGAGGATCGCCACGAATCGTCAAACGTCTGATCCCTTCGTGCTCGGATCGAACGCTTCGGGGATGCGGAGATAACTACTACAACGGGAGCTAGACTACGGGCTAGGCACGAGTGCTCGTGGGATCTCTGCGGTCGTTGGTCCTGAGTCGTTTTCCTAGTGCTCACACTGCTTGCTAGTTTACGGGTCAATTTGGCAAGAGTTTCACTAGAGAAAGTTGACAATAATGGTACAATAAAGTTGGCATGGCAAGACTACATCAGAGCTAGCATTCAGGTTGGTCGACTGCCAGCACAGCATGGTCGACCGCGTTCCGGCACGACTTGGTCGACCAAGCTCCAGCAGTGCAAAGTCGACAGCGTGCCAACGCTGCAGGTTGACGGCGTGCCCAGCGTTACTCCCGTAGAACAGCAGCGCACCTACTTCGCAGGTGCTCGTTGATGATTGGAGGGCTAAGCCTTGTCACCTGAACTGCACACGCACCAAGTCATCTTCGTGCTGACGGCTCCACCTGATCCGCCACGTCGACCTCGGGATACTACCACCGAGGTCAGACTCGCCAACTTCGCCTGGGCGACCGTCGCACTCCTTTGCAGAACCTCGTCACCCAGGTATCCTGGTCGACCGGGCAACTATGTCGACCAGCTGCTCCTGTATGTGCTCGGCGACCTCCCAAGTCGACGACCACACCAAGTCGACCTCACCAGGTCGACCACTCCTCTGGTCGACCAGCTCCAGGTCGACGTCACTACTGGTCGGCCAGTTCCACGTCAACCAGTGCAGTTGTCAGCCGACCACCCAAGTCGGCTACCCAAAGTCGGCGTCACCAAGTCGATGCCCTTTCTACGTCGGCGCCGACTTCCAGACTGACCTCTTGAAGTCGGCGACCTCCCAAGTCGGCGACCTTGCAAGTCGGTGACCTTGCAAGTCGGTAACCTTGCAAGTCGATGACCTTGCAAGTCGATGACCTTACAAGTCGGTGACCTGGCAAGTCGGTGACCTGGCAAGTCGGCACCGACTTACTGGTCGACGTGCCACATCGCCGACCACCAGTTGAAGTCGGCCGCCGGCTTCCCAAGTCGGCGGCATTGCAGTGGCCCCGTGCAAGTCGACCAACCCCGTCGACCAGCTCGCCCAAGTCGACGTCGCCCACTGCTGCAAGTCGGCTGTACCTTCCGTACACCCCACTACGAAGTCGGCTCTGCCCAAGCATGGACGGGGCCAACACACAACTCCCGTTGACACTCCCCTACCGCGTTCACGCTTGGCCCCCCCCCCCAAGTCCACTCGGCAGTACTCCTCGGAGAATAGCTCGTCGATGTGCACCCAACACACAGCACGTCGTCCACCGCACCAGCCATGCAGGAGGGCATGGCACCTACTGCTACACGTCGTCATCTTCGTCACCCACATCGGCCAAGCGCACTTGGCCGAAGGCGACGGAGCACCGGTTGAAGGCCGGATAGTGCAGCGCCTTCGTCAGGAAGTTGGCCGGCTGCTCAGTGATCGGGATGTACCTCAGCGAGAACTTCCCGCGCTTCACCATGTGCTGCAGCCAGGCCTGTCACCGCTCCATGTGCTTGAGGTTGCCCGTCAACCCCATGCCTCTGGTGACTGTGATGGCCGACTTGTTGTCCACCCGAAGGACGGTCGGCTTCCCGGCATCCAGCTGCCGGAACTCTGCAAGGAGGAAGCGAAGTCGGCGTCCTTCCTTGCCAGCTTTGGTGGCTGCTACGTACTCCAACTCAGTCGACGACAACGTCGCGCACTTGATGCGCTGGCTTGACCAGGAGACTGCGGCCCCTCCATAGACGAGCACGTAGCCACCCATGCTCGTCCTGTTCTGCTTGTCACCGACGTCGTCGGCGTCCACGTAGCCGACCAGCTCCAGCGACTTAGGTCCACCGCCGAACTCCAGGGCGGTGTCACGCGTGTTGGCAAGGCAGGCGAGGCAGCGGTCGGCCTCGCGCCAGTGCTGGTCGCTCCTCACCGTGAGGCCGCTCCCCAGCTTGCTGCAGACGAAGGCGATGTCCGGCCTCGTCGTCGTCGCCGCGAACTGCAGCGAGCCGACCTTCTGCCGGTACTCCTCCTCCTGTCGCTCCTATGCCTCCTCGTCGTCGAACGTGAGCTCGGCGTAGGCATTGACCGAGACCGGCGTCTTTGGGGTGCGCCCAGTCTGCTCCTCGTCGATGAAGCGCCTATGCAGCTTGTCGGCGTAGCCCTGCTGGTGCAGCCACAGCTTCCCCGCCGACCTGTCGCGGACGATCTCCAGCCCGAGGTACTTCTGCACCGGCGAGATCTCACGCCGCTCGAAGGCGGACTCCAGCAGCTCCTTCAGCTCCTTCAGCATCTCGGTGCTGCTGGTGGCGGCAAGCAGGTCGTCGACGTAGACCAGCACCCAGCAGGCCACTCCGTCCTCTTCGAACTTGAAGTAGAGAGCCTCGTCAACCTGGCTCTTCTTCCACCCGGCGCCGACCAGCACGTTGTTGAGCGCCAAGTACCACAGCAGCGGCGACTGCTTCAGCCCGTACAGGCTCTTCAGCAGCTTGCACACTCGGCCGGTCCCGTCGTTGAAGTAGTCCGGCTGGGACATGTAGAGCACCATGTCGAGCTTGCTCTGCAAGAAGGCGTTCTTCATGTCGAGCTGCATCAGGTTGATGTTGTGGACGGCGACGATGCTGAGGAAGATCCTCAGCGTGACGTAGCTGCCCACCGGCGCAAACGTCTCGTCGTAGTCAGCGCCATACACCTGCGTGAAGCCTTTCACAAACAGCCTCGCCTTCTCGCGCTCGACGGTGTCGTCGACGTGGTACTTCGTCGTCAACACCCACCGGTTCTTCATGACGTTCACTCCCGGCGGGCGTTCGACCAACTCCCAAGTCCCCATGCTGATGAGGCTGCGGATCTCCTCCTCCATGGCGGCCTTCACCGCCGGGCCCTTCCAGCTCGCCAACGCCTCCTTCAGCGTCATGGTCGAGATGTCCCAGCGGTGCTCGGGGTCGGCTGTCAAATTATAATCTTGTGTAGGCTATAGTGGGGTAGCTCATATGGGGTACACATTTCTAGGGTTGCATATTTGTATCACTTCCATTCCATAGTCTTTCATTCTCGTTCTACTTTCCTCATGGTATCGAGCAGGTTCCCCCGTGGGAACTGTGCCTAGGGCCCACTACATCGATCGTTTTTTATTTTCCTGCCCGAAGCGCGCTCAGCCCGAGTCGCGCTCCGGGCTCTCACCTCTTCAAGCCGCCCTTCTCAGCGGCCCCGCCGCCCTTCTCAGCGGCCCCGCCGCCCTTCGCTGCGGCCCCGCCGCCCCACATTGCAGCCCCGCCGCCCTTCTTCGCAGCCCTGCCGCCCTTCACTGCGGCCGCGCTGCCCCTCGCTGCGGCCCCGGCGCCGTTCACTACGGCCCCGCCGCCTGTCTCAGCGGCCCCGCCGCCCTTCTTCGCGGCCTCGCCGCCCTTCGCTGCATCCCCGCTACCTCACGTTGCGGCCCCGCCACCCTTCGCTGCGGCCCCGCCGCCCGTCTCAGCGGCCCCGCCGCCTGTCTCAGCGGCCCCGCCACCCGTCTCAGCGGCCCCGCCGCCCTTCACTGCGGCCCGGCCGCCTCTCTCGCTGCGGCCCCGCCGCCCTACTCAGCGGCCCCGCCGCCCTTCACTGCGGCCCCGCCGCCTCTCTCGCTGCGGCCCCGCCTCCCTACTCAGCGGCCCCGCCGCCCTTCACTGCGGCCCCGTCGCCTCTCTCGCTGCGGCCCTACCGCCCTACTCAGCGGCCCCGCCGCCCTTCTACTGCGGCCCCGCCGCCCTTCTCAGCGGCCCCGCCGCCCTTCACTGCGGCCCCGCCGCCTCTCCCACTGCGGCCCCGCCGCCGTTCGTCGCGGCCCCGCCGCCTCTCTCCCTGCGGCCCCACCGCCCCTCTCTGCGGCCCCGCCACCTACCTTGCGGCCCCGCCGCCCTTCACCGCCCGAGCCGCATGAGCCGCTGAGGAGCCGAGCCGCCCGAGCCACCTGAGGAGCCGAGCCGCCTGAGGAGCCGCCTGAGTCGCTGAGGAGCCGAGCCGCCCGAGCCGCCTGAGCCGCCCGAGCTGCCCGACCCTGCTGAGCCGCCCGAGCCGCTTGAGCCTGCTGAGAAGCCAAGCCGCCCGAGCCGCCCGAGCCGCCCGAGCCGCTCGAGCCGCCCGAGCCGCCTGAGGAGCCGAGCCGCTGGTACCGCGGAGCCGCAGTTGCTGCTGAGCCGTCCGAGCAGCAGTGTTGCCGTGTTGCTGTGCTGCTCAGGTGCCCGAAACGCCCTGTCTGGTGAGAACAGCGCTTCTGTCACTGCACTGCCCCTGTCCTACAGTTGGTACTGCTAGTCTACTGTTGTCATGGCTACCCCTAGTGTCCTCGCTTTTGACGCTGAGGGTCGCGCCATTGACTTTGAGGTCTGGGTCGACGACCTGCAGCAGTACTTACAGTGCGATAGGGCAGACGGTCTCTCTCTCTTTGACCTCACCTCTGGCGCCTCTCCTGCCCCTGCTGCTGATGCTGACCCCACTGTTCGCTCCCAGTGGGCCACGCGCGATGCTGCTGCACGCCTTGCTGTGCGTCGCCACCTTCCTACCGCTGAGCGCGCGCACTTTAGTCAGTACAAGAGTGCTCAGACCTTGTACGACGCTGTAGTTGTGCGCTACTCTTCCCCTGCCACTGCTGCACTGAGCCGTCCTCATGCTACCCTTCCTCTTCCCTGACCTTGCTGCCTTTCCCACAGTCGCTGACCTCATTACGCACCTCCGCACTAGTGACACTCGCTACCGCGCCGCGCTTCCTGCTGAGTTCTGCGCCAAGAACCCCCCCCCCCCCCCCATGTACATCACTCTCTATTTTATAGTCACCCGCCTCCCTGACTCCCTTCGTGTAGTCAGGGACCACTTCCTCTCGGTCTGCCCCACCACTCTCACTATCGACCTCCTCGAGAAGGCCCTCCTAGCGATAGAGAAGAGCATAGTCGCTGTAGGAGCCTCTCGTGGTGAACCTCGCACCCCCATCTTTGAGGGGTGTTCTCCTTCCCCCCTTTTGCCCTGTGTCGCCTCTACCGCTGCGGCCGACCTCGTTGGTCTTGAGTCGGTCGGTGCGGCGTCTGCCCCTAGCGGGAGACGTCGCCCTGGCAAGGGCAAGGGGGGCAAGGGTGCGGGTGGAGCTAGCGGGGGCGGTGGAGGTGGCGGTGGAGGCGGCGGAGGGAGTGGGGGTGGCGGTGGGAGTGGTGGCGGGGGTGGAGGTGTCGGTGGCAGAAGTGGAGGCGGAGGCGGCGGAGGCGGCGGCGGTCCTAGCGGAGGCGGCGGTGGTGGCGGAGGTGGAGGAGGCGGTGGAGGAGGAGGTGGAGGTGGTCGAGGTGGCGCTTCGCAGCGGAGCAGCACTGGTGGTGGTCAGCGCCAGCAGCAGCAGCAGCGTTCTCGGGACATCCCCCCCCCTCAGCAGCTCCGTGAGTGGTACACGCAGCGTCAGCGTGGTGGGGGCTTTGGTCCCTGCACCTACGTCCTTCGCACCGGCGACCGCGCGGGTGAGCAGTGTGGGGGTGCCCACCCCACCCAGCGCTGCTTTGGCCGCCTGACGGACGCTTGGCGTCAGCAGTTCCCGGAGGCCAGTGAGATCCCCCGCTGGGGAGAGCTGTCTAGGGCAGGCGTAGCTATCTATGATCTTGACTTTGATGCTATCCTTGCTGCCATGTATGCTGTGACTATTAGTGATGAGGGTGACTGTTACCGGTGTTTCCCGCCCGACCCGGGCATTGGTACTGCTGCTCTAGGTGCTGGTGAGGCTGCTGCTCTAGGTGCCAGTGCGTCTGCGTCCTCAGGTACTGGTGAGTCTGCGCTCTCAGGTACTACGTCGGCTTCGGCCTCCCTCACCTTCACCCTTGACTCAGGGGCTTCTCGCTCCTACTTTCGGGACCGCACCACACTCATGCCGCTTAGTCGGCCGGTTGCGGTGTCTCTGGCTGACCCCTCTGGGGGCCCTTTCCTGTCTCACTTCTCCACAGTCCTCCCGTGTCCGGCGGCTCCCTCTGGCACCCTGTCTGGTCTCTACCTCCCCTCGTTCTCTACGAACCTAGTGAGTGGTGCTGACCTACAGGATGCGGGTGTCCACCAGTTCACTCCTGCGCGCCAGCGGGTGACGCACTGCACCGAGGCTGGCACAGGCAGACACCTGGCTACGTTTACCCGTCAGCCGGGGTCGAGCCTGTACACACTGACCACTGCGTCTCCTCCCGTTGCTGAGTCTGGTAGGGTAGCTGCGTCGGGTCAGGTGTTTGCTGCAGCGTCCAGGTCTGGTCCTGAGTCTGCCCCCTGTTCGTGTCATCTCCTGTCTCACGAGACTCTCCTCTGGCACCACCGCCTTGGTCACCCCTCTCTGCTTCGGCTCAGAGGCATGGCCTCCCGTCTTCTTGTGTCTGGTCTGCCTCGGTCCCTCCCTCCCCTTCCTCAGGGCCCTGGCCCTGCCTGTGTCCCCTGTGTCGAGGGGCGCCAGCGTGCTGCCCCTCACTCCTCCCAGTTTCCTCTGACAGAGGCCCCGTTGCAGACTCTTCACATGGACGTGTGGGGCCCAGCCCGCGTCCGTGGACAGGGTCACGAGCGCTACTTCCTGCTCGTTGTTGACGACTACTCGCGTTACACCACAGTCTTCCCCTTGCGCAGCAAGGGTGATGTCACTGAGGTGCTGATTGACTGGATCCGCGCAGCTCGTCTCCAGCTCAGGCAGAGCTTTGGCTCGGACTTTCCTGTTCTACGTCTGCACTCGGACAGAGGCGGAGAGTTCTCCTCTGGCCTTCTACGAGCCTACTGTCGTGCACGAGGTATCCGTCAGACCTTCACGCTTCCGGACTCACCGCAACAAAATGGGATTGCTGAGCGCCGCATTGGCATGGTCATGGACGTCGCTCGTACGTCTATGATGCATGCGGCTGCCCCCCATTTTCTGTGGCCGTTTGCGGTCAGGTACGCGGCGCATCAGATCAAACTTCACCCCAGGGTCTCCAGGCCGGAGACCTCCCCAGCCCTGCTGTGGACGGGGAAGGTTGGCGAAGCGTCAGCGTTCCGGGTCAGGGGATCTCGGGCGTTTGTCCGCGACTTGTCTGCGGACAAGCTATCCCCTCGCGCTGCTCCTTGCGTCTTCCTGGGGTTCCCCCCCGACGCGCCTGGGTGGCAGTTCTACCACCCCACTTCTCGCCGTGTTCTGTCCTCCCAGGACGTCACGTTCGACGAGTCGGTCCCCTACTACCGCCTCTTCCCCTACCGCACTCCGTCCCTCCCCCCGCCCCCACTCTTCCTTGTACCACGTCCCCCCCCGGTAGACCCCCATCCCCCCTCAGGGTCGTGCCCCTTCAGGTGTGTCCCAGGTAGACGCAATCGAGCCTGTCGAGGTCACTGGTGACTCTGGTGCTGCTGAGGGTGCTGAGCCTGGGGGTGCTGAGACTGGTGGTGCTGGGCCTGGGGGTGCTGGGCCTGGGGGTGCTGAGCCTGGGGGTGCTGAGCCTGGGGGTGCTGAGCCTGGAGGTGCTTCGCCAGGAGGTTCTCCGGGTGCTTCGTCTCGCCGGGAGCCACTCTCTCCATAGGAGCTGCGCGAGTGGTTTGCCCGACGCTCGAGCCGTGCTGCTGGTGCTGAAGGTTCTTCGGCTACTGAGGGTGCTGCTGTCGCGGGTCCCGGAGGTGCTCGTACTGGGAGTACTGGAGCTGCTGGGCCTGCAGGTTCGACTGGAGCTGGTGCTGCTGAGGGTGTTGGCGCTGAGACTACCACTGGCAGGCCTGCTGGGGGTGCTCCTGGTGCTGCTGGAGGTTCTTGAGCTGCTGGAGGTGCTGCTGGAGCGGGTGCTCCTGCTGGGGGTACTGGTGCTGTCCCTGCTGTTTCTGGCGTCACCACGCGGCCTCGACCGTACTTCGTTCCACTCCTGCAGCAGGTTCTTGGTCTTCCACCTTCTACTAGTCCTCATCCTCCCTCAGAGGGTCCACAGCCTGTCCCGTCACAGTCACAGCTACAGCCTGCCTCCCCTTTGCCTGCTCCTTCTCCCTACGCTGGTCCTACTGGAGGTCTTACTGAGCGTCGTGAGCCTGAGTCTCGTCTTGCGTCGCCTGTTCGTGCTGCTCGCGCTAGTGGTCGCGGTTCGCGTCAGCGTCCTCCTCCTGTCCCTGGCACGCACCGGATGTCTCTGCGTCCGTCTACTGCTCCTCTGCGTGCCCCTTTGCCTTCTCCTCCCGAGTCCTCTCTTCCTGCTCTTGCCGACCCGGAGTCGGACTCTCTTCGTGCTGCCAGTCCTACTGTCACGCGTCTCCTTGCTGCTGTCGTCACTGACCCTTCTTTCGAGTCTACTGCTGCGTCTGCCCTAGTTGCTGAGCTCGTCAACTTTGCTGCTCGCTGTCGCCTAGACTATGCTGCTAGTCTTGACGCTGAGTCTGAGTCTGTCTGTCCTCCGTCCGTCGGGGGTGAGTGTGCCCTTGAGGATAGGCAGGAGGAGTTCTAGTGTCTGGCAGCTGCTTCACCTCATCTCGTGTCCGTACTGCTTACCCCTGAGGGAGACCCGGATGCACTTGACATCCCGACTCCGCGCTCTTACGCGGAGGCGATAGAGGGTCCCTACTCCTCTCAGTGGCAGGCAGCTATGGATGCAGAGATGGCTTCCTGGAAGTCCACAGGCACCTACGTTGACGCTGTCCCCCCTCCTGGGGCGAACATTGTCAGTGGCATGTGGATCTTCAGGGTGAAGCGGCCGCCGGGTTCTCCGCCTGTCTTCAAGGCGCGTTACGTGGCTCGTGGCTTCAGTCAGCGGCAGGGAGTTGACTACTTTCAGACCTTCTCCCCCACCCCGAAGATGACCACTCTTCGGGTACTGCTGCACGTTGCTGCTCACCGTGACTACGAGCTGCACTCTCTCGACTTCAGCACTGCTTTCTTGCAGGGCAGCCTGCACGAGGAGATCTGGCTGCGCCGCCCACCTGGCTTCACTGGGTCTTTCCCTCCTGGTACCCAGTGGAGTCTCCGGCGTCCAGTCTACGGTCTCCGCCAGGCGCCACGTGAGTGGCACGACACACTGAGGACTACGCTTGCGGCTCTTGGTCTTGCTCCTTCTACTGCCGACCCGTCGCTGTTTCTGCGCACCGACACCTCTCTGCCGCCGTTCTACATCCTCGTGTACGTCGACGACTTGGTCTTTGCCATAGCTGACACTGCTGGACTCGCCTACGTGAAGTCCGAGCTGCAGAAGAGACACACGTGCACAGACCTGGGTGAACTGCATAGCTACCTTGGCTTGCAGATCACCCGGGACAGAGCACGCCGCACCATTACCCTGACTCAGTCACACATGGTGCAGCAGGTCCTTCAGCGCTTCGGCTTCACGTACTCCTCGCCTCAGGCCACTCCTCTGCCTACTCGCCACTCGCTCTCAGCTCTGCCTTCGGATGAGTCCGTAGAGTCGAGTGGCCCGTATCCAGAGCTTGTTGGCTGCCTCATGTACCTGATGACCTGCACTCGACCTGACCTTGCATACCCTCTTAGCATTCTTTCACGCTATGTTGCTCCTGGGAGACACCGACCAGAGCACATGGCTGCAGCGAAGAGGGTGTTGCGCTACTTGTGCAGTACGTCGGGCATGGGGCTAGTGCTTGGAGGGCGGAGTCCAGTGGTCCTCACTGGGCACGCGGACGCTTCTTGGGCAGACGACCAGGCTACGCAGCGGTCGTCACAGGGTTACACCTTCAGCCTTGGTTCCGGCTCTGTTTCGTGGCGGGCTACTCGCTCGTCTTCTGTTCTCGGCTCCAGTTGTGAGGCTGAGATCTACGCCGGGGCCATGGCAGCCCAGGAGCTTCGCTGGCTCACCTACCTTCTGACCGACCTTGGAGAGCCGCCTCGTTCTCCTCCAGTCCTGTACGTAGACAACAAGGCCATGCTGGCCTTGTGTCGAGAGCAGCGACTGTAGCACAGAACAAAGCACATTGCTCTTCGCTACTTCCTTGCTCGTGAGCTACAGCAGCGTGGTCAGTTGCGGCTTGCGTACGTGGCCTCTGAGGCCAACACGGCTGATGTTTTCACCAAGGCGCTTGCGCCTTGTGATCATTAGCGCTTCTGTACTCAGTTTGGTCTTGTGCCTGTCTTGCCTCACTTGCTCACTTCTTGACCTTGCTTGTACTGTCACATATATATACTCTTGCTCTTGCTTGTCTAGTCCTTTATATATATGTACTCCTGCATGTGAACTGGCCTTGTGGCCTTGAACTTGTCCACAGAATGTGTGGTGACTTTGTGATCCACCCTGAGCTTTGCTTTGCTTTGCTTGACTGGTCTTGTGACCCCTTGTTCTCCCCCACTTTGCCTATGGGGTGTGTCAAATTATAATCTTGTGTAGGCTATAGTGGGGTAGCTCATATGGGGTACACATTTCTAGGGTTGCATATTTGTATCACTTCCATTCCATAGTCTTTCATTCTCGTTCTACTTTCCTCATCGACATGCATGTCGGGGTCGATTTCCGGAAACTCCTCATCCTCCTTGGCGTCGCCATACGCCAGGTCGTCGTCGTCCACGTCGTACACCGTGGTGAAGGCAGTGGGGACAAAAAAGTCGGGTGGCCTCCGAAGTCGGCCTGACTTCCGGGGTTCAGGCGGAACCTCCACCACGTCACTCTTTGTGGACTCCTCAGCGTCTCCTCCTTCGTCACCGTCTTTCCTGCCCTCATGGTCCTGCTGCTCCTTAGTCGACTTCCTGGTCGACCTCTCCCCTGTGGTCAGCTTCAATCTCACGTCGACCTGCCTGGTTGCCGACTGCACTGCTGCCTGCTCTCCTGTCGGCTGCTGCTCCTCGACCTGCTCCTCCCCGGTCGACGTCGGCTTCAATCCCACGTCGACGTGCCTCTCGTCACGTCGGCCACCGGCGATGCCCTTGGCCGGCGCCGAAGGCGACGTCCCACTACTCCCCTCATCGCCGGAAGCACACATAGGAGTCAGCACGAGCAAGTCGGCTACGAGGGGAGGGGCAGGGGTCATAGGGGAGGAAGAAGGAGGACAGACGACCTCGGCGTCCTCAGCAGCAAGCTCACCGACCTCGGCAAGCAGAGGCAGCGTCGCCGTCGAGGTGTCGGTCGGCGGGGTAGTAGGCGTCCGACCTGACACCGGCCCGTGCTCCGACTTCCACACCTCCAGCGACATATCCTCGTAGAACACCACGTCCGAGGTGGTGACCACCCGGTTGGCATCGATGTCGAGGAGCTCCCATCCCTTGCTCTCCGTCGACACGCCAAGGTGAAGGCCCCACCTGGCCTTCGGCTTCAGCTTCCCACCACGCTGCTACTCGGGGACGAGGAACTGTGCCATGCAGCCCCACACCCGCGCCGGTGTCAAGTCGGGTTTCTGCCCAGTGAGCAGCTGGTACGGCGTTGTCCCCGACGGCAGCGTCGACCTCTCAAGGCAGTTGCGGACCCAGACAGCCTGCCACAGAGCGAGGTGCCACCAGTGGTGCTGCACACCCATGTGCAGCAGCATTGTCCTCACCGACTCCACCACCGTCCTCATCTCCCGCTCCGCCATGCTGTTCTGCTGTGGGGTGCATGGGCAGGTCAGGTCGTGGACGATCCCCAGCCCGTCCACGAAGTCGGTGAACTTCTTCCCGAGGAACTCCCCTCCTTGGTCCGAGCGCAACATCAGCACCGACTTCTTCGTCTGCCTCTCCACCAACACCAGCAACTTCTGGAACTCTAGCAGCACATCCGACTTCCTGGCGACCGGCCTTACCCACACGAAGCGGGTCTTCTGATCCTTCAGCAGCAGGAAGTACAAGCTGCCGTCCTTGGCAGCCACGCGGAACGGCCCGCACAGGTCAATGTGCACGACGGCCAGCACGTCGTCGGCGTGCCAGCTTCCCGCCGACGCACGAGACACAGGGGGAGTCGGCGCCCGTCGTCGACTTGAGGTCCAGCCCAATGGCGACCTCGTTCTTCGCCGAGCTCCGTATGGTGTCCATGCCGACATGTGCAAGCCTCGCATGCATTCGGTCTGGCGTCGACTTCGTCTTCGAGACGATCGCCCGCAGGGCCACAACCTCCGGCGTGGTCGACGTCAACCTCGTTGAGCAGGGATGCAGGTCGGTGCAGAGGACACGCCCGGAGTACGTCGCCCGACCGAGCACCTCTCCCGTTGCCGAGATGAGCAGCATCCCGTCGCCGTCCTCTTGCAGCTTCACACCGTGCTCCTTCAGCTGGCTGGACGACAGCAAGTTTGCCCGCACACCCGGGACGTACATCACGTCGGGGATGAGCACCTACTTCCCAGCCTCCCCTTGCAGAGCGACGGTGCAGCGACCCTGGCCGCCGGGTTTGCCTGCCGCCACCGTCTGGAAGTCCTCCCCGGCCTCTGGCGCCAGCAAGACGGTCGGCTCCACGACGCCGACCAGCGAGCACGACGCCGTCTTGTCGTCCCGCCCCTTGCCGCCTGCAGAGGAGTCGGCGTCCTTCGCCGAGGTCGACGTCGTCGACTGCTTCTCATTGCGCGGCTTGTTTCCTCCTCGACGAGGACAACGACTGCCAGACCTCCCTCGGCAACCCTTGGCGTCGTCGTCGTCGGAGTCACTACGGTCGGGGCACTTGAAGGAGAGGTGGTCGGGGTCGCCGCACAGCCAGCACTCTCGTCGTCGACCTCCTCCTCCTCGACCGCTGTCTTTGGTCGACTTCTTCTTGTCGACCTCCTTGGCCGGATTCCAGCCACTGCTACCGCCACCGCCAGACTGTCCGCGCTGCCCCGGTCAACCTCCTTGCTTCGCCGGGGCGACGAAGTTTGCCTGCGCCAAGAGCTCATGTGACCGCTCAGCCTCCTGCATCGCCTCATCCTGCAGGATGTACGAGGTCAGATTGTCCTCGTTGAGCGTCGTCCTCGTGCTCCGCGCCATTGACAGCCGCTTCAGGAGGTTGTAGCTGCTCGAGAGTCCCTGCATAACGTGGGTGATGTACGACGCCGTCGAGTACTGCGCACCGGCCATCCTGATGGTGGCGAGAATTCGCCGGGCCCGGTTGCAGTAGTCGGTCGCCGTCTCCTCGTCGCCCATACGCAGATGAGTCAACTGCCCCTCCAGCTGGGCGATGAACTAGTCGTCTGTGACTTGGTAGGTCGACTCGATGAAGTGCCACGCCCGGTGGCCGGCGTTGAGGTACTCTCGGCACCATTTCAAAGCGATCTGCACGCCTGGCGAGCAGCACCGCGAGATGACCGTGAAGGTCAACAGCTGCACGGCGCGAAACTCTGCTCGTAAGTCGGCGTGGTGCTCCTCCGGCGTCGCCACGGTCCCTCGGGCGAAGCCGATCAGCCCAGCCATCTCCAGCCGGGGCTCGATAGCTTCCTTCCAGGTGAGAATGTCTGGTCGACCAACGAGCGGCGGGGTGACCAAGATCCTGTCCGGCGTGAACTTGAAGTAGCCGTAGCTCGGTGCAATCCCGCCCGCCGTCCCCTAGGTCGCCGACATCGGCGACAGTCCGCTTCGTCGTCCTCCGACGTCGCCCTGTGAGGTGTCTGCAGCCGCCGTCGACCGCATCCCTCGCGTCTGAACGCCGCCGACTTCATCGGCGTGTATCACACCTCTCTACATCGACTTGCCTCCCGCACTGCTGCCGACCTGGTCACCACAAGCGTTGACGCCCACGTCGACGCCGACCTCTGTGTTCACCGGTCGAGGAGACGCTGGTCGAGAAGGGGGATGCTCCGACGCCCACATGGTGCGGACTCCAGCCTCGACGACCGCCCAGGGTATCGCCCCATACTCCTGGGCCTCATGGCGTCTCCTCGCATCCTCCAGCCGTCCCTCCAGGGTGTCCACCACCTTGGCGTCACCTACACGCACGCTAGGGACAACTTAGGTAAGTGACCTCTACGTCGACCTGACTGAAAGGTAAGTCGTGTACCGCCCACGCTCACCGTACCATGCGGAGATAACTACTACAACGGGAGCTAGACTACGGGCTAGGCACGGTTGCTCGTGTGATCTCTGCGTTCGTTGGTCCTTAGTCGTTTACCTAGTGCTCACACTGCTTGCTAGTTCACGGGGCAATTTGGCAAGAGTTTCAGTAGAGAAAGTTGACAATAATGGTACAATAAAGTTGGCATGGCAAGACTACATCAGAGCTAGCATTCAGGTCGGTCGACTACCAGCACAGCATGGTCGACCGCGTTCCAGCACGACTTGGTCGACCACGCTCCAGTAGTGCAAAGTCGACAGCATGCGAACGCTGCAGGTTGACGGCGTGCCAGCGTTGCTCCCGTAGAACAGCAGCGCACCTACTTCGCAGGTGCTCGTTGATGATTGGAGGGCTAAGCCTCGTCACCTGAACTGCACACGCACCAAGTCATCTTCGTGCTGACGGCTCCACCTGATCCGCCACGTCGACCTCGGGATACTACCACCGAGGTCGTACTCGCCAACTTCGCCTGGGCGACCGTCGCACTCCTTTGCAGAACCTCGTCACCCAGGTATCCTGGTCGACCGGGCAACTCCAGGTCGACGTCACTCCTGGTCGGCCAGCTTCACGTTGACCAGTGCAGTTGTCAGCCGACCACCCAAGTCGGCTACCCAAAGTTGGCGTCACCAAGTCGACGCCCTTTCTACGTCGACGCCGACTTCCAGACTGACCTCTTGAAGTCGGCAACCTCCCAAGTCGGCGACCTTGCAAGTCGGTGACCTTGCAAGTCGGTGACCTTGCAAGTCGATGACCTTGCAAGTCGATGACCTTGCAAGTCGGTGACCTGGCAAGTCGGTGACCTGGCAAGTCGGCGCCGACTTCCTGGTCGACGTGCCACATCGCCGACCACCAGTTGAAGTCGGCCGCCGGCTTCCCAAGTCGGCGGCGTTGCAGTGGCCCCGTGCAAGTCGACCAACCCCGTCGACCAGCTCGCCCAAGTCGGCGTCGCCCACTGCTGCAAGTCAGCTGTACCTTCCGTACAGCCCACCACGAAGTCGGCTCCGCCCAAGCGTGGACGGGGCCAACACACAACTCTCGTTGACAGGGGAGCCTTGGGCGAGCTGCTTTGAGGTTCGGCGAAGGTGGTGCCATCGGCCCATGGAATGCCAGTGTAACTGCTGCATTTGCTTGTACGTTCGCTGCTGCATTCCCTGCTGCTGTGGCGGCAGCCGATTGGTTCACGAGGAGTGCTTCGATTTCGTTGCACCGCTGCTCGCATCTGGTCCATGTCGGTGCGATTGGTGGAGACTTCTTGCGCGAAGTTGTCGCCTTGACCTTCCATCCCTGACATCGCATGTCCAAAAATCGAAAACGAGGGGGATTGAAATTCACAGAACCGGTTTTACGTACCGGACGTCGGAGTTTATCGATCGTCGCCCCCGCAGATTTTTAATACTAGGTTTTAGTAGTCGAAAATATTACGCGTGTAAACGGCTCAAATTACCAAGTGTGAGGATCGAGGATGGAGTTTAGAAATGAAGAATGAATATTGATTGATTCACCTGGGTACAACACGAGGCTATTTATAGTCTCGACACAATGCAGGTAACCCAGGTGTTACGCGAATGTTCTGGGGGTCACAAAGCGTCCCGAACCGAACCTTCTCGAAATCGGTAGAAAGCAATTCGTTGGGAACCGAAAGGCTTGAGTTTGGAACACGTAACCTGGTTCGGTGCTATAATAGGAATGCACCTAACCTAGGAAATCAAGCATAAACATGCAATGTAAAATATGCATAGGCTAGTAATAACGTAATAAAGGAAAGGTTACTTAGGCGACTTCATGAGAAAACTGAAACGAGAATGGAATGACTAAGGGAAAGTTGGGTACAAGTACAAACCCTAGAAAGCTGTACCCCATATGTGCTACCCCACTGTAGCCTACAGCAGCAAAGTCATATAAATCTGACACACCCCCATAGGCAAAGTGGGGGAGAACAAGGGGTCACAAGACCAGTCAAGCAAACTAAAGCAAGCTCAGGGTGGATCACAAAGTCACCACACATTCCGATCACAAGTTCAAGGCCATAAGGCCAGTTCACATGCAGGATTACATATATATATATAAGGCTAGACAGGTAAGAGCAGATGTATAATTATATGTAATAGTACAAACAAGGTCAAGGGGTGAGCAAGTGAGGCAAGGTAGGCACAAGACCCAGCTGAGTACAGAAGCGCTGATGATCACAAGGCGCAAGCGCCTTGGTGAAGATATCAGCAGTGTTGGCCTCAGAGGCCACGTACGCAAGACGCAGCTGATGACGCTGCTGCAGCTCACGAGCAAGGAAGTAGCGAAGAGCAATGTGCTTCATTCTGTGCTCCAGTCTTTGCTCCCGACACAAGACCAGCATGGCCTTGTTGTCTACGTACAGCACTGGAGGAGAACGAGGCGGCTCTCCGAGGTCAGTCAGCAGGTAGGTGAGCCAGCGAAGCTCCTGTGCAGCCATGGCCCCTGCGTAGATCTCAGCCTCACAACTGGAGCCAAGAACAGAAGACGAGCGGGTAGACCGCCACGAAACAGAGCCGGAACCAAGGCTGAAGGTGTAACCCTGTGATGACCGCTACGTAGCCTGGTCGTCAGCCCAAGAAGCGTCTGCGTGCCCGGTGAGGACCACTGGACTCTGCCCTCCAAGCCAAGCCCCATGCCCGACGTACTACACAAGTAGCGCAACACCCTCTTCGCTGCAGCCATGTGCTCCGGTCTGTGTCTCCCAGGAGCAACATAGCGTGCGAGAATGCTGAGAGGGTATGCAAGGTCAGGTCGTGTGCAGGTCATCAGGTACATGAGGCAGCCAACAAGCTCTGGGTGCGGGCCACTCGACTGTACGGACTCATCCGAAGGCAGAGCTGAGAGCGAGTGGCGAGTAGGCAGAGGAGTGGCCTGAGGCGAGGAGTACGTGAAGCCGAAGCGCTGAAGGACCTGCTGCACCATGTGTGACTGAGTCAGGGTAATGGTGCGGCGTGCTCTGTCCCGGGTGATCGGCAAGCCAAGGTAGCTGCGCAGTTCACCCAGGTCTGTGCACGTGTGTCTCTTCTGCAGCTCGGACTTCACGTAGGCGAGTCCAGCAGTGTCAGCTGTGGCAAAGACCAAGTCGTCGACGTACACGAGGATGTAGAACGGCGGCAAAGAAGTGTCGGTGCGCAGAAACGCGACGGGTCGGCAGTAGAGGGAGCAAACCCAAGAGCCGCAAGTGTAGTCCTCAGTGTGTTGTGCCACTCACGCGGTGCCTGGCGGAGACCGTAGACTGGCCGCCGGAGGCTCCACTGGGTGCCAGGAACGAAAAGACCCAGTGAAGCCAGGTGGGCGGCGCAGCCAGATCTCCTCGTGCAGGCTGCCCTGCAAGAAAGCAGTGCTGAAGTCAAGAGAGTGCAGGTCGTAGTCACGGTGAGCAGCTATGTGCAGCAGTACCCGAAGAGTGGTCATCTTCGGGGTGGGAGAGAAGGTCTGAAAGTAGTCAACTCCCTGCCGCTGACTGAAGCCACGAGCCACGTAACGCGCCTTGAAGACAGGCGGAGAACCCGGCGGCCGCTTCACCCTGAAAATCCACATGCCAGTGACGAAGTTCGCCCTAGGCGGGGGAACCTCGTCAGCCGTAGGTGCCTGTGGACTTCCAGGAAGCCATCTCTGCGTCCATAGCTGCCTGCCACTGAGAGGAGTAGGGACCCTCTATCACCTCCACGTAAGAGCGCGGAGTCGGGATGTCAAGTGCATCCGGGTCTCCCTCAGGGGTAAGCAGTACGGACACGAGATGAGGTGAAGCAGCAGCCAAACACTGGAACTCCTCCAGCCTGTCCTCAAGGACGTCCGTGCCAAGGGCACACTCACCCCCGACGGACGGAGGACAGAAAGACTCAGACTCAGCAACAAGACTAGCAGCGTAGTCTAGACGACAGCGAGCAGCAAAGTCGACAATCTCAGCAACTAGGGCAGACGCAGCAGTGGACTCAAAGGAAGGGTCAGTGACAACAGTAGCAAGGAGACGCGTGACAGTAGGACTGGCAGCACGAAGAGAGTCCGACTCCGGGTCGGCAAGAGCAGGAAGAGAGGACTCAGGAGGAGAAGGGAAAGGGGCATGCAGAGGAGTAGTGGATGGATGCAGAGACATCCGGTGCGTGCCAGGGACAGGAGGAGGACGCTGACGCGAACCACGACCACTAGCGCGAGCAGCATGGACAGGCGACGCAGGGCAAGACGCAGGCTCACGACGCTCAGCAAGACCTCCAGTAGGACCACTGTAGGGAGAAGGAGCAGGCAGTGGGGAGGCTGGCTGTAGCGGTAACTGCGACGGGACAGGCTGTGGACACTCTAATAGAGTAGGAGGACCAGTAGAAGGCGGGAGACCAAGAACCTGCTCAAGGAGCAGAACGAAGTACGGCCGAGGCCGCGCAGCGACTCCAGACACAGCAGGGACAGCACCAGTAGCCCCAGTGGTAGCACTAGCGCCAGCAGCACCTCCAGCTCCAGTACCCCCAGAAGCTCCAAGAGCTCCAGTAGCACCCCCAGCAGGACCGCCTCCAGTACCACCAGCAGTACCCTCAGCACCAACACCCTCAGCAGCGGACCACGAGAAGACGCAGTGGCTCCAGCTCCAGTAGTACCCGCAGGCCTAACAGCTCCAGTACTCCCAGTATGAGCACCTCTGGGACCCGTGGCACCAGCACCCTCAGCAGCCGAAGAACCTCCTGCTTTAGCAGCACGCCTCCATCGCCGGGCAACCTACTCAGGCACCTCCTGTGGAGAAAGTGGCTCCCGTCGAGACGGAGCACCCGGAGAACCTCCAGGCCCAGCACCGCTAGACACCACACTAGCAGGCCCAGCTCCCTCCGGCTCCGCACCCCCAGGCTCAGCACCTCCAGGCGGAGCACCCCCAGGCTCAGTTCCCCCAGTCGTAGCACCCCCAGGCGTAGCACCCCCAGGCTCAGCACCCTACACGCACCGCACCCCCAGAGTCAGCACCCCAAGGTTTAGCACCCCCAGCAGTACCAAAGTCACCAGCTACCTCGACAGGCTCGACCGCGTCTACCTGGGACACACCTGAAGGGGCAGGACCCTGAGGGGGAAGGGGGTCTACCGGGGGGGGACCTGGCACAAGGAAGAGCGGTGGCGGGGGGAGGGACGGAGTGCGGTAGGGGAAGAGACGGTAGTAGGGGACTGACTCGTCAAACATGACGTCTTGGGAGGACAGAACACGGCGAGAGGTGGGGTGGTAGAACTGCCACCCTGGTGCATCAGGGGGGAAGCCAAGGAAGACGCAGGGAGCAGCACGAGGGGACAGCTTGTCCGCAGACAAGTCGCGGACATACGCCCGAGATCCCCAGACACGGAACGCAGACGCATCGCCAACCTTCCCCGTCCACAGCAAAGCTGGGGAGGTCTCTGGCATGGAGACCCTGGGCTGAAGGTTGATCTGATGCGCCGCGTACCGAACCGCAAACGGCCACAGAAAATGGGGGGCAGCCGCATGCATCATGGACGTACGGGCGACGTCCATGACCATGCCAATGCGGCGCTCAGCAATCCCATTTTTCTGTGGAGAGTCCGGGAGCGTGAAGGTCTGGCGGATGCCTCGTGCACGACAATAGGCCCGTAGAAGGGCAGAGGAGAACTCTCCGCCTCTGTCAGAGTGCAGACGAAGAACAGGAAAGTCCGAGCCGAAGCTCTTCCTGACCTGGAGACGAGCTGCGTGGATCCAGTCGTTCAACACCTCAGTGACATCACCCTTGCTGCGCAAGGGGAAGACTGTGGTGTAACGCGAGTAGTCGTCAACCACCAGCACGAAGTAGCGCTCGTGACCCTGTCCATGGACGCGGGCCGGGCCCCACACGTCCATGTGAAGCGTCTGCTAGCGGGGCCTCTGTCGGAGGAAACAGGGAGGAGTGAGGGGCAGCACGCTACCGCCCCTCAAGACACGGGATGCAGGGAGGGACAGGCCCTGGAGGAAGGGGAGGGAGGGACCTTGGGAAGACCAGAGACAAGGACACAGGAGGCCATGCCTCAGAGACGAGACAGGGAGGGGTGACCAAGGCCGTGGTGCCAGAGGAGAGTCTCGTGAGACAGGAGGCGACACGAGCAGGGGGCAGACTCAGGACCAGACCTGGACGCTGCAGCAAACACCTGACCCGACGCAGCTGCCTGACCAGACGCAGTGATTGGAGGAGACTCAGTGGTCACTGTGTACAAGCTCGACCCCGGCTGACGTGTAAACGTGGCCAAGTGTCGACCCATCCGAGCGTCCGTGCAGTGGGTCACTCGCTAACTCGCAGGAGTGAACTGGTGAACCCCCGCATCCTGTAGGTCAGCACCACTCACCAAGTTTGTAGAGAACGAGGGGAGGTAAAGACCAGACAGGGTGCCAGACGGGGCCGCCGGACACGGTAGGACAGTGGAGAAGTGAGCAAGGACAGGACCCCCAGAGGGGTCTGCCAGAGAGACTGCAACTGGCCGACCAAGCGGCGTGAGTGTGGTGCGGTCTCGAAAGAAGGAGCGAGAAGCCCCCGAGTCAAGGGTGAAGGTGTGGGAGGCCGAAGCCGACGCAGTACCTGAGAGAGCACACTCACCAATACCTGAGGAAGCAGACGCACTGGAACCTAGAGCAGCAGCCTCGCTAGCACCTAGAGCTGCAGCCTCACCAGTACCTAGAGCAGCAGTCCCAATGCCCGGGTCGGGCAGAAAACACCGGTAACAGTCACCCTCATCACTAATAGTCACATCATACATGGCAGCAAGAATAGCATCAAAGTCAAGGTCAAAGATAGCTACTCCCGCCCTAGACAGCTCGCCCCAGCAAGGGATCTCAGTGGCCTAAGGGATCTGGTGACGCCAAGCGTCCGTCAGGCGGCCAAAGGAGCGCTGGGTGGAGTGCGCACCCCCGCACGGCTCACCCGCGCGGTCGCCGGTGCGTAGGACGTAGGTGCACGGACCAGTACCCCCATTCCGCTGGCGTGCAGCGTACCACTCACGAAGCTGCTGAGGGGGGGGGATCTCACGAGTGCGTTGGTGCTGCTGCTGCTGCTGGCTCTGACCACCACTGGAGCTGACCCTCTGCGCAGCGCTACCCCGACCAGCTCCACCTCCTCCGCCGCAGCCTCCTCCGCCGCCGCCACCTCCGCCACCTCCGCTCCCACCGCCACCGCCGCCGCCGCCTCTGCCCCCACTGCCGCCACCGACGCCCCCACCCCCGCCACCACCCCCACCGCCACCCCCACCCCCTCCGCCGCCTCCACCGTTGCCTCCACCGCCCCCGCTTGCTCCTCCAACGCCCCTGCCCCCCTTGCCCTTGCCAGTGCGGTGTCTCCCGCTAGGGGCAGATGCCGCACCGACTGACTCAAGACCAACGAGGTCGGCCGCAGCAGCAGAGGCAACAGAGGGCAAGAGAGGAGAGGGGGAGCACCCCTCAAAGACAGGGGCACGAGGGTCACCACGAGAGGCTCCTACATCGACTATGCTCTTCTCTGCTGCTAGGAGGCGCTCCTTGAGGAGGTCAACGGTGAGGGTGGTGGGGCAAACAGAGAGAAAGTGGTCCCTGACCGGGCGAAGGGTGTCAGGTAGCCGGGTGACTACGTAGTAGAGGGTGATGTACATAGGGGGGGGGTTCTTGGCGCAGAATTCAGGAGGGAGGGCAGCGCGGTAGCGAGTGTCACTAGTGCGCAGGTGTGTAATGAGGTCAGCGACTGTGGGAAAAGCGGCGAGGTCAGGGAAAGAGGTACGGCAGGATGAGGCGGCTAAGTGCAGCAGTGGCAGGGGAAGAGTAGCGTGCAACTACAGCGTCGTACAAGGTCTTAGCACCCTTGTACTGACTAAAGTGTGCACGCTCAGTGGTAGGCAAGTGGCGACGCACAGCAAGACGGGCAGCAGCGTCGCGTGTGGCCCACTGTGAGCGAACAGTGGCGTCAGCATCAGCAGCAGGGGCAGGAGAGGCACCAGAAGTGAGGTCAAAGAGGGAGAGACCGTCTGCCCTATCGCACTGATGAAAAGCTGCAGGTCATCTACCCAGACGTCAAAGTCAATGGCCCGACCCTCAGTGTCAAAAGTGAGGACACTAGGGGTAGCCATGACAGCAGTAGACTAGCAGCGCAAGCAGTAGGCTAAGGGCAGTGCAGTGGTAGAGGGGCTGCGCTTACCGGGCAGGTGAGAAGGACCGAGGCTCGTCGGCAGGAACAGGGCCGCGACGGCACTGACCGGGCGGAGCGGACAGAGCGGCTCGAGCGGCTCGGCGGCAACGGCAGCAACGGCGGCTTGGCGGCTACGGCGGCTCGGCGGCTCTACGGCTCGGCGGCAACGGCGGCTCGGCGGCACAGCTGCAATGGCTTCTCGGCGGCACAGCGGCAACAGCGGCCCGGCGGCACAGCGGCAACGGCGGCTCGGCGGCTAAGGCGGCAACGGCGGTGACGGAGGGCCCGTGAAGGGCGGCAGAGCCGCTGAAAGGACGGCGGCGGGGCCGGGTGGGGCGGCGACGAGGCCGCTAAGGGCGACGGCGGGGCCACGAAATGTGGCGACCGGCGCCGCGATGGTGGGGCCGTGGGGTCGCTAGGGTAGGGCGACGGGGCCGGTAGGGGCGGCGCCTGGGCCGGTAAGAGCGGCGCCGGGGCCGCGAGGGTGGGGCGACGGAGCCGCAAGGGCGGCTCGAAGAGGTCGCGAGGGCGGCACGAAGGGGCCGCGAGGGCAGCGCGACGGGGCCGCGAAGGCGGCGCGACGCGATGGGGTCGCGAAGGCGGCACGACGGGGCCGCAAGGGCGGCGCGACGCGGCGGGGCTGTAAGGGCGGCGCGACTGGGCCGCTAGGGGCCGAGAGAGAGGGGAGCGCGACTCGGGCAGGGGCTGAGTGCGCTCCAGGCAGGGAAAAAAAAAAACGGTGGGCCCTAGGAACAGTTCCCACGAGGGAACCTGCTCGATACCATGAGAAAACTGAAACGAGAATGGAATGACTAAGGGAAAGTTGGGTACAAGTACAAACCCTAGAAAGCTGTACCCCATATGTGCTACCCCACTATAGCCTACAGCAGCTAAGTCATATAAATCTGACACTTCAAGGTAGGAGTATCTTGCTTGCTTGTTTGTTCTCACTCCGAGCATGAATTGAGCCTAGCGAAGCTTCTAGAACCAAGCAACTAGTGAAGCCAAACATAGCAAGCAAGAGAAGTGCACTGATAGGAGTTGCGGAGCCTGCTGAGCTAGAACTTTCATTGCAAGTAGCAAAGTCATAGCAGAAAAGGCTGCTGGAAAAACTGTCAAACTCATATGCTATAGTCTGTGTAGGCTGAAGTGGGGTAGACAATATGGGGTACAACACTTTTAGGTTTTCCTACTTGTACCCACCTGCTTGCTAGTTCATTCATTCCTTTCTCATTTCTTCACATGGTATAGAGCAGGTTCCCTAGTGGGAACGCTTCTCAGGGCCCACCACGATTTTTTTTCCTGCCCGGAGCGCGCTTCGCTCCTGCCCGAGTCGCGCCCCGTGTGCCCTCCCTACCGTCGCGCCCTCTCACGGCCCCTCACGGCCCCTCACTGGCCCCTTCGCGTTGCCCTTAGCGGCCCCTCTCACGGCCCCTCGTGCCGCCCTTACGGCCCCTCGTGCCGCCCTTACGGCCCCTTACGGCCTCGCGTGCCGCCCGTCGGCCCCTCGCGCCGCCCTTACGGCCCCTCGCGCCGCCCGTCGGCCTCTCGCGCCGCCCTTAGCGGCCCCTTACGGCCCCTCACGCTGCCCTTACGGCCCCTTACGGCCCCTCGCGCTGCCCGTCGGCCCCTCGCGCCGCCCTCGTCGGCCCCTTACGGCCCCTCGCGCCACCCTCGTAGGCCCCTTACGGCCCCTCGCGCCGCCCTCGTCGGCCCCTTACGGCCCCACGCGCCGCCCTTCTCGGCCCCTTCGCGGCCCACCGTCGCCGCCCCTACTGCAGCAGCCGCAGCCGTCACCAGCAGCAGTCGCAGCCGTCTCCAGCAGCAGCCACCGGCGCGCCTCGGCCCGACCCTGCCGGCGCGCCTCGGCCCGTCCCTGCCGGCGCGCCTCGGCCCGTACCCTGCCTGCGCGCCTCGGCCCGTCCCTGGCGGCACGCCTCGGCCCGTCCCTGCTGGTGCGCCTCGGCCCTTCCCCACCACTTGCGGCCCTCTGCCCTGGTAAGAGCGTCGCTGCACTGCTGCTCCTGCTACTACTGCTGCTACTGCTACTACTGCTGCTACTGCTACTACTGCTGTCATGGCTACCCCTAGCGTCCTCGTCTTTGATGCTGAGGGTAGGGCTGTTGACTTTGAGGTCTGGGTCGATGATCTGCAGCTTTTCCTACAGTGCGATAGGAAAGACGGTCTCTCACTGTTCGATCTCACCTCTGGCGCCTCTCCTGCCCCTGCCGCTGATGCTGACAGCACTGTTCGCTCACAGTGGGCCACACGCGATGCTACTGCCCGTCTTGCTGTGCGTAGTCACTTGCCGTCCACTGAGCGCGCGCACTTCAGTCAGTACAAGAGTGCCAAGACCTTGTACGACGCTGTCATTGCACGCTACTCTTCCCCTGCCACTGCTGCCCTTAGCCGCCTCATGCTGCCGTACCTGTTCCCTGACCTAGCCGCCTTTCCCACAGTCGCTGACCTCATTACGCACGTTCGCACTAGTGACACCCGCTACCGCACTGCGCTTCCTGCTTAGTTCTGCGCCAAACCCCCCCAACCCGATGTACATCACCCTCTACTACATAGTCACCCGGCTCCCTGACTCCCTTCGCTTAGTCAGGGACCACTTCCTCTCAGTTTTCCCCACCACACTTACCATTGACCTCCTCAAGGAGCGCCTCCTGGCAGCAGAGAAGAGCATAGTCGCTGTAGGAGCCTCTCGTGGTGACCCTCGTACCCCCGTCTTTGAGGGGTGTTCCCCCTCCCCCCTCTTGCCCTCTGTTGCTTCTGCTGCTGCGGCCGACCTCGTTGGTTTCGAGTCAGGTCGGCGCTGCGTCTGCCCCTAGCGGGAGACGCCGCACAGGCAAGGGCAAGGGGGGCAAGGGCGCTGGAGGTGCTGGCGGGGGCGGTGGAGGCAGTGGAGGGGGTGGGGGTGGTGATGGGAGTGGTGGCGGGGGTGGACATCGCCAAACTATGTTTTCTCGCTTTCGTATCGGAAACTAGTTGCCAGCGACTGGTTGGGTAAAACCAGTCGTTTCGACTTGCAAACCATTGGCTTTGGCCAATGGTTTGCGATTTGGATGCTTTGGTGGCGTATCGGTTGCGTGTTGTCCAGCGCGAGCCCGAGAAGTCGCACCTGATTTCGAGGCATGGATGGTGAGTTGTAGGTTTGGCACAGGTTTGGAAGTAGCTCTGAAGTTTTTGGCCAGTCGCGAAGCTCCACGCCTGCACGTTCTGGTTGGTCGAAATTTTGCCTCTACCATCGATGGTTTGAGATTCCATTATCTTGTATAAATGTTCCCAGTGTAACTTATCGTGTTAGTTGATGTAGATTTATGAACGTGAAAACATTTACTGTGATTTCTGAATATGTTGTTGTATTTTTTGCGTATTTAACTCATGCAAATCTTTATTATGAAAATATAACATGATAAGTAACATACAATGCAGACATAACATGGCGTCTGAATTACGTTGGAAGTGCATTAATTTAGTGTTGTAGTGGAATTAGAATCACACACCTGCTACACATGTGACGAAATCGTTCATAAATTACGCGAAATTGGTACAGTTTAGGGTACCTTCAATCTGTGTACTCCATAACACATAATCGCAAGGGCATTGCCTTTTCGACGCTTGTTGTGAGTATTGTTGAATATGTCTGAGAAATTCACTATACAGATAGGAAACGTTGCACATACGATTCATCCTGGCCGTTCAATCCAATCTGTAAAATATCGCCCAGTCAACATGCGAGGAGCCCATCTACAGATAGATCGCGCGTGGCCCTGGCAGGGACAGATCGTTCAACGTTCGGGTCTGTCCAGGTGCACAAAGGTTGGGGGAATTTGGAGGTTGCAGGCGAATCAATACTTTGCCAGCACGAAACATTGCAGGAAGGTGGATACTTCGCTTCTGCAGTTCGCACAACAGAAATGCTGGCGCGTCAGGTGTTTGCGCGCCAGATTTTCTTTTTGCTGGGTAACCAGTCGAAAATGTCTGCAGCGTCAGCCTGGCACAGCCCTGGTGTAGTTGGGTCAGGTGGTCCCAGCCGAGCTGGGGCCCGGGCTGTGTCAGCTTTCGACCGAGCCACGTGCGATCTTGGCTCGGCCCCCAACAGCGCCCAAGGATTAGCCGCCCGATTTGGCTGAGTGCCCAGCCCTTGGTTCGTCGTTTTTCTGGCGTATCCCGCGTGAGGACAAAGTAACCCTCACCCATTACGGGGCCCTGGTTACGGAGCCTCTAGCAAAATCACTTGTCTAGGTGCACGCGTGGTGGATTCGTTGACGCGTGGCAAATAATCGCCGCGATTGTTTTTGAACCAATAGAAACAAGCCTGCTACCCTCGGTTGACCTCCACCATTGGAAACCAATCGTATTTCCCTCCATCGCAACGAACAAAAACGTGAGTTCGTAATGAAATTAAAGGTGAAGTGCGGTTGTGCGAGGTCAAACGTGTCTAAACAACTGTTGTAAACTTTCAGGTTGGGTGTGTAACACACATGTAAGGGGGTGTCCAGTTCGTTCATTTCGGGGTTTTTAGTGCCAACACACGTCTCGAGGCTCAAAAATATTCACTGTACCTAAAAACGAATGCATTGTGACTTGAGTCCCCCAACATGTAATTTCAGGAGCGCGGACACGTTCTCCGCCACACGAATCAACAATGCTCTGATCGCGTTCAAAACGAGGTAACTGTTTCCGTCGTCAATCATAGCTAACGAATTTTTGGGCAGGCGGGGGGTGTGTTGACGAGTGTAGCGAGCTACTGGCGAAATTGTGCAAGCGATACAGGGGGCGCTACTGTAGTGGCCAGGACGCGGTGCTGTACCCTTGTTCGCGTCCCCGCTGATTCCAGTAACGTGAGTCAGACGACATGAGGTACGTGCAGGGGGCGTGCCGTTTTGTGAACGAAAGCTGATTGTGTCCGCAGGACACGTTCAATACAGTGTTACAACAAAACATGTGGTAACTGAGCGGGCTTACGAACAGTAAATGTACGAGCTGGACACCCCCTAATGACACCTCGTCCTTCGTAGGTCCCTTTCAACTATCTCCTCGCCCTCCCCCCAAGCATTTCCGGTCGGGGGGGTAGTCTCTGAGGCTTCGTCATTTCTCACTTCTCTCAGATTGTTTTTCTTTGTTTTTCACCTTTCTTAACTCAAGCTTCTCCAGAAGCTCCAGCGCCTAGCCTACGTCCCTGCCACCTCAAGCTCATGGAGGATTCGAATAGGCGCATTGAGGATATTGATACAGCACCACGAGACCCATCGGAGTACGTCACTGAGACAAATGTAGGTGATTTTTTTTTTTTTTTTTTTTTTTTTGTAGGCAGGTCCACTTTCATTTCGCTACCATATCAGCGTAAAATCAAATTTATGTTTTAATGTCACTAACCTTTGTCTTAGCTGAGTCGATCAATCTAACAATGTGATTTTATGACGGATTTTTTATGCGTTCACGTCAGTCGTTATGTTCTGCCACGATTTTCTTTTATGTTTTGCTGATTCCCCCCTTTTTATCATACCAAGGTTTGGCAATCTGCAATCGTGTCTCCTTGTGGTCCGCTCATCTCCATTTACGCCTTTACACTGAAGCTCTTGGTAAGCTTTTTCGATCATGCTGCACAACGTTGTCTAACAATTTAGCGTATGTGTTCGTTTGATTCCTGTCTTATGTCCAATTGTGCTTTGTTATTATTGTTTTACTGGAAGTGGTTGGCGTTTTTAACATGTCCTGGATTTTCGTTTTGTTCTGATCCTCTAGGAAATCACAAGGTTGCTGTTTTACCCTTTGCACAAGACAGTTTCTGGTTGTAGAAGTTGTAGATACAGTAGCACTGAGCAGCTTGGAGTGGGTGTTTTGTGTACTTCAATGTAATACAGCGCATTATTGTGCTACAGTTGGATACTTGCAACCTACGGTACCTTTCTGCAACATGGCTGATCAGTTGAGGCCTTTCAAGTGTGGCTACCCTGGATGTATAGCGACGTTCTCTTTTGCACATCAGAAAGCACGTCACGTCAAGGCAGGAAAGCACAAATTCCAACCAGCTGAGGCAGCATCTGAGGGATTGCGAGATGACAGCAGCCAGGGAGGAGCTGTAGGAAGTCTTCAAGCAGCTGCAGACCGCATTCTCTCGAAATCCAGCAAAGGCCCACGAAGTCAAACACAACCAGGGCCGAGCCGTTTGGATCACCAACCGGACGCGGCTGAATTGAATGAGGATGCGACGGGCTACTTGTTTGCCCCTGAGTGCGATGCAACTTCGGTTGATATTGATGCTCGGGTGTACCGGTTGGTTCGCACGGCAGCTGGTGGATCTGGGCTATCGCGTGTGGATATAAAGGAACTACTATCCATTCTCGTCGAAGTTTTGGCCAATCCCGGACGGCTAACCATTAAGTCTGTTGCATAGTTCGACAAGTACGAGGAGGAGCAATTGGCAGGGGCGAAGATTGAACCGTTCGAGCAGGTGGAGTTGACGAAGGAAGGGGATTTGAAGCCTGTGATTCTCTGGCGGCGTTCAGCTCTCTCGTGCGTACAAGGTTTATACGAGAACGTGGCGAATGCGCACGGCTTCGTGGTGAGACCTCGGAAGAAAGCTACCCAAGGCAAACAAATCTACAAGGGTCCTGAGACGGGAAGTTGGTGGCGGGAGGTTTTGCGTCGACTGCCTGCTAGTGCTGACCCACCCACTGCCGTAGCTGCGGTAATCATCTATTCAGATGAAACGACCCTGACGACCGATGGCGGGCTGAAAGGTTGGCCAGTGTACATTTCGCTGGCCAACATCGCTCCTGGGAATCGATGGAAACCCCACGGGCACAGGCTCTGTGCTCTCTTGCCCGAGGATGATGGCTCTCTCTTCACGGACGCGGCTAGGAAGAAACGGCGGCTTGAGGTGTTCCAGGAAGCGCTTGATCTCATCATGGAAGACCTGAAGAAGGCGCAACACTCGTAAGTGGATTGAACGCGATCGCAATAAGTTGTAATCGTCTATTGTGCGTGTTGGAGTGTTGTATCGCCATACACCAGTTTACAATACCGTTATGTATCTGTTGCTTGCAGGGGAATGGAGTTGATGGACCCGTATGGCATTCTTCGTACGGTATACCCGATCACGTACTCCTACATCGGCGACTATCCAGAGCAGTGCAAGGTTGCAGGGACCAAGTCTGGCATCAAAACTCGTCTTCCATGCCCCAGGTGCACCGTTCCGAGGGAGGAGCTGAGTAACATGGAGTACCCTCTCACTTTCCGGACGGAGGAAGGACAGATGCAACATGTGATGGAAATGGAGAGCGCGCAGACACAAGGGGCACGAAAGGATTTGTCCAAGCTCCACAGCACACATTGCGTCAAGGTATGTCTTGTCGGAGGCCTATATGCAACTTGGATAGAATTGTAAAGCTTTGACTCGTTCAACATAGCTAACGGGTATCGTGTTTGTTTGGTTGTTTGTGTGTGTGTGTGTGTATGTGTATATGTATGTGTGTGTGTGTATGTGTGTGTGAGTGTGTGAGTGTGCGTGTGTGTGTGCGCGTGTATGTGAGTGTGTGCGCGCGCGTACGAGCGTGTGTGTGGGTGTGTGAGTGTGTGTGTGTGTGAGTGTGTGTGTATGAGTGTGTGAGTGTGTGTATGTATGTGTGCACGTGTGTGTGTGTGTGTGTGAGTGTGTGTGTGTATGTGTGAGTGTGTGTGTGTGAGTGTGTGTGTGTGTGCGTGTGCACGTGTGTGTGAGTGTGTGCGCGTGAGTGTGTGCGCGCGCGTACGAGCGTGTGTGTGGGTGTGTGAGTGTGTGTGTGTGTGTGTGTGAGTGTGTGTGTGAGAGTGTGTGAGTGTGCGTATGTGTGTACGCGTGCGTGTGAGTGTGTGCGCGTGACCCTGTGCGCGCGCGTACGAGCGTGTGTGTGGGTGTGTGTGTGTGAGAGAGTGTGTGTGTGTGAGTGTGTGAGTGTGCGTGTGTGTGTACGCGTGTGTGTGAGTGTGTGCACGTGAGTGTATGTGCACGCGTACGAGCGTGTGTGTGGGTGTGTGAGTGTGTGTGTGTGTGTGTGAGTGTGTGTGTATGAGTGTGTGAGTGTGCGTGTGCGTGTGCACGTGTGTGTGAGTGTGTGCGCGTGAGTGTGTGTGCGCCCGTACGAGCGTATGTGTGGGTGTGTGAGTGTGTGCGCGTGAGTGTGTGTGCGTGCGTACGAGCGTGTGTGTGGGTGTGTGAGTGTGTGTGTGTGTGATTGTGTGTGTGTGAGTGTGTGAGTGTGCGTGTGCGTGTGCACGTGTGTGTGAGTGTGTGCACGTGAGTGTGTGTGCGCGCGTACGAGCGTGTGTGTGGGTGTGTGTGTGTGTGAGAGTATGTGTGTGTGAGTGTGTGAGTGTGCGTGTGTGTGTGTACGCGTGTGTGTGAGTGTGTGCACATGAGTGTATGTGCGCGCGTACGAGCGTGTGTGTGGGTGTGTGAGTGTGTGTGTGTGTGTGAGTGTGTGTGTGTGAGTGTATGAGTGTGCGTGTGTGTGTATGTGTGAGCGTGAGTGTTTGTATGTGTGAGTGTGTGTGTATGTGTGAGTGTGTATATGTGTCCATGTGTGTGTGTATGTGTGTGTGTGAGTGTGTGTGCGTGCACATGTAATTACAGAGTGCGTTGTGGGGACAACGTTTTGGCGACACTGACTTCGGCAACCCGTACCGGCAACTGGCAACCGACATCATGCACATGTCTCTTCTCGGCGTGTACAAGCACATCTTGGAGGGGCTAAAGGTGAAGCTGAGTACGGGGACCCTGCGGGAACTTGACGCTGCACTCGAACGCATCACTATGTACAGCAGACAGTCGTTCTTCCGGATTCCTGCACACACTGATGGATACTTCAGCGGCCATGCAACCTTCAAGGCATTCCATCATCATGCTGTGATGCAGGTTCTGCTAGCGCTGCTGCTGACGGTGAAGGTGGACGACAGGATTATTCGTGCTATGGAGCTGTACTGTACGTGGCACAGGGAGGCATGGCATCGAACATACCACACTGACGAGTCACTGACCAACTTTGACGAGATCGCGCGCACGTGAGTACGAGATGTGACAATTCGTCCTAGGGCAGAGCTGCATCAAACATGCCTTCGCAGCTCAACTCTTAAATGTTTTGATCTAATAATCTATTTTTGTGCCATGTGATGGGTGAATGCGCAGGCTTGTTCCCATACTTATCGACGAGTTCAGCGTGGAAGAACAAGCATCGAAATTCAACATCCCGAAGATTCACGCGATGCTACACGTCAGCGACGACATCAGGCGCCGTGGCGTGCCTATTCACTACTGCACTGACGTTTACGAGCACGTGCACGTGGCACTGATGAATAAGCCATACCGAGCATCCAACAAGAGGAACGCTGAGGCCTCGATCACGCGACGTTGCCTTACGTCGGAGCTGGTCGAGAAGATGTCCGCCGCTGATGAGGTAGCAGATGACCAGGCACGGAGTGTCGCCCTTCAGCAGGTACGCAATCATTGATCGACAGCTAGGGTTGAGATACCTATGTTGTATTGTAACGTGCTCGCTTGGTTGGCCACGTGTTGGATGTTTACATTGCGAGATTTACCACATCAACCCTTTGCCTATATCTATACGTGCAGGCCATAGAGACAGGAGTTGCAACAGTCACGGGGACATCAGCGAGGTTTAGGGTGGGAAACAAGAGAGACAAGACTTACGGAGCATATGCTGCAAGCGTACCAGGCGACTTTGACCTTTTGGGTGAGTCAATTGGGGCGTATCTGGAGCTGCTACATCCTGAAGAGGATGTACACTATCAGGAGATGATAGATGTGCATGGAGGTGTTGCGGTACCACCGGATGACGATTTTACGAGGTATAGTAGGTATCCACAGTATGCACGGGCAACTCCACTGTTCCATAAAAAACCTTGGTTTTCTGATGTGGATGTTGAGGGCGAAGATGACAACAAGAAGAAGGTGGTTTGGCACGCGAAGATTTTCCTCCTATTCACATTGAGATGGACAGTGCTTAATGGCGACGACGAGGATGAGCAGTTTTCGGAGCACCTTGCATTTGGTCGTTACTACGAAGTCCAGCGGCAGTCAGAGACGATGGATATGAAGACTCTTACCTGGTGGCCATCTCACCGCGGTTATGGGGTATTTCCAGTTGAGAGTATACTGCGTGTGCGCCATGTTGTTCCCAAAACCGTTGATCCGTCGCATCCTCTCGCAAAGTTCATTTTGAATCATTTCAAGTGGTAGGGAGATTTGTTGTACATATGTGTATATATGTGCTCGGTATATTACATTATATTACAGTTGTACTTTTCCAAAGGTTGGGCTCTTGTATACATTCTTTGCCTCTGAATGAGGCAATAGTTGATGTTTTATATGGTAAAACGTTTGACCATTCACATCTATAATCTCATGGGTGCGCTTTTATTCCTGAGACGAGTCTGCACAGAAATAACATAATCGTGAAATCTGGAACAATTTCGGACGACTGTGGAAGTTGGGCCGCACTGCATGCGGGATCTGATTCTTTGAATCCCGTTTGCCACTGCGCCGCACTGCACGCGTAACTGTGGAAGGATTACTGTTGAAACTTTTATGACCATGTTACTGTTGGCACGTGTTTTTCCAATCCGTTTGCGCCATATAGTTCAAATCTGTTCAAAGTTTAGGTGAGCACGGTCCGCAACCCACGTCTACTTTTGCTTCCAAACAATGCTGACTTCGGGTTTGGTTTACACCCTCTAGTTCCGCTTTGGTTTCGTGTCATACCCAGTTCTCCGTCAGATCTGCATTGTCTCAATTATGTGAATCCGAAATTTAATGCTACACAAGTGGCGAACCACGTCGACAATAAAACTGCTGCTGAGCTTGGACGGTTTCGTGTTCTGTTGCAGCTGTTTTACTGTGTCGGTGTTCTTGCTGCAGTACATCCAAACACAGTTCTAGCGCGCCGTGCCATGTTTCTGCCGTTGCTGTACCTCCAATAGCTGGCTGGACACCAACAAGGACGGTACCAACCAGTCATAAGCTACTGCCGATGCTAGCGTCCCACCAATCAACTTCGTCACACGCGGCAAGCCAACCACATCATTGGTATCCCGCACACCACCCCCTTCCCTTCTCTCTTCCACCCCCCCATTTCCTTTTCCCGTTGGCAGGGGTGAGGTTACATGCTGTGTAGTTGTTTCTTGTTTTAGAATTTCAAATTTTGAATTTCAAACTTCGACTCCTCCTCCTTACCATTTCTACCCTCGCCAAGACTCCCGCGTCGCATGCCGAGCCTCCACTCGCTGCGACCACTGTCGCAGGTTTGATGGAGTGTCCAATCATGGTGCGTGCATCTTCAGTCGTTGTAGCACTCTCATTAGTGGCTCCTTCACCCAAACCTTCTCTCCTTTATATTGTCACGTTTGCTTAGCATATAAATTTTGTAGCGGGGCGTCTTGCTGGCTATACGCTTCGTTTTACTGGCTCATCCCTAGAATCCATGGCGCATGGCAAATCTAAAAACCTTGTCCCTGATTCTTTGAAAATGCACCAGACTCGATCACCGCTTCCGCGGAAAAGCAAGGAACGGCATTTGTTCTATCCATCCCCCGCAGGAGGTAACTTTCGTTTTTTTCTGTTGCACTAGCCTTCGTTACAGTTATGTCCATAACTATCTTTGTTTTTACTTTTCCTTTTTTTTGTTTCTGTACGATGCAGGAACCAATACTGATAAAGAGACGGAGGAACCACCGGCTGGTCGTCACCCTACGGGCCAGCGTCAAAAAACTTTTCATCGGAGCCTCAAAGATGTCATCGCTGCTGCCGGCGCTGGAACGTCCGAGCCTTCGCCGACCACTGGTGTCGCTCCGTCCCAGCCCGCCAAGGCTACGGGCCAGCCCGCCAAGGCTCCGGGCCAGCCCGCCAAGGCTTCGGGCCAGCCTGACAATGCTCCCGCAGTCTCTGCCGACACTGCTGGTGGTCCCGAAGGCTCCGGTGACGGCGGTCATCTCCCTGCTTTTATCGAAACTATCGATAATTGTGTCGCTGTCGTAGCGGACAAGGAACCCGCCGCTGAAAAAGGTGATTCACACTTCTACTCACTTTTCTAAGCCTTGGATTCTGTTGCCTGCAACCATGACTAATGTTGCTGTTTCGTATTTGTTTTTGTCCACCAACAGGAAAGGCTGATGCCAGCCCGATGGAGTTGATAATGTCACGCGCTAAAGGTCGGGTGTACGCTACTAAGGCCGCAGCTTATGACGAGGAAGAGCGCGACGAACCCTTGGTGAACGACGAGCTGGTAGCCAAGGCGGGTACTCAAAAGGCGATCACGGATGCATATTGCAAGGAGAACGCGCGTAGGGCGGGGGAATTGAAGGACTGCCTCGTGCTTATCACGCACCTTGCTAAGAAGGCCTCGGAAGTTGACGCCGGCGCTCTCACCTGGGAGGTAAGTTGAATTATTATAGTTGCATTTCATTTCCTCCAGAAACGCCGGATTACTAAGTTCTTTTGTGTTGCACGCAGGTGTACACCAAGAAGTCTTGCGATGAGTTTCTGTTCAACCGAGAGATGCTCAATCTCTCTCCCGATTCTGATTACATGCTGAAGTCGCTCATAAGTAAGGGTTGCCCTCTGTTTTCTCTGTTGTTGCTGTCAGTCTATGGAAGCTGACTACATTTTTTTTGTATGCAGGGAATTTGGGCCACACGCCAGACTCACCTGAAGGCTTGAAAGTGGCTGCGATTGCGACGTCGCAAGGCAAGCTGAGGCATGCCTGTGTGCGTTTCAATGATCGCATCGGTAAGGTCTACCGACTTACCCGCATCCTCGCGTTGACTAACGAGCCCTGTGTCTTCATGGGTGAGAAGCGTAGCCTGAAGGGCCTGACTATTTACTACGAACCCAAGGGTTTCCCTAGCAAGTGCGAAGTCTATGTCACCAGGAACGATTCCAGCAAGTAGGCTTCTTCACCGTTTTCCGTACCATCCGTAAACCTGTATCTGACCTTCTCATTGTCACACTGCAGAGTTTTTCGGATTACCCTGGCATGTCCTTAACGGAGTCCCGTTTTCCACCGACGATTTTATTCAATGTGCTGCTCTGTGGGACTCTGAGTGGGACGGGTCCCTCCCGATTGCCTTGTTTCCTGAGCAGCTTCTTGTGCTGCTTGCAGTGGTGAGTTCTCTAGTTTTACGGATGGTATTTTATCCTAATGTAATGCTTACAATTTTTGTGGTAACTGTCTCAGGTGCGTTCCAAATTGTGCAATCCCTGCTGCAACAAGGCCCAGTTCACGCGTTCCGGGGATCCTGGAGCTCTCGCCACGCAGGCACGGGTGGTGCAGCATTGGATCAACGCCAGCCAAGTAAAGCGCGAGGGAGAGTGCATTGGCATCGGGAAGCTATGCATCGTCGGTTGGACCTGAGAAGAATTGAACAAGAATGATTTGACTATGAACGAAGTGAGTACAAAAAGGAAACCCTAATTGGGTTGTACCCCCTATGGGATACCCCACTATAGCCTACACAAATGAGTAAGCTATAATGTTCTGACACACCCACATAGGCAAAGTGGGGGAGAACAAGGGGTCACAAGACCAGTCAAGCAAAGCAAGGCAAAGCTCAGGGTGGATCACAAAGTCACCACACATTCAGAGCACAAGTTCAAGGGCCAGAAGGCCAGTTCACATGCAAGATCACATATATAGATATACAAGAGTCTAAGCAAGCAAGAGCAAGAGTATATATATGTGAAAGTACAAGCAAGGTCAAGAAGTGAGCAAGTGGGCAAGACAGGCACAAGACCCAGCTGCGTGCAGAAGCGCTGATGATCACAAGGCGCAAGTGCCTTGGTGAAGACATCAGCAGTGTTGGCCTCAGAGGCCACGTACGCAAGTCGCAACTGTCCACGCTGCTGTAGCTCACGAGCAAGAAAGTAGCGGAGAGCAATGTGCTTTGTCCTGTGCTCCAGTCGCTGCTCTCGACACAAGGCCAGCATGGCCTTGTTGTCTACGTACAGGACTGGAGGAGAACGAGGCGGCTCTCCAAGGTCGGTAAGCAGGTAGGTGAGCCAGCGAAGCTCCTGGGCAGCCATAGCCCCGGCGTAGATCTCAGCCTCACAACTAGAGCCGAGAACAGAAGACGAGCGGGTAGCCCGCCACGAAACAGAGCCAGAACCAAGACTGAAGGTGTAACCCTGTGACGACCGCTGCGTAGCCTGGTCGTCAGCCCAAGACGCGTCCGCATGCCCAGTGAGGACCACTGGACTCCGCCCTCCAAGCACTAGCCCCATGCCCGACGTACTGCACAAGTAGCGCAACACCCTCTTCGCTGCTGCCATGTGCTCTGGTCGGTGTCTCCCAGGAGCAACATAGCGTGCGAGAATGCTAAGAGGGTATGCAAGGTCAGGTCGAGTGCAGGTCATCAGGTACATGAGGCAGCCAACAAGCTCTGGATACGAGCCACTCGACTCTACGGACTCATCCGAAGGCAGAGCTGAGAGCGAGTGGCGAGTAGGCAGAGGAGTGGCCTGAGGCGAGGAGTACGTGAAGCCGAAGCGCTGAAGGACCTGCTGCACCATGTGTGACTGAGTCAGGGTAATGGTGCGGCGTGCTCTGTCCCGGGTGATCTGCAAGCCAAGGTAGCTGCGCAGTTCACCCAGGTCAGTGCACGTGTGTCTCTTCTGCAGCTCGGACTTCACGTAGGCGAGTCCAGCAGTGTCAGCTGTGGCAAAGACCAAGTCGTCAACGTACACGAGGATGTAGAACGGCGGCAGAGAGGTGTCGGTGCGCAGAAACAGCGACGGGTCTGCAGTGTAAGGAGCAAACCCAAGTGCCGCCAGCGTAGTCCTCAGTGTGTCGTGCCACTCACGCGGCGCCTGGCGGAGACCGTAGACTGGACGCCGGAGACTCCACTGGGTACCAGGAGGGAAAGACCCAGTGAAGCCAGGTGGGCGGCGCAGCCAGATCTCCTCGTGCAGGCTGCCCTGCAAGAAAGCAGTGCTGAAGTCGAGAGAGTGCAGCTCGTAGTCACGGTGAGCGGCAACGTGCAGCAATACCCGAAGAGTGGTCATCTTCGGGGTGGGGGAGAAGGTCTGAAAGTAGTCAACTCCCTGCCGCTGACTGAAGCCACGAGCCACGTAACGCGCCTTGAAGACAGGCGGAGAACCCGGCGGCCGCTTCACCCTGAAGATCCACATGCCACTGACGATGTTCGCCCCAGGAGGGGGGACAGCGTCAACGTAGGTGCCTGTGGACTTCCAGGAAGCCATCTCTGCATCCATAGCTGCCTGCCACTGAGAGGAGTAGGGACCCTCTATCGCCTCCGCGTAAGAGCGCGGAGTCGGGATGTCAAGTGCATCCGGGTCTCCCTCAGGGGTAAGCAGTACGGACACGAGATGAGGTGAAGCAGCGGCCAGACACTGGAACTCCTCCCGCCTGTCCTCAAGGACGTCCGTGCCAAGGGCACACTCACCCCCGACGGACGGAGGACAGGCAGACTCAGACTCAGCGACAAGACTAGCAGCGTAGTCTAGACGACAGCGAGCAGCAAAGTCGACGAGCTCAGTGACAAGGGCAGACGCAGCAGTAGACTCGAAAGAAGGGTCAGTGACGGCAGTAGCAAGGAGATGCGTGACAGTAGGACTGGCAGCACGAAGAGAGTCGGACTGCGGGTCGGCTAGAGCAGGAAGAGAGGAAGCAGGAGGAGAAGGCAAAGGGGCACGCAGAGGAGCAGTAGACGGACGCAGAGACATCCGGTGCGTGCCAGGGACAGGAGGAGGACGCTGACGTGAACCGCGACCACTAGTGCGTGCAGCACGAACAGGCGACGCAGGACGAGACGCAGGATCACGACGCTCAGTACGACCTCCAGTCGGACCAGCGTAGGGAGAAGGAGCAGGCAAAGGGGAGGCAGGCTGTAGCTGTGGCTGTGACTGGACAGGCTGTGGACCCTCTAAGGGAGGAGGAGGAGGACCAGCAGAAGTTGGAAGACCAAGAACCTGCTGCAGGAGAGGAACAAAGTACGGTCGGGGTCGCGTGGCGACGCCAGAAACAGCAGGGACAGTACCAGTACCTCCAGCAGGAGGACCAGCTCCAGCAGCACCTCCAGCAGCACCAAAACCTCCAGCAGCACCAGAAGCACCGCCAGTCGGACCGCCAGTGGTAGTCTCAGCACCAACACCCTCAGCAACACCAGCTCCAGTCGAACCCGCAGGCCCAGCAGCTCCAGTACTCCCAGTACGAGCACCTCCGGGACCCGCGGCAGCAGCACCCTCAGCAGCCGAAGAACCTCCAGCACCAGCAGCACACCTCCAACGCCGGGCAAACCACTCACGCAGCTCCTGTGGGGAGAGTGGCTCTCGGCGAGACGAAGCACCCGGAGAACCTCCAGGCGAAGAACATCCAGGCTCAGCACCCCCAGGCAAAGCACCTCCAGGCGTAGCACCTCCAGTCTCAGCACCCCCAGGCTCAGCACCCCAAGGCCCAGCAGCCCCAAGCTCAGCACCCCCAGACTCAGCACCCCCAGGCTCAGCACCCCCAGACTCAGCACCCCCAGGCTCAGCACCCCCAGGCTCCGCACCCCCAGGCCCAGCACCCCCAGGCACAGCACCCCCAGTCAAAGCACCCCTAGGCTCAGCACCCACAGCAGCACCAGAGTCACCAGTGACCTCGACAGGCTCGACCGCGTCTACCTGGGACACACCTGAAGGGGCACCACCCTGAGGGGAAAGGGGGTCTACCGGGGGGGGACCTGGTACCAAGAAGAGCGGGGGCGGTGGGAGGGACGGAGTGCGGTAGGGGAAGAGGCGGTAGTAGGGTACCGACTCGTCGAACGTGACGTCCTGGGAGGACAGAACACGGCGAGAGGTGGGGTGGTAGAACTGCCACCCTGGGGCGTCGGGGGGGAACCCCAGGAAGACGCAGGGAGCAGCGCGAGGGGACAGCTTGTCCGCAGACAAGTCGCGGACAAACGCCCGAGATCCCCAGACCCGGAACGCCGACGCATCGCCAACCTTCCCCGTTCACAGCAGGGCTGGGGAGGTCTCCAGCCTGGAGACCCTGGGGTGGAGGTTGATCTGATGCGCCGCGTACCTGACCGCAAACGGCCATAGAAAATGGGGGGCAGCCGCATGCATCATAGACGTACGAGCGACGTCCATGACCATGCCAATGCGGCGCTCTGCAATCCCATTTTGCTGCGGTGAGTCCGGAAGCGTGAAGGTCTGACGGATGCCTCGCGCACGACAGTAGGCACGCAGAAGGCCAGAGGAGAACTCTCCGCCTCTGTCCGAGTGCAGACGCAACACAGGAAAGTCCGAGCCAAAGCTCTGCCTGAGCTGGAGACGAGCTGCGCGGATCCAGTCGATCAGCACCTCAGTGACATCACCCTTGCTGCGCAAGGGGAAGACTGTGGTGTAACGCGAGTAGTCCACGGACGCGGGCAGGGCCCCACACGTCCATGTGAAGCGTCTGCAACGGAGACTCTGTCGGAGGAAACTGGGAGGAGTGAGGGGCAGCACGCTGGCGCCCCTCGACACAGGGGACACAGGCAGGGCCAGGGCCCTAAGGAAGGGGAGGGAGGGACCAGGGGAGACCAGACACAAGAAGACGGGAGGTCATACCTCGGAGCCGAAGCAGAGAGGGGTGACCCAGGCGGTGGTGCCAGAGGAGAGTCTCGTGAGACAGGCGACGACACGAACAGGGGGCAGACTCAGGACCAGACCTGGACGCTGCAGCAAACACCTGACCTGACAAAAGGACCCTACCAGACTCAGGAACTGGAGGAGAAGCAGTGGTCAGGGTGTACAGGCTCGACCCAGGCTGACGTGTAAACGTAGCCAGGTGACGACCTGTGCTAGCCTCTGTGCAGTGCATCACCCGCTGACGAGCAGGGGTGAACTGGTGAACTCCCGCATCCTGTAGGTCAGCACCACTCACCAAGTTCGTAGAGAACGAGGGGAGGTTGCGACCAGACAGGGTGCCAGAGGGAGCCGCCGGACACGGGAGGACTGTGGAGAAGCGAGACAGGACAGGACCCCCAGAGGGGTCAGCCAGGGACACCGCAACCGGCCGACTAAGCGGCGTGAGTGTGGTGCAGCCCCGAAAGAAGGAGCAAGACGCTCCAGAGTCAAGGGTGAAGGTGTGGGAGGCCGAAGCCGACGCAGTACCTGAGAGCGCAGACTCACTAGTACCTGAGAGAGCAGCCTCACCAGTACCTGAGAGCACAGACGCACTGGCACCTAGAGCAGAAGCCTCGCTGGCACCTAGAGCAGCAGTACCAATGCCCGGGTCGGGCGGGAAACACCGGTAATAGTCACCCTCATCACTAATGGTCACAGCATACATGGCAGCAAGGATAGCATCAAAGTCAAGATCAAAGATAGCTACACCAGCCCTAGACAGCTCTCCCCAGCGGGGGATCTCCGCGGCCTCCGGGAACTGCTGGCGCCAAGCGTCCGTCATGCGGCCAAAGCAGCGCTGGGCGGTGTGGGTACCCCCACACTGCTCTCCAGCGCGGTTGCCAGTGCGAAGAACGTAGGTGCAGGGACCAAAACCCCCACCACGCTGACGCTGCGTGTACCACTCACGGAGCTGCTGAGGGGTGGGGACGTCGCAAGAACGCTGCTGCTGCTGCTGCTGCTGCTGGCGCTGACCACCCCCAGTGCTGCTCCGCTGCGAAGCGCCACTCCGACCACCCCCACCACTGCCACCCCCGCCTCCGCCTCCACCGCCGCCGCCTCCGCCACCTCCGCTCCCACCACCACCGCCGCCGCCACCCCCGCCTCCACCGCCGCCACTAGCACCCCCACCCCCGCCACCACCTCCACCGCCACCCCCACTCCCTCCGCCGCCTCCACCTCCACCTCCACCGCCCCCGCTGGCTCCACCCGCTCCCTTGCCCCCCTTGCCCTTGCCAGAGCGGCGTCTACCGCTAGGGGCAGACGCCTCACCAACCGACTCAAGACCAACGAGGTCGGCCGCAGCGGCAGAGGCGACAGAGAGCAAGAGAGGGGAAGGAGAACACCCCTCAAAGATGGGGGTGCGGGGGTCACCTCGAGAGGCTCCTACAGCGACTATGCTCTTCTCCGCCGCTAGGAGGGCCTTCTCGAGGTTGTCGACTGTGAGGGTGGTGGGACAGACCGCGAGGAAGTGGTCCCGGACTACACGAAGGGAGTCAGGGAGGCGAGTGACTAAAAAGTAGAGAGTGCTGTTCATGGGGGGGGGGGTTCTTGGCGCAGAAGTCAGCAGGAAGCGCAGCGCGGTAGCGAGTGTCACTAGTGCGGAGGTGCGTAATGAGATCAGCGACAGTGGGAAAGGCGGCAAGGTCAGGGAAGAGGAAGGGGAGCATGAGGCGGCTCAGTGCAGCAGTGGCAGGGGAGGAGTAGCGCGCAACTACAGCGTCGTACAAGGTCTGGGCACTCTTGTACTGACTAAAGTGCGCGCGCTCAGCGGTAGGCAGGTGGCGACGCACAGCAAGACGTGCAGCAGCATCGCGCGTGGCCCACTGTGAGCGAACAGTGGCGTCAGCATCAGCAGCAGGGGCAGGGACGGCGCCAGAGGTGAGGTCAAAGAGAGAAAGACCGTCTGCCCTATCGCACTGTAAGAAGAGCTGCACGTCGTCTACCCAGACCTCAAAGTCAATGGCGCGACCCTCAGCATCAAAAGCTAGGACACTAGGGGTAGCCATGACGACAGACTAGCAGTGCAAGCAGTGTGGGAAGGGCACACAGTAGCAGTGGGGCTGTGCTCACCAGACTTGGCAGGTCGGGCGGCTCGGCAGCAGGGCGGCTCGGCAGCAGGGCGGCTCGGCTGCGGGGCGGCTCGGCTGTACTGCGGCTCGGCGGCCCGGCGGCTCGGCGGCTGCTGCTGGGCGGCTCGGCTGTACTGCGGTTCGGCGGCCCGGCGGCTCGGCGGCTGCTGCTGGGCGGCTCGGCTGGACTGCGGCTCGGCGGCTGCTGCTGGGCGGGTCGGCTGCTCCGGTACCGGGCGGCGTAGCAGAGAAGGTGAGGGCGGCGGGGCCGCGTAGGTGAAAGCGGCGGGGCCGCGAAGGTAAAGGGCGGTGGAGCCGCTAAGGTGAGGGCGGCGGGGCCGCGTAGGTGAAGGCGGCGGGGCCGCGAAGGTAAGGGCGGCGGGGCCGCGAAGGTGAGGCGGCGGGGCCGCGTAGGTGAGGCGGCGGGGCCGCGACGTGAGAGCGGCGGGGCCGCGTCGGTGAGGCGGCGGGGCCGCGACGTGAGAGCGGCGGGGCCGCGAAGGTGAGGCGGCGGGGCCGCGTAGGTGAGGCGGCGGGGCCGCAACGTGAGAGCGGCGGGGCCGCGTCGGTGAGGCGGTGGGGCCGCGACGTGAGAGCGGCGGGGCCGCGAAGGTGAGGCGGCGGGGCCGCGTAGGTGAGGCGGCGGGGCCGCGACGTGAGAGCGGCGGGGCCGCGTCGGTGAGGCGGCGGGGCCGCGTAGGTGAGGCGGCGGGGCCGCGACGTGAAGGCGACGGGGCCGTGACGTAAGGGCGACGGGGCCGCGACCAAAGGGCGGCGGGGCCGCGACGTAAGGGCGGCGGGGTCGCGTAGGTAAGGGCGGCGTAACGGGCCGCTAGGGACGACACGAAGGGTCGCTAAAAAAAAACGCGCGCCTCGGGGCGCGCTTCAGTGGGCCCTATGAACAGTCCCTAGGAGGGGACCTGCTCTGATTCCATGAGAAGAATTGAACAAGAATGATTTGACTTTGAACGAAGTGAGTACAAATAGGAAACCCTAATTGGGTTGTACCCCCTATGGGATACCCCACTATAGCCTACACAAATGAGTAAGCTATAATGTTCTGACAGGACCGACATTTCTGAAGAGGAGCTCGCTGGGGATGAGCTTGGGGATCTGTCCCCTGATGATCTTGTCCCGACCAGCGCTCATCGCAGGGGTCATGATCCGAACCAGGTGCAGGTAGAACTGTTTTAGATCTCAGTAGTGTAGTTGTAGTTACTGTTGTTAGGTATAGTTGTAAGTGTAGTTACTATGTGGCTACGTGTTTTGTGTATACATTGTCAAGTTAGTAAATATGTAATGTTGAGCAACGTTTGTTATGTTTCGAGTACTGTTAGTGCGGTGTAGTGGAGGTTATTAAATTTATTATATTTACCATTTGATTAGGCCCTACCGTTACATGCACAAGTGCCACCGTTACATGCACAAATGCCGCCTCAAAGCTAACGATTGAATTTTATCAGAGAAACCAATACACGCTAACTTCCGCGTCATCGTTTCAATTGACTTGCATCACTTTCGCTAGAAGATCAATTTTGAACGAGACGTGAAAAAAATAACGACCTTAGTTCAACATCCAGATTCCAACAACCGAAGCAGTGTTTATCGTGTCGATATTGCTGACGCGACAACCAATCGGAAAAAATTTCCGCACACTGCCGATGCGCCGGCTGTCTGCGTTCAGTTCGTCGAAATTATCCAAGCCAAATCTTCAGGTTTGGCAGCCAGCTGCTCGACCACTCGAAACCTTCTCGCGAGCAACAAGCTACTATACACGCAAACCACACGCTTCATCGGGGAAAACGCCTGCAGCCGAAAACCAATCGCTTACGACTGGTTTCCAACTTGGAAACCACACCCGCTCTTTTCCCGATGGAGGTGTCGGTGGCAGCAGTGGAGGCGGAGGAGGCGGCGGCGGTGGCGGTGGGAGCGGAGGCGGCGGAGGCAGCGGCGGCGGTGGAGCTGGTCGCGGCTCTGCACAGAGGAGTGGCTCCGGTGGTGGTCAGCGCCAGCAGCAGCAGCGCACTCGTGAGACCCCGTCCCCCCAGCAGCATCGTAAGTGGTACACTGGGCGTCAGCGAGGTGGGGGTACGGGTCCCTGTACCTACGTCCTCCGTACCGGCGACCGCGCTCGTGAGCAATGCGGGGGCTCGCACTCCACCCTGCACTGCTTCGGCCGCCTGACGGACGCTTCGCGTCACCAGTTCCCTGACGCCACTGAGATCCCTTGCTGGGGAGAGCTTGTTATAGTCACAGTAGGCTCCAATGTGCCTAAAACGAAAGATAGAGTGCACAGTCGGATTTCTGCACAGCGGCTTCAAACGTTCCTATCGTTCTGGTCACAGCTTCAAATGACTTGATTCAACTTGGATCTGGAGCGTCTTATTTTCACCTACAATAGGCAATTTAGGTCGCACGATTTGACCAAGTATTGACAACACAGCGTTGGTTTGAACGAACGGCACTATGGCAGCCACTATAGTCTTAGAACACAAGATAGGAAGAGTTAGGAAGAGTTACGAGTTGGGAATGACTCCCAGCTCCTACAAACCCCAAGAGCCGAGGTACAGTGATGTGGAACAGTGCCACACTGTCCCCAACCACGAAGGGTCTCGAAACTACCCTTCACTAGGGCCTACACCAAGTGAAATGTTACACTACACAAAGTAATGTAACTATCTTCAATATCTTGAGGTGTACCCTTTTGGCGAGCTTCGAAATCACTTGAGGCTTGACACCAAGGCTCGGGCTCTTCATCAAAAACTCATCCTTGAGTTCTTGATGGGTCTGCTGCACACCTGCGACACACCGAACGTTCGACACAGGACAAAATAGAAACCGCGCACGACAAAATAGAAACCGCGCGCGAGACACAAACGACCGCGTAACACGCGTCTAGCGATAACTCGCTATTGACTCAACACACACACTCAACATCATGACTCAACATTCACACACAATTATAAGCATGAAATATATGTTATCCCATGCCCTCATACCATTCCATACACACACACATGCATGCACACGGACAACAAGCCGAGTGCAAACCATAGGGTTGCACCAACAAACTCCCCCTCGGATTGTTGGCCTTAGGATATGTTGCTCTCTCAGTTCAGAGCCATCCCAGCCAGCTTGCAACACTTCCAATGCTGCTGCTCCACCAGCCTCATGGTCATCATGTCAGCCGGCTGCCCCGTGGTCTTCACGTACCGCAACTCAACTTCACCCGCGGTTACCATGCTCCTCGTCCAATGCCACTTCACCCTCATGTGCTTCGTGAGTCCATGCAACACAGGGTTCTTAGCAAGAGCAATGGCACCCTGGCTGTCACAATACAGTGGGGTAGGTCCTTGCTGCTCCTCCCCCAATTCAGCCAACAAACGCCGCTGCCACACAATCTCCCGTACGGCACGGAAGAGTGCCATGTACTCGGACTCCACCGAGCTCAAAGCTTGGTCAACCTGCTTCTTGCTCTCCCAAGCAGTTGGGCCTCCACCAACACATCATATGAAGCCTCCCACACTTGTCATGTCCTCTGGTTCTGATGCATATGAAGCATCCGAGTAGGCGGTGAGGTACAAACGCCCGGGTTCAACACCATCCGCGCCCTTTTGGCGCCTTTGTGCCGCCGCCGAGTATTGCAGCCCAACGGTCGGTGTTTGGCCAAGATACTTGGCCACCCTCATTCCAGCTGCTACCTGCTCCTCATTAGGGCAATGCACAACCCTAGCCAGCTGCCCGGTAGCAAACGCCACGTCCAGTCGGGTGTTTACCGCCGCATACATGAGGCTGCCCACCAACGAGTGAAATCAGCGCCTCTCCTCTTCGCAAACGCTCTCCTCCTCTGGTCCCTTCACACACTTGAACCCAGAGGGAAAGGGAGTAGCCACATGACCTTCACTCTGGCCAAAGTTGGCAGCCAACGCCTCCAGGTACTTCCGTTGGTGCACTCGCATGCTCCGCTTCTCCACGTCTCGTTCGATGTGGAGCCCAAGGTAGAAGTTCACGTCACCAAGGGACTTGCACTTGAACTTGTCATGCAGCTTCAGCATCACCTCCTTCACAAGGTCAGAGGAGGGTGAGAATATGAGAATGTCATCCACATAAACCACCATGAAGCTCCTCTGCTCCCCCTCGCCAAGCATGAACAAGGAGTGATCGGCCGTTGAGGGAGTGAAGCCGATCTCCTCCAACACTTCGCGCAGCTTCATGTACCATTGCCTAGGGGCCTGCTTCAGCCCATAGAGGGCCTTCTTCAGCTTCCACACTCTGCCACTACCATCATCAAACCCCTCTGGCTGCGCCATAAAAATCTCCTCCTCAAGGATGCCGTTAAGGAATGCCGTCACAATGTCCATTTGCTTCACCACCCATCCTTTGATGGCGGCTCCCGCGAATAGGGTTCGCAGCGTTGTCGGCTTCACCACAGGGGCAAATAGCTCCTTGAAGTCCACCTTCTCCTTCTGCTGGTACCCCTTGGCTACAAGCCTAGACTTGTAGCGCTCGATCTTGCCGTCGGCATCCGACTTGATTTTGAAGAGCCACTTGGACGTTATCGCCGTACGCCCCTCCGATAGCTCCACCAATTCAAACGTGTCATTCTCCTCGATGCTCTTCAGCTCACTCTCCATGGCCTTCTTCCACTCCTCAGCATCACTACTCTCCAAAGCCTCCTTGAGAGTTGCTGGTTCTCCCGGCATCTCCACCGGAGAGAAGAACGCAAAGGCACACTCCTCGTAGTCACTCTCCTCGTCGTCTCCGACCATCATTGCCGCTCCCGCCAGGGCTGTCTTGCCTTGCTTTCCCAGTGCATCATAGGTCAGCCTAATAGGGGGTTGAACTCTCCTCTTCCCCCTTCCTTCCTCCTCAGCTGCAGGGACTTGAAGGCCTTGGCGTTGCTGTGGTGTGGCTCGAATCCGTGGAGCACTCGTAGGGCGGGAAGGGAGTGACGGTGCACGCTCGCTCACTTGCTGCACCTCCTCCTCTTCTTCCTCTGCATCATTAGCCTCCTCTCCCCCATTCACAAGGGAAGATTGCCTTGTGGTAGTGCTGCCGTTGCTCAGCTCCAAAGGCAGCTCCACATGCTCCAAACCAGAACTCTTCACCTCCCCAAACCGCACGCCTATCTTCGCCTCATTCTCCGCCTTCCAATCCTTGTACATGAAGTTCTCCATGAACTTGCAGTCCCTGCTCACCAAGAACTTCTTGATGAATGGGTCCCAAAGAAGCCATCCCTTGCTGTTTTGAGCCATGCCCAAGTGCACGGCCCACACCGCCTTGGCACCAAGCTTGTTGTGCCGAAGATGCTTATGCACGAGCGCCATGCACATGCACCCGAACACGCGAAGCATATCCACCTTTGGCTTCCTTCCTAGCCACTCCACATAGGGCACCCATTTGTCTGCTCCCACATGAGTCAAGGCTCTGTTCTTGGCCACACATGCGCTCCGCACCGCATCAGGCCAGAAATAGTCGGGTAGCCCGGCTTCAATGAGCAACCCGCGTGCCGCCTCCGTGATTGTGCGGTTCGCTCGCTCAGCGATGCCGTTAAGTGCAGGGGAGTATGGCATGGTGAGGGAGTGCCGAATACCATTCTTCTTCAGCCACAACCCAAACTCCTTGCTCAGGAACTCTCCCCCTCGATCGGTGCGGATTGACTTGACTAGACGGTCTTGGTGCCGCTCCACCATCGGGAACCAATCCGCCTTCAACGTTTCAGCCACGTCGCTCTTCTTGGCCAGCACGTACACCCAAGTCATACGGGTGTAGACGTCCACAATAGTGAGGAAGTACTCAGCTCCAGCATCTCCAAGCTTCAGGGGGCCCACCACGTCCATCACCACCTCATCAAGTGGTGCCTTAGCCGTTGCCTTCGAACTAGAGAATGGGAAACGGGTGAACTTGGCTTGCATGCACGTCGGGCAGCCAAGTACCTCATCGGGCTCCCCCTTCACACGTATGCCAGCAACCATCTCATTCTTCACTAGCTGCTGCAAGATGGGAAGGGCCACATGCCCCATGCGCCGATGCAAGGTGAGCCAATCACACTCCCCCATAGCCGAAGTTGGATTGGAGAATGCCGCGCTCGCAATAGCGCCCCACATACTCTCTCCGTAGTCCTCCTCTGCTGCTGCCTCGAGGTTCTCCTCACCCTTTTGCTGCTCCTTGGTTGCTGCACCTTTCTCCATAGGTTCACCAAGCTTGCTGGTCCCTCCAAGATTGCACTTCTTGGACTCCTCCTTAGCGCGACCGTCCGCGCAATCGCCGCTACCAACCGCTCCACCTTTAGTGCTGACGCTTGCTGCCACTTGCCTCTCCTTAGGCATTGGGACCACAGGGATCTGCCACATCTCGTTGTAGACATCTCTGTCCTCATGAAGGTCCCAAAGAATCCGATCGCCAAGCCTTGCGGTGTAGGTCTTGGCTCCCTTCGAGTTAGTGTCCATGCCGGCCTTTGCCAACCGCCGCACGGAAATCAGGTTTGCAGCAAGGCTGGGCACCCAAAGCACGTTCTTGAGGCCCACCATCTTCCCATCAGCACCCTTGAACATGGCCTTGCCCATGCCTTTTACCTCTGCTCGCTGCCCCGAAGCCGATGTGACATGCTTCACCGGTGACGGCTCGAGTTCGGTGAGCAAGTCCGGGCGAGGTGTCATGCTATAGGTAGCGCCACTATCAATCACCCAATAGTCCAGGGGGTGTAGGGTCACCTTCACCACAGCTGCTGGCTCCTCAAAGCCTTCATCCTTCTCTGGACCAGCCGGTACTTGCGTCGACACGAAGTAGAATAGACCCGGGTATCGATCGTCGCTCGGGTCCTTGTCGTTGTCTCCGTTCTTCATGTTTGCAGCTCCGCCACCGCGACCGCCACGGCCTCCACGGCCTCGTCCTCTCCCTCCTCCTGCTCCTCTACCCTCTTGGCCTTGAGCAGGGGTCCAACCATCAGGGAGTTTGTAGCAGTCGCGCCACATGTGTCCGCTCTTGTGGCAATAGTGACACTCGCCGTCGAATCAGCCGCGACCGCGTCCGTAGCTCTTGTTGTCGCTGCCGTAACCGCCACTCCCGCGGCCTCCGCCGAAGTTGCTGCCACCAAACCTTCCTCCCCCTCGTCCTCTGCCTCTTCCTCGACCATATCCACGGCCAATGCTCGCTGCCCCAGCGCCATCCGCACTCGCCAACTCACGGCGGCGGAAATCCTCTTGAAGGATAGCTCGCTTCACGTCTTCGAGCGAGAGGCGGGGCAAGTCGCGATTCAGGTTGATGATGAGCAAGGACCATGATTCAGGGAGTAGGGCCAGCAACTTGGTCTTCTTTTGGAGCTTACTATAGTTCAAATCCGCTCCCTCAAGCCGCGTCAACAAGTCGAAGAATTTCTGCACCCCTTCTTCAACCGCTTCATCCTCTTCAATTCGTAACGTCGCCATTTGCCGTTCCAACACCACAGCTACCGCCACTGTTGCAGGAGCGTGTACACCCTTAAGAGCAGCCCATGCTTTTGGTCCCTTCTCTGGTTCACGCTGGAAAGGCTTGATGTGACGGATTTGGCTGCTCCCCAATGCTTGCCCTAGTAGGAGGTAGCTTTGTGCGCTCTTCCGCACCCACGGGCTCTTCTCCGGGTCGTTCTCGGGACGCTTCTCCGTTCCTTCCATCACCTCCAGCAGGTCATAGTGGTCAAATATGTTCTCCATTCTGAAGGACCACTCAGCAAAGTTTTCGCCATTGAACTTGCCAAGGCCAAACACTCTAGGCTCATCCCTAGATGGGCCAACACTTGGTTGCACGGGCGCCATGGCTGAGTCACGGGGTTGGCCTTGAGCTTGGGCTTCTCCTCTACCACCAGCACCTCTGCCACCCCTTTCCTCATGTCCAGCCATTGTCTAAACTGCTCCAAGGGGCTCTGATACCACTTGTTATAGTCACAGTAGGCTCCAATGTGCCTAAAACGAAAGATAGAGTGCACAGTCGGATTTCTGCACAGCGGCTTCAGACGTTCATATCGTTCTGATCACAGCTTCAAATGACTTGATTCATCTTGGATCTGGAGCGTATTATTGTCACCTACAATAGGCAATTTAGATCGCACGATTTGACCAAGTATTGACGATACAGCGTTGGTTTGAACGAACGGCACTATGGCAGCCACTATAGTCTTAGAACACAAGATAGGAAGAGTTAGGAAGAGTTACGAGTTGGGAATGACTTCCAGCTCCTACAAACCCCAAGAGCCGAGGTACAGTGATGTGGAACAGTGCCACACTGTCCCCAACCACGAAGGGTCTCGAAACTACCCTTCACTAGGGCCTACACCAAGTGAAATGTTACACTACACAAAGTAATGTAACTATCTTCATTATCTTGAGGTGTACCCTTTTGGCGAGCTTCGAAATCACTTGAGGCTTGACACCAAGGCTCGGGCTCTTCATCACAAACTCATCCTTGAGTTCTTGATGGGTCTGCTGCACACACCTGCGACACACCGAACGTTCGACACAGGACAAAATAGAAACCGCGCACGACAAAATAGAAACCGCGCGCGAGACACAAACGACCGCGTAACACGCGTCTAGCGATAACTCGCTATTGACTCAACACACACACTCAACATCATGTCTCAACATTCACACACAATTATAAGCATGAAATATATATTATCCCATGCCCTCATACCATTCCATACACACACACATGCATGCACACGGACAACAAGCCGAGTGCAAACCATAGGGTTGCACCAACAGAGCTGTCTAGGGCGGGGGTTGCTATCTTTGATCTTGAATATGATGCTATTCTTGCTGCCATGTATGTTGTGTCTACTAGTGATGAGGGTGACTGTTACCTGTGTCTTCCGCCTGACCCGGGCATTGAGGCTGCTGCTCTAGGTGCTGGTGAGGCTGCTGCTCTAGGTGCTAGTGCGTCTGCTGCCCCAGGTACTGGTGAGTCTGCTCTCTCAAGTACCACGTCGGCTCAGGCCTTACACACCTTCACTCTTGACTCGGGTGCTTCCCGCTCCTTCTTTCGAGACCGCACCACACTTACGCCGCTTAGTCGGCTGGTTGCGGTCTCCCTGGCGGACCCCTCTGGGGGTCCTGTCCTTGCTCGCATCTCCACTGTCTTACCGTGTCCGGCAGCCCCCTCTGGCACCCTATCAGGTCTCTACCTCCCCTCATTCTCTACAAACTTGGTGAGTGGTGCTGATCTACAGGATCGGGGGGTTGAGCAGTTCACTCCTGCGAGTCAGCGGGTGACCCACTGTACGTGTGCTCGGACGGGCCGACACTTGGCCACGTTTACCCGTCGGCCGGGGTCGAGCCTGTACACACTGACTATTGAGTCTCCTCCGGTTGCTGAGTCTGGTCAGGTAGCTGCGTCGAGTCAGGTGTTTGCTGCAGCGTCCAGGTCTGGTCCTGAGTCTGCTCCCTGCTCTTGTCGTCTCCTGTCCCACCAGACTCTCCTTTGGCACCACTGCCTTGGTCACCCCTCCCTGCCTCGTCTCCGAGGCATGGCCTCACGTGTCCTTGTCTCTGGTCTCCCCCGGTCCCTCCCTCCCCTCCCTCCGGGGCCTGCCCCTACCTGCGTTCCCTGCGTCGAGGGGTGGCAGCGCGCCGCCCCTCACTCCTCCGAGTTTCCTCCGACAGAGGCTCCCCTGCAGACTCTTCACATGGACGTGTGGGGCCCCGCCCGCGTCCGTGGCCAGGGTCACGAGCGTTACTTCCTGTTGGTGGTTGACGACTACTCACGTTACACCACGGTGTTCCCCTTGCGCAGCAAGGGTGACGTCACTGAGGTGTTGATCGACTGGATCCGCGCAGCTCGTCTCCAGCTCAGAGAGAGTTTCGGCTCGGACTTTCCTGTTCTACGTCTGTACTCTGACAGAGGCGGGGAGTTTTCCTCTGCCCATCTGGGAGACTTCTGTCGTGCACAGGGCATCCGCCAGACCTTCACGCTTCCGGCCTCTCCACAACAAAATGGGATTGCTGAGCGCCGCATTGGCATGGTCATGGACGTCGCTCGTACATCCATGATCCATGCGGCTGCTCCCCATTTTCTGTGGCCGTTTGCGGTTCAGTACGCAGCGCATCAGCTCAACCTTCAGCCCCGTCTCCTTGCTAGAGACCTCCCCCACCTTGCGGTGGACGGGGAAGGTTGGCGATGCGTCTGCGTTTTGGTTCTGGGGATCTCTGGAGTTTGTCCGCGACTTGTCTGCAGACAAGCTGTCCCCCCCGTGCTGTTCCCTGCGTCTTCCTTGGCTTCCCCCCTGACGCGCCTAGTTGGCAGTTTTACCACCCCACCTCGCGCTGTGTTCTGTCCTCCCAGGACGTCACCTTTGACAAGTCGGTGACTTACTACCGTCTCTTCCCCTACCGCACTGCGCCCCTCCCCCCGCCGCCGCTCTTCCTTGCGCCAGGTCCTCCCCTGTCAAACATTATATATATTGTTGTAGTTGTTTAGGCTACAGTGGGTTAGCCTATAGGGGGTACTCATTTCACTCTTAGTTCATTTATTCTTGTTCAACATGGTATAGAGCAGGTCCTTCCTAGGATTGATTTTTTTTTTAGGGCCCACCACTACCTACCTACCTACCTACCTACGCCCTAGGGCGCCTCGGCTTTCACGCCCCTAGAGGCCCAGTCGGCCCCGCGCTCTCGCACCTATAGACCTCGGTCGGCCCCGCGCTCGTTTTTAGAGGCCCCAAATCGGCCCCGCGCTTACCCCTAGAGGCCCGCGTCGGCCCCGCGCTTACCCCTAGAGGCCCGCGTCGGCCCCGCGCTCGTCCTTAACGGCCCCGAATCGGCCCCGCGCTTACCTCTAGAGGCCCGCGTCGGCCCCGCGCTCGTCCCTTCCGGCCCCGATCGGCCCCGCGCTCGTCCCTCACGGCCCCGATAGGCCCCCGCGCTCGCCCTTAGAGGCCCACGTCGGCCCCGCGCTCGTCCCTTACGGCCCCGATCGGCCCCGCGCTCGTTCCTCACGGCCCCGATAGGCCCCCGCGCTCGCCCTTAGAGGCCCACGTCGGCCCCGCGCTCGTCCCTTACGGCCCCGATCGGCCCCGCGCTCGTCCCTCACGGCCCCGATAGGCCCCGCGCTCGCCCTTAGCGCCCACGTCGGCCCCGCGCTCGTCCCTAACGGCCCCACCCGCTCCCCGCGCTCGCCCTTAGCGGCCCCGAACGGCCCCACCCAGAACGAGCCGCCCGAACCGAGCAGCCCGAACCGAGCCGACCCGAGCCGCCAGCCCTAACCGAACCGAGCCGCCCGACCCGAGCCACCCGAACCGAGCCGCCCGAACCGAGCCGCGCCGCCCGACCCGAGCCGCGCCGCCCAACCCGAGCCGCGCCGCCCTACCTATACCGAGCCGCGCCGCCCTACTTGTACCGAGCCGCGCCGCCCTACCTACTCTTTTGCTCCTACTGCTTTTCCTACTACTGCTACCATGGCTAGCCCTCCTGTGCTAGCCTTCGATGCTGAGGGCCGCCCAGTGAAGTTCGACACCTGGCTTGATGACCTACACCTCTTCCTACAGCTAACTGCCAAGGAAGACATCTCGCTGTACGATCACGCCTTAGGCCACGCAACTGCTCCTGCTGCTACTGCTGACAGCACTGCCCGCTCACAGTGGCAGACTCGTGACGCCCATGCTCGCTTCGCTATTCGCAACTCTCTGCCGATAGATGAGCGCGAGCACTTTGGGCAGCACAAGACTACGCAGGCACAGTACACTGCTGTCGTTGCCCGCTACTCCTCACCGGCCTCTGCCGCTCTAGGCCGTCTCTCTCTTCCCTACCTGTTCCCCGACTTAGCTTCCTTCCACACTGTCGCTGATCTCATTACCCACCTCCGCACTAGTGAGGCTCGCTTCCGCGCCGCTATGCCTGATGAGTTCCTTGCCAAGAACCCACCCCCGCTCTGGCTCACTCTCTACAACCTAGTCACGCGCCTCCCTGACACTCTGCGCTCAGTCAAGGACCACTTCCTAGCTCGCTGCCCCACCGAGCTCACCATTGCCCTCCTCGAGAAGGAACTTCTTGCAGCTGAGGCTAGCATAGTCGCTGTAGGTGCCTCTCGCGGTGACCCCCGTACCCCGTTCTTTGAGGGGTGTTCTCCCTCCCCCCTTCTTCCCTCTGTCGCCTCTGCTGCTGCTGTCGACCTCCTTGGTGCTGAGAAGGTCGGGACTGCGTTTGCTTCGAGTGGGCGCCGCAGCGGCAAGGGCAAGGGGGGCAAGGGCAGTGGTGGTGACAGCGGGGGTGGCGGTGGTGGGGGAGGTGGTGGTGGCGGGGGGGGGTGGCGCGGATGGGGGAGGTGGCAGCAGTGGGGGGGGTGGCGGCAGCGGCGGGGGAGGTGGCCGGGGCGGAGGAGGTGGTGGGGGTGGCAGTGGACGAGGCAGCGGCCGGGGTTGGGGTGGTCGAAGAGGTGGTAGCGGCGGTGGTGGTCGTGGAGGCACTGGCGGTGGCCAGGGCCAACAGCACACTCCGTCGCCCCAGGAGGTCCGTGAGTGGTACTCTCAGCACGGGGGGGGGGGGGGGTGGCCTTAGCTGCACGTACGTCATTCGCACTGGTGACCGCACTGGCCAGCCGTGTGGGGGACCGCACGCCACACAGCGTTGCTTCGCTCGTCTGAACGACGCTTGGCGTGTTTAGTTCCCTCAGGCCACTGAGCTGCCCCGCTGGGTTGATCTCCTGAAGAAGGGGATTGATATTTATGCTCTAGACTTTGATGCTATTCTCACTGCCACGTATGTGATGTCTACTAGTGGAGAGGGTGCTGAGCCTGGGGGTGCGGTGACTAGGGGTGCTGAGCCTGGGGGTGCGGTGACTGGGGGTGCTGAGCCTGGGGGTGCTGGGTCTGGGAGTTCTGACTCTGGCGGTGCTGGGCCTGAGGGTACTACACCTGGACGAGACCTCTCCTCGGAGCAGTTGCGTGAGTGGTACTTACAGTACTACAGCCTCCGGAGAGGTACCTCTGCGACCAGGCGCACTACGGAGACTGGAGCTGGTACTTCTCCTCCTAGTCGGGAGCTCCCCTCTCGTGAGCGGATCCGTGAGTGGTACGAGCGCCGTTGCACACTTCGGAGTGGTGCGCCTCGTCTCACGGACCCGACTGCTGCTGGTGCTACGGACCCGGGCGTTGGAGCTGCTACTGGTGCTGCGGACCCTGACGTTGGAGCTGCTGCTGGTGCTGCGGACCCGAGAGTTGGAGGTGCTACTGGTGCTGAGGACCCGGGCGTTGGGGCTGCGGCTGGTGCTGCGGACCCGGGCGTTGGAGCTGCGGCTGGTGCTGTGGACCCTGGTGTTGGAGTCCCTGCTGGTGCTGAGGACCCGGGCGTTGGAGCTGCGGCAGGTACTGTGGACCCTGGTGTTGGAGCCACTGCTGGTGCTGAGGACTCGGGCGTTGGTGCTGAGGCTAGTACTGAGGACCTCGGTGTTGGAGCTGCTGCTGGTTCTGGTACTGCCGCTGGGGGTACAGGTGCTATCCCTGCTGTGTCTGGAGTCGCCGCGCGCCCTCAGCCGTACTTCGTTCCGCTCCTTCAGCAGGTTCTTGGTCTCTCGCCTCCTCCTGGTCCTCCTCCCTTAGCGTGTTCACAGCCTGTCCCGTCACAGTTACAGTTGCAGCCGGCCTCCCCATTACCTGATCCTTCTCCTTACACTGGTCCTACTGGCGGTCTTACTGAGCGTCGTGAGTCTGCGTCTCGTCCTGCGTCGCCTGTCAGTCCTGCTAGCGCTAGTGCTCGTAGTTCGCGCCAGCGTCCTCCTCCTGCCCCTGGCACGCACCGGATGTCTCTACGTCCGTCTACTGCTCCTCTGCGTGCCCCTTTGCCTTCTCCTCCTGCGTCCTCTCTTCCTGCTCTCGCCGACCCTGCGTCGGACTCTCTTCGTGCTGCCAGTCCTACTGTCACGCGTCTCCTTGCTACTGCCGTCACTGACCCTTCTTTCGAGTCTTCTGCTGAGTCTGCCCTTGTTGCTGAGCTCGTTGACTTTGCTGCTCACTGTCGCCTAGACTACGCTGCGAGTCTTGTCGCTGAGTCTGAGTCTGTCTGTCCTCCGTCCGTCGGGGGTGCGTGTGCCCTTGGCACGGACGTCCTTGAGGACAGGCAGGAGGAGTTCCAGTGCTTGGCCGCTGCTTCACCTCATCTCGTGTCCGTACTGCTTACCCCTGAGGGAGACCCGGATGCACTTGACATCCCGACTCCGCGCTCTTCCGCAGAGGCAATAGAGGGTCCCTACTCCTCTCAGTGGCAGGCAGCTATGGATGTAGAGATGGCTTCCTGGAAGTCCACAGGCACCTACGTTGACGCTGTCCCCCCTCCTGGGGCGAACATCGTCAGTGGCATGTGGATCTTCAGGGTGAAGCGGCCGCCGGGTTCTCCGCCTGTCTTCAAGGCGCGTTACGTGGCTCGTGGCTTCAGTCAGCGGCAGGGAGTTGACTACTTTCAGACCTTCTCCCCCACCCCGAAGATGACCACTCTTTAGGTACTGCTGCACGTTGCTGCTCACCGGGACTACGAGCTGCACTCTCTCGACTTCAGCACTGCTTTCTTGCAGGGCAGCCTGCACGAGGAGATCTGGCTGCGCCGCCCACCTGGCTTCACTGGGTCTTTCCCTCCTGGTACCCAGTGGAGTCTCCGGCGTCCAGTCTACGGTCTCCGTCAGGCGCCACGTGAGTGGCACGACACACTGAGGACTACGCTTGCGGCTCTTGGGTTCGCTCCTTCTACTGCCGACCCGTCGCTGTTCCTGCGCACCGACACCTCTCTGCCGCCGTTCTACATCCTTGTATATGTTGACGACTTGGTCTTTGCCACAGCTGACACTACTGGGCTCGCCTACGTGAAGTCCAAGCTGCAGAAGAGACACACGTGCACTGACCTGGGTGAACTGCGTAGCTACCTTGGCTTGCAGATCACCCGGGACAGAGCACGCTGCACCATTACCCTGACTCAGTCACACATGGTGCAGCAGGTCCTTCAGCGCTTCGGCTTCACGTACTCCTCGCCTCAGGCCACTCCTCTGTCTACTCGCCACTCGCTCTCAGCTCCGCCTTCGGATGAGTCCGTAGAGTCGAGTGGCCCGTACCCAGAGCTTGTTGGCTACCTCATGTTCCTGATGACCTGCACACGACCTGACCTTGCATACCCTATTAGCATTCTTGCACGCTATGTTGCTCCTGGGAGACACCGACCAGAGCACATGGCTGCAGCGAAGAGGGTGTTGCGCTACTTGTGCAGTACGTCGGGCATGGGGCTAGTGCTTGGAGGGCGGAGTCCACTGGTCCTCACTGGACACGCAGACGCTTCTTGGGCTGACGACCAGGCTACGCAGCGGTCGTCACAGGGTTACACCTTCAGCCTTGGTTCCGGCTCTGTTTCGTGGCGGGCTACTCGCTCGTCTTCTGTTCTCGGCTCCAGTTGTGAGGCTGAGATCTACGCAGGGGCCATGGCTGCTCAGGAGCTTCGCTGGCTCACCTACCTGCTGACCGACCTTGGAGAGCCGCCTCGTTCTCCTCCAGTCCTGTACGTCGACAACAAGGCCATGCTGGCCTTGTGTCGAGAGCAGAGACTGGAGCACAGAACAAAGCACATTGCTCTCCGCTACTTCCTTGCTCGTGAGCTACAGCAGCGTGGTCAGTTGCGACTTGCGTACGTGGCCTCTGAGGCCAACACTGTTGATGTCTTCACCAAGGCACTTCAGCCTTGTGATCATCAGCGCTGCTGTACCCAGCTGGGTCTTGTGTCTGTCTTGCCTCACTTGCTCTCCTCTTAACCCTCTTTGTACGGTTACATATATATATTACTGCTCTTGCTTGTTTAGTCTTATATATATATATATGTACTCCTGCATGTCAACTGGCCTTGTGGCCTTGAACTTGTGCTCGGATTGTGTGGTGACGTTGTGATCCACCCTGAGCTTGCTTTGCTTTGCTTTGCTTTACTTGACTGGTCTTGTGACCCCTAGTTCTCCCCCACTTCGCCTATGGGGGTGTGTCAAACATTATATATGTTGTTGTAGTTGTTTAGGCTACAGTGGGTTAGCCTATAGGGGGTACACATTTCTAGGTTTTCATACTTGTACTCATTTCACTCTTAGTTCATTTATTCTTGTTCTACATCCCCTGGTAGACCCTCTCCCCCCTCAGGGTCCTGCCCCGTCAGGTGTGTCCCAGGTAGACGCAGTCGAGCCTGTCGAGGTAGCTGTTGACTCTGGTGCTGCTAGGGGTGCTGAGTCTGGGGGTGCTGAGTCTGGGGGTGCTGAGCCTGGGGGTGCTGAGCCTGGGGGTTCTGAGCCTGGGGGTGCGGAGCCTGGGGGTGCTGAGCCTGGGGGTGTGGAGCCTGGGGGTGCTGAGCCTAGGGGTGCGGAGCCTGGGGGTGCGGAGCCTGGGGGTGCTGGGTCTGCTCGTGTGGCCTCTGGCGGTGCTTCGTCGAGGCGGGAGCTACTCTCTCCGCAGGAGCTGCGCGAGTGGTTTGCCCGGCGCTGGAGCCGTGCTGCTGGAGCTGGAGGTACTACTAGCGCTTCTGTATGATGCTAGCTCTTGTGCCTACTTGGCCTCACTTGCTCACTTCTTGACCTTGCTTGTACTGTGATCTTTCTATACCTGCACTTGCTTGTTTACCTTTATATATGATCTTGCATGTGAACTTGCCTTGTGGCCTTGCTCTTGTGCTCGGACTGTGTGGTGACGTTGTGATCCACCCTGGGCTTGCTTTGCTTTGCTTGACTGGTCTTATGACCTCTTGTTCTCCCCCACTTTGCCTATCGGGGTGTGTCAAACTCATATGCTATAGTCTGTGTAGGCTGTAGTGGGGTAGACAATATGGGGTACAACACTTTTAGGTTTTCCTACTTGTACCCACCTGCTTGCTAGTTCATTCATTCCTTCCTCATTTCTTCACAAAAACAAGGGGAATGCACAGGGAAGTGAGAGCCCTTATGGGTTGAGACTTGTTGAAAGCACGTCAGTTTGAATGCATGTCATCCTAGCGTCCTGCCGAGTGCTCGTGCCATTTGTGCTTGAATTATTTGCATGAGCATATGTCATTGTGCATGGCTGTTGGATTTTATTATCTCTGTGTTTTTATCCAAGTCTACATGCTTTATCATGTAGGAGAAATCCAGAGCTTTCCAACGATACCTATCGCATTATTCCGACCAAGATCGCAAAAGTTACAAGATTTCCAAGATTTGGGAATTCTACCTCATTTTGAGATATTATCTACATTGGGCGATTATTGGGACATGACTATAAAGGGACATTTGGTTGCGTGGTTAGGAAGGAAATTTTGATTTTGGGATTAAACTTCGGCATTCACCCGAGCGGGTCGGGTAGGCCGACCCGACCTGACCATTTTGGCGGGTCGGGTCTTCACTTTTTTATTTGACTACCCGGTCGGGTCGAATAATGAATACCGGCCCATGTGTTTTTGGGCCGGGTACTTGATACCCGTCGGGTCGGGCAAACCCGAACCGATCTCGGGCCACTTATCCGAATCCGGGTCGGGTATATAATAGCCGGACGCGTGTCAGAATAACGAACAGTAATGAATGAACTAGCAGCAGGATGGGTACAAGTAGGAAACCCTAATTGGGTTGTACCCCATACGGGCTACCCCTCTATAGCCTATACAATAAGCAGCATATAGGTTTGACACACCCCCATAGGAAAAGTGGGGGAGAACAAGAGGTCACAAGACCAGTCAAAAAAGGCAAAGCAAGCTCAAGGTGGATCACGAAGTCACCACGCATTCTGAGCACAGGCCACAAGGCCAGTTCACATGCAGAGTTATATATAAAGGAGAACACGTAGTACAGTGATCACAACCTAGCAAGTGTAAGCATGCAGGTATACGTATATAGATCAAAGTACAAGCAAAGTCAAGAAGTGAGCTAGTGAGGCCAAGTAGGCACAAGGCCTAGAATGTTGGATGCACGTCATTATGAGTGCATGTCATCCTAACGTCCTGCCGGGTGCTCGTGCTATTTGTGCTTGCATGATTTGCATGAGCGTATGTCATTATGCATGGCTGTTGGATATTATCATCTCTGTGTTTTTCTCCAAGTTTAAAAGCTTGACCATGCAGGAGAAATCCAGAGCTTTCCAACGATACCAAGATCGCCTTATTCCGACCAAGATTGCCCAAGTTACAAGATTTCCAAGACTTGGATTTCTTATTACCTTTTGGGGTTATATCTAATTTGGGTGATTACTTGGACATTACTATAAAGGGATCTTTGGTTGGGTGGTTAGGGAAGGCAACTTTGACTTTTGGATTGGGGTGGCTAAAAGTTTCTAGCATGGGTTGCAAATGTTGCAACACCTAGGCAAAATCCAACTAGATTGGATTTTGCATGTGACACCTCAAGGACCTCATGATGAGGGTTGCATCATTGCTGCTAGGAAGGTTCCTACCATCCTTACCTAGCTCTTGGAGAACCCCTTCCCTCTCATGGTTCTCTTGGAGGTTCCCAACTCCAACTCTCTATGCCCTAATGTTTGTACTTCCTCCACCATTCTAGTCATGCGGCTACTGGACGTTTTCAAATGGATCTCACTCTCTAGACCATCTTAACAACTGATTCAAATTGGAGATTGTCAGAACATTATAGCTTATGTTGTTGTGTAGGCTATAGTGGGGTATCCCATAGGGGGTACAACCCAATTAGGGTTTCCTACATGTACTCACTTCATTCATAGTTCATTCATTCTCGTTCTACTTTCCACATGGTATCGAGCAGGTTCCCTCGTGGGAACTGTTCCTAAGGCCCTACTATTGCTTCCGCTGCTACTTGATCTGTCGCACGCCCCGCGGCGTGCGACCTATTTTCATCTCGCCGCGCGCCAACGGCATGCGCCCCGAGGCGCGCGGCCCCGCTACCCCGTCGCGCCGCCCTAGCGGCCGCGTTGCGCCGCCCTCGCGGCCCTCCCGCCGCCCTTCACTGCGGCCCCGTCGCCCTTCGCGTCGGCCCCGCCACCCTTCGCTGCGGCCCTGCCGCCCTCAGCTGCGGCCCCATCGCCGCCCTCACCTGCGGCTCGTCGCCGCCCTCACCTGCGGCCCCGACGCCGCCCTCAGCTTCGGCCCCGTCGCCACCCTCACTTGCGGCCCGTCGCCGCCCTCGGTTGCGGCCCCGCCGCCCTCACCTCCGGCCCCTGCGCCACCTCGGCTGGCCCCGTCGCCTACCCCTGCGGCCCCAGCGCTGCCCTTCCCGGCCCCGGCGCCATCTCTGCCGGCCCCTACGCCGCCCTTCCCGGCCCCGGCGCCGCCTCTGCAGGCCCGGTCGCCTACCCTGCGGCCCCGGCGCCGCCTCTGCTGGCCCCGTCGCCGCTCCACCCGGCCCCGCCGCCGTCCCCAAGCGGCCCCGCCGTCACCACCGAGCTGCTGGCGCCGCTGAGCTAGTGCCGAGCCACCCGAACCGCCCGAGCCGCAGCGCCACCTCAGCCGCCCGAGCCACCGGGTCGCCGAGCCGCCGAGCTGCTGTTGCTGCCGTACCGCCGTACCGCCGAGCCGCCGAGCCGCCCGAGTCGCCCGAGCCGCCGAGCCGCCCGAGTCGCCCGAGCCGCCGAGCCGCAGTTACTGCAGTGCCGCCGTGCCGCCGAGTCGCCGAGTCGTCGAGCCTGCTCTTCCCACCACTGGTGAGCCCCTGCCTTACTTGCTTGGCTGCCTACCTTACTGCTGCTACTCCTGCTCCTGCTCCTACTGGCGGAGCCAGATGCAGCCCCAGCGACGTCAGCGTGAGTCCCTCACGCCCCAGCAGCTGCGTGAGTGGTACGCTGGTTGGGGTTGTAGGGGTGGCGCCGCTACTACTGCAACTACTACTGGCGGCGGCCAGATGCAGCTCCAGCGACGCCCACCCGCGTCTCTCACACCCCAGCAGCTTCGTGAGTGGTACGCTCAGAGTAGAGGGTCTCTCAGCTCTGTTCGCTGCTCTTACGTGATTCGCACTGGTGCTCGGACTGGTCAGCCTTGTGGGACGCACTATTTGGCGACGAGGCTGAGCTCCCCGACTGGGTGGAGTTGCTTAGGCAGAGGCTAGATATATTTGCTCTTGACTATGATGCTATTCTCACTGCCATGTATGCATTGCCCACTAGTGCTGACCGTGCCGGTCACCTGTGCGTACCGCCTGACCCAGGTATAGAGACTGTTGCTCTAGCTGCTGGTGCGGCTGCTGCTCTGGGTGCTAGTGTGTCTCCTGCTCCAGGTACAGGTGCGGCTGCTGCTCTAGGTGCTAGTGAGTCTGCTTCCTCAGGTGCGGGTGGGTCTGCTCTCTCAGGTACCACGTCGGCTCCGGCCTCTCACACCTTCACCCTTGACTCGGGGGCTTCCCGCTCCTTCTTTCGAGACCGCACCACACTCACGCCGCTTGGTCGGCCAGTTGCAGTCTCTCTGGCAAACCCCTCTGGGGGCCCTGTCCTTGCTCACTTCTCCACTGTCCTCCCGTGCCCGGCGGCCCCCTCTGGCACCCTGTCTGGTCTTTACCTCCCCTCGTTCTCTACGAACTTGGTGAGTGGTGCTGACCTGCAGGATGCGGGGGTTCACCAGTTCACTCCTGCGAGTCAGCGGGTGACCCACTGCACATACGCTCGGACAGGCCAACACCTGGCCACATTTACTCGTCGGCCGGGGTCGAGCCTGTACACACTGACCACTGCGTCTCCTCCAGTTGCTGAGTCTGGTAGGGTAGCTGCGTCGGGTCATGTGTTTGTTGCAGCGTCCAGGTCTGGTCCTGAGTCTGCCCCCTGTTCGTGTCGTCTCCTGTCTCACGAGACTCTCCTCTGGCACCACCGCCTTGGTCACCCCTCTCTGCTTCGGCTCAGAGGCATGGCCTCTCGTCTTCTTATTTCTGGTCTCCCCCGGTCCCTCCCTCCCCTTCCTCAGGGCCCTGGCCCTACCTGTGTCCCCTGTGTCGAGGGGCGCCAGCGTGCTGCCCCTCACTCCTCCCAGTTTCCTTCGACAGAGGCCCCGTTGCAGACGCTTCACATGAACGTGTGGGGCCCAGCCCGCGTCCGTGGACAGGGTCACGAGCGCTACTTCCTGCTCGTTGTTGACGACTACTCGCGTTACACCGCAGTCTTCCCCTTGCGCAGCAAGGGTGATGTCACTGAGGTGCTGATTGACTGGATCCGCGCAGCTCGTCTCCAGCTCAGGCAGAGCTTTGGCTCGGACTTTCCTGTTCTGCGTCTACACTCGGACAGAGGCGGAGAGTTTTCCTCTGGCCTTCTAAGAGCCTACTGTCACGCACGGGGCATCCGTCAGACCTTCACGCTTCCGGACTCCCCGCAGCAAAATGGGATTGCTGAGCGCCGCATTGGCATGGCCATGGACGTCGCTCGTACGTCTATGATGCATGCGGCTGCCCCCCATTTTCTGTGGCCGTTTGCGGTCAGGTACGCGGCGCATCAGATCAACCTTCACCCCAGGGTCTCCAGGCCGGAGACCTCCCCAGCATTGCTGTGGACGGGGAAGGTTGGCGATGCGTCGGCGTTCCGGGTCTGGGGATCTCGGGCGTTTGTCCGCAACTTATCTGCGGACAAGCTGTCCCCTCGTGCTGCTCCTTGCGTCTTCCTGGGGTTCCCCCCTGACGCGCCTGGGTGGCAGTTCTACCACCCCACCTCTCGCCGTGTTCTGTCCTCCCAGGACGTCACGTTTGACGAGTCGGTCCCCTACTACCGGCTCTTCCCCTACCGCATTCCGTCCCTCCCCCCGCCCCCGCTCTTCCTTGTACCAGGTCCCCCCCAGGTAGACCCCCTCCCCCCTCAGGGTCCTGCCCCTTCAGGTGTGTCCCACGTAGACGCAGTCGAGCCTGTCGAGGTCACTGGTGACTCTAGTGCTGCTGAGGGTGCTGAGCCTGGGGGTGCTGAGCCTGGGGGTGCTGAGCCTGGGGGTGCTGGGCCTGGGGGTGTTGAGCCTGGGGGTGCTACGCCTGGGGGTGCTGAGCCTGGGGGTGCTGAGCCTGGGGGTGCTGAGCCTGGGGGTGCTACGCCTGGGGGTGCTTTGCTTAGGGGTGCTGGGCCTAGGGGTGCTGCGCCTGGAGGTGCTCCGCCTGGAGGTTTTCCGGGTGCTTCGTCTCGCCGGGAGCCACTCTCTCCACAGGAGCTGCGCGAGTGGTTTGCCCGGTGCTGGAGCCGTGCTGCTGGTGCTGGAGGTTCGTCGGCTACTAAGGGTGCTGCTGTCGCGGGTCCCGGAGGTGCTCGTCCTGGGAGTACTGGAGCTGCTGGGCCTGCAGGTTCGACTGGAGCTGGTGCTGCTGAGGGTGTTGGCGCTGAGACTACCACTAGCGGGGTTGCTGGGGGTGCTCCTGGTGCTGCTGGAGGTTCTGGAGCTGCTGGAGGTGCTGCTAGAGCGGGTGCTCCTGCTCGGGGTACTGGTGCTGTCCCTGCTGCTTTTGGCGTCGCCACGCGGCCTCGACCGTACTTCGTTCCACTCCTGCAGCAGGTTCTTGGTCTTCCACCTTCTACTGGTCCTCCTCCTCCCTTAGAGGGTCCACAGCCTGTCCAGTCACAGTCACAGCTACAGCCTGCCTCCCCTTTGCCTGCTCCTTCTCCCTACACTGGTCCTACTGGATGTCTTACTGAGCGTCGTGAGCCTGCGTCTCGTCCTGCGTCGCCTGTTCGTGTTGCTCGCACTAGTGGTCGCGGTTCGCGTCAGCGTCCTCCTCCTGTCCCTGGCACGCACCGGATGTCTCTGCGTCCGTCCACTGCTCCTCTGCGTGCCCCTTTGCCTTCCCCTCCTGAGTCCTCTCTTCCTGCTCTTGCCGACCCGGAGTCGGACTCTCTTCGTGCTGCCAGTCCTACTGTCACGCGTCTCCTTGCTACTGTTGTCACCGATCCTTCTTTCGAGTCTACTGCTGCGTCTGCTCTCGTTACAGAGCTCGTCGACTTTGCTGCTCGCTGTCGTCTAGACTACGCTACTAGTCTTGTCGCTGAGTCTGCGTCTGTCTGTCCTCCGTCCGTCGGGGGTGAGTGTGCCCTTCGCACGGACGTCCTTGAGGACAGGCAGGAGGAGTTCCAGTGTCTGGCAGCTGCTTCACCTCATCTCGTGTCCGTACTGCTTACCCCTGAGGGAGACCCGGATGCACTTGACATCCCGACTCCGCGCTCTTACGCGGAGGCGATAGAGGGTCCCTACTCCTCTCAGTGTCAGGCAGCTATGGATGCAGAGATGGCTTCCTGGAAGTCCACAGGCACCTACGTTGACGCTGTCCCCCCTCCTTGGGCGAACATCGTCAGTGGCATGTGGATCTTCAGGGTGAAGCGGCCGCCAGGCTCTCCCCCTGTCTTCAAGGCGCGTTACGTGGCTCGTGGCTTCAGTCAGCGACAGGGAGATGACTACTTTCAGACCTTCTCCCCCACCCCGAAGATGATCACTCTTCGGGTACTGCTACACGTTGCTGCTCACCGTGACTACGAGCTGCACTCTCTTGACTTCAGCACTGCTTTCCTGCAGGGCAGCCTGCACGAGGAGATCTGGCTGCGCCGCCCACCTGGCTTCACTGGGTCTTTCCCTCCTGGTACCCAGTGGAGTCTCCGGCGTCCAGTCTACGGTCTCCGCCAGGCGCCACGTGAGTGGCACGACACACTGAGGACTACACTTGCGGCTCTTGGGTTTGCTCCTTCTACTGCCGACCCGTCGCTGTTTCTGCGCACCGACACTTCTCTGCCGCCGTTCTACATCCTCGTGTACGTCGACGACTTGGTCTTTGCCACAGCTGACACTGCTGGACTCGCCTACGTGAAGTCCGAGCTGCAGAAGAGACACACGTGCACTGACCTTGGTGAACTGCGCAGCTACCTTGGCTTGCAGATCACCCGGGACAGAGCACGCCGCACCATTACCCTGATTCAGTCACATATGGTGCAGCAGGTCCTTCAGCGCTTCGGCTTCACGTACTCCTCGCCTCAGGCCACTCCTCTGCCTACTCGCCACTCACTCTCAGCTCTGCCTTCGGATGAGTCCGTAGAGTCGAGTGGCCCGTATCCAGAGCTTGTTGGCTACCTCATGTTCCTGATGACCTGCACACGACCTGACCTTGCATACCCTCTTAGCATTCTTGCACGCTATGTTGCTCCTGGGAGACACCGACGAGAGCACATGGCTGCAGCGAAGAGGGTGTTGCGCTACTTGTGCAGTACGTCGGGCATGGGGCTAGTGCATGGAGGGCGGAGTCCAGTGGTCCTCACTGGGCACGCGGACGCTTCTTGGGCTGACGACAAGGCTACGCAACGGTCGTCACAGTGTTACACCTTCAGCCTTGGTTCCGGCTCTGTTTCGTGGCGGGCTACTCGCTCGTCTTCTGTTCTCGGCTCCAGTTGTGAGGCTAAGATCTACGACGGGGCCATGGCAGCCCAGGAGCTTCGCTGGCTCACCTACCTTCTGACTGATCTTGGAGAGCCGCCTCGTTCTCCTCCAGTCCTGTACGTAGACAACAAGGCCATGCTGGCCTTGTGTCGAGAGCAGCGACTGGAGCACAGAACAAAGCACATTGCTCTTCGCTTCTTCCTTGCTCGTGAGCTACAGCAGCGTGGTCAGTTGCGGCTTGCGTACGTGGCCTCTGAGGCCAACACTGCTGATGTTTTCACCAAGGCGCTTGCGCCTTATGATCATCAGCGCTTCTGTACTCAGCTTGGTCTTGTGCCTGTCTTGCCTCACTTGCTCACTTCTTGACCTTTGCTTGTACTGTCACATATATATACTCTTGCTCTTGCTTGCTTAGCCTCTTATATATATATGTGCTTCTGCATGTGAACTAGCCTTCTGGCCTTGAACTTGTGCTCGAAATGTGTGGTGACTTTGTGATCCACCCTGAGCTTTGCTTTGCTTAGCTTGACTGGTCTTGTGACCCCTTGTTCTCCCCCACTTTGCCTATGGGGGTGTGTCACAACATTATAGCTTATGTTGTTGTGTAGGCTATAGTGGGGTATCCCATAGGGGGTACAACCAAATTAGGGTTTCCTACATGTACTCACTTCATTCATAATTCATTCATTCTCGTTCTACTTTCCACAGAGATGGTAGCTAAGGCTTAGGCGCAACATCCTACCGTGCGGATTTTTGTTTAGTTGAGTAATGAGTTCGTCGTAAGCCTTCGGAGTGACGAATCCTGAATAACATAGAATCGTACAGAAACGCTGATGATCACAAGGCTGAAGTGCCTTGGTGAAGATATCGGCAGTGTTGGCCTAAGAGGCCACGTAAACAAGACGAAGCTGACCACGCTGCTGCAACTCTCGAGCAAGGAAGTAGCACAAAGCGATGTGCTTCGTTCTATGCTCCTGACACAAGGCAATCATGGCCTTGTTGTCGACGTACAGAAGTAGAGGAGAACGAGGCGGCTCTCCCAAGTCGGTCAGCAGGTAGGTGAGACAGCGTAACTCCTGTGCAGCCATGGCCCCTGCGTAGATCTCAGCCTCACAACTGGAGCTGAGAACAGAAGACGAGCGAGTAGACTGCCACGAAACAGAACTGGAGCCAAGGCTGAAGGTGTAACCCTGTGATGACCGCTGCGTAGCCATGTCGTCAACCTAAGAAGCGTCTGTATGACCAGTGAGGACAACTCGAGCCCGTCCTCCAAGCACGAGCCCCATGCCTAACATACTGCACAAGTAGCGCATCACCCTCTTAGCGGCCTTCTAGTGCTCTGGTCGGTGTCTTCCGGCCGCAACGTAGCGTGCCAGGATGCTAAGAAGGTAAGCAGGGTAAGCAGGTCATCAGGTACATGAGGCAGCAAGCTCTGGATATGGGCCATTCGGCTCTACGGACTCATCCAAAGGCAGAGCTGAGAGCGAGTGACCGGTAGGCAGAGGAGTGGACTGTGGCGAGGAGTAATCGAATTGGAAGCGCTAAAGGACCTGCTGCACCATTTGTGACTGAGTCAAGGTGATGGTGCGCCGTGCTCTGTCCCGAGTGAACTGCAAGCCAAGATAGCTGCGCAGCTCACCCAAGTCTGTGCACGTGGGTCTCTTCTGCAGCTATGACTTCACGTTGGCCAGTCGAGCAGTGACAGCAGTGGCAAAGACCAAGTCGCGAGGGGCCTGGCGGAGACCGTAGACTGGCCGCCGGAGGCTTCACTGGGTAGCTGCAGAAAACGACCCAGTGAAGCCAGGTGGACGGCGCAGCCAGATCTCCTCGTGCAGGCTGCCATGTAGGAAAGCGGTGCTGAAGTCAAGAGAGTGAAGCTCGTAGTCACGCTGAGCGGCGACGTGCAGCAGCACCCGAAGAGTGGTCATCTTAGGGGTAGGTGAGAAGGTATGGAAGAAGTCAACTCCCTATCATGGACTGAAGCCTTGTGCAACGTAACGCGCCTTGAAGACAGGCGGAGAACCCGGCGGCCTCTCCACCCTGAAAATCCACATGCCACTAACGATGTTCGCCCCAGGTGGGGGAACCTCGTCGACGTAAGTGCCTGTGGACTTCCAGGATGCCATCTCTGCGTCCATGGCTGACTGCCACTGAGAGGAGTAGGGACCCTCTATCGCCTCTGCGTAAGAGCGCGGGGTCGGGATGTCTGATGCATCCGGGTCTCCCTCAAAGGCAATCAGCATGGACACGAGATGAGGTAAAGCAGCAGCAAAACACTAGAACTCCTCCTGCCTGTCCTCAAGGACGTCCGTGCCAAGAGCGCAGTCACCCTCGACGGACGGAGGACAGACAGACTCAGACTCAGCAACAAGACTCGCGGCGTAGTCTAGACGAGAGGCGGCAGGAAAGTCAACCAGCTCATCAACAAGAGCAGACGCAGCAGTAGACTCACACGAAGGGTCAGTGACAACAGTGGCCAGGAGACGCGTGACAGTAGGACTAGCAGCACGAAGGGAGTCAGACTCCGGGTCCGGACCGTCAGCATGGGAGGACGCAGGAGGAGACGGCAGAGGGAAACGCAGTGGAACAGAGGAAGGACGAAGTGCCATCTGGTGCATGCCGGGGACAGGAGGAGGACGCTTACGCGGAACACGACGACTAGTGCGAATAGCGCGAAGAGGCGACGCAGGACGAGACGCAGGCTCACGACGCTCTGTAAGACCTACGGGCTGCTCACTGTAAGGAGAGGGAGGAGGCAGAGGGGAGGCTGGCTGTAACTGCGGCTGGGACTGGTCAGGCAGTGGACATAATGAGGGAGGAGTAAGGCCAGCGGAAGGCGGGAGACCAAGAACCTACTGAAGAAGTGGAACGAAGTACGGTTGCGGCCGCACAGCGCCTCCAGAACCAGCACCGACAGTACCAGTGCCTCCAGCAGCTCCAGTCCAGCAGCACCTTCAGCAGCTCCAGCTCCAGCAGCACCTCCAGCTCCAGCTCCAGCAGCACCTCCAGCAGCTCCAGCTCCAGCAGCTCCAGTACCTCCTGTAGCACCTGAGGAGAGTCACTCTACAACGGTAGTGAGCTAGACTACGGGGGTTGGCACGAACTACTAGAGGTGATCGTAGCTTTGCCTAGTTCCTTGGTGTTTGCACAATCGCGGGAGAAATCGGCAAGAGTTTCCACTAGCAAAGTTGGAATTCCAGAAAAAAAATGGTAGAACAAGCAATGACATAATGTCTACATCAGTCACCTAGCAACCCTGCAGCTAGCCTGGTCGACTGCCAGCACAACTCGGTCAACCGCCTGCCTGCGTTGCGTAGAGGAGCCGCGCCAGCACTACAGGAGGGCGACCTGCCAACAGAGCAGGTCGACGGCGTGCCAACGCTGAAGCAGAGCAGCTGTCCGGCATTGCCCCGTAGAACACAGCAGTGCGCACGCTCGCAGGTGCGCGCAGACGATTGGCCCGACTTGCCTTGTTGGGCATCCGTCGGCTGTTGCCTGACTAGCGCGAAGTCGCCCGTGCCATCGCGTCCTCGACGATGTTCGCGTGCCTTCGCAGAACTCGTCGAGCAGGTTACCCGGTCGACCTGGTCGACCCCCAGGTGCTCTGGTCGACCCCACGCGCCTCCGGTCGACCACCGGGTCCCTCTGGTCGACCACCAGGTGCCTCTGGTCGACCACAACTCCCGTCAAGCTACCCCCTGGTCGACGGACCCCTTCCATCGACCAGAACAATCAGCGGTTGTCGCCGAGCTCCCCTCGTCGACCGCTGCTCACTTGTCAGGTCGATGGACTGCTCCGTCGACCTCCTGGTCGAACTGCAGGTCGATGGGATGCTCTGGAGACCTCCCGGTCGAGTTGCAGGTCGACGGGATGCTTCCGAGACCACCCGGTCAAGCTGTAGGTCGACAGGATGCTCCAGAGGCCTCTCGGTCGAGCGGTAGGTCGACGGGATGCTCCGGAGACCTCCCGGTCGAGCTGCAGGTCGACGGGATGCTCCGGAGACCTCTCGATCAAGCGGTCCCTCCTAGTCAACGTCCCACCCGTTGCCCAGACCAGTCAGTTGCAGTTGTCGAGCTCTGTGAGAGTACGACGGCTTATGCCAGCTATGCTTGCGTGCCTTTACTTTATGATGCTATTTCTAGCATAGGATAATTATATGCATGCATGAATTGCTTGATTTCCTAGGCTAGGTGCTTTCCTATATTTTATTATAGTTATGGCACCGAGCTAGGTTGCGTGCACCGAATTCTGGCTTTTCGGTTGCCACCGAATTGCCTTCTACCGAATTCGGGAAGGATCTGTTCGGGACGCTTCGCGACCCGCGGAACCTTCGCGTAACACCTGGTTACGGGGCCTTGTGTCGAGCCTATATATAGCCTCGTGTTGTACCCAAGTGATCATTCAATTACAATTCTCTTTTCTGAGCTTGATCCTAGATCCTCACACTTGGTATCAGAGCCTGTTTGCAAGCGAAGTTTTTCGACCGCTTAAACCTAGCTTTTAAAACCGCGGGGGCGACGACGGAAAGCGCCGATTTCGGGTACGTAAACCAGTTCCGCGCTATTTTCTAACGTCCCCCTCGAACCGGTTTTCGAACACTCCTCAGATCCAGTGGCGAAAAAGTTGGAATTTCGACCGTCGGATCGATTCGAATCTCAACGGCCTCGAGAATTTCGCCCAAAAAGGTTGGAATTTGGAGCGTCAGATCGAATTTCTTCTCAACGGCCGAGATCACACGCGAATTTTGACTAAGGGAGAATAACGCGTGTAAAACGTTATATATGTGTTATTGCTTTGTAGGCTATAGTGGGTTAGGCTTTAAGGGGTACACAACTCTAGGGTTTCATACTTGTACTCCAATGTTTCATAGTTCAATCACTTCTTGTTTCTGACATGGTATTAAGAGCTTAGGTTCTAGACCTAAGGGCCCACCGTTCCGCTAGAGGTGCCCTCGTGCGCCCCTTTTTTTAGCGCCCTCGTGCGCCTCTCCCCTAGTGCGCCTTCGTGCGCTCTCCTCTCACGCTGCCCGTGTGCAGCCCGCTAGCAGCCCGAGCGCGTCCCCGCCGTTTTAGCGCGCGTAGGAAAACCGCCACCTAGGGCGGCCCGATTTTTTTTCTCGCGAGCCCCAGCAGGCCGTCGCCCGTAGGCCCCGCTCGCCCCTAGGCCGACGCGCGACCCTCAGCCGCCCGCCCGCAGGTCGCAGCCAGCGCGCCCAGAGCGTCGCAGCCCTGCCCGTAGGCCGCCGCAACGCTCCTCTAGGCCGCCGCCCGCGCGCTAGTCAGGCCCACGCACAGCCGCGGCCCGCCCGCTACAGCCGCCCACGCGCACGCCCCTCGTCGTGCACCTCCGCGTAGCCCAGCCCGAGCCGAGCCGCGCCGCCCGAACCGAGCCGCGCCGCCCGAACCGAGCCGCGCCGCCCGACCTGAGCCGCATCGCCCTACTGTGCCCCACCTGCAGCAAATCCTGTTCCTGTTCCTGACGTACTACTGCTTCAGCTGCAACTGCTACTACTACTGCTACTAGTGCTACTGTTCCTACTGCTAATGCTGCCACTATGGCCACTCCCTCTATTCTCACCTTTGACGCTGAGGGCCGCCCGATTAAGTTTTAAGTTTGGTTAGATGACCTCCACCTGTTCCTCCAGATCACTGCCAAGGACGATGTCTCCCTGTATGACCACACGTCAGGCACTGCTCCCGCACCTCCCGCTACTGCTGACAGTACTGCTCGCTCCCAGTGGCAGACCCGTGATGCTCACGCCCGCCTAGCCGTTCGCAGCCACCTGCCGTTAGATGAGCTCGGGCACTTCGGCCAGCATAAGACCGCTAAGGAGCTGTACAACGCAGTAGTCGCGCGCTACTCCTCCCCTGCCACTGCTGCTATAGGCCGTCTCTCACTGCCCTACCTCTTCCCCGACCTGTCCGCCTTTGCCACTGTAGCTGACCTCATCACCCACCTCCGTATCAATGACCTCCGCTACCGTGCCGCGCTCCCCCCAGATTTCCTCGCCAAGAACCCCCCCCCCCCCCCCCCGATGTACCTCACACTGTACCACCTTGTCACCCGCCTCCCTGACTCCCTTCACACAGTCAGGGACCAGTTTCTCGCCCTCTCCCCCACTGACCTCACTGTCGACCTCCTCGAGAAGGAACTCCTTGCAGCTGAGAAGATCATTGTAGCTGTAGGTGCCTCTCGTGGTGACCCCCGCACCCCCTTCTTTGAGGGGTGGTCCCCCTCCCCCCTCCTCCCCTCCATTGCATCTGCTGCTACTGTCGACTACCTCGGAGCTGAGGGGGTCGGGGTCGCGTCTGCTCCTAGTGGGAGGCACAAGGGCGGCTGGGGCAAGGGGGGCAGGGGTGGTGGAGGTGGAGGCGGGGGCGGCGGCGGTGGAGGGGGTGGGGGAGGCGGGGGTGGTGGCGGAGGTGGGAGTGGCGCGGGTGGTGGGGGGATCAGTGGCGGCACAGGGGGCAGTGGCGGCGGAGGTGGTGGGGGTGGTGGGGGCGGTGGTGGCAGTGGTGGCGGCGGTGGAGCGGGTGGCGGGCGCGGTGGAGCGGTGCAACGTGGGGGGTTCGGCGGTGGCCAGAGGCAGCAGCAGCAGCGTCCCGGCGAGACTCCCTCACCCCAGCAGCTCCGTGAGTGGTACTCTCAGCATGGGGGGTCTGGGGGTGGAGGTACCTGCCCGTACGTCATCCGCACAGGTGACCGCACTGGCCAGACTTGTGGGAAATTTCACACGGCGCAACGCTGTTTCTTTCGCCTCGATGACGCCTGGCGCGAGCAGTTCCCTGACGCCTCTAAGCTGCCCCGCTGGGCTGATCTGCTTAAGAAGGGGATTGATATCTTTGCTCTTGATTATGATGCTATCCTTGCTGCTATGTATGCATTGACTAATAGTGTTGAGGGTGACTGTTACCTGAGTGTACCGCCCGACCCAGGCTGCAGCTCTAGGTGCTAGTGCGTCTGCTGCTCCAGGTCCTGGTGAGGCTGCTGCCCTAGGTGCTAGTGCGTCTGCGTCTACTGGTACCGCACCTACTGAGGCACTGCACACTTTCACACTAGACTCAGGTGCTTCCCGCTGTTTCTTTCGTGACCGCACTGCCCTAGAGCAGCTTCCTAGACAGGTTGATGTCTCCCTGGCTGACCCCTCAGGGGGTCCGGTCCTTGTGACCTCCACCACTGCCCTCCCTTGTCCTGCTGTCCAGTCTGGCACGCTGTCGGGCCTCTACCTCCCCTCGTTCTCAACGAACTTGGTGGCGGGTTCCGCGCTCCAAGACGCGGGTGTTCACCAGTTCACCCCGGCCTATGAGCGTGTGACGCACTGCACGTGTGCCCGAACGGGTCGTCACCTGGCTACCTTCACTCGGCAACCGGGATCGGACTTGTACACACTGATCACTGAGTCCCCTCAGGTAGCTGCGTCGGCGTCTGCGTCATGTCAGCTATCGGCCCCCTACTCGTGTCGCTCCCTGTCGCACAGGACTGTCCTCTAGCACCACCGCCTTGGTCACCCGTCAGTGCAGCTCCTTCGCAGCATGCACTCCAGGTACCTTGTCTCTGGTCTTCCCAGAGTTCTCCCTCCCCTGCCACCCTCACCTGCTCCTCCCTGTCTTCCCTATGTTGAGGGGCGGCAGCGCGCCGCTCCTCACTCCTCCTCGTTCCCTCCCACAGAGGCTCCCCTGCAGACTCTCCACCTGGACGTGTGGGGCCCCGCCCGCGTCCGGGGATAGGGCCACGAGCGGTACTTTATGCTGGTCGTCGACGACTACACGCGCTACACCACGGTCTTCCCCTTGCGTACCAAGGGTGAGGTCCCTGATGTCTTGAACCTCTGGATCCGCGCTGCTCGTCACCAGCTCCACCAGCGGTTCCAGTCGGACTTTCCTGTCCTACGTCTGCACTCTGACAGAGGTGGCGAGTTTTCCTCTGACCTCCTGGCAGCCTACTGTGCGGAGCACGGCATCCGCCAGACGTTCACTCTCCCGCCCTCTCCACAGCAGAATGGGGTTGCTGAGCGCCGCATTGGTCTTGTCATGGAGGTCGCTCGTACCTCCATGATCCATGCGGCTGCCCCCCATTTCCTATGGCCATTTGCAGTGCAGTACGCCTCGCATCAGCTCAACCTCTGGCCCCGTGTCTCCGTTCCGGAGACCTCGCCTACCCTGCGTTCGACGGGGTAGGTTGGCGACGCGTCGGTGTTCCGAGTCTGGGGATGTCGAGCCTTTGTCCGCGATACATCCGCGGACAAACTCTCCTCCCGTGCGGTTCCCTGTGTCTTCCTTGGCTTTGTCCCTGACGCGCCTGGCTGGCGGTTTTACCACCCCACCTCGCGCCGTGTCTTCGCCTCTCAGGACGTCACCTTTGACGAGTCGGTACCCTTTTACCGTCTCTTCCCCTACCGCACTGCCCCGCTCCCCCCCCCCGCCGCTCTTCCTCACCCCAGGTGTCCTGTCGGTAGACCCCCTCCCTCCCCAGGGTGCTGCTCCCTCAGATGTTTCCCAGGTAGACCCGGTCGAGCCTGTCGAGGTAGCTGTTGACTCTGGTCCTGCGCGAGGTACTGAGCATGCTGAGCCTGGTGGTGCTGGGTCTGGGGGAACTGAGACTGGGGGTGCTGAGTCAGGGGGTGCGGAGACTTTGGGTGCTGAGCCTGGAGGTGCTGTGGCTGGGGGTGCTGAGCCTGGGGGTGCTGAGACTGGGGATGCAAAGACTGGGGGTGCTGAGCCTGGTGGCGCTCCCTCTCTACAGCAGCTGCGTGAGTGGTACTCCCAGCGCTACAGCCTCCGTCGTGGGGCTACTGGAGCTGGGGGGTCTGCTGGAGTCGGGGCTGGTGGCCTCACAGGTGCAGTCCTGCAGCCAGAGCCTCCCTCCCCTCAGCGGCTACGTGAGTGGTACGCTCGGCGATGCAGCCTCAGGAGTGGAGCTCCTGGTGTTGAGGTACCGCCAGCTGGAGGCCCTGCTGCTGGAGGTACTGCTGGTGCTGGTGCTGCTGGAGGTGCTGCTGGTGCTGCTGGAGGTCCTGGAGGTGCTGCTGGTGCTGCTGGAGGTTCTGGAGTTGCTGGAGGTGCTGCCGGTGCTGGTGGAGGCTCTGGAGCTGCCGGAGGTGCTGCAGGTGCTGGTTCGGTTGGAGGTTCTGGTGCTGTCTCTGCTGCTTCTGGGGGCACTTCACGGCCGCGGCTGTACTTCGTCCGCTCCTTCAGCAGGTTCTTGGTCAGCCGCCTCCTCCTTGTCGTCCTCCCTCCTTAGAGTGTCCTCCGCCTATCCAGTCGCAGTCCCAGCTCCCTCCTGCCTCGCCACTTCCTGGTCCTTCTCCCTACACTGGTCCGACAGGCAGTCTTACAGAGCGTCGTGAGCCTGAGTCTCGTCCTGTGTCGCCTGTGTCTTGTCATGTGTCACCTGTTCATGCTGCTCGCACTGGTCGCCGTGGTCAGCGTGAGCATCCTCCACCTGTGCCTGGCACACACTTTATGACTCTGCGTCCTTCCACTACTCCACAGCGTGTCCCTCTGCCGTCTCCTCCTGAGTCCTCTCTTCCTGTCCTTGCTGACCCGTAGTCTGACTCTCTTCGTGCTGCCAGTCCTACTGTCACGCGTCTCCTGGCCACTGCTGACACTGACCCTTCCTTTGAGTCTGCTGCTGCGTCTGCCCTAGTTGCTGAGCTTGTTGACTTTGCTGCTCACTATCGTCTAGACTACGCTGCGAGTCTTGTTGCTGAGTCTGAGTCTGTCTGTCCTCCGTCCGTCGGGGGTGAGTGTGCTCTAGGCACGGACGTCCTTGAGGACAGGCAGGAGGACCTTGAGTATCTTGCAGCCGCTGCGCCTCATCTCGTTTCCATGCTGATTGCCCCTTTGGGAGACCCGGATGCTCCAGACATCTCGACCCCGCGCTCTTACGCTGAGGCGATCGCGGGTGAGTACTCCTCTCAGTGGCAGTCAGCCATGGACGCAGAGATGGCATCCTGGAAGTCCACTGGCACTTACATCGACGAGGTTCCTCCTCCTGGGGCGAACATCGTCAGTGGCAGGTGGATTTTCAGGGTGAAGCGGCCGCCGGGTTCTCCGCCTGTCTTCAAGGCTCGTTACGTTGCTCGTGGCTTCAGTCAGCGAGAGGGAGTAGACTTCTTTCAGACCTTCTCCCCCACCCCGAAGGTGACCACTCTTCGGGTGCTACTGCACGTTGCTGCTCAGCGTGACTACGAGCTTCACTCTCTTGATTTCAGCAGAGCTTTCTTGCAGGGTAGCCTGCACGAGGAGATCTGGCTGCGCCGCCCTCCTGGCTTCACTGGGTCGTTTCCTCCTGGTACCCAGTGGAGCCTCCGGCGGCTGGTCTATGGTCTGCGACAAGCGCCACGTGAGTGGCACGACACACTGAAGACTACTCTTGCGGCACTTGGGTTCGCGCCCTCTACTGCTGACCTGTCACTGTTTCTGCGCACCGACACTTCGCTGCCGCCGTTCTACATCCTCGTGTACGTCGACGACTTGGTCTTTGCCACTGTTGACACTGAGGCTCTTGCCCACGTGAAGTCTGAGCTGCAGAAGAGACACACGTGCACAGACCTGGGTGAACTGTGCAGCTACCTTGGCTTGCAGATCATCCGCGACAGAGCACGCCGCACCATCACACTGACTCAGTCACACATGGTGCAGCAGGTCCTTCAGCGCTTCGGCTTCACCTGGTCCTCAGCACAGGCCACTCCTCTTGCTATAGGTCACTTGCTCTCAGCTCTGCCTTCGGATGAGTCCGTAGAGCCGAGTGGTCCTTACCCAGAGCTAGTTGGTTGCCTCATGTACCTGATGACTTGCACTCGTCCTGACCTAGCATACCCTCTTGGCCTTCTGGCCCGCTACGTGGCTCCTGGCAGGCACCGAAAGGTGCACTGGGATGCTGCAAAGAGGGTATTGCGCTACTTGTGCAGTACATCGGGCATGGGGCTCGTGCTTGGAGGAGGGAGCTCAGTTGTTCTCACTGGGCACTCAGACGCTTCTTGGGTTGACGACCAGGCTACTCAGCGGTCGTCATAGGGTTATACCTTCAGCCTTGCCTCTGGTTCAGTTTCTTGGCGTTCTTCTCGCTCGTCTTCTGTTCTCAGCTCCAGTTGTGAGGCTGAGATCTACGCCACAGCCATGGCTGCACAGGAGCTACGGTGGCTGACCTACCTGCTGACCGAATTGGGAGAGCGGCCTAGTTCTCCTCCAGTGCTGTACGTCGACAACAAGGCTGCCATTGCCTTGTGTGAGGAGCACAGACTGGAGCACAGAACGAAGCACATCGCTCTCCGTTACTTCCTGGCTCGAGAGCTGCAGCAGCGCGGTCAGCTTCGTCTGCGTTACGTGGCCACTCAGGCGAACACTGCTGATATATTCACCAAGGCACTTCAGTCTGGTGATCATCAGCGCTTCTGCACTATGCTGGGGCTGGTGCCCACTTTTCCTCACTTGCTGTAGGCTTTGCCTGTACTGTGATCTCTATATATGTACACCTGCCTGTTTGCTTTGCTAGGTTGAGATCACCTTGCTATTTGTGTTGCATATATGCCTCTGCATGTGAACTGGCCCTGTGGCCCTTTGCTTGTGCTCAGAGTGTGTGGTGACATTGTGATCCACTCTGAGCTTGTTTGCCTTTCTTGACTGGTCTTGTGACCCCTTGCTCTCCCCCACTTTGCCTATGGGGGTGTGTCAAACATTATATATGTGTTATTGCTGTGTAGGCTAGAGTGGGTTAGCCTTTAAGGGGTATACAACTCTAGGGTTTCATACTTGTACTCCAATGTTTCATAGTTCAATCACTTCTTGTTTCTGACAGCGCTGTGCTGCAATATGCAGCAACACCCGAAGAGTACTCATCTTCGGGGTGGGAGTGAAGGTCTGGAAGAAGTCCACCCCCTCTCGCTGACTGAAGCCTCTCGCCACATAGCGCGCCTTGAACACAGGTGGTGATCCAGGCGGCCGCTTCACCTTGTAGAGCCATCGGCCACTGACGACGTTCGTCCCAGGTGGTGGGACTGCGTCGACATAAGTGCCTGTGGACCTATAAGATGCCATCTTTGCCTCCTCAGCTACTATCCAGTACGAAGCCTAGAGTCCCGAGACCGCCTCGGCATGAGTGCGAGGTATCGGGATGTCAAGGGCGTCTGGATCTCCCTCAGGGGCAAGTAGCATGGCGCAGAGATGAGGAACAACTGCCGCAAGGAAACCAAGCTCGAAGTGCCTCTCCTCGAGGACCTCCAAGGGAAAGAGAGGAGCACCCCCAGAGAACGGAGAATGAGCAGGGCCACTCACCACGTGAGCGGCATAGTCAAGGCGGTGAGAAGAGGCAAAGCCAGCGACAGTGGTAACAAGAGCTGAGACAGACGATAGGGGTGCAGTCGGGTGAGCCACAAACGCGGACAAAACACGGGAGACGACAGGACGGGAGGCACGGAGGTAGTCGGACAACGGGTCATGAAGCACAGTGAGGGATGACTCAGGCGGCTGTGGAAGGACAGGTGAAGGTGGAACACGAGAGCGAAGAACAAGGTGGAACGGACCGTTTGCACGGTAACGGGAACGACGACGCTCTGGGGACACAGCACGACTGAGGGGAGAACGACGAGTCCACTGGGACGAGGAAAGGGACTCAAAAGGGGGAACAGGAGGGGATGGTAGGGGTCGGGGAGGTCGCGTAGTCGCAGTCGCTGCTGCTCCGCCTCCTCTGGCGTCTGCTGCGACGGTACCGGCCCCTGCTACTGCACCTGTTGCTCCGCCTCTGCCCTCTCCTGCTTCGACTGCAGCTGCACCCGCTGCTGCAACTGGGACTCCTGCACTACCCTCTCCTGCTGCGGCCGTGACTCCTCCTCTACTCTCTCCTGCTGGGTCTGTAACTCTACTTGTTGCTGCGGGTGGGAATCCTGCGCTACCCTCTCCTGCTGCGGCCGTAACTGCTCCGCTACTCTCTCCTGCTGGGTCTGTAACTATACCTGTTGCTGCGGGTGGGACTCCTGCTCTACCCTCTCCTGGTGCGGCCGGGACTGCTCCTCTACTCTCTCCTGGTGTGTCTGTAACTGCACCTGCTGCTGCGGGCGGGACTCCTGCTCTACCCTCTCCTGGTGTGGCCATGACACCTCCTCGACCCTCTCTTGCTGCGGCTGTGACTCCTCCTCTACTCTCTCTTGCTGCTGCTGCTGCTGCTGCTACTTTCGCCCAAAAAGAGTTGGAATTTGGTGCGTCGGATCGAATTTCTTCTCAACGGCCGAGATCAGACGCGAATTTCGACTAAGGGAGAATAACGCGACCTACAGAATCAGCCCTCGTCATTTCTGCAGTCAACTCGACTCACAGTAAGATGACCAGCGCCTAAAATTCATATATTTTCGTCGCAAATCTTCTTATAAATCGCCAAATGGAGGAAAACGGTGATAATTCCGTACGGAAAATTACGGAGTTACACACCGGCCTGGACCAGACGCGAGCCGCACTCCAGCGAATAGAGGAGCTTCTCGCGAACCAGTCGGCAGCCGCCATAGCAGCAGCGAACGCAGCGGCGAATGCGGCAGCGACGTCAGCAGCAGCAGCGGCGACATCGAAACATAACCCAGCAGCAGCGGTAGCAGCTACAGTGAATCTTGAGGCACGTGCAGCAGCGCGCACGGGCAGGGCGGCGCTGGGCAGCGAGTGCAGGCCCGCGGCGGGCGCAAAACGCAGGCACGGCGGGCGCAAGGGGTGGACCCGCGGCGGGCGTAGCGGACAGGTGCGGGAGGGGCGAACGGGCAGGCCCGTGACGGGCCTAATGGTAGGCGCGGCGGCGCGAAGGCAGGGCCCATGGTGGGCCTAACGGGCGGGCGCGGCAGTGGGCGTAACGATCAGGCACGACGGCGCGAAGGGAGGGCCCGCGGCGGGCCTAACGGGCAGGCGGTAGAGCACGACGCGCTGGGCAGCAGAGCGCGATGCGCGGGCTGCAACAGGGCGCGACCCGCAGGGCACCAGGGCACGGGGCAGGGCAGGGCGTGCGCGAAGCAGCGCGACGTGGGGCAGGGCAGGGCGTGCGCGATGCACCGCGACGTGGGGCAGGGCAGGACGTGCGCGATGCAGCGCGACGCGAGGCAGGGCAGGGCGTGCGCGGGGCAGCGCGATGCGGGGCAGGGTAGGGCGTGCGCGAGGCATCGCGACGTGGGGCAGGCCAGGGCATGCGCGAGGCAGCGCGACGCGGGGCAGGCCAGGGCGTGCGCGGGGCAGCGCAACGCAGGGCTGGGCGTACACGGGCAGTGTGACGCAAGGCAGGTCAGGGCAAGGCGCGAGCTGACGGCGGAGCGCAGGGCAGGGCGTAGGGTAACGCGGTAACTGCAGTCTGTCACTAAGTAATGGTGGGCCCGAAAAAAAAAAACGGTCATAGGCTAGGACCTGCTCTGAAACCATGTCAGAATAACGAACAGGAATGAATGAACTAGTAGCAGGATGGGTACATGTAGGAAACCCTAATTGGGTTGTACCCCATATGGGCTACCCCACTACAGCCTACACAATAAGTAGCATATAAGTTTGACAACGCGCTGTGCGCAGGGTTACAAGTTTAATAGGTCGACATTTCACTTTCACATCACAGATCCAACCACCCTCGTGTGCCAAGCCCTAACTTTCTTGTTCTCTCGTAACTCGTTAGGCTTTCCCTACCACCTAGCATCACTTAGCAGCAACTACTATAATGTCTTAGCTACTATAATGGCTTAGACTTAAACGCGGTTTGTGGCCAAACATGGTTTTTTAGTGGCTTGCGCAATGCTATAAGAAGCACCTAATTGGCTGTTTACGGCTAGAAATGTAGTTATTTAATAGGTGCGCGCCATAAACGTGTGTCATTAGCCAATTCCCGCCACCCCGCGGCACCTCCCCGATTTCCAACAACTTTGGAAACGTTGAACGCAAGGTCCCACACCAGGCTAGCTCTTGTGCGTGCACGGCAGTGCTAAAAAAAGCGCAACCGAGAGGCGCTAGCAGCCTCCATACCAGGCTCCATAGCGCACACTGCGACGCGCACGCCATCGTCACGCTCGGCTGTGCTACTCCGGCGGTCGTCGAGTCAGGAGGGGCAGATGCTGCGGCGGTTACAGAGAGGAATGCGTCTGGGTGGGTAAAAATTCCCCTTCAACCATGGGTTGCGGGCCAAGCGCCCGCTGAACAAGACGTGGACGGTGCGTAAGTGCCTACAGCAGAGGAGGTGGCAGCTGTAGCAACAGATTCGGCGAGTGTCTCGGCTGGCGAGAATGAGGAGGTGGAGGAGTAGGGGGCCGGGGAAACCAGGGTAGGACACAGAGGAAGGAGTGCACGGGGACGAGGCCAGGAAGAGGATCGGGCTGGTTGGGTGCAGGGTCGTTCAAGCAAAGCAGCAGGTGCAGTTCATGATGAGAGGCGCGTCGGCCTCAAGAGGTGTCCGAGGTGGGGGGAGGGTTAGTAGATTTGCACAGGGGGGTGGTGACGGTAGAGCGGAGGCTTCAGCCTTAGTAGATGAAGGGGCCGCACGTGCTGGGGACGCTGTTGCGAGCTGGTGGCACCAGTCGTGGCGGAGGGACGTTGGTGCAGAGATAACTCAAACAACGAGAGCTAGTCCACGGGCTAGGCACAGGTGTGAGGGTGATCACTATGTTCGATCCGCAGTCATTTGCTTGTGCTCTCACTGCTTGCTCATTCACAGGGAGATTTGGCAAGAGCTTCACTTGCAAAAGTTCACAGCAATGGTACACAATGGCAAGGCAACAACGACTACATCAGACGCTAGCATGCAAGCTGGTCAACTGCCAGCGCAGCACGGTCGACCGCGTTCTAGCACAACAAGGTCGACCACGCTCCAGCAGTGCAATGTCGCGGTCTGCCAACGCTGCAGGTGCACGGTGTACCAACACTGCAGTAAGTCGGCTGGACAGCGTTGCACCCATAGGTTAGCAGCGCACCCGCTTTGCAGGTGCTCGCAGCTGGTTGGCGTACTGTGCCTCGTCATTCGCACAGCGCAATCACCACGCCGACCACAGCCCACGTCTGCACCTGATCCTCCACGTCGTCCTCGAGATACCACCACCGAGGTCGGCCTTGCCAGAACCACCCGGGCGTCCGTCGCGTGCCTCCGCAGAACCATGTCACCCAGGTAACCTGGTCGACTGGGCAACCAAGTCGACCAGCTGCTTGTCCTCATACCCGTCGACCACCCCGATCAACGACCACCTCTGTTCGACCACGCCAACTCAACCATGCTCGTCGACCAGCAACCAAGTCGACCAGCCCAGCTGTCAGCCGACCACCGCAAGTCGGCTGCCCGAAGTCGGCGTCCCCAAGTCGACGCCTCCGAGGTCGACCTCGCCATGTCGACCACCCGAACTCGGCGCCCTCCAAAGCCAGCGCCCCTCCCAGGTCGACGTCTCCCCTTGTCGACCACCACTAGGTTGAAGTCGGCCACTGGCTCCCCAAAGTCGGCGGCCCTGCAGTGGCCCCGTGCAGGTCGACCAGATCGTCGTCCTGCACGCCGAAGTCGGCATCGGCCTCTGCTGCCGGTCGGCTGCATCTCCCACACACCCGACCACGGAGTCGGCTCCGCCCAAGCAAGGACGGGGCCAACCACAACTTCCGTTGACAGTCTGGGGGCATTCGGCGTAGGACGAAGCGTGCGAGGGAGGTGACACCGAAGGACCCTCTTGTCGAGAACTTGGCTGGAAAATCCTACCTGGGGTTACTAGTGGGAATGTTTGGCAAGATGGTGGATGATTGACGTGCGTGTCGGAAATGTAAGCACCTGCTTGTTTGGGGGTCGGGTAACACCAGCACTGGGTGGAGGCACATGAAGCGCAACCATTACCATAACGTGCAGATTTGGTTTCGTCGGTTCTTGGATCCGGCAAAGCCAACGAATCTGCAGTTTTCTCTTGTAGGTCACGGGATGGATGGGAAGGGCCCAGTCGTGCCTGATGGGGATGGATCATGGGAACACACGGCAAGCTGGCCGAACATCCCAGCCACAGCTACGGGTGGAACTGCGGAGGGGGCGGGAGGGCGCACGAGTGGTGGGAGTCGTGCAGCCAGCTTGTCCGCGTACATCACCCCTAGGGTGCAGGAGCAGGAGCTGCGCTTTGCCCTGGTGGAGTTGTTCACCGACGGCGATCTGCCATTTTGCCTTGTCGATCGGCCATCTGTGAGTCCTAGTTCGGCTCTATTATCGCATTGTGTGTGTCATTGTCATTGTATGCATATAGCTTATCCATTGCTCGTGATATACGTTGCTCAATTCCCATCCTCGTTAAGCGTGTCATTCATTGTCCAGGGTGGGTTGTTATGGTCGTAGTCCATTCCATCCCACAACAGTTCCGTTGATTTGTCAAGCTGCTGAACCCCGGGGCCGAGGGTTGCTAGGGACGCGTTATCAATTGGCACGGGACATGCAGGCATACACAGATGCCGCCAGGGCAGAGTTGAAGCAGGAGCTGATTGGTGATGGTCTCGTTGGCGGCTGTCGCTGAGTACAAATATCTGGACTAGTGAGAACCACCTTGCTTTTATGGTCGTCATAGTGCGCAGGATTGTGATAATAGGAAAACAGGAATGAGATGAACTATGAATGAAAGCAGTACAAATATGAAACCCTAACTGGGTTGTACCCCCTATGGGATACCCCACTACAGCCTACACAGCAGTATAAGCTATAGATATGTTCTGACACACCCCCATAGGCAAAGTGGGGGAGAACAAGGGGTCACAAGACCAGTCAAGCAAGACAAAGCAAAGCTCAGGGTGGATCACAAAGTCACCACACAGTCCGAGCACAAGAGCAAGGCCAAAGGCCAGTTCACAAGCAAGAGTACAGACATATATATAAAGCTAGACAAGCAAGAGCAGGTATATATATATGTCACAGTACAAGTGAAGTCAAGAGGAGAGCAAGTGAGGCAAGACAGGCACAAGACCCAGCTGGGTGCAGAAACGCTGATGGTCACAAGGCGCAAGTGCCTTGGTGAACACATCAGCAGTGTTGGCCTCAGAGGCCACGTACGCAAGTCGCAACTGACCACGCTGCTGCAGCTCACGAGCAAGGAAGTAGCGGAGAGCAATGTGCTTCGTTCTGTGCTCCAAGCGCTGCTCTCGACACAAGGCCAGCATAGCCTTGTTGTCTACGTACAGCACTGGAGGAGAACGAGGCGGCTCTCCAAGGTCAGTCAGCAGGTAGGTGAGCCAGCGAAGCTCCTGTGCAGCCATGGCCCCGGCGTAGATCTCAGCCTCACAACTGGAGCCGAGAACCGAAGACGAGCGAGTAGACCGCCACGAGACAGAGCCGGAACCAAGGCTGAAGGTGTAACCCTGTGACGACCGCTGCGTAGCCTGGTCGTCAGCCCAAGAAGCGTCCGCGTGGCCGGTAAGGACCACTGGACTCCGCCCTCCAAGCACTAGCCCCATGCCTGACGTACTGCACAGGTAGCGCAATACCCTCTTCGCTGCAGCCATGTGCTCCGGTCTGTGTCTCCCAGGAGCAACATAGCGTGCAAGAATGCTCAGAGGGTATGCAAGGTCAGGTCGTGTGCAGGTCATCAGGTACATGAGGCAGCCAACAAGCTCCGCATACGGACCACTCGACTCTACGGACTCATCCGAAGGCAGAGCTGAGAGTGAGTGGCGAGTAGGCAGAGGAGTGGCCTGAGGCGAGGAGTACGTGAAGCCGAAGCGCTGAAGGACCTGCTGCACCATGTGTGACTGAGTCAAGGTAATGGTGCGGCGTGCTCTGTCCCGAGTGATCTGCAAGCCAAGGTAGCTGCGCAGTTCACCCAGGTCTGTGCACGTGTGTCTCTTCAACAGCTCGGACTTCACGTAGGCGAGTCCAGCAGTGTCCGCTGTGGCAAAGACCAGGTCGTCGACGTACACGAGGATGTAGAACGGCGGCAGGGAAGTGTCGGTGCGAAGAAACAGCGACGGGTCAGCAGTAGAAGGAGCAAACCCAAGAGCCGCAAGCGTAGTCCTCAGTGTGTCGTGCCACTCACGCGGTGCCTGGCGGAGACCGTAGACTGGCCGTCGGAGGCTCCACTGGGTGCCAGGAGGGAAAGTCCCAGTGAAGCCAGGTGGACGGCGAAGCCAGATCTCCTCGTGCAGGCTACCCTGCAAGAACGCAGTGCTGAAGTCGAGAGAGTGAAGCTCGTAGTCACGCTGAGCGGCTATGTGCAGCAGCACCCGAAGAGTAGTCATCTTCGGGGTGGGAGAGAAGGTCTGAAAGTAGTCAACTCCCTGCCGCTGACTGAAGCCACGAGCAACGTACCGTGCCTTGAAGACAGGTGGAGAGCCCGGCGGCCGCTTCACCCTGAAGATCCACATGCCACTGACGATGTTCGCCCCAGGAGGGGGAACCGCGTCAACGTAGGTGCCTGTGGACTTCCAGGAAGCCATCTCTGCATCCATAGCTGCCTGCCACTGAGAGGAGTAGGGACCCTCTACGGCCTCCGCGTAAGAACGCGGAGTCGGGATGTCTAGTGCATCCGGGTCTCCCTCAGGGGCAAGCAGTACAGACGCGAGATGAGGTGAAGCAGCCGCTAGACACTGTAACTCCTCCTGCCTGTCCTCTAGGACGTCCGTGCCAAGAGCACACTCACCCCCGACGGACGGAGGACAGACAGACGCAGACTCAGCAACAAGACTAGCAGCGTAGTCGAGACGACAGCGAGCAGCAAAGTCGACGAGCTCAGCGACTAGAGCAGACGCAGCAGTGGACTCAAAAGAGGGGTCAGTGACGACAGTAGCAAGCAGACGCGTGACAGTGGGACTGGCAGCACGAAGAGAGTCCGACTCAGGGTCCGCAAGCGCAGGAAGAGAGGACTCAGGAGGAGAAGGCAAAGGGGCACGCAGAGGAGCAGTGGACGGACGTAAAGACATCCGGTGCGTGCCAGGGACAGGAGGAGGACGCTGACGCGAACTGCGACCACTAGCGCGAGCAGCACGAACAGGCGACGCGGGACGAGACGCAGGCTCACGACGCTCAGCAAGACCTCCAGTAGGACCAGTGTAAGGAGAGGGAGCAGGCAGTGGAGAGGAAGGCTCCAGTAGGGGCTGCGACTGGACAGGCGGTGGACCCTCTACTGGAGGAGAAAGACCAAGAACCTGCTGAAGGAGCGGAACGAAGTACGGCCGAGGCCGCGCGGCAGCTCCAGACTCAGCAGGGACAGCACCAGTACCCTCAGCGACAGCACCAGCGCCACCCACACCTCCAGCGGCAGGACCAACAGCAGCAGGCTCAGCACGAACGCCCTCAGCAGCTCCAGCTCCAGGAGGACCTGCAGGGCCAGCAGCTCCGGGACCGGCTGCACCCGCACCCTCGACGGTCGAAGAAGCTCCAGCTCCAGCTCCAGCAGCACCTCCAGACTCAGCAGCACGCCTCCAGCGGCGAGCGAACCACTCGCGCAGCTCCTGTGGAGAGAGGGGCTCCCGGCGAGACGCAGCAGCAGGAGAAACCCCAGGCTCAGCAGCTCCAGACGCAGCACCCCCAGGCTCAGCAGCTCCCAGCTCAGCACCCCCAGGCTCAGCAGCTCCCGACCCTGCACCCCCAGACCCAGCACCTCCAGGCACAGCACCCCCCGGCTCAGCACCCCCAGGCTCCGCACCCTCCGCAGTAGCACCCTCAGGCCCAGCACCCCCAGCAGTAGCACCCCCAGGCTCAGCACCCCCGCGCACAGCACCCCCAGAGTCAGCACCCCCAGGCTCAGCACCCGCAGCAGCACCAGAGTCACCAGTAACCTCGACCGGGTCAACGGCGTCTACCTGGGACACACCTGAGGGGGCAGGAACCTGAGGGGGGAGGGGGTCTACCGGGGGGGGAACCGGCACAAGGAAGTCCGGGGGAGGGGGGAGGGAAGGAGTGCGGTAGGGGAAGAGACGGTAGAAGGGGACTGACTCGTCGAACGTGACGTCCTGGGAGGACAGAACACGACGAGAGGAGGGGTGGTAAAACTGCCACCCTGGGGCGTCAGTGGGGAAGCCAAGGAAGACACAGGGAGCAGCACGAGGGGACAGCTTGTCCGCAGACAAGTCGCGGACAAACGCCCGAGATCCCCAGACACGGAACACAGACGCATCACCAACCTTCCCCGTCCACAGCAAGGCTGGGGACATCGCTGGCCGAGAGACCCGGGGGTGAAGGTTGAGCTGATGCGCCGCGTACCTCACCGCAAACGGCCACAGAAAATGGGGGGCAGCCGCATGCATCATGGACGTACGAGCGACATCCATGACCATGCCAATGCGGCGCTCAGCAATCCCATTTTGCTGTGGTGAGTCCGGAAGCGTGAAGGTCTGGCGGATCCCCCGTGCACGACAGTAGTCTCGCAGAAGGCGAGAAGAGAACTCTCCGCCTCTGTCAGAGTGCAGACGCAGAACAGGAAAGTCCGAGCCGAAGCTCTTCCTGAGCTGGAGACGAGCCTCGCGGATCCAGTCGATCAGCACCTCAGTGACCGCACCCTTGCTGCGCAAGGGGAGGACTGTGGTGTAACGCGAGTAGTCGTCAACCACCAACAGGAAGTAGCGCTCGTAACCCTGCCCACGGACGGGGGCTGGGCCCCACACATCCATGTGAAGCGTCTGCAGGGGAGCCTCTGTCGGGGGGAAGTGGGAGGAGTGAGGAGTAGCCCGGAGGCGACCCTCGACACAGGGGACACAGGAAGGTCCTGGCCCGGAGGGGAGAGGAGGGAGAGACTGGGGAAGACCAGAGACAAGGACACGGGAAGCCATGCTCCGAAGACGGGGCAAGGAGGGGTGGCCAAGACGGTGGTGCCACAGGAGAGTCTCGTGAGACAGGAGGCGACAAGAACAGGGGGCAGACTCAGGACCTGACCGGGACGCAGCAGCAAGTACCTGACCCGACGCAGCCACCTGACCAGACGCAGGGACAGGAGGAGACTCAACGGTCAGGGTGTAGAGACTCAACCCCGGCCGACGTGAGAACGTGGCCAGATGTCGGCCTGTGCGAGCCTCCGTGCAGTGGGTCACCCTCTGACGCGCAGGAGTGAACTGGTGAACACCCCCATCCTGCAGGTCCGCTCCACTCACCAAGTTCGTAGAGAACGAGGGAAGGTACAGACCCGACAGGGTGCCCGAAGGGGCAGCCGGACACGGGAGGACAGTGGAGAAGTGAGACAGGACAGGACCCCCAGAGGGGTCAGCAAGGGAGACCGCAACCGGCCTGGCGAGCGGCGAAAGGGTAGTGCGGTCTCGAAAGAAGGAGCGAGAAGCTCCGGAGTCAAGTGTGAAAGTGAGGGAGGACGAGGACGACTCAGTACCTGAGAGCGCAGTCTCACCAGTACCTGAGAGCGCAGACGCACTGGCACCTAGAGCAGCAGCCTCACAAGCACCTAGCGCAGCAGTACCAATGCCCGGGTCGGGCTGAAAACACCGGTAACCCTCATTCTCCTCACTATAATCCACAACATACATAGCAGTAAGGATAGCATCAAAATCAAGATCAAAGATCGCTACACCAGCCCTGAGAAGCTCATCCCAGCGAGGGATCTCACTAGCCCCAGGGAACTGCTGACGCCAAGCGTCCGTCAGGCGGCCAAAGCAGCGCTGGGTGGCGTGGGCACCCCCACACTGCTCGCCCGCGCGGTCGCCGGAACGAAGAACGTAGGTGCAGGGACCAGTACCCCCACCCCTCTGACGCCCAGCGTACCACTCACGAAGCTGCTGAGGCGAAGGGATGTCCCGCGAGCGCTGCTGCTGCTGCCGGTGCGAGCGCTGGCCACCACCACCGCCGCTACGCTGCTGGGTACCACCCCGACCAGCTCCACCTCCTCCACCACTACTGCCTCCTCCGCTGCCGCCTCCACTGCCTCCACCTCCGCCGCCTCCACCTCCGCCGCTGCCTCCACCACCACCGCTGGCACCACCACCACCGTCTCCGCCGCCGCTGCCGCCACCACCACCACCACCCCCGCCACTAGCCCCGCCGCCACCCCCACTCCCTCCGCCGCCACCGCCGCCACCGCCACCGCCCCCTCCAGCTCCACCCGCGCCCTTGCCCCCCTTGCCCTTGCTGGAGCGACGTCTCCCACTAGGGGCAGACGCCGCGCCGACCGACTCAAGACCAAGCAGGTCGGCAGCAGCAGCAGAGGCAACAGAGGGCAGCAAGGGGGAAGGAGAGCACCCCTCAAAGATGGGGGTGCGAGGGTCACCACGAGAAGCACCTACAGCGACTATGCTCTTCTCCGCTGCAAGGAGGGCCTTCTCGAGGAGGTCGACGGTGAGAGTGGTGGGACAGACTGCGAGAAAGTGGTCCCTGACGACGCGAAGGGAGTCAGGGAGGCGTGCGACTACGTAGTAGAGAGCGATGTACATGGGGGGGGGGTTCTTAGCGCAGAACTCAGCAGGAAGGGCGGCGCGGTAGCGAGTGTCACTAGTGCGGAGGTGCGTAATGAGGTCAGCGACAGTGGGAAAGGCAGAGAGGTCAGGAAAGAGGTAGGGAAGCATGAGACGGCTCAGTGCAGCAGTGGCAGGGGAGGAGTAGCGCGCAACTACAGCGTCGTACAAGGTCTGAGCACTCTTGTACTGACTAAAGTGCGCACGCTCAGAGGTAGGGAGGTGGCGACGCACAGCAAGACGTGCAGCAGCATCGCGGGTGGCCCACTTAGAGCGGACAGCGGGATCAGCATCAGCAGCAGGGGCAGGAGAGGCGCCAGAGGTGAGGTCAAAGAGAGAAAGGTCGTCAGCCCTGTCGCACTGTAAGAACAGCTGCAGGTCGTCTAACCAGACCTCAAAATCAATGGCGCGACCCTCAGCGTCAAAAGCTAGGACACTAGGGGTAGCCATGGTGACGACAGCGACGCAGTGCAAGCAGTAGGGAAAGAGCTCGCAGTGTCAGTGGGACAGTGCTCACCAGGCAGGGCAGGTCGTGCAGTCAGCAGAAGGGCGGCTCAGCGACCGGGCGGCTCGGGTGCACAGCTGCTCGGCTCCCGGGCGGCTCGGCGGCTGGGCGGCTCGGGCGCAGGGCGGCTCGGCTCCCGGGCGGCTCGGCGGCTGGGCAGCTCGGGTGCAGGGCGGCTCGGCTGCTGGGCGGCTCGGGTGCAGGGCGGCTCGGCTCCCGGGCGGCTCGGCGGCAGGGCGGCTCGGGTCCCGGGCGGCTCGGCTGCTGGGGCGGCTCGGGCGGGAGATGCAGCGTCGGGCCGGCAGGTGCAGCGTCGGGCCGGTAGGTGCAGCGGCGGGCCGGCAGGTGCAAGTGGCGGGCCGTAAGAGGCGGCGGGCCGATGGGTGCAGCGGCGGGCCGGTAGGTGCAGCGGCGGGCCGGCAGGAGCAGCGGCGGGCCGGCAGGGTGCAGCGGCGGGCCGGCAGGAGCAGCGACGGGCCGGCAGGGTGCAGCGGCGGGCCGGCAGGAGCAGCGGCGGGCCGGCAGGGTGCAGCGGCGGGCCGGCAGGAGCAGCGACGGGCCGGTAGAGTGCAGCGGCGGGGCCGTCGGCAGTAGAGGCGGGGCCGCGTCAGAGGAGGCGGCGTGGCCGCGTCAGGGGAGGCGGCGGGGCCGCGTGAATGGAGGCGGCGGGGCCGCGTCAGGGGAGGCGGCGAAGCCGCGTCAGGGGAGACGGCGGGGCCGCGTCAAGGGAGGCGGCGGGGCCGCGTCAAGGGAGGCGGCAGGGCCGCGTCAGGGGAGGCGGCGGGGCCGCGTCAGGGGAGGCGGCGAGGCCGCGTCAAGGGAGGCGGCGGGGCCGCGTCAAGGGAGGCGGCGGGGCCGCGTTAAAAGAGGCGGCGGGGCCGCGTCAAGGGAGGCGGCTGGGCCGCGTCAGGGGAGGCGGCAAAGCCGCGTCAGAGGAGGCGGCGGGGCCGCGAGTGAAAAGGCGACCCGAGGGGTCGCTAAAAAAAAAGGGCGCGCCTCGGGGCGCGCGTCGGTGGGCCCAGACAACGGTCCTAAGGTAGGACCCGCTCTATACCATGTGATAATAGGAAAACAGGAATGAGATGAACTATGAATGAAAGCAGTACAAATATGAAACCCTAACTGGGTTGTACCCCCTATGGGATACCCCACTACAGCCTACACAGCAGTATAAGCTATAGATATGTTCTGACAAGGATCACTAGTGACTTCCACCTATGGCAACACATCCTGGATTTAATGCAGTTGGAGGGCTCGCACACCGCTTTGCTGATAGCGAAGACCCTTGAAGGCATTCTGGCAGAGTGGGGACTGACTGAGACGTTGTTCGCTGCCACTACGGATAATGCAGAGAACAACAACAAGGCCATGCGCATGCTTGCAGGGGACCCAGCGGAGGGCGCTGAGTCGAAGATGGCGTCTCCGCTGTTCGACGGAGATCGCCACGTACGGTAAGTTAATCGATACGTAACTCTGGTGTCTCTGACTTGTCCCTGCATTGCTGCCGTACCATGGGCCACCCTACGCCTACAACCATATTCATTTCAACATCCTCTCCCTTATGCGTTTGTGCCATGCTTGCACAACTGCACTGCACATGTCATGACATTGCAGTGCAGGCGGGATTGAAGGTGGATGAGGTGGCGAGGCGCTGAAGCGTCTTCGAGCAGTGTGTTAGTTAGTCGGGTGGTCGGTTCAGCGTTTGGAGCACTTTGCCCAGCAGCAGCACATATTGTTGCGGCGGGATGATGCACCCGTGCTTCGTCTGATCAGTGATTTGCCGACGCGGTGGGGGTCCACGTATGACATGATTGCCCGAGTGTTGGAGCTGCAGCAGGCTCTGGCACTGTTCCTCATGAGGATGGACGTGCTTATTGGTGGTGGTGGTGTTCGGGGGCTGGGTTGGTGGTGGTGTGTCTGTTGTGACTGTGGTCAAGGGTTCTGCTTAGGGGCTGGAATGTTGGATAATGTATTGTGTTGTGATTTTTTAAACCCACCCTAGAACATTCATGCTATACTGTACTCTTCTTCCATCCACCAGCCCCCCCCTTCCCCCCCTAGCTACGCGAACAGCTGGATGGCCTTCGGCTGACCGACGTGCATTGGGAGGCTCTCGTCGAGCTCAAGGAGTTCCTCGAGCCATTCAACACCATCACAAAGGCAGCCGAGGGTTCCTTGTACCCCACGGCTGCTTCAGTCGTGCCGTTGTACAACCAGTTGCTCGACAAGCTAGAGATCTCCTCTCGCAAGGAGGGTGTCACTCCCCTCCGACAGGCTCTCGACTCTGCAACCCTCGCCAAGCTGAAGAAGTTCAAGTACGGGGAGAAGGAAGAGTTGGTGATTGCCACCTTCCTGGACCCCCACTACAAGATCGTCTTCTTCCAGCTGCCGAAATGGGAGGCGCGCAATGCTGCGCACGTCACAAAGGTGGGGGGGTGTGCTAGGAGGGTGCAAGATGTAGATGAGGAAACGGTGATATGGCTGGTGCATGTGCGTTTGGCCAAGTACTAGGCGCGAGTGAGCAGCCGCCGGCAGGGTGGAGAGGTCACAAGCAAGTTGGCGGGGGGGCATTGGGCCCAGCGGCATTACTGGTGGGACCTTGGGCGCGACGGGTGCTGCTGGAGGTGGGGGAGGGGGCTTTGCGCACTCCATCTTTGACGATATGAAAGCTCTGGAGGTGGGGCTCAGTATGAGGTGGACTGCTATTTAGCTGAGCCCAGGCAGAAAGGTGGTTACCCGTTGGCATTCTAGCGGGCGATGGAGGATTTCGACGCTTTGAGGGAGATGGCTCGAGACTATTTGGCTGTGCCCGCCACTTCTGCTGCTCAAGGGTGGAACGTTATTACATGGCAGCGCCACCGCCTCACCGCTGGCCGTGTTCGCGCCGTCATGGCAATCAAGTCATGGATCGCGTAGAACACTAGCAGCAGGAGCCTCAATGTTGCAGGGGCCGCCCGTTTGCTCGACGAGCTTTGTTATGAGGGTGAGGGTGATTGGTTATGACTTGTGGCTGGCTGTGACCGTGGGCACGCGGTTGTTGTGACTGTGGGCGTGTGGTTGTTGTGACTATAGTGAATCTATTGCACCACTTAGAAGGTGCATGAACTATTACATATCTATTGTTAGTTAGTTCATACAATGAAGGGATGTGACTGAGTGTTATGGTCTGCAGTCCACTTCTTCAAAGGATGCCCATGAAACCCCCTAAGCAGAATCTGACGTCTTCAAACCGCCTCTGTTCAAAACGCCATCACGATCAGCTCCAAACTTATACAAGGCTGAAACTTGGACAGCGGTTAGCCTTAGGTGTCTGCTTTCCAACGGTATATTATTTGCTATTATCAGAGGTGTGTGCACTACGCAGTGAACGAGAACATAAGCTCGGCGGAAAAACGTGTAGTTTCATTGATGCAAGGAAGAGGTGAGTACAACATTGCCTAGGGGGCTCATAAGGAGTTGGGTCATCCTGGGAACTCAGAGAAGGTTGAGTCCTAGGGGAGAAAGGCTAGAGAAGAATGGGAAACCTCCTAGCTAGGTCAGCAAAGCCAACCACACTTGGATGTTCAGAGCTGTACTCAAGGCTACCAATAGTGAGTCAAGCCAACATGAGTCAGCTTGTCTTCCCACTTGCACCCTCTTGCAAGCTGCTTCCAGGAAGACCACACTTCTCAAAAGGAGGGTTGTAGAGTCCCACTTGACCAACTGTACTTCTTGTCTCGTTCTCTGTCCCTGCACCATTGGCATGACAACAATGAAAGGGTGGCAAGGGAAATGCTGCCAACAGTGCACCATAACCACGGAACAGTGAATTTCGGCAGATGTCACGCAATTCTCAGATGTTGGATCGTTCTGAAACTTGGTGACCACCTGCACAGCGTGGCAAAAGACTGCCAGACCGAATTTCAGACCAATCAGATCTCGGTAGACGAGTCAGCAGCCGAAATGGTGAACTCGGGTGTTACCAAAAAGGAGTAACACACACTTCCGGGATGCCATAAGTCTTGAAACATAAAATGTTGTCATGCCTTGGTAACTGCTTCAAAACCTCTGAAACTTTGAGGTTTTGAAGAACACATGTTGAACAACCTCCCCACAAAATTCCAGAAGCTGAGCAAGCTTGTAGGCCGAATGGGAGTGCGATGACCGTGCCACTGTAATGTGTTGGCACAACAAACTCCCCCTCATCGTGCTCTCATTCATCCCTTAGCTGCTCCCTGAAGCTGCCTCCCTTAGTTGAAGGAAATGCCACACAAGGTGGCACAGGTCCAATGCTGATGCTCTGCAAGCCGCTTGGTCAAGAAATCTGCAGGTTGCTTGGTAGTGTTGATGTAGTGCAAGGAGACTGTGCTCTTCTTCACCTCCTTCCTCACCCAATGCCATTTGATATGCATGTGCTTGTTCAGCCCATGGAGCACAGCATTGCGAGCCATTGCTATTGCTCCTTGGCTGTCACAAAACACAGGTGTAGGACCCTGTTGCTCCTGCCCCAACTCCTCAAGCAACCTCCTCATCCAAACCACCTCCTTCACCCCATGAAACAACGCCATGTACTCGCTCTCTGTTGATGAGTGAGCTATCTCCCCTTGCTTCTTAGACTTCCAGCTCACTGGACTCCCTCCAACACAGCATACATAGCCACCATGAGATGTTGCATCACTGATGTCACTTGCCCATGTAGCGTCGGTGAAGCACGAGAGGTACAAGTGTCCACGCCTTGCAGGTGCACCGGTCTTTGTGCTCACCTCCTCCACTCCCTTTTGCTTCAGCTGCCCATGCACTGAATATTGCAGCCCCACCCTTGAGGTTGCCATGCAGTACCTCACCAGCCTCTCTGCTGCATCAAGGTGCTCTTGAAGGGGCCTAGACACCACACGAGCCAGCTGCGAAACCGCAAATGAAATATCGGGGCGAGTGTTGACCGAAGCATACATCAAGCTCCCCACCATTGACTGGAACCGACGCTGCAACTCGGGCTCCAACACCTCACCCTCCTCTTCATCAAGGTGTAGCTGAAACCCTGAGGGTAGAGGAGTCTTCACACTCCTCCCTTCCTCCAGCCCATACCTCTCCCCCATGGCTGCAAGGTACTTGTGTTGGTGAAGCCTCAACCATCCCTTCACCTCGTCCCACTCCACATGAAGACCAAGGTAATACCCCACTGGTCCAAGGGCCTTGCATTTAAAGGTCTCCTTCAGCTTCCCTTGCACCTCCTTGATCCTCTCTAGTGATGGAGAGAAGAGGAGAATGTCATCGACGTAGACAAGAAGAAACACCTTCTCCTCCTTCCCCTCGGTCATGAAGAGACTCTCGTCGCACCCGCTGACTTTGAAACCAAGAGCCTCCAAAGCCTCCACCAGCCTTGCATACCAGCACCTTGGAGCTTGTTTGAGGCCATAGAGGGCCTTGTTGAGCCTGCAAACACGTCCGCTCCCATCGTCATACCCCTCTGGCTGCTTCATGTAGATCTCCTCATCTACCACGCCATAGAGGAAAGCCGTCTTCACATCCATTTGCTCCACCTTCCAACCACAAACGGCAGCTGCTGCCAGCAACACCCGAAGCGTAGGAGCCTTGGCAACAGGAGCAAACACCTCCTTAAAGTCAACCCCCTCCCTCTGCTGGAAACCCTTGATCACAAGTCTTGTTTTGCGCCTCTCCAACTTCCCCTCCGCATCGGTCTTCACACGTAATATCCACGTGCAATCCAATGCCTTTCTTCCAGGGGGCAGATCAGTGAGGGTCCATGTTCCATTCTCCATGAGGCTCTGAAACCCATCCTCCCTTGAAGCCAACCAAGCCTCTCGATCATCTCCAGCAAGTGCTTCCTCCATTGAAGCCGGTTCATGAGGTAAGTTGACACCGAAGCAACAAATCTGCTCCATCTCTCCCTCGGCTCCCTTCTCATCATCTTCCTCCTCCTGGACCAGCAATGCCTTGGGACCCCCAAGCCTTTCATACTTGAGGAAATCCCTTGGGTGAGCAGCTCTCTTGGGCCTCTCCTTGGCTGCACCCTCCTTAGCTCCACCGCGGACAGCACCACGCTTCCCTTGGGTTGTCCGCCTTGATGGAAGTGAAGGGGATGATGTTGGCTGCTGCACCTCCTCCCCGGCATCACCTCTCTCAGCTACAGGAGCCTCCTCTTGCTGCAAAACTCCTTCCACCTCTGTTGCCTCCCCTTCAGCACCTCCCAAGTCATGTGACACCTCCGTTACCTCTGAAGATGAAGACAACTCGATGGGAATGAGGAGTGGGTCATTCGTTCCCACCTCTATTCCGAGCGGAATGGTGACCTTGCTCCTCCCTCGCTCCAACCACTCCTTGAACATGAGCCCCTCCATGAACTTGGCATCTCTGGTGGTGAAGATGGTGTTGTTGACTTTTGGGTCCCACATGAGCCACCCCTTGCTCCCTTGTGCAAGTCCCAAATGAACAGCCCACACCGCCGCCGCTTGAAGCTTGTCACGCTTCTCCTTAGGGACGTGCACGAGTCCCATGCACCCAAAGACTCGAAGCATATCCACCAGGGGCTTCTTGCCTCTCCACTTCTCCATAGGGACCCAATGCTGCCCTCCCACATGAGTCAATACTCGGTTCTTGATGACGGTGGCATGGCGAATAGCGAGGGGCCAGAATCATAAGGGTAGACCCGAGTCTACCAACATCGTTCTCCCGCCCTCCAAGATGGTCCGGTTCGCTCTCTCTGCCACGCCATTGGATTGAGGGGTGTAGGCTGTGGCGAGCTGCTGCTTGATGCCGTGCCGCTTCAGCCAGCTCCGGAACTCCGCTCCCAAGAACTCCCCACCACGGTCGCTACGAATCGCCTTCACCCGCTTGCCGCTCTCTCGCTCCACCATGGGCAGCCACTCTTCAATGATGACCCTTGCAGCATCACTCTTCTTTGCAAGTGGAAAGGACCAGGTGAGCCTTGTGTTGTCATCCACCATGGTCATGGAATACAGGGCCCCACCATCTCCCTTCACCTTCATGGGTCCCACGAGATCCACATGCACGAGCTCCACCGGGTCACTCGACTTCCCCTCCACCGAATGGAAGGGAAACCGTGAAAACTTGCTGGTCAAGCAAGTCTCACAAGATCCCACCTCCTTGGGCTCCCCCTTTATCCTCAGCCCCTGGACTCTTTCCTCCTTAAACAGCTGCTGCAACTGAGGTAGCGCCACGTGGCCAAAGCGACGGTGTGCGGTGAGCCAATCCGTCTCACCCGTGCTAGGAGTTACACTTGGAAGCGCAGCCCCTCCATGCCCAAGGAGCCCACCATCACTGTCATCACCACCCCCTCCATTGTCCACGTGGTTAACACGCCCTCCTCTCACATCTCCAGCAGCCAAGCGCGCAGCCGCCTCCTTCCATGGCAGCACCGGTATCTCCCACATGGACCGGTGCATGTCCTTGCCGCCTCGGAGGTCCCACAATACGCGCCCATCCAGAGTTGCCTTGAAAGCCTTTGTGCCCAACATCTCCATCTTCATCCCTGCCTCACTTAGGGCCTTGGTAGAGAGGAGGTTGGCACACAATCCAGGAACAAGGAGAACACGCTTCAGCCCCACAAGCCTCCCATCCGCACCCATGAACATGGCTCTCCCCTCGCCACGCACGGGTACAACTTGGCCGGTGGCTGAAACGACAGTGGCTGCCTTTGATGGCCTAACTTCATCCAGTAGATCCTCTCGGTTGGTCATGGTCATGAAGGCTCCCGTGTTGATGACCCAATGGGAGGAGCGGTGAAGAGCAACCTTGCTGGCCGGCACAACCATGTCCTCGGAGCACGCCTCTCCTACATGGTAGAACATGCCGCCGTATCCGCCAGCACCTCCATCGCCCTCCTCACTGCCCACGCCTTCTCCCATAGCTCCATGAACACCCTTGGAGCCCTCAAGTGATGGCTGACCAGGCCTCCAACCGTCAGGTAACTTGCGGCACTTAAACCATGGGTGACCTTCCACATGGCAATACCAACATTTGCCGCCACACCGCTTGCCTCCCTTGTTGCCACGCTTCCCTCCCGAATGCTGCTCCCCTCCAGAGCCTTCCTTGGCCTTCCATTTCTTGCTGCCACGCCCCTTGAAGCCCTTCATGCCATAGGCAGAGCCTCCACCTTCACCGGCAGCGGCGGTCAGCTCCTTCCTCCGAAACTCCTCTTGAAGAACTTGCGCGCGAATCCACTCAAGGGACCACGAGTCCTTCATGCCATTAAGGTTGACCACCAAGGGCCCCCACGACTCCGGCAGTAGGGAGAGAGCCTTGTAGCACTTGATTTTCTCAGGGTAGTCCACACCAGCAGCAGAGAGCTTCACATAAAGGTCCCGGAGTTGATCGAACGCTCCTTGCACGGCATCACCCTCGTTGATCTTTACCGCATGGAGTTGTCGCTCGAGCACCACCACCATAGCTTCGCTGCTGGGGGCATGGACATCCTTCAATATCTTCCATGCCTTTGGACCACACTCAACTTCCTTGATGAGATGCTTGATGTGGTGCAGCTGGTTGGATGAGAGGCATTGGGAGAGAAGGAAGAATCCATCCTTGGACCGGCGATCCCATTCCTTGGTCGCTCCTTCGCTCGCAGGCCTCTTCAATTCTCCATCCATCACTTCAAGCAGCCTATAATGGTTGAAGAGGAGCTCCATCCTGAAGCTCCATGATGCCCAATCATCCCCAGAGAACTTCTCCAGGTTGAATGCCTTCACATCATCCTTAGCTGATGTTGAAACGGAAGCCATTGATGCAGATCCGCCTGCAACGCCTCTTCCCGCTTCCCCAGCGCCTCTCACGCCACCACTGCCACCAGGACCAGCTGGAGCAGAACCTTCAGCCTCCATATTCACCCACGAACAGAGTAGAACAGCTCTGATACCACTTGTTATGGTCTGCAGTCCACTTAGAGGTCGCGGATGCCCATGAAACCCCCTAAGCAGAATCTGACGTCTTCAAACCGCCTCTGTTCAAAACGCCGTCACGATCAGCTCCAAACTTATACAAGGCTGAAACTTGGACAGCGGTTAGCCTTAGGTGTCTGCTTTCCAACGGTATATTATTTGCTATTATCAAAGGTGTGTGCACTACGCAGTGAACGAGAACGTAAGCTCGGCGGAAAAACGTGTAGTTTCATTGATGCAAGGAAGAGGTGAGTACAACATTGCCTAGGGGGCTCATAAGGAGTTGGGTCATCCTGGGAACTCAGAGAAGGTTGAGTCCTAGGGGAGAAAGGCTAGAGAAGAATGGGAAACCTCCTAGCTAGGTCAGCAAAGCCAACCACACTTGGATGTTCAGAGCTGTACTCAAGGCTACCAATAGTGAGTCAAGCCAACATGAGTCAGCTTGTCTTCCCACTTGCACCCTCTTGCAAGCTGCTTCCAGGAAGACCACACTTCTCAAAAGGAGGGTTGTAGAGTCCCACTTGACCAACTGTACTTCTTGTCTCGTTCTCTGTCCCTGCACCATTGGCATGACAACAATGAAAGGGTGGCAAGGGAAATGCTGCCAACAGTGCACCATAACCACGGAACAGTGAATTTCGGCAGATGTCACGCAATGCTCAGATGTTGGATCGTTCTGAAACTTGGTGACCACCTGCACAGCGCGGCAAAGGACTGCCAGATCGAATTTCAGACCAATCAGATCTCGGTAGACGAGTCAGCAGCCGAAATGGTGAACTCGGGTGTAACCAAAAAGGAGTAACACACACTTCCGGGATGCCATAAGTCTTGAAACATAAAATGTTTTCATGCCTTGGTAACTGCTTCAAAAACTCTGAAACTTTGAGGGTTTGAGGAACACATGTTGAACAACCTCCCCACAAAATTCCAGAAGCTGAGCAAGCTTGTAGGCCGAATGGGAGTGCGATGACCGTGCCACTGTAATGTGTTGGCACAACACTGAGGTAGTACCGTGCGTATCTCGTAAACCCACGTTATGATGATGTATTTGTGCGCGAGCACTGGTTTGCAAAGAAACTTATCATAATGCCATCAACTCACAAAACTATGCTCAGTATACAAATGTAATGCCAAAAACAGGTTAGGAAAAACGCATACATAATGATAGATTATACCCGTTAATGGGTACACCCAACCCGACCTCGGGTATCCCCGACCCGACCTCGGATTCTAAATACCCGAGGGTTACTGAGCGGGTCGGGTTACATGCTGACCCTAAATATCCGAGGTCGGGTATACCCAACCCAACCCGACTACACCTTCGGGTAGGCCCAAATGGGTCGGGTCAGGTCAATACACAAGCCTATTTTGGATTGGGGTGGCTAAAAGTTGTTAGCATGGGTTGCAAATGTTGCAATACATAGGCAAAATCCAACTAGATTGGATTTTGTCAGAATGTTATATTTCTCTAGTCTGTAGTGGGGTACTCTATAGTGAGTACAGCCCTGTTAGGGTTTGTGAATTTGAACGAGAATCAAATCACTCAGGGAAAGTTGGGTACAAGTACAAACCCTAGAAAGCTTTACACCATATGTGCTACCCCACTATAGCCTATGTCATATAAATTTGACACACCCCCATAGGCAAAGTGGGGGAGAACAAGGGGTCACAAGACCAGTCAAGCAAAGCAGAGCAAGCTCAGGGTGGATCACAAAGTCACCACACATTCCGAGCACAAGTTCAAGGCCACAAGGCCAGTTCACATGCAGGATTACATATATATATAAGGCTAGACAAGCAAGAGCAGGTGTATATATATATGTAACAGTACAAACAAGGTCAAGGGGTGAGCAAGTGAGGCAAGGTAGGCACAAGACCCAGCTGAGTACAGAAGCGCTGATGATCACAAGGCGCAAGCGCCTTGGTGAAGATATCAGCAGTGTTGGCCTTAGAGGCCACGTACGCAAGGCGCAGCTGACCACGCTGCTGCAGCTCACGAGCAAGGAAAGAGCGAAGAGCAATGTGCTTCGTTTTGTGCTCCAGTCTCTGCTCCCGACACAAGGCCAGCATGGCCTTGTTGTCTACGTACAGCACTGGAGGAGAACGAGGCGGCTCTCCGAGGTCAATCAGCAGGTAGGTGAGCCAGCGAAGCTCCTGTGCAGCCATGGCCCCTGCGTAGATCTCAGCCTCACAACTGGAGCCGAGAACAGAAGATGAGCGGGTAGCCCGCCACGAAACAGAGCCGGAACCAAGGCTGAAGGTGTAACCCTGTGACGACCGCTGCGTAGCCTGGTCGTCAGCCCAAGAAGCGTCTGCGTGCCCAGTGAGGACCACTGGACTCTGCCCTCCAAGCACAAGCCCCATGCCCGACGTACTGCACAAGTAGCGCAACACCCTCTTCGCTGCAGCCATGTGCTCCGGTCTGTGTCTCCCAGGAGCAACATAGCGTGCGAGAATGCTAAGAGGGTATGCAAGGTCAGGTCGTGTGCAGGTCATCAAGTACATGAGGCAGCCAACAAGCTCTGGGTACGGGCCACTCGACTCTACGGACTCATCCGAAGGCAGAGCTGAAAGCGAGTGGCGAGTAGGTAGAGGAGTGGCCTGAGGCGAGGAGTATGTGAAGTCAAATCGCTGAAGGACCTGCTACACCATGTGTGACTGAGTCAGGGTAATGGTGCGCTGTGCTGTGTCCCGGGTGATCTGCAAGCCAAGGTAGCTGCGCAGTTCACCCAGGTCTGTGCACGTGTGTCTCTTCTGCAGCTCGGACTTCACGTGGGCGAGTCCAGCAGTGTCAGCTGCGGCAAAGACCAAGTCGTCGACGTACACGAGGATGTAGAACGCGGCAAAGAAGTGTCGGTGTGTAGAAACAGCGACGGGTCGGCACTAGAGGGAGCAAACCCAAGAGCCGCAAGTGTAGTCCTCAGTGTGTCGTGCCACTCACGTGGTGCCTAGCGGAGACCGTAGACTGGCTGCCGGAGGCTCCACTGGGTGCGAGGAGGAAAAGACCCTGTGAAGCCAGGTGGACGACGCAGCCAGATCTCCTCGTGCAGGCTGCCCTTCAAGAAAGCAGTGCTGAAGTCAAGAGAGTGCAGGTCGTAGTCACGGTGAGCAGCTATGTGCAGCAGTACCCGAACAGTGGTCATCTTCAGGGTGGGAGAGAAGGTCTGAAAGTAGTCAACTCCCTGCCGCTGATTGAAGCCACGAGCCACGTAACGCGCCTTGAAGACAGGCGGAGAACCCGGCGGCCGCTTCACCCTGAAAATCCACATGCCACTGACGATGTTCGCCCCAGACGGGGGAGCCTCGTCAACGTAGGTGCCTGTGGACTTCCAGGAAGCCATCTCTGTGTCCATTGCTGCTTGCCACTGAGAGGAGTAGGGACCCTCTATCTCCTCCGCGTAAGAGCGCGGAGTCGAGATGTCAACTGCATCCGGGTCTCCCTCAGGGGTAAGCAATACGGACACGAGATGAGGTGAAGCAGCAGCCAAACACTGGAACTCGTCCTGCCTGTCTTCAAGGACGTCCGTGCCAAGGGCACACTCACCCCCAACGGACGGAGGACAGACAGACTCAGACTCAGCAACAAGACAAGTAGCGTAGTCTAGACGACAGCGAGCAGCAAAGTCGACGAGCTCAGCAACTAGGGCAGACGCAGCAGTGGACTCAAAGGGAGGTTCAGTGACAACAGTAGCAAGGAGACCCGTGACTGTAGGACTGGCAGCACGAAGAAGGTCCGACTCCGGGTCGGGAAGAGCAGGAAGAGAGGACTCAGGAGGAGAAGGAAAAGGGGCACGCAGAGGAGCAGTGGACGGACGCAGAGACATCCGGTGCGTGCCAGGGACAGGAGGAGGACGCTGACGCGAACCACGACCACTAGTGCGAGAAGCACGGACAGGCGACGCAGGGCGAGACGCAGGCTCACGACGCTCAGCAAGACTTCCAGTAGGACCAGTGTAGGGAGAAGGAGCAGGCAGTGGGGAGGCCGGCTGTAACTGTAACTGTGACAGGACAGGCTGTGGACACTCTAAGGGAGGAGGAGGACCACGAGAAGGCGGGAGACCAAGAACCTGCTCAACGAGCGGAACGAAGTACGGCCGAGATCGCGCAGCGATTCCAGACACAGCAGGGACAGCACCAGCACCCTCAGCGGTAGCACCAGCGCCAGAAGCACCGCCAGCTCCAGCACCCCCAGCAGCTCCAATAGCTCCAGGACCTCCAGCAGCACCAGTAGCACCCCCAGCAGGACCGCCTCTAGCACCGTCAGCGCCAACACCCTCAGCAGCTCCAGCTCCAGTCGGACCACGAGAAGACGCAGTGGCTCCAGCTCCAGTAGTACCCGCAGGCCCAGCAGCTCCAGTACTCCCAGTACGAGCACCTCCGGGACCCGTGGCACCAGCACCCTTAGCAGTCGAAGAACCTCCAGCTCCAGCAGCACGCCTCCAGCGCCGGGCAAACCACTCACGCACCTCCTGTGGAGAGAGTGGCTCCCGTCAAGACGGAGCACCCGGAGAACCTCCAGGTCCAGCACCGCCAGACACCACACGAGCAGGCCAAGCTCCCTCAGGCTCCGTACCCCCAAGCTCAGCACCCCCAGGCGTAGCACCCCCAGGCTCAGCACTCCCAGACTCAGCACCCCCAGGCTCAGCACCCCCAGTCGTAGCACCCTCAGGCTCAACACCCCCAGGCTCAGCGCCCCCAGCCTTAGAACCCACACGCTCAGCACCCCCAGAGTCAGCACCCCCAGGCTCAGCTACCCCAGCAGCACTAGAGTCACCAGCGACCTCGACAGGCTCGACTGCGTCTACCTGGGACACACCTGAAGGGGCAGGACCCTGAGGGGGAAGGGGGTCTAGCGGGGGGGGACCTGGCACAAGGAAGAGCGGTGGCGGGGGGAGGGACGGAATGCGGTAGGGGAAAAGACGGTAGTAGGGGACCGACTCGTCAAGCGTGACGTCCTGGGAGGACAGAACACGGCGAGAGGTGGGGTGGTAGAACTGCCACCCTGGCGCGTCAGGGGGGAAGCCAAGGAAGACGCAGGTAGCAGCACGAGGGGACAGCTTGTCCGCAGACAAGTCGCGGACAAACGCCCGAGATCCCCAGACACGGAACGCAGACGCATCGCCAACCTTCCCCGTCCACAGCAAAGCTGGGGAGGTCTCCGCCATGGAGACCCTGGGCTGAAGATTGATCTGATGCGCCGCGTACCTCACCGCAAACGGCCACAGAAAATGGGTTGCAGCCACATGCATCATGGACGTACGGGCGACGTCCATGACCATACCAATGCGGCGCTCAGCAATCCCATTTTTTTGTGGAGAGTCCGGAAGCGTGAAGGTCTGGCGGATGCCTCGTGCACAACAATAGGCTCGCAGAAGGCCAGAGGAGAACTCTCCGCCTCTGTCTGAGTGCAGACGCAGAACAGGAAAGTCCGAGCCGAAACTCGTCCTGAGCTGGAGACGAGCTGCGCGGATCCAGTCGATCAACACCTCAGTGACATCACCCTTGCTGTGCAAGGGAAAGTCTGTGGTGTAACGCGAGTAGTCGTCAACCACCAGCAGGAAGTAGCGCTCGTGACCCTGTCCACGGACGCGGGCTGGGCCCCACACGTCCATGTGAAGCGTCTGCAGCGGGGCCTCTATCGGAGGAAACTGGGAGGAGTGAGGGGCAGCACGCTGCCGACCCTCGACACAGGGGACGCAGGTAGGGGCAGGCCCCGGAGGAAGGGGAGGGAGGGACCGGGGAAGACCAGAGACAAGGACACGGGAGGCCATGCCTCGGAGACGAAGCAGGGAGGGGTGACCAAGGCGGTGGTGCCAGAGGAGAGTCTGGTGAGACAGGAGGCGACACGAGCAGGGGGCAGACACAGGACCAGACCTGGACGCTGCAGCAAACACCTGACCCGACGCAGCTACCTGACCAGAGGCAGCGACTGGAGGAGACTCAGTAGTCAGTGTGTACAGGCTCGACCCCGGCCAACGTGTAAACGTGGCCAAGTGTCGGCCCGTCCGAGCGTCCGTGCAGTGGGTCACGCGTTGGCTCGCAGGAGTGAACTGGTGAACCCCCGCATCCTGTAGGTCAGCACCACTCACCAAGTTCGTAGTGAACGAGGGGAGGTAAAGACCAGACAGGGTGCCAAAGGGGGCCGCCGGACACGGGAGGACAGTGGAGAAGTGAGCAAGGACGGGACCCCCAGAGGGGTCTGCCAGAGAGACAGCAACTGGCCGACCAAGCGGCGTGAGTGTGGTGCGGTCTCGAAAGAAGGAGCGAGAAGCCCCCGAGTCAAGGGTGAAGGTGTGGGAGGCCGGAGCCGACGCAGTACCTGAGAGAGCAGACTCACCAGCACGTGAGGAAGCAGACGCACTGGCACCTAGAGCAGCAGCCTCGCTAGCACCTAGAGCAGCAGCCTCACCAGTACCTAGAGCAGCAGTCCCAATGCCTGGGTCGGGCGGAAAACACCGGTAACAGTCACCCTCATCACTAATAGTCACAGCATACATGGCAGCAAGAATACCATCAAAGTCAAGGTCAAAGATAGCTACTCCCGCCCTAGACAGCTCGCCCCAGTGAGGGATCTCAGTGGCATCAGGGAACTGGTGATGCCAAGTGTCCGTCAGGCGGCCAAAGCAGCGCTGGGTGGAGTGCGCACCCCCGCACTTCTCACCCACACGGTCACCGGTGCGCAGGACGTAGGTGCACGGACCAGTACCCCCACCCCGCTGGCGTGCGGCGTACCACTCACGAAGCTGCTGAGGGGGGGGGGATCTCACAAGCGCGCTGCTGCTGCTGCTGCTGCTGCTGGCGCGGACCACCACCGGAGCTTACCCTCTACGCAGCGCCACCCCGACCAGCTCCACCTCCTCCACCGCCGCCTCCTCCACCGTCGCCACCGCCGCCACCTCCGCTCGCACCGCCACCGCCGCCGCCGCCTCCGCCTCCACTGCCGCCACCAACGCCCCCACCCCCGCCACCACCCCCACCGCCACCCCCACCCCCTCCGACGCCTCCACCGCCGCCTCCACCGCCCCCGCTAGCTCCTCCCGCGCCCCTGCCCCCCTTGCCCTTGCCAGGGCGGCGTCTCTCGCTAGGGGCAGATGCCGCACTGACCGAATCAAGACCAACGAGGTCGGCCGCAGCAGCAGAGGCGACAGAGGGCAAGAGAGGAGAGGGGGGGTACCCCTCAAAGACAAGGGCACGAGGGTCACCACGAGAGGCTCCTACAGTGACTATGCTCTTCTCTGCTGCTAGGAGGCGCTCCTCGAGGAGGTCAACGGTGAGAGTGGTGGGGCAAACAGAGAGAAAGTGGTCCCTGACCGGGCGAAGGGTGTCAGGGTGCCGGGTGACTATGTAGTAGAGGGTGATGTACATAGGGGGGGGGTTCTTGGCGCAGAACTCAGCGGGAAGGGCAGCGCGGTAACGAATGTCACTAGTGCGCAGGTGCGTAATGAGGTCAGCGACTGTGGGAAAAGCGGCGAGGTCAGGGAAGAGGTACGGCATGATGAGGAGGCTAAGTGCAGCAGTGGTAGGGGAAGAGTAGCGTGCAACTACAGCGTCGTACAAGGTCCTAGCGCTCTTGTACTGGCTAAAGTGTGCACGCTCAGAGGTAGGCAAGTGGCGACGCACAGCAAGACGTGCAGCAGCATCGCGTGTAGCCCACTGTGAGCGAACAGTGGCGTCAGCATCAGCAGCAGGGGCAGGAGAGGCACCAGAAGTGAGGTCAAAGAGGGAGAGACCGTCTGCCCTATCGCACTGTAGGAAAAGCTGCAGGTCATCTACCCAGACGTCAAAGTCAATGGCCCGACCCTCAGCGTCAAAAGCGAGGACACTGGGGGTAGCCATGACAGCAGTAGACTAGCAGCGCGAGCAGTAGGCTAAGGGCAGCGCAGTGGTAGAGGTGCCGCTCTTACCGGACAGGCGGCTCGGCGGCTCGGCAGCAACTGCAGCTCGGCGGCTCGGCGGCTCGGGCGGCTCGGGTGGCTCGGCAGCAGTGGCGGCTCGGCGGCTCGGCAGCACAGCGGCAACGGCGTCTCAGCGGCGCCGGCGGCTCGGTGGTGACGGCGGGGCCGCGTAGGGTGGCAGGTCCGCTGAAGGGACGGCGGCAGGGTCGGGTGGGGCGGCAACGAGGCCGCTGAGGGCGGCGGCGGGGCCACGAAGGGTGGCGACCGACGCCTTAAGGGTGGGGCCGCGGGGTCGCAAGGATGGGGCGACGGGGCCAGCAGATGCGGCGCCGGGGCCGGAAGAGCGGCGCCGGGGCCGCAAGCGTAGGCGACGGGGCCGCGAGGGCGGCGTGGAGGGGTCGCTAGGGCGGCGCGAAGAGGCCGCGAGGGCAGGGCGAAAGGGCCGCAAGGGCGGCCCGACGCGACGGGGCCGCGAGGGCGGCGGAATGGGGCCGCGTGGGCGTCGCGACGAGGCCGCGAGGGCGGCGCGACGTAATGGGGCCGCGAGGGCGGCGCGACGAGGTCGCAAGGGCGACCCAACGGGGCCGCTAGGGAGGCGCGACGCGACGGGGCCGCTAAGGCGGCGCGACGGGGTCGTAAGGGCGGCGCGACGGGGTCGTTAGAGGGGAGCGCGACTCGGGCAGAGACTGGGCGCGCTCCGGGCAGGAAACAAAAATCGGTGGGCCCTAGGAGCAGTTCCCACAGGGGAACCTGCCCTATACCATGTGAAATTGAACGAGAATCAAATCACTAAGGGAAAGTTGGGTACAAGTACAAACCCTAGAAAGCTGTACCCCATATGTGCTACCCCACTATAGCCTACAACAGCTATGTCATATAAATCTGACAGGGTTTGCCATATGTACTCAATTGCCTGCTAGTGAAACCCCTCTTTTCCCTATTCTCTCTTGCCTAGCTTGCTAAACCCTAGCTATGGCTCCTGCGTTCTAGCTGCTATTGTGACATGGTAACAGAGCTATTACGCTCTTGGCCTATGGGCCCACCTGCTTCCGCTACTTTCCTGTTCGTCGCGCGCCCCGTGGCGCGCGACGCTTTTTTTCTTCCCGCCTCGCGCTCGGGGCGCATGGCGGTTTTCTGCCCGCCTCGAGCTCGGGGCGCGCGGCGGTTTTCTGCCCGCTGTGCGCCCCGAGGGGCGCGGCGGCTTCCTGCCTCACGCGTCACCCCGGGGACCCGCGCGTCCCCCCCCCCCCCCCCCCCCCCGTCGACCATCGCGCCGCCCCCAGAGACCCGCGCATCCCTCCCCTTCGACCCGCGTGCTGCCCCGTGGACCCACGCGCTTCCCTGCCCGTCGCTCGTCGCGGCACCCTGGGGGCCCGTGCGTCGCCCCCTCCCGTTGCCCGTCGCGGTGCCCTAGGGGCCTGCGCGTCGCCCCCTCCCGTCGTTCGTCGCGGCGCCCTGGGGGCTCGCGCGTCGCCCCCTCCCGACGCCCGTCGCGGCACCCTGGGGGCCCGCGCGTCGCCCTCTCCCATCGCCCGTCACGGCGCCCTGGGGGCCCGCGCGTCGCCCTGCCCGTCGCAGCGCCCCAGCTGCTGCCCGAGTTTTTCTGCCCTGCGCCGCACGCGCGCCTCCTATGTTTGGGGTATGGGGGTGGCGGGTATGGGGGTGGCGGGTTTGTGAACCATCCCATGCTCCTCCATTTCCTCCGTCTCCCACTGCTGCAGCTGCCGCTGAGGGGGGTGGGTGTGTGGGAGCCGAGGGTGTGGCGCTAGGGGGGTGATGCGGGAGTGGAGTTAGGGGTGCAGCAAGGGGTGTGTTAAAGGGGGGTGGGATAGTTGGGGGAGGTTGAGCGGAGGTAGACGTCGTGTCGCCAGCAACGCCACTAGTCCGGAGGCTACAATCTCCGGTAGTCGCCAGTCGCCCGTGGGTCAGTTGCTCCAGCCGCTCGTGGGTCGTGGGGTAGCCGCGGAGCCAGTTACTCATGAAGTCCGGGCCATTGCTTCGGTAGCCATTGAGTCAGCCGCTCTTGTGTGTCTGCAGCTTCCGCCGTTGCGTCCCATCTCCTCTCCTCTCACAGTCCCTCCTCCTCCCTTGCCCTTTGTGAATGCCTCTAGCTGTGCTTGTACTTGTGAACCTGCTCTGTGACTACTTGCTGTGCTGATTATACCCCACTTTGACTATGGGGGTGTGTCAGAATGTTATATTTCTCTAGTTTGCAGTGGGGTACTCTATAGTGAGTACAGCCCTGTTAGGGTTTGCTATATGTACTAAATTTCCTGCTAGTGAAAACCCTCTTTTGCCTATTCTCTCTTGCCTAGCTTGTTAAACCCTAGCTATGGCTCCTGCGTTCTAACTGCTATTGTGACAGATTTTGCATGTGACACTTCTAGGACCTCATGGTAAGGGCTGCATCCTTGCTGCTAAGAAGGTTCCTACCATCCTTCCCTAGCTCTTGGATAAATCCTTTCCTCTTATGGTTCTCTTGGAATCCCCTACTCCAACGTTCTACGCCTTAATGTTTGTACTTCCTCTATTATTCTAGTTATGCAGCTGCTGGACGTTTCTAAGTGGTTCTCAGTCTCTAGACCATCTTTTTAAGTTATTCAAATGAAGATGGTAGCTAAGCCTAAGACGCACAATCCTTCTAGCGGATTTGCGCTTAAAGACGAATCCTGAGCAACAAGACGAACATGGGGAGAAACAACATGGGAGCATGAGCCACAGAAAAAGGAGGGAGGAGACAAGAGATATTGGATATTTTGACAGCTCGCTAAAACTCACCCTTTAAAAATCATTGCAGGGGCGACGAAGGCCATGCCGATTGGGTACGGAAAACCAGTTTTGCGTTGATTTTTAACTTCCCTTTGAATGGTTAACGGATCAGGCATGGAGGGCTTAGGCAAAATCTTGTGAAGGAACTCGCGATCCTTTGTGCTGAACAAGAGCAGATTCGGGAGGCACTTCTTCGACCTCGGAATATTCTCGCGAACCAATTGGCAATTGCAGCAATGGCACCGACAGCAGCAGCCATAGCAAAAACGTCAACATCTGCAAGTCAAGAACATGACTGGTAGCTGCAGATAGAGCTGGCGATTAAAAAAAAAAAAGATATGGAGAAGGGCAAAAAGTGGAAAATGTGGCGAACTCGGCATGCACCGAGTGATACCAATGACACTTGCCTCACGCGATACAAACAGGTTCGCATCGCTCAAAACCATAACCCTCACAGCCTCTATGCTCCATGCATTTGCAGACTGGTCACGTCTTGCTTGCGCATGCGCTCAATCCAGCGGTGACTCGTCTCCCAGAGAACGTGTGACCACTTCTTGTTCATGATGTCCATGCTCCACTTTTGAAGTTGTTTCACCTAGAGCAGAAGACATGTTTTGTGCCAGGAGAGCACATTGTTGTACAACTCCTCTTGCGTATCAGGTAATAGGTCTTGCAGCCCATGCCGTGAAGCCTCTTGCATGTCGGATGTGTCATCCGCAACTCAGCCTCGTCCTTCACCCACTCTTGTAGGCGCGTAGGACAGGTCTTACCCTCCTTGGCATAATGCTCTGGCTCATGCACTCTTAAGCTACGAAACTTCCTCGGCGCTCTGTATTCATGTGACGGTGCCTCGGGAAAGGGAGTTTCACATCCTTGTTTTTGCTAAAGGGCTGTTCAAGCGATTCCCTTTAAGATTTGATGGAACTGGAAGCCTTTCTGGTGATGTGGTGCAAACTTTCCACCTACTCTAAACCAATCAGAACTAACCCAAGACGGTTGAGAAGTTGATGGTGTGCCATGACCAGCAGCAAAAGCAGTGGACGGCCCAGCATCCACGGTGAAGGCATGGAAACACGGCCCTTCCACATTCACAGCGGGCCAACGGAGCAGTAGAGCAGTCCTTGCTGAGCACACAGGAGCACCATTTCATCACTTGCAATCAACAATGCTGAGACATGTTGGCTGTCCTAGCGGGCCGATTATGACAGACACGTAACGCGGGTCGTAAGGAGTAACCGTGTGAGACGAATGCTCGCCCTTACATGATAGCTACAGATTTGAACACTAACAATACAATGTTCCACTAAATGAACCATAAACACAGAAGGTCCTTCACGAGGGAAGGATGCTCAAGGCAACCCAACAAGGCAACATTAAATGGTCCAAGCTGATTGACACTACAGCTGTGTAGGCGAGGGCTGCTGCCATGTCCTAAATGGGCCTACAATCATCACGTCTTCATGCGCATTACCAAGAGGGAATATTTTGGCAGCTCAATGCAGCGCATTTTCACCACATTATCGCTCAATAGTGACCCACAGTACATTACGAAAAGCCCAGGGCTGACGTTTCATTTTGGGCCTCCCTGATTTCGGGAAAAAAATCCCCCCCTGTATTATGAGGGCACATTTTTCAGAGGTTTGCTACTCTGATTGGTCAGTGTCCAACAACGCATCACTCTGATTTGTCAAGGTTCAGAGCAAGAAATCGGTGTTGCAGTCAATCACACAAATTTCTCCCACGCGGATTGTACTGTACATTTCCCACTCCTCACTTCCTTGCCTGTCAAAGTCAACATAAAACACAACCACGTTGGCATTCGTGATTGTACTGTACTGAAGTCACACAGAGCGTTGGGTCAGATTACTGAACGGTTCTGAAGTTCGCCCGCCATAAAGATCTGGACAAGTGTACCCGAAAGTACACGTCAGTGTTACTTGGCACCACACAGCCGCGAATATGGCCCACAATGTGCCACCCATGCGAACTGACTGCACGATATCGCGTGGTGTCTGCGACCTTCAGCACACGCCAAAGTACAGTGCACGTTCGCCGTCAACCACAGTGTACGTACATTTGCAGACGGTGAGCGAAACACCTCGAAACAACCCCCAAAAAAATTGGCGCCAAGAACGGCGACAAAACAGCACATCGCACGAACTGGCGATGGTGTAACCCCCTTCCTCGATAAATGGGCCTGTGCTTCGGAGAAGAGATTCGCACAAGAAATTTGCCCTGTCAGAGCAAATTCGCACAAGAAATTTCCCCTGTCAAGGACACTCTGACACAAGCAGATCTGTTGTGTCAGAGGTGTTCTGCTGAAAATCCCCGCAGCACGCTGCGCCTCGCACGACACCACAAACATCCACCCCACCCCACCTTCTCCCCAAACATCCACCCCACCTTCCCATCTGGGTGTTACTTGTCGGTATTACTGTACAGAAAGGGCTCCCTCACATGGGTACAAGCGAAATCACGGCCCTGTTCTGTTGGCGCATTAGCGGTGCTCAAACCTAACGATGAACATTCTCGGAAAGCGCAAAACAAGGCTTAAAGCCCACGTCGAGCCTCCCAAATCGTTATTGTCTCCCGAACCTCTAGTGCGGGGGATGTACGCGCACTACTCATGCGTGCACAAGAACGCTGTACTCTCAGTGCGCTGAGAAAGTTCCACGAGCTTGGTTCCACAGGCAAATTTCCCGCATGGCATGTGCGAGCCCTATGCGCTCGTGGAGGGGGGATTGAAGAGGCGCACAACCAGTAACGGGCAGTTCCAAACGCACGTTTTGGGGTATTTGTTCGGTGGAATACTCACCCCAAAAACAATCCAACGGCGAGCCAGTAAGACTGACACATCCAGAGCATCAATTCGCGAAATTTTGACTTTGGAAGAGTGCTAGGGCAGTGTGTGGAGACAAATTTTCGGGCAAACGGGAAAAAAAGGTTCATAGTTTTGTCGATAAGTAAACCCTTCGACGAGGCTACAGGCCCTTTCCTCTTTCGAGGAAAACGCTGCCCGCAGTACCTGTGCTGCAGTTGCGAATGGCCTGTGCGCCAACAGAACGGCCCTGTTCGATAGGCAGCCACCTCCTTGCAGGGCTAGTATTAGGCTAGCGTTTGGAAGAGGATTCGGAGAAAGTTTTGAAGGGCTAACCACGCCCCCCCAAGATCGGAAGCAGCCCATCCCGAGATCGGAAGGAGGGGGTCGTCTCGGCGATGTTGCAACCCCTCCTTCCACCATCGTCATCGTGGGCAGGGTCCAAAATTTTACATCGCACCCCACGTGAACCTGGGTTTAGGGTTGAGGTGAAACAAAACCCTGGTGTTTGGTTTGGTTGTGGGAGGAGGGGGACTTTTTCAGGGCAGAGATGGGTGAGGTTGGAGCATGGCCCCTGCTGAGAAAACTTACGTGGGGTATGGGGTGGGTATCCCCTTCCTTTTGGAACCCTAGCCTATCCCTTGGCCAACCTCCATTTTGGGGGTGCGAGGGCTGGGCTAGAGCTAGGCTAACCTCTGTGCGTGTGAGAAGGGACTTGGAGCTTTCGGGTGGTATGATTTTGAAGGGTTAAAGTAGCGTTCGACAGGCTAACACTAACCCTTCAGGATACAGAGCGTTAAAGCCCCGTGACATCAAATTACGGGCTGACCGTGGAAAAAAACCCAATCACGAAACCACGCGACTTTTTCCGCGGAAGGGCTTGCCTGCCTATCGAACAGGGCCAACAGGGCCCATGATTACGCACATGGAGGGTTATCGGGAGGAAATTTCCGAGAACCTTTGTCCCGTTCCCTCACATTCAGGGTCCACTGAACGCGTACTCTACATTGACGGAGTCAGTAAGAACACTACTCTGACCCTAGATACAATTTTTCAGGGTTCGTTAAAGCACTATTCTGAATGGATCAGTGTTCACAAGTCAGAAATTCTGAAATTGCAGGGACCACCAGGTCTGAAGCCTGTAATCAATCACCCTGAAATCAGGGTAAGTACCCTGATAAAACCAGCCCTGGAAAAGCCCTCCAATTTGTTCCCCGTGTGTATATTATACCAACAAGAAGAAATAAATAAAAATTTACATGAAGCAGGTACAGGATAGGCGTTGGGGTTATAACAAACTAGAAGCCCCATGTGTAATTTCAACTTCTAATAATTGGCAGTTATCAAGCAATTCACTTGACTCAGTTCACAACTGTTGCTATTGCTGTCAAATGCGGAGTCTGCTGCCCTCAGTAATTACTGGTGCATTGCCAGCCTTTTTTACAGATGTGTGCATACTGTTTGCCCAAAAAATGTGCAGCTCCATTGCCTGCAAATTCTTATCCACCACCTTTTGGGCATGCATGCCCGGTGATGTGCTTGATGAAATCTCATCCATCACCACAGCCTAATGCACAAGGCACACCCTCCTAAAATCGAGCCTTTTATCATCCCATGAGGACAACACCTGACACCGCAACTGAAGGAGAGGAGAATGTTGAGGTCCTTCGTGCCACCCCCATCTCATCAGCGCCACGTCAGCCTGCTATGGGATGGATGCCGATGCACAAACTGAAGAAGGCTCTGACCGTGGCTGACACGGTAGCTCATGAAGGCATCCTGGTCTCTCGTTGTCCATTCCCCCAACCATTCTCCTGTTGACAGCTAATTATTGGCAGTGGAGGCCCTGGCGGATGGAAGGACCCTTTTTCCTTGCAGTTCACACAGAGGATTCTGGGTTGGCTGCTGGTGCTGTTGCTGCAGCTTCTGTGGTTTAGCCTGTGGCGGTTGCTGCTACTGGTGATCGTGCTGCTGACCGTTCGGCTGTTGCTGCTGGAATCGCTGCTGTAGGCGTTGTCCAACAGGGGCAGAGGGACCACACATGCCAACAGCAGTGAACTGCACGTCACTGTGCCACTGCTCGTCCATGGCTTGAAACGGGTCTTCAAACGGGTCTGCATCGCTCAACACCAAACTCCCCACTGCCTCTGTGCTCCATGCACTCGCAGACTGGTCCCATGCCGCCTGCACTGCTGTGCTACCATGCGGCTCATCCCGTGGCGGACCCAACACCGCTTCATGCACCTGTTGCTGATTCATCCCACGCAGCAGCCCTCCAGTGTGCATCAAACCATCGAGCACCTCATTCTCCAGTGCATCATATGGAGATGTCCCATGCTCTCGTGGTGGCCGTTGCTTGTCTGCATGGTCTGGCAGCCCGGGAAACATCGCCTCCAGCGCAGTGAGGACATGATGAGCCCCTTCACTTAGCTGACCCTCTTGGAAAGAATCGTCCCACGAGAAGGGTGTTGCTGAAGAACGATGTGGTGCAAGCAGATCGGAAGGTTTGCTGGCCTCTTCTGCCTCGAATACAGGTTGAGGAGAGGTACTGCAATCCAAGAGCCTGCAACTGCCGCTGCCACTGCCGCTGCCGCTGCTGCTGCAGCCACTGCTGCTACTGCCACCGCTGCTACTGCTACCACTAGCCATGGATGTTGCTTCCACTCGCACCATTGCTTGACTTAACATGCCTTGACGTGGGGGGCTACTGCGGTGAGCCATGGCTGCTGAGAGGGGCATGGCAGCAGTGATGGCCCACGACTGTAGCGGGTGTGAGGCGGTAGGAAGATACTGAGGTGGTTTCTCGTCCTGCGTCGACTGCTTCTGAAGCACCAACTGTTGGCGTTGTTGCTCCTGATGCACCTGCTGCTCCACCTGCTGCTGCTCCTGCTCCTTCTGCTGCTGCTGCTGCTGCTGCTGCTGCTGCTGCTGCTGCTGCTGCTGCTGCTGCTGCTGCTGCTGCTGCTGCTGCTGCTGCTGCTGCTGCTGCTGCTGCTGCTGCTGCTGCTGCTGCTGCTGCTGCTGCTGCTGCTGCTGCTGCTGCTGCTGCTGCTGCTGCTGCTGCTGCTGCTGCTGCTGCTGCTGCTGCTGCTGCTGCTGCTGCTGCTGCTGCCCCCGCCACCGCCATTCCCCCTGCGTCTGTGGTGACTGCATTGACGCAATTGGAAACTGGAGCTGTGAATGAAGTGGGTGAGGCGACTGGAAAAAAAAATCCAAATCTTCTATGCGAAATTCCCCGTCAGATTTGATTTCAGTTCCAAAATCCATTTCCTCCTGCGCTATTCCCTTTCCAGTCACGGCCTCTAAACCTCCACTGTTCACCTCTTCCAGAAAAACGTCCTCCTGCCTGCATTCCTCCTTCACACCAGCACCAGCACCAGCACCAGCAACAGCAACCAGCATGCTGTCTATGCCCTTTGTGAAACGCCCATCGTGCTCCAAGCCTGCAGAACACGGCTCTCTGGATAGAAACATGGCCGGAGGGATGGAGAGAATGGATGCAGGCGCGGAGGCAGACGAGGTGGAAGGGCCAGCTCTGCTCGAGCTGCTTCCACTGACTGTGCTGCTGTCTGCGCATGTCGTGAGCCCAACCACGTCCGTGTCCGATATCGCTTGTGCTGTAGCTTCAGCTTTGCAACCTGCTGTCTGTGCAACCATAGCAATTGCCTCTCCATACGCACTTTGCCAAACTCTGTTTTCACCCAATCGCCCAGCTGCCCCCTCTGCCACCGGCTTTCCTTGCATGACCTGCTCGGCAGATATCCTCCCCTCCAGGTTACAAGTCGGTTCCATAATTTTCTCTGCAGATGCTTCCTCATTCTTCATTATCGCTCGTGCTGCAGGTTCCTGCCCTGCGGTTCCTTCGCCCCCCAGAATCAGCTCTGGAAAGTTAAGCTTTGTCTTCTTCCCTCGAATCTGCACCGCGGCTCGATCAAACGCCATGGCAGCTTCCTCTGCAGTGGCAAACGTCCCCAGCCACTTGCGCACGCCGAAAGTCGTGTCTTTAATTTCGGCGATGAACCGACCCTCGCCTCGCTTCCTCACTCCACGGTACTTCCCTGGTTGGGTATAGTTCCGGCTGCGTGTGGTGCGCTTGCGTGTCGTCTCCGATTCAGATTGCCTTGCGACATCTTTTGTGACGGCTTGCGTCTGACCCTGCAGAAGAGGCTGTAGCTGCGCAGACAATTGGTCCAATCTGATCTGGGCTTGTGGTTGCTGCACTGAATGAGCCTCCAATTGTAGCTGTGGCTCCTGCTGCTGTTGAATCTGCTGTTGCAGAGTGTCTTGCACCCATTGTAATTGCGGCTGGAATGGCAGGTGCCCTCTTGGAATTGAAGCCGAAGCTGATTCAGGGACAACCTCAGGTTTGGACTGACTGTAGGGCTGTGTCACCAGCGGTGTTTGCCCATGGCCGAACTGGTCAGCTCCCAAGGTGGTAAGCAGCTGGTGCATGTGCCCCTGCCGCTGCCCCTGTCCCTGCCCCGGTTTCTGTTGTTGCTGCTGCTGCTGCCCGTTCCACTGCCCCTCCTGCTGCTGATCATGCTGCTGCTGCTGCGGCTGCGCTTGCATAGGCATCTGCTGCTGCGCGTGCCCCTGCCCCTGATGCTGCTGCTGCTGCTGCTTCGCCGCCTGCTGCGCCAACTGTTTCCACCCCGAACCCCAGGGTGGGGTCCCGGAGGCTAGTATCGCAGGTAGTGCAGCCTTCATGCTATCTCTGTTCACGTTCAACGCGCTAATACCATTGAATGCTGTCAGAGAGCTTGCCTCCATGATGTGCTGCCGCGTGCCACGAGGGTGAGCCTCCAATGACCATGACGGTGCTGCTGGATCGCTCTTGTTTTGTTGGTCGTATAAGAGCTTTCGGTCCTCTTGCCGCGCGCGCTGCATCGCTCCAGCAACTTGATTTTGGCGCTGCCCGTCAGCGTGGGGGCCAGGCTGCGTTGGCACACGCTTCTCGTCCATGCTGCATTTATTGATAACTGAATTGGTGTTTCGGCCCGCAATCATGACTGAGATCTATTTATTTCGAAGATGTCGGGTTATACAACGTCTACCTTACGCTTCGACTTCGCATGTGTGCATGAGATCCGCCGCGTTAATACAGGCGACGCGACTGACTCGCAGCTACTGCCGCGTACTCCCGGATACGCACCGGCGGTGATTTTTGAGTCCGACTCAAAATTCTACTTAGAGCTAGTAACTGTCCAATTGGCTGGTGAGAGTGAAACAGAAGTGCTGCGTTGAGTCGTGTCTCCACCGCGTGAACGACCAGTACCACTTTCAGTCAAAACTGTGTTGACTAGTAGCACTTGGAGCACCTGTTGACTTAGCTCTTGGAGTACCTTTTGATGGAGCACAGATTGGCCTTCCCGTGTGGAGGAAGGTTTTAGACAAGGATGGTTGTGAGGGGGGGTCAGAGGGAGGGAGTGTTGGGTACCTTGAAATGGTTCAGGATGGCAGGTCTTTTTCCCTGTTGGCCTTCATTTCAGAGTGAGTTTTGTACACCATCCTAGAAATACATTATTCGCGAACTGTACCACCCTCTTTGGGGGCTGGACTTAACAGTAGAAACTACTTTTACCGGTCCTTCATGTCTTGTGCATCCACCCACCCCCCTGGCTAGGGACATACGTACCAAACCCTCTCTCCCACGCAACCCTCCCTCACTCATTCCGTTTTCCATTTCTCGACCTTTCGGTCGCAGTCCCGGTATGTTCATGTGAAAGAAAAGCGGCATTCATGTGTTCGCTAAAGCTCCGCGCCTGTAACAAAGAAGTAGCACAGAAAAGCACTGAGTAGTTACTTTGGGTCCAGACAGGCGGAAGGCCGAACTCGGGCACTGATTCGGGAAGCTACTTTTCAAGATAATGACTGCAATAGTGTAGGATTAGGACATAGGATGTTTTTGGGCTTTTTCTGTAAATGTTTTGCGGCCCATTGTTTTCCTGGAGCCTTTTTGAAACCGTGCCCCGAGCAGAGCCGATACAGTGCACCGCGAATTGCACACGCCGTTATTCCTGCCTGCCAATTCAAACTGTAGTTCGTTGTGGAAGTTCCTCTGATTTTGTTATAAATTTCCAAGCAAGCCACGACATTTAGTCTACCCGGACTTCCCAAACAAGCAACCCATCTGTAGGGCGAAATGGGGCAAATATATTGAACCTCTCAAGTGGTGGGTCGCCTCCCCCAAAAATCGTGTTTACACGTGTCCACTTTGTGCCATTTTGCCAGTATGCGCCACTATCCCACCACAGAAGGGCGTGTCAGCTTCACTGTGTTGCCCATTTACGAGGCGCCGCCAGCACCAGCCGGATTGAGCGCCGCACCCGTTTCATGGCCCGGCCTAGATACCTGACAGGCAGAAGTTGAATGATCGGATTGGGTAAGAGGGTTTCAGCGGCAAAAGTCAAACTATTCTTCACCAATCAGATGGCCGAACAGTCTTCACTAGCACTTGCACTGGAGTGCACAACACACGAGTCCCTCACTCCCTGGTCCTTCGCGTATTATTCAGTCACTGTGACAAACTACGGGCAGGAGAAATTGCAACACACTACAGTACAGTGCGAACAATTCAGATGGTTTCGTGGATCGTCGTGATCAGTGAATACGAAGAGCAACTGCACAGGCAACAATGCTGAGCCGGCCATTTTCAGGTGCATGCCGCTTAGCCTAGGAACGCTTCTCAGGTGCATGCCAGGTTCGTACAGATGTCTCAGGTTATTAAAAGTCACTTGTAGTTTCACACGAATTCGAATATTCGATTCGAATTAGCACAAACGGTATGAAACAGATGCAATTTCGGTATACGCAAATCGGAAACGAAACTGGTTGGCTCCCGAAGCTGAATTTCTGACGTCACTCAATGTAATGATTTCATTTTTCGCCGAATTTACGGAAATTTCTGCTTCGTACCAGCTGTTTTTCAGCAAATTATAATGCTGAATCGTTTGTACTGTTGGCGCAGGTGGCGGACGTTTTCGCGGGTCAAATCAACAAACCCTAATGGGACGTGCATTAGTTGGAAAGGGTAGCCTGAAACACGAGAAATCTGCCCAAGTGTTAGAAGAGTTGCCCCTACCGCTATTAAGAATATACGGTACTGTACATATGTAGCTGTTGCCACGTAATTAACGGCATGGAATTCCACCTATTACAATGTACATGTACGGAAAAATATTCTGGTAGGGGCAAATTTAAAAAACATCGGGCATATTTTCCTTTTCTAATTTGTGCACACCCAAAATAGGGTTTGCTGATTTGCCCGTCACGTCACCTGCGTCAATAGTACAACAGATCTATCATTATAATTCGTTAATAAAAACATTGTTGCGAATCGGAAACATGCGTAGAAATTGGGCAAAAATGCAATCATTCCACTGAGTGACGTCAGAAAATGCAGCATCGAGAGCCAATCGATCCGATTCCGATTTGCGCGTAGTCCGAAATTGCATATAATTTAGACATATTGTGCCAATTCGAATCGAATCTTGGAAATTGTATGAAATTACGAGAGTGATTTTTTAACCTGAAACAGCTGTACTCACCTGCCCTATCTCCTGGCATGCACTTGAATAGCGTTCCTAGGCTGTGCGGCATGCACCTGAAAATGGCCGACGCTGAGCTCAAGAAAGTTCTGTACACTTCCAGACAAATCAACTGTATCCCCTGGAAGAAGTGGCTGGATCGAAACGTTCGGTACGTGAGGTTGGTCAGAACGTCAACTGTACAAAGCAGGAAAATTATCCTCCCGACAAACGGATTTGAAATGTTCACGAAAATCATCTTCCCTGTCCTACTGGAGTATGGGGTGACGATCATCAGAAAGTGTATTTGAAACACGTTTAGGAAATCACGAATGAACAGGATGGAGTTCATAACCAGTGCTATAAGGACGTGGGCCCAATCGACTTCGATCGGTACGATGAGAGGCGATCGAAGACTTCGAGGAGGGCGTGAAGCAGATTTCAGGCAATCGGGGGCAATCAGCTGATCGCGATCAGCTGATCGCGCCACCTCAATCAACCGCCTCAAACAGCCTGATCAGACCCGATCAGACACAATCAGCCCCAATCACTTGATTGCATGTGATCGGCGACCTGGGCGACGTACGCGAAATGTAGCACACCTCGCCATTATGTCTCGAACATCTTTGCGAATAAACCCAGATCCGCGAGAACTGTGTGTTGGGACATGATGTTGGCGACATTACCACGATACTGAGATTCATCCGTATCGCCAAAGTTGGGATGCAACTACCAGGTAATGGGCCGACAGTTTTCCTCCAAGAGCGCAAAACATTCGAGGAATATCATCTCTGATCGGGCGGCGCGAGAAAAACGATCACAGCCAATCCGAACCGACCCAAACCGATCCGATCAAAGCCGATCAAAGTCGATTGGGTCCACGTCCTAATTGCACAAGCGCGAAAGTATCACCCGTGCTTTCTGTACACGACTTGAGACCCGAATTATCAAACTGGATTGTGGGTAGATTGGATCACGAAAGAAAATGGGTTGCAGACGCTCACGCAGCCATGATGCGGTGGCACGATGAAACATGCCAAATCACATCGTAGCAAATTCGCGCATTTACTGTACGTCATCACTTGTCGTCAGCACCGCCAAAGCAACATGTTCGGACTAGTTTGTCAGTGGAGTAGTTAGTTTAGCAGCTTTTGCTCCTCTGGAGTGTATTCTTCTCGCTTGAAAAAAACATTCGAAGTTCCGGTATTGGAACAATGAAACCTCTTATTTGAGATTACAAGTACAGTACACAGCACATCATCTGAGACATGACATTTTTATATAAGTCCCAACCGGAAATCATAAACAAGCTGTGGCGGCACAATGATACAGCCGGCCTGAGCCGGCAAATGTTTACAAACCCACCAAAAGCGATCTTGGCGGGACGTCCCACAACCGTCCAACAAGATTTCAAGCCAAGAAGGACTGTACACGCTCGTTGAGTCAACGCCGGCGTTGACATCATTTTCTCCTTTCAAAGAAGCTTTGCTTCGAAGCTTCTATACATGTTGGAACCACGAACCCCTTCATAAATACTGATATCACAAATACACAACACGTCACCTGTAAGTGTAGACAACATTTTCGGTAAGCGGCGAAAAGAAACTAAAGCTAGCTGTGGCGGCGCAATGATTCAGCCGGCCTGTGCCGGCGTTGACACACAAATGCACACAAAGCAATCTTGGCGGGACGTCCCACAATCGTCCAAGAAGAATTCAAGTCATCTCAGGGGCAAGACATCCTTGCACCACCTCAACCTTGCAGCTTTTGCTTCTTCCTAGAAAAACCATCGAAATTCTAGTAGCGGAAACTTTCATAAGACTGCGATTTCAAATACACCGAATATTATCTGTGAATGTAGATAACATCTTTCTGTAAGAGGCAAACTAAAATTAAGCAAGGTCGGCCGGCATATTTATAACAGCCGGCCTGTGCCGGCATAGGTATATACAGGCAGTGATCTTGGCAGGAAGTCAAGAGATATGTTTGTTAGCAGATTGAAACAACCTATACCCAAATATATGACAAAATAGCACAACATTAGAACCCAACATGCTCGGCAATCTAGGTGTAAAAATATGACACCTAATCAGAGAGTTTGTGCAAGGAAAATTCCCTTTCCTTTTGGTGTGTCCTTACTTTCTAGGAAGTACAGGCTCGGCCTACTTTCTAGGTACCATGGTTGCCTAACATAAACCAAACATAGAACCACATAGGTTTTCATAAAACAGATTTAAACCCACTATAGCAATTTTGTCCTCGATCTATCGTCGGTCCATTTTGTTATAAATTCGAAGCACACTTTTTGAACCCCACTTATCCATATTAGTTTCGATACAATCTGAACCGTCTTATAGGATCGTCTTAGGTTAATCGAACGGGGTGTAGCAGCGGAAGATTGCTAGGTAATGTCGGATACGGACTCTGTCAAAAGAATGTGTATAGGAATACAGTGGAATACGAAAGGTCCTAGCTAGCCATGTACTCCGAGGGGGTACATTGTCAAATGTTGTAGCCTATAGTGAGGTTTGTCTTAGGGGGTACAGAAGTTAGGGTTTGTTATATGTACCCCAACCAACATCAATGGCATCATCCATTCCTCATTCTGACATGGTATCAGCTAGGTTAGGATCCTGTGGGATCCCGTTCCTCCGTTCTCCGTTCGTACCTCCCGAGCCTGACCCTACCTCTCGTTCGTACCAGTTCCGTTGTTACCGCGCCTAGTACCGAGCCTAGCGCCCTTTCCCCCCGTCGCTTAGCGCCCTTTCTCCCCGTTACCTAGCGCCCTTCCCCCCCCCCCCCCCCCGTCGCGTCGCCCTGTCCCGTCGCGTCGCGCCCTTTCCCCGCGTCGCGTCGCGCCCTTTCCCCTCGTCGCGTCGCGCCCGTTCCCCCCGTCGCGTCGTGCCCGCCCGTTCCCCCCCGTCGCGTCGTGCCCGTCCGTTCCCCCCCGTCCCGTCGCCCTGTCCCGTCGCGTCGCCCTGCCCCGTCGCGTCGCCCTGCCCCGTCCCGTCGCCCTGTCCCGTCCCATCGCCCTGCCCCGTCGCGTCGCCCTGCCCCGTCGCGTCGCTCCCGCCCTTTCTCCCGTCCCGTCGCCCTGCCCTACGCCCTAGCCCGTCGCCCTACTCTAAGCCCTGGCCCGTCGCCCTACCCTAAGCCCTGCCCCGTCGCCCTTCCCTCCGCCCTGGCCCGTCGCCCTTCCCTACGCCCTGGCCCGTCGCCCTACCCTAAGCCCTGGCCCGTTGCCCTACCCTACGCCCTGGCCGGTTGCCCTACCCTACGCCCTGGCCCGTCGCCCTAGCCCGCTCTTCCGCTGCGACTGAGTCCTCTTCCTCCCGGTTGTTACTCGCCTGTTCGTTTGCGTTAGTTCTCACTATGGCGACTCCGCGAGTTCTTCGTTTCGACGCTGACGGTAGACCCCTTGACTTTTCCGTCTGGCTTCTTCGCGCTCGCCGTCTGTTAGAGAGTCAGGTCCAGGGGGGCGAGACCCTCTGGTCGCACGCTACTGGTGACCTCCCCGAGCCCCCCGAGCCTACAGCTTTAGGCTCTGCCCCTGACGACGCTGCTACGGCTCGCTTTGCCCGTCAGCGCGCTGACCGGACGGCTTGGACGTCGCGTGACGCTGCGGCCTGCATCGCACTCAGCAGCCTCCTCCCTGAGTCAGAGGAGGTCCACTTTACTCAGGTTCGCACCGCTGCTGCGTACCTCACTGCGATTAAGGCCCGCTACTCTACTCCCGCTACTGTCTCTCTTGGCCGTCTTTTCCTCCCGTTCCTGTTTCCTGATCTCGCCTCGTTTGAGCGCTCTGCTGACTTGATCGCTCACCTCCGCTCGCTCGACGCTAGTTACCGCGCTGCTTGCACTGAGGCACAGCTTGCACTGCTTCCTCCCCCCATGGCGATTACTGTCTATTTCATCGCCACTAGCCTCCCTGACCGCCTAGCCTCCGTTCGTGACGCGCTTCTGCTGAAGCACCCTAGTGAGTTGACTATCGAGGTCCTTGAGTCTGCACTCAAGGACGTCGAGAGCAACCTTCGCTCGGTAGCTGCCGCCTCTGGTACTGTGTCCCCCCCACTCTTCCACGGGTGCACAGTCCCGCAGTTACCCACCTTCACTGCCTCTCTCGCCACTGCCGCTACTGACGCGACTGCGGCTGCTGTTACGACTGCGTCGCGGTCCCGCGGCAAGGGGGGCAAGAAAGGTAGTTCTGGTGGAGGTGGAGGTGGAGGTAGCGGAGGTAGTGGGGGTGCTGTTGCGACTGGCGGTGGTGGGAGTGCAGCGTCTGGAGAGACCCCTCGTGCAGCGGCTGGTGACTCCACTGCGCCTGCTGGTGGCGGCGACCCCCGAGCTCGTCAGTCGCCTCCTGTACTGCCGGCCCCGCTAGGTGGAGCAGCGGCGTGGTACCAGGCTCAGCGGCAGCAGCACCTTCAGCAGCAGCAGCAGCCCCTTTCCTCCCAGCAGCCTCAGCAGCAGCAGCGTCAGCAGCTGGCTCCGGGGTCGGGGCTGCGTCAGCCCCAGCGCGGTACTGCTTACCCTCCCTGCCCCTACCAGGTTCTGACAGGTCCTCGTCGGGGCCACCCTTGTGGCCGCTTTCACCCCCCTGGTCAGTGCTTTGCTCAGCTCACTGACACGGTCCGGTTGGCCTACGGGGTTGGCGGTCCTGCTCCTGACTGGCTTCCTCTGGTTCAGCGCTACGGCTCCGCTCTGTGGGGCATGTCTGCTGAGCAGTTAGTTGATCTGATTAGTGCTCCTCATGCTATGTATGCTGTTGTTGACTCTAGTGTTTCTGACTCTGTTTACTCTGGTGTTGTTAGCTTAGGTGCTAGTCTTGCTCAGTTGCCTGTTGCTAGTGTAGGTTCTTGTGTAGACTCTAGACCAGCGACTACCTCAGAGGACGCTTCGCTGTCGTTCACGCTGGACTCTGGAGCCTCCCACTGCTTCTTCCGGGACAGCACGACACTTACACCACTTCCTGCGCCTGTTTCTGTTGCGTTGGCTGATCCCACTACGGGACCAGTCACTGCACGTCACACTACCACTTTACCGTGTCCTGCTGCTCCCTCCGGGTCTCTCACTGGGTTTCACGTCCCCTCGTTCTCCCGGAACTTGGTGGGCGTGCGACCCCTCGTGAGTCAGCACGTGGGTGTGTGGTTTGAGCCTTCTGGAGAGACTGCGGTGTGTGTTGACGGAGACTCTTACCAGCCTCTTGCTACCTTTACTGCTGAGCCGGGCTCGGGTCTCTACACTCTTCACACTGGCCCGCGTGCGCCGCAGCAGCAGCCGCAGCAGCAGCAGCAGCCGCAGCCGCAGCAGCAGCAGCAGCAGCAGCAGCAGCAGCAGCACCAGCGGCCGCACCAGCAGCCCCCCCTACTGCCACTGCCCCCGGTCCCCCCCCCCGTTCGGGTCCCCGCGTCTCACCAGGTTGCTTCGTCCCCCCAGGTGTCTGTGTCGTGTCTGGTTCCTACGTCTGTTCCAGTCGCTGCGTCGTGCTCCTGCCGGTCGCTTGCCCACCCCACCGTTCTGTGGCACCACCGGATGGGGCACCCGTCCCTTCCTCGTCTGCGCGCTATGTCCAGTCAGCGTCTTGTCCTAGGCCTCCCACGTGTCTTGCCGTCGCTGCCGCCTTCGCTTGCGCCGCCGTGTGGTCCCTGCGTCGAGGGTCGGCTGCGCGCCACCCCTCACTCCTCCTCCCTACGTCCGGCCACCGAGCCTTTTGAGACGCTTCACTTGGACGTCTGGGGCCCCGCCCCTCGTCTAGGCCCTGAGCGTGAGCGTTACTTTCTGGTGGTCATTGACGACTTCTCCCGCTACACCACAGTGTTCCCTCTGGCGAAGAAGTCTGAGGTGACTTCTACGCTGATCAGGTGGTTGCTCACCACCGAGGACACTCGTGGTCGTCGTGTCAGCTGTCTCCACTCCGACCGTGGGGGTGAGTTTCGCTCCGGCATTCTCGCTGGATTCTGTCGCGAGCAGGGCATTCGTCAGTCCTGGACGCTTCCAGAGTCCCCACAGCAGAATGGGGTTGCTGAGCGCCGCATAGGCCTGGTCATGGAGATCGCCCGCACCTCCCTGACTCACGCCTGTGCCCCCCATTTTCTGTGGCCCTACGCGGTCAGGTACGCCGCGCACCAGCTGAACCTCTGGCCACGTGTCTCTCGACCAGAGGTGTCACCGACCAGTCTTTGGACAGGGTCCCCTGGTGTTGCGTCGCGGTTTCGCGTCTGGGGGTGCTTGGCTCTTGTCCGCGACACCTCCGCGGACAAGCTCTCGCCTCGTGCCGTCCCCTGTGTCTTCCTTGGTTTTCCTGAGGACTCCTCTGACTTCACCTTTTACCACCCTCCCTCTCACCGGTTCTTTGACTCCCGTGACGTCCGTTTCGAGGAGTCCACTCCGTACTACGTCAGGTACCCCAGTCGAGGTCTCCCGGTTCCTCCTCCCCCCTTCTTCCTGACTGCAGCCCCCCCTCCTGCTCCCCCGGTACAGCCTCCCCCCCCTGGTCCAGCCCCGTCAGGTGTGTCCCAGGCTACCCCTCCTCCTTCGGTAGCCCCTCCGGTACAGCCTCCCTCCCCACAGTCCTCCTCGCAGCGTGCCGCTGGTGCTAGCTCTCGAGAGGTTGGTGCTGCGCCTGTTCCTGTACCGGTTTCTGGTTCTGGGGGTGCTGGAGTTGGAGCTGGAGTTGGTGCTGGAGTTGGCACTGGAGTTTCTGGTTCTGGGGGTGCTGGAGTTGGAGCTGGAGTTGGAGCTGGAGTTTCTGGTTCTGGAGTTGGAGCTGTCCCGGTGGGTGCGGAGGACTCTTGTCGTCCGGGAGCTGGTGCTGGTCGCGCGGCCACTGGGGGTGCTGCGTCTGGGGGTGAGGATGCGCCTCCTTCGGGTTCAGGTGAGCCTGGATCTGGAGCTGGTGTTAGTGCTGCCTCTGGGGGTGGTGCGCCTAGTTCTTCTGGGGTGGACTCTGGAGCTGCCGCTGCTTCGGACGCTACTCCACCCCCCCACCCCTACCCGACTAGGCACCAGGCTCGTGTTCGCCGTGCCCGTGACGAGCAGCTGGCGTTGGAGAGAGAGGAGAGGGAGTTACAGCGGCTGGAGGAGCAGCAGCAGCAGCTGGACCCGCAGGAGCAGCAGTCCCAGCAGCAGCCGCGTCCGCAGCAGCAGCAGTCGCAGCCGCAGCAGCAGCATCCACTTCCTCCTCCTGTCTCGGGTCTTCGGACCCTTGGTCTCCCCTCCCCTTCTCCTCCCTCCTCCGCCTCTCCTCCTGTCTACGGTCCCACGTTTCCTCCTCCTGACTCCTCCCCCGCTGTTTTCCCCAGTTCTCCGCCTTTGTCCTCTCCTCCTCCGTCTCGTTCTTGGGCTACTCGTCGCTCCCCTCGTGCTCGTCCCTCGTCTCCTGTTCCCTTCACTGACCTTCGTACTGCTTTCCTTCTTTCTAGTCCACCTCGTCCGTCTCAGTCTGTACTTCCGTCTCCTCCTGAGTCGGCCCTCACTGTGTCGCTCCCTACTCCTGTCACTGACTACTACCGCACGTACCGTCCTGTTCTCTCTCGTGTTCTCGCCTCTCTTGTTACTCACCCTCGTGTCTCTGTGTCCTCTGTGTCCGCTCTTACTGCCGCGGTTACTGACTTTGCCTCTACCCGCCGCCTTGACTACGCCACCACGCTTGTGACTGCTCCTCCTACCAGTCCTCTGGTCGTCGGGGGTGTGTCTGCCCTTGGCTGTGACGCCCTAGAGGACAGGCAGTTTGAGCTAGAGTTCCTGGCGGCCGCTTCCCCTCATCTCTGTGCCATGCTCCTCGCCCCTGAGGGTGACCCCGACGCCCTTGACATTCCGACTCCTCGCACTTACGCTGAGGCAGTGTCAGGGCCTTGGGCCTCTCAGTGGAGAGCTGCCATGGACGCAGAGATGGCCTCCTACAGATCCACATGCACCTACGTCGATGAGGTTCCCCCCCCTGGGGCGAACGTAGTCGACGGCATGTGGATCTACAGGGTGAAGCGGCCACCGGGATCTCCCCCGGTCTTCAAGGCGCGCTACGTGGCTAGAGGTTTCAGTCAGCGCGAGGGAGTTGACTTCTTTCAGACCTTCGCACCTACCCCGAAGATGACCACTCTTCGGGTGTTACTACACGTAGCAGCACAGAGAGACTACGAGTTACACTCTCTCGACTTCTCCACTGCTTTCCTTCAGGGCAGCCTACACGAGGAGGTCTGGTTGCGTCGTCCCTCGGCCTTCACTGGCACTTTCCCTCCTGGGACCCAGTGGAGGCTGAGGCGACCTGTTTACGGTCTTCGCCAGGCCCCTCGTGAGTGGCACGACACTCTGCGTTCTACCCTCTCTGACCTTGGGTTCCAGCCGTCTTCTGCCGACCCGTCGCTGTTCGTTCGTCGTGGCTCCACACCGTTCTTTGTTCTGGTCTACGTCGACGACCTCGTTTTCGCCACTCCGGACAGGGTTGCTTTGGCAGACGTGAAGTCCGAACTGCAGAAGAGACACACGTGCACTGATCTTGGTGAGCTGCGCCACTACCTTGGCCTGCAGATCACCAGGGACAGAGCCGCTCGCACCATTACACTCTCACAGTCACACATGGTGCAGCAGGTCCTTCAGCGGTTCGGGCTTCAGCACTCCACCGTACAGCGCACACCTCTCGCTGTTGACCACAGACTCACTGGTCCCTTTCCTGACGAGCCGTTTGAGCCTAGTGGTCCCTACGCAGAGCTTGTGGGTTGCCTCATGTACCTGATGACTTGTACTCGCCCAGACCTCGCCTTCCCTCTCAGCATCCTTGCGCGCTTTGTTGCGCCAGGGAGACACCGTCCTGTTCACTGGACGGCAGCTGTGAGGGTGGCGAAGTACCTAGCGACTACATCAGGCGTGGGGCTAGTTCTTGGAGGGCAGCAGTCTGTCGTACTCACTGGTCACTGTGACTCCTCTTACGCTGACGACGCTGAGACTCACAGGTCTACTCAGGGGTACTGTTTCAGTCTAGGTTCTGGAGCTGTTTCCTGGCGTTCCACGCGCTCCTCTTCTGTCTCGACCTCTACAGCTGAGGCTGAGATTTACGCTGGTGCCATGGCGGCACAGGAGTTGCGGTGGTTGACCTTCTTGCTCGCCGACCTTGGTGAGCGGCCGAGCTCTGCACCGACCTTGTTCACTGACAACAAGGCGTCGATCCTCCTCTGTCGTGAGCCGCGACTGGAGAGCAGAGTGAAGCACATTCACGTCAGGTACTTTCTTCTGCGAGAGTTGCAGAGGCGTGGACAGGCTCGCTTCGAGTTTGTGGAGTCCGAGGCCAACACTGCAGACATCTTCACCTAGGCGCTTCCGCCTCGTGACCACCAGAGGTGTTGTGTGCAGTTAGGCCTTGTTGACACAGGTTCTAGTCATGTGTAGGCTTGAGTTTATTGGCTGCTTCGTCTGTACTCTTGCTATATATACTTGTGATCTCTTGGACTGGCCTTGTGGCCACTGTTGCTTGTGCTCAGAGTGTGTGGTGACGTTGTGATCCACCCTGAGCTTTGTTTTCTTTTGGACTGGTCTTGTGACCGTACTCTTTTTATTTTGCTAGACACCCCTCACTTAAGCTATGGGGGTGTGTCAAATGTTGTAGCCTATAGTGAGGTTTGTCTTAGGGGGTACAGAAGTTAGGGTTTGTTATATGTACCCCAACCAACATCAATGGCATCATCCATTCCTCATTCTGACATACATTTCCCTTAGGGCTAACCTAGATGCAGCATCGCAATTGTGCGGTTCGGTAATCGTGCGCGGTCCAGTAACCGTTTGAACATTTCCCGCGCTTTGCACTTCAAATTCTCCCTGCTTGTAACTATCCCGTTGCTTGGTCTTTCGTCCTCCCTGTAATCATCTTCGCGTTAAGGATTTGTTACTCAATCATGCTTATTCAACTATTCCATATCGTAATACTCCCCTTCATTTCTGGAGGAGCGAAGTCTTGACGCACTTGGTTATGCCGTAGGTGTCTGCTGACGTGGCAGCTTCTTGGTGAGGAAGTCAGCTGCCATGTCACCAGTGGGGCAATAAGTCAAGATGACTTTGCCTTTGTCAACTTCGTCTTTGATGAAGAAATAGTGGAGCGCGATGCGCTTGGTGAGGTTGATGAAGCCAGACTTGTTTGCGATTTTTATCGCGCGTTGGTTGTCGCAGTGAAGTTTGAAGCTTGTGGATGTCGAAATTTTTGCCAATTGAAGCAGCTCCTGAAGGTAGAGACCTTCGCGAACAGCTGACATGGCGGCGATGAATTCGGCTTCAGCGGAGGAGAGCGCCACCATTTCTTGCTTCCGCGAATTCCAGAAGATTGGTCCAGTAGGCTTGAGACGAAAAAGGAAGCTGGTTCCGGATCGTCGATTCGCAGGGTCGGCTGCATGATCTGCGTCCACGTAGCCGACAAAGCTGAAGGAGCGGGTCGTGAGGGTTGAGTAGGTGAAGCCAATGTGCGGTGTGGAGATGAAATACTGCACAACACGCTGTAAATCCAGCATGTGCTCCCCTTCAGGCCGCTTGGCATACTGAGCGAGTAGGCTTGAGATGTAGACAAGTCAGGCCTGCACGTGACTGCCGCGAAGAGGAGACAACCGAGCTGCTGCTGATACTTGATGACCGGAAGGGTTGAGAGGTGTGGTTTTGGGAAGATGCGGGGTGGCCGGGTTGCGGTAAGTGAGAAGAAGTGAACGAGAATGAAATGACTATGAACGAAGTGAGTACAAATAGGAAACCCTAATTGGGTTGTACCCCCTATGGGATACCCCACTATAGCCTACACAAATAAGTAAGCTATAATGTTCTGACACACCCCCATAGGCAAAGTGGGGGAGAACAAGGGGTCACAAGACCAGTCAAGCAAAGCAAAGCAAAGCTCAGGGTGGATCACAAAGTCACCACACATTCCGAGCACAAGTTCAAAGGCCACAAGGCCAGTTCACATGCAAGATATATATAGAGATATACAAGAGTCAAGCAAGCAAGAGCAAGAGTATATATAGGTGAAGGTACAAGCAAGGTCAAGAAGTGAGCAAGTGAGGCAAGACAGGCACAAGACCCAGCTGCGTGCAGCAGCGCTGATGATCACAAGGCGCAAGTGCCTTGGTGAAGACATCAGCAGTGTTGGCCTCAGAGGCCACGTACGCAAGTCGCAACTGTCCACGCTGCTGTAGCTCACGAGCAAGAAAGTAGCGGAGAGCAATGTGCTTTGTCCTGTGCTCCAGTCGCTGCTCTCGACACAAGGCCAGCATGGCCTTGTTGTCTACGTACAGGACTGGAGGAGAACGAGGCGGCTCTCCAAGGTCGGTCAGCAGGTAGGTGAGCCAGCGAAGCTCCTGGGCAGCCATGGCCCCGGCGTAGATCTCAGCCTCACAACTGGAGCCGAGAACAGAAGACGAGCGGGTAGCCCGCCACGAAACAGAGCCGGAACCAAGGCTGAAGGTGTAACCCTGTGACGACCGCTGCGTAGCCTGGTCGTCAGCCCAAGAAGCGTCCGCGTGCCCAGTGAGGACCATTGGACTGCGCCCTCCAAGCACTAGCCACATGCCCGACGTACTGCACAAGTAGCGCAACACCCTCTTCGCTGCAGCCATGTGCTCTGGTCGGTGTCTCCTAGGAGCAACATAGCATGCGAGAATGCTAAGAGGGTATGCAAGGTCAGGTCGTGTGCAGGTCATCAGGTACATGAGGCAGCCAACAAGCTCTGCATACGGGCCACTCGACTCTACGGACTCATCCGAAGGCAGATCTGAGAGCGAGTGGCGAGTAGGCAGAGGAGTGGCCTGAGGCGAGGAGTACGTGAAGCCGAAGCGCTGAAGGACCTGCTGCACCATGTGTGACTGAGCCAGGGTAATGGTGCGGCGTGCTCTGTCCCGGGTGATCTGCAAGCCAAGGTAGTTGCGCAGTTCACCCAGGTCAGTGCACGTGTGTCTCTTCTGCAGCTCGGACTTCACGTAGGCGAGTCCAGCAGTGTCAGCTGTGGCAAAGACCAAGTCGTCGACGTACACAAGGATGTAGAACGGCGGCAGAGAGGTGGAAGGAGCAAACCAAAGTGCCGCCAGCGTAGTCCTCAGTGTGTCGTGCCACTCACGCGGCGCCTGGCGGAGACCGTAGACTGGACGCCGGAGACTCCACTGGGTATCAGGAGGGAAAGACCCAGTGAAGCCAGGTGGGGGACGCAGCCAGATCTCCTCGTGCAGGCTGCCCTGCAAGAAAGCAGTGCTGAAGTCGAGAGAGTGCAGCTCGTAGTCACGGTGAGCAGCAACGTGCAGCAGTACCCGAAGAGTGGTCATCTTCGGGGTGGGGGAGAAGGTCTGAAAGTAGTCAACTCCCTGCCGCTGACTGAAGCCACGAGCCACGTAACGCGCCTTGAAGACAGGCGGAGAACCCGGCGGCCGCTTCACCCTGAAAATCCACATGCCACTGACGATGTTCGCCCCAGGAGGGGGGACAGCGTCAACGTAGGTGCCTGTGGACTTCCAGGAAGCCATCTCTGCATCCATAGCTGCCTGCCACTGAGAGGAGTAGGGACCCTCTATCGCCTCCGCGTAAGAGCGCGGAGTCGGGATGTCAACTGCATCCGGGTCTCCCTCAGGGGTGAGCAGTACAGACGCGAGATGAGGTGAAGCGGCGGCCATACACTGGAACTCCTCCTGCCTGTCCTCAAGGACGTCCGTGCCAAGGGCACACTCACCCCCGACGGACGGAGGACAGGTAGACTCAGACTCAGCGACAAGACTAGCAGCGTAGTATAGACGACAGCGCGCAGCAAAGTCGACGAGCTCAGTAACAAGGGCAGACGCAGCAGAAGACTCGAAAGAAGGGTCAGTGACGACAGTAGCAAGGAGACGCGTGACAGTAGGACTGGCAGCACGAAGAGAGTCCGACTCCGGGTCGGCAAGAGCAGGAAGAGAGGAAGCAGGAGGAGAAGGCAAAGGGGCACGCAGAGGAGCAGTAGACGGACGCAGAGACATCCGGTGCGTGCCAGGGACAGGAGGAGGACGCTGACGCGAACCGGGACCACTAGTGCGTGCAGTACGAACAGGCGACGCAGGACGAGACGCAGGCTCACGACGCTCAGTAAGACCTCTAGTCGGACCAGCATAGGGAGAAGGAGCAGGCAAAGGGGAGGCAGGCTGTAACTGTGACCGTGACTTGACAGGCTGTGGACCCTCTAAGGGAGGAGGAGGAGGACCAGGAGAAGGTGTAAGACCAAGAACCTGCTGCAGGAGCGGAACGAAGTACGGTCGGGGCCGCGTGGCGACGCCAGAAACAGCAGGGACAGCACCAGTACCCCCAGCAGGAGGACCCGCTCCAGCAGCACCTCCAGCAGCACCTCCAGTAGCTCCAGAACCCCCAGCAGCACCTCCAGTAGCCCCAGAACCTCCAGCAGCACCAGGAGCACTGCCAGTCAGATCGCCAGCGGTAGTCTCAGCGCCAACACGCTCAGCAGCACCAGCTCCAGTCGAACCCGCAGGCCCAGCAGCTCCAGTACTCCCAGTACGAGCACCTCCGGGACGCGCGGCAGCAGCACCCTCAGCAGCCGAAGAACCTCCAGCACCAGCAGCACGCCTCCAGCGCCGGGCAAACCACTCACGCAGCTCCTGTGGGGAGAGTGGCTCTCGGCGAGACGAAGCACCCGGAGAACCTTTTGGCGAAGAACCTCCAGTCTCAGAACCCCCAGGCTCAGCACCCCCAGGCGCAGCACCTCCAGTCTCAGCACCCCCAGGCTCAGCACCCCCAGGCTCAGCACCCCCAGGCTCAGCACCCCCAGGCTCAGCACCCCCAGGCTCTGCACCCCCAAGCTCCGCACCCCCAGGCTCAGCACCCCCTGGCACAGCACCCCCAGTCACAGCACCCCTAGGCTCAGCACCCACAGCAGGACCAGAGTCACCAGTGACCTCGACAGGCTCGACCGCGTCTACCTGGGACACACCTGAAGGGGCAGGACCCTGAGGGGGGAGGGGGTCTACCGGGGGGGGACCTGGTACCAAGAAGAGCGGGGGTGGGGGGAGGGACGGAGTGCGGTAGGGGAAGAGGCGGTAGTAGGGTACCGACTCGTCGAACGTGACGTCCTGGGAGGACAGAACACGGCAAGAGGTGGGGTGGTAGAACTGCCACCCAGGGGCGTCGGGGGGGAACCCCAGGAAGACGCAGGGAGCAGCGCGAGGGGACAGCTTGTCCGCAGACAAGTCGCGGACAAACGCCCGAGATCCCCAGACCCGGAACGCCGACGCATCGCCAACCTTCCCCGTCCACAGCAGGGCTGGGGAGGTCTCCGGCCTGGAGACCCTGGGGTGGAGGTTGATCTGATGCGCCGCGTACCTGACCGCAAACGGCCACAGAAAATGGGGGGCAGCCGCATGCATCATAGACGTACGAGCGACGTCCATGACCATGCCAATGCGGCGCTCTGCAATCCCATTTTGCTGCGGTGAGTCCGGAAGCGTGAAGGTCTGACGGATGCCTCGCGCACGACAGTAGGCACGCAGAAGGCCAGAGGAGAACTCTCCGCCTCTGTCCGAGTGCAGACGCAACACAGGAAAGTCCGAGCCAAAGCTCTGCCTGAGCTGGAGACGAGCTGCGCGGATCCAGTCGATCAGCACCTCAGTGACATCACCCTTGCTGCGCAAGGGGAAGACTGTGGTGTAACGCGAGTAGTCGTCAACCACCAACAGGAAGTAGCACTCGTGACCGAGTCCACGGACGCGGGCAAGGCCCCACACGTCCATGTGAAGCGTCTGCAACGGAGCCTCTGTCGGAGGAAACGGGGAGGAGTGAGGGGCAGCACGCTAGCGCCCCTCGACACAGGGGACACAGGCAGGGCCAGGGCCCTGAGGAAGGGGAGGGAGGGACCGGGGAAGACCAGACACAAGAAGACGGGAGGCCATGCCTCTGAGCCGAAGCAGAGAGGGGTGACCCAGGCGGTGGTGCCAGAGGAGAGTCTCGTGAGACAGGCGACGACACGCACAGGGGGCAGACTCAGGACCAGACCTGGACGCTACAGCAAACACCTGACCTGACAAAGGGACCCTACCAGACTCAGGAACTCGAGGAGAAGCAGTGGTCAGTGTGTACAGGCTCGACCCTGGCTGACGTGCAAACGTAGCCAGGTGACGACCTGTGCTAGCCTCTGTGCAGTGCGTCACTCGCTGACGAGCAGGGGTGAACTGGTGGACTCCCGCATCCTGTAGGTCAGCACCACTCACCAAGTTCGTAGAGAACGAGGGGAGGTAGAGACCAGACAGGGTGCCAGAGGGAGCCGCCGGACACGGGAGGATTGTGGAGAAGCGAGACAGAACAGGACCCCCAGAGGGGTCAGCCAGGGACACCGCAACCGGCCGACTAAGCGGCGTGAGTGTGGTGCGGTCCCGAAAGAAGGAGCGAGACGCTCCAGAGTCAAGGGTGAAGGTGTGGGAGGCCGAATTAGACGCAGTACCTGAGAGCGCAAACTCACTAGGACCTGAGAGAGCAGCCTCACCAGTACCTGAGAGCACAGACGCACTGGCACCTAGAGCAGAAGCCTCGCTGGCACCTAGAGCAGCAGTACCAATGCCCGGGTCGGGCGGGAAACACCGGTAACAGTCACCCTCATCACTAATGGTCACAGCATACATGGCAGCAAGGATAGCATCAAAGTCAAGATCAAAGATAGCTACACCAGCCCTAGACAGCTCTCCCCAGCGGGGGATCTCCGCGGCCTCCAGGAACTGCTGGCGCCAAGCGTCCGTCAGGCGGCCAAAGCAGCGCTGGGCGGTGTGGGTACCCCCACACTGCTCTCCAGCGCGGTCGCGAGTGCGAAGAACGTAGGTGCAGGGACCAAAACCCCCACCACGCTGACGCTGCGTGTACCACTCACGGAGCTTCTGAGGGGTGGGGACGTCGCGAGAACGCTGCTGCTGCTGGCGCTGACCACCCTCAGTGCTGCTCCACTGCGAAGTGCCACTCCGACCACCTCCACCACCGCCACCCCCGCCTCCGCCTCCACCGCCCCCGCCTCCGCCTCCACCGCCGCCGCCTCCGCCACCTCCGCTCCCACCGCCAGCGCCGCCGCCACCCTCGCCTCCACTACCGCCACTAGCACCCCCACCCCCGCCACCACCTCCACCGCCACCCCCACTCCCTCCGCCGCCTCCACCTCCACCTCCACCGCCCCCGCTGGCCCCACCCGCTCCCTTGCCCCCCTTGCCCTTGCCAGAGCGGCGTCTTCCGCTAGGGGCAGACGCCGCACCGACCGACTCAAGACCAACGAGGTCGGCCGCAGCGGCAGAGGCGACAGAGGGCAGGAGAGGGGAAGGAGAACACCCCTCAAAGATGGGGGCGCGGGGGTCACAACGACTATGCTCTTCTCCGCCGCTAGGAGGGTCTTCTCGAGGCTGTCGACTGTGAGGGTGGTGGGACAGACCGCGAGGAAGTGGTCCCGGACTACACGAAGGGAGTCAGGGAGGCGAGTGACTAAAAAGTAGAGAGTGATGTACATGGGGGGGGGGGGTTCTTGGCGCAGAAGTCAGCAGGAAGCGCAGCGCGGTAGCGAGTGTCACTAGTGCGGAGGTGCGTAATGAGATCAGCGACAGTGGGAAAGGTGGCAAGGTCAGGGAAGAGGAAGGAGAGCATGAGGCGGCTCAGTGCAGCAGTGGCAGGGGAGGAGTAGCGCGCAACTACAGCGTCGTACAAGGTCTGGGCACTCTTGTACTGGCTAAAGTGCGCGCGCTCAGCGGTAGGCAGGTGGCGACGCACAGCAAGACGTGCAGCAACATCGCGCGTGGCCCACTGTGAGCGAACAGTGGCGTCAGCATCAGCAGCAGGGGCAGGGACGGCGCAAGAGGTGAGGTCAAAGAGAGAAAGACCGTCTGCCCTATCGCACTGTAAGAACAGCTGCAGGTCGTCGACCCAGACCTCAAAGTCAATGGCACGACCCTCAGCGTCAAAAGCTAGGACACTAGGGGTGGCCATGACTGCCGGCGATCTCACCAGACAGGACGGGTCGGGGAGCACAGCAGCACAGCAAACACGGCAGCTCGGCCGGCCCAGTAGCAACAGCAGCACCTCGGCACCAGCGGCTCGGCTCCTCGGGCGGCTCGGGCGGCTCGGGCGGCTGGGGCGGCTCGGGCGGCTCGGGCGGCTCGGGCGGCTCGGGCGGCTCGGACGGCTGGGGCGGCTCGGGCGGCTCGGAGCGGGGCCGGGACAGGTAGCGCGCGGGCGGCTGGGAGCGGGGCCGGGACGGGCTGCGCACGGGCGACGAGGGGCCGGGAAGGGTGTGCGCAGCCGGGACGGGTGGCGCACGGGTGGCTTGGGGTCGGATCGGGCGGCGCACGGCGTCGAGGGGCCTGGCGGGCAGCGCGTGGGCGTCTAGGGGGGGCCGAGACGGGCGGCTCGCGGGCACTAAGGGCAGCGCGCGGGCAGCGCGGGGCCTAGACGGGCGGCTCGCGGTACCAACTGAGAAGAAGTGAACGAGAATGAAATGACTATGAATGAAGTGAGTACAAACAGGAAACCCTAATGGGATTGTACCCCCTATGGGATACCCCACTATAGCCTACACAAATGAGTAAGCTATAAAGTTCTGACAAGTGGTACTGAGAAGGTTGTGCAGACAGACAGCGTGATGCATGGCGTAAGGCCAGTACTTCGCGTCGACGTCGCTCTGCTGCAGGAGGGCGCGAACCTTGGTCATGAGAGTGCAGTTGCTTTGTTCTGCGACGCCTTGCTGTGGGTGTGCATAGGGAAGGGAGAGCTTGTGAATGATGCCCTTCTCCCCCATGAGCTGTTGCATCTTGTCACTCTTGAATTCAGCTGAGCAGTCAGTTTGCCAGAGTTTGAGAGTGCAGCCTGTCTGAGTCTCCGCATTGGCGTGCCACACTTTGAAGATGTCATACGCCTTGCTGCTGTGGGAGACATTGGCGACCCAGACGAAGCGGGGGAGAGCGTCGACGAAGGTGAGAGTGTATTCTTTGCCGCTGAGGCCGGTCTTGGTGAGCAGAAGAAAGTCTCTTTAAACCTTCTCAAGTTTTTCTCAGGTTCCCCTGTGGGAACTGTGCTTAGGGCCCACCACTACTTCGAACCTTTTTTTTCTGCCCGGAGCGCGCTCCGGGCTCTCTCTCTTACCTTTGTCGACCGGCCCTTAGCCGCCCGCGCGCTGCCCGTTCGGGCCTCACGCCGCCAGCGCGCCGCCCTAGTCGCTAGCGCGCCGCCCGTCCAGGCCCCGTGCAGCCCGCGCGCCGCCCTTTGCAGCCCGCGCGCCGCCCTTAGCAGCCCGCGCGCCGCCCTTAGCAGCCCGCGCGCCACCCTAAGAGGCCCGTGCGCCGCCCTAAGCAGCCCGCGCGCCGCTCGCTAGGCCCCAGGCAGCCCACGCGCCGTCCGTGCGTCGCCCTTAGCCGCCCAAAGCGCCGCCCGTGAGCCGCCCGTGCGCCGCCCTTAGCCGCCCGTGCGCCGCCCTAAGCCGCCCGTGAGCCGCCCGTGAGCCGCACGTGCGCCGCCCTTAGCCGCCCGAAGCGCCGCCCGTGAGCCGCCCGTGAGCCGCCCGTGAGCCACCAGTGAGCCGCCCGTGAGCCGCCCGTGAGCCGCCCGTCAGCCGCCCGTGAGCCGTCAGTGAGCCGCCCGTGCGCCGCCCGTGAGCCGCCCGTCCCGGCCCCGAGCCACCCGTGAGCCGCCCACCCCGACCTGTGAGCCGCCCGTGAGCCGCCCTTCAGCCGCCCGTGAGCCGCCCTTCAGCCGCCCGTGAGCCGCCCGCGAGCCGCCCATGAGCCGCCCGTGACGACGCCCGAGCCGCCCGTGCCACCCGCGTCACCCGAGTCGCCTGTGCCGCTGTACGCCCGAGCCGCCCGAGCCGCCCGACCCGCTGAGTGCCCGAGCCGCCCGAGCCGCCCGAGCCGCCCGAGCCGCCTGAGGTGCCGAGCTCCTGCTTCTGTGGGGCTGCTGCTGCTCCTGGGCCGGCGGAGTTGCTGAGCTGCCGTGTTGCTGTCCTGCTGAGCTGCTCGACCCTTCCTCTCTGGTGAGACTGTCGGCTGCTATCATGGCCACCCCTAGTGTCCTGGCCTTTGACGCTGAGGGTCGCGCCATTGACTTTGCGGTCTGGGTCGAGGACCTGCAGCTGTACTTGCAGTGTGATTCAGTACATGACATCTCTCTCTTTGACTCTGCCTCTGGCGCTGTCCCTACCCCTCCTGCTGATGCTGACCCCACTGTTCGCTCCAAGTGGGCCACACGCGATGCTGCTGCACGTCTTGCTGTGTGTCGCCACCTCCCTTCCTCCGAGCGTGCACACTTTAGTCAGTGCAAGAGTGCTCAGGCCTTGTACGACGCTGTAGTTGCACGCTACTCCTCCCCTTCCTCTGCTACACTGAGCCGCCTCATGCTACCGTACCTCTTCCCTGACCTTGCTGCCTTTCCCACAGTCGCTGACCTCTTTACCCACCTTCGCGATAGTGACACTCGCTACCGAGCTGCGCTTCCTGCTGCCTTCTGCGCCGAAAACCCCCCTCCCATGTACATCACCCTCTACTTTCTAGTCACCCGTCTCCCTGAGTCCCTTCGTGTAGTTAGGGACCAGTGTCTCGCTGTCTGTCCCACCACCCTCACTGTCGACCTCCTCGAGAAGTCCCTGCTAGCGGCCGAGAAGAGCATAGTCGCTGTAGGGGCCTCTCGTGGTGACCCTCGCACCCCCATCTTTGAGGGGTGTTCTCCTTCCCCCCTGTTACCCTCTGTCGCCTCTGCTCCTGCGGCCGACCTCGTTGGTCTAGAGTCCGTCGGTGCGGCGTCTGCCCCCAGCGGTAGGCGCCGCTCTCGCAAGGGCAAGGGGGGCAAGGGAGCGGGTGGAGCTAGCGGGGGCGGTGGCGGAGGAGGTGGGGGCAGCGGGGGGAGTGGGGGTGGCGGTGGAGGTGGTGGCGGGGGTGGAGGTACTAGTGGCGGCAGTGGAGGCGGAGGTGGCGGCGGAGGTGGCGGTGGAGGTGGCGGTGGGAGCGGCGGGGGCGAGGGTGGCGGTGGCGGCGGTGGCGGCGGAGGCGGGGGTGGCGGTGGTGGAGGTGGTCGGAGTGGCTCGTCCCAGCGGAGCAGCACTGGGGGTGGTCAGCGCCAGCAGCAGCAGCAGCAGCAGCAGCAGCAGCAGCAGCGCTCTCGCGACGTACCCGCCCCTCAGCAGCTCCGTGAGTGGTACTCGCAGCGTCAGCGTGGTGGGGCGTTCGGTCCCTGCACCTACGTCCTTCGCACCGGCGACCGCGCGGGTGAGCAGTGTGGGGGCACCCACACCGCCTGGCGCTGCTTTGCCCGCCTGACCGACGCTTGGCGCCAGCAGTTTCCGGAGGCCTCTTAGATCCCCCGCTGGGGAGAGCTGTCTAGGGCTGGTGTAGCTATCTTTGATCTTGACTTTGATGCTATCCTTGCTGCCATGTATGCTGTGACTGTTAGTGATGAGGGTGACTGTTACCGGTGTTTCCCGCCCGACCCGGGCATTGGTACTGCTGCGCTAGGTGCCAGTGAGGCTACTGCTCTAGGTGCCAGTGCGTCTGTGCTCTCAGGTACTGGTGAGTCTCCGCTCTCAGGTACTAGTGAGTCTGCACTCTCAGGTACTGTGTCGGCTTCGGCCTCTCACACCTTCACCCTTGACTCTGGGGCGTCTCGCTCCTTCTTTCGGGACCGCACCACTCTCACGCCGCTTAGTCGGCCGGTTGCGGTGTCCCTGGCTGACCCCTCTGGGGGTCCTGTCCTGTCTCGTTTCTCCACAGTCCTCCCGTGTACGGCAGCTCCCTCTGGCACCCTGTCTGGTCTCTACCTCCCCTCGTTCTCTACGAACCTGGTGAGTGGTGCTGACCTACAGGATGCGGGTGTCCACCAGTTCACTCCTGCTCGTCAGCGAGTGACGCACTGCACAGAGGCTAGCACAGGTCGTCACCTGGCTACGTTTGCACGTCAGCCAGGGTCGAGCCTGTACACACTGACCACTGCCTCTCCTCCAGGTGCTGAGTCTGGTAGAGTCCCTTTGTCTGGTTAGGTGTTTGCTGCAGCGTCCAGGTCTGGTCCTGAGTCTGCCCCCTGTTCGTGTCGCCGTGTGTCTCACGAGACCCTCCTCTGGCACCACCGCCTTGGCCACCCCTCTCTGCTTCGGCTCAGAGGCATGGCCTCCCGTCTTCTTGTGTCTGGTCTCCCCCGGTCCCTCCCTCCCCTTCCTCAGGGCCCTGGCCCTGCCTGTGTCCCCTGTGTCGAGGGGCGCTAGCGTGCTGGCCCTCACTCCTCCCAGTTTCCTCCGACAGAGGCTCCGTTGCAGACGCTTCACATGGACGTGTGGGGCCCTGCCCGCGTCCGTGGACTCGGTCACGAGCGCTACTTCCTGTTGGTGGTTGACGACTACTCGCGTTACACCACAGTCTTCCCCTTGCGCAGCAAGGGTGATGTCACTGAGGTGCTGATCGACTGGATCCGCGCAGCTCGTCTCCAGCTCAGGCAGAGCTTTGGCTCGGACTTTCCTGTGTTGCGTCTGCACTCGGACAGAGGCGGAGAGTTCTCCTCTGGCCTTCTGCGTGCCTACTGTCGTGCGCGAGGCATCCGCCAGACCTTCACGCTTCCGAACTCACCGCAGCAAAATGGGATTGCAGAGCGCCGCATTGGCATGGTCATGGACGTCGCTCGTACGTCTATGATGCATGCGGCTGCCCCCCATTTTCTGTGGTCGTTTGCGGTCAGGTACGCGGCGCATCAGATCAACCTCCACCCCAGGGTCTCCAGGCCGGAGACCTCCCCAGCCCTGCTGTGGACGGGGAAGGTTGGCGATGCGCGGCGTTCCGGGTCTGGGGATCTCGGGCGTTTGTCCGCGACTTGTCTGCGGACAAGCTGTCCCCTCGCGCTGCTCCCTGCGTCTTCCTAGGGTTCCCCCCCGACGCCCCTGGGTGGCAGTTCTACCACCCCACCTCTCGCCGTGTTCTGTCCTCTCAGGATGTCACGTTTGACGAGTCGGTACCCTACTACCGCCTCTTCCCCTACCGCACTCCGTCCCTCCCCCCGCCCCCGCTCTTCTTGGTACCAGGTCCCCCCCCGGTAGACCCCCTCCCCCCTCAGGGTCCTGCCCCTTCAGGTGTGTCCCAGGTAGACGCGGTCGAGCCTGTCGAGGTCACTGGTGACTCTGGTGCTGCTGCGGGTGCTGGGCCTGGGGGTGCTGAGCCTGGGGGTGCTGAGCCTGGGGGTGCTGAGCCTGGGGGTGTTGAGCCTGGGGGTGTTGAGCCTGGGGGTGCTGAGCCTGGGGGTGCTGTGCCTGGGGGTACTGAGCCTGGGGGTACTGAGCCTTGGGGTGCTGAGCCTGGGGGTGCTGAGCCTGGAGGTACTACGCCTAGAGGTGCTTTGCCTGGGGGTGCTGAGCCTGGGGGTCCTTCGCCTGGAGGTTCTCCGGGTGCTTCGTCTCGCCGGGAGCCACTCTCCCCACAGGAGCTGCGTGAGTGGTTTGCCCGGCGCTGGAGGCGTGCTGCTGGTGCTGGAGGTTCTTCGACTGCTGTGGGTGCTGCTGCCGCGGGTCCCGGAGGTGCTCGTACTGAGAGTACTGGAGCTGCTGGGCCTGTGGGTTCGACTGGAGCTGGTGCTTCTGAGGGTGTTGGCGCTGAGACTGTCACTGGCGGTCCGACTGGCGGTGCTCCTGGTGCTGCTGGAGGTTCTGGGACTGCTGGAGGTGCTGCTGGGGGTTGCGGTGCTGCTGGAGGTGCTGCTGGAGCGGGTGCTCCTGCTGGTGGTACTGGTGCTGTCCCTGCTGTTTCTGGCGTCGCCACGCGGCCCTGACCGTAATTCGTTCCGCTCCTGCAGCAGGTTCTTGGTCTTACACCTTCTTCTGGTCCTCCTCCTCCTTCCTTAGAGGGTCGACAGCCTGTCCTGTCGCGGTCACAGCTACAGCCTGCCTCCCCTTTGCCTGCTCCTTCTCCCTACGCTGGTCCGACTGGAGGTCTTACTGAGCGTCGTGAGCCTGCGTCTCGTCCTGCGTCGCCTGTTTGTACTGCGCGCACTAGTGGTCGCGGTTCGCGTCAGCGTCCTCCTCCTGTCCCTGGCACGCACCGGATGTCTCTGCGTCCGTCCACTGCTCCTCTGCGTGCCCCTTTGCCTTCTCCTCCTGCTTCCTCTCTTCCTGCTCTTGCCGACCCGGAGTCGGACTCTCTTCGTGCTGTCAGTCCTACTGTCACGCGTCTCCTTGCTACTGCTGTCACTGACCCTTCTTTCGAATCTTCTGCTGCGTCTGCCCTTGTCACTGAGGTCGTCGACTTTGCTGCGCGCTGTCGTCTAGACTACGCTGCTAGTCTTGTCGCTGAGTCTGAGTCTGCCTGTCCTCCGTCCGTCGGGGGTGAGTGTGCCCTTGGCACGGACGTCCTTGAGGACAGGCAGGAGGAGTCCAGTGTCTGGCCGCCGCTTCACCTCATCTCGCGTCTGTACTGCTCGCCCCTGAGGGAGACCCGGATGCACTAGACATCCCGACTCCGCGCTCTTACGCGGAGGCGATAGAGGGTCCCTACTCCTCTCAGTGGCAGGCAGCTATGGATGCAGAGATGGCTTCCTGGAAGTCCACAGGCACCTACGTTGACGCTGTTCCCCCTCCTGGGGCAAACATAGTCAGTGGCATGTGGATCTTCAGGGTGAAGCGGCCGCCGGGTTCTCCGCCTGTCTTCAAGGCGCGTTACGTGGCTCGTGGCTTCAGTCAGCGGCAGGGAGTTGACTACTTTCAGACCTTCTCCCCCACCCCGAAGATGACCACTCTTCGGGTACTGCTGCACGTTGCTGCTGACCGTGACTACGAGCTGCACTCTCTCGACTTCAGCACTGCTTTCTTGCAGGGCAGCCTGCACGAGGAGATCTGGCTGCACCGCCCACCTGGCTTCACTGGGTCTTTCCCTCCTGGTACCCAGTGGAGTCTCCGGCGTCCAATCTACGGTCTCCGCCAGGCGCCACGTGAGTGGCACGACACACTGAGGACTACGCTGGCGGCACTTGGGTTTGCTCCTTCTACTGCCGACCCGTCGTTGTTTCTGCGCACCGACACCTCTCTGCCGCCGTTCTACATCCTCGTGTACGTCGACGACTTGGTCTTTGCCACAGCTGACACTGCTGGACTCGCCTACGTGAAGTCCGAGCTGCAGAAGAGACACACGTGCACTGACCTGGGTGAACTGCGCAGCTACCTTGGCTTGCAGATCACCCGGGACAGAGCATGCCGCACCATTACCCTGACTCAGTCACACATGGTGCAGCAGGTCCTTCAGCGCTTCGGCTTCACGTACTCCTCGCCTCAGGCCACTCCTCTGCCTACTCGCCACTCGCTCTCAGCTCTGCCTTCGGATGAGTCCGTAGAGTCGAGTGGCCCGTATGCAGAGCTTGTTGGCTGCCTCATGTACCTGATGACCTGCACACGACCTGACCTTGCATACCCTCTTAGCATTCTAGCACGCTATGTTGCTCCTGGGAGACACCGACCAGAGCACATGGCTGCAGCGAAGAGGGTGTTGCGCTACTTGTGCAGTACGTCGGGCATGGGGCTAGTGCTTGGAGGGCGTAGTCCAGTGGTCCTCACTGGGCACGCGGACGCTTCTTGGGCTGACGACCAGGCTACGCAGCGGTCGTCACAGGATTACACCTTCAGTCTTGGTTCCGGCTCTGTTTCGTGGCGGGCTACCCGCTCGTCTTCTGTCCTCGGCTCCAGTTGTGAGGCTGAGATCTACGCCGGGGCTATGGCTGCCCAGGAGCTTCGCTGGCTCACCTACCTGCTGACCGACCTTGGAGAGCCGCCTCGTTCTTCTTCAGTCCTGTACGTAGACAACAAGGCCATGCTGGCCTTGTGTCGAGAGCAGCGACTGGAGCACAGGACAAAGCACATTGCTCTCCGCTACTTTCTTGCTCGTGAGCTACAGCAGCGTGGACAGTTGCGACTTGCGTACGTGGCCTCTGAGGCCAACACTGTTGATGTCTTCACCAAGGCACTTGCGCCTTGTGATCATCAGCGCTGCTGCACGCAGCTTGGTCTTGTGCCTGTCTTGCCTCACTTGCTCACTTCTTGACCTTGCTTGTACCTTCACCTATATATACTCTTGCTCTTGCCTGCTTGACTCTTGTATATCTCTATATATTACCTTGCATGTGAACTGGCCTTGTGGCCTTTGAACTTATGCTCGAAATGTGTGGTGACTTTGTGATCCACCCTGAGCTTTGCTTTGCTTTGCTTGACTGGTCTTGTGACCCCTTGTTCTCCCCCACTTTGCCTATGGGGGTGTGTCAGAACTTTATAGCTTACTCATTTGTGTAGGCTATAGTGGGGTATCCCATAGGGGGTACAATCCCATTAGGGTTTCCTATTTGTACTCACTTCGTTCATAGTCATTTCATTCTCATTCACTTCTTCTCAGTTGGTACCAGGATCGAGGAGTTTGAAAAGCTGATGTTTGAGTGCAGCTTTAATGTCGCAGTCAGTGCGGCGATTGGTGTTGACTGGGACTGGAGTGTCGTCTGGGCGGAGAAGAGTTCCAGGAAGAATACTTGCGCGTGAATGCAGTTGTTGAGGACTTCCTAAGAAGGGTGACCGAGGCGCTTGTGCCAGAGGTCAGGTTGTGCACGCAGAGCAGGAGAGCGTGTGTAAAACACAATGAGAGTGGCAATGTCTTGTTTAGTTGGCTGTGGGATGGGCTGTGGAGAGATGGAGAGGCCGAGTGCAAGAATGATTTCACGAGCGGTGAGGGTTGGGGTGACTGTTGTGATGGCTGCGAGGTGTGGTGACATCATCTGTATCTGCTGTTTCTTCTGGGAGGTCCGGTTTCAGCATGTGATGAGGCGGTAAGACAAAGGTTGCTGGTGGGCTTGGAGCAGGTGAGTCTGAGGGACCGATGGGCGTGGTTTCAGTGTGGAGTTGGCTGCTGGGGTAGGTGCGGTAGGGAAGTATGGTATCGCGATTAGTGGGGGGTCGTGAGTCTGTGGAGTCTGGGGAGGCACGTTGAGGAATGGCAAGAGATCCTTAGGAGTCAGTGTGAGGTGCAGTGCCTGGGGGAATGTCAAGGTTACGTGGTGAACCATATGGTCCCCTTCTTTCGGCTGCTGCTTCTTGTTCAGCGCGAGCGATAACAGCGTCGATGGGTTCTTCTTCCATCATTGTTGTTGGTGCAAGGTCCCCCCATCCTGTAGCGCTGGTTCTGCTTCCCCATCCTTTAGCTGCTCCTCTTCCAGTTACCCATCCTCCATGCGCTCTATCTTCTGCCGACTTTGCTTCCTCGTCTGCCTTGCGACACCCTTCTTCTTTTTCATGTCGTTCAAACTCCTCGGTGGTCATGGTGCGATGGGACCAGGGGTGATGGACGTGGTAGGTCTCCCAGGTCATTGGGAGAGGGTTGTTGTCGCCGTCGTGTGCGCCGGGTCCCGTGTAGCGTGTAAGGAGATCAAGGCGATCGTGTACAGTGGGGTCAGTGCGAGTTTTGTGCGGCTGAAAAATGGTGAGGGCTGCAGCGAGTTCTCCGTCGCGCATACCAGAGGGGTGAGGGGGTCTGCCATTCAGATTCTTCAGCGATGACCATGCCAGCAGGCTGGATGACTGGTCCGGCTTCTTCGGTCAACTCTGAGTCTTCAGCTGAGGATGAAACTGTGCGTGCTGCTGCGGCTGTAAGACGCCGTGCTACTGCAGCAGAAGATTCTCCTTCGCCAGCTGGTGCTTTTCCTCTGTTGGGGGGTGAGTTGTCTTGGCGTATGGGTGGCACAGGTCTGTCTGGTGTGTCTGTCGTGGAGGCTGTTGGGGTGCGGCAGTTGCGGCAGAGACCGTCAGGTCCGGGTGCGTGCAGATCTATCTTCCTTGGATGAGTGTGATGCTTGAACCAAGGGCGACCGTCTAGGTGCTTGGGTTTGCGATTCCACACGATGTCTTGGGGCTGCAGGTCAATGAGGTCTCCTGAATGAACCATGCAGTCTGGAATGTCGAAATCGAGGATGTACACGCCGTCTTCAGAATGGGCTCTGCCGATGTTGTCAAACTTATATGATCTGGCCTGTGTAGGCTGTAGCGGGTTAGATACTAAGGGGTACACAATTCTAGGGTTTCACATTTGTATCACTTTCATTCCTTAGTCATTCATTCTCGTTCTAAGTTTCTCACGGTATCAGAGCAGGTTCCCTCGTGGGAACTGTTCCTAGGGCCCACCAAGATTTTTTTTTCCTACCCGGGGCGCGTGCCGCCCCTGCCCGAAGCGCGCCTAGAGTCGCGCCCTTCTTAGCGGCCCTTCAGGCACCGTCGCACGCTACTCTTCCACTGCCACTGCTGCCCTTAGCCGCCTCATACTGCCGTACCTCTTCCCTGACCTCGCCGCTTTTCAAACAGTCGCTGACCTCATTACGCACCTTCGCACTAGTGACATTCGCTACCGCGCTGCGCTTCCTGCTGAGTTCTGCGCCAAGAACCCCCCCCCCTATGTACATCACCCTCTACTACATAGTCACCCGGCTCCCTAACACCCTTTGCTCGGTCAGGGACCACTTCCTCTCTGTTTGCCCCACCACCCTCACCGTTGACCTCCTCGAGGAGCGCCTCCTAGCAGCAGAAAAGGGTATAGTCGATGTAGGAGCCTCTTGTGGTGACCCTCGTACCCCTGTCTTTGAGGGGTGCTTCCCCTCCCCCCTCTTGCCCTCTGTTGCCTCTGCTGCTGCGGCTGACCTCGTTGGTCTTGAGTCGGTCGGCGCGGCGTCTGCCCCTAGCAGGAGACGCCGCTCAGGCAAGGGCAAGGGGGGCAAGGGCGCTGGAGGAGCTGGCGGGGGCGGTGGAGGCGGCGGTGGAGGCGGCGGAGGGGGTGGGGGTGGCGGTGGGAGTGGTGGCGGGAGTAGGGGCACTAGTGGCGGCACTGGAGGCGGAGGAGGCGGCGGTGGTGGCGGTGCGAGCGGAGGTGGTGGAGGTGGAGGCGGTGGTGGAGGTAGCGGCGGCGGAGGTGGAGCTGGTCGGGGCGGCTCTTCGCAGAGGGTCGGCTCCGGTGGTGGTCAGCGCCAGCAGCAGCAGTAGCAGCGCACTCGTGAGACCCCTTCCCCCCAGCAGCTTCGTGAGTGGTACACTGCTCGTGAGCGGGGTAGGGGTGCTGGCACCTGTACCTACGTTCTACGTACAGGCGACCGCACGGGTGAGCAGTGTGGGGGTCCGCACTCAACCCAGCGCTGCTTCGGCCGCCTGGCGGACGCTTGGCGTCATCAGTTCCCCGACGCTACTGAGATCCCTCGCTGGGGCGAGCTGTTTAGGGCGGGTGTTGCGATCTTTGATCTTGATTATGATGCTATTCTTCCTGCAATGTATGCTGTGACTATAAGTGATGAGGGTAACTGTTACCGGTGTTTTCCGCCTGACCCGGGCATTGAGGCTGCTGCTCTAGGTGCTGGTGAGGCTGCTGCTCTAGGTGCCAGTGAGCCTGCTGCCCCAGGTGCTGGTGAGTCTGCGCTCTCAGGTACCGCGTCGGCTCCGGCCACCCACACCTTCACCCTTGACTCGGGTGCTTCCCGCTCCTTCTTTCGAGACCGCACCACGCTTACGCGAATTAGTCGGCCAGTGGCAGTCTCCCTGGTAGACCCCTCTGGGGGTCCTGTCCTTGCCCACTTCTCCACTGTTCTATTGTGTCCGGCGGCCCCTTCTGGCACCCTGTCGGGTCTTTACCTCCCCTCATTCTCTACGAACTTGGTGAGTGGTGCTGACCTCCAGGATGGAGGGGTTCACCAGTTCACTCCTGCGAGTTAGCGGGTGACCCACTGTACCTGTGCTCGGATGGGCCGTCACTTGGCCACATTTACCCGTCAGCCGGGGTCGAGCCTGTACACACTGACTACAGAGACTCCTCCGGTCGCTGAGTCTGCTCAGGTAGCCACGTCGGGTCAGGTGTTTGTTGCGGCGTCGAGGTCTGGTCCTGAGTCTGCCCCCTGCTCGTGTCGTCTCCTGTCTCACCAGACTCTCCTCTGGCACCACCGCCTTGTTCACCCCTCCCTGCCTCGTCTTCGAGGCATGGCCTCCCGTGTCCTTGTCTCTGGTCTCCCCCGGTCCCTCCCTTCCCTTCCTCCGGGGCCTGCCCCCACCTGCGTTCCCTGCGTCAAGGGGTGGCAGCGCGCTGCTCCTCACTCCTCCGAGTTTCCTCCGACAGAGGCTCCGCTGCAGACGCTTCACATGGACGTGTGGGGCCCAGCCCGCGTCCGTGGACAGGGTCACGAGCGTTACTTCCTACTGGTGGTTGACGACTACTCGCGTTACACTACCGTCTTCCCCTTGCGCAGCAAGGGTGAGGTCACTGAGGTGTTGATCGCCTGGATCCGCGCAGCTCGTCTCCAGCTCAGAGAGAGTTTCGGCTAGGACTTTCCTGTTCTGCGTCTGCACTCTGACAGAGGCGGAGAGTTCTCCTCTGCCTTCTGCGAGCTTTCTGTCGTGCACGAGGCATCCGCCAGACTTTCACGCTTCCGGACTCTCCGCAACAAAATGGGATTGCTGAGCGCCGCATTGGCATGGTCATGGACGTCGCTCGTACGTCCATGGTCCATGCGGCTGCCCCCCATTTTCTGTGGCCGTTTGCGGTTCGGTACGCGGCGCATCAGATCAACCTTCAGCCCCGGGTCTCCATGCCGGAGACCTCCCCTGCTTTGCTGTGGATGGGGAAGGTTGGCGATGCGTCTGCGTTCCATGTCTGGGGATCTCGGGCGTTTGTCCGCGACTTGTTCGCGGACAAGCTGTCCCCTCGTGCTGTTCCCTGCGTCTTCCTTGGCTTCCCCCCTTACACGTCGGGCTGACAGTTCTACCACCCCACCTCGCGACGTGTTCTGTCCTCCCAGGACGTCACGTTTGACGAGTCGGTTCCCTACTACCGTCTCTTCCCCTACCGCACTGCGTCTCTCCCCCACCCTCCGCTCTTCCTTACGCCAGGTCCCCCTTCGGTTGACCCCCTCCCCCCTTAGGGTCCTGCCCCCTGCGGAGTTTGCGGGCACTGGACCTGCTCGTGTGGCGTCTGGTGGTGCTGGGCCTGGAGGTTCTTCGGGTGCTTCGTCCCGGCGGGAGCTACTCTCTCCACACGAGCTGCGTGAGTGGTTTTCCCGGCGCTGGAGGCGCGCTGCTGGAGCTGGAGGTGCTGCGGGTGCTGGTGGTTCTGCTGCTGCTGAGGGTGCTGGTGCCGCGGGTCCTGGAGGTGCTCGTACTGGGAGTATTGCAGCTGCTGGGCCTGCGGGTGCTTCTCGTACTGGAGCTGGTGGTGCTGCGGGCGTCGGTACTACTGAGGGTACTGGAGCTGGACCCGCTGAGGGTGCCTCTGGTGCTGGTGCCTCTGAGGGTACTGGAGTTGGCGCTGCTGGAGCTGGGGGTGCTGCTGGCGCTGGTGCTGTCGTTCGGGGTGCTGGTGCTGTCGTTCGGGGTGCTGATGCTGTCCCTTCTGGTTCTAGTGGTGCTGAGCGGCCGCGGCCGTACTTCGTTCCGCTCCTTGAGTAGGTTCTTGGTCTTCCGCCCTCTGCTAGTTCGGCTCCTCCCTTAGAGTGTCTACCGCCTGTCCAGTCCGAGTCACAGTTACAGCCTACCTCTCCTCTGCCTGCTCCTTCTCCCTACACTGGTCCTACTGGAGGTCTTGCTGAGTGTCGTGAGCGTCGTCCTGCGTCGCCTGTCCGTGCTGCTCGCACTAGTAGACGTGGTTTGCGTCAGCGTCCTCCTCCTGTCCCCGGCACGCACCGGATGTCTCTGCGTCCCTCCACTACTCCGCTGCGTGCCCCTTTGCCTTCTCCTCCTGAGTCCTCTCTTCCTGCTCTTGCCGACCCGGAGTCGGACTCTCTTCGTGCTGCCAGTCCTACTGTCACGCGTCTCCTTACTACTGTCGTCACTGACCCTTCTTTCGAGTCCACTGTTGCGTCTGCCCTAGTTGCTGAGCTCGTCGACTTTGCTGCTCGCTGTTGCCTGGACTACGCTGCTAGTCTTGTCGTTGAGTCTGAGTCTGTCTGTCCTCCGTCTGTCGGGGGTGAGTGTGCCTTTGGCACGGACGTCCTTGAGGACAGGCAGGAGGAGTTCCAGTGTCTGGCCGCTGCTTCACCTCATCTCGTGTCCGTACTGCTTACCCCTGAGGGAGACCCGGATGCACTTGACATCCCGACTCCGCGCTCTTACGCGGAGGCGATAGAGGGTCCCTACTCCTCTCAGTGGCAGGCAGCTATGGATGCAGAGATGGCTTCCTGGAAGTCCACAGGCACCTACGTTGACACTGTTCCCCCTCCTGGGGCGAACATCGTCAGTGGCATGTGGATTTTCAGGGTGAAGCGGCTGTCAGAACATTATAGCTTACTTATTTGTGTAGGCTATAGTGGGGTATCCCATAGGGGGTACAACCCAATTAGGGTTTCCTATTTGTACTCACCTCGTTCATAGTTCATTCATTCTCGTTCACTTCTTCTCATGGTATCGAGCAGGTTCCCCTGTGGGAACTGTGCTTAGGGCCCACCACCACTACCTTGAAATTTTTTTTTTCTTCCCTAGCCGCTAGCGCGCCGCCCGCCCTAGCAGCCCGAGCGCCGCCTTAGCGCCCGCGCCCTGCTGCCCGCCCTAGCGCCCGCGCGCTGCCCGCCCTAGCGCCCTAGCGCCCGCGCGCTGCCCTACGCTGCGCGTGAGCAGCTCGCGTGAGCCGCCCGTGCGCCGCCCAGAGCCGCCCGTCAGCTGCCCGGCCGCCCGTGCGCTAGCCGCCCGACGCGTCAGCCGCCCGACGCCCGCTAGCCGCCCGACGCCCGCTAGCCGCCCGGCACCCGCTAGCCGCCCGACGCCCGCGCGCCGCCCGACGCCCGCTAGCCGCCCGGCGCCCGCTAGCCGCCCGTGAGCCGCCCGTGCGTCGCCCTCAGCAGCTCGACGTGCCGCCCGTGCAGCCACCCGTGAGCCGCTCGTGCAGCCGCTCGTGCAGCCGCCCGTGCTGCCGCCCAACGTGCCGCCCGTGCAGCCGCCTGACGTGCCACCCGTGCAGCCGCCAGTGAGCCGCCCGTGCAGCCGCCCGTGCAGTCGCCCGTGCAACCGCCCGTGCAGCTGCCAGTGCAGCCGCCCGTGCAGCCGCCCACCGTGCCGCCCGTGAGCCGCCCCAGCCGCCCGTGCAGCCGCCCGTGAGCCGACCGCGAGCCGCCTGTGAGCGGCCCGCCACGACGCCCGCGCCGCCCGTGAGCCCCCCCGTGTCACCCGAGCCGCACGAGCCGCCCGAGCAGCAGAGCCGCTGACCGCCCGAGCCGCCCGAGCCGCCCGAGCCGCCCGATCCGCCCGAGCCGCCCGTGCCGCCCGAGCCGCCTGAGGTGCCGAGCTCCTGCTCCTGTAGGGCTGCTGCTGCTCCTGGGCCGGCGGAGATTGCTGTGCTGCCTTGTTGCTGTGCTGCTGAGCGGCTCGACCCTTCCTGTCCGGTGAGACTGTCGGCTGCTATCATGGCCACCCCTAGTGTCCTGGCTTTTGACGCTGAGGGTTGCGCCATTGACTTTGCGGTCTGGGTCGACGACCTGCAGCTGTACTTGCTATGCGATACCGTAGATGAAGTTTCTCTCTTTGACTTTGTCTCTGGAGCTGTCCCCGCCCCTCCTGCTGATGCTGACCCCACTGTTCGCTCCAAGTGGGCCTCACGCGATGCTGCTGCACGTCTTGCTGTGCGTCGCCACCTCCCTTCCTCCGAGCGTGCACACTTTAGTCAGTGCAAGACCGCTCAGGCCTTGTACGACGCTGTAGTTGCGCGCTACTCCTCCCCTTCCTCTGCTACACTAAGCCGCCTCATGCTACCGTACCTCTTCCCTGACCTTGCTGCCTTTCCCACAGTCGCTGACCTCTATACCCACCTCCGCGCTAGTGACACTCGCTACCGAGCTGCGCTTCCTGCTGACTTCTGCGCCGCAAACCCCCCTCCCATGTACATCACCCTCTACTTTCTCGTCACCCATCTCCCTGAGTCCCTTCGTGTAGTTCGGGACCAGTTTCTCTCTGTCTGTCCCACCACCGTCACTGTCGACCTCCTCGAGAAGTCCCTGCTAGCGGCCGAGAAGAGCATAGTCGCTGTAGGGGCCTCTCGTGGTGACCCTCGCACCCCCATCTTTGAGGGGTGTTCTCCTTCCCCCCTGTTACCCTCTGTCGCCTCTGCTGCTGCGGCCGACCTCGTTGGTTTAGAGTCGGTCGGTGCGGCGTCTGCCCCCAGCGGTAGGCGCCGCTCTGGCAGGGGCAAGGGGGGCAAGGGAGCGGGTGGAGCTTGCGGGGGCGGTGGCGGAGGAGGTGGGGGCGGCGGGGGGAGTGGGGGTGGCGGTGGGGGTGGTGGCGGGAGTGGAGGTGCTAGTGGCGGCAGTGGAGGCGGAGGTGGCGGCGGAGGTGGTGGCGGGGGTGGCGGTGGGAGCGGCGGGGGCGAGGGTGGCGGTGGCGGCGGTGGCGGCGGAGGCGGGGGTGGCGGTGGTGGAGGTGGTCGGAGTGGCTCGTCCCAGCGGCGCAGCACTGGGGGTGGTCAGCGCCAACAGCACCAGCAGCGGCAGCAGCAGCAGCAGCAGCGCTCTCGCGACGTCCCCGCCCCTCAGCAGCTCCGTGAGTGGTACTCGCAGCGTCAGCGTGGTGGGGCGTTTGGTCCCTGCACCTACGTCCTTCGCACCGGCGACCGCGCGGGTGAGCAGTGTGGGGGCGCCCACACCGCCCGCCGCTGCTTTAGCCGCCTAACAGACGCTTGGCGCCAGCAGTTTCCGGAGGCCTCTGAGATCCCCCGCTGGGGAGTGCTGTCTAGGACTGGTGTAGCTATTTTTGATCTTGACTTTGACGCTATCCTTGCTGCCATGTATGCTGTGACTGTTAGTGATGAGGGTGACTGTTACCGGTGTTTCCCGCCTGACCCGGGCATTGGTACTGCTGCGCTAGGTGCCAGTGCGTCTATACTCTCAGGTACTGGTGAGTCTGCACTCTCAGGTACTGTGTCGGCTTCGGCCTCTCACACCTTCACCCTGGACTATGGGGCGTCTCGCTCCTTCTTTCGGGACCGCACCACTCTCACGCCGCTTAGTCGGCCGGTTGCGGTGTCCCTGGCTGACCCCTCTGGGGGTCCTGTCCTGTCTCGTTTCTCCACAGTCCTCCCGTGTCCGGCGGCTCCCTCTGGCACCCTGTCTGGTCTCTACCTCCCCTCGTTCTCTACGAACCTGGTGAGTGGTGCTGACCTACAGGATGCGGGTGTCCACCAGTTTACTCCTGCTCGTCAGCGGGTGACACACTGCACAGAGGCTAGCACAGGTCGCCACCTGGCTACGTTTACACGTCAGCCAGGGTCGAGCCTGTACACACTGACCACTGCTTCTCCTCCAGGTGCTGAGTCTGGTAGGGTCCCTTCGTCTGGTCAGGTGTTTGCTGCAGCGTCCAGGTCTGGTCCTGAGTCTGCCCCCTGTTCGTGTCGCCGTGTGTCTCACGAGACCCTCCTCTGGCACCACCGCCTTGGCCACCCCTCTCTGCTTCGGCTCAGAGGCATGGCCTCCCGTCTTCTTGTGTCTGGTCTCCCCCGGTCCCTCCCTCCCCTTCCTCAGGGCCCTGGCCCTGCCTGTGTCCCCTGTGTCGAGGGGCGCCAGCGTGCTGCCCCTCACTCCTCCCAGTTTCCTCCGACAGAGGCTCCGTTGCAGACGCTTCACATGGACGTGTGGGGCCCTGCCCGCGTCCGTGGACTCGGTCACGAGTGCTACTTCCTGTTGGTGGTTGACGACTACTCGCGTTACACCACAGTCTTCCCCTTGCGCAGCAAGGGTGATGTCACTGAGGTGCTGATCGACTGGATCCGCGCAGCTCGTCTCCAGCTCAGGCAGAGCTTTGGCTCGGACTTTCCTGTGTTGCGTCTGCACTCGGACAGAGGCGGAGAGTTCTCCTCTGGCCTTCTGCGTGCCTACTGTTGTGCGCGAGGCATCCGCCAGACCTTCACGCTTCCGGACTCACCGCAGCAAAATGGGATTGCAGAGCGCCGCATTGGCATGGTCATGGACGTCGCTCGTACGTCTATGATGCATGCGGCTCCCCCCCATTTTCTGTGGCCGTTTGCGGTCAGGTACGCGGCGCATCAGATCAACCTCCACCCCAGGGTCTCCAGGCCGGAGACCTCCCCAGCCCTGCTGTGGACGGGGAAGGTTGGCGATGCGTCGGCGTTCCGGGTCTGGGGATCTCGGGCGTTTGTCCGCGACTTGTCTGCGGACAAGCTGTCCCCTCGCGCTGCTCCCTGCGTCTTCCTGGGGTTCCCCCCCGATGCCCCTGGGTGGCAGTTCTACCACCCCACCTCTCGCCGTGTTCTGTCCTCCCAGGACGTCACGTTCGACGAGTCGGTACCCTACTACCGCCTCTTCCCCTACCACACTCCGTCCCTCCCCCCACCCCCGCTCTTCTTGGTACCAGGTCCCCCCCCGGTAGACCCCCTCCCCCCTCAGGGTCCTGCCCCTTCAGATGTGTCCCAGGTAGACGCGGTCGAGCCTGTCGAGGTCATTGGTGACTCTGGTGCTGCTGTGGGTGCTGAGCTTGGGGGTGCTGTGCCTGGGGGTGCTGAGCCTGGGGGTGCGGAGTCTGGGGGTGCTGAGTCTGGGGGTGCTGAGCCTGGGGGTGCTGAGCCTGGGGGTGCTGAGCCTGGGGGTACTGAGCCTGGGGGTGCTGAGCCTGGGGGTGCTGAGACTGGCGGTGCTCCGCCTGGAGGTGCTTTGCCTGAGGGTCCTGAGCCTGGAGGTTTTTCGCCTGGAGGTTCTCCGCCTGGAGGTGCTTCGTCTCGCCGAGAGCCACTCTCCCCACAGGAGCTGCGTGAGTGGTTTGCCCGGCGCTGGAGGCGTGCTGCTAGTGTTGGAGGCTCTTCGGCTGCTGAGGGTGCCGCTGGCGCGCGTCCCGGAGGTGTTCGTACTGAGGGTACTGGAGCTGCTGGGCCTGAGGGTTCTCCTGGAGCTGGTGCTGCTGCGGGTGTTGGCGCTGAGACTACCGCTGGAGGTCCGGTTGGCAGTGCTCCTGGTGCTGCTGGGGGTTCTGGGGCTACTGTAGGTGCTACTGGGGGTTCTGGAGCTCCTGGAGGTGCTGCTGGAGGTGCTGCTGGAGGTGCTGCTGGAGCGGGTACTCCTGCTGGGGGTACTGGTGCTGTCCCTGCTGTTTCTGGCGTCGCCACGCGGCCTCGACCGTACTTCGTTCCGCTCCTGCAGCAGGTTCTTGGTCTTACACCTTCTCCTGGTCCTCCTCCTCCTCCCTTAGAGGGTCCACAGCCTGTCCAGTCACAGCTACAGCCTGCCTCCCCTTTGCCTGCTCCTTCTCCCTACGCTGGTCCGACTGGAGGTCTTACTGAGCGTCGTGAGCCTGCGTCTCGTCCTGCGTCGCCTGTTCGTACTGCGCGCACTAGTGGTCGCGGTTCGCGTCAGCGTCCGCCTCCTGTCCTTGGCACGCACCGGATGTCTCTGCGTCCGTCCACTGCTCCTCTGCGTGCCCCTTTGCCTTCTCCTCCTTCTTCCTCTCTTCCTGCTCTTGCCGACCCGGAGTCGGACTCTCTTCGTGCTGCCAGTCCTACTGTCACGCGTCTCCTTGCTACTGCTGTCACTGACCCTTCTTTCGAGTCTTCTGCTGCGTCTGCCCTTGTCACTGAGCTCGTCGACTTTGCTGCGCGCTGTCGTCTAGACTACGCAGCTGGTCTTGTCGCTGAGTCTGAGTCTACCTGTCCTCCGTCCGTCGGGGGTGAGTGTGCCCTTGGCACGGACGTCCTTGAGGACAGGCAGGAGGAGTTCCAGTGTCTGGCAGGTGCTTCACCTCATCTCGTGTCCGTACTGCTTACCCTTGAGGGAGACCCGGATGCACTAGACATCCCGACTCCGTGCTCTTACGCGGAGGCGATAGAGGGTCCCTACTCCTCTCAGTGGCAGGCAGCTATGGATGCAGAGATGGCTTCCTAGAAGTCCACAGGCACCTACGTTGACGCTGTTCCCCCTCCTGGGGCGAACATCGTCAGTGGCATGTGGATTTTCAGGGTGAAGCGGCCGCCGGGTTCTCCGCCTGTCTTTAAGGCGCGGTACGTGGCTCGTGGTTTCAGTCAGCGGCAGGGAGTTGACTACTTTCAGACCTTCTCCCCCACCCCGAAGATGACCACTCTTCGGGTACTGCTGCACGTTGCTGCTCACCGTGACTACGAGCTGCACTCTCTCGACTTCAGCACTGCTTTCTTGCAGGGCAGCCTGCACGAGGAGATCTGGCTGCGTCACCCACCTGGCTTCACTGGGTCTTTTCCTCCTGGTACCCAGTGGAGTCTCCGGCGTCCAGTCTACGGTCTCCGCCAGGCGCCGCGTGAGTGGCACGACACACTGAGGACTACGCTGGCGGCACTTGGGTTTTCTCCCTCCACTGCAGACCCGTCGCTGTTTCTGCGCACCGACACCTCTCTGCCGCCGTTCTACATCCTCGTGTACGTCGACGACTTGGTCTTTGCCACAGCTGACACTGCTGGACTCACCCACGTGAAGTCTTAGCTACAGAAGAGACACACGTGCACAGACCTGGGTGAACTGCACAGCTACCTTGGCTTGCAGATCACCCGGGACAGAGCACAGCGCACCATTACCCTGACTCAGTCACACATGGTGTAGCAGGTCTTTCAGCGCTTCGGCTGCACGTACTCCTCGCCTCAGGCCACTCCTTTGTCTACTCGCCACTCGCTCTCAGCTCTGCCTTCGGATGAGTCCGTAGAGTCGAGTGGCCCGTATGCAGAGCTTGTTGGCTGCCTCATGTACCTGATGACCTGCACACGGCCTGACCTTGCATACCCTCTGAGCATTCTTGCACGCTATGTTGCTCCTGGGAGACAACAACCAGAGCACATGGCTGCAGCGAAGAGGGTGTTGCGCTACTTGTGCAGTACGTCGGGCATGGGGCTAGTGCTTGGAGGACGCAGTCCAGTGGTCCTCACTGGGCACGCAGACGCTTCTTGGGCTGACGACCAGGCTACGCAGCGGTCGTCACAGGGTTACACCTTCAGTCTTGGTTCCGGCTCTGTTTCGTGGCGGGCTACCCGCTCGTCTTCTGTTCTCGGCTCCAGTTGCGAGGCTGAGATCTACGCCGGGGCCATGGCTGCACAGGAGTTACGCTGGCTCACCTACCTGCTGACCGACCTTGGAGAGCCGCCTCGTTCTCCTCCAGTCCTGTACGTAGACAACAAGGCCATGCTGGCCTTGTGTCGAGAGCAGCGACTGGAGCACAGGACAAAGCACATTGCTCTCCGCTACTTTCTTGCTCGTGAGCTACAGCAGCGTGGACAGTTGTGACTTGCGTACGTGGCCTCTGAGGCCAACACTGCTGATGTCTTCACCAAGGCACTTGCGCCTTGTGATCATCAGCGCTACTGCACGCAGCTGGGCCTTGTGCCTGCCTTGCCTCACTTGCTCACTTCTTGACCTTGCTTGTACTTTTACCTATATATACTCTTGCTCTTGCTTGCTTGCCTCTTGTATATCTCTATATGTGATCTTGCATGTGAACTGGCCTTCTGGCCTTTGAACTTGTGCTCGGAATGTGTGGTGACTTTGTGATCCACCCTGAGCTTTGCTTTGCTTTGCTTGACTGGTCTTGTGACCCCTTGTTCTCCCCCACTTTGCCTATGGGGGTGTGTCAGAACATTATAGCTTACTTATTTGTGTAGGCTTTAGTGGGGTATCCCATAGGGGGTACAACCCAATTAGGGTTTCCTATTTGTACTCACCTCGTTCATAGTTCATTCATTCTCGTTCACTTCTTCTCAGCGGCCGCCGGGTTCTCCACCTGTCTTCAAGGCGCGCTACGTGGCTTCATTCAGTGGCAGGGAGTTTAATACTTTCAGACCTTCTCTCCCACCCCGAAGATGACCACTCTTCGGGTACTGCTGCACATAGCCGCTCACCGTGAGTACGAGCTTCACTCTCTTGACTTCAGCACTGCTTTCTTGCAGTGCAGCCTGCACAAGGAGATCTGGCTGCACCGCCCACCTGGCTTCCCTGGGTCTTTTCCTCCTGGTACCCAGTGGAGCCTCCGGCGGCCAGTCTACGGTCTCCGCCAGGCACCTCGTGAGTGGCACGACACACTGAGGACTACACTTGCGGCTCTTGGGTTTGCGCCTTCTACTGCCGAACCGTCGCTGTTTCTGCGCACCGACACTTCTTTGCCGCCGTTCTACATCGTTGTGTACGTCGACGACTTGGTCTTTGCCACAGCTGACACTGCTGGACTCACCCACGTGAAGTCTGAGCTACAGAAGAGGCACACGTGCACAGACCTGGGTGAACTGCACAGCTACCTTGGCTTGCAGATCACCCGGGACAGAGCACAGCGCACCATTACCCTGACTCAGTCACACATGGTGTAGCAGGTCTTTCAGCGCTTCGGCTGCACGTACTCCTCACCTCAGGCCACTCCTTTGTCTACTCGCCACTCGCTCTCAGCTCTGCCTTCGGATGAGTCCTTAGAGTCGAGTGGCCCGTACCCAGAGCTTGTTAGCTGCCTTATGTTCCTGATGCCCTGCACTCGACCTGACCTTGCATACCCTCTTAGCATTCTGGCACACTATGTTGCTCCTGGGAGACACAGACCAGAGCACATGGCTACAGCGAAGAGGGTGTTGCGCTACTTGTGCAGTACGTCGGGCATGGGGCTTGTGCTTGGAGGGCGGAGTCCAGTGGTCCTCACTGATCACGCAGACGCTTCTTGGGCTGACGACCAGGCTACGCATCGGTCGTCACGGGGTTATACCTTCAGCCTTGGTTCCGGCTCTATTTCGTGGCGGTCTACCCGCTCGTCTTCTGTTCTCGGCTCCAGTTGTGAGGCTGAGATCTACGCAGGGGCCATGGCTGCACAGGAGCTACGCTGGCTCACCTACCTGCTGACTGACCTAGGAGAGCCGCCTCGTTCTCCTCCAGTTCTGTACGTAGACAACAAGGCTATGCTGGCCTTGTGTCAGGGAGCACAGAATGGAGCACAGAACGAAGCACATCGCTCTTCGCTACTTCCTTGCTCGTGAGCTGCAGCAGCGCGGTCAGCTGCGCCTTGCTTACGTGGCCTCTGAGGCCAACACTGCTGATATCTTCACCAAGGCACTTGCGCCTTGTGACCATCAGCGCTTCTGTACTCTGTTAGGTCTTGTACCTACCTTGCCTCACTTGCTCACTTCTTGACCTTGCTTGTACTGTTACATATATATATACCTGCTCTTGCTTGTTTAGCGTTATATATATGTGTGTACTCATGCATGTGAACTGGCCTTGTGGCCTTGAACTTGTGCTCAGAATGTGTGGTGACGTTGTGATCCACCCTGGGCTTGCTTTGCCTTGCTTTGCTTGACTGGTCTTGTGACCCCTTGTTCTCCCCCACTTTGCTTATGGGGGTGTGTCAAACTTATATGATCTAGCTTGTGTAGGCTGTAGCGGGTTAGATACTAAGGGGTACACAATTCTAGGGTTTCACATTTGTATTGCTTTCATTCCTTAGTCATTCATTCTCGTTCTAAGTTTCTCAGATGTATCGCGGTTCGCTGTTTAGGTTGCTGTAGTCTTTCAGTGCATGAGGATGTTGCATGTCTCAAGGTCAGTCGTCATGAGTACTCCACTTTGCACGAGTTGGTCGTAGGAGAGGAGGTTGTATTGCAGGTCACGCACGATGAGAACGTCATTGAGCGTGATGTAAATATCGCTGTCGTGTGCTTTTAAAACGACGATGCCGCACGCTCGTGCTTGGAGTTGCTGATTGTTGGCCACGGTGACGATGGTGGGTTGCGGAATGGCGCTTGCGTTGGAGATGTGCTGCCCGCAATAGCTGTCGAGATACCATGTGTTGTAGGAGTTCGCGCGATGTTGGGTTGAGAGGGCCAAGTATGGTGTGTTGCGGAACGGAATGCGCCGATCTCCAGCTGCGCGGTAATTATCCACGGGACGCATGTCGATGTGGTGACCGTAGAAATAGCTGGTGATCGATGACGAGTTAAGAAAATATTTGTTATGCGGCGGCGACTCCAGCAGAGGTATCAGCAGATCCCAGCCTTACGTGAACGAGTTGTTGTAGCCAGTGAATTGGACTTCGTTTCATGGCGGGGGAGGAGAGACATATTGCAGATGTCACCGATTGGTGCGGCAGTTGCGACGGGGAATGCGCATCGACATGTTGCCCATGACATGGCGAACGGTGTTGTTGTTCTGCGGCGCGCGCTGAATGTCGGGCTGTGGTGGCTGGCGCGGGGCAGACCGATGGTCCGAACACGGTCGGCTTGCCTGGCGCATATGATCAAGACCGTAGGCAAAGTTGTTGCGCGGCGCGGAGTCGTGTCGTGGTCCGGATCGGCAGCGTTCGGTGGAGTGACCGAAGGCTTTGCAGTTCTTGCAGTAGTACTGACATGGTCGCATGTCGCGATTTCTCCGTTGGTCGAATAAAAAGCGATTTGTTCGCAGTGCACCCCCTTTTCTTGGTTGAAATCCATGTCGTGCTGCTCGTGCAGCAGCGTAGAGTAGAGGTGCGCTTCGGATATTATCCCTTGTTGGCGAAGAAGTGCCTTGCACGGATTCTAGTGTGGTCCCAGCCCTCAAAGCACGATGGTGACGAACATGTCCTCAGAAATTGTATTTCCGAGCTTAAGAATTTGATCACGGGCGCTTCGGCAGCGGTTGATTTAGGAGTTCGCTTTCTCACCAGGTGCCATCTGACTTCCATGCGTTGCTGGAGCAAGCAGTTGGAGGACACGAAGTCCTTGGGCTGGTAGGTTTTGTAGAGGTAGTTCCAGGCGGCCATGGCGAGAGCTTGGTGAGTATGGTCGAATGCCGAGTTGTTCAGTCGGCGCCATGTTGCGGAGCAAAACGCTATACGCCATGAGCGACTAGTTGTAATACTGAGCCTTTGCGCCGTCCGAGTCCCTGGAAGGTGTCACAATAGCAGCTAGAATGCAGGAGCCATAGTTAGGGTTTAAAAAGCTACGAGTAAAAAGCTACTCAGTGGCTACCGAAGAAATGGCTCGGACTTCAGGAGTAACTCGCCTCGCGGCTACGCCGAGCGGCTGGAGCAACTGACCCACGGGCGACTGGCGACTACCGGAGATTGTAGCCTCTGGACTACTGGCGCTTTTGGCGACTCCACGGCTACCTCCGCTCAACCTCCCCCAAGTGTCCCACCCCCCTTTCACATACCCCTTGCTGCACCCCTAGCTCCACTCCCACGCCACCCCCCTAGCGCCACTCCATCGGCTCCCACACACCCACCCCCCTCAGCGGCAGCTGCAGCAGTGGGAGACGGAGGAGGAGGAGGAGGAGGAGGAGCAGGGGACGGTTCACATACCCGCCACCCCCATACCCCAAACATAGGAGGCGCGCGTGCGGCGCAGGGCCGCAAGGAGTGGTTCAAGGTGATCTGTGACCCATCTGCAATGAAATACGTCAAAGACTTTGATGGTTCCATGAAGGAAGTCGTTGGTGTTGGTGAGGTTTGCTGGAGGGCACTAATGGCTTGCGTATGACCGTGCATGATGTCCTCTTTGTGCCATGATTGAAGGCCAACTTAGTTTCCCCTAGGCAGCTCACGGACAAGGGAGCTAATATGCAAACCAAAGAAGGTGTCACCCGCATCATCACATCGGGAGGACAAGTAGCAACAACGGCATGCTATCGCCATCGTCTTCTATGCCTTGACTTGAAACCATGGCATGCACGCAACGGCACAGCGGTTGTAGTGGCATGCAACAGCATGGCGGCTGCAGAGGCATGCAACGGCACATCGGTTGTGGAAGGCTACATCAGGCTATAGATTGTGTGCGACCTCCCCAACAGAACGCTCCTCCTGCACCAAAACGCATACGTGGCGAAGGTGCAGCGGCGGTTCTCTAAGGGGGAGCCACCAAAGAAGCAGCCCATCACTCCTCTCTCCTCTGCCAGCTTTAACAAGCAGGCTGCCAAATAATTTGCCAACCGAACCATGACCGAGTATTTGCCAATTCTCGGCATGGTGCATTTTGCAGCCAACGCAACCCATCATGCCCTCTCATTTGCGTGCAGCCACCTTGCAGCAGGTGCACATCAAGGACGGATGCGCATTGGCATGAGCAATTCCGCACCCTTCCTACTGTGCTGCCTCACCGGACATGGGGCTGTTGTTAAAGAGAGGACCAGAGAGCTTGACCCTTGTGGGATATGCGAATGCGGATGATGCGGGCGACAAGGAGAACCGGTCGTCCACGGGAGGCTACCTCTTCAAGCTTGGCAGAGCGACCGTTTCCTGGCAGGCCAAGAAGCTGCAGGGTGCGACCAAACTTTCATCCACCGAGAGCGAGCTTGTGGCTGCGGTGGAAGCGGGAACGGAGGGGCGCAAGCTAAGGTTCCTGCTGTGGGAGTTTCATCTGCTCAAGGAGGGTGTTCCCACCACCCTATACGTTGACAACATGTCCGCGGTGCAGCTCAGCCGGGCGGGCAGGCTACAGGGGCGCATGAAGCATGTGGACTGTCGCCACATATGGCTGCAGGACATGGTGCGCATGAAGAAGTTGGACCTGCAGCACATCCCCACGACAGCGGAGCCTGCATCACAAAGCGGCTCGACAAGGCAGGCTTCAATCATTGCTGTGCAGCAGCAGGGCTGGTCCAGCATGCTCCTGACAGCAAGGGGGCGTGTTAGAAGGAAATGTGCCATGAGCAACAAAATGACGGTGCTGGGATTCAGACTCGTGACCTTCAATATGTCCATAAGTGTCGCAGGAAAGATTCAGGAGAGTTTCTGCTAAGGCGCCGGTTGTGGTGCACGTGAGTTTCGAACTGGAGACCTTTCGATTCAAGTGTCCCGAAAGAGTCCTTTCATGACAAATTGGGGACCGTTTGGGAACAGTTTTGCGAAATCGGTCTCGAGTCGCGTTCGGTTTGAAACTCGGCTGCGAAGTGTCGAAGTCAACAGATTTTGCATAAAAGTTACAGTAGGTGGTCGACAAAATTTTGGTCGCAAAAATTCTCGTCTACGGAATTATAGTCAATAGAATTCGCCCGGCGAAATTCAAGGCTCTAAATTTCGCGTCGACCTGGGTGCGACCCGGGTCAAAACTTTCTTGTGTGCTTTGTTTTTGTATTGCGTCCTAGTATAAAACCAGAGAGCACCATCCAACAATCAACTAAGTCATTATGACTGCTATGTTTGTGTGTATCTTTGGCTATAGTTGACCGTTTCCTGCAAACTTTGGTGCATTGGAATCATGCTTATGGACTCTATCAAGCTGCTATAGTAGTGAAACTGTTCACGAACTCGTTGACGGAAGTTGCTCGACTGCAAAAACTCGGCATGCGTGCAAGTTTCGCCTCTAGAGACATTCGCGAATGTCAAACATTATATATGTTGTGCTTGTTTAGGCTACAGTGGGTTAGCCTATAGGGGGTACACAATTCTAGGGTTAGGTACTTGTACTGTTTTCACTGTTAGTTCGACCATTCCTGTTCATTGATTTCAACATGGTATAGAGCAGGTCCTTCCTAGGACCGATTTAGATGACTTATAGTCAATAGAATTCGCCCCGATCGGCCCCGCGCTCGCCCCTAGGACCCCGAACGGCCCCGCCCAGAACGAGCCGCCCGACCCGAGCAGCCCGAACCGAGCCGCCCAGCCCAAACCGAGCCGCCCGAACTGAGCCGCCCGACCCAAACCGAGCCGCGCCGCCCGATCCTAGCCGCGCCGCCCCACCCGAGCCACGCCGCCCCACCCGAGCCGCGCCGCCTGATCCGAGCCGCGCCGCCCCACCCGAGCCGCGCCGCCCTACCTGAACCGAGCCGCCCTACCTGCTTCCTCCTCCTCCTTCTGCTGCTACTTCTACTGCTCCTATGGCTAGCCCACAGGTTCTCGTTTTCGATGCTGAGGGCCGCCTAGTGAAGTTTGACACCTGGCTAGATGACCTGCACCTCTATCTACAGCTCACAGCCAAGGACGACATCTCACTGTACGATCACGCCCTAGGCCATGTCACTGCCCCTGCTGCTACTGCTGACAGCACTGCTCGCTCACAGTGGCAGACTCGTGATGCCCACGCTTGCTTCGCTATTCGCAACTCCCTGCCGATAGACGAACGCGAGCACTTTGGCCAGCACAAGACTGCACAGGCACTGTACACAGTTGTCGTTGCTCGCTACTCCTCACCTGCCTCTGCCGCGCTAGGTCGTCTCTCCCTCCCCTACCTGTTTCCCGACCTGGCCTCGTTCCACACAGTCGCTGACCTCATCACGCACCTCCGTACTAGTGAGGCCCGCTTCCGTGCCGCCATGCCCGCTGAGTTCCTTGCCACTCACCCCCCCCCACTCTAGCTCACTCTCTACCACCTAGTCACCCGCCTCCCTGACACACTGCGTGCGGTCAAGGACCACTTCCTAGCTCGCTGCCCCACTGAGCTCACCATTGCCCTCCTCGAGAAGGAACTTCTTGCAGCTGAGACTAGCATAGTCGCTGTAGGTGCCTCTCGTGGCGACCCCCGTACCCCGTTCTTTGAGGGGTGTTCTCCTTCCCCCCTTCTTCCCTCTGTCGCCTCTGCTGCTGCTGTCGACCTCCTTGGTGCTGAGAAGGTCGGTACTGCGTCTGCTTCGAGCGGGCGCCGCAGCGGCAGGGGCAGAGGGGGCAAGGGAGGAGGTGGTGACGGCGGGGGAGGCGGTGGTGGGGGTGGTGGCGGCGGTGGGGGTGGTGGCGCGACTGGAGGGGCTAGTGGCAGCGGTGGGGGTGGTGGCGGCAGCGGCGGGGGAGGTGGCAGGGGCGGAGACGGTGGTGGGGGTGGCGGTGGACGCGGCGGCGGCAGGGGTTGGGGTGGTCGAGGAGGTGGCGGCGGCGGTGGTGGTCGTGGAGGCGCTAGAGGTGGCCAGGGCCAGCAGCACACTCCGTCGCCCCAGGAGGTCCGTGAGTGGTACTCTCAGCACGGGGGGGGGGGGGGGGGGGGGGGGGGTCGCCTTAGCTGCACGTACGTCATTTGCACTGGTGACCGCACTGGTCAGCCGTGTGGGGGACCGCACGCCACACAGCGCTGCTTCGCTCGTCTCAACGACGCTTGGCGTGTTCAGTTCCCTCAGGCCACTGAGCTGCTCCGCTGGGTTGATCTCCTGAAGAAGGGGGTTGATATCTATGCTCTAGACTTTGATGCTATTCTCACTGCTATGTATGTGATGTCTACTAGTGGAGAGGGTGCTGAGTACCTTGTGTGTCCCGCCCGACCCGGGCATTAGGACTAGTGCGTCTGCCGCTCCAGGTACTCGCGTGTCTGCTATCCCAGGTGCTGGTGAGGCAGCTGCTCTAGGCGCTTGTGAGTATGTCCCCCCTGGTACTGAGTCGACGGCAGCACTGCACACCTTCACACTGTACTCAGGTGCTTCTCGCTGCTTCTTTCGTGACCGCACTGCCCTTGAGCCCCTTGCTCGGCCAGTTGCTGTCTCCCTCGCTGACCCCTCTGGGGGTCCGGTCATTGCGACCTCCTCCACTGTCCTTCCCTGTCCTGCGGTCCCGTCGGGCACACTGTCAGGTCTCCACCTCCCCTCGTTCTCTACGAACTTGGTGGCAGGTTGTGCACTCCAGGACGGGGGTGTTCACCAGTTCACCCCTGCCTACGAGCGTGTGATACACTGCACGTGTGCTCGTACGGGCCGCCACTTGGCTACCTTCACTCGGCAGCCGGGGTCGGACCTGTACACATTGACCACTGAGTCCCCTCAGGTCGCTGCGTCTGCGTCTGCGTCCGCGTCAGGTCAGCTGTCTGCCCCCTGCTCGTGTCGCTCTCAGGCGCACGAGACTGTCCTCTGGCACCACCGACTTGGCCACCCGTATGTGCAGCGCCTTCGTGCCATGCACTCCCGGTACCTTGTCTCTGGTCTTCCCAGGGTCCTCCCTCCCCTCCCACCCTCGCCTGCTCCTCCCTGCCTTCCCTGTGTCGAGGGGCGGCAGCGCACCGCTCCTCACTCCTCCTCGTTTCCCCCGACGACTGCTCCTTTGCAGACGCTCCACATGGACGTGTGGGGCCCAGCCCGCGTCCGTGGTCAGGGTCAGGAGAGGTACTTCCTGATAGTTGTTGACGACTACTCGCGCTACACCACGGTTTTCCCCTTGCGCACCAAGGGTGAGGTCCCTGATGTCTTGATCCCTTGGATCGGCAGAGCCCGTCTCCAGCTCAGCGAGCGTTTCCACTCGGACTTTCCTGTCCTGCGCTTGCACTCTGACAGAGGTGGTGAGTTCTCCTCCGACCTCTTGGCAGCCTACTGTGCTGAGCACGGCATTGAGCAGTCGTTCACGCTTCCGGCCTCTCCACAGCAGAATGGGGTTGCGGAGGGCCGCATTGGCCTGGTCATGGAGGTTGCCCGTACCTCCTTGATCCATGCGGCTGCCCCCCACTTTCTGTGGCCGTTTGCGGTCCGGTACGCTGCGCATCAGCTCAACCTCTGGCCCCGTGTCTCCTTGCTGTAGACCTCGCCCACACTGCTGTGGACGGGGGAGGTTGGCGATGCGTCGCGTTTCCGGGTCTGGGGATCTCGAGCTTTTGTCCGCTATACGTGTGCGGACAAGCTCTCTTCCCGTGCTGTTCCCTGCGTCTTCCTCGGCTTTGTCCCGGACGCGCCTGGTTGGCAGTTTTACCACGCCACCTCGCGCCGAGTCTTGCCCTTTCAGGACGTCACTTTTGACGAGTCCGTCCCCTACTACCGCCTCTTCCCCTACCGCACCGCCCCGCTCCCCCCCCCCGCCTCTCTTCCTCGCGCCAGGTGCTGCTGTCGTAGACCCCCTCCTCCCTCAGGGTGCCGCTCCCTCAGGTGTGTCTCAGGTAGACCCGGTTGAGCCTGTTGAGGTAGCTGTCGACTCTCGTCTTGCTGCGGGTGCGGAGTCTGGGGGTGCGGAGTCTGGGGGTGCTGAGCCTGGGGGTGCTGAGCCTGGGGGTGTGGAGCCTGGGGGTGCTGAGCCGGGGAGTGCTGAGCCTGGGGGTGCTGAGCCTTGGGGTGCGGAGCCTGTGGGTGCTCAGCCTGGGGGTGCTGAGCCTGGGGGTGCTGAGCCTAGGGGTGCTGAGCCTTGGGGTGCTGAGCCGCGGAGTCCGGAGTCTGGGGGTTCTGAGTCTGGAGGCCCTGAGCCTGAGAGTCCTACACCTGGAGGAGCCCTCTTTTCGGAGCAGCTGCGTGAGTGGTACTTACAGTACTGCAGCCTCAGGAGAGGTACCTCTGTAGCCAGGCGTACTACTGGGGCTGGTGCTAGTGCTTCTCCTCCTAGCCGGGAGCTCCCCTCCCGTGAGCAGATCCGTGAGTGGTACGAGCGGCGCTGCACTCTTCGGAGTGGCGCGCCTGGTGTCCCGGACCCCGTTGCTGCTGGTGGTGCTGCTGGTGGTGCTGCTGGTGCTGCTGCTGGTGCTGCGGACCCGGGCGTTGGAGCTGCTGCTGGTGCTGTGGACCCGGGCGCATGTGCTGCTGCTGGTGCTGTGGAGTCGGGCGTTGGAGCTGCTGCTGGTGCTGAGGACTCGGGCGTTGGCGCTACTACTGGATAGAGGGTCCCTACTCTTCTCAGTGGCAGGCAGCTATGGATGCAGAGATGGCTTCGTGGAAGTCCACAGGCACCTACATTGACGCTGTCCCCCCTCCTGGGGCGAACATCGTCAGTGGCATGTGGATTTTCAGGGTGAAACGGCCGCCGGGTTCTCCGCCTGTCTTCAAGGCGCGTTACGTTGCTCGTGGCTTCAGTCAGCGGCAGGGAGTTGACTACTTTCAGACCTTCTCTCCCACCCCGAAGATGACCACTATTCGGGTACTGCTGCACGTAGCTGCTCACCGTGACTACGAGCTACACTCTCTTGACTTCAGCACTGCTTTCCTTCAGGGCAGCCTGCACGAGGAGATCTGGCTGCGCCGCCCACTTGGCTTCACTGGGACTTTTCCTCCTGGCACCTAGTGGAGCCTCCGGCGGCCAGTCTACGGTCTCCGCCAGGCACCACATGAGTGGCACGACACACTGAGGACTACGCTTGCGGCTCTTGGGTTTGCTCCCTCTACTGCCGACCCGTCGCTGTTTCTATGCACCGACACTTCTCTGCCGCCGTTCTACATCCTCGTGTACGTCGACGACTTGGTCTTTGCCACAGCTGACACTACTGGACTCGCCTACGTGAAGTCCGAGCTGCAGAAGAGACACACGTGCACTGACCTGGGTGAACTGCGCAGCTACCTTGGCTTGCAGATCACCCGGGACAGAGCACGCCGCACCATCACCCTGACTCAGTCACACATGGTGCAGCAGGTCCTTCAGCGCTTCGGCTTCACGTACTCCTTGCCTCAGGCCACTCCTCTGCCTACTCGCCACTCGCTCTCAGCTCTGCCTTCGGATGAGTCCGTAGAGTCGAGTGGCCCGTACCCAGAGCTTGTTGGCTGCCTCATGTACCTGATGACCTGCACACGACCTGACCTTGCATACCCTCTTAGCATTCTCGCACGCTATGTGTCTCCTGGGAGACACCGACCAGAGCACATGGCTGCAGCGAAGAGGGTGTTGCACTACTTGTGCAGTACGTCGGGCATGGGGCTAGTGCTTGGAGGGCGGAGTCCAGTGGTCCTCACTGGGCACGCGGACGCTTCTTGGGCTGACGACCAGGCTACGCAGCGGTCGTCACACGGTTACACCTTCAGCCTTGGTTCCGGCTCTGCTTCGTGGCGGGCTACTCGCTCGTCTTCTGTTCTCGGCTCCAGTTGTGAGGCTGAGATCTACGCAGGGGCCATGGCTGCTCAGGAGCTTCGTTGGCTCACCTACCTGCTGACCGACCTTGGAGAGCCGCCTCGTTCTCCTCCAGTCCTGTACGTAGACAACAAGGCCATGCTGGCCTTGTGTCGAGAGCAGAGACTGGAGCACAGAACAAAGCATATTGCTCTCCGCTACTTCCTTGCTCGCGAGCTACAGCAGCGTGGTCAGTTGCGGCTTGCCTACGTGGCCTCTGAGGCCAACACTGCTGATGTCTTCACCAAGGCACTTGCGCCTTGTGATCATCAGCGCTTCTGCACGCAGCTGGGACTTGTGCCTGTCTTGCCTCACTTGCTCACCTCTTGACCTTGCTTGTACTGTTACATATATATATATTCCTGCTCTTGCTTGTCTAGCCTTATATATATATGTACTCCTGCATGTGAACTGGCATTGTGGCCTTGAACTTGTGCTCGGAATGTGTGGTGACTTTGTGATCCACCCTGAGCTTGCTTTGCTTTGCTTTACTTGACTGGTCTTGTGACCCCTAGTTCTCCCCACTTCGCCAATGGGGGTGTGTCAAACATTATATATGTTGTGCTTGTTTAGGCTACAGTGGGTTAGCCTATAGGGGGTACACAATTCTAGGGTTAGGTACTTGTACTGTTTTCACTGTTAGTTCAACCATTCTTGTTCATTGATTTCAACAGCGAAGTCAACCTACGAGCTGGTATCTCGGTCAACGTGGAGCGTCTTGCACGATCGTTGGCACGTAGCCGACTTGGCACTCGCGCGACTGGCTGGATGGTCGGCCACCTACAAGCACTGCGGCTGGGAGCACATGTACGCTATAGTCAACTACGGTGCAACGCTGGCTAGCTGCAACGTTGGCAAGCCGCGCAGATGCAGCGTTGGCAAGTCGTCGACCTGCTCTGCTGGCAGTCGCCCTGTTGTTGTGTTAGAGGTCATCCTGCCTGGTTGCTAGGTGTGAAAGTTTAGAAGAGAGAAGAGGGCTGCACTAGCAAGAATGAGGATATAAATAGCAAACCCTAGAAGGGTTGTACTCGCTATAGAGCACCCCACTACAGGCCAGAGCATAAGATAACATTCTGACACAACCCCATAGCCAAAGTGGGGTGTAATCAGCAGAGCAAGCAAAGCAGTACAAGCTCAGGGTGGATCACAATGTCACCACACATTCTGAGCACAAGTTCAAGAAGCATTAGTTTAAGGTTCACAATTATGAGCAAAGCTAGTGGTAGTCACAACGGGCAAGTGAGGAGGAGGAGAGAGAGTGAGAGGAGAGGAGATAGGAGGCGACGGCTGAAGCTGCAGACACACGGGCAACAGGAGGCACACTGGCACAGCGGCTACCGGAACAACGCTCAGGAATACTGGAGTAACTGGCCCCGCGGCTAAAGTAGCGGCAGACGAGCAACGGACCCACGGGCGGCTGGCACAGCTTTCTACGACTGGGCTACCGGAGCAACTCCCCGGACTACAGGTGCTGCTGGCGACACGACGGCAACCTCCATGCAGCTTCCCCAAACTATCCCACTCCCCCTGGCACACACCCGCTGCTACACCGCTAGCTCCACTCCCCCTTCACCCCCCCTTAGTACCACTCCACCGGCTCCAACACGTCCACCCCCCCTCAGTAGCAGCTGCAGCACAGGGAGACGGAGGAGGAGGAGGAGCAAGGAACGGCACACAGTGAGGTCACCCCCATACCCCTCACCCCCAAACCCTAATTCAGGAGAATGGGGAGCAGGAGGAGTGGGGCACCAGTAGAAGCACGGGGGGACAGCGGGGAGGGCAGGGGTATCGAGGAAGGGGCCCACCACGGGCCTAGTACAGACGCCCGAGCCGCGCGCAGGCGGCCTGAGCCGCGCGCGGGCCTGGCGCCGTCCGTACGGGCCGCGCGCTGGCCTGGCGCCGCCCGTACGGGTCGCGTGCGGGCCTGGCGCAGCCCGTACGGGCCGCACGCGGGCCTGGCGCAGCCAGTACGGGTCACGCGCGGGCCTGGCGCAGCCCGTACGGGCCGCGCGCGGGCCTGGCGCAGCCCGTACGGGCCGCGCGCTGCCTGAACGGGCCGCGCGCAGGCCATGACGGGCGACAGGGGGCGACGCGCGGGTCCCCGTCGCCCGTCGCGGCGCCTCCAGAGGGCGACGCGGCGAACGACGGGGCAGAAGCCCGCCGCGCGCCTCGGGGCGCACAGCGGGCAGAGAACCGCCGCGCGCCTCGGGGCGCACGGCGGGCCGAAAACCGCCGCGCGCCTCGGGGCGCACGGCGGGAAGAAAAAGTGCCGCACGCCACGGGGCGTGCGGCTCAGAGAGTAGTGGTAGAAGTTGCAGCGGAAGCTAGGAGGTGGTAAGCCCACCCACAGGATCGATCCAAGGGGATCGACCTGCTCTGATAGCATGTGAAAGTTTAGAAGAGAGAAGAGGGCTGCACTAGCAAGAATGAGGATACAAATAGCAAACCCTAGAAGGGTTGTACTCGCTATAGAGCACCCCACTACAGGCTAGAGCATAAGATAACATTCTGACACTAGGCTGCTAGGTTCCAGATGTAGTCACATTGTCATTGCATTTTGCTATCATACAGTATTATCATTTTGCTAGTTAAACTCTTGCCAAGTTGCTCTTTGAACACACGAGCACTGAAAACACAAGCAAAGCTACAAACATTTGTACCACCCGTGCTTTCCCCATTGTCTAGCTCCCACCGGTATAGAGAGACTCTTCGCATGGTGTGGTGAGCGTGGGCGGCTCCGCATATTACCTTCATATTAGTAGCTGACTTATCGCTTATCTAAGTCGTTGCTAGGCCGACAGCCCGTGTAGAGCATGGAACCTACCTTGGCAAAGGCCGCAGGCGTAGTGGATACCTTTGAGCTACGGGTGGAGTTTCACGACGCTCACCTGGTGACCTTCATAATCATCTCATGGTGCTGCTCACTTGATGGAAAGCGAGCGAATCTAGAGAGCGTAACAAGAGATTTAAGTTCGCCAACTTCGACGGAAAATTGCGTGTAGCTCACGTAACCCTAAACTATGAGCAGGTACGCGTTGGAAAGGGCTTAATCTCTAATTTACAGAATGGTAACACACGCCTTCAACCAAGATCTACGCCGATCGCTATCGCGATTCAAGTGCGACGGGGTATCCTGGCGAAATTACTTGCCAGCCATGCATTAGATCAAGAGAGTAGCTTTAGCACGAGTTCAAATCTGCAATGTGACGAGTTGTTCAAACCCTACCAACCCAACCCTCGCCCTACAACAATCCACAACAACTACTAAACTAGCAACACAAAAGGTGTTGTAGTGAATAGCAAAGATTTGTTGGTGCTTGTTGGGTGCGAGATCAAGTCCAGCCCACAACAAGTCTAACAAACACATTTTGCCCAAACCCTTAGCCCGTAACCAACTAGAGCAAAATACCACAACCACCTACACAATCAACACCCCCCCTTGCTCGTGCTGGAGGTGGCTGAACACCACTGGGCGAAATCCTTCACTCCACTCCCCCTTGCCCAGGGAGGGGCGTGTTAGAATCAAGTAGCAGGAAAATGGATGCACTATGGAAGAGTTGGGTACAAGTATGAAACCCTAAACGGGGTTGTACCCCATATTGGCTACCCCACTACAGCCTATACACATATAACATGCATATACTTTGACACACCCCCATAGGCAAAGTGGGGGAGAACAAGGGGTCACAAGACCAGTCAAGAGAAGCAAAGCAAGCTCAGGGTGGATCACAACGTCACCACACACACTGAGCACAAGCAAAGGGCCACAAGGCCAGTTCACATGTAGAGGTATATACGCAACAACGGCAGCACATTGATCTCTACCTAGCAGAGCAAGCATGCAGGTATATATATAGATCACAGTACAGGCAAAGTCTACAACAAGTGAGAAAACGTAGGCACAAGGCCTAACAGAGTACAAAAACGCTGATGATCACCAGACGGAAGTGCCTTGGTGAATATATCAGCAGTGTTGGCCCGAGTGGCCACGTGAGCAAGACCAAGCTGACCACGCTGCTGCAACTCTCGAGCAAGGAAGTAACGCGGAGCGATGTGCTTCGTTCTATGCTCTAGTCTGTGCTCCTGACACAAGGCAATGGCCGCCTTGTTGTCGACGTACAGCACTGGAAGAGAACGAGGCCGCTCTCCCAAGTCGATCATCAGGTAGGTGAGCCAGCGTAACTCCTGTGCAGCCATGGCTGTGGCGTAGATCTCAGCCTCACAACTGGAGCCGAGAACTGAAGACGACCGTGTAGAACGCCAAGAAAATGAACCAGAGCCAAGGCTAAAGGTGTAACCCTGTGACGACCGCTGCGTAGCTAGGTCATCAACCCAAGAAGCGTCCGAGTGCCCAGTGAGGACAACTGGGCTCCGCCCTCCAAGCACAAGCCCCATGCCCGATGTACTGCACAAGTAGCGCAGTACCCTCTTAGCAGCATTCATGTGCACCTTTCGGTGCCTACCAGGAGCCACGTAGCGAGCCAGAAGACCAAGAGGGTACGCAAGGTCAGGTCGAGTGCAGGTCATCAGGTACATGAGGCAGCCAACAAGCTCTGGGTACGGGCCACTCGGCTCTTTGGCTGTCTGCCACTGAGAGGAGTACTCACTCGCGATCGCCTCAGCGTTAGAGCGCGGGGTCGGGATGTCTGGAGCATCCGGGTCTCCCTCAGGGGCAAGCAGCATGGACACGAGATGAGGCGCAGCAGCTGCAAGACACTCAAGGTCCTCCTGCCTATCCTCAAGGACGTCCGTTCCAAGAGCACACTCACCCCCGACGGACGGAGGACAGACAGACTCAGACTCAGCAACAAGACTAGCGGCGTAGTCTAGACGACAGGCAGCAGCAAAGTCAACAAGCTCAGCAACAAAGGCAGACGCAGCAGTAGACTCAAACGACTGGTCAGTGACAATTGTGGCTAGCAGATGCGTGACAGTAGGGTGAGCAGCACGGGTGCGGTCAGACTCAGGCTCAGGAACCGTAGGCAGAGAAGACGCAGGAGGGGACGGCAGGGGAACACGCTGCGGAGGAGAGGAAGGACGACGAACTACGAGGTGGGTGCCGATGTCAGCCGGTTGACGCGAACGAGGAACACGACGACCAGAACGACCAGAACGGACAGGACGCGACGCAGGCTCACGATGCTCAGTGAGACCCCCTGTCTGCTCAGTGTAAGGAGAAGGAGCAGGCAGCGGTGAGCCAGGCTGTAACGGAAGACCAGTAGAGGAAGGGAGACTAAGAACCTGGCGAAGCACAGAGTTAGACTGTGGCTGAGATGACGGAGACGGTGGAGCAAAGAACAGGCGCGGCTGTGCAGTGCCACCAGCAACAGCAGCTCCAACACCCCCAGCAGCTCCAGCACCGCCAGCAGCTCCAGAACCCTCAGCGCCAGCTCCTACAGGACCAGCTCCACCAGCAGCAGCACCCCTAGAACCGGCACTTCCAGTCCCAGGGTCTCCAGCCTCAGTGTCTGCAGTAGCAGCACCCCCAGACCCAGGGTCTCCAGCAGTAGCACCCTCAGGCTCAGCACCTCCTGCCCCAAAAGCTCCAGTACCTCCAGTACGAGCACCTTCGGGACCAGCACCACTCCCAGCTCCAGTGACGCTAGCAGAAGTACCTCTAGCGGCAGAGCCTCGAGCTCCAGAAGCGCGGCCCTGACGGAGACCGTACCAGACGTGCAGGTGCTGTGAGGTGAGAGGCACACGCGGACGAAGGCGGCTACTCCAAGGAGACCGCGCAACAGCAGACTCAGAACCCTCAGCGCCAGCACCCGCAGCAGCTCCAGAACCTCAAGCGCCAGCACCCGCAGCAGCTCCAGAACCTCCAGCGCCAGCACCCTCAGCAGCTCCGGAACCTCCAACGCCAGCACCCTCAGCAGCTCCAGAACCTCCAGCTCCAGCACCCTCAGCAGCTCCAGAACCTCCAGCTGAAACAACTCTAGTAGCAGAGTCACCAGCTCCAGCGCCTCCCGCAGCAGGGCCCCTAGCTCCAGCAGCCCGACACTGACGGCCAACGTACCACTCACGCAACTGCTGTGGGGAGTGTCAAATTATAATGTTGTGTAGGCTATAGTGGGGTAGCCCATATGGGGTACACATTTCTAGGGTTGCATATTTGTATCACTTTCATTCCATAGTCCTTCCATTCTCGTTCTAATCTTCTCATGGTATCGAGCAGGTTCCCCCTTGGGAACTGTGCTTAGGGCCCACCACATCGAGCTTTTTTTTTTTTCCTGCCCGAAGCGCGCTCAGCCCGAGTCGCGCTCCGGGCTCTCACTTCGTCGAGCCGCCCTAGCGGACCTTCGCTGCGGCTCCGCCGCCCTTCGCTGCGGCCCCGCAGCCCTTCACTGCGGCCCCGCCGGTCTTCACTACGGCCCCGCCGCCCGTCTCAGCGGCCCCGCCGCCCTTTGCTGCGGCCCCGCCGCCTTTCTCGCTGCGGCCCCGCCGCCTCACACTGCGGCCCCGCCGCCCTTCACTGCGGCCCCGCCGCCCGTCTCAGCGGCCCCGCCGCCCTTTGCTGCGGCCTCGCCGCCTCTCTAGCTGCGGCCCCGCCGCCCTTCGCTACGGCCCCGCCGCCTCACATTGCGGTGAGGTTGCTGCTCCAGGTACTAGTGAGTCTGCGCTCTCAGGTACTACGTCGGCTTCGGCCTCCCTCACCTTCACCCTTGACTCTGGGGCGTCTCGCTCCTTCTTTTGGGACCGCACCACACTCACGCCGCTTAGTCGACCCGTTGCGGTGTCTCTGGCTGACCCCTCTGGGGGTCCTGTCCTGTCTCGCTTCTCCACAGTCCTCCCGTGTCCGGCGGCTCCCTCTGGCACCCTGTCTGGTCTCTACCTCCCCTCGTTCTCTACGAACCTGGTGAGTGGTGCTGACCTACAGGATGCGGGTGTCCACCAGTTCACTCCTGCGCGCCAGCGGGTGACGCACTGCACAGAGGCTAGCACAGGCCCCGTCAGCCGGGGTCGAGCCTGTACACACTGACCACTGCGTCTCCTCCCGTTGCTGAGTCTGGTAGGGTAGATGCATCGGGTCAGGTGTTTGCTGCAGCGTCCAGGTCTGGTCCTGAGTCTGCCCCCTGTTCGTGTCGTCTCCTGTCTCACGAGACTCTCCTCTGGCACCACCGCCTTGGTCACCCCTCTCTGCTTCGGCTCAGAGGCATGGCCTCCCGTCTTCTTGTGTCTGGTCTCCCCCTGTCCCTACCTCCCCTTCCTCAGGTCCCTGGCCCTACCTGTGTCCCCTGTGTCGAGGGGCGCCAGCGTGCTGCCCCTCACTCCTCCCAGTTTCCTCCGACAGAGGCCCCGTTGCAGACGCTTCACATGGACGTGTGGGGCCCAGCCCGCGTCCGTGGACAGGTTCACGAGCGCTACTTCCTGCTCGTTGTTGACGACTACTCGCGTTACACCTCAGTCTTCCCCTTGCACAGCAAGGGTGATGTCACTGAGGTGCTGATCGATTGGATCCGCGCAGCTCGTCTCCAGCTCAGGCAGAGCTTTGGCTCGGACTTTCCTGTTCTGCATCTGCACTCTGACAGAGGCGGAGAGTTCTCCTCTGGCCTTCTGCGAGCCTACTGTCTTGCACGAGGCATTCGTCAGACCTTCACGCTTCCGGACTCTCCGCAGCAAAATGGGATTGCTGAGCGCCGCATTGGCATGGTCATGGACGTCGCTCGTACGTCTATGATGCATGCGGCTGCCCCCCATTTTCTGTGGCCGTTTGCGGTCAGGTACGCGGCGCATTAGATCAACCTTCACCCCAGGGTCTCCAGGCCGGAGACCTCCCCAGCCCTGCTGTGGATGGGGAAGGTTGGCGATGCGTCGGCGTTCCGGGTCTGGGGATCTCGGGGGTTTGTCCGCGACTTGTCTGCGGACAAGCTGTCCCCTCGCGCTGCTCCTTGCGTCTTCCTGGGGTTCCCCCCTGACGCGCCTGGGTGGCAGTTCTACCACCCCACCTCTCGCCGTGTTCTGTCCTCCCAGGACGTCACGTTCGACGAGTCGGTCCCCTACTACCGCCTCTTCCCCTACCGCACTCCGTCCCTCCCCCCGCCCCCGCTCTTCCTTGTACCAGGTCCCCCCCCGGTAGACCCCCTCCCCCCTCAGGGTCCTGCCGCTTCAGGTGTGTCCCAGGTAGATGTAGTCGAGCCTGTCGAGGTCACTGGTGACTCTGGTGCTGCTGCGGGTGCTGAGCCTGGGGGTGCGGGGCCTGGGGGTGCTGAGCCTGGGGGTGCTGAGCCTGGAGTTGCCACGCCTGGGGGTGGTGAGCCTGGGGGTGCTGAGCCTGGGGTTGCTGAGCCTAGGGTTGCTGGGCCTGGGGGTGCTACGCCTGGGGGTGCTTTGCCTGGGGGTGCTGGGCCTGGGGGTGCTACGCCTGGGGGTGCTTTGCCTGGGGATGCTGGGCCCGGGGGTGCTGAGCCTGGAGGTGCTCCGCCTGGAGGTTCTCCGGGTGCTTCGTCTCGCCGGGAGCCACTCTCTCCACAGGAGCTGCGCGAGTGGTTTGCCCGGCGCTGGAGCCGTGCTGCTGGTGCTGGAGGTTCTTCGGCTACTGAGGGTGCTGCTGTCGCGGGTCCCGGAGGTGCTCGTACTGGGAGTACTGGAGCTGCTGGGCCTGCAGGTTCGACTGGAGCTGGTGCTGCTGAGGGTGTTGCGCTGAGACTCCCTCTGGCGGTCCTGCTGGGGGTGCTCCTGGTGCTGCTGGAGGTTCTGGAGCTGCTGGAGGTGCTGCTGGAGCGGGTGCTCCTGCTGGGGGTACTTGTGCTGTCCCTGCTGTTTCTGGCGTCGCCACGCGGCCTCGACCGTACTTGGTTCCACTCCTGCAGCAGGTTCTTGGTCTTCCACTTTCTACTGGTCCTCCTCCTCCCTTAGAGGGTCCACAGCCTGTCCCGTCACAGTCACAGCTACAGCCTACCTCCCCTTTGCCTGCTCCTTCTCCCTACGCTGGTCCTACTGGAGGTCTTACTGAGCGTCGTGAGCCTTCGTCTCGCCCTACGTCGCCTGTCCGTCCTACTCGCGCTAGTGGTCGTGGTTCGCAGTTCGCGTCCTCCTCCTGTCCCTGGCACGCACCGGATGTCTCTGCGTCCGTCTACTGCTCCTCTGCGTGCCCCTTTGCCTTCTCCTCCTAAGTCCTCTCTTCCTGCTCTTGCCGACCCGGAGTCGGACTCTCTTCGTGCTGCCAGTCCTACTGTCACGCGTCTCCTGGCTTCTGCCGTCACTGACCCTTCTTTCGAGTCCACTGCTGCGTCTGCCCTAGTTGCTGAGCTCGTCGACTTTGCTGCTCGCTGTCGTCTAGACTACGCTGCTAGTCTTGTCGCTCAGTCTGAGTCTGTCTGTCCTCCGTCCGTCGGGGGTGAGTGTGCCCTTGGCACGGACGTCCTTGAGGACAGGCAGGAGGAGTTCCAGTGTCTGGCAGCTGCTTCACCTCATCTCGTGTCCGTACTGCTTACCCCTGAGGGAGACCCGGATGCAGTTGACATCCCGACTCCGCGCTCTTACGCGGAGGCGATAGAGGGTCCCTACTCCTCTCAGTGGCAGGCAGCTATGGATGCAGAGATGGCTTCCTAGAAGTCCACAGGCACCTACGTTGATGCTGTCCCCCCTCCTGGGGCGAACATCGTCAGTGCCATGTGGATCTTCAGGGTGAAGCGTCCGCCGGGTTCTCCGCCTGTCTTCAAGGCACGTTACGCGGCTCGTGGCTTCAGTCAGCGGCAGGGAGTTGACTACTTTCAGACCTTCTCCCCCACCCCGAAGATGACCACTCTTCGGGTACTGCTGCACGTTGCTGCTCACCATGAGTACGAGCTGCACTCTCTCGACTTCAGCACTGCTTTCTTGTAGGGCAGCCTGCACGAGGAGATCTGGCTGCGCCGCCCACCTGGCTTTACTGGGTCTTTCCCTCCTGGTACCCAGTGGAGTCTCCGGCGTCCAGTCTACGGTCTCCGCCAGGCGCCACGTGAGTGGCACGACACACTGAGGACTACGCTGGCGGCACTTGGGTTTGCTCCTTCTACTGCCGACCCGTCGCTGTTTCTGCGCACCGACACCTCTCTGCCGCCGTTCTACATCCTCGTGTACGTCGACGACTTGGTCTTTGCCACAGCTGACACTGCTGGACTCGCCTACGTGAAGTCCGAGCTGCAGAAGAGACACACGTGCACAGACCTGGGTGAACTGCGCAGCTACCTTGGCTTGCAGATCACCCGAGACAGAGCACGCCGCACCATTACCCTGACTCAGTCACACATGGTGCAGCAGGTCCTTTAGCGCTTCGGCTTCACGTACTCCTCGCCTCAGGCCACTCCTCTGCCTACTCGCCACTCACTCTCAGCTCTGCCTTCGGATGAGTCCGTAGAGTCGAGTGGCCCGTATCCAGAGCTTGTTGGTTGCCTCATGTACCTGATGACCTGCACACGACCTGACCTTGCATACCCTCTTAGCATTCTTGCACGCTATGTTGCTCCTGGGAGACACCGACCAGAGCACATGGCTGCAGCGAAGAGGGTGTTGCGCTACTTGTGCAGTACGTCGGGCATAGGGCTAGTGCTTGGAGGGCGGAGTCCAGTGGTCCTCACTGGGCACGCGGACGCTTCTTGGGCTGACGACCAGGCTACGCAGTGGTCGTCACAGGGTTACACCTTCAACCTTGGTTCCGGCTCTGTTTCGTGGCGGGCTACTCGCTCGTCTTCTGTTCTCGGCTCCAGTTGTGAGGCTGAGATCTATGCTGGGGCCATGGCTGCACAGGAGCTTCGCTGGCTCACCTACCTGCTGACCGACCTTGGAGAGCCGCCTCGTTCTCCTCCAGTGCTGTACGTAGACAACAAGGCCATGCTGGCCTTGTGTCGAGAGCAGAGACTGGAGCACAGAACAAAGCACATTGCTCTTCGCTACTTCCTTGCTCGTGAGCTACAGCAGCGTGGTCAGTTGCGGCTTGCGTACGTGGCCTCTGAGGCCAACACTGCTGATGTCTTCACCAAGGCACTTGCGCCTTGTGACCATCAGCGCTTCTGCACGCAGCTGGGTCTTGTGCCTGCCTTGCCTCACTTGCTCACCTCTTGACCTTGCTTGTACTGTTGCATATATATACACTTGCTCTTGCTTGTCTAGTCCTTTATATATATGTACTCCTGCATGTGAACTGGCCTTTTGGCCTTGAACTTGTGCTCAGAATGTGTGGTGACTTTGTGATCCACCCTGAGCTTTGCTTTGCTTTGCTTGATTGGTCTTGTGACCCCTTGTTCTCCCCCATTTTGCCTATGGGGGTGTGTCAAATTATAATGTTGTGTAGGCTATAGTGGGGTAGCCCATATGGGGTACACATTTCTAGGGTTGCATATTTGTATCACTTTCATTCCATAGTCATTCCATTCTTGTTCTAATCTTCTCAGGGAGAGAGGGAGTCGACGACGAGAGTGCAGCGGCGAGGCACCAGCGGAGCGACTACGGAGACGACCGCTCCAGGGAGACTGCTCACCAGACGCCTCAACGCCCTCAAGTGTAGTACCCCCAGACTCAGTACCCCCAGGCTCAGCACCCCCAGACTCCTAACGCCCAGGCTCAGCACCTCCAATATCTGAACCCCCATGCTCCGCACCTCCAGGATCTGTACCCCCAGGCTCAGCACCCCCAGGCTCCGCACCCCCAGAAGCAGCACCCCGAGCAGGACCACCCTCAGCAGGACTAGAGTCACCAGTGACCTCAACCGGCGCAGTCAAGAGAGGAGGGTCTACCTGAGACACACCTGAAGGAGCAGGACCGGGAGCGGGTAGGGGGTCTACCTGGGGAGCACCTGGAGCGAGGAAGAGCGGCGGGGGGGGGGGGGAGAGGGGCAGTGCGGCAGGGGAAGAGATGGTAAAAGGGAACTGACTCGTCGAACGTGACGTCCTGAGAGGGGAAGACACGGCGCAAGGTGGGGTGGTAAAACTGCCAACCAGGCGCGTCAGGGACAAAGCCAAGGAAGACACAGGGAACAGCGCGGGCGGAGAGCTTGTCCGCGGTGGTATCGCGGACAAAGGCACGAGCACCCCAGACCCGGAAACGCGATGCATTGCCAACCTTCCCCAGTCCACAGCAGTGTGGGCGAGGTCTCCGGCAAGGAGACACGGGGCCAGAGGTTGAGCTGATGCGCGGCGTACCGGACCGCAAACGGCCACAGAAAATGGGGGGCAGCTGCATGGATCATGGAGGTACGAGCGACCTCCATGACTAAGCCAATGCGGCGCTCAGCAACCCCATTCTGCTGAAGAGAGGCCGGAAGCGTGAACGTATGGCGGATGCCGTGCTCCGCACAGAAGGCTGCCAAGAGGTCGGAGGAAAACTCCCCACCTCTGTCAGAGTGCAGACGCAGGATGGGAAACTCCGTCCCGAACCGCTCGCGGAGCTGGAGACGAGCAGCGTGGATCCAAGGGATCAAAACATCAGGGACCTCACCCTTAGTGCGCAAGGGGAAGACCGTGGTGTAACGCGTGTAGTTGTCGACGACCAGCAGGAAGTACCGCTCGTGGGCCTGTCCACGGACGCGGGCTGGGCCCCACACGTCCAGGTGGAGAGTCTGCAGGGGAGCCTCCGTGGGAGGGAACGAGGAGGAGTGAGGAGCGGCGCGCTGCCGCCCCTCGACACAGGGAAGACAGGGAGGAGCAGGCGAGGGTGGGAGGGGAGGGAGAACCCTGGGAAGACCAGAGACAAGGACACGGCGGTGCATGCTACGAAGGCGCTGTACCGAGGGATTACCAAGGCGGTGGTGCCAAAGGAGGGTCTGGTGCGACAAGGCGCGACACGAGCAGGGGGCCGACAACTGACCTGACGCAGACGCAGACGCAGCTACCTAAGGGGACTCAGTGGTCAGTGTGTACAGGCCCGACCCCGGCTGCCGAGTGAAGGTAGCCAGGTGACGACCCGTCTGAGCACACGTGCAGTGTGTCACACGCTCGTAGGCAGGGGTGAACTGGTGAACACCCGCGTCCTGGAGCGCAGAACCCGCCACCAAGTTCGTAGAGAACGGTACTCAGAGACCCTCTACTCAGAGCGTACCACTCACGAAGCTGCTCGGGCGTGAGAGACTCGCGCGTACGTCGCTGGAGCTGCATCTGGCCACCGCCAGTAGCAGCAGTAGCAGTAGTAGCAGCAGTAGCAGCAGTAACACCAGTAGCAGCAGTAGCAGCGCGGCCACCCCTACAACCCCAACTAGTGTACCACTCACGGAGCTGTTGGGGCGTGAAGGACTCACGTGGACGTCGCTGGAGCTGCATCTGGCCACCGCCAGTAGCTTCAGTAGCAGAAGTAGTAGCAGTAGTAGCAGCAGCAGCGCGGGCAGGGCATGCGCGGCAGGCAGGCAGGCGGGCAAGCAGGCACGCAGAGGGCGCGGCAGCGCACGAACAAGGCAGGTGCTCACCAGTGGCGGGCAGGGCCGGCGCTCGGCGGGGCCGCAACAGCGGCTGCAGAGTAGGGCCGCGATAGCTGCAGGGCGGGGTGGCGCCAGCAGCAGGTCGGGGCCGCGTCAGCTGCAGGGCTGGCGGGGCCGCGTCGGCATCCAGGCGGGGCCGCGTTGGCGGCAGGGCGCGGCCGCGGCAGCTGCAGGGTGGGGTCGCGCCAGCGGCAGGTCGGGGCCGCGTCAGCTGCAGGGCTGGCAGGGCCGCGTCGGCATCCGGCCGGGGCCGCGTCGGCGGCAGGGCGCGGCCGCGTCAGAGGCAGAGCGGGGCCGCGTCGGCGGCAGGGCGCGGCCGCGTCAGCTGCAGGGCTGGCGGGGCCGCGTCAGCAGTAGGTCTCGGTCGCGTCAGAGGCAGGGCGGGGCCGCGTCGGCAGCAGGGCGCGGCCGCGTCAGAGGCGGGGCGGGGCCGCGTCGGTGGCAGGGCGCGGCCGCGTTAGAGGCAGGGCGGGGCCGCGTCAGCGGCAGGGCGGGCCGCGACCGCGGCCTGACGGGGCCACGACAGCGACCTAGCAGGGCCGCGTCGGCGGCAGGGTGGGGCCGCGACCGCGGCAGGGTGGGGCCGCGTCAGTGGCAGGGCGGGGCCGCGACCGCAGCCTGACGGGGCCGCGACAGCGACCTGGCGGGGTCGCGTCGGCGGCAGGGCGGGGCCGCGACCGCGGCAGGGTGGGGCCGCGTCAGCGACAGGGCGGGGCCGCGAACACGGTAGGGTGGGGCCGCGTCAGCGACAGGGCGGGGCCGCGACCGCGGCAGGGTGGGGCCACGTCAGCGGCAGGGCGGGGCGCGGGGCTGCGCTCTGGCCTGACGGGCCTGCAGGGGCAGCTCGCGGGCCTGACGGGCCTGCAGGGGCGGCTCGTGGGCCTGACGGCTCGTGGGCCTACTAGCCTGCACGGGCGGCGCGCTGGCCTAGGGGAGCAGGAGGCAGCGTGAGGGCTGCAGGACGGCGCGCGCAGCGCATCACGTCACAAGGCAAGGCAGGTAGGCAAGCAGGCAGGCAGACGCAGGACAACACGTGGGGTAGCGCGGTAGCCGCAACGGTAGGTGGGCCCGAAAAAAAAGACGGTCCCACGGACCTAGTTCTCTGAAACCATGTTAGAATCTAGCAGCAGGAAAATGGATGCACTATGGAAGAGTTGGGTATAAGTATGAAACCCTAAATGGGGCTGTACCTCATATTGGCTACCCCACTACAGCCTACACACACATAACATGCATTTGACAGGGCGCCATCCACAGCATGATGTCGTCAAGGCAGAGAACCACCAACCCTCCCACATCTTGCTCAGGCACCATGCCAATATGGGGCTGCATCCCCATCAAGGACATGCACACACCGTGCCGCTCAAAGGGAAGGGGTTTGGTGAGTATGTCTGCTGCTTGATGGATGGTGGGGCACCACTGGAGGATCACCTCGCCGCTTGCCACCATTTCCCTGATGAAATGCCACCAAACCTGCATGTGCTTGGTGCGGCCATGCAAGCATGCATTCTGTGCAAGGGCAATGGCGGACTGGTTGTCAACAAACACATGCACACCACCAGCAAACTCATGCCCAAACTCCCCAAACAAACACTTCAGCCACATGTCCTCCTGAATGCACTGACACGAACTGATGTACTCATTCTCAGTGGTGGACAATGCAACCACCGGTTGCCTCTTGCTCCGCCAAGAGATGGCTGCACCATTGAGGCAATAGACATAGCCGATGTGACTCTTGCGATCAGCTGAATCTCCAGCATAATCAGCATCACTAAAGCCCACCAACTCAACCTGAGGCTTGCTATGTGCGGGGAAGAAGATACCTGACTTGACACAACCTTTCAGGCACCTTAGCACTCTCTTAGCAGCCTGCAGCTAAAATGCCTTGGGACAAAATACCACCTTGGAGAGCTGTGACACTGCATAAGCAATTTAAGGCTGTGTGGTCGTGCTTGCATACATGAGAGACCCCACAATGCTTTGATAGAGCTGGACCAGCTCATCTCTCAGCAAGGGCTCCTCAGCATGTGCATGCACGTCGAACTCTGTAAGGAGAGGGGTACGCACGGGGTTAACCTCAGAAAGTCCAAAGGACTCAAGCAAGTTGAAAATGTACCTCTCCTGATGAATCAAGATGCCACTCTCGTCACGCTCAACCTGCACCCCCAAATAGTGCTTAGCCTCCCCCAAGTCCTTCATGCGGAAACGAGAGGACAAGATACCCTTCACCTCGTCCAAAAAGACCATGCTCGAAGACATGAGCAAAATGTCATCCACATAGAGGTAGAGGGACAGCCTGCGCTCACGCCTCACCAAGTGGTACAAGGCGGGTCACACTCCGACCTCTCAAAGCCAAATCCATCAGCGCCTCATCAAACTTGAGGTACCACTGCCTTGGAGCTTGCTTTAGCCCATTGATTGACTTTCTGAGTCGGCAAACCCTGCCGGACCCATCATCAAAACCAGCGGGCTGCCTCCTGTAAAGCTCCTCCTTCAAGACCCCATGGAGATAGGCAGTGGTCACATCCATATGATGGATGTGAAACTCCAAAGATGCTGCCATCCCAAGGGAATATTTTAGGGTGGTAGGTTTACCCACCGGGGTATACACCTGGTCATAGTGAATGCCTCGTGTTTGAGTGTTCCCCATGGCCACCAACCTGGACTTAGGCCTCTCAATACTCCCATCAGCCATGTGCTTATACTTCCACATCCACTTACACCTCAAGATCTCCATTCCAGGTGGCACACAAGCTGGATCAACCAGCTCAAAAGACTCGTTCACCCTATGAGACTCAAGCTCCTCACGCATGGACTCGACCCACTCAGGACGGGACAATGCCTCCTTGACCGACTTAGGCTCATGCACCTGACCCGTGAGACAGAAATCAAACCCAAGCTCACCCACCGCAGCATCTACAAGCATGCACTCCTTTAAATCATGCATCTCATGATTATGCATGCAAGCATACTGCGCACTTGGTGTGAACCTTTCAGGTGGCCGGGAGATGCGTGTGGTGCGGCGCAGAGGTGATGCCTCCCCTTGCTCCAACCTTTTTAGCTTCTCCTTCCAATTAACTCTCTTCATGGGGGACAGTGGTGACTTGGATAGCTGCTGCTGCAATAGTTGCTGCCACCTGTGGTGGCTGCTGCGACTTCTCTTGTTGCTGCTGCTGCCCCTGTGGCTGCTCCGGGTCATGGGCTGGTGCGTTAGGGTCAGGGGTAGAACCAACTGTGAGGTGCAACTGCCTTTTGTTCCTCTTGATGCTCTTCTACCTCCTCTCCAGGGTCCTCCCATGCCCCCTCAAAGATGGAAGAGGTGTAGGGATCCTGGAGGGAGCTCCAACAGTACTAGCACCATGCTCCTTCCACCCCTCAGCCCCTCGTGGAAAACCACATCCCTGCTTTCCACCACCCGCTGATCCGCCATACTCCACAACATCCAAGTTTTGCTCCTCTCCGACACCCCAAGAAAAATGCCCCATTGTGCCTTAGGATCCAGCTTCCTCTGTTGCTGGTCGGGCACTTTGTACTGCGCCATGCACCCCCACACTCGTGCCATGGACACACTAGGCACCTTCCTGGTCCACATTAAGTAAGGGCTCTTGCCCCCTAGCCCCTTGCTGCACATTCTGTTCTTAACCGAGTTGGCATATTGCACTGCTACCCCCCCACCAAGTATGGACCAGCTGCGCATGAGCAATCGTGGCTCGGGCAAGGTCAATGAGGGCCCGGTTTAGCCGCTCCGCTGCCCCATTTTGCTGCGGCGTGTAGGCAACTAAAAGCTGGTGGGTGATGCCCTTGTCTTCAAGGAAAGACTCCAGATCCTTTCCCATGTACTCCCCACCCTGATCAGACCTTAGTATCTTCACCTTCGCCCCGGCTTCCCTCTCCGCATAGCGTATCCAACGCTTGAAGACCTTGGCCACCTCATCCTTGGTTTTCACCAAGGTAACCCAACTTAGGCGGCTGAAGTCATCCAAGAAGGTGATGAAGTATTTGCTGCCCTTCTCCCTATCCGGTATTTGCATGGGGCCACATACATCCGTGTGCACCAACTCAAGAGGTGCGGAGGCTCTAGTGGTGGAGGCAAGGAAGGAGGTCCTTGGCAGCTTCCCGGTCGTGCAACCAGGCCACTTGCTTGGCTTCCCACCACCCTCCTTGATCTCCATTCCCCCTTCTTCACACACTCCACAAGTTGCTGCCTTCCCGCATGCCCCATGCGTAGATGCAGCAAATCTGCCGTCACATGCTCCACGTCCCTCCAACGGCTGCTACAAGCAGCTTCCTCGGCTTCAACATCATGTGCCCTCTCCACCTGACGCACACAAACTGAAACAAGGTGTAGACCCTTCTCTAACTTTGCCTCCATCACCACAGCTCCACCCTTGCGTACCGTGCACCCTTCCGTGGTGAAGGTGCATATGTATTCTTGCCTCGCAAGCTGGGAGCATGAGAGAAGGTTGGCTGCCAATCCAGGAACATGAAGCACACCCTTCACATTCCGCACCTCCCCCTCCTTCCCCTTGACGGTGATGGCGCCGATGCCGATTGCTTGCAGCGTATCTCCGCTTCCCACAATCACATTTCTGGAGTTAGGTGGGAGTGAGTGATAGGTGGTGAAGAGGTCGCGCCAAGGTACCATTCCACAGGTTGCCCCAGAGTCTAGAAAGAGCTGATTGGGGTCAGCCAACACACGACCAGCAAGCGCCGTCTCCTTTTCCAAGGATAAGAAGGAGAAACCATAATCCGATGAGTCCTTTCCCTTCTTATTCTCGTTTGCCGCCGCTGCTGCCGCTTTCTCTTTGCTGCCCTTCTTGTTCCATGCTCCATTCATCATCCTCCTCTCCACCCACTCAGGCTAGTGACAGGTGGAGCCTCTCTCCTGGGTACCCTTGAGGCTTCCACCCATCTGGTTGGCTCCAACACTCCCTCCAAGTTGCATCCAGGGACGAGACACTTGTCGAGCTCCTTCTTCTTCCTCCCACCTCATTGCCGCTGCTGGTACTTCTTGGAGGCAGCCCTATCACCTGCCCCCATTCTCCCTTCAACTCCTCTACCAGCATCACACTTGCGAGCCTCATCAAAAACCAACACCTCCCATATCCAGGCCTTGGTCCATTTCTGCTGCTCAAGGCGAAGGTACTGCAGTAGGCCCTCGTTCGCCTCTTGGTCCAGCCTCTGGAGTGCGGTGTAAATGATCTCCTTCTCAAATACTTCATAGTTCAGCTCCTCCAATGCCCTCACATACTCATCCACCCTCTGGAGGTACTGCATCATGGTCTCCCCATCGCCATAGTTGCGTTCCATGGTGTAGAACCGCTTCCTCCGGGTGAGTATGCTTAGCAACCCTTTTTGCAAATGACGATATTGAACTCTCTTCCATGCTAGTGCAGCTGCTCCTTGCTTGCCCTTCAGGTCAATCAGCATCTTTAGGAGCTCTAGTTGGCTTTCCTAAGGCCAACACAGGTACTGGAACGCTTGCTTGTCCTTGCGGTCCCATGCTTCCTGTGCCTTAAGTAGCTCCTCATCCACACTAGGCCGTTGCCTTCCGGTTCGCGGTGCTGCTGATCCTCCTCCACTTCCCTCACTTATAGATGAGCTAGAGGCTCCCCTAGCCCCTTCTCCCACTTGGCTAGAGACTCCAGTAGATACCTTTTCTTCATCAGCTTCAGGTCTTCGCTCCGATCCCTCCAAAACGCCCTCTAGGTCTTTAATACCTAGCCAAAGCGTAAACTGGAACCGCCATAGCGAAAAATCCGAGCCGGTGAACCTAGGAGGTCCATCTAATTTCTGGGCCATAACGAACCCTAGATCTGGAGGTTCTTAAGCCAATTCGAAATGTGATGAAAAGAGGGAATGTCGCAGGCCTAACCAGCTCTGATACCACTGATGGAAAGCGAGCGAACCTAGAGAGCGTAACAAGAGATTAAGTCCGCCGAATTTGACGGAACATTGCGTGCAGCTTACGTAACCTTAAACTATAAGCAGGTACGCGATAGAAAGGGCTTAATCTCTACTATCCAAAATGGTAACGCACGCCTTGAACCAAGATCTAGGCCGATTGCTATCGCGATTCAAGTGCCTGCAATTACTTGACAGCCATGGATTAGATCAAGAGAGTAGCTTTAGCAAGAGTTCAGATCTGCAAAGTGACGAGTTGTTTAAACCCTACCAACCCAATCCTCACCCTACAACAATCCCCAACAACTCAAAGTGCTAAACTAGCAACACCAAAGGTGTTGTAGTGGTAGCAAAGGTTTCTTGGTGCTTGTTGGGTGCGAGATCAATTCCAGCTCGCAACAAGTTTTACAAGCAAATTTTGCCCAAACCCTTAGCCCCCCAACCTGCTAGACAAAAATACCACAACCACCTATACAATCAACATCAGTGATGTTGGGAATCGCCCCGAAACCGCGTTGACTTCGACTAGAAGCCGGCCAGGCGACCGACGACTTGTACAGCGGCCATCTGGAAGAGCGGTTAAATTACCTCAGGATGGCGAGCAAGAGTCGGTGACAGATTACTAAAACTGTGCTCGATGGATTGTGGACGACATGCGGTTGGTTGGCGTCGTACATAACACACGTTGTCATGGGTCTTCCGTCAAGCTACAATCTGATGCGGCGAATGGTAGCGATGCCCAGTGTGCGAGAGTCACTTAAAAAAAACACGCCAACCAGCCACATCATCAAGGATGAAGCAATGCAGGAGGCCAAGCGTCATACGGAGCTTCTTCCGCAGACAAACTACGCCACCCTTACAAAGTTAGGATGTCAGCAGGGGCAGCGAAGGAAGTCGAGCGGAGGTGGTAGCAGAGGTGGGAAGTCGGCAAAGGACACCGACAGGACGAAGTCGGCCTGGGACAGCGGCCGTGGTGGCGGTGGTCGACGGCGGGAGTGCTGGGTCTGTGGCAACCCCTCTCCTTCGAGTGTCTTGACCGCGAGGAGTCCGACAACATCGACCACAAGGGAGGCCACGGGAGGTCCGACAGCAGCAGGCCACACAAGGAGAAACAGGCATCGAAAAAGTAATCATCGACAAAGGACCCCGACTCCTCACCTGGCGGCAAATCTCGAGGCGATGGAGAGGTGTCGTGCTCAATGGTTGGTGTCAAGGAGCCAATTCACTGGCGCCAGAGGCTAACGAAGACTTCAAGGCAGACGCACCCGCCATGCAGGCAAACCTGCTGGTGGTGCTGCTCAATAGTGGCTACTCGCACCACGTGAGCCACGTGTGCGGCCTCAATGGGGCACTTCAACTCATCCAAGGCCGCGGTACCGATGTTCTGCAAGGGAAGTCGTAAAGCAGGTTCTCGTGCCCGACGAGATTTACGCCCCGAGTGTGCAGCTTCGCCTGCACACCCAGCCAGCTGAAGGATATTGGCGTGAGGCTGCAGGACGACGGCAACGAGATGCCGATCGTTGTGGTGACGGGGGACGTGCTAGGACGGAAGGATTACACTGGTCGGGTCATTTGCTACAACCTTCGACCCTGCTCGACAACACCATCGACATCGACCGAGGTGGTGGCTCTACGGACAATCGATTCTACGACGAAGCTGACTCCCGATAGGTGGCATGCGAGGCTCGTGCACGTCGGCGTTAACACGATTAAGGGCTTGGCGAAAAATGAAGTCGCCACTCGCCTGGATATCAAGCCGTCGACCCACAATGATTTACCGTGTGTCTCCTGCATTGGCGGGACGCTGGCACAGCACACCTTCCCCGACAAGGGCTCGGACGCCTGACGAGGCCCTGGTCGTCGTGCACATCGACCTGTGCGGGCCGTTTTGAGTGGTTGTCAAGGACGACAACTTAAACTTCCTCTCGCTGAAAGGCTGCAAGACCAACTATATGATGGTCGTTTTTTTGAAGTGCCTGTAGGTTGTTAACCCGCAGATAACAAAGAAGGCGAAGATGTTGCGGTCTGACTGCGGTGGTGAATTTCTCGAAAAGGCCTTCAACAACTTCGCCGACGGAAAAGGCATCGTCTACGACCTCACGCGCATGTACATCTCGCAAAAGAACGGCATGGCCAAGTGAAAAATGCACAAGGTGGTCGAGGACGTGCGGACAATGCTGCTGCACATGGGCATGCGGCACCACTGGTGGCACCTCGCTTTGCGGCAAGCCGTCTGGGTGCGGAACTACCTCAAACGTTCGAAACTGCCACCAAGGACGACATCGCACCTGTTGCTCACTGGCAAGAAGCCTGACCTCACGCTGCGCATCTATGGGGCTGCGTGGTAAAGTTCATGGTCCTCGAGCAGCATCGTTGCGGGCACGTTGGGGGCTTCATCTCTGTGTGTCGACAGAAAGCAACGGCTGGTAGGTCCTCGACCTCACCGACAACAAGATAATCATGACGGTCGAGGTCATGTTCTACGAGACCATGTCCTTAGAGGTGTGGAGGGCAGAGCACGGGCCTGTTTTGACGCGGACACCAGCCCGCGCCAACGGACCCCTCTTCAACAGCGACTCCTTGCTTGCTGTCAAGGACGAGGATGACAAAGACGTCTTTTCACCCTCTCCTTTTACCTCGCGAAGGAAATCTCGTCACCTCTTGCGACTGTCTCTCCCCTGCCCCTCGTCGTTGACCTCACTGAGATGAGGGGAGCCATGATGTGCCACCTGCGGCACCGGCAAGTGGCATCGCGGGCAGCCGACATGACATCAAGTCGACGATGGAGAGAGTTTGTCGACGAGAGAGGAGCATACTGCCGTGGATCAGCTCAACAATGGCATGTCGAGCGATGTCGTAGAAGTCCTTAGTTGCGAGGAAGGGGGGTTGTCGACGGGGGAGCAGTCCGAAGACAATGGCATGGTGGAGGTCCTGGTCGAAAAAGTGAAGCGACGGCATTCTACTCGCTCCAAACTCGGTCAGCCCCCAGAGAAGTGCAGCTACCAAGCGTGCCTGCCGTCGACAACATTCAGCGCGCTACTCGATGACGCGCTGGCTGATGTCGAGCTGCCCAAGCTCAACCACAACGTCCACGCCGAACCGAAACACCGTTGGGACATGGCGACGATGACGGTGGAGGTGTTGGCAAGCTAGAACGAAAAGGCGGTCAAGGCTGCCATAGACGAGGAGATTCGGAGCCTCATCTCCAACCGAACGTGGGAGCTAGTCGAGCGGTGTGATGAAGAACCGGTGGGTGCTGATGACCAAGTACCACGTCGACGCCACGGTCGCCCGCGAGAAGGCACGACTGGTCGTGAAAGGTATACGTAGATGTACAACGACGACTACGACAAGTCGTACGCGCCACCGGGAGCTACGTCACGCTGAGGATCTTCCTCAAGCACAATGTAACATTTAAGCTTTCATACAAATATGGTTCAAAGATTACATGCCATATAAAGGAACCCGAGTAGTATAACGTTTTTGTCACTGAGAAGACCCACCCTCCATACTTTCAATGAAAATTTGTTAAGATCCTCGAGTGGCTTATCCAGTGGATTACGGCACAACTAGGGGTCTGGTTATCAGGGCCCAAATTATCAGGGTAAAATAACCTTTTTTCCCTGATGGTAGGCTGTTTTTTCCCAGTTACCCTTGCCGAATCAGGGTATTGAAAATTTTAACATAGTGAAATCAGAATATGTTGTAAAGTACACTGATAACGAGATTGATTACCCTGACGGTATCAGGGTATGATGCCATCTACACTTACACCTTTTTTTTTTTACTGCGGATTCTGCCAAATATCGCGTGCAGACAAAAATCACCACGGCTCCACTGCCACACTTGTCTCTATCGACCACATGCGCACGACCGTCAACATTGGCAGCGGGCGGCACGCTCGCTCATCCAATTGATCCTTAGAGCCCGTGTTGTCACAATGTAAAATTGACTAAAACAGAAAGTACAAATAAGATATGTGCAAAACCTAACCCTAGTGCAAGTACAAAATAACACAAGGGAGAACATCTAGACTAGAGCTGCACAAACTAAGAATTATAGTTTGACACACCCCTATAGTCTAGGTGATGGTAGTCCTATAGAAACAACAAGAGCAAGCAACGGTCACAAGACCATTCTACAAGAACAAGACAAATCTCTGGGTGGAGCTCAAAGTCACCATATACTCCGAGAGCAAGCAAGGGGCCACAAGGCCAGTCCACATGCAGGTATATAGCAAATATAAGAAGATGCAAGTGTACAAGACAAACACGACAAAACATCTCTACGTAAGCAAGTGAGGACGGGCATGCACAAGGCCAAGCTGGGTGCTGAAACGCTGGTGGTCACAAGGCGGCAATGCCTTGGAGAAGATATCTGCCGTGTTGGCCTCAGAAACCACATGTCGTACGAGTGCCTGGCTACGCTGCTGCAACTAGAGCAGAAGGAAGTAACGAAGCTGGATGTGCTTCGCCTTCCCAACCGGTCGGGGCTCCTCACACAACAGGACAGCAGACATGTTGTCGGCGAACAAGACTGGGGGAGAGCGAGGCCACTCACCAAGGCTGGTGAGAAGAAAAGACAGCCAGCAAAGCTCCTGAGTGGCCATGGCCGCAATGTACACCTCTGCCTCACAGCTGGACCGGCGACGGACGACGCCCGAGTCGACCGCCACGAAACAGCACCTGCACCGAGGCTAAAGGAGTACCCCTGTGTAGACCGACGCGTCTCCGCGTCGTCGGGCCACGACGAGTCTGGGTATCCTGTGAGTGTAACTGCCTGCTTCCCTCTAAGGACAAGTCCCATGCCTGATGTACTCGCCACATACTTCACCACCCCCTTAGCAGCGTACCAGTGGGACGATCAGTGTCTCCCAGTCGCAACAAAGCGCGCAACGACGCTAAGAGGGTAAGCTAGGTCTGGGCGAGTACAGGTCATCAGGTACATGAGACAACCCACCAGTTCAGGATATGGACCATGTCAAACTTATATGCTATAGTCTGTGTAGGGTGTAGTGGGGTAGACAATATGGGGTACAACACTTTTAGGTTTTCCTACTTCTACCCACCTGTTTCCTAGTGCATTCATTCCTCATTCTTTCACATGGTATAGAGCAAGTTCCCTAGTGGGAACGTTTCCTAGGGCCCACCGAAAATCGATTTTTTTTTTTCCTGCCCGGAGCGCGCTTCGTCCCTGCCCGAGTCGCGCCCCGTGTGCCTGCCCTCCCGTCGCGCCCTCTTACAGCCCCTCACGACCCCTTAGCTGCTCCCTTGCGGCCCCTCTTCAACCCCTCGCGGCCCCTTCGCGGCTCCCTCGCGGCCCCTCGCGGCCCCTCCCACGGCCCCTCGCGGCCCCGTCGTGGCTACCTTGCGGCCCCTCGCGGCCCCTCGCGGCCCCTCTCACGGCCCCTCGCGGCCCCTTCTCAGCCGCTGCCGCCCCTCTCACGGCTCCCTCGCGGCCCTTCGCGGCCCCTCGCGGCCCCTCGCGGCCCCTCTCGCGGCCCCTCACGGCCCCTTCGCGGCCCCTCGCGGCCCTCGCGGCCCCTCTCATGGCCCCTCGTGGCCCCGCGGCCCCTTCTCAGCCGCCGCCGCCCCTGCCCCGGCCGCAGCAGCCGCCGCCGCCGCCGACAGCAGCTGCCGCCGCCGACGGCAGCAGCAGCCGCCGCCGCTGCCGTGTCTGCCGCCGCCGCCCCTGCCCCGGCCGCAACAGCCGCCGCCACCACAGACAGCAGCAGCCGCAGCCGCCGACAGCAACAGCCGCCGCCGCCGCCGCCGACACCAGCAGCCGCCGCTGCCGCTGCCGTGTCAGCCGCCGCCGCCCCTGCCCGCCGCGGCACCCTGGCCCCTGGAGCAGCCGCCGCTGCTGCAGCTGCCCCTGGCCCCTGGAGCAGCCGCCCCTGTAGCAGCCGCCCCTAGCCTCTCGAGCAACAGTCCCTCCAGCAGCCGCGGAGCCCTCGCCCTGCGGTGGTAGCGGCATCACCATTGCTGCTGTCGTACTCCTCCCCTTCTTGCCACTGGTGAGCTCTGCTGTTACTGCTGTTACTGCTGTTACTGCTGCTCTTGCTACTACTGCTCTTTCTACTGCTACTGCTGCTCCTGGCGTGGCCAGATGCAGCTCCAGCGCCGTCCACATGAGTCCCTCGCCCCCCATCAGCTTCGTGAGTGGTACACTAGTTGGGGTTGTAGGGGTGGCCGCACTGCTACTACTGCTACTGCTGCCACTGCAGCTACCACTGCTCCTGCTGCCCCAGGCGGTGGCCAGATGCAGCTCCAGCGCCGTCGGCGTGAGTCCCTCACGCCCCAGCAGCTTCATGAGTGGTACGCTACTTGGGGTTGTCGGGGTGGCCGTAGTGAGAGTCGTTCTGGCGTGAGTAGTTTGGGAGCTGCTTGTAGTGGCCACGTGCAGCTGCAGCGTAGGCCGCGCGCGGTCCTTTTGCCCCAGCAGCTTCGTGCGTGGTACGCTCAGCGTGGAGGGTCACGGAGTATTGCTTGCTGTCCGTACGTCATTCGCACAAGTGCTCAGACTGGTCAGCCTTGCGGGACGTTTGGTCACCCAGAGGGTATAGACCAATGCTCTTCACTATGATGCTATCCTCACTTCCATGTATGCATTGCCTACTAGTGATGTGGGTGACTGTTACCTGTGTGTTCCGCCTGACCCGGGCATTGAGGCTGCTGCTCTAGGTGCTGGTGAGGCTACTGCTCTAGGTGCTAGTGCGTCTACTCCTCCAGGTGCTGGTGAGTCTGCTGCCCCAGGTGCTGGTGAGTCTGCTCTCTCAGGAACCACGTCGGCTTAGGTTTTACACACCTTCACCCTTGACTCGGGTGCTTCCCGCTCCTTCTTTCGAGACCGCACCACACTCACGCCGCTCAATCGGCCGGTTGCAGTCTCCCTGGCAGACCCCTCTTGGGGTCCTGTCCTTGCCCACACTTCTCCACTGTCTTACCGTGTCCGGCGGCCCCTTCTGGCTCCCTGTCAGGTCTTTACCTCCCCTCGTTCTATACGAACTTGGTGAGTGGTGGAGGGATTGACCAGTTCACTCCTGCACGTTAGCGAGTGACCCACTGTACGTGTGCTCGGACGGGCCGACACTTGGCCACGTTTACCCGTCAGCCGGGGTCGAGCCTGTACACACTGACTACTGAGTCTCCTCAGGTAGCTGCTTCGAGTTAGGTGTTTGCTGCAGCGTCCAGGTCTGGTCCTGAGTCTGCCCCCTGCTCGTGTCGTCTCCTGTCTCACCAGACTCTCCTCTGGCACCACTGCCTTGGTCACCCCTCCCTGCCTCGTCTCCAAGGCATGGCCTCTCGTTTCCTTGTCTCGGGTCTCCCCCGGTCCCTCCCTTCTCTTCCTCCGGGGCCTGCCCCCACCTGCGTTCCCTGCGTCGAGGGGCGGCAGCGCGCCGCTCCTCACTCCTCCGAGTTTCCTCTGACAGAGGCTCCGCTGCAGACGCTTCACATGGACGTGTGGGGCCCAGCCCGCGTCCGTGGACAGGGTCACGAGCGTTACTTCCTGTTGGTGGTTGACGACTACTCGCGTTACACCATAGTCTTCCCCTTGCGCAGCAAGGGTGAGGTCACTGAGGTGTTGATCGACTGGATCCGCGCAGCTCGTCTCCAGCTCAGAGAGCGTTTCGGCTCGGACTTTCCTGTCTTGCGTCTGCACTCCGACAAAGGAGGTGAGTTTTCCTCTAACCTTCTGCGAGCCTTCTGTCGTGCACAGGGCATCTGCGAGACCTTCACGCTTCCGGCCTCTCCACAGCAAAATGGGATTGCTGAGCGCTGCATTGGCATGGTCATGGAGGTCGCTCGTACGTCCATGATCCATGCGGGTGCTCCCCATTTTCTGTGGCCGTTCGCTGTTCAGTACGCGGCGCATCAGATCAACCTTCAGCCCGGGGTCTCCTTGCCGGAGACCTCCCCCACTCTGCGGTGGACGGGGAAGGTTGGCGATGCGTCTGCGTTTCGTGTCTGGGGATCTGGGGCTTTTGTCCGCGACTTGTCTGCGGACAAGCTGTCCCCCCGTGCTGTTCCCTTGCGTCTTCTATGGCTCCCCCCCTGACACGTTCTTTGTCCTGGTCTATGTCAATGACCTGGTGTTCGCCACTCCCGCCCGAGGCGCGCTGGCCTCTGTGAAGGATGAACTGCAGAGGAGACACACTTGCACTGACCTTGGTGAACTACAGCACTACCTTGACCTACAGATCACCAGGGACAGGGCAGCTCGCACCATTACACTGACTCAGTCGCATATGGTCGAGCAGATCCTCATGCGGTTTCGCTTCCCGTTTTCCAAGGTATAGCTCACCCCTCTCGGTGTGGATCATATGCTAACGGCTCCACCTTCGGACAGATCATTTGAGTTCAGTGGTCTGTGAAAGAATGAGGAATGAATGCACTAGGAAACAGGTCGGTAACAGTAGGAAAACCTAAAAGTGTTGTACCCCATATTGTCTACCCCACTACAGCCTACACAGACTATAGCATATAAGTTTGACACAACCCCATAGGCAAAGTGGGGGAGAACAAGAGGTCAAAAGACCAGTCAAGCAAAACAAAGCAAGCTCAGGGTGGATCACAACGTCACCACACATTCTGAGCACAAGTTCAAGGCCACAAGGCCAGTTCACATGCAAGATCAAATATAAAGGTAAACAAGCAAGGGCAGATATAGAAAGATTACAGTACAAGCAAGGTCAAGAAGTCAGCAAGTCAGGCCAAGTAGGCACAAGACCTAGCATCGTACAGCAGCGCTGATGATCACTAGGCGGAAGTCCCTTGGTAAAGATATCAGCAGTGTTGGCCTCAGAGGCCACGTAAGCAAGGCGCAGCTGACCACGCTGCTGCACCTCACGAGCAAGGAAGTAGCGAAGAGCAATGTGCTTCGTTCTGTGCTCCAGTCTGTGCTCCCGACACAAGGCCAGCATGGCCTTGTTGTCTACGTACAGAACTGGAGGAGAACGAGGTGGCTCTCCTAGGTCAGTCAGCAGGTAGGTGAGCCAGTGTAGCTCCTGTGCAGCCATGGCCCCCGCGTAGATCTCAGCCTCACAGCTGGAGCCGAGAACAGAAGACGAGCGGGTAGACCGCCACGAAACAGAGCCGGAACCAAGTCTGAAGGTGTAACCCTATGACGACCGCTGCGTAGCCTGGTCGTCAGCCCAAGAAGCGTCTGCGTGACCTGTGAGGTTCACTGAACGTCGCCCTCCAAGCAGGAGCCCCATGCCCGACGTACTGCACAAGTAGCGCAACACCCTCTTCGCTGGAGCCATGTGCTCTGGTCGGTGTCTCCCAGGAGCAACATAGCGTGCCAAGATGCTAAGAGGGTATGCAAGGTCAGGTCGAGTGCAGGTCATCAGGTACATGAGGCAGCCAACAAGCTCTGGGTACGGGCCACTCGGCTCTACGTACTCATCCGAAGGCAGAGCTAAGAGCGAGTAGACAGAGGAGTGGCCTGAGGCGAGGAGTACGTGAAGTCGAAGTGCTGAAGGACCTGCTACACCATGTGTGACTGAGTCAGGGTAATGGTGCGCTGTGCAATGTTCCGGGTGATCTGCAAGCCAAGGTAGCTGCGCTGTTCACCCAGGTCTGTGCACGTGTGTCTCTTCTGCAGCTCGGACTTCATGTGGGCGAGTCCAGCAGTGTCAGCAGTGGGAAAGACCAAGTCGTCGACGTACACGAGGATGTAGAACGGCGGCAAAGAGGTGTCGGTGCGCAGAAACAGCGACTGGTCGGCAGTAGAAGGAGCAAACCCAAGAGCCGCAAGTGTAGTCCTCAGTGTGTCGTGCCACTCAGGGGGCGCCTGGCGGAGACCGTAGACTGGCCGCCGGAGGCTCCACTGGGTACCAAGAGGAAACGACCCAGTGAAGCCTGGTGGGCGGCGCAGCCAGATCTCCTCGTGCAGGCTGCCCTGCAAGAAAGCAGTCCTGAAGTCAAGAGAGTGAAGCTCGTAGTCGCACTGAGTGGCTATGTGCAGCAGCACCCGAAGTGTGGTCATTTTTGGGGTGGGAGAGAAGGTCTAAAAGTAGTCAACTCCCTGCTGATGACTGAAGCCTCGAGCCACGTAGCGCCTTGAAGACAGGCGGAGAACCCGGCGGCCACTTCACCCTGAAAATCAACATGCCACTGACGATGTTCGCCCCAGGTGGGGGAACCTCGTCGACGTAGGTGCCTGTGGACTTCCAGGATGCCATCTCTGCGTCCATGGCTGACTGCCACTGAGAGGAGTAGGGACCCTCTATCGCCTCAGCGTAAGAGCGCGGAGTCGGGATGTCTAGTGCGGTGTCGGGAAGTCGACCAACTAAGCAACTAAGGCAGACGCAGTAGTGGACTCAAAGGAAGGGTCAGTGACAACAGTAGCCAGGAGACGCGTGACAGTAGGACTGGCAGCACGAAGAGAGTCCGACTCCAAGTCAGCAAGAGCAGGAAGAGAGGACCCAGGAGGAGACGACAAAGGGACACGCTGCAGAGCAGTGGAAGGATGCAGTGCCATCTGGTGCGTGCCTGGGACCGCAGGAGGACGCTGACGTGGAACACGACGACTAGTGCGAGCAACACGAACAGGCGACGCGGGACGAGACGCAGGCGCACGACGCTCAGCAAGACCTTCAGTAGGACCAGTGTAGGGAGAAGGAGCAGGCTGTGGGGAGGCGGGCGGTAACTGTGACTGCGACTGGTCAGGCTGTGGACCAGGAGCAGGACCAGTAGAAGGCGGGAGACCAAGAACCTGCTCAAGGAGGGGAACGAAGTACGGCCGCGGCCACGCAGCGCCTCCAGAAACAGCAGGGACAGCACCAGTACCCCCAGCGGCTGCACCAACGCCAGCAGCACCTCCAGCTCCAACACCCCCAGCAGCTCCAGCTCCAGCAGCTCCAACAGCACCTACTCCAGCAGGACCGCCAGCTCCAACACCGCCAGCAGCTCCAGCACCAGGTTCACCTCCAGGCCCAGCAGCTCCAGTACCCCCAGCAGCACCAGCAGCTCCAGGACTTCCAGCAGCACCAGCAGCACCTCCAGCAGGACCAGCGCCAATAGCTTCAGCAGCACCCCCAGTCCCAGCAGCTCCAGTACCGCCAGTACGAGCACCTCCAGGACCAGAGGCTCCAGCGCCGACCCTAGGGTCAGCAGCAACACCACCCCCAGTAGGCTCAGCGCTCTTAGCTCTAGCTCTAGTAGCACCACGGAGGCTGCAACAGTACCGAGAGTACCACTCACGCAGCTGCTGGGAAGAGAGAGCACCCCCAGACGCAGCACCCCCAGGATCAAGACCTCCAGACCCAGCACCACCAGGGACAGCACCCCCAGGCTCAGCACCTGCAGTCTCTGCACCCCCAGGCTCAGCACCCGCAGTCTCCGCACCCCCATGCTCAGCAACCCCAGGCTCAGTACCTCCAGACCCAGCACCACCAGGCTCAGCACACTCAGTACCTCGCGCAGGACCAGAGTTGACAGCTACCTCGACAGGCTCGACCGGGTCTACTTGGGAAACACCTGAGGAAGCAGGAACCTTGGGAGGCAAGGGGTCTACCAAGGCAGCACCTGGCATGAGGAAGAGCGGCAGAGGGGGGAGTGGGGCAGTGCGGTAGGGGAAGAGACGGTAGAAGGGGACCGACTCATCAAACGTGACGTCCTGGGAAGACAGAACACGGCGCGGGGTCGAGCCACGGTGAACGAACAGTGATGGGTCGGCAGACGTCGGAAAGAAGTCAAGCGCTGCAAGGGTCGAGCAAACTGTGTCGTGCCACTCACGTGGAGCCTGACGCAGGTCATAGACTGGTTGACGCAGCTGCCATTGGGTCCCAGGTGGGAAAGAGCCAGTAAAGCCAGGCGGGCGAAGCAGCCAAATCTGCTCGTGCAGGCTCCCCTGAAGGAACGCGGTGGATATGTCCAAGGAGTGCAACTCGTAGTCGCGCTGGGCTGCAATATGCAGCAACACCCGAAGAGTACTCATCTTCGGGGTGGGAGAAAAGATCTGGAAGAAGTCCACCTCCTCTCGCTGTTATAGTCATAATAGGCTTCAATGTGCCTAAAATAAAAGATAGAGTGCACAGTCGGATTTCTGCACAGCGGCTTCAAACGATCATAGCGTTCTGGTCACGGCTTCAAATGACCTGATTCAAATTGGATATGGAGCGTCTTATTTTTGCCTACAATAGACAGTTTAAATCGCACAATTTCATTCAGAATTGACGACACAGCGTTGGTTTGAACGAACGGCACTATGGTAGCCACTATATTATTTGAACACAATATAGGAAGAGTTAGGAAGAGTTACGAGTTGGGAATGACTCCCAGCTCCTACAAACCCCAAGAGCCGAGATACAATGATGTGGAACAGTGCCACACTGTCCCCAACCAAGAAGGGTCTCGAAACTACCCTCCACAAGGGTCTACACCAATAGAAATGTTACACTACACATTGTAATGTAACTATCTTCACCAACTTGAAGTGTACCATTTTTGGCGAGCTTCGAAATCTCTTGAGCCTTGAAATCAAGGCTCGGGTTCTTCATCACAAACTCATCCTTGAGTTCTTGATGGGTCTGCTGCAAAAACCTGCAACACGCCGAACGTTCGACAAGCGACAAAATAGAAACCGCGCACGACACACAAAATGACTGCGTTACACGCGACTAGCGATAACTCGCTATTGACTCGACACACACACACTTGACATCACGACCCATCATAAACACACTATTATAAGCACGACCCCCCATAACATTCCATGCACACACGCATGCACGCACACGGACAACAAGCCGAGTGCAAACCGTAGGTTGCACCAACAAACTCCCCCTCGGATTGTTGGCCTTGGGATCTGTTGCTCTCAGTTCAGAGCCATCCCAGCCAGCTTGCAACACTTCCAATGCTGCTGCTCCACCAGCCTCTTGGTCATCATGTCAGCTGGCTGCCCCGTTGTCTTCACATAACGTAGCTCAACTTCTCCCGCAGCCACCATGCTCCTCGTCCAGTGCCACTTCACCCTCATGTGCTTGGTGAGGCCGTGCAACACTGGATTCTTAGCTAGAGCAATTGCTCCCTGGCTGTCACAGTAGAGTGGGGTAGGTCCTTGCTGCTCCTCCCCCAATTCAGCCAACAAACGCCGCTGCCACACAATCTCCCGTACCGCACGGAAGAGTGCCATGTACTCGGACTCCACCGAGCTCAATGCTTGATCAACCTGCTTCTTGCTCTCCCAAGCAGTTGGGCCTCCACCAACGCAGCAGATGAAGCCTCCCACACTTGTCATATCCTCTGGTTCTGATGGATATGAAGCATCCGAGTAGGCGGTGAGGAACAAACGGTCGGGTTCAACACCATCCGCGCCCTTTTGGCGCCTTTGCGTCGCCGCCGAGTATTGCAGCCCGACGGTCGGTGTTTGGCCAAGATACTTGGCCACCCTCATTCCAGCTGCTACCTGCTCCTCATTAGGGCATTGCAGAACCCTTGCCAGCTGCCCAGTAGCAAAGGCCACGTCCGACCGAGTGTTTACCGCCGCATACATGAGGCTGCCCACCAACGAGTGAAAACGGCGCCTCTCCTCTTCAACAACGCTCTCCTCCTCTGGTCCATTAACACACTTGAACCCAGAGGGAAAGGGAGTAGCCACATGGCCTTCACTCTGCCCAAAGTTGGCAGCCAAGGCCTCCAGGTACTTCCGTTGGTACACCCGCATGCACCGCTTCTCCACGTCGTGCTCGATGTGGAGCCCAAGGTAGAAGTTCACGTCACCAAGGGACTTGCACTTGAACTTGTCTTGAAGTTTCAGCATCACCTCCTTCACAAGGTCAGAGGAGGGTGAGAAGATGAGGATGTCGTCCACGTAGACCACCATGAAGCTCCTCTGATTCCCCTCGCCAAGCATGAACAAGGAGTGATCGGCCGTTAAGGGAGTGAAGCCGATCTCCTCCAACACTTCGCGCAGCTTCATGTACCATTGCCTTGGGGCCTGCTTCAGCCCATAGAGCGCCTTCTTTAGCTTCCACACTCTGCCACTACCATCATCAAACCCTTCTGGCTGCGCCATAAAAATCTCCTCCTCAAGGATGCCGTTAAGGAATGCCGTTACGATGTCCATCTGCTTCACCACCCATCCTTTGATGGCGGCTCCCGCGTATAGGGTCCGCAGCGTCGTCGGCTTCACCACAGGGGCAAACAGCTCCTTGAAGTCCACCTTCTCCTTCTGCTGGTACCCCTTGGCCACAAGCCTAGACTTGTAGCGCTCAATCTTGCCGTCGGCATCCGACTTGATTTTGAAGAGCCACTTGGACGTTATCGTCGTACGCCCCTCCGGTAGCTCCACCAACTCAAACGTGTCATTCTCCTCGATGCTCTTCAGCTCACTCTCCATGGCCTTCTTACACTCCTCAGCATCACTACTCTCCAAGGCTTCCTTGAGAGTTGCTGGTTCTCCCGGCATCTCCACCGGAGAGAAGAACGCGAAGGCACACTCCTCGTAGTCACTCTCCTCGTCGTCTCCGACAATCATTGCCGCTCCGGCCAAGGACGTCTTGCCTTGCTTTCCCGATGCGTCATACGTCAGCCTATTGGGGGCTTGAACTCTCCTCTTGCCCCTTCCTTCCTCCTCAGCTGCAGGGACTTGAAGGCCTTGGCGTTGCTGCGGGGTGACTCGGATTCGTGGAGCGCTTGTAGCGCATGAATTTCTCCATGAACTTGCAGTCCCTGTTCACCAGGAACTTCTTGGTGAATGGGTCCCAAAGGAGCCACCCTTTGATGTTTTGAGCCATGCCCAAATGCACGGCCCATATCGCCTTGCCACCAAGCTTGTTGTGCCGAAGATGCTTAGGCACGAGCGCCATGCACATACACCCGAACACCCGAAGCATATCCACCTTTGGCTTCCTTCCAAGCCACTCCACATAGGGCACCCATTTGTCTACTCCCACATGAGTCAAAACTCAGTTCTTGGCCACACACGCGCTCCGCACCGCATCAGGCCAGAAATAGTCGGGTAGCCCGGCTTCAATTAGCAACCCGCGTGCCGCCTCCGTGATTTTGCGGTTCGCTCGCTCGGCGATGCCGTTCATTGCAGGGGAGTATGGCATGGTGAGGGAATGCCGGATACCATTCTTCTTCACCCACAACCCCAATTCCTTGCTCAGGAACTCTCCCCCTCGATCGGTGCGGATTGACTTGACTAGACGGTCTTATTGCCGCTCCACCATCGGGAACCAATCCGTCTTCAACGTTTCAGCCACGTCGCTCTTCTTGGCCAGCACGTACACCCAAGTCATACGGGTGTAGACGTCGACAATGGTGAGGAAGTACTCTGCTCCAGCAGCTCCAAGCTTCAAGGGGCCCACCACGTCCATCACCACCTCATCAAGTGGTGCCTTAGCCGTCGCCTCCGAACTAGAGAACGGGAAACGGGTGAACTTGGCTTGCATGCACGTCCGAGCAGCCAAGTACCTCATTGGGCTCCCCCTTCATACGTATGCCAACAACCATCTGGTTCTTCACCAGCTGCTGTAAAATAGGCAGGGCCACATGCCCCATGAGCAGATGCAAGGTGAGCCAGTCACACTCCCCCGTAGCCGAAGTCGGATTGGAGAATGCCGCCCTCGCAATAGCGCCCCACATACTCTCTCCGTAGTCCTCCTTCGCTGCTGCCTCCGGGTTCTCCTCACCCTTTTGCCGCTCCTTGGCTGCTGCATCACTCTCCTTAGGTTCACCGAGCTTGCTGGTCCCTCCAAGATTGCACTTCTTGGACTCCTCCTTAGCGCGACCGTCCGCGCTATCGCCGCTACCAACTGCTTCACCCTTGGTGCTGACGCTTGCTGCCACTTGCCTCTCCTTAGGCATAGGGACCACAGGGATCTGCCACATCTCGTTGTAGACATCCCTGTCCTCAAGAAGGTCCCAAAGAATTCGATCGCCAAGCCTTGCGGTGTAGGTCTTGGCTCCCTTCGAGTTCGTGTCCATGCCGGCCTTTGCCAACCGCCGCACGGAAATCAGGTTTGCAGCAAGGCTGGACACCCAAAGCACATTCTTGAAGCCCCCCATCTTCTCATCAGCACCCTTGAACATGGCCTTCCCCAGTGCCTTTCACCTCTGCTCGCTACCCCAAAGCCGATGTGACATGCTTCAATGGTGACGGTTCAAGTTCGGTGAGCAAGTCCGGGCGAGGTGACATGCTATAGGTAGCGCCGCTGACAATCACCCAATAGTCCAGGGGGTGTAGGGTCACCTTCCCTACTACTGCTGGCTCCTCAAAGCCTTCGTCCTCCTCTGGACCAGCCGGAACTTGCGTCGACACGAAGTAGAATAGGCCCGGGTACCGATCGCCGCTCGGGTCCTTGTCGTTATTTTCGCTCTTCACATTTGCAGCACCACCTCCGCGACCGCCACAGCCTCCACGGCCTCTTCCTCTCCCTCCTCCTACTCCTCTACCCTCTTGGCCTTGAGCAGGGGTCCATCCTTCAGGGAGTTTGTAGCAATCGCGCCACATGTGTCCACTCTTGTGGCAACAGTGGCACTCGCCGTCGAATCGGCCGCGACCGCGACCGTAGCTCTTGTCGTCGCTGCCGTATCCGCCATTCCCGCGGCCTCCGCCGAAGTTGTTGCCACCAAACCTTCCTCCACCTTGTCCTCTGCCTCTTCCTCGGCCATATCCACGGCCGACGCTTGCTGCCCCAGCGCCATCCGCACTCGCCAACTCACGGTGGCGGAAGTCCTCTTGTAGGATTGTGCGCTTCACGTCTTCACGCGAGAGACGGGGCAGGTCATGGTTCAAGTTGATGATGAGCGAGGACCACGACTCGGGGAGTAGGGCCAGCAACTTGGTTTTCTTCTGGAACTCACTGTACTTCAAATCAGCTCCCTTATGCCGCGTCAACAAGTCGAAGAATTTCTGCACCCCTTTTTCCATGGGTTCATCTTCTTCAATTCGTAGCTTCGCCATTTGCCGTTCCAACACCACAGCTACCGCCGCTTTTGCAGGAGCGTGTACACCCTTGAGAGCAGCCCATGCCTTTGGTCCCTTCTCTGGTTCACGCTGGAATGGCTTGATGTGACGGATTTGGCTGCTCCCCAACGCTTGCCCAAGTAGGAGATAGCCTTGCGCGCTCTTCCGCACCCACGGGCTCTTCTCCGGGTCGTTCTCGGGACGCTTCTCCGTTCCTTCCATCACCTCCAGCAGGTCATAGTGGTTGAACACGTTCTCCATTCTGCAGGACCATTCAGCAAAGTTGTTACCGTTGAATTTGTCAAGGCCAAACACTCTAGGCTCGTCCCTAGATGGCCCAACACTTGGTTGCACGGGCGCCATGGCTAATCACGGGGATGGCCTTGTGCTTGGGCTTCTCCACTACCACCAGCACCTCTGCCACTCCTTTTCTCAAGTCCAGCCATTGTCGAAAGTGCTCCAAGGGGCTCTGATACCACTTGTTATAGTCACAGTAGGCTTCATTGTGCCTAAAACAAAAGATAGAGTGCATAGTCGGATTTCTGCACAGCGGCTTCAAACGATCATAGCGTTCTGGTCACAGCTTAAAATGACCTGATTCAAATTGGATCTGGAGCGTCTTATTGTCGCCTACAATAGACAATTTTGATCGCACGATTTCATTAAGAATTGACGACACAACGTTGGTTTGAACGAACGGCACTATGGCAGCCACTATATTCTTAGAACACAAGATTGGACGAGTTAGGAAGAGTTACGAGTTGGGAATGACTCCCAGCTCCTACAAACCCCAAGATCCGAGGTACAGTGATGTGGAACAGTGCCACACTATCCCCAACCAAGAAGGGTCTCGAAACTGTTAACAGGAATGGAGTGTTGGCCCTGCCCTCGCTTGGGCAACGCCGACGACTTGGTCGGATGTACGGGAGTAGCAGCCGACCGTTCACAATGGGAGAGCTGCTCAACAGCGATTGTTGAGCTGCAAGGGACCGGTGTGGTGCTGCTGTCGACTAGGGAGCTCGATAGCTGCAACTGACTAGTCTGGGCGACAGGTGGGCCGTCGACCAGGAGGGGCAGATCGATCAGGAGGCCTCCGTCGACCTGCAGCTCGACCGGGAGGCCTCCGTCGACCTGCAGCTCGACCGGGAGCAGTCCGTCGACCTGCAGCTCGAACGGGAGCAGTTTGTCGACCTGCAGCTCAACCGGAAGTAGTCCGTCGATCTGCAGCTCGACTGGGAGCAGTCTGTCGACCTGCAGTTCGACCGGGAGGTCGAAGGAGTAGTCCGTCGACCTTATAAGTGAGCAGCGGTTGACGAGGGGAGCTCGGCGACAACCGCTGACGGTTCTGGTCGACAGAAGGAGTCCGTCGACCACGGAGTAGCTCGACGGGAGCTGTGGTCGACCAAGGGTACCTGTTGGTCGACCAGGGGTACCTGTTGGTCGACCAGAGGGACCTGTTGGTCGACCAGAGGCAGTGGTGGTCGACCAGAAGCACCTGGTGGTCGACCAGGTTGACCGGGTAACCTGCTCAACGAGTTCTGCGGAGGGACGCGAACGTCGTCGAGGTCGCGATGGCGCAGGCGACTGCGGGCTGGTATCCCGAAGTCGATGTGGCTCGTCAGGCGCAGACAACAGCCGACGGATGCCCAAGGAGGCAAGTCGGGCCAATCGTCTGCGCGCATCTGCGAGCGTGCGTACTGCTGTGTTCTACGGGGCAACGCTGGACAGCCGCTCTGCTGCAGCGTTGGCACGCCGTCGACCTGCTCTGTTGGCAAGTCGCCTTTCCGCAGTGCTGGCACGGCTCCTCTACGCAACGCTGGCAGGCGGTCGACCAAGCTGTGCTGGCGGTCGACCAGGCTAGCTGCAGGGTTGCTACGTGCCTGATTTAGTCATTGTTGTCATTGCTTGTTCAATCATTATGAAATTCCAACTTTGCTAGTGGAAATTCTTGCCGATTACTCCCGTGATTGCGCAAGCACTAAGGAACAAAGCAAAGCTACGGTCACTCCTAGTAGTTCGTGCCAACCCCATAGTATAGCTCACTACCGTTGTAGAGTGACTCTCCGCAGAAACTACCCTCCACAAGGGTCTACACCAACAGAAATGTTACGCTACACATTGTAATGTAACTATCTTCACCATCTTGAAGTGTACCCTTTTTGGCGAGCTTCGAAATCACTTGAGCCTTGAAATCAAGGCTTGGGTTCTTTATCACAAACTTATCCTTGAGTTCTTGATGGGTCTGCTGCACACACCTGCGACACGCCGAACGTTCGACAAGCGACAAAACAGAAACTGCGCACGACAAAATAGAAACCGCGCGGGACACACAAAATGAGTGCGTTACACCCGACTAGCGATAACTCGCTATTGACTCGATACACACACACTTGACATCACGACCCATCATACACACACTATTATAAGCATGAAAGATATATTATCTCATGCCCTCATACCATTCCATGCACACACGCATGCACGCACACGGACAACAAACCGTAGGGTTGCACCAACACTTGCTGACTGAAGCCTCTCGCCACGTAGCGCACCTTGAACACTGGAGGTGATCCAGGCAGCCGCTTCACCTTGTAGAGCCATCGGCCTCTGACGACGTTCGTCCCAGGTGGTGGGACTGCGTCGACGTAAGTGCATGTGGACCTATAAGATGCCATATCACCTCCTCAGCTGCTATCCAGTACGAGGCCCAAGGTCTCGAGACCGCCTCAGCGTGATTGCGAGGGATCGGGATGTCAAGAGCATCTGGATCCCCCTCAGGGTAAGCAGTATGGCGCATAGATGAGGAACAGCAGCCGCAAGGAAACCAAGCTCAAATTGCCTGTCCTCTAGGACCTCCAAGGGAAAGAGAGGAGCACCCCTAGAGGACGGTGAACGAGCAGGGCCACTCACCAAGTGAGCGGCGTAGTCAAGGCGGTGGGAAGAGGCAAAGCTAGCGATAGTGGTAACAAGTGTTGAGACAGACGACAGGGGTGCAGTCAGGTGAGTAACCAACGCGGACAAAACACGGGAGACGACAGGACGGGAGGGGGGGGGTCTACGGGCGACGGGGTCCTAACGTAAGCGCGCTTCGGGCGGTCCAGGACGGGACACGACTAGGTGGGCCCATAACTTAGTGGAGCGATTTTTTCGAAGGGAAAAAACTCGCTAGGGTTAACCTAGCTCTATACCATGTCACAATGTAAAATTGACTAAAACAGAACGTTCGAACAAGATATATGCAAACCTAACCCTAGTACAAGTACAAAATAACACAAGGGAGAACACCTAGACTAGAACTACATAAACTATAGAATTGTAGTTTGGCACGTGTTGCGCCAACACACCCGTGTTTAGGGCCACACGTAGCCAATTGGTGCCAATTTGCGCGCCAAGCGTGTTTCAGGATGTCCTATGCATCACGTGGCAGTCGATATTGTGCTGCAGCAACTGCCATGCAGTTCCCGCTGTTGCCAGTGCGCCAGGCACGGAGTACTTGTGCTTGCATTGCTTAAGTAGTTATATGGACTGTTATATGAAAAAGTAATGATTTAGACCTATTGCAATAAAAACAGCCTAACAACAATTCTACCGTGCAGTCGGGTGAGTAACCAACGCGGACAAAACACGGGAGACGACAGGACGGGAGGGGGGGGGTCTACGGGCGACGGGGTCCTAACGTAAGCGCGCTTCGGGCGGTCCAGGACGGGACGGGACTAGGTGGGCCCATGACTTAGTCGAGCAATATTTTCTAAGGGAAAAAACTCGCTAGGGTTAACCTAGCTCTATACCATGTCACAATGTAAAATTGGCTAAAACAGAAAGTTCGAACAAGATATATGCAAACCTAACCCTAGTACAAGTACAAAATAACACGAGAGAGAACATCTAGACTAGAACTACACAAACTATGGAATTATAGTTTGACATGTGTTGCGTCAACACACCCGTGTTTAGGGCCACACGTAGCCAAGTGGTGCCAATTTGTGCGCCAAGTGTGTTTCATGATGTCCTATGCATCACGTGGCAGTCGATACTGTGCTGCAGCAACTGCCATGCAGTTCCCGCGGTTGCCAGTGCGCCAGGCACGGAGTACTTGTGCTTCCATTGCTTAAGTAGTTATATCGACTGTTATATGAGAAAGTAATGATTTAGACCTATTGCAATACAAACAGCCTAACAACAATTCTACCCTGGTACAATCAGTGTAACGATTTTTTAAGGCTAATTTGGCATCAAGGTACGGAATTTTTTACCCTAAGGGTCAGGGTACGGGGGGGCCGGTACCCTGATTTGCAAGAGTGGACCTTAACCTATTTTGGGCCCTGCTGGTTAGGATTCTAGGCCGTCTTTCACGTAAGGCTAGTGTCCCCTAAGAACCTTATCTAATAGTATGACGTAAGGGCCGTGATACTTTTTACTTTTCCAAATCAGTGTGCTATAAAAAATGGATTTTATTTCAAGGTTGGCATGTTGACATTTACAATTGTTATTTACTTTATCACTTATTATAATAGGGAAACTACAAGCCTACACATCATTCTTCACAAAATCATGCGCATGGCGGCACTTTTTGAGACTCGAAACGATTGCCACTTCATTTATCCTGTTGAAATCTGCTATTGGAAGTAGTGCTGCTGCCATAGGATCACCCTATCGCGCATCTCCTAAATTGCTATGTGTCCAACTCCTAAAGTGGTTCTGTCTGCTGAAACCTCGCTTCCACTCAACAGTGCTCAATGCGAGTACTGCCTCTACCTACCACAGACCCACCATGTTTGGGTATGCCTCCGCATAATCTATTGACTGCACCACGAAGATCAGCAACTTGTAAAAGTTCAGAGCCCCGTGGTTGTTGTCCATCGTGTGCAGGAACCATCGTGGTTGTTGTCCATCGTATCAACTCCCTCTTGCATGTCAGCTCCTTCTCGCACGACTTGAAGTCAACACCTGCTGTTGGTTAAAGAGAGGGAATAAAACAATTCTTGCAAGCTTGAAAAACATCAGAAACAGAACAGAGTCAACTTACAGTACGTGGAAGGCAGTGGTGATGCAGCTTGTTGAGCTGCACCAGCCAGCCATTCGTGACACTTTCACATGCGCTGATAGTGTCAACAGGTCTCCCTTGAGGTGAGGCAGGGCTGAGTGTCACAAAATCTCGAGGCTCCCCCACCTTAACTGCAGCTCTCTCTCTATGTGACTGGCTTGTTAACTTGTACTGCACCGCTTCTGCTTGCTCTGGACACGATGGTGACACTCCCTCTACCGCTCTCTGCGTACTTCTCACGACTTGCTTGATCCAGCACGACCTCTCACTTGCCCCCTCTGGAGCTGGCTATGGCCCTTGCTCACATTGCTCCAGATTTCCTGCGCTCCTGGTGCGGGCTCGTGCTGTGTTCGTGGCGTGATCCCTGACTCTCCTGCCCTGCTGGTTCTCCAACACCACCACTCCGGAATCCCTGGCCTCCACCACCTTCCACCGTTCTTCGCTAAGACTGCGATCCAGGACATTCTGACGCGCCGTGTGACGGTACACCTCATGCCCCGGCTGCAGCGGGACTGCCCCGGTTGTGCGCTGACCACCCAACCGCTGCTAATATCTGTGTGCATCGCGCAGTTGCGCCACATGGAGATTCTCCAAGGTTGAGGGGAGGAGGGCTCGCAGATAATCCCCTCGTGCTTTTGCCAGAGCGGCCCATAGCTCGGACGCGCCGGCGGTCACGACATCACTGAGCACCCGGTGCTCCCACTGGCAGGATAGGTTCCCGTCCATACAGCAGGTAGTAAGGGGAGACGTCGCGAAGGGCCGCTTGCTTGCTGAAGCGGTAACCAGCCGCCACCCAATGCAGATCCTCGTCCCACGTGCGCCGGTGGGCCTCCCCGTAGGCCCTCAGGCCTCGCTTGAGGGGCTGGATCATCCGCTCCGTAAGCCCGTCCGCTTGAGGGTGATAGCGGGAGGTCCTGCGGTGCGTGATCCCAATTGTAGTCAGTGCTCGGTCAAATTCTCCGCGGAACTCCGTGCCCTGGTCGGTGAGCACCTCCCCACATGCTCCCATCCGGGTGAGGACCTGTTCAGTGAACGCCTCCGTGACCAGAGCCGGGCTCTTGCTGCTGAGTGCCCGCACCTCCACCCACTTGCTGACGTGCTCTATCATGACCAAGATGTACTTCTTGCCCCGGTGGCTCAAGGGTAACTCCCCCGCCATGTCAAGGGACCATCTGTATCCCAGCCCGCGGATGGGCAGGGACTGTAGCTGCTGCTGGCTTCGTTCCAGCTGGGCTCGGTTGCGATCACAGGCCTCGCACTGCCCCAGATGCTCTCAGATCTGTCGTGCCATGCCTGCCCACCACCACCTTGTGTTGACCAGCTGGGTGGTCCTCACATGCCCGAAATGTCCCAGCTGTTGATGCACCCTGCGGATGATGCCCTCGCGCTCTGCTGGCGGCGGGACCAGTTTCCACCCCTCCTTGGTTCTCAGCTGGACCTGCCCCGCATACCGTCATACCCCGGATATAAGCGCCACCCGCGGATAAGCGCCTGGCGCTTTTAATTGGCGTGTGGCGCTTATATCCGGTGCTTGATTATAAGCGCACCCCCTGAAGGCTTACGTATTATAAGAGCCACCATTTGTATTAGTTTTTATAAAGTTACTGGAATCTCTGTAGCGAAACACACTATTTGCATCCTCACTTGGTGAAATTTTGACCCTTCACCCTCGCGCGACTCACTGCCCTACCCTCGCGCGACTCAACTGACTGCGCGTCCAGTCAGAATGAGCTGTCATGGGGCGAAATGACTCATTCTGACTGTGTGTGTTGGGAGTTTGCAAACTTACGCGAGATTCTTCTTCACACCCACTATGATCTTGACTCGTTTGAAATCGCAATGACAAGATGAACATTTTGAAGTGGAAACAACTAGATTTCATATATATTATTGTATAAGCCCCGGCGCTTATAAATTTACTCGATTATAAGCCCACCCCCTAAAAAAAACATGTTTTATTATTGCCCCCCATGGGGGCTTATCCGGGGTATGACGGTACCACCTGTAGTGCTGTCATCGCGCTCGCGCCCTCTCCAAGGCTGGTTCTTCGGCCTCGGTTTCCCCTCGAAGCCACCTGAGCGTCTCTTCGTCCTGCCAGATGTCCGGCGCCCCCCTTTGCTCCTGCTGCCGCTCTCCTTGCCTCCCTGCCTCTCTTGCCAGGGCCACCAGGCTGACCACAAGAATCCGCTGGTGGAGGGTTGCGGGACAGACCATCTATGTGCTAGAGCGTGCGGCCTGGCCTGTGCTTCAACATGAAGTCGAACTCCTGAAGCCTCATTGCTGATCGCGTGTTCCGCCCGGTCAGGGTGTGGTTGGTCATGAGCCAGAGGAGGGCCTGATGGTCCGTGACCAGTGTGAGCTCGCGCCCCTGCAGGTAGACTCGGAAATGGGTCACTGCCCATACCGCCGCTAGGCCCTCGCCCTCGTATGAGCTGTAGTTTGCTTCTGCCGCATTGCAGCTGCGGCTGGCGAACGCCACCACCCTTTCTCCCTCCTCCCCTTGCTGGCAGAGCACTGCCCCCATGCCTGCGCTACTCCAGTCCGAGTAGAGCGTGAACCTGCCTTCTGGCTTCGGCAGCAGGAGCACTGGTCCTGATTTTACTGCATCCAGCAGGTCCTGTAATGCCCCCTGCTCCATTGCTCCCCACTTCCACGCCACATCTTCCCTCAAGAGCTGATTCACGCAGGCTGCCCTTTTGCTGAAGTCGGGCACGAATTTACGGTAGTAGTTTAGAAAGCCTAGGATGGCCCTGAGCACTGTCCGACTCTTGGGCACTGCTAGCTTGTCCAGCACCGCCACTTTTGCCTGCTGAATCGTCATTTGCCCTCCACACACCTCAAACCCGAGGTATTGCACTGTCAGTGTACCGAACCTGCACTTCTTGGGATGGCAGGTCAACCCCGCTGCTCTAATCGCTTCCAGCACCTGCTTCACGTCCTTCACGTGCTGCTCCGCGGACGCGCTGTACACCACCACGTCGTCGATGTAGCAGGCCGCACATTGCTGCGGAGATAACTGCAGCAACGGGAGCTAGGCTACGGGCTAGGCACGTGTGCTCGTGTGATCTCTGCGTTCTCTGTTCCTTAGTCGTTTTCCTTGTGCGCACACTACTTGCTAGTTTACGGGGAAAGTTGGCAAGAGTTCCTCTAGGAAAAGTTCAGAACAATTGTTACAATGAAGTTGGCATAGCAAGACTACATCAGAGCAAGCATTCAGGTCGGCCAACTGCCAGCGCGGCTTGGTCGACCGCGTTCCAGCACGACTTGGTCGACCGCGCTCCAGCAAGGCAAGGTCGACTGTGTGCCAACGTCGCAGGTTGACAGCGTGACAGCGTTGCTCACGCAGGACAGCAGTGCACCCTGCCTCGCAGTTGTGCGCAGATGATTGGCGTGCAGAGTCTCGTCACCTGCACAGCGCACACACCACGTCAACCTCGAGCTGACGACTGCCTCTGGTCCGCCACGACGACCTCGGGATACCACCACCGAGGTCGTGCTCGCCAACTTCGCCTGGGCGACCGTCGCACTCCTCCGCAGCACTTCGTCACCCAGGTAACCTGGTCGACCAGGCAACCACGTCGACCAGCAGCTCCCGTCCGTCGACCTCCCAAGTCGACGACCACCTCCACGTCGACCTCACCAGGTCGACGATACCATCGGTACGACCTCCTCCAGGTCGACGTCCCCTCTGGTCGACCAGCTCCACGTCGACCAGCACAGTCGGCCGACCACCCACGTCGGCCGCCCGAAGCGCGTCACGAAGTTGACGCCCCGCTACTCGACGCCCGACTGCTCGGCGTCCTGCGTCAAGGTCGACGTCGGTCCCTCCTTCGTCGACCACCAGGTCCAGTCGACCACCCGCAGGTCGACCAGCGGTCCGTTAGCCGACCGCCGAAGTCGGCTTCGACGTCCTCCGCAGGTCGACTCCCAAGTCGACCTTCCCGAAGTCGGCGCCACCCTGAAGTTGGCGCCCGTGCAGTGGTCCCCCGTGCAGGTCGACCTCCTCGTCGACCAGCTCACCCACTGCTGCAGGTCGGCTGTTCCCCTCACACCCGACCACGAAGTCGGCTCCGCCCAAGCGAGGACGGGGCCAATACCCAGCTCCCGTTGACACTCCCCTGCCGCGTTCACGCTTGGGCACCCACCCCACACGGCAGTACAGCTTGGAGACTAGCTCGTTGACGTGCACCCAACACATAGCACGTCGTCCACCGCACCAGCCATGCAAAAGGGCATGGCACCTACTGCTGCACTTCGTTGTCGCCGTCGCCCACGTCGGCCAGGCGCACTTGACCGATTGCGACAGAGCACCGGTTGAAGGCCAGATAGTGCAGCGCCTTCGTCAGGAAGTCGGCCGGCTGCTCAGCGGTTGGGATGTACTGCAACAAGAACTTCCCGTGCCTCACCATGTGCTGCAGCCAGGCCTGTCGCCGTTCCATGTGCTTGAGGTTGCCCGTCAACCCCATGCCCTCGGCGACCGTGATGGCCGACTTGTTGTCCACGCGCAGGACAGTCGGCTTCCCGGCGTCCAGTTGCCGGAATTCTGGGAGGAGGAAGCGAAGGCGGCGTCCCTCCTTGCCAGCTTCAGTGGCCACCACGTACTCCGACTCGGTCGACGACAGCGTCGCGCACTTGATGCGCTGGCTCGACCAGGAGACTGCAGCCCCTCCGTAGACGAACACGTAGCCACCTGGGCTCGTCCTGTTCTGCTTGTCACCGGCGTCGTCGGCGTCCACGTCGCCGACCAGCTCCAGCGACTCAGGTCCACCGCCGAACTCCAGGGCGGTGTCACGTGTGTTGGCGAGGTAGGCGAGGCAGCGGTCGACCTCGCGCCAGTGCTGGTCGCTCCTCACCGTGAGGCCGCTCCCCAGCTTGCTGCAGGCGAAGGCGACGTCCGGCCTCGTCGTCGTAGCCGCGAACTGCAGCGAGCCGACCTTCTGCCGGTACTCCTCCTCCTGCCGTTCCTGCGCCTCCTCGTCATCGAAGGTGAGCTCGGCGTAGGCACCGACCGAGACCGGCGTCTTCGGGGTGCGCCCGGTCTGCTCTTCGTCGAGGAAGCGCCTACGTAGCTTGTCGGCGTAGCCCTGCTGGTGCAGCCACAGCTTCCACGCCGACCTGTCGCGTACGATCTCCAGCCCGAGGTACTTCTGCACCGGCGAGATCTCGCGCAGCTCGAAGGCGGCTTCCAGCAGCTCCTTCAGCTCCTTCAGCATTGTGGCGCTGCTGCTAGCGGCAAGCAGGTCGTCGACGTAGACCAGCACCCAGCAGGCCACTCCACCCTCGCCAACTTTGAAGTAAAGAGCCTCGTCGACCTGGCTCTTCTTCCACCCGGCGCCGACCAGCACATCGTTGAGCGCCAAGTACCACAACAGCGGCGACTGCTTCAGCCAGTACAGGCTCTTCAGCAGCTTACACACCCGGGCGGTTCCGTCATTGAAGTAGTCCGGCTGGGACATGTACAGCACCCGATCGAGCTTGCTCTGCAGGAAGGCGTTCTTCATGTCGAGCTGCATCAGGTTGAGGTTGAGGACAGCGACGATGCTGAGGAAGATCCTCAGCATGACGTAGCTGCTCACCGGCGCGAACGTCTCGTCGTAGTCGGCGCCGTACACCTGTTGAAGCCCTTCACGACCAGCCTCGCCTTCTCTCGCTCGACGGTGTCGTCGATGTGGTACTTCGTCGTCAACACCCACCGGTTCTTCATGACGTTCACCCCCGGCGGGCGTTCAACCAGCTCCCAAGTGCCCATGTTGATGAGGCTGCGAATCTCCTCCTCCATGGCGGCCTTCACCGCCGGACCCTTCCAGCTCGCCAACGCCTCCTTCACCGTCATCGTCGAGATGTCCCAACGGTGCTCGGGGTCGGCTAGCATGTCAGGGTCGAGTTCCGGAAACTCCTCATCATCCTCGGCGTCATCGTACAGCAGGTCATCGTCATCGTCCACGTCATACACCGTGGTGAAGGCAGCGGGGACGAAGAAGTCAGGCAGCCTCCGAAGTCGGCCTGAGCGCCGTGGTCCCTGCTGGACCTCCGCGGCGTCCCCTCCATCGTCGCTGCTCTCAGCGTCCTGCTGCTCTTCAGCCGGCATCCCAGCCGACTGCTCCCCTGTGGTCGGCTCCCTTGCCGATGGCCCGGTCGCCGACAGCTTCGTGGTCGGCTTCACGGCAGCCTGCTCCCTTGTCGGCTGCTGCTCCTCGACCTGCTCCTCCCCTGTCGACTGTAATCCCACGTCGATTCGCCGCTCGTCACGTCGGCCACCGGCGATGCACTTGGCCGGCGCCGAAGGCGGCGTCCCACTACTCCCCTCATCGCCGGAGGCCGACACCGAGGCCAGCCCACGCACGTCGGCCAAAAGGGGAGGGGCAGGGGTCAGAGGGGGAGGGGTAGGGGGGCGGACGTCCTCGACGTCCTCAGTAGCAAGCTCACCGACCTCGGCAAGCAGCGGCAGCGTCGCCGACGAGGTGTCAGAGGGCGGGGTGGACGACAAGCGGCCGGACACCGGCCCATGGTCCATCTTCCACTCGGCCAGCGACATCTCCTCGTAAAACACCACGTCCGACGTGGTGACCACCCGGTCAGTGGCGACGTCAAGGAGCTCCCAGCCCTTGCTCGCCGTCGATACGCCAAGGTGCAGGCCCAACTTGGCCTTCGGCTTCAGCTTCCCACCACGCTGCTGCTCAGGAACAAGGAACTGCGCCATGCAGCCCCACACCCGCGCCAGCGACAAGTCGGGCTTCTTCCCGGTCAGCAGCTGGTACGGCGTCGTCCCCGGCGGCAGCGTCGACCTCTTAAGGCAGTTGCGGACCCAGACGGCCTGCCGCAGAGCGAGGTGCCACCAGTGGTGCCGCACACCCATGTGCAGCAGCATTGTCCGCACCGACTCCACCACTGTCCTCATCTCCCGCTCCGCCATGCCGTTCTGCTGCGGGGTGTATGGGCAGGTCAGGTCGTGGACGATCCCCTTGCCGTTTACGAAGTCGGTGAACTGCTTCCCGAGGAACTACCCTCCCCGGTCAGAGCGCAGCATCAACACCGACTTCTTCGTCTGCCGCTCGGCCACCGCCAGCCACTGCACGAACGCCTGCAACGCATCTGACTTCTTGGCGACCGGCTTCACCCACACGAAGCGGGTCTTGCGGTCCTTCAGCAGCAAGAAGTACAGGCTGCCATCCTTGGCAGTCACGCGGAACGGCCCGCACAGGTCGATGTGCACGACGGCCAGCACGTCGTCGGCGTCGGAGCCTTGGTCGGGGAAGGTGTGCCGCGCCAGTTTCCCGCCGACGCACGAGACACACGGGGAGTCGGCGTCCGTCGCCGACTTGAGGTCCAGCCCAATGGCGACCTCGTTCTTCGCCGAGCTCCGTATGGTGTCCATGCCGACATGTGCAAGCCGCGCATGCATCCGGTCTGGCGTCGACTTCGTCTTCGAGACAATCGCCCGCAGAGCCACAACCTCCTTCATGGGCGGCGTCGACCTCGTCGCGCAGGGACGCAGGTCGGTGCAGAGGACTCGCCCGGAGTACGTCGCCCGCCCGAGCACCTCCCCTGCTGCCAAGACAAGCAACATGCCATCTCCGTCCTCCTTCAGCTTCACGCCATGCTCCTTCAGCTGGCCAGCCGACAGCAGGTTGGCTCGCACACCCGGGACGTACAGCACGTCGGGGATGAGCACCTCCTTCCCGGCCTCTCCTTGCAGAGCGACAGTGCCGCGGCCCTGGACATCCTGCAGCGCCCCATTGAAGCCGCGCACATGCCTGATGGCGCCGCTCGGCTGCAGGTCGACGAAGACCTCCTTCAGTCCCCATCAGGTGGTGGGAGCAACCGCTGTCGAGCAGGACCACCGCCGGGTTCGCCTGCACAGCTGCCGCCACCGCCTGGAAGTCCTCTCCGGCCTCCGGCGCCAGAGAGATGGTCGGCTCCACGACGCCGACCAGCGAGCACGACGCCGTCTTGTCGTCTCGCCCCTTGCCGCCAGCAGGGGAGTCGGTCTCCTTCGCCGAAGTCGATGTCTTGGTCGACTGCTTCTCCTTGCGCGGCTGGTTTCCTCCACGACGAGGACGACGGCTTCCGGACCTCCCACGGCCTCCCTTAGCATCGTCGTCGTCGGAGTCGCTGCGGTTGGGACACTCGAAGGAGAGATGGTCGGGATCGCCGCACAGCCAGCACTCCCGACGTCGACCACCTCCTCCTCGACCGCCGTCCTTGGTCGACTTCCTCTTGTCGACCTCCTTGGCCGGCTTCCAGCCACTGCTGCTACCACCGCCAGACTGCCCGCGCTGTCCCGGTCGGCCTCCTTGCTTCGCTGAGGTGACCAGGTTCGCCTGCGCCAAGAGCTCCTGCGACCGCTCAGCCTCCTGCATCGCCTCGTCCTGCAGGATATACGAGGTCAGGTTGTCCTCGTTGAGCGTCACCCTCGTGCTCGGCGCCATGGACAGCCGCTTCAGCAGGTTGTAGCTGCTAGAGAGACCCTGCATGACATGGGTGATGTACGACGCCGTGGAGTACTGCGCGCCGGCCATCCTGATGGTGGCGAGAATTCGCCTGGCTCGGTTGCAGTAGTCGGTCGCACTCTCCTCGTCGCCCATACGCAGGTGTGTCAGCTGTCCCTCCAGCTAGGCGATGAACTGGTCGTCGGTGACCTGGTACGTCGACTCAATGAAATGCCACGCCCGGTGGCCGGCGTCGAGGTACTCCCGGCACCACTTCAAGGCGATCTGCACGCCCGGCGAGCAGCACCGCGAGATGACCGTGAAGGTCAACAGCTGCACGGCGCGAAACTCCGCACGCAGGTCGGGGTGGTGCTCCCCCGGCGTCGCCACGGTCCCTCGGGCGAAGCCGATCAGCCCGGCCATCTCCAGCTGGGGCTCGATGGCTTCCTTCCAGGTGAGAATGTCAGGTCGACCGACCAGCGGAGGGGTGACCGAGATCCTGTCCGGCGTAAACTTGAAGTAGCCGTAGCTCGGTGCAATCCCACCTGCCGTCAACTGGGACGCCGACATCAGCGACAATCCGCTTCGTCGTCCTCCGACGTCGCCCTGCGAGGAGCCTGCAGCCGCCGACGACTGCACCCCTCGCGTCTGAACGCCGCCGACTTCACCGGCGTGTATCACACCTCGGTGCCTCGACGTGCCTCCTGCACTGCTGCCGACCTGACCTCCACCGGCGTTGACACCCATGTCGACGCCGCCGTCGTTGTTCACCGGTCGAGGAGAGGCAGGTCGAGAAGGGGGGTGCTCCGCCGCCCACACGGAGCGGAGTCCGGCTTCGACGACTGCCCAGGGTATCGCCCCATACTCCTGGGCCTCATGGCGTCTCCTCGCATCCTCCAGCCGTCCCTCCAGGGTGTCCATCACCTCGGCGTCGCCTACGCGCACGCTAGTGACTGCACGGCTGCCGGTCTACGAACACGATCGGTATGTGCTAAGTCGGCTAGACTGAACTACGTCACGTTGTAGTCCACGCTCACCGCACCATGCGGAGATAACTGCAGCAACGGGAGCTAGGCTACGGGCTAGGCACGTGTGCTCGTGTGATCTCTGCGTTCTCTGTTCCTTAGTCGTTTTCCTTGTGCGCACACTACTTGCTAGTTCACGGGGAAAGTTGGCAAGAGTTCCACTAGGAAAAGTTCAGAACAATTGTTACAATGAAGTTGGCATAGCAAGACTACATCAGAGCAAGCATTCAGGTCGGCCAACTGCCAGCGCAGCTTGGTCGACCGCGTTCCAGCACGACTTGGTCGACCGCGCTCCAGCAAGGCAAGGTCGACTGCGTGCCAACGTCGCAGGTTGACGGCGTGACAGCGTTGCTCACGCAGGACAGCAGTGCACCCTGCCTCGCAGTTGTGCGCAGATGATTGGCGTGCAGAGTCTCGTCACCTGCACAGCGCACACACCACGTCAACCTCGAGCTGACGACTGCCTTTGGTCCGCCACGACGACCTCGAGGTACCACCACCGAGGTCGTGCTCGCCAACTTCGCCTGGGCGACCGTCGCACTCCTCCGCAGCACTTCGTCACCCAGGTAACCTGGTCGACCAGGCAACCACGTCGACCAGCAGCTCCCGTCCGTCGACCTCCCAAGTCGACGACCACCTCCACGTCGACCTCACCAGGTCGACGATACCATCGGTCGACCTCCTCCAGGTCGACGTCCCCTCTGGTCGACCAGCTCCACGTCGACCAGCACAGTCGGCCGACCACCCACGTCGGCCGCCCGAAGCGCGTCACGAAGTTGACGCCCCGCTACTCGACGCCCGACTGCTCGGCGTCCTGCGTCAAGGTCGACGTCGGTCCCTCCTTCGTCGACCACCAGGTCCAGTCGACCACCCGCATGTCGACCAGCGGTCCGTTAGCCGACCGCCGAAGTCGGCTTCGACGTCCTCCGCAGGTCGACTCCCAAGTCGACCTCCCCGAAGTCGGCGCCACCCTGAAGTTGGCGCCCGTGCAGTGGTCCCCCGTGCAGGTCGACCTCCTCGTCGACCAGCTCACCCACTGCTGCAGGTCGGCTGTTCCCCTCACACCCGACCACGAAGTCGGCTCCGCCCAAGCGAGGACGGGGCCAATACCCAAATCCCGTTGACAATTGCTGCAGATTCCTCAGCACCCGGTCCATGGCCTTCTTGAAGACTGCCGAGGCGTTCTTCAGCCCAAAGGGCATGAAGAGCCATTCATACAGCCCATCTGGCCCATGAAATGTGGTCTTCTTCACGTCCGTCTCTTTGATGCGGATCTGATTAAACCCCTGGCAAAGATCAAGTGTACTGAACACCAATGCCCCCTACAGCTTGCCAAAGATCTCCTCTGGTGTCGGCATGGGGTAACGGTTGGCCACGGTCAGCTTGTTGAGGTCCCAATAGTCTCCACACATCCGGCGCGACAGGATTCCCCCGGTGAGTTCCTTCCTCGCTGCTACCACAGTTGCGGCTGCATACTCGGATTCTGAGGGCCTGATGAGGCCCGCTTCCAGCAGCTCATGACACTTCTCCATGCAGACCTCCAAATCCCCCGGGCTCATTCTCCGCTTGCGTTGGTACACTGGTATCTCCTCTGTCAGCCTTATCTCCATTTCTCCTCCCGTGTACTTGCCCAGCTCGAGTAGGGTGAAGGCGAACGCCTGTCTGTTTTCCTTCAGCACTACCCACATCTGCTCCCTTAGCTCTCCTGTCAGGCCTTCGCCCACTTCCCAATGTACCTCTTGCTCCACCTGCTGTGCCAGCGGTGCCTCGGCTGGGATGGGGCCGTGTCCTGACTCCTGCCCCACTTCCTCTCTGGCTGCCTCTGGCGCCTCAGCTTGCGTCCTTCCGGTCGCGGTTTCCCCCACCATTTCTTGCTGCTCCTCTTCTTCTGGTGGTTCAATCCAGCTTTCTCCCACGACGGCTCCTTCGGCACTGGTCGCGTCTGCCGCCATGAGAGCCCACCCCCTCTCTCGTTGCTGCTGTCGCTCCATCTGAAGTTCTAGCAAGATCTGTTCTGCCCTGCGCTGGCTGGCACCCACCTTCTCTTCTGTGTCGTCTCTTGGACCCCCCACTTCTGCTTCCATCTCCAGCTGCTTGACTGCCAGGTGTAGCTGAATCACATGCACCAGCCAGTGCATCGCCTCCGCATCCATTGCTCTTCCTAGGGCTTTCGCGCCTCAGCGTCTCTCCCTCCCCTGCGGCTGCCGTTGCGTCCGGGAGGAAGCCCATTGCCAGCTCACGCTCCCTCGCCATCGGTTCTTCCCATAGGTCCTTCACGCAGTCATACACACTGCTGGGCCATGGCAAGCCTTCGCTCCAGATGAATCCATGTGCCCTCTGGTCGTGCCACCAGGGTGGGCCATGCCTCTCGGGGTAGCCCAGGGTCGTTGCACTAGAACTGACTCGGATGGTCCGGCTTGAGTACGGGGGCGGCCTGACGGTGAGGTTCCAGGATGTCTTCCAGCGGGCCGGCACTGGCCTCTCTGTTTGTATGAGCTCCCACCTCAGCTTCCCTTCTGACACCCCGTTCTGCCAGTAGCGCCTCACCCTGTGTGAGTAGGCTCCTTGTTGGACCGCGTCCCAAGCCACTCCCGGTCCCAACGCCGCCGCCACTACCTCTTGCATCCGCCGTACCGGCTCCCTGCAATCCGTGGAGAAGTCGGGATTCTCCAGGATGTAGAGGTACTCTCCGTGCTGCTGATAGATGAGCTTCATCACCCACAGTAGCTCCAGAAACAAGGTCAACCTGGGGTCTTCCAGCCCCTTGCCCTTTCCGGCCCTCGAGACCCCTTGGCACTCCCAACCCGCCACCAGGAGGTCCACCTTCCCCCATTGTTTTACATCTTCCAGCGCCACCTCTGTGATGTCGTGTATCATGTCTTCCTCGGCTTCCATCTCCACTCTTGCCATCATTTGCGCAGGGTAGACTCCTCTCAGCTTCTTCGCATGGTGCATGGCCATGCGCCTCACCATTGGGTCGAGTTCCACCAGCACCCACTTCTTCACTTTGCACCCTGCTTTGAGCGCCGCCGCCAGTCCAGTTCCGATGCCTCCGAACAATTCCACGATGGTGAGGGGCTTCTGACGCTTTTCCACATCCGTCACCCTTGGAGGCAGAGCGAGGGGCCTCTCTGCATTTTCTTCCTCCGCCCTCCTAGTCTCCTGCTCCAGCACATACTTCCTCCAGGACCAATCCTCCAGTTGCTCATCCATCTCTGCCATGCGGGCCTAGAAGGCTCCTTGTGGTTCTCTTTTTACGAAGTGCACCGGCAGTGTGCCCACCGGACCGTCATCTCGCCAGTACTGCGCGCGTTACAACACTTTCTCCTGCTACATGCAGATGGTGGCGCCGATGCGATACAGCAGCTCCATGCCAATGAGCCGATCGTAGTCCTCTAAGGGCGAGATTCCGCAGCGCATCTGGATCTGGCATTCATCCTTTGTCCGGGCCGCAGGATCACCTCCACTGCCATGCGGGTGCATGGCATCCACTTTGGCTCCCCGCCTTCCGCCGTCATCACCAAGATGCCTCGCGTTATGAGCCTGTTCGGTTGGTCCAGCTCGATCCTTTGGGCCAAGTCCTTACCCAGCAGGATGTGATGTGCCCCTGTGTCAATGATGGCTTGCGCCACTGCCAATCCGCCCATTGTGATGCCTCCCTTCTCTATGGTCAGGACCGACGGCTAACACACCATCCTCTCCTTTGAATGTCGTTTAGACGTCATCTCCTTCTCTGGTTCTGCCGCGTATCCATGGAACCTCCGTATGGCGCGATCTGGCCTGCCTGCGCATCCCCGCTGGTCGCTGCGGAGCCGGATCTCCTCCCGCTAACGCGGTGCTTGCACCATCAGCACGAACTCGGCTTCACTCCCTTCTCCCTCCTCTTCTTTGGCTAGCATGGCCGGCTCTCTCCGTGCACCGCCCTCCAGCTCCCGAATCCTCGCCTACAACTGCTGCAGCTTACTCTCCAGATCTTCTTTGCTCCGTGGTCACGCCGAGCCCGGCCGGCGACTGTAGCAATCCTGCGAGCGATGCCCGCGTCTCCCATAGTTTCCGTAGCTGGGGATCTCCGGGCATTCTCGGCGGAGGTGTCCCTCCTCTTGGCAGTGATCGCACCTCGGCGGCCTGCTACAATCCCTCTGCAGGTGCCCCTCCTGGCCACATCGGTGACACTTGCGCATCTCTGTCTCGCGCCCCATCCTCCTGCCCGAAGCCTCCCCCGTCAAAACGGCACTCCACGCAGGCCGGCGCCGCTCTTCTGGTTGCATCCCTCCTTTCTCCATCTCGTATAGCCGCAGACCCATCTCTTGCTTCTTGGCCAGCTCGTACGTGTGTTCCAATGTTGCCGCCAGTCCCATCTCGAAGACCCTACCCCGTACTTTGCTCGCCACCCTGTCGTCCAGGCTGTTGAGGAACTTGGTCACGAGCCTCACTCGTCGCGGCAGTGAATGTCCGCGGCTAACTCCCACAACCGGCCATAGGTCGCCAACATGGACTCTCCTGGCTTCTTCCGGAACGACGCGAACTCTTTTATCCGCTCAGGCATCTACACTGGGAAGTGTCGGCGAAGAACTGCGTCACCACTTCCCATGTGACCCCGGCCACCAGTACTGATTCGCTTAGCATGCGTTCCAATTCCATGTCGTATGCCGTCTCTGCCTCCCCCGTGACCGTGTTTGAGAGTCCTCGGAAGAAGTCCTCGAGCTCCAGCCCATCCTTCATCCAGCGATACTGCGCGTTGCGGATCTGCATCATGTAGTTCTTTAAGCTGCTCCCTACGCCCGGAGTGCCCGCAAAGCGTTCCGGCACCTCGATCTTTGGCAGCGCCGCGTATTGCATGGGCGGGCGCGTCACTTCGGTGTTGTGATGCTCCGACAGGCTGAGTCTCCTGGTCTAGTCGAAGCAGCTTGCTGTCCGTGGTCGTGCCTTCTGTGCCAACTCCGCTCCGCGACGGCTCAACGGTCTCGCCCACTTCCGCGAGAGGCCTTCCGGTCACGCTCTGCCTTGCGTCGAGACCCTTGGCCGGCAGATCACCGATGTGGTGCCGTGTACGCCTCTCTTGTCGGCGCGCCTTCGGATCCGCCCGCTTGCGTTCCGGCGTTCTCTCCTACCGCGTCTCCCGCTCGCCATCCTGGAGTTGCCATCACTGGCACATCCGGCGGCAATTCGTAGCGTCTTCCAGATCGTAGCTGCATACACCGCCGCGTCTCAATTTGTAGTGAGATTTCCTTCGTCGTATGTCAGAAAACCTCACTAACCCATCAAGGCTGAATATATGGCTCCTGCTACTCTTGACTCTTCCCGTGTTGGTTTAACAGGATTAGATTGAGAAAAACAGGAAACATACGACGAAGCAACTAGCACAAGGGTTTCAGCAACTCTATGTACAAGATGTGATTCGTTTCCATAGCCTAGCGAGAAGAGTATCGTCACTGTAGGAGCCTCTCGTGGTGACCCTCGTGCCCCTTTCTTTGAGGGGTGCTTCCCTATCCCCCTTTTGCCCTCTGTTGCCTTTGCCGCTGCTGTCGACCTCGTTGGCACCGAGCCGGTCGGCGCTGCGTCTGCTCCTAGTGGGAGGCGCTGCAGCAGTAGAAGCAAGGGGGGCAAGGGTGTTGGAGGAGACGGTGGGGGCGGCGGTGGAGGTGGTGGAGGCGGCGGAGGGGGTGGGGGTGGAGGTGAAGGTGGTGGCGGGAGTGGGGGCTTCGGTGGCGGTGGTGGAGGTGGAGGCGGCGGCGGCAGCGGCAGTGGGGATGGCGATGGCGGTGGTGCTGGTCGGGGTGGCGCGGGTCGGGGTGGCGGGGAGGCTTTGGTGGTGGCCAGCGCCAGCAGCAGCAGCGTTCTCGTGAGACCATGTCGCCCCAACAGCTTCGTGAGTGGTATGCTGGGCGTGGGAGGTCTAGGGGTGCGGGTCCCTGCCCTTACGTTCTCCGCACCGGCGAGCGCAGTGGGGAGACGTGCGGAGGGCCACACGCCACGCACCGCGGTTTCGGTCGCCTGACTAACGCCTGGCGTGCACAGTTTCCTGACGCCACTGAGCTCCCTCGCTAGGGTGATCTGCTTAGGTCAGGGGTCGCTATCTTTGATCCTGATTATGATGCTATCCTTGCTGCTATGTATGCTGTGACTATTAGTGCTGAGAGTGAGTGTTACTTGTGTGTTCCGCCCGGCCCGGGCATTGAGGCTGCTGCTCTAGGTGCTGGTGAGTCTGCTGCTCCAGGTGCTGGTGAGTCTGCTCTCTTAGGTACCGCGTCGGCTCAGTTCTTGCACAATTTCACCCTTAGCCGCGTCAGGTCAAGTGTTTGCTGCAGCGTCCCGGTCTGGTCCTGAGTCTGCCCCCTGTTTGTGTCGCCTCCTTTCTCACCAGACTCTCCTCTGGCACCACCGCCTTGGTCACCCCTCCCTACCTCGTCTCCAAGACATGGCCTCCTGTGTCCTTGTCACTGGACTTCCCCGGTCTCTCCCTCCCCTTCCCTTAGGGTCCTGCCCACTCAGGTGTGTCCCAGGTAGACGCAGTCGAGCCTGTCGAGGTAGCGGTTGACTCTGGTGCTGCTAGCGGTGCTGAGCCTGTGGGTGCCGGGTCTGGGGGTGCTGAGCCTGAGCGTGCGGAGCCTGGGGGTGCTATGTCTGGGGGTGCTGAGCCTGGGGGTGCTGAGCCTAGGGTTGCTGAGTTTGGGGGTGCGGAGCGTGAGGGTGCTGAGCTTGCGCGTGTGTAGTCTGGAGGTGCTTGTCAGTATGAGAGAAGTGGTTGGACTTGCAAGATTGGGAGTACAAGTAGGAAAACCCTAGAATGTTGTACCCCCTAAGGCTAAACCCACTGTAGCCTACAGAACAGTAACATATACAATATTTGACACACCCCCATAGGCTAAGTGGGGGAGAACAAGGGGTCACAAGACCAGTCAAGAAAGAAAAAGCAGGCTCAGGGTGGATCACAACGTCACCACACATTCTGAGCACAAGTAAGAGGCCACAAGGCCAGTTCACATGCAGAGGCATATATGTAACACAAGCATCACACTGATCTATACCTAGCAAAGCAAGCATGCAGGTATATATATATAGATCACAGTAAAGGCAAATTCTACAACAAGTGAGGAATAGTGGGCACAAGCCCTAGCAAAGTGCAGAAACGCTGATGATCACCAGACTGAAGTGCCTTGGTGAATATATCAGCGTTGTTGGCCTGAGTGGCCACGTAACGCAGACGAAGCTGACCACGCTGCTGCAACACTCGAGCCAGGAAGTAACGTAGAGCGATGTGCTTCGTTCTGTGCTCCACTCTGTGCTCCTCACACAAGGCAATGGCAGCCTTGTTGTCGACGTACAGCACTGGAGGAGAACGAGGCCGCTCTCCCAGGTCGGTCAGCAGGTAGGTGGGCCAGCGTAACTCCTGTGCAGCCATGGCTGTGGCGTAGATCTCAGCCTCACAACTGGAGCTGAGAACTGAAGACGAACGCATAGAACGCCACGAAACTGAGCCAGAGCCAAGGATGAGGGTGTAACCCTGTGACGACCGCTGAGTAGCCTGGTCGTCAACCCAAGAAGCGTCTTGATGCCCAGTGAGAACAACTGAGCTCCCTCCTCCAAGCACGAGCCCCATGCCCGATGTACAACACAAGTAGCGCAATACCCTCTTTGCAGCATCCCAGTGTACCTTTCGGTGCCTGCCAGGAGCCACATAGCGGGCCAGAAGGCCAAGAGGGTATGCTAGGTCAGGACGAGTGCAAGTCATCAGGTACATGAGGCAACCAACTAGCTCTGGTTTAGGACCACTCTGCTCTACGGACTCATCCGAAGGCGGAGCTGAGAGCGAGTGACCTGTAGCCAGAGGAGTCGCCTGTGCCGAGGACCAGGTGAAGCCGAAGTGCTGAAGGACCTGCTGCACCATGTGTGACTGAGTCAGTATGATGGTGCGGCGTGCTCTGTCTCGGGTGATATGCAAGCCAAGGTAGCTGCGAAGTTCACCCACGTTTGTGCACATGTGTCTCTTCTACAGCTCCGACTTCACGTGGGCGAGAGCCTCAGTGTCAGCAGTGGCAAAGACCAAGTCGTCGAGGTACACGAGGATGTAGAACGGCGGCAGCGAATCGTCGGTGCACAGAAACAGCGACGGGTCAGCAATAGAAGGCGCGAACCCAAGAGCCGCAAGAGTAGTCCTCAGTGTGTCGTGCCACTCACGTGGCGCCTGGCGGAGACCGTAGACTTAGGCGACACAGGACGAGACTCTGGCGACACAGGACGAGACTCTGGCTCACGACGCTCTGTAAGACCTCCTGTCGGACCAGTGTAGGGAGAAGGACTAGGAAGTGGCGAGGCGGGCTGTGACTATGCCTGCGACTGGACAGGCGGAGGACACTCTAAGGAGGGAGCAGGACAAGGAGGAGGAGGCTGACCAAGAACCTGCTGAAGGAGCGGAATGAAGTATGGCCGCGGTCGTGAAGCGCCCTCAGAACCAGCAGAGACCGCACCAGAACCCCCAGCAGCACCTCCAACTCTAACAGTGCTACCAGCAGCTCCAGTAGTTCCAACTCCAGTACCCCAAGTAGCGCCAGCTCCGGCCGCACCGTCGGCTCCAGCACCTGCAGGACCAACCCCAGGGTCACCAACGACACCAACTCCAGTAGGCCCGGCGTCCTCAGCTCCACCGGCAGGTCCAGCAGCTCCAGTACCTGCAGCTCCAACTCCAGCACCAGCAGCACCTCCAGTAGCACCAGCTCTAGCAAAACCCCAGTCCCAGCAGCTCCAGTACCGCCTGTACGAGCACCTCCAGGACCAGAGGCTCCAGTACCTCTAGCACCACCAGGGCCTTCAGCGGGCGGCACCCAAGTGCCAGGAGCGCCGCTCCGGAGGCTCCAACGCCGAGCGTACCACTCACGCAGTCGCTGTGGGGAGGGAGGCGACGGCTGCGACCCAGCACCCGCACCAGCTCCAACTCCGGCTGAACCCCCAGCTCCAACAGCCCCACACTGGAGGCTGTAACGCTGAGAGTACCACTCACGCAGCTGGTGTGAAGAGGGAGTGGCACCAGGCGCAGGACGGTCAGTCTCAGCTCCCCCAGGCTCAGCTCCCCCAGGCTCAGCACCCCCAGGCTCAGCACCCCCAGTCTCAGCACCCCCAGGCTTAGCACCCCCAGACTCAGCACCCCCACTCTCAGCACCCCCAGGCTCAGCAGCCCCAGGCTCAGCACCCCTAGGCTCAGCACCCTCAATCTCAGTACCCCCAGGCTTAGCACCCCCAGTCTCAGTACCCCTCGCAGGACCAGAGTCGACAGCTACCTCGACAGGCTCGACCGGGTCTACCTGGGAAACACCTGAGGGAGCAGCACCCGGGGGAGGGAGGGGGTCTACCAAAGCAGCACCTGGCGTGAGGAAGAGCGGCGGGGGGGGGGGGGGGGGGGGGGGGGGGGGAGCGGCGCAGTGCGGTAGGGGAACGAACTATAAAAGGGTACCGACTCGTCTAAAGTGACGTCCTGAGAGGGGAAGACACGGCGCGAGGTGGGGTGGTAAAACTGCCAGCCAGGCGCGTCAGGGACAAAGCCAAGAAAGACACTGGGAACGGCACGGGAGGAGAGCTTGTCCGCTGACGTATCGCGGACAAAGGCTCGACATCCCCAGACTCGGAACACCAACGCATCGCCAACCTTCCCCGTCCAACGCAGTGTGGGCGAGGTCTCCGGAGCAGAGACCCGGGGCCAGAGGTTGAGCTGATGCGCAGCGTACTGCACTGCAAACGGCCACAGGAAATGGGGGGCAGCGGCATGGATCATAGAGGTACGAGCGACCTCCATGACTAAGCCAATGCAGCGCTCAGCAATCCCATTCTGCTGTGGAGAGGCCGGCAGTGTGAACGTCTTGCAGATGCCGTGCTCCGCACAGTAGGCTAGCCAAGAGGTCGGAGGAAAACTCACCACCCCTGTCAGAGTGCAGACGCAGGACTGGAAAGTCCGACTGGAACCGGTCGCGGAGCTGGAGACGAGCAGTGCGGATCCAAGGGATCAAAACATCAGGGACCTCACCCTTGGTGCGCAAGGGAAAGACCGTGGTGTAGCGCGTGTAGTCGTCGACGACCAGCAGGAAGTACCGCTCGTGGCCCTGTCCACTGACGCGGGCTGGGCCCCACACGTCCAGGTGGAGAGTCTGCAGAGGAGCCTCTGTGGGAGGGAACGAGGGGGAGTGAGGAGTGGCGCACTGCCGCCCCTCGACACAGGGAAGACAGGGAGGAGCAAGCGAGGGTGGGAGAGGAGGGAGAACCCTGGGAAGACCAGAGACAAGGTACCGGGAGTGCATGCCACGAAGGCGCTGCACTGAAGGGTGACCAAGGCGGTGGTGCCAGAGGACAGTCTGGTGTGATAGGGTGTGACATGAACAGGGGGCCGACAGGTGACCTGACGTAGACGCAGACGCAACTACCTGAGGGGACTTAGTGGTCAGTGTATACAGGTCCGACCCCGGCTGCCGAGTGAAGGTAGCCAGGTGGCGACCCGTCCGGGCACACGTACAGTGGGTCACACGCTCATAGGCAGGGGTGAACTGGTGAACACCCCCGTCCTGGAGAGCAGAGCCCGCCACCAAGTTCATAGAGAACGAGGGGAGGTAAAGACCCGACAGGGTGCCGGCCGGAACTGCCGGACAAGGGAGGATAGTGGAGGAGGTCGCAAGGACTGGGCCCCAAGAGGGGTCAGCGAGAGAGACAGCAACAAGCCGAGCTAGCTGCTCAAGGACAGTGCGGTCACGAAAGAAGCAGCGGGAAGCACCCGAGTCCAGTGTGAAGGTGTGCACTGCCTCAGCAGACGCAGTACCAGCAAGCGCAGACTCACAAGTACCTGGAGCAGCAGACTCACTAGCACCTAGAGCAGCAGCCTCACCAGGACCTAGGGTAGCAGACGCACTAGCACCTATAGCGGCAGTCTCACTGGTCCCAATACCCGGGTCGGGCGGTACACTCAGGTAGCAGTCACCCTCAACACTAATAGTCAATGCATACATAGCACCAAGGATAGCATCATAATCAAGAGCAAAGATATCAATTCCCTTCTTAAGCAGATCAGCCCAGTGGGGCAGCTCAGAGGCGTCAGGGAACTGCTTGTGCAAGGCGTCGTCAAGACGACAGAAGCAGCGCTGCGCCGTGTGAAACCTCCCACAGGTCTGGCCAGTGCGGTCACCTGTGTGGATGACGTACGGGCAGGTACCTCCACCCCCAGACCCCCCACGCTGAGAGTACCACTCACGGAGCTGCTGGGGCGACGGGGTCTCGCTGGGATCCTGCTACTGCTGCCTTTGGCCACCGCCAAACCCCCCACGCTGCACCGCTCCATCGCGTCCACCACCAGCTCCACTGCCGCCACCACTGCCACCACCACCCCCGCCACCCCCACCACCGCCGCCTCCACCACCATCGGCTCCGCCACTGACCCCCCCACCACTAGCACCACTCCCACCACCACCACCACCCCCGCCCCCTCCACCACCGCCGCCCCCGCCGCCATCTCCGCCACCCCTGCCCCCCTTGCCCCTGCCGCCCTTGCGCCTCCCACTAGGAGCAGACGCAGCCCCGACCCCCTCAGCACCGAGGTAGTCGACAGCAGCAGCAGATGCTATGGAGGGGAGGAGGGGGACAGGCGAGCACCCCTCAAAGAAGGGGGCGCGAGGGTTGCCACGAGAGGCACCTACAACTACAATACTCTTCTCAGCTGCTAGGAGTTCCTTCTCGAGCAGGTCGACAATGAGGTCGGTAGGGGAGAGGGCAAGAAAATGGTCCCTGACAGTGCGAAGGGAGTCAGGGAGGCGGGTGACTAGGTGATAGAGTGTGAGGTACATCGGGGGAGGGTTCTTGGCTAGGAAATCGGGAGGAAGTGCGGCACGGTAGCGAAGATCGCTAGTACGGAGGTGAGTGATGAGGTCAGCTACAGTGGCAAAGGCAGACAGATCGAGGAAGAGATAGGGCAATGAGAGACGGCCTATCGCAGCAGTAGCAGGGGAGGAGTAGCGTGCAACTACAGCGTCGTAAAGCTCCTTAGCGGTCTTATGGTGGCCAAAGTGCTCGCGCTCATCTAGCGGTAGGTGGCTGCGAACGGCTAGGCGAGCATGAGCGTCACGGGTCTGCCACTGTGATCGAGCAGTGCTGTCAGCAGTAGCAGCATGTGCGGGAGCAGCGCCCGACGTGTGGTCAAAAAGGGAAACATCGTCCTTGGCAGTGATCTGGAGGAACAGGTGCAGGTCATCGAGCCAAACGTCAAACTTAATCGGACGGCCCTCAGAGTCAAAGGTGAGAACTGTAGGACTAGCCATAGTGACAATAGCAGCAGTAGCAGAAGCTGTAGCAGTGGTAGTAGTAGCAGTAGTAGCAGTAAGAGCAGTAGCAGTGGCAGCTGTAGTAGTAGGAACAGGAACAGCAGGTGCTGCAGGTGGTGCACAGTAGGGCGGCGCGGCTCGGTCAGGGCGACGCGGCTCGGTCAGGGCGGCGCGGCGCGGCTCGGACTAGGCTACGCGGCGCGGCGCGACGGTGGGCCTGCGCGTGGGCCGCTGTAGCGTACGGGCCGCGGCTGTGCGTGGGCTGCAATCGCGCGTGGGCGGCGGCCTACACAGGCGACGCGGCGGCCTACTGGCGGGGCTGTGGCGCGCTGGGCGGCCAGCAGGGCCGGTGGACGGGCGGCTAGCGGGCTGCTCGTGGGCGGCGCTGGTCGTGCTGGCGGCTAACAGGCGACGCGCGCGCGACTCGGGCCGCGCGCGGGCGGCTAGCGGGCTACTCGCGTTAAAAAAAACGGGGCTAGCGAGCTACGCACGGGCAGCAGGAGAGAGAGAGGCGCACGAGGGCGCACTGACAGAGAGGCGCACGAGGGCACTAAGGCGATAGGGCACTCGAGGGCCCATTGTTCCTAACCTAGGCTCGTAATACCATGTCAGTGTCAACGGGAGTTGTGTTTGGCCCCGTTCTCGCTTGGGTGGAGCCGACCGTGGGAGCCACGAAATCGTGGTGGACCGTGGGAGCCACGAAATCATGGTGGACCGTGGGAGCCACGAATTCGTGGAGGACCGTGGAGCCACAAAACTGCGGGAGGACCGCGGTGGCCGCCTGGTCAACCAGGATACCCGGGCGACGTGCGCGAAAGTCGCCGGGGATGTTGTCTGCGAGGACGACCTCGGGGGTGGTATCCCATGGTCGACGTGGCTGGTGGGCGCCGTCACGGGTGAAGTGTCTGTGCTGGGCATGTGCCGGGGAGTTGGGCACCAACCAGCAGCACGCACTTGCGAAGCCCGTGTACCGTTGTCCCGCGGATGCATCGCTGTGCAGCCGACTTACTGCAGCGTTGGCACACCGCGGACAGGCAACGTTGGCAAGCCGCGACTCTGCTCTGCTTGAGCGCGGTCGACCAAGTCGTGCTGGCACGCGGTCGACCGTGCTGCGCTGGCAGTAGACCAGCAGCCTTGCTAGGTCTGATGTAGTCAGTGTTGCAAATGTTGATGGAATTATTCTGAACTTTTGTTGTCATGATTTCGTAGTGAAACTCTTGCAAATTTTCCCCGTGAACTAGCAAGCAGTGTTAGCACTAAGGAACGACTAAGGAACCAACGAAGCCAGAGATCACACGAGCACCCGTGCCTAGCCCATAGTCTAGCTCCCGTTGTAGTAGTTATCTCTGCAGTCAGAATGAGAGAAGTGGTTGGACTAGCAAGATTGGGAGTACAAGTAGGAAAACCCTAGAATGTTGTACCCCCTAAGGCTAAACCCACTGTAGCCTGCAGAACACTAACATATACAATGTTTGACAGTGCTAAGCCTAGGAGGTTCTTCGGGTACTGCGTCGGCGGGAGCCACTCTCTCCACAGCGCGAGTGGTTTGCTCGGCGCTGGAGCCGTGTTGCTGGAGCTGGTGGTGCTATGGGTGCTGGAGGTCCTGCTGCTACTGGAGCTACTGAGGTCTGGAGCCACTAGTCCCGGAGGTGCTCGTACTGGAGGTACTGGAGCTACTGGGCCTGGTGGTGCTGCTAGAGCTGGAGCTGCTGGAGGTGCTGGAGCTGGCGGTGCTGTTGGAGCAGGTGCTGCTGGTAGTGCTGGAGCTGGAGGCGCTACTGGAGCTGCTGGAGGTACTGCTGGAGTTGGAGCTGACGCCGGGGGTGCTGGTGCTGTCTCCTGGCCACTGTTGTCACTGACCCTTCCTTTGAGCCTTAGTTGCTGAGCTTGTTGACTTTGCTGCTCACTGTCGTCTAGACTACGCCGCTAGTCTTGTTGCTCAGTCTGAGTCTGTCTGTCCTCCGTCCGTCGGGGGTGAGTGTGCTCTTAGCACGGACGTCCTTGAGGACAGACAGGAGGAGTTCCAGTGTTTTGCTGCTGCTTTACCTCATCTCATGTCCATGCTGCTTGCCCCTGAGGGAGACCCGGATGCACCAGACATCCCGACCCCGCGCTCTTATGCAGAGGCGGTAGAGGGTCCTTACTCCTCTCAGTGGCACTCAGCCATGGACGCAGAGATGGCTTCCTGGAAGTCCACAGGCACCTACGAAGACGAGGTTCCCCCACCTGGGGCAAACATTGTCGATGGCATGTGGATCTTCAGGATGAAGCGGCCGCCGGGTTCCCCGCCTGTCTTCAAGGCGCGTTATATGGCTCAGGGCTTCAGTCAGCGGCAGGGAGTTGACTACTTTCATACCTTCTCTCCCACCCCTAAGGTGACCACTCTTCAGGTGTTGCTGCACGTCGCTGCAAAGCGTGACTACGAGCTTCACTCTCTTGACTTCAGCACAGCCTTCCAACAGGGCAGCGTGCACGAGGAGATCTGGCTGCGCCGCCCACCTGGCTTCACTGGGTCGTTTCCTCCTGGTACCCAGTGGAGCCTCCGGCGGCCAGTCTACGGTCTCCGCCAGGCGCCACGTGAGTGGCACGACACACTGAGGACGACCATTGCGGCTCTTGGGTTTGCTCCTTCCACTGCTGACCCGTCGCTGTTTCTCCGCATCGACACTACTCTGCCGCCGTTCTACATCCTCGTGTACGTCGACGACTTGGTCTTTGCTACTGCTGACACTGCTGGACCGGCCCACATGAAGTCGGAGCTGCAGAAGAGACACACGTGCACAGACCTAGGTGAACGGCGCGACTATCTTGGCTTGCAGATCACTCGGGACAGAGCATCGCGCACCTTTACCCTTACTCAGTCACACATGGTGCAGCAGGTCCTTCAGCGCTTCAGCTTCATGTACTCCTCGCCTCAAGCCATTCCTCTGTCTACTCGCCACTCGCTCTCAGCTCTGCCTTCGGATGAGTCCGTAGAGCCGAGTGGCCCGTACCCAGAGCTTGTTGGCTGCCTCATGTACCTGATGACATGCACTCGACCTGACCTTGCACTCCCTCTTAGCATCTTGGCACGCTATGTTGCTCCTGGGAGACACCGACTAGAGCACATGGATGCAGCTAAGAGGGTGTTGCGCTACCTGTGCAGTACGTCGGGCATGGGCGTCGTGCTTGGAGGACGAGCTCGAGTTGTCCTCACTGGTCACGCAGACGCTTCTTGGGTTGACGACTTGGCTATGCAGCGGTCTTCACAGGGTTGCTCCTTCAGCCTTGGTTCCGGCTCTGTTTCGTGGCGGTCTACCCGCTTGTCTTCTATTCTCAGCTCCAGTTGTGAGGCTGAGATCTACGCTGTGGCCATGGCTGCACAGGAGTTACGCTGGCTTACGTACCTGCTGACCGACTTTGGAGAGGCGCCTCGTTCTCGTCCATGTTCTGTACGTCGACAACAAGGCCATGCTGGCCTTGTGTCAGGAGCACAGACTAGAGCACAAAACAAAGCACATTGCTCTGCGTTACTTCCTTGCTCGAGAGTTGCAGCAGCGTGGTCAGCTTCGTCTTGCTTACGTGGCCACTCGGGCCAACACTGCTGATATATTTACCAAGGCACTTCAGCCTTGTGATCATCAGCATTTTTGTACTATGTTAGGTCTTGTGCCTACCTGGCCTCACTTGCTTACCTCTTGACTTTGCTTGTATTGTGATGTATATATACCTGCACCTGCTTGCTTACCCTTGCTAGGTTGAGATCATTGTCTTGCTTGTTCTCCTTGATTTATAATCCTGCATGGGAACTGGTCTTGTGGCCTTGAACTTGTGCTCAGAATGCGTGGTGACGTCGTGATTCACCCTGAGCTTGACCTTCCCTTGTGCTCTTGCTTGTCCCCCACTTTGCCTATGTGGGTGTGTCGGAACTATATTGTAGGCTGTAGTGGGGCACTCCTGATGGGGTACAGGGTTGTTAGGTTTCCCCTATACAAACCTTGTACTGTCCTGTTTCTAGTCATTCAAGTTTTCATCCTTTGTATTGGTGCTGCAACTCGTCGGCTCTGGTTGGCTGAGCTGCCAGTGTATTCAAACAATGGGATGTGCGCCGAGTACTAGCTTTGTCTTGTGATCTTCTCAACGATCAGGTGGTAGGCCGTTGGGCAGTTCATCCGCGAAAATGTCGGGATAGCTTCGAATTATGCTCGGCAGTTCCTCAGGGACTGCCGCGCAGAGCGTGTCAATGTCCACAATTTTTTCCGATAGCCGCTAGCTCGTGCAGCTGTAGATCGTAGCCACTAGCCCCATTGTTGATCTCTCGCCGCATGTTGACGGTGTTGACACGTGTCGTCACCGGCTCCGGGTCCATCCATTTCGGAAGCGTTATCAGCCCAGCATATCCTAGCTGAGAAGAAACGAGAATGAATGAACTATGAAAGAGTTGGGTAGAAGTACTAACCCTAATAGGGTTGTACCCCTTATGGGCTACCCCACAATAGCCTACACAAAATGCATAAGCTATGTTTTGACACACCCCCATAGGCAAAGTGGGGGAGAACAAGGGGTCACAAGACCAGTCAAGCAAAGCAAAGCAAGCTCAGGGTGGATCACAAATTCACCACACATTCCGAGCACAAATTCAAAGGCCACAAGGCCAGTTCACATGCAGGAGTACATATATATATATATATAAGGCTAGACAAGCAAGAGCAGGTGTATATATATATGCAACAGTACAAACAAGGTCAAGAGGTGAGCAAGTGAGGCAAGGCAGGCACAAGACCCAGCTGAGTACAGAAGCGCTGATGATCACAAGGCGCAAGCGCCTTGGTGAAGATATCAGCAGTGTTGGCCTCAGAGGCCACGTACGCAAGACGCAGCTGACCACGCTGCTGCAGCTCACGAGCAAGAAAGTAGCGAAGAGCAATGTGCATCGTTCTGTGCTCCAGTCGCTGCTCCCGACACAAGGCCAGCATGGGTTTAGGGCCCACCACTACCTACCTAACTACCTGCGCCTAGAGCGCCTCGTTCTTAAGGCCCCCTGAGGCCCTCGCGCTAGCCCCTTAAGGCCCCTCACGGCCTCGTACGTCGCCCCTTAGCGACCTCTTCGGCCCCCCGCTCACCTCCCTAGAGGCCCCGTCGGCCCCACGCTAGCCTCTCACGGCCCCCTTCAGGCCCCGTGCTAGCCCCTTAAGGCCCCGCGCGGCCTCGCGCTAGCCTCTCACGGCCCCTTAAGGCCCTGCGCTAGCCCCTTAAGGCCCCCCATCGGCCCCGCGCTAGCCTCTCACGGCCCCCGAACGGCCCCGCGCTAGCCCCGAACGGCCCCGTGCGGCCCCGCGCTAGCCTCTCACGGCCCCTTCAGGCCCAACGCTAGCCTCTTAAGGCCCCCCGTCGGCCCCGCGCTAGCCTCTCACGGCCCCCGAACGGCCCCGCGCTAGCCCCGAACGGCCCCGTGCGGCCCCGCGCTAGCCTCTCACGGCCCCTTCAGGCCCCGCGCTAGCCCCTTAAGGCCCCCCGTCGGCCCCGCGCTAGCCTCTCACAGCGCGACCCGGGCGAACCGCGCGACCCAGACCGAGCCGCGCCGCCCTCACCGAGCCGCGCCGCCCTACCTGAACCGAGCCGCGCCACCCAGCCGAGCCGCGCCATCCAACCGAGCCGCGACCCGAGCTGCACCGAGCCGCGCCGCCCTGCCCTATCTGGTTCGTCCTACCTACTTCTACTACTGCTACTACTACTGCTACTGCTACTGCTACTGCTGCTAGTCTACTGTTCCTATGGCTAGCCCACAGGTTCTTGTGTTCGATGCTGAGGGCCGCCTTGTGAAGTTTGACACCTGGCTCGATGACCTGCACCTCTACCTACAGCTCACAGCCAAGGATGACATCTCACTGTACGATCACGCCCTAGGCAATGTCACTGCCCCTGCTGCTACTACTGACAGCACTGCTCGCTCACAGTGGCAGACTCGTGATGCCCACGCTCGCTTCGCCATTCGCAACTCCCTGCCGATAGACGAACGCGAGCACTTTGGCCAGCACAAGACTGCACAGGCACTATACACAGCTGTCGTTGCTCGCTACTCCTCACCTGCCTCTGCCGCACTAGGCCGTCTCTCCCTCCCCTACCTGTTTCCCGACCTGTCCTCCTTTCACACAGTCGCTGACCTCATCACGCACCTCCGCACTAGTGAGGCCCGCTTCCGTGCTGCCATGCCTGCTGAGTTCCTTGCCACGCACCCCCCTCCACTCTGGCTCACTCTCTACCACCTAGTCACCCGCCTCCCTGACACACTGCGTGCTGTCAGGGACCACTTCCTAGCTCGTTGCCCCACTGAGCTCACCATTGCCCTCCTCGAGAAGGAGCTCCTTGCAGCTGAGACTAGCATAGTCGCTGTAGGTGCCTCTCGTGGCGACCCCCGTACCCCGTTCTTTGAGGGGTGTTCTCCTTCCCCCCTTCTTCCCTCTGTCGCCTCTGCTGCTGCTGTCGACCTTCTCGGTGCTGAGAAGGTCGGCGCTGCGTCCGCCTCGAGCGGGCGCCGCAGCGGCAAGGGCAAGGGGGGCAAGGGTGGTAGCAGTGACGGCGGGGGAGGCGGCGGTGGGGGCGGTGGAGAGAGTGGGGGTGGTGGCTCGGCTGGAGGGGCGAGTGGTAGCGGTGGGGGTGGTGGCGGCGGCGGCGGGGGAGGTGGCAAGAGTGGAGGCGGCGGTTGGGGTGGCGGTGGACGAGGTGGTGGCAGGGGTTGGGGTGGTCGAGGAGGTGGCAGCGGTGGTGGTGGCCGTGGAGGCACTGGCGGTGGCCAGGGCCAGCAGCACACTCCCTCGCCCCAGGAGGTCCGTGAGTGGTACTCTCAGCACGGGGGTGGGGGTGGTCTTAGCTGCACGTATGTCATTCTCACTGGTGACCGCACTGGTCAGCAGTGTGGACGACCGCATGCCACACAGCGCTGCTTCTCTCGTCTTGACGACGCTTGGCGTGTTCAGTTCCCTCAGGCCACTGAGCTGCCCCGCTGGCTTGATCTCCTAAAGAAGGGGATTGATATCTATGCTCTAGAATTTGATGCTATTCTATCTGCCATGTATGTGATGTCTACTAGTGGAGAGGGTGCCGAGTACTTGTGTGTGCCGCCCGACCCGGGCATTAGGGCCAGTGCGTCTGCAGCTCCAGGTACTCGCGTGTCGGCTACCCCAGGTGCTGGTGAGGCTGCTGCTCTAGGTGCTCGTGTGTCTCCCCCCCCTGGTACTGCGTCGACTGCCGCACTGCACACCTTCACACTAGACTCAGGTGCTTCTCGCTGCTTCTTTCGTGACCGCACTGCCCTTGAGCCGCTTGCTCGGCCAGTTGCTGTCTCGCTTGCTGACCCCTCTGGGGGTCCGGTCATTGCGACCTCTTCCACTGTCCTTCCCTGCCCTGCGGTCCCGTCGGGCACACTGTCAGGTCTCCACCTCCCCTCGTTCTCTACGAACTTGGTGGCAGGATGTGCTCTCCAGGACGGGGGTGTTCACCAGTTCACCCCTGCCTACGAGCGCGTGACCCAATGCACGTGTGCTCGTACGGGCCGTCACTTGGCTACCTTCACTCGACAGCCGGGGTCGGACCTGTACACACTGACTACTGCCTCCCCTCAGGTCGCTGCGTCTGCGTTTGCGTCCGCGTCAGGTCAGCTGTCTGTCCCCTGCTCGTGTCGCTCTCTAGCACATGAGACTGTCCTCTGGCACCACCGACTTGGCCACCCGTCTGTGCAGCGCCTTCGTGCCATGCACTCCCGGTACCTTGTCTCTGGTCTTCCCAGGGTCCTCCCTCCCCTCCCACCCTCGCCTGCTCCTCCCTGCCTTCCCTGTGTCGAGGGGCGGCAGCGCGTCGCTCCTCACTCCTCCTCGTTTCCCCCGACGACTGCTCCTTTGCAGACACTCCACATGGACGTGTGGGGCCCAGCCCGCGTCCGTGGTCAGGGTCAGGAGAGGTACTTCCTGATAGTTGTTGACGACTACTCGCGCTACACCACGGTCTTCCCCTTGCGCACCAAGGGTGAGGTCCCTGATGTCTTGATCCCTTGGATCCGCAGAGCCCGTCTCCAGCTCAGCGAGCATTTCCGCTCGGACTTTCCTGTCCTGCGATTGCACTCTGACAGAGGTGGTGAGTTCTCCTCCGACCTCTTGGCAGCCTACTGTGCTGAGCACGGCATTGAGCAGTCGTTCACGCTTCAGGCCTCTCCACAGCAGAATGGGGTTGCGGAGCGCCGCATTGGCCTGGTCATGGAGGTCGCCCGTACCTCCTTGATCCATGCGGCTGCCCCCCACTTTCTGTGGCCGTTTGCGGTCAGGTACGCTGCGCACCAGCTCAACTTCTGGCCCCGTGTCTCCTTGCCGGAGACCTCGCCCACGCTGCTGTGGACGGGGGAGGTTGGCGATGCGTCGCGTTTCCGGGTCTGGGGGTCTCGAGCTTTTGTCCGCGATACGTCTGCGGACAAGCTCTCCTCCCGTGCTGTTCCCTGCGTCTTCCTCGGCTTTGTCCCGGACGCGTCCGGTTGGCAGTTTTACCACGCCACCTCGCGCCGAGTCTTGCCCTCTCAGGACGTCACTTTTGACGAGTCCGTCCCCTACTACCGCCTCTTCCCCTACCGCACTGCCCCGCTTCCCCCCCCGCCTCTCTTCCTCGCGCCAGGTGCTGCTGTTGCAGGCCCCCTCCCCCCTCAGGGTGCCGCTCCCTCAGGTGTGTCTCAGGTAGACCCGGTTGAGCCTGTTGAGGTAGCTGACGACTCTCGTCCTGCTAGGGGTGCTAAGCCTGGGGGTGCTGAGCTTGGGGGTGTGGAGCCTGGGGGTGTGGAGCCTGGGGGTGTGGAGCCTGGGGGTGTGGAGCCTGGGGGTGCTGAGCCTTGGGGTGTGGAGCCTGGGGGTGTGGAGCCTAAGGTGTGGAGCCTGGGGGTGTGGAGCCTCGTGGTGCTGAGCCGCAGAGTCCGGAGTCTGGGGGTTCTGGGTCTGGAGGTACTGGCCCTGTGAGTCCTACTCCTGGAGGAGCCCTCTCCTCGGAGCAGCTGCGTACGTGGTACTTAGAGTACTGCAGCCTCCGGAGAGGTTCCACTCGTACCGGACGTACTGCTGGGACTGGTACTAGTGCTACTTCTCCCGTTAGGGAGCTCCCCTCCCGCGAGCGGATCCGTGAGTGGTACAAGCGACGCTGCACTCTTCGGAGTGGCGTACCTCGTGTTGCGGACCCCACTGGCGCTGGAGCTGCCGCTGGTACTGCAGACCCGGGCGTTGGAGCTGCTGTTGTTGCTGAGGACCCGGGCGTTGGAGCTGCCGCTGGTGCTGCGGACCCGGGAGTTAGAGCTGTTGCTGGTGCTGAGGACCCGGGCGTTGGAGCTGCTGCTGGTGCTGACAGCCTGGGCGTTGGAGCTGTTGCTGGTGCTGAGGACCAGGGCGTTGGAGCTGCCGCTGGCGCTGCGGACCCGGGCGTTGGAGCTGCTGCTGGTGCTGACAGCCTGGGCGTTGGAGCTGTTGCTGGTGCTGAGGACCCGGGCGTTGGAGCTGCCGCTGGCGCTGCGGACCCGGGCGTTGGAGCTGCCACTGGTACTACAGACTCGGGCGTTGGAGCTACCGCTGGTGCTGAGGACCCAGGGTGGTGGAGCTGCCGCTGCTGATGCGGACCCTGGGGCGAGTGTTCCTGCTGACTCTGGTGTCGCTGCTCGGTCCCGGCCGTACTTCGTTCCGCTCCTGCAGCAGGTTCTTGGTCAGCTCCCTCCTCCTTGTCCTCCTCTCTCCTTAGCGTGTCCTCCGTCTGTCCGGCTGCAGTCGCAGCTACCGTCTGCCTCCTCTCTCCCTTGTCCTGCTCCTTACACTGGTCCGACTGGAGGTCTTACTGAGCGTCGTGAGCATGAGTCTCGCCCTGCGTCACCTGTCCGCACTGCTCTCTCTAGCAGTCGTGTCCAGCGTCAGAGTCTTCCTGTTGTCCCAGGCACTCACTGGAAGGCGCTTCGTCCGTCCACTGCTCCACAGCGTGTCCCACTGCCGTCTCCTCCTACTTCTTCTCTTCCTGCTCTTGCTGACCCTGAGTCAGACTCTCTTCGTACTGCTAGTCCTACTGTCACGCGTCTCCTGGCTACTATTGTCACTGACCCTTCCTTTGAGTCTACTATTGCGTCCGCCTTAGTTGCTGAGCTTGTCGACTTTGCTGCTCGCTGACGTCTAGACTACGCTGCTAGCCTAGTTGCTGAGTCTGATTCTGTATGTCCTCCGTCCGTCGGGGGTGACTGTGCTCTTGGCACTGACGTCCTTGAGGACAGGCGGGAGGAGTTTGAGTGCTTTGCTGCCGCTTTGCCCCATCTCGTGTCCATGCTTGTTGCCCCTGAGGGAGACCCGGATGCACCACACATCCCAACCCCACGCTCTTACGCAGAGGCGATGGCCGGTCCCTACTCTCAGTGGCAGTCAGCCATGGACACAGAGATGGCTTCCTGGAAGTCCACTGGCACCTACGTCGACGAGGTTCCCCCACCTGGGGCGAACATCGTCAGTGGCATGTGGATTTTCAGGGTGAAGCGGCCGCCGGGCTCTCCGCCTGTCTTCAAGGCGCGTTACGTTGCACGAGGCTTCAGTCAGTGAGAGGGAGTTGACTTCTTCCAGACCTTCTCCCCGACCCCGAAGATGACCACTCTTCGGGTTCTGCTGCACGTCGCCGCTCAGCGTGACTACGAGCTCCACTCGCTTGACTTCAGCACTGCTTTCCTGCAGGGCAGCCTGCACGAGGAGATCTGGCTGCGCCGTCCACCTGGCTTCACTGGGTCGTTCCCTCCTGGTACCTAGTGGAGCCTCCAACGGCCTGTCTACGGTCTCCGCCAGGCGCCTCGTGAGTGGCACGACACACTGAGGACTACGCTTGCGGCTCTTGGGTTCGCGCCTTCTACTGCCGACCCGTCGCTGTTTCTACGCACCGACACCTCACTACCGCCGTTCTACGTCCTTGTGTACGTCGACGACTTGGTCTTTGCTACTGCTGACACTATGGCACTCGCCCACGTGAAGTCGGAGCTGCAGAAGAGACACACGTGCACAGACCTGGGTGAACTGACAAGCTATCTTGGCTTGCGGATCACCCGGGACAGAGCACGCCGCACCATCACCTTGACTCAGTCACACATGGTGCAGCAGGTCCTTCAGCGCTTCCGCTTCACGTACTCCTCGCCTCAGCCCACTCCTCTGCCTACCGGTCACTCGCTCTCAGCTCTACCTTCGGATGAGTCCGTAGAGCCGAGTGGCCCGTATCCAGAGCTTGTGGGTTGCCTCATGTACCTGATGACCTGCACTCGACCAGACCTTGCATACCCTCTCAGCATTCTTGCACGCTATGTCGCTCCCGGCCGTCACCGGAAGGAGCACATGGATGCAGCTAAGAGGGTGTTGCGCTACTTGTGCAGTACGTCGGGCATGGGGCTAGTGCTTGGAGGGCGAGTCCCAGTTGTTCTCACTGGGCACTCAGACGCTTCTTGGGCAGACGACCAGGCTACTCAGCGGTCGTCTCAGGGTTACTCCTTCAGTCTTGGCTCTGGTTCTGTTTCTTGGCGTTCTACTCGCTCTTCCTCTGTTCTCAGCTCCAGTTGTGAGGCTGAGATCTACGCCACAGCCATGGCGGCTCAGGAGCTACGCTGGCTCACCTACTTGCTGACCGACCTTGGAGAGCAGCCTCGTTCTCCTCCAGTGCTGTACGTCGACAACAAGGCAGCCATTGCCTTGTGTGAGGAGCACAGACTGGAGCACAGAACGAAGCACATTGCTCTGCGTTACTTCCTTGCTCGAGAGCTGCAGCAGCGTGGTCAGCTTCGCCTGCGTTACGTGGCCTCTGAGGCCAACACTGCTGATGTGTTCACCAAGGTGCTTCAGCCTTGTGACCATCAGCGCTTTTGCACTCTTCTAGGCCTTGTGCCTACTGGACCTCACTTGCTTACTTCTTGAGTCATTTTGTACTGTGATCTCTATATATATACCTGCATGTTTACTCTTGTTAGGTTAGTGATCATTGTACCTTTTGCTCTATTATAAACCTGCATGTGAACTGGTCTTGTGACCACTTGCTTGTGCTCAGAATTTGTGTGGTATCCTTGAGATCCACCCTGAGCTTGTTTTGCCTTGCTTTGCCTTGAGTGGTCTTGTGACCCCTAGATTTCCCCCACTTTGCCTATGGGGGTGTGTCAAACATTATATATGTTGTGTTAGTTTAGGCTACAGTGGGTTAGCCTATAGGGGGTACACAATTCTATGGTTAGGTTTTGACCTATTTGTACCCAACTGTCATTCTAGTCAATCATTCCTGTTTCGTACTTCTGACACAAGCAGCTCCACGCTTGCACGATATGGTTGGTCAAAATTGGTCACAGCCACACTGGTCTGTGAGGCCATTTATCTTCGATAAGTGGACCCGACGTATTAATTTTGGTGCGAGATGAAATATCTTTGTCTATATGAAGTGACATTTTGTGTAGCAAGAATGGTAATGTAGTATGCTTTTTTTTATGAGTGACAATAGATTTGTGAAAAAATACAATTTACAGCTTAATATTGATAATGTGGTTGATGAATATATTAGTGGCGATAATTGTTGCAGGTATTGCAGGAAAATTAGCCAACTTGTAGCACTGCTTCATGTATAATTTATATGTCACTCGAATAGCATTCTGGTATACCCAAACGAAACACCCAAGTGAGCTTACTCACAAGGGCGTTGCCTTTAGAGGCAGTTGGCGCTTCTGTGGGAAGTGCCTGAGAATCTACGGCACATGTAGAGGGAGGATCAGGACCGGGTGATCCTGGCCGTTTGATCTAATCTTGATGGACCCTCCCACACCTGACAGCCACCTGCCAGGCGCTCACATGCAGATTGGTTGCGCGTGGACCCAGGCACCAACTAAACGAGCAACTGTGGTTGGTGAAGGTTTGTCCTGGTGCATACAGGGAGGTTGCGTGTAATTTTTGCAGGTGACGCAAAGTTTGCCTGCGCGAAACAGAAGAGGTGGGTTCGCGACCTGAAATTCATTCGCCGAAGACAAAAAGGGTGTGTCAGGTGTTTCCGCACAACGCCTCCATTTCGCGCGATTGTTCGCCGAGGCGCTGCTGTAATTTTTTGAGGAGACGACACAGAACCTTGGGTTGGGTGGGGTGTACATCCGATCTGTATAGGTGGGGCGGGAACTGACTGACGTGTCTAGCATCACGACAAGTTCCAGCTGGCGAGTAGCCCCGTCCGTCAACCCGTCGCTAGTGAAAGCGACGACGACCCTTGTCAGCACAGAATGGCCTGGTTGGTTGACGGATGGCAATCGCGGCATTCGGTTATAGACCAATGGGAACAAGACTCCTACCCTTGGTCGACCTTGCCCAGATCTCTCTTCGTGTGCGATTTCAGAACTGTGCGGTGGGGTACGGTATATCATGTTTTTCACCGCATTGAGAACTACTCGCAACACTTTGGATGGGTTCAGAACAATAATGTTAGGTCCCAATTCCCTACCCCCATCCCCTCCCTCACCCTTTTCCCAACCAACCATCCAGGGGGTACTCTTCCTCGACTGGCCATTCTCTCATTCTGGAAATTTTGTCTCCCATTTTACTCTCTCAGATCGACAGTTTCCCTCTCAGCTTACTTAGTTTTTTGTGTTGGCCTGGTGATGTGTTCTATCCTTCGACGATCGATCTGTTAGTCTCCAAGTATGTGACTGGCCCGGGTGGAATTATTCATATGTTTCTTGTATTTTCTCCATTCACAACCCTTTGAACGTTTTTTTGTGTTCTCTGTGTTTAAAATCCACAAAAACATTGCTTCATTTCGTATCACCTCTTTAGCGTGCTGGTTATTAATATCTACGTGTTTGGAAAATCGTAAATTATGTTCAGGTGCACCCTTTGACTGAACCGTCTATGCATGTAAATAATTTCAAACTATTGTTTCGTGTCTGCAGGTTTGCTTTCGAAGAGATCCGCTGTTTTCCAAATATCTACTCGTACTCTTTTTGCCCGGTGAGGAAATGTTTGATGGTTGTACACCCAATCTGCAATCCGGTTTGAACGTTGTTTGTGTGGTTTTCTGTTTTGGGAACTTCTGTTTTATTTCACATTGTTCTATGGTTCTGGCATGTTTTGTATGTATTGTGGTGTGCTCCTGCAAGTGTGCAGAAGGTTGCTGAGAAGGGTCTCCTCTGCCAGGCCGCATCTGCATGTAGGAGCTGTAGTTAGAGTGACTGATAGCAGCTTGGAGTTGGTGTGCTGTACAAATCTTCTGTAATACAGAATTTGATTGAGCAAAAACCCTACAAGGCTGCCAGTATCTTTTGCAGTATGGCGGATGACAACAGCCCATTCAAGTGTGACCTCTACCCCCAATGTGTAGCTACATTCTTGTATGCACATCAGAAAGCACGGCATACCGTATGGCCCCGGATAAAAGCGCATATGCGCTTATAATAAGTAATTTTTTTTCAAGGGTGGCGCTTGTAATTGAGGAATGGCCATAAGCGCCGGCGCTTATATAATGACAAATACAATTTTTATCTTTAAAGGTACCAAACTGTACCTTTCGTTGTAGCCATTTCAAACGAGTCGAACTATTATAGCGTCACAAAGCAGAATCGCGCGCAAGCGATTCTGCTTCTTGTACACGGGCAAATTCGCGTCACTTTGCAGGCATGCCAGTACATCCTGACTGGACGCGCAGACAGTCAGGTCTTCGCGAGTCAAACAAAGCGAAAATGAAATTTGACTCGCTGCAAAAATGAAATTCGTTACCGATTTAAACTGATATTTAAATGAAAATTGCACACTGCGCTTATAATAAGTAATGGTTTTCCAGGGGGGGCGCTTATAATCGAGGATCGGCCATAAGCGCCATGCTCCAGATAGAAGCGCCGGCGCCTGTAATAGGCCGGCGCCTATATCCGGGGCCATACGGTATGAGGAAAGGACAGCACAAGAATAGGGTGGAAGAGGCAGCATCTGAAGGATTGCGTAATGATTCTAGCCAAGGGGGAGCAGTAGAAAGGTTACGAGCAGCTGCAAACCGTCTTCTTTCACGAGGCACCAAGCGCACACACCTTGAAACGCAGCCAGGGTTGAGCTACTTTGATGAGCAGCCTGACGCGGCTGAATTGAACGAGGACACCACAGGCTACGAGTTTGCCCCAGAGTGTGAAGCTACAGCGGTTGACATTAATGCTCGGGCGTACCGTTTCATTCGCACGGCAGCTGGAGGATCCGACCTTTCACGCGTAGATATTACAGAATTGATACTAATCCTCGTCCAGGTTCTGCGCAACCCAGGCCAGCTAACGCTCAAGTCTCTGGCAGAATTCGACAAGTACGAAGAGGCCAAGTTGGCCGGGGCCAACATTGAACCGTTTGAGCAGGTGGAACTCACAAAGCCGGGAGATTTGAAACCCGTGATATTGTGGCGGCGTTTGGCGCTCACGTGTGTCACCAGCTTGTACGAGAACGTGGCGAATGTGCATGGTTTCGTTGTGCGCCCTCTCAAGAACTTCAATCCGGCGAAACGGATTTACAAGGGTCCTGAGACGGGGAGTTTGTGGCAGGAGGTACTGCGTAAACTACGAGCTACTGATCCAGGCAAGGCAGTCGCTGCAGTGGTAATCTACTCGGACAAAACAACTCTCACGACTGATGGCGGACTCAAGGGTTGGCCCATGTACATCTCGTTAGCCAACATTGCGCCGGGGAATCGATGGAAACCCCACGGGCATCGGTTATGCGCTCTCCTACCCGATGATGACGGGAGCTTCTTCACGGACGCGGACAAGGAGCGGCGGCACCTTGAAGTATTCCAGGAGGCCTTGGATCTTATCATGGCGGACTTGAAGATTGCCCAGAACACATAAGATCCTCTCTCTCCCCCCCCCCCCCCCCCCCCCTCTCTCTCTCTGCTATTGAAATGTTTGGTCTACGTATGTGAACTGTTGGATACAGTGCAAATGTGTTCATCGATTCTGTATTGTCGTGCTAGCAGTGGCATGGAGCAGACAGTCCCATACGGCATTCGTCGTACGGTCTTTCCGCTCACGTACGCATACATTGGCGACTATCCAGAGCAGTGCAAAGTGGCGGGCACCAAGTCCGGCATCAAGACCCGTTTTCCATTCCCCAAGTGCACCGTTCCAAAGGAAGAGCTGAACAACATGGCGTACCCGCTGGTGTATCGAACGGAAGCGATACAAAAGGAGCGTGTCATGGAGATGGAACGCGAGACGTGTCAGATTTATATGACTTAGCTGCTGTAGGCTATAGTGGGGTAGCACATATGGGGTACAGCTTTCTAGGGTTTGCACTTGTACCCAACTTTCCCTTAGTCTTTTCATTCTTCGTTCAATTTCACATGGTATAGAGCAGGTTCCCCTGTGGGAACTGTTCCTAGGGCCCACCGATTTCTTTTTTCCTACCCGGAGCGCGCTCAGCCTCTGCCCGAGTCGCGCTCCCCTCTCACGACCCCGTCGCGCCGCCCTTACGAGCCCGTCGCGCCGCCTTAGCGGCCCCGTCGCGTCGCGCCTCCCTAGCGGCCCCGTCGATTCGCCCTTGCGACCCCGTCGCGCCGCCCTCGCGGCCCCATCACGTCGCGCCGCCCTCGCGGCCTCGTCGCGCCGCCCACGCGGCCCCGTTCCGCCGCCCTCGCGGCCCCGTCGCGTCGCGCCGCCCTTGCGGCCCTTTCGCGCCGCCCTCGCGGCCTCTTCGAGCCGCCCTAGCGACCCCTCCACGCCGCCCTCGCGGCCCCGTCGCCTACCCTTGCGGCCCCGGCGCCGCTCTTCCGGCCCCGGCGCCGCCTCTGCTGGCCCCGTCGCCCCACCCTTGCGACCCCGCGGCCCCACCCTTAAGGCGCCGGTCGCCACCCTTCGTGGCCCCGCCGCCGCCCTCAGCGGCCTCGTCGCCGCCCCACCCGTCCCCGCTGCCGTCCCTTCAGCGGCCCTGCCACAATACGCGGCCCCGCCGTCACCACCGAGCCGCCGGCGCCGCTGAGCCGCCGTTGCCGCTATGCTGCCGAGCCGCCGCTGCTGCCGAGCCGCCCGAGCCACTTGAGCCGCCCGAGCCGCCGAGCCGCCGCTGCTGCCGAGCCACCCGAGCCGCCCGAGCCGCCGAGCTGCAATAGCTGCCGAGCCGCTGAGCCGCCCGAGCCGCCCTGTCCTGTAAGAGCGGCACCTCTACCACTGCGCTGCCCTTAGCCTACTACTCGCGCTGCTAGTCTACTGCTGTCATGGCTACCCCCAGTGTCCTCGCTTTTGACGCTGAGGGTCGGGCCATTGACTTTGACGTCTGGATAGATGACCTGCAGCTTTTCCTACAGTGCGATAGGGCAGACAGTCTCTCCCTCTTTGACCTCACTTTAGGGCTGACGCCACTGTTCGCTCACAGTGGTCCACACGCGATGCTGCTGCACGTCTTGCTGTGCGTCGCCACTTGCCTACCTCTGACCGTGCACACTTTAGCCAGTACAAGAGTGCTAGGACCTTGTACGACGCTGTAGTTGCACGCTACTCTTCCCCTGCCACTGCTGAACTTAGCCGCCTCATCTTGCCGTACCTCTTCCCTGACCTCGCAGCTTTTCCCACAGTCGCTGACCTCATTACGCACCTTCGCACTAGTGACATTCGCTACCGCGCTGCCCTTCCCGCTGAATTCTGCGCCAAGAACCCCCAACCTATGTACATCACCCTCTACTACATAGTCACCCGGCTCCCTGACACCCTTTGCCCGGTCAGGGACCACTTTCTCTCTATTTGCCCCACCACCCTCACCGTTGACCTCCTCGAGGAGCGCCTCCTAGCAGCAGAGAAGAGCATAGTCGCTGTAGGAGCCTCTCGTGGTGAACCTCGTGCCCCTGTCTTTGCGAGGTGCTCCCCCTCTTCCTCTTGCCCTCTGTTGCCTCTGCTGCTGCGGCCGACCTCGTTGGTCTTGAGTCGGTCGGTGCGGCGTCTGCCCCTAGCGGGAGACGCCGCACTGGCAAGGGCAAGGGGGGCAGGGGCGCTGGAGGAGCTAGCGGGGGCGGTGGAGGCGGCGGTGGAGGCGGCAGAGGGGGTGGGGGTGGCGGTGGGGGTGGTGGCGGGGGTGGGGGCGTCGGTGGCGGCGGTGGAGGCGGAGGCGGCGGCGGCAGTGGCGGTGGGAGCGGAGGTGGCGGAGGTGACGGCGGTGGAGGAGGCGGCGGAGGAGGAGGTGGAGCTGGTCGGGGTGGCGCTGCGTAGAGGGTCGGCTCCTGTGGTGGTCAGCGCCAGCAGTAGCAGCAGCACCAGCAGCAGCGCACTCGTGACATCCCCCCCCCCCCTCAGCAGCTCCGTGAGTGGTACGCTGCACGCCAGCGGGGTGGGGGTACTGGTCCGTGCACCTACGTCCTACGCACCGGCGACCGCGCGGGTGAGCAGTGCGGGGGTGCGCACCCCACCCAGCGCTGCTTTGGCCGCCTGACGGACGCTTGGCGTCACCAGTTCCCTGAGGCCACTTGAGATCCCTCGCTCGAGCGAGCTGTCTAGGGCGGGAGTAGCTATCTTTGACCTTGACTTTGATGCTATTCTTGCTGCCATGTATGCTGTGACTATTAGTGATGAGGGTGACTGTTACTGGTGTTTTCCGCCCGACACGGGCATTGAGACTGCTGCTCTAGGTACTGGTGAGGCTGCTGCTCTAGGTGCTAGCGAGGCTGTTGCTCTAGGTGCTAGTGCGTCTGCTTCCTCAGGTGTTGGTGAGTCTGCTCTCTCAGGTACCGCGTCCGCTTCGGCCTCCCACACCTTCACCCTTGACTGGGGGGCTTCTCGCTCCTTCTTTCGAGACCGCACCACACTCACGCCGCTTGGTCGGCCAGTTGTAGTCTCTCTGGCAGACCCCTCTGGGGGTCCTGTCCTTGCTCACTTCTCCACTGTCCTCCCGTGTCCGGCGGCTCCCTCTGGCACCCTGTCTGCTCTTTACCTCCCCTCGTTCTCTACGAACTTGGTGAGTGGTGCTGACCTGCAGGATGCGGGGGTTCACCAGTTCACTCCTGCGAGCCAGCAAGTGACCCACTGCACGGACGCTCGGACGGGCCAACACTTGGCCATGTTTTCCAGAATGTTATCTTATGCTCTAGCCTGTAGTGGGGTGCTCTATAGCGAGTACAACCCTTCTAGGGTTTGCTATTTGTATCCCCATTCTTGCTAGTGCAATCCTCTTCTCTCTTCTAAACTTTCATAATGTTTACACGTCGGCCAAGGTCGAGCCTGTACACACTGACCACTGAGTCTCCTCCAGTCACTGCGTCTGGTCAGGCAGCTGCGTCTGGTCAGGTGTTTGCTGCAGCGTCCAGGTCTGGTCCTGAGTCTGCCCCCTGCTTGTGTCGCCTCCTGTCTCACGAGACTCTCCTCTAGCACCACCGCCTTGGTCACCCCTCCCTGCTTCGTCTCCGAGGCATGGCCTCCCGTGTCCTTGTCTCTGGTCTTCCCCGGTCCCTCCCTCCCCTTCCTCCGGGGCCTGCCCCTACCTGCGTCCCCGGTGTCGAGGGTCGGCAGCGTGCTGCCCCTCACTCCTCCCAGTTTCCTCCGATAGAGGCCCCGCTGCAGACGCTTCACATGGATGTGTGGCGCCCGGCCCGCGTCCGTGGACAGGGTCACGAGCGCTACTTCCTGCTGGTGGTTGACGACTACTCGCGTTACACCACAGTCTTCCCCTTGCACAGCAAGGGTGATGTCACTGAGGTGTTGATCGACTGGATCCGCGCAGCTCGTCTCCAGCTCAGGACGAGTTTCGGCTCGGACTTTCCTGTTCTACGTCTGCACTCTGACAGAGGCGGAGAGTTCTCCTCTGGCCTTCTGCGAGCCTACTGTCGTGCACGAGGCATCCGCGAGACCTTCACGCTTCCGGACTCTCCACAGAAAAATGGGATTGCTGAGCGCCGCATTGGCATGGTCATGGACGTCGCCCGTACGTCCATGATGCATGCGGCTGCCCCCCATTTTCTGTGGCCGTTTGCGGTTCGGTACGCGGCGCATCAGATCAACCTTCAGCCCAGGGTCTCCATGCCGGAGACCTCCCCAGCTTTGCTGTGGACGGGGAAGGTTGGCGATGCGTTTGCGTTCCGTCTCTGGGGATCTCGGGCGTTTGTCCGCGACTTGTCTGCGGACAAGCTGTCCCCTCGTGCTGCTCCCTGCGTCTTCCTTGGATTCCCCCCTGACGCGCCAGGGTGGCAGTTCTACCACCCCACCTCTCGCCGTGTTCTGTCCTCCAAGGATGTCACGTTTGACGGGTCGGTCCCCTACTACCGTCTCTTCCCCTACCGCACTCCGTCCCTCCCCCCGCCACCGCTCTTCCTTGTGCCAGGCTCCCCCCCGGTAGACCCCCTTCCCCCTCAGGGTCCTGCCCCTTCAGTTGTGTCCCAGGTAGACGCAGTTCGAGCCTGTGGAGGTCGCTGGTGACTCTGGTGCTGCTGGGGGTGCTGAGCCTGGGGGTGTTGACTCTGGGGGTGCTGAGCGTGTGGGTGCTACGCCTGGGGGTGCTGAGCCTGGGGGTGCTGAGCCTGAGGGTGCTACGACTGGGGGTGCTGAGCCTGGGGGTGCTGTGTCTTGAGGTGCTGAGCCTCGGGGTGCTACGACTGGGGGTGCTGAGCCTGGGGGTGCTACGCCTGGAGGTGTTGAGCCTGGGGGTGCAGAGCCTGAGGGAGCTAGGCCTGCTCGTGTGGCGTCTAGCGGTGCTGGGCCTGGAGGTTCTCCGGGTGCTCCGTCTCGAAGGGAGCCACTCTCTCCACAGGAGGTGCGTGAGTGGTTTGTCCCGCGCTGAAGGCGTGCTGCTGGAGCTGGAGGCTCTTCGGCTGCTGAGGGTGCTGGTGCCACGGGTCCCGGAGGTGCTCATACTGGGAGTACTGGAGCTGCTGGGCCTGCGGGTACTACTGGAGCTGGTGCCACTACGTCTTCTCGTGGTCCGACTGGAGCTGGAGCTGCTGAGGGTGTTGGTGCTGAGGGTACTACTGGCGGTACTGGAGGCTGTCCTGCTGGGGGTGCTGATGGTGCTGCTAAAGGTCCTGGAGCTACTGGAGCTGCTGAAGGGTACTATAGCTGGAGGTGCTGCTGGCGCTGGTGCTACCACTGGGGGTACTGGTGCTGTCCCTGCTGTATTTGGAGTCGCTGCGCGGCCTCGGCCGTACTTCGTTCCGCTCCTTGAGCAGGTTCTTGGTCTCTTGCCTTCTAGTGGTCCTCCTCCTCCCTTAGAGTGTCCACAGCCTGTCTCGTCACATTTACAGTTACAGCCGGCCTCCCCACTGCCTGCTCCTTCTCCCTACCCTGGTCCTACTAGAGGTCTTGCTGAGCGTTGTGAGACTGCGTCTCGTCCTGCGTCGCCTGTCCGTGCTGCTCGCGCTAGTGGTCGTGGTTCTCGTCAGCGTCCTCCCCCTGTGCCCGGCATGCACCGGATGTCTCTCCGTCCGTCCACTGCTCCTCTGCGTGCCCCTTTGCCTTCTCCTCCTGAGTCATCTCTTCCTGCTCTTGCTGACCCGGAGTCGGACTCCCTTCGTGCTGCCAGTCCGGCTGTCGCGCGTCTCTTTGCTACTGTTGTCACTGACCCTTCCTTTGAGTCCACTGCTGCGTCTGCCCTAGTTGCTGAGCTCGTCGACTTTGCTGCTCGCTGTCGCCTAGACTACGCTGCTAGTCTTGTTGCTGCGTCTGAGTGTGTCTATCCTCCGTCCGTCGGGGGTGAGTGTGCCCTTGGCACGGACGTCCTTGAGGACAGGCAGGAGGAGTTCCAGTGTTTGGCTGCTGCTTCACCTCATCTCGTGTCCGTACTGCTTACCCCTGAGGGAGACCCGGATGCACCAGACATCCCGACTCCGCGCTCTTACGCGGAGGCGATAGAGGGTCCCTACTCCTCTCAGTGGCAGGCAGCTATGGACGCAGAGATGGCTTCTTGGAAGTCCACAAGCACCTACGTTGACAAGGTTCCCCCGCCTGGGGCGAACATCGTCAGTGGCATGTGGATTTTCAGGGTGAAGCGGCCGCCGGGTTCTCCGCCTGTCTTCAAGGCGCGTTACGTGGCTCGTGGCTTCAGTCAGCGGCAGGGAGTTGACTACTTTCACACCTTCTCTCCCACCCCGAAGATGACCACTCTTCGGGTACTGCTGCACATAGCTGCTCACCGTGACTTCGAGCTGCACTCTCTTGACTTCAGCACAGCTTTCTTGCAGGGCAGCCTGCACAAGGAGATCTGGCTGCGCTGCCCACCTGGCTTCATTGGGACTTTTCCTCCTGGCACCCAGTGGAGCCTCCGGCGGCCAGTCTACGGTCTCCGCCAGGCACCGCGTGAGTGGCACGACACACTGAAGACTACACTTGCGGCTCTTGGGTTTCCTCCCTCTACTGCCGATCCGTCGCTGTTTCTGCGCACCGACACTTCTTTGCCGCTGTTCTATATCCTCGTGTACGTCGACGTCTTGGTCTTTGCCACAGCTGACACTGCTGGACTCGCCCACGTGAAGTCCGAGCTGCAGAAGAGACACACGTGCATAGACCTCGGTGAACTGCACAGCTACCTTGGCTTGCAGATCACCCGGGACAGAGCATGCCGCACCATTACCCTGACTCAGTCACACATGGTGCAGCAGGTCCTTCAGCGCTTCGGCTTCACGTACTCCTCGCCTCAGGCCACTCCTCTGCCTACTCGCCACTCGCTCTCAGCTCTGCCTTCGGATGAGTCCGTAGAGTCGAGTGGCCCGTACCCAGAGCTTGTTGGCTGCCTCATGTACCTGATGACCTGCACACGACCTGACCTTACATACCCTCTTAGCATTCTCGCACGCTATGTTGCTCATGGGAGACACAGACCGGAGCACATGGCTGCAGCGAAGAGGGTGTTGCGCTACTTGTGCAGTACGTCGGGCATGGGGCTTGTGCTTGGAGGGCAGAGTCCAGTGGTCCTCACTGGGCACGCAGACGCTTCTTGGGCTGACAACCAGGCTACGCAGCGGTCGTCACAGGGTTACACCTTCAGCCTTGGTTCCGGCTCTGTTTCGTGGTGGGCTACCCGCTCGTCTTCTGTTCTCGGCTCCAGTTGTGAGGTTGAGATCTACGCAGGGGCCATGGCTGTACAGGAGCTTCGCTGGCTCACCTACCTGCTGATTGACCTCGGAGAGCCGCCTCGTTCTCCTCCAGTGCTGTACGTAGACAACAAGGCCATGCTGGCCTTGTGTTGGGAGCAGAGACTGGAGCATAGAATGAAGCACATTGCTCTTCGCTACTTCCTTGCTCGTGAGCTACAGCAGCGTGGTCAGCTGCGCCTTGCGTACGTGGCCTCTGAGGCCAACACTGCTGATATCTTCACCAAGGCACTTGCGCCTTGTGATCATCAGCGCTTCTGTACTCAGCTGGGTCTTTTGCCTGCCTTGCCTCACTTGCTCACCCCTTGACCTTGTTTGTACTGTTACATATATATATATATACACCTGCTCTTGCTTGTTTAGCCTTATATATATATGTAATCCTGCATGTGAACTGGCCTTGTGGCCTTGAACTTGTGCTCGGAATGTGTGGTGACGTTGTGATCCACCCTGAGGTTGCTTTGCTTTGCTTGACTGGTCTTGTGACCCCTTGTTCTCCCCCACTTTGCCTATGGGGGTGTGTCAGATTTATATGACTTAGCTGCTGTAGGCTATAGTGGGGTAGCACATATGGGGTACAACTTTCTAGGGTTTGAACTTGTACCCAACTTTGCCTTAGTCTTTTCATTCTCGTTCAATTTCACAAGACGAGGGTTACGGCACGCAAAGACTTGACAAAGCGTTACAGTACACACTTCGTTAAGGTATTTTACATTTGTTGATTGTCGAGTATTCGTGCACTAATAATCATAACATGTTGATCTAGGGTTTAGCTAGATGCCCAAACTGATGTGGGTGCTTCTGTGTCTGTTTGTGCGTTTGTGTGTGTGTGTGTGTGAGTGTGTGTGTGTGAGTGTGTGCGTGTGTGTGTATGTGTGAGTGTGTGTGTGTGTGTATGTATGTGTATCTGTATGTGTGTGTGTGTTTGTGGGTGTGTGTGGGTGTGTGTGTGGGTGGGTGTGTGGGTGTGTTGGTGTGTGGATATGTGGATGTGTGTGGGTGTGTGGATGTGTGTGGGTATGTGTGTGTGTGTGGATGTGTGTGGGGGTGTGTGTGGGTATGTGTGGGTGTGGGTGTGTGTGGGTGTGTGGGTGTGTGGTGTGTGTGGGTATGTGGATGTGTGTGTGGGTGTGTGTGGTTGTGGGTGTGGGTGTGTGTGGGTGTGCGTGGGTGTG